>OY740781.1:72932048-74424548 GCA_963514005.1 Raja brachyura | reverse complement strand
GAGTATTTCGTAACTGTCACTGTATGTCATGTTGTAACTTGTGGGCGGGGCACCAAGGCAAATTCCTTGTATGTGAATACTTGGCCAATAAACTTACTTACTTACTTAGTAGCTCTGGCACAATGGTGTAGAATGAAGAGCTAAAATAAACAAACAAAATCCTCACATAGGTCCCCTGGTGGTCTAGGTGCTGGAGGATGAAGTGCAGGCCCTGATTGACTCTGTCATCCACAGACCTATTGGCCCAATATGCAAAATACAGAGGGTCCCTTGTGATATCTTTCAGCTTGGCCAGCACAAGCCTTTCAACGGTTTTCACGACTACAGAGGTCAGTGCGACAAGCCTGTAGTCATTAAGACCAGTAATCCTTACCTTTTTGGGTACCGGGACAATAGTGGAGACTTTGAAGCAGGCAGGGACAGTACATCTTTGCAGGGACTGGTTAAAAATGAGTAATTAGATGTGAAGTGGTGATTGGAGTGGGGTGGGTGTAGGAGGGCCCAGGCTTTGCAGACTGAGATCAGGCTGTGAGTGGGTGTGAAGTGTTGGTTGGGGTGGGAAAGGGTCCACTCTTTTCATACAGGAGTCTTGCCTTAAGTACGTGTGATGTGGTGAACGGGAAGGAGAGGGTGCAGGGTCCATTCTTCGCAGACTGGGGTCTGGCTGTGTTTGTTGGGGAGGGGGTACCAGGGTTACGTTTCTGATTTTCAAACCTGCAGTAAAACTTATTCAGGTCGTTCGTCAGCTGACGATTGTCCAAAGAGCGGGGGGCTTTCCACTTATGGCTGGTTTCTTGCATGCCCTTCCAAACTGAAGAAGGGTCACTAGCTGAGAACTTGCTCCGCAATTTCTCAGAGTACCTTTCCTTGGCAGCTCTGATTCCTCTTCTCAGCTCTTTATCGATTAGGCTATCTTTTAACCCTTTAACGATTAGGCTATCAGCTTGACGCATATTTGCCCCCACCCCCCCGATCTCGAAATGGAAATGTTATATCTGTATATAAATATCCCATTAAAATGTATATTTATGTCACAAACTATGGAATTCATATTTTTCAGTATTGTTATCAAGGACAATAAAGCAGTTCCAATTGTTTTATATTATTTGATATTGTTTAAAATTACTCATATGGAGGAGAAAATATAATAGCTCTAAAACCTACCTTAATTTTCCAATCTCACTAAAGATAATCCCCTTTCCCTCTCCCCTCCCCCATCTCTCTCTCCCCTCCCTTCCCCTCCCCCCTCTCACATCCCCCCCCTCTTTCTGGCGGGGGGGGGCGAAGGTGAAGGTGGCGCGGGCCCAGCGGGCGGGGGATAGATGAAGGTGGCGTAGGCTCAGCGGGGGCCCAGTGGTGGTGGTGTGGGCCCAGCGGGGGTGGCGTGGGCCCAGCGGGGGTCAGCGGGGATGGCGTGGGCCCAGCAGGGGTGGCGTGGGCCAAGCGGGTGTGGCGTGGGCCCAGTGGGGTGGCGTGGGCCCAGCGGGGGTCAGCAGGGGTGGCATGGACCCAGTGAGGGTCCAGTGGGGGTGGTGTGGGCCCAGCGGAGGGGGCGCGGGCGGAAGATGGCTTGGGCCCCAGTGGCGGGGGGAGGCGAGGGGAATGGGCCCTGCCGCAGCGGCGTCTGGTGCTAGGGTTACAGATTCAGCCACTCCCCTCCTGGTGATGGGAGAATGGTCTCCTAGTCGCCAGGCTGGCCGTTAGCGAGGCTCTGACTCCGACGCCGACACCTGCAACGCAATATACTACTTACCTGGAGCAGACGTGAGGCTTCAAGCTCAGTGGGTGGAGTACAAATCAAAGATCCTACAAATGGCAGTCTGACCCCGCCCGGGCCCACTGTGCACGCGCGGAGAGATGGCATCATTTTGCGTCGCTTCCACAACTGCGCAGGTGCGAATGGTCGCATTTTTTTCTCTTCTCCCAAATCATCCAGCGGGCCGCAACCAGAATTTTGGGCGATTTCCGACAAAGTGGAAGCATGCATGCGCTCCAATTTTTTACTTTTTTTTCTCAGGATTTTTTCTTACTCTGGGGAAAAAAAAGAGGGGTGCTGTCGCACCCAACGCACCCCCGCACCCCCTTCGAACGGCCATATTACTCTCTGTGGGAGATTGATCTGACAAATGATTGTAATATTTCTTGCCTTATAATAGTGCCTATCATTTAAATTCCAAGAGTTTCTGCCTTACAGCACCAGAGACACGGTTTTGATCCTGACTACGGCTGCTTGCCTGTACGGAGTTTGCACTTTCTCTCCGTAACCTACATGGGTTTTATCAGGGATATACGGTTTCCTCTGACACTCCAAAGATGTACAGGTTTGTAGGCTAATTGGCTTGGTATAATTGTAAATTGTCCCCAGTGTGTGTAGGATATTGTTAGTGTGCGTGGATTGCTTGTCTGCGCAGACTCAGTGGGCTGAAGGGCCTGTTTCCCCACTATACCACTAAACTAAACTAAACTAAACTCAATTTTCTGACACTACGTAAATGTATCCTTCATGGTTGCTTGGTCATATGCAGATGGATAGCCTCCAGTAGAAAGATAATGATTAAGAGCCGTGTTTCTTTCACACAGCTTCAGCAGTGCTACCCATCTGTATCTTCCAAGGGTCAAAAAAGGGGCAGGTTAAGTAATTGTTCGATCTGTCATTCTCGGATGATAGGGATATGTACTGATGGGCCTCCTCCAGCAGAACAGATTTTCATCCCATTTCATAGAAACATAGAAACATAGAAAAATAGGTGCAGGAGTAGGCCATTCAGCCCTTCGAGCCTGCACTGCCATTCAATGTGATCATGGCTGATCATCCAACTCAGTATCCCATACCTGCCTTCTCTCCATACCCCCTGATCTCTTTAGCCACAAGTGCCACATCTAATGCCCTCTTAAATATAGCCAATGAACTGGCCTCAACTACCTTCTGTGGCAGAGAATTCCAGAGACTCACCACTCTCTGTGTAAAGAATGTTTTCCTCATCTCGGTCCTAAAGGAATTCCCCCTTATCCTTAGACTGTGACCCAAAACAGTCCTGCTCTCCTGCTGCTGCTCAACTGCCTGTGCCACAAAATGGGACACTGAGTGACTGGAAATGTAGGCATTAGGGAAACCTAATGGGCTGTTTTAATTAAACTCATTCCCAAAATTAGAAGGAATTAATGTGTGTGCCCTGCATGTGGTATTTGATGCTTTATCTCCTGTTTTGCTTCTTTTGCAACAAGAACATCTAAAATACCTTAACTGAATACAGAGAAACATAAACAAGTTGTTGTAAGTTACTGATCTATTGCTTCATTAGCATATTTTAATCTAATAGCGGAGCCTGCTTAAAAACTGTTTCAATATGTCAGCGTACAGTTTTTATATGATGCTGTTCCAATAAGTAGGTGGTGAAATCTACATTTCTGTATTTGTGCTTTATTAATAGCTCAGTAGTGCTTTTTTGTCTCATGTGCAAAACACAGTGAAATTCTTTTAGTCACCAGATGTGGTGACATTTCCAAATCCCAGTCCACGTGCTAGGTCTTAAGGAGCGGCGCCCAATCCAGCCCAGCCTCTGAATCACAAGTGCAGATATTCATCAGGGACCCTCGGACTATCTTTGATTGGACTTTACTGGCTTTACCTTGCACAAAACATTATTCCCTTAACATGTATCTGTCCACTGTGAATGGCTCGATTGTAATTATATATTTCTGCTGGCTGGTTAGCACATAACAAAAGCTGTTCTCTGTACCTCGGTACACATGACAATAAACTAAACTATACTAAACTAAACAGAGGACAAATATGCCATAAATATCTTTATCCAGGGGAAGATAGATAATGTTGGACAGTTATTTAAGACGGGCAGCAAAGACGAACCAGAGAATTATAGGCCGGTGAGACTAACATTACTGGTGAGATCATTGTTGCAGAGAGATGGGATCTACCAGTATTTGGATAGACATAGACTGGTTAGGAATAGCCATCATGACTTTATGCATTTGAAATCGTGTCTCACAAATCAAAGATAGTTTGTTGAAGAGGTCGCCTGAAAGATTGATGAGGGAAGGGCAGTTGCCATTGTTGACAATATAGCAAGGCCTTTGACAAGGCCCACATGATAGACTCGTCTGGAAGTTAGATTAGATCTCAAGGTGGGCTAACCAATTTGATTCAAAATTGACTTGGGGGAAAGAGCCAAAGGGTAGTTGCAGGGTGTTGTTTATTTCAGTGGAGGCTTGTGACCATTTGAGAGCTGCAGGGGTTGGTGCTGAGTCCGCTGTTATACGTCAGTAATTTGGATAGCAATGTAGTTAACATTGTTAGCAAATTTGCAGATGACATTGAAACAGGTGGTATAGTAGGCAGTGAGGAAAGGTATCAATGTTTACAACAAGATGTACTTCAGTTGAGAAGGTGGGCTAATGAAAGGAAATGAGATTTAACTCTGACAAGTATGAGGTATTACAATTTAGAATGCCAAACCAGTGCAGGACTTGCATAGTACCATTGAGTCCTGGAGTGTTGCAGAACAGAGATCTAGAAGTGCAGGTGCATGGTTACTAATAGTGGTAAGTAGGCTGCACAGTATGCTGAAGAAGGCATTTGGCACACTTGCTTTTAGTGGGAATGGTATTGAGTACAAAGGTTGGGGCATCGTGATGCAGCTGTACAAGTCATTGGTGAGACCACACTTGGAGAACTTTGTGCAGCTCCCCTCTTGCAGCTGCTGTATATGGAAGGATATCATTAACTTGAAAAGATTTCAAAAGAAATTCACTAGGATATTATCTGAGCTTGTGGGCTTGAATTATAGGGAGAGATTGGAGAGACTGGGATTTTTTTCTTTGGCGAGTAGGAGGGTGAGTGGTGCCATTATTGTGGTGTACAAGATTGTGACAGGCATGGATAACAGTCTTTTACCTAGAATAGATGGTTCAGAAACTGGAGGGCGTAGCTTTAAGATAAGAGGGGGGCAATTTAAGAAGAACATCAGGAAAATCTTTTCATTCAGAAGGTAGTCCGTATCTGGATGGAGCTGGAAGGAGTCAATAGTGTTTTATTGTCATATGTCCCAGATAGGACAATGAAATTCCTGTTTGCTTGGCTGTAGGGAAGTATCTGTTCCTGAACCTGGATGTTACAGTTTTCAGGCTCCTGTACCTTCATCCCGATGGCAATGGTGAAATGAGAGTGTGGCCAGGATGGGGTGGGTCTTTGATGATGATAGCTGCCTTCTTGAGACAGCGGGGGGGGGGTGGGGGTGGGGGAGGGGATGGGTGGTCTGAATAACCTGGGGTGGGGGGGCGGCGGGGGTGTTGGCTGTCTTTTTGAGGCAGCAGTGGGAGTGGGAGGGGGCAGGGGGTGTGAATAACCCGGGATTCACCTTAGGCCACCAGCGCGGAGAAGAAGTAGCAACCTCAGCTCAACTCCCGCAGGGCCAACCGACAGGCCCGGACCCCACCGCTGCCGCAATGCCTCACTGCCGCTGTGGTCCCATCGTCTTGAAGCCACATTGATGGGTAAGTAAAACCCCAGCTGGGGCGTCGAGGGTAGAAGCCCAGGTCGGAAAAAGAGGGACGTTAATTTAGATACGGCCCTCCCCCTGACGTCACTCGAAGCTCGTGGAATATTCTGTGTGTGAAACGGGTGCCAACCCGAGCCATCGTGCCCGCCCACCTCATTGTGACTTCATCAGTCGAAGCTTAAAAGGCAGTTTTGTCTTTTTTTTTTACTTTAATCACCAATGTCGTGAAATAGAGCATCAAATCGTAAGTGAAGCTGATCACTGCTTGGAGCCTGGGCACCAGTAGTCTGAAGGGAAGAATGTGTCAGAATGTGTAAAAATCGGTACTGCGTAGCATTTTGGCGAAAATATAAACACACACACACACACACACACACACATACACTCATACAAGATGAGAGTTTTAAAGTTATAGAGATATATCAAACTATAGACATATGAACATACAGTATGTTATATTGTCTGTTAGCATCTGCAGTTCTTTGTTTTTATAGCATGTTATGTTGTATTAAGTAACAATACATTGATATTGTGTAACAATAACAAAAGTGACAATTTCCTAAAAAATCAAGATGCACCATACAAATAACTGGCTCTTGTAGCCAAAACAAAAAAAAAATGATTTTGTTTCCCATCAAAGTGATAAGATTCATTTTGCATTGTTTACTAGTGCCAAAAAGCTTCTCATAATGTCATCTGTGCATACAATCTGGTAAATACTGGATTTATAAATGCTGATTGTTACCAAGCCAAGGTGCAAACTGGTAAAAAAATCTGTAACAATTCTCCCTACTCTTGGGTTGCTGGCCTGGGCCCCAGTAGACTGAATGGGAGCACATGCAAATAGGAGCAAGAATAAGCCATCAGCCCGTTCAAGTCTGCCCCACCCCTTAATTTGATCATTTATGATGTCTGCTGCCTTCTTCTATACCAATTATCAATACCCTTTTTCTTCAATCTATCAAATATTTATTCACCCCCAGCTTTAAATTCTTCTGATGAAAATTCTATAAATTCACCACCTCTGCAAGAAGAAATTTCCATGTCTAAAGAAGGGTTTTGGCCAGAAACATTGCCTATCTCCTTCGCTCCATAGATGCTGCTGCACCCGCTGAGTTTCTCCAGCATTTTGTGCACCCTCGATTTTCCAGCATCTGCAGTTCCTTCTTTACCAAATTTCCATGTACCCTGTCCTTAAATGACCAGTCCTTTATCTTCTTGTTACGTCCTCTTGTTCCAGATTCTCTCACGAGCAGAAACATCCATATATTCACCTGTCATGCCCCATTAGAATCTTATGTGTGAATAATTTTTTTCTTCTAAACTCCAAGGAATACAGGTACAAACTACTTAGTTGAAAAACCCTCTTATCAGGACAACTCTCTCATATGCGGAATTAAGCTGGTGAATTTTCTTTGTAATGCCTCTTAAGGGCCTGTCCTACCAGCATCCGACTCCATGCGATGAGCGCGATCAAACTAGAAGCGGGGGCCGCGCAGAGGTCGGGTGATCCCTGTACAGGGCCGTTCCCAACAGCATGCGCCTGCATGCGGCAAGCGCGACCAAACCGGCAGCGAGGGCCGCGCGGAGGTCGGGTGAGTGGCGCAACGCAGCGCAAAGTGAGGCAAACTTGGAGCGAAGTCTTAAAGGTAAGTTTGCCAGGACAGAGAGGGGCACACAGAGAGGGGCACAGAGGCACACACAGAGAGGGTCACGGAGGCACGACGTCCAGACGGTGTGTAATGCGTCGAGGCGACTGCGAGCCGACAAGCCGTTGCTGCGCGGAATTTTTGAACATGGTCAGTTTTTCGGAGCCCCGCGCGATGTCGGGACGAACTCCGCACAATTCTGCACGTCTCCGGCGATCGAAGTGGGACCGGCCCCACGACGCCGGACGGCTCAAGCGACCACGTTGGGTCACGCTCATCGCATAGAGTTGCATGCTGGTGGGACAGGCCCTTTATGCTTCTCTACCTTTTTTTTAAGGTAAGGTGACCAAAACTGTGCCCAATAATGCAAGAGGAACCCTCCCAGCATCCTGTCTCTTTATTTTTAAACTCCATTTGCAACAAAGGCGATTTGTCTTCTTAACTGTTGAACCTGTCTACTAGCTCATTGTGACTCTTGCATGAGAACATCTAGACGCATCTGTACTTAACTCACTTGCAGTTTCTCCATCTTAAATAATAATCTGTCTTTTGATTTATTTTACAAGTGCAGGACCTCAATCTTTTGCCCACTCATTCAATCTATCTACATCCCAATGCAGGATTGCTGTATCCTAAGCACAACATGTCTCTCCATCTATTTTTATATATTTGACAAATTTGGAAATGTTCCTTCCTCTAGGTCATTCATGTAAATACTGAGCAGTTGCAGCCAAGAAGTAATTGCTGCGGTATTCCACCAGCTACCTCCTTCCAGTCTAAAAATAATCCATTTATTTTAACACGTTGTTTTTTTTATGAGTCAGCCAGTTTTCAATCTATTCTAACACGATCCCCTGTTAATCCTTCCTTATTACCAGAAAACCAAATCTAAAATAGCCTGTTCCCACGTCGGCTCTGCAATGAAATGCTTTAAAAAGCAATCACTGACGTGTTCCATTAAAAAAATATACGCTACCCTTGCCTGTTTGGTTTATCCAATCAATGTGCAGATTATAATCTCTCTTGATAATTGCAGTTCTCTTCAAACATGCCCTTGACATTTTAAAGCATTTGGCTATGAGAGTATGTGCAGTTGATCCAGAGGTCCTAAGTGAGAACCTCCCTCCACAATATGCTTGAAACGTAATTCAATATATGCTATATATCAAATTATCACCTAGCAATAGAAAAAACTATCACACTGAATTAGTATTTGAAATATTGCTCCTGGATGGCATCAAGTTCCATTAGCTAATTATGACATAATAAAAGGATGTGAGAAACACCTGGTCCAACATATACACAGTCTTAACACTAGTTTAGTTCAGAGAAACAGGACAGAAACAGGCCCATCGCCCCACCGAGTCCCCGCTGACCAGAAATCCCTGTGCACCAGCACTATCCTACACACTAGGGACAATTTACAATTTTTTTGCCAATTCAGCTACAAACTAGTATCACTTTGGATCGTTGGAGGAAACCGGAGCTCCCAGAGAAAACCCACATGGTCACGGGGAGAACGTACAAACTCTGTACAGACAGCACCCGCAGTCAGGAACAAGTCCAGATCTCTGGCACAGTAAGGCAGCAACTCTACCGCTTCACCACTGTCTTCCCATTAATTTAATGGCAAATTACACTGTAGGATGCGCTCGCTCTTCTCCAGTGTTATTCTATGCCATTAATGAATCGTTCCCAGTTAACATACTGTATTTTCCAGGGTGCTCACACTTGGATATGTCATATGAAATTATGCCAACCCTCATGCTGGTCAAAAATTATTCTGCTTTGGTGAATGGAGACACAAGAGACTGCAGATGTATCAGTCAGAAGAAGGGTCCCGACCCAAATGACATCTGTCCGCTTCCTCCACAGATGCTGCCTGTCCCACTGACATCCAACGGTGCATTTTTGCTTTACTCTATCCATAGAATCATAGTAATTCAGCTCAGAATCAGACTCTTCAGCCCAATTTTTACATGCCGCCCAAGTCCTATCTATACCAGTCCCACTTGCCTGAGTTGGCTCACATCCCTCTAAACCTTTCCTATCTATTCACCTGCCCTAATGGCTTAAAGATTTTGTTATAGTACCCGTCTCAACTACCTCCTCTGGCAGGATATTCCATATACAACCACCCTCTGAGTGAAAACCTGTATGATCCAGGTTAATCCCACTTCCCAACTCGTGGTTCTCACCCTTGGATAAAATTGAGTCAAGTGTTTTGTCAATGCATAAGTATGGTGAGGTACAGGAACAATGAAAATTCTGTTGTTGAAAGATAATTAGGTGAGCACGATGTCAATAGACATATTATCAATATCTGTCTAAGGTGTTGAAACCTTGTGGCTCCACCATTCTCTCAGAAAATGATTTCACTCCAATTGTATTTGTGATGATAAAAAAGCTTTCTTAATTCTTCTTTAAATTTTCTGTGAATTAATTTAAATCAATGTCCCATCTATGTCCCATATATATGGACCTCCTGCTGAAGGAAATTGTTTCTTCCTGTTGATTCTGTTGAGGCTTTTGATAATTTTACATACTTCAATTAAATCTTCCTTCAATCTCTTTTTTTCCAAAATAAAAATTCCAGTATGGCCAATCCTGGATTGCAACTAAAATTTTCAAGCAGTGAACAACATCCCTGTAAACTTTCAAATGTTAGCAACGTCACCTCACCAACTCCACCCAAGCAAGTAAATCCCTCGTGCAGTTCAATGAACAAAATTGTACACTAACTCATGTTTCATGCAGTTTCACTATAACTTATCTGGTTATATATAACTTGCCTCAGTCAATAAAGAGAAAACCCTTTGTGCCTTTATAGCCACCTTATCTACCTGTCTTCAAACAGTCGGTAGAAATACATTGCGAGCTGCCACTGTACCTTTAACTTTCTTAATTCCTTGCCATTTGTCACATTTGATATCACCTTACCTGCCATACAAGGATTTTAGAATTTAGAAGATTGAGGGGGGATCTTAAAGAAACTTACAAAATTCTTAAGGGGTTGGACAAGCTAGATGCTGGAAGATTGTTCCCGATGTTGGGGGAGTCCAGAACAAGGGGTCACAGTCTAAGGATAAGGGGGAATTCCTTTAGGACCGAGATGAGGAAAACATTCTTTACACAGAGAGTGGTGAGTCTCTGGAATTCTCTGCCACAGAAGGTAGTTGAGGCCAGTTCATTGGCTATATTTAAGAGGGCGTTAGATGTGGCACTTGTGGCTAAAGGGATCAGGGGGTATGGAGAGAAGGCAGGTACGGGATACTGAGTTGGATGATCAGCCATGATCACATTGAATGGCGGTGCAGGCTCGAAGGGCCGAATGGCCTACTCCTGCACCTATTTTTCTATGTTTCTATGTTTCTATTCCCACAAACTTTGAAATCTTTCTGATCCCATTCACTTTGTGTGGAGTAGGTGTGGAATACTTGATGTATAAAGATAGAAACGGGGAACTGCAAATGCTGGTTTACCAAGGAAAGATACAAAATCCTGGATTAACTCAGCAGGCCAGGCAGCATCCCTGAAGAACATGGATAGGTGGCATTTCAGGTTGGGTTAAATATTGATGTATATTTGGGACTTGTTGCCAGCTTGACTCATCTTCGGCAGTATGAAGGAACTCAAAAGTAAGATTTTTGTTTATGATGCTTTCCAAGCATGGTTGCCTCCTGAGAAATCAGTTCAATCGCCAGCCACACTTTAAAACAAATTGTTCTTACTGTTAGGAATAAGAGACTCAACCAGTGCCGGTAACGTGCCCTTGTCAATTCCCTTGACAGCTTCTCATTTAATAAAAGCTAGGTTCGTCTCTGTACTATATGAGCCAGTTCACCATGGTTAGTAAACTGTCTTTTAGGGTTTCTCAAAATGACCGCACACTGATTTAGCCTGTTATATGGCATTTGGGTAAATATTAAAATAGCCAATGTATCCCGAGGAGCCTGTACACAGATCACCTCCCTCCCTGCGTGAAACCATGTTTAATTAGCTTACATGATGTTCCTGCCACAGTCCTCTTTGCAAACTAAATAATTAACTACTATTTCAAGATGTTGCAGTGTTGTAGTGCACTTCTGCCTCTTAGATAAGACATTTTACTTTTTAAGATGACACCTTTGGTTCATTTGGTAGCACAGTGGAAAGGTTATGATTTCAACTCGTGCTCAAGAGTCTTAAGCATAGAAGTCTAGTCTGATGTGCTGGTACAGCATTGAAGAGGTTCTGTACTGACATAGAGATTGTCCTTTGATGAGTTGTGAATCTACGGAATTCTCTGCCTCAGAAGGCAGTGGAGGCTAATTCTCTGGATGCTTTCAAGAGAGAGTTAGATAGAGCTCTTAAAGATAGCGGAGTCAAGGGATATGGGGAGAAGGCAGGAACGGGGTACTGATTGTGGATGATCAGCCATCATGACAGTGAATGGCGGTGCTGGCTCGAAGGGTCGAATGGCCTACTCCTGCACCTATTGTCTATTGAGATGTTAAACCAAGTCTATGGAGTGAAGATACAGTAAAACTGCTTCACAGCAATACCACAGGACAAGTTTAAATGCTTCCTAAGTTGCACCTCACTTTGCACACATTTCTTCCTGTCTGTGCTGAAGTATCTCCCGACAGTGGAAGGCAGAAATATAGTGAAGATACTCTTTAATAATGAACTATAGATATTTAGCAAATCTGCTGCTTGCACCATTGTATCATGTCTAGATAATGGAAATCACGCCGAGCATCTAGCACTCATCTACCGTGTACAATATCATCAAGAGAAGTGGCAAGGTCTACCATTCAGTGTATGGGTAGGCCAGTTCTTCAGTTTATATGCCCTGGCTGAACACTCCAGTTTACACAAATTATCCATTGGCAAACTAATCTGCCCAACTTGGTTCCATAGCCCCTTTAAATGAATTTAGGAATGATCCTGAAGACTTATTTTCCAATCCAACCTAGGCTGTAGTATTTAACAGTAAGATTAAATGAGAACTTACCAGTTTGAAGTTTGATCTTTATTTTATGAGGCGTTACGATGAGCGATTACGTGAAGAACCCCACCAGTCGGCATTCGCATCAATCTTCAAAGCAGCGGTGTGAAATCACAGAAGAACAACAATTAAAGTATTATAGTAAGATTATAAACCTAGAACTACCAGATGAGCTTTGTGATATGAGGGTTGGGAGCGGTGGGCACATAATCGCTCATCGTGCAATTCGAGCACATCTGGGATGGAGGTTGTGTGGTATGTAATGTTCCCCTGTAAACAAAATTCCTCCCATTTCCTGACATGAGAGATGTGCTGCCTTTTCGTGCTATCCCTCCAGGATGCTGTGATGACATCCACGGTCCGATTGGATAGCCCCAGACCCAGAAATGCCTTCTTAAAATCTGCAAATCAACAAATTTAGACGATCATACACTGGGTGTTGACTTCCAGTCACAAGGTGCACTAACAGATTATGACATTTTGGAACCACCATAATAGGCTGTGTAGTAATACCCAAAATCAGAGGGAACCATGGCTGTATAGGCCAGTCGGGTACCACCAAAACCCCTGAAGCGGAGTCCTGTTTGATCTTAGTCAAGCACTGACTGATGAGGCAGAAGGGGGGAAATGCATATAAAACATTCCGCCCCAGTGCAGCGAGAATGCATTCACTGCAACTGCCCCTAGAACTGATTCCCATGAAACTTGTTTCGGTACCTGGTGCAAACAAATCGATATCTGGCATCCCATATTGGAGAACAATTTCATTAAATACATCATGATTCAACATCCACTCAGTGTTGTCATTGAATTTGCGTGACCTGGTGTCTGCCACCATATTGAATTTGCCTGGCAAGTAGACAGCTGAAATCCAAATATTCTTTTTAATGCACCAGTGCCAAATAAGGTTAGCCAATCCGTCACAAGATTTCGATTTGATTCCACCCATGTGATTAACATACACCACTGCCGTGGTGTTGTCAATCTGAAGCTGAACATGTAAGTGATGCTTTGTGGTACAGTAAGCTTTGAGCCCATAAAATGCTCCTAAAAGCTCTAAATAATTAATTCCATGTGATTGGAGAATCAACACCTCATGCATATTCCATCTGCCTTCACAGCTAGACCTAGTGTCAGTAACACCCCAACCTAGGGTACTAACATCAGGCTGCAAAACAACTGAAGGTGTTTCGATCAACATTTTGCTAGAACAATTTGAAATGTTTCCAATCCACCACTGTACTTCAGTAATGGCTTCAGATGGTAAGTGCCTGGGCCGATTGAAATGCCCTGCATGTATTCTAAGTGCCTGTACCTTTGCCCTCTGTAAATGTTGGTAATGCAAAGGTCCATATTGCACAGCTGGAAAGGCAGCTACCAATTTACCAATTATGCTGGCCACCTGTTTAATTGGAGGCGATTGCTCCCCCAAGAGCTTGATACAGCCTTCAATTAAATCTAATCTCTTGCCCTTGGGCAGAGTCACACACATGAGAATTGAATCTATTGTGAATCCCAAATAGTCAATTGTGTTAACCGGCACCAATTTTGATTTAGCTGGGTGTATAATGAACCCCAACCTCTCAACCATGAGTTTAACAGCTGAAACTGATAATTCGGCTGTGACAAAGGTGTTTCCAATTATTAAGATGTCATCCAAATAGGCCATTACAATATGGCCCTGTGACCGTAACAACCCTAGTACTGGTTTTAGCAATTTTGTAAATAAGCGAGGGGCTGAGGTTAACCCATTAGGCAGTGCTATAAACTGCCATATTTGAAAACAATTGCTTGGCAGTAGCAAACGTTTCCATTTTTAAATGATTATACTGCACAAATGGATTTAGTCCTGTCAGGTCCAAAATAATCCGACACCCACCATCTTTCTTTGGTCTAGGAAACACATTAGACATGAATTGATGAGTTTGATAAACTGTCTTCTTAATTAGACCTTTAAAATATAATTTTGCAATTTAAGCTTGAATCTCCAAATTATCCCGTTGTGAGAAAATGAGTGCCCGCTCTGGCTTGTGTTGGGTGGGTGGACACAGGTATACTGCAGTATAAACACGTTTGATGTTATTTTACACCATTCTTTGAGAAACCTATGTTACCTCCCCCCAACTGGTAGGTATTTCTCACTCAATATGTTTCGACAAGAATCAGACCCAACTACCTCCATGGTTATCGGTGGAGTTCTGTGTCCCCTGGCTCTGGATGGAAAAGGCATGTTTGCCTGTGCTCCTGGTGGAGTGCGCCAGCTGCGCACATTGAATGGCCGGCTTGGTCCTTGCCCGGACCCGGTTTCAGCAAACCGTTTGTAAGGGTACTGTCGCCGAAGGGTTCTGCTGGTCACTGGCGTCTTGATGAGCCCGACAGTTTTTGCCTCTCCTTTACCCCCTTTGCGAGGTCTTCCCTGAACAATAAGTTTGGCCACTGGATGTTGCTAGGCTTACACAGGGCAGCAGGCCTTGGGTTAATGGTAGGGCGGATGGCGCTCTTTCTAAGGCGCTCTTTCTAAGGCAGTTCATTTTAAAGTGCACATTGCACATGAGAGCCAGGGCATCCTGTTGAACTTCAGTCAGGAGCCCACCATCCTACCAAAAGCCTTAATGCTGGCTGCAAGCAGTTTCAGCACCCGTTGCAGATTTAACTCCTGCGCTCGGATGCCTAGTCCCATATGACCCAAAATGCCATGGTTGATGGCCGGCACTTTGAGCAGGATACAATTATCTGGGAGGGTCATATTTCTTGGCCATTGTATCCATGGCCAGTTCCTGAAGCTGGTGCGAAGCCAAGTAATTTATACTGGCAGCCAGCTCTTCCCCCAGTGGCTCTCCAGAGTGTATTGGAAAGACAAACCTGGCCACCAGGAATGGGACCTCTGGCTGTTGCCCTTTGTCCTGTGGGGCAGCCTCCAACGCTAAGCCCTCAGAGTCGGCGTCAGAATCATACTGTTTCGGTATACTCTCCTCCTCCAAGAGGCAGATACTCGGCAGCCCAGTAGGTGCTGCTGGTGTGGGCTCTTGGAGAGGTCGGCGCTCTTGATGGAGCATCCTCTCCAACAGGAGCTCCATCCTGGATACCCGTTCTACGGTATCCATTCTTGAGGGAGAACCCTCCCGACCGGACCCGTCCGAGTCTCGTCAGACGTAATGACGCGCATGCCGACTGGCGGGGTTCTTCACGGAATCACTCACGTCACTCCGAAGTAAAATAATGCCTACAAAGCTAGTAATTTTGCTTATACCTTGTCTGCTCTGTAATAATTCACTCAACCAGTAGAATAGTAATATTAACTGAATTTGTACACCCATCCAAATCGCCTGCACTTGTGAACAAAAATCTTATATTTGTGGAACATAAAAGAATGGACATTGGAAATGGATGGACCCTGTTACGAGATGCTTTGTAAGTTGCAAGCATCATTTGGCAGAGGGCTGTTTTATGCTTCATGTTTCCTACCAGTATGTGCATCATGGTGGCCGGGTGTGAATTAGAGCTTCTACAGCCTTGTACTTTTCATGATTGCTAATGTTTGGTTGATTCCAAACTGTTGCTTTTAACCAAAAAATATTTCACAGTAGCCCCGTGAAATTATCTAAATTGATTATCTCCATAAAATATGCTCAACTGTTTTAGTGAGGAATGAAGGGATGGTACTTGCCATTAACTGTTGTTTTCTTGCAATGATTAAGTGTGCTATATATGGTGTTTCTGTTTCTCCTGAAACAACGTGTTGCCAGCTATCTACCAGAAAGGATTTGTCATTCCCAATGAACAACACAGGTGCCTGCAGGTTGGTTGAGCAACCAAAGATTGAAAAATTGTGACATTTACCAGGACATAATAGGTATATATTTCTAACGTTTGAAACTGTTTGTATTGAATAAATCAAGATATACAGATGTTAATATCCAACCCGGAATGTAAAAATCACATTTTAAAGAAATAAATAGCAGATTTTATTATTTTAAAATCCATAGCATTTAGCAAAAATTACTCTGTAGAGAGTTTGCCTCCACTTATTTAAAATTAGTCTCTTCACACTTTTTCACCATAGCACACTCAACAGTCAATAGTCAATAGTCAGTTTTATTCGTCACATGCACATAAGTGCAATGAAATGAATTTGCCAGCAGCAGTACAATTAAAAAAAGAACGCACAATATACAAACATCCATCACAGCATTCTTCACTGTCGTGGAAGGCACAAAGTTCAGTCAGTCCTCCTCCATTGTTCACCCGTGGTCGGTGCCATAAACCTCCGCAGTCGCCGCTACGGGCGGCCGGATGTATAGTCCCTCGTGTCAGGACAGTCGAACACACTCCGCGGCTTGGAGGTCCCGAATCGGCGCTTTCTTACCGGAGACCGCAGGCCGGCAGTCAGAGCTCTTCTCCGGCTATCCCGGGTTAGGGATCTCGCTCTGGATGGTAGGTCCACGCCGCGCCCGCGGCTAGAAGCACCGCAGACCGTGGTTTCAGAATGTTATCGGCTGCGGGCTAGCAGTTGGAGCTCCTGTCTGGGGATCCCCGATGAGGGATCCCAGACTCCAGACGCCACGCCTGCAGCTAGAAGCTCCGCAGACCGCGGCTTCAGGATGTAACAGTCCACGGGCCAGCAATCAGAGCACTCCCTTCTGGCGACCCCAGCAACGGCTCACCCACTCCGCGATGAAAAGTCCATGCTGCACCCGCTGCTGAAACTCTGGGCCCAACTCCGGGAAAGGCTGCTCCAATCCATGGTGTTAGACCGCGAGGAAGGCGACATGAAAAAAGTCGCCTCTCCGTGGAGGAGGCGACCGAAAGCTGTCCCCCCTTTACCCCCCCCCCCCCTCAAGACACACCGAGAGACACTCAGTAATTTCAGCATAGTATATTTTTATATTTCAGTTACATCTCATTAAACATGATATTTTCAATGACCTTTATAAACAATAATCTATGAAAAGTGGAAACTCACTATAAGTCTCTTATTCTGCATTGATATTGTTTGTGAGGCAGTTTATCACTAGTAGAAAGCTTTGCATTTCTGTGTTAACTAAGCATTTGAAAAAGCCTTTTTCAGCAAAACAACAGTGAATACTAACATTACAACTGCAAATTTCAGGCTGATTTCCATTGTTTAATAAAACCTTACATACATTTTGTAGCCTGTAATCCAGAATCCATGAACATCTTGTATAGGAGTGCATAAATGTTATTGTTTCTATTTTTATTGTGTTTTGCTTAATTTCTGTTTTCTCCATAATGGTGGATTAAGAAGGCCCCCTTGTGTTGATAAATGGCAAATGTATCCGTGAAGCCTACTTTAACAGAAGATTAAG
Source organism: Raja brachyura (assembly GCA_963514005.1). The sequence goes on along the minus strand of OY740781.1, from coordinate 74,407,066 downwards.
CACTGGTCAAACTACATTAAGATTTATTACATAATCTGTGCATTTCATAGTGTTTCCACTGCATATTAACTGAACATATCAGCAAGTTAATATGTTTTCCATCATTATCAAGAATAAGGTTATAAACAACAGTTAGCTTAGCATTAGGCTCATTTTCCAGGACGTGCTCAGTATTATATTTGGCCTAAGTGATGTATAATGTGACCAGAAATTATATGAAATTAATAATGAATAATGGAGTGCACTATAACATAGTAAGCAATAAATAAAATGGTAACCATGGCTGGTAAAATTTTAAATGAAATTCACCAATAAAACATGATGGATTTCCGTGATTGATGTGTGTTGGGTGAGCGAAGGGTAGGATGTCTATTTCACCCACTTGATTTATTTGGCAAGAAGCCCAAGCACATTTTATGATTGGGCCTCGTTAACACGGTATAGATAAGCTGCCAGCGCTAATTACATTCCTTTCAGTCAGCATGTTGATTGGGATTCACATAAATGTAGCAGGGCGGCTGCGGATTTAATGCAGCCTACCATTCCTTCAATGTGTGCTGCACCAACATGTCCTTTCCTCAGTCTTGGTCTCATCCCATTCGTACACTGTGCTGGGGAGAGTACCAAACTCTTGTTTCCTGCCACAATGCACCTTCTCTGTGCCCCATTTGACACATTAGCTGCTCATTCAAATGCACTTCATCGATTTCTTTGTCCACAGGATTCGGGCAGCCCAGCTAGTTGTGCGATCTTCTCCAACCATTCTTTTCAGCCACAATGTTCATCTGCCTTATTTATTCCCCATGACATCTCACTGTTCCCTACCTTCATTCTTCAAGGTTTCATATTTCTTAATTTATTTGCAGGTCATGTACATTGCTAGCAAAGTCACTATTTATCAACCAACTGCTTTCTAGTTTAGTTTAGAGATGCACCATGAAAACAAGCTGAGTGGCCCATTGAGTCCACACTGACCATTGATCAACCATTCACCCTAGTTCTATGTTACACCTCTTTCTCATCCGCTCATTACAGATTAAAGGCAATTTTACAGAGGCCAATTAACCTACAAACCCGCACGTCTTTGTGGTGTTAAAGAAAATGACAGTATTTGGAGGAAACCCGCGATCACAGAAATGGAAGATAGACACAAAATGCTGCAGTAACTCAGCGGGACAGGTAGCATCTCTGGAGAGAAGGACTGTATGGCATTTCGGGTCGAAACCCTTCTTCACACTAATCATCAGCCTGAAGAGGAGTCTTGACCCTAAATGTCAACCATTGCTTCTCTTCAGAGATGCTGCCAGTCCTGCTGAGTTACTCCAGCATTTTGTGTATATTTTTGATTTAAACTAGAATCTGCAGTTCCTTCCTACACATCACAATAGACAATAGGTGCATGAGTAGACCATTCAGCCTTTCGAGCCAGCACCGCCATTCAATGTGACCATGGCTGATCATCCACAATCAGTACACATTCCTGCCTTCTCGCCATATTCCATGACTCCACTATCTTTAAGAGCTCTATCTAACTCTCTCTTGTAAGCATCCAGAGAATTGGCCTCCATTATGTAGGGCACTGTATTTTCTTCTTTTTGTATCTGAATATCTTACAGCTCACAAGAGAGCATACAACCTCTTCATACAGAGGTACTTCATCCTCTGCTCTTTAAACCCTTCTTTGAACCATGCTCCTGACCCTCCTTTAAGGTCAAAGTTGTGATGAACTTGCAATTAGTTTACAGTATTATCTCCAGACGCCAGAATAATTGAAATTGAAAATCTTTATTATCATTTTCCTGAGTACTTACATACCCAGAGGAAACGAAAAAACGGTGCTCAACCAGTGTCCATTCAGTGTGCAGTAAAAAATAAATAGAAATAAAAATAAAAATACATATATCATCATGAGTTCCAATGGGCAGCGGCACGACGATGGCTCTGCTTCAGTGTGTCCAGGTTGGTGGTTGGTGCGCGATACTTTGGCAGGGGGCAAAGTCAGTTTATCTGTCTTATAGCCTGCGGGAAGAAGCTGAGGAGCATCCTGCTGGTTTTGCAGCTGATGCTCCTGTACCTCTTCCCAGATGGCAGGATGGAGAATATGTGATGCGATGGGTGGTAGGGGTCTTTGATGATGGAGATGGCTCTGTTGATACATCTCTTCCTGTCTATGTCCAGCAGGAAAGGGAGTGGAGCACCAATAATCCTGCTGGTGGTCTTCAAAATCCTGTCTAGTTGGTGCCGTTCGTACGCTTTGCAGCTCCCGAACCAGGAAGTGATGCCGTAGGTTAATGTGCTCTCAATTGTCCCCCTATAAAAAGTTCGAAGGTGTGCAGTGGGGAGACCTGCTTTCCGTAGTCTTTGGAGAGGGTGTAGTCGCTGCTGGGCTCTCTTGACCAGTGCTGTGGTGTTGGTCGTGGACGTCAGGTCATCTGACAGGTGGAGTCCTAGGAACTTCACACTGCTGGCCCTTTCCACATCAGCTCCATCGATGTGCAGAGGTGTATGGCGTTGTTTTCCCGCCCCCCTAAAGTCAACCACCTTCTCCTTTGTTTTTCCCACGTTGAGAATGAGGTTGTGGGATTTGCACCATTCTGTGAGCAGCTCCACCTCCATCCTGTACGCTGACTCATCATTGTCACTGATGAGACCCACCACTGTTGTGTCATCAGCGAACTTGTTGATGAAGTTGTTGTTGAGTCTAGCAGTACAGTCGTATGTAAGCAGACTAAACAGCAGGGGGCTTAGGACACAGCCTTGGGGCGAGCCAGTGCTCATGGCTATGGTTTTTGATGTCCTACTGCCCACCCTGACTGTCTGCTGCCGTTGCGATAGAAAGTTCAGGACCCAAGCTGTGCCAGCATCAACCCCCCATAACTCCAACTTCTCCACCAGCTGCTGCGGAATGATTGTGTTAAAAGCAGATCTGAAGTCAATGAAGAGGATCCTGGCATAAGTATTTTTCCGATCAAGGTGTGGCAGTACGAGGTACAGTGGTGTTGAGACTGCGTCCTCTGTGGATCGGTTGGCTCTGTAGGTGAACTGCAGTGGGTCTAGGTTGGCAGGTAGGCTATTTTTGATATGCTGCATAACCAGTCACTCAAAACACTTAATTACTATGGGTGTTAGAGCCACTGGTCGAAAGTCATTATGGCAGGCTGGGTTTGGTTTCTTCGGGACAGGAACGATGGTGGCACTCTTAAGACAGTTGGGCACTACTGCCTGGCTGAGTGAGGTGTTAAAAATGTCTGTGAAGACATCTTTCAGTTGCTCGGCGCAGTCTCTTAGAACGTATCCAGGAATGTTGTCCGGCCCTGCGGCTTTGCGTGGGTTGATGCTGGCAAAGGCCTTTTTAACTCCGCCTGAGCGACTGGTCACTGGGAGATGGCAGTAGTGCACGTGTCTGGGTGCTGTTTTTAACCTCAAACCGTGCGTAGAACTCGTTCAGTTCATCTGGTAGAGAGGGGTCGTTTTGGCATATCCAAAGTGGGGGGGCTTGTAGTCAGTGATGGTATTAAATCCCTGCCACAAGCGACGTGTGTCTTTGTCATTTGTGAAGTGGCTATTAAGTTTTTGTCCATACAACCTCTTCGCTTCCCTGATCCCCCGGGATAGGTTACTCCTTGCCAGTTTGTATGCTGCGTTGTCTCCAGATTTAAATGCAGCATTCCGGATTCTCAGTAGGGAACACACTTCCACAGTTAGCCAAGGTTTCTGATTGGCACACCTCCTGACGGTTTTTTCCACCGTTACATCCTCGATGCATTTATTGATGTATCCGATGACGGATTCTGTGTATTCTTGGAGGTTGATGCCACTGTCATCTGTTGCTGCCTCTCTGAAGATGGCCCACTGTGTGGTTTCGAAACAGTCCTGTAGTGCCTCGGTAGCTCCCTGTGGCCATTTTCTGACTTCTTTGACCGTTGGCCTGTCCTGTTTCACCCTGGGTCTGTATGCAGGTGTAAGCATAACCGCTAGGTGGTCAGAGTTGCCGATATGGGGGAGGGGGGCTGCTTTATATGCATCTTTAATGTTGGTGTACACCAGATCTAGTTTATTCTTTCCCCTGGTTGCAATGTTCACATGCTGGTAGAATTTAGGCAGGACAGAAGTAAGACTTGCCTGGTTGTAATCCCCAGCTGCCATGAAGAAAGCATCTGGATGTTCCCTCTGCTGCTCACTGATGTTGTTGTATAGCTATGTCATAGCATCCTTCACGTCCGCGCTCAGTGGTACATAGACGGCCGTTATGAAGACTGCCGTTAGCTCCCTGGGTAAGTCGAAGGGTTGGCATTTCACAGTCATTAGCTCCACGTGAGGTGAGCAGTAAGTGGAAAACACCACAGCATCCCAGCACCATGATCTGGTCACATACACAGCCAGTCCCCCTCCTCTTGCCTAACCAGCTAGCGAAGCTACTCTATCAGCTCTGTATAGCATAAGTCCCTCCAACTGGATCGTAGCGTCTGTGATGTTCTGATTCAGCCAGGTCTCCGTTAGGACGTAGACACAGCCATTCTTCACGCTTCGTTGTGAGGCTCTCCACGCTCTGATGTAGTCCATCTTGTTGTCGAGGGAGCGGACATTTGCCAACATGACTGTAGGCACTGCCGGTTTGTGAGGGTTCGCGTTTAGCCTAGCGTAGGCTCCTCTGCACTTCCCCCGCTTCTGCCTCTCGCTACACCGCTTGCGATGTTTCCCCACCAGCGTTGTTCCCGGTGCTGGTGCAGGCGCGGCTCTCCGTGGACCTGCGCACCTCCGTGGGCCTACGCGACGCAGAAGTCTCAGCTCCACCAGGACGCTCCGTAAGGTAATGTTGCAACACTAAGCCTTGTTGCCGATTTTTAAAAGAACCTGCCGCTCATACTTACGCACACACAGACCTCTCCGACACACACTCTTCATACACACCACTCGCTCCAAAAACCCGCAAAATTGCCAAACTTTCACTGGGAGAGGCCGCTGCAAACTTCGGTCGCGCCGCCATTTGAATTAATCACATACAAGACATTTCTCATTGTCTGTCGGAGTGCTTACAAGTTCAAATTCAAGTTGCATTTATTGTCACATGCTCCAATTGCTACAGTGAGATTTGAGTTACCATACAGCCCTGCGAAATAAAAGAACATAATACATGATAGATTTTAACATAAACATCCCCACACAGCGGAATCAACATTTCCCACTGTGAGGGAAAGCAATAAAGTTCAGTCATCTTCCTCTTTGTTCACCCGATGTTCAGGCCCTCTCGCCGGGATGATCGAAGCTCTGGCATCGGAATGGAAGAACACTCTCAGCGGTTTGGAGTTTCAGAATTGGCCATTTCCTACCGGAGACCGCCCTGAAGACCACAGGCCGAGCTGGGCAAAGCTCCAACATTGGCGACCCCCAGCAACGGGTCCCAGACCTCCGCATGTTAGAGTCAGTGCCGCCCGCAGCTAGAAGCTCCGCACAGCTCTACGGTGTTAATCAGCAGGCCCAACATTCCAGAGCTTCATCACGGCAATCCACGGTAAGGCATCGCCCGCTCCGCATTGGCAGCTGCTGAAGCTCCGGCCGGTCGCAAAGACGCATCCTTGACCAGGAAGTGACTGGGAAACATTTTCTCCTCTTCCCCCCAACCTCCCCCACATAAAAAAGACTAAGAAACCTCCAAAAACATCCTTTAAGACAAACTAAAAATAACAAAAAGGGTGAAAGGCTGGATAAACTGCTGGTGAGGCTGACTCCCAGTGTATATATATAACTACAAAATAAAGAGCACATTTATTTCAACCCTGCAAAACATTATGGGGTTTTCTTAAGTCACAAATAACTTTAATAAATCATTAACTTCATTTTTGAAAATCATGAATACTCTAGAATGCTATTTAAAACAATAATGAACACAAACTCAATGGTTCAATTTATTTGAAGACATTTCTTTATTATTACAGTGCTAAATCACCCAGTATGACATCACTTAGACTTAAATATCTATCTATGCTGTAACATTAAATTAAAGGGAGTAAAATGCAATTTAGCGTGTGCCAGTAAAGGATATTAGTTTACTGAAATTAAAAAGAAAGCAATTAATAGCAAAGAGCTGATCGGCCAAAATATACCAGCTTAGTGGTATAAGGACCCAATAGGTTATTTGGTACTAGAATCATACAGTACATAAACAAACCCTTCAGCTTAACTCATCCATCCAACTTGTCATCCCATACCCTTGGGGAGAAGTACCTGCTTGTTCATCCTTGCCTTATAACTCAAGCCCTCGACCAGCTTTCTAGCTGAACTTGTCCCATTTGTCAGCAGCTGGCCCATATCTCTCCAAACATTTCTTATCCATGTACCTGGCTAAATTTATTTTAAATGTTTCCATTGTTTCACAGTACAGTTTCCTCAGGCTGTTCATTGCACACTGATACCACCCTCGGAATGAACAAAATTGCCTCTCGGGTCTCTTTTAAATACTGTCCTTCTCATCTTAAACCAATACCCTCTCGTTCTGGACTCTTCTACCTTGGAAAAAAGACTGAGTATGCACCATATGCCTCTCATGATTTTATACACCTCGAAAAGGTCACTCCACAACCTCCTGAACTCTAGCGATAAAGGTACCTGTTGATCCAGCCTCTACTTATCTCAGGACTTGGTAATATCCTTGTGAATCTTTCCTGCACCCTATAAATAACATCCTTCCAAGACCAGGGAAACCAGAACTACTCCAAATAAAGTCTCACCAGTATCACCACAGCATGACTTCCCAACTCCTGTTCTCAATACCGTAACTGAGGCAAGCAAGCATGTCAAATGCTTCTTCTTCATCTTGTCTACTTGTGTTCCAACTTTCAGTGAACTGTGCACTAATACCCCTGGGTCACTCCACTTTACGGGGCCCTAATATTTACTGCATAAGTCCTGCCTGCTTTGACTTACAAAAATGAACTGCCTCGCATATGTCAGAGTTTAATTATTTCACTTTTCAGAGGACTGAAGTCAAAGCCTCAGAAACAAAAATCTCATCCCTATGAGGTCATATTTTTTTTAAATTATAACAAAAAAGACACTAAGTGCTGCAGTAACTCAGCAGATCAGGCAACATCTCTGGAGAACATGGATAGACAATGTTTCGGGTCGGGATCTTTCTTCATTATGATTGTATTGTGGGGGAAGAAGGCTGGAAAGAGCCCTGTTCTTGGAAGGATGTTACTCAAAGGGTTCAGAAAAGATTTACAAGGATATTTCCAAGACTCACCAATGTACAGGAGGTCACATCAGGAGCACCAAATGAAGTAGATAAGAGTGTCGTGGTTTCCAATTCTCAAAATTAACTCGGGCAACGCGGAGAATTCTTCAAGAAGTTTAAACTTTTATTTGCAAATAAAAGCTGGATCACCCCACGTCATCAGTCCATGTGGAGCTCTCTGAGTCACAAACAAAGGATCATCTCTTTTTATACCATGTTCAACACTGCATGCCCCACCCCTGTTACATTTCCATATCCAATCATTTGCCGACATTCCCTCATCATCAGCCAATCACTTGTTCCCACTTATGTCCTCCTTCCCAGTACATTTCCATATTTGCAACTGATGTCATCACATGACTCCCTTTTGTGGCCCCTCGCCAGCCACGTGTTTTGACTTCTTTGTTCAGAGTCGTTTAATTTAACAAAGAGAAGTAACACTTCCATCTTGTCACACATTTATCTTGAAAGTGCCTTCCTTGGGCCGCTTCCGCACAAATTTCCTTTCTTTCTCCTCATTCCTCAGAGTGATTTATAATATCCTCTTTAGATACAGGGAACTTTTTACTTAGCAATTCAACTGCAGTTACCTGATTATTGTATTATCTTGTGTTGTGTACTTTATAAATCAATTGAGTCGTTGTCCGTATTCTTATTCTGCCCCCCTTCTGTAGTTCTCCATACTATCCTATACACTGTCTGTTTCAGCAAACAATCAGATCAATTCATTTCGAAAGACCTCAGTGTCCTTGTGAAATCTCAGCTGGATTGTCACTCATTTAAGATACTGTTTGCATCTTAAAAACAGGTAAAGTACAACTTATTAAATAAAACCCTACAAACCTTCACCTTTCCTGTCAAACAGGAGTGATCAAAGTAGTTATAATCCAGAAAAAATCAGTGGTTTAGCAAAATACCACTTTAACTCAAGACTAACCCATTGTCAGCCAGTCCCCTTTTTTCCCAGGCTCCATTGATTTATTACCCTTCCCCAACCAGAATGTTTATCTAAACAAACCATAAAAGCTGGTCGTGTTTCAGCAATTAACTTATTTCCAATTATTTCAATCCATTCTCCCCACTATTCCCAATTTCCAAATCTTAGTATAAATACATACTAGTAAGAATTTTCCAAATTAACTTACTGAAAAGAAATATAAAAGAAACATCAGAAAAACCAAGCAACTGACATTTCCAACTTTCCCCTTGAGAGGAAACAAAGCATTAAGCGTTACCTTACAGCAGAGGGTAGCTGCATATACCTTCACCTAAAGGGACACACACACCTACACTTGTAGCATATGGTTTACAACAAACAAAGGATTTATCACATATATGAACTTCAACATTCATTCAAAAACCCGTTTTACACACAAATCACATTCGTTCCATTCTTCAAAGAAATTATGCAATTTTCTACACATACTAAAGATCCAAAACACACATATATACATTCTTATCTCCTTTTTTTTAAGTTAAAGTAGGATGGTCTAATCCCCTATGAGTCAGATTCCTGAGTACTGTGATTGGACATTGATTCAGACTCACCGTCACTCAAATTCTAACGACACCCCACTAAGATCACAACCAATCAGACTCCTAGTCACTCAACATCTGACCACACCCCACTCCCATCAAGCTTCAGACACAGAGCACATTTTCTCCTTTGTCTCTGTGCAGAGTGGTCGCAGGCAAGTTTCTATCTTTTACACAAACAGTTTCTATCTTTTAGCAATCATGATTTTTACGCTCTACTTCCCTCTTTACTTTATCTGCTGCATTACTTCTCTTTTGCTCTGTGCCGTTTACCTGATGGATTTAATATTGTTTCTCTGTGCTATTCTGCCTCAAATTCCCTTATCTTTTTCATCTGTTCTTTTAGTCTCCAAAACTGGGAGCACCTCCAGTCCTCATTTCTCCAACAAATTCTCATTCATTTCTCCCCCTTCCTTTCATTTTTCATCTTCCTACTTTTTTAACAGTTCTTCATTCCATGTTCCTTTCCTTTGTTTCCATTTGCCCCCTACTGGTCAGTTCTACATTCAAACATTAGGTCAGTTTATAACTTACTATTCTAGTTTAAACTACTCAATGCTTATTCTCTGAGTTCTTCTTATCAGCGCTTTCTTTCTCTGCCCTAGCCCTTAACATTTTACCATTTCACAGTACCCAATTAGCCTATTCTCCCTGATTTTACATTATAAACATTATACCCTGTCTGATCAGATTCCCTTCTCTTCTCTAAGAATGGTCGCCACAGGATAATACCTTCCATATGCGGACCCGCACCCTTCTCAATGGTCTTACCCGCACATGTCTACACGGACCCTGACCCCTTCTCAATGGTCTAATCCACAAGTCTTATTTTCTTATCCTGCCTATTCAGTCCTCTTATTCTTCTCTAAGAGCGGTATCCACAGGATGCCTTGCCTAAGCAAATCCCGCACTCTTCTCAACGGGTGGTAACCACAAGGTCTGCATAAAAGCCACATACATATCCAAATGCCGCATCATTTTTATGTGTGGCCATCCTTTTTCCTGTTGTCCCTAGGAGCAACAGGGGGACTGGGAAGCGCTCTGGGCTGTTTGTCTTTTAATTAACGGTCTCTTACTGACCCTGCTCGCAGCACCAATTATGTTGTGGTTTCCAGTACTCAAAATTAACTCAGGAAATGCGGAGAATTCTTCAAGAAGTTTAAACTTGACAGAGGTAAGTTTAAAAACTCGATTGCGGGGCTTGTTTCCACAGAGGCCCAAGAGCAGTTGCAGTGGGAGGAGCGACGTCCAAGCTGTAAGTTTAAAGACTCGATCGCGGGGCTTGTTTCCACAGAGGCCCAGGAGCGGTTGCAGTGGGAGGAACCCAAATCTGTAGCATTCCATTCGCAGCTCGCAGTTCAAAACAAGTGGGCTTGAGGAAGCCGCTGATTGGTGGAAGTGGACTCGAGGGAGCAGCTGATTGGCAGTCAGATCCCTGCTGATTTCTTCCAGCTATAATCTTGCTTTGTACTGTATTGTATTTTGTATTGTAGCCAGGGTAAGGGGGAGTATGAGTGCGAGGGCAGTTTACTGTTCTGGGTGTCAGATGTGGGAGGTCATGCAGTCAGATAGCTCTCCAGACGTCCACATCTATGCCAGGTGCATCAAGATGGGGCTCCAAATGGACCGTATTCGGTACCTGGAGCAGCAGCTCAATGATCTCGTCTGGTCAGGGAGAGTGAGGAGGTCATAGAGAGGAGTTACAAGGAGGTAGTCACTCCAAAACCACAGGAGGCAGACACGTGGGTCATGGTTAGGAGAGGCAAGGGGCAGAGGCAGGGACTAGAGAGTACCCCGGTGCTTGTACACCTTGGCAATAAGTACTCCTGTTTGAGTACTGTTGGGGGGGGACAGCCTACCTGGGGGTAGCAAAAGCGGCTGGGCCTCGGATACAGAGACCAGCCCTGTTGCTCAGAAGGGTAAGGAAAAGAAGAGGAGGGCAGCAGTAATAGGGGACTCTATAGTTAGGGGGTCAGATAGGCGATTCTGTGGATGCGGTCAGGAGACCCGGATGGTAGTTTGCCTCCCTGGTGCCAGGGTCCGGGATGTGACTGAACGTGTCCAAGATATCCTGAAATGGGAGGGAGGGGAGCCAGAGGTCGTGGTACATATAGGTACCAATGACATAGGTAGAAAAAGAGAAGAGGTCCTGAAAGGAGAATGTAGGGAGTTAGGAGGAAAGTTAAGGAGAAGGACTGCAAAGGTAACAATCTCAGGATTACTGCCTGTGCCATGCGACAGTGAGAGTAGGAATGGAGCGAGGTGGAGGATAAATGCGTGGCTGAAGGACTGGTGCAGAGGGCAGGGATTCAAGTTTCTGGATCATTGAGACCTCTTTTGGGGAAGGTGTGACCTGTACAAAAAGGACGGGTTGTACTTGAATCCGAGGGGAACCAATATCCTGGCAGGGAGATTTGCAAAGGCTACTGGGGAGACTTTAAACTAGATCGGTTGGGGGGAGGGACTCAAATAGAGAAAGCAAGTAGACCGTGTGTGAGGCAGGAGGCAGAGAAGGGAAGCAGTCGGATGCAACATGTAGGGGGGAAAGAAGAAAAAAATAATAAACAGAATAAGAGGTGGTGGGTTTCTTAAATGTGTGAGCAGAGTGACAGAGGGGTGTAAAATGAGGATAGAAGCAATAGGTAGCAAGGTGAAAAGTGGCAGGTAGACAAATCCAGGGCAAAAATCAAAAAGGGCTACCTTTCAACATAATTGTATAAGGGGTAAGAGCGTTGTAAAAACAAGCCTGAAGGCTTTGTGTCTCAATGCAAGGAGCATTCGTAATAAGGTAGATGAGTTGAATGTGCAGATAGCTATTAATGATTATGATATAGTTGGGATCACGGAGACATGGCTCCAGGGTGACCAAGGCTGGGAGTTGAACATCCAGGGATATTCAATATTCAGGAGGGATAGACAGAAAGGAAAAGGAGGTGGAGTAGCGTTGCTGGTTAGAGAGGAGATTAACGCAATAGAAAGGAAGGACATTAGCTTGGAGGATGTGGAATCGATATGGGTAGAGCTGCGAAACTCCTAAGGGCAGAAAATGCTATTGGGTGTTGTGTACAGGCCACCTAACAGTAGTAGTGGAGTTGGGGATGGCATTAAACAGGAAATTAGAAATGCGTGCAACAAAGGTAAAACCGTTATAATGGGTGACTTCAATCTACATATAGATTGGGTGAATCAAATTGGCAGGGATGCTGAGGAAGAGGATTTCTTGGAATGTATGCAGGATAGTTTTCTAAACCAACATGTAGGGGAACCAATAAGAGAGCAGGCTATTCTAGACTGGGTATTGAGTAATGAGGAAGGGTTAGTTAGCAGCCTTGTTGTGCGTGGCCCCTTGGGATAATATGGTTGAATTCTTCATTAGAATGGAGAGTGACATTGTTAATTCAGAAACACGGGTCCTGTAACTTTGAGGGTATGAGACGTGAATTGGCCAAGATAAATTGGCAATTGATTCTTGAAGGGTTGACGGTGGATATGCAATGGAAGGCATTTAAAGACTGCATGGATGAACTACAACAATTGTTCATCCTAGTATGGCAAAAGAATAAATCAGAGAAGGTAGTGCATCCGTGGATAACAAGGGAAATCAGGGATAGTATCAAAGCAAAAGATGAAGCGTACAAATTAGCCAGAGAAAGCAGCCTACCAGAGGACTTGGAGAAATTCAGAGTCCAACAGAGGAGGACAAAGGACTTAATTAGGAAAGGGAAAATGGATTATGAAAAAAAACTGGCAGGGAACATAAAAACTGACTACAAAAGTTTTTATCGATATGTTAAAAAATAGATTAGTCAAAACAAATGTAGGTCCCTTGCAGTCAGAAACACGTGAATTGGTCATGGGGAACAAGGACATGGCAGACCAATTGAATAACTACTTTGGTTCTATCTTCACTAAGGAAGACATAAATAATCTGCCGGAAATAGCAGGAGATCACGGGTCAAATGAGATGGAGGAACTGAGTGAAATCCAGGTTAGCCGGAAAGTGGTGTTAGGTAAATTGAATGGATTAAAGGCCGATAAATCCCCAGGGCCAGATAGGCTGCATCCCAGGGTACTTAAGGAAGTAGCCCCAGAAATAGTGGATGCCTTAGTGATAATTTTTCAAAACTCTTTAGATTCTGGAGTAGTTCCTGAGGATTGGAGGGTAGCTAATGTAACCCCACTTTTTAAAAATGGAGGGAGAGAGAAAACGGGGAATTACAGACCAGTTAGTCTAACATCGGTAGTGGGGAAACTGCTAGAGTTAGTTATTAAAGATGGGATAGCAGCGCATTTGGAAAGTGGTGAAATTATTTTACAAAGTCAGCATGGAGTTACAAAAGGTAAATCATGTCTGACGAATCTTATTGAATTTTTTGAGGATGTAACTAGTAGAGTGGATAAGGGAGAAGCAGTGGATGTGTTATATCTGGACTTTCAGAAGGCACACAGAGAGTGGTGAATCTCTGGAATTCTCTGCCACAGAGGTAGTTGAGGCCAGTTCGTTGGCTATATTTAAGAGGGAGTTAGATGTGGTCCTTGTGTCTAAAGGGATCAGGGGGTATGGAGAGAAGGCAGGTAAGGGATAGTGAGTTGGATGATCAGCCATGATCATATTGAATGGCAGTGCAGGCTCGAAGGGCCGAATGACCAACTCCTGCACCTATTTTCTATGTTTCTAAACTTTTATTTGCAAATAAAGCTGGATCACCCCACGTTAGGGCTCTTAAAAATAGCGGAGTCAGGGGATATGGAGAGAAGGCAGGAACGGGGTACTGATTGGGGATGATCATCCATGATCACATTGAATGGCGGTGCTGGCTCAAAGGGCCAAATGGCCTACTCCTGCACCTATTGGATATTGTCTATTGTCATCAGTCCACGTGGAGCTCTCTGAGTCACAAAGGATCATCTCTTTTTATACCATGTTCAACTCTGCATGCCCCACCCCTGTTACATTTCCATATCCAATCATTTGCCGACATTCCCCCATCATCAGCCAATCACTTGCTCCCACTTATCTCCTCCTTCCCAGAACAATTCCATATTTGCAACTGATGTCGTCAAATGACTCCCTTTAGTGGCCCCCCGCCAGCCATGTGTTTTGACTTCTTTGTTCAGTCATTTCATTTTAGCAATGTGAAATCAAAGAAAAGTGGCCTCAATTCCCAGAACCCACTTCTCAAAATATAAGAGATACAGTGGTCACTCAATTTATATAAACAACACAATGCTCCCATTAAACTCTGTACGTCTCGGGGAAGAATGTTATCTCTTAACCTATAAACCTAAATACAGGGTCCTAATGGTTATAATCCTTTCAAACACATCATTTATCATCCCAAATGGTTTTGTTACACCTCACATAGTTAGAATATAATTAACTATGTATTATATACCTGAAAAGTATGAATTTGCTCTATCTTTGCAAAGTCTACAAAGATTTTTAAGCTGATTCCAATCACACGCCTCCTATCTCCAAGCACACAGGGGTCAAATAAATGTCACACTTGATAAATGATAATTGCTTCTTGGTTAGCTCACATACCCTCCCCCTCTCTTGCTATCTCCAGGGGATGGAATTCCAAACTCATCCTTGGGCCTCTTTATGACTCCTCACCAACAGCATTACAGAAAGGAATGTTTACAGCTGCAGACCACTCACTTATCTCAGAACAAAACAAAGTTACTTTCTTAGATACATATATATATATAAAAAACATACAACCTGCACAAATGTATCATCTCTTATCTCAACATATGTGTAATTAAACATAGCAAACTTAAGAGACTAGTTAAAACAAATGTTGGTCCCTTGCAGTCAGAAACAGGTGAATTGATCATGGGGAACAAGGACATGGCAGACCAATTGAATAACTACTTTGGTTCTGTCTTCACTAAGGAAGACATAAATAATCTGCCGGAAATAGCAGTGGAACGGGGGTCAAATAAGATGGAGGAACTGAGTGAAATCCAGGTTAGCCGGGAGGTGGTGTTGGGTAAATTGAATGGATTGAAGGCCGATAAATCCCCAGGGCCAGATAGTCTGCATCCCAGAGTACTCAAGGAGGTAGCCACAGAAATAGTGGATGCATTAGTGATAATTTTTCAAAATTCCTTAGATTCTGGAGTAGTTCCTGAGGATTGGAGGGTAGCTAATGTCACCCCACTTTTTAAAAAAGGAGGGAGAGAGAAAGCGGGGAATTACAGACCAGTTAGTCTAACATCGGTAGTGGGGAAACTGCTAGAGTCAGTTATTAAAGATGGGATAGCATTTCAAGCGCATTTGGAAAGTGGTGAAATCATTGGACAAAGTCAGCATGGATTTACGAAAGGTAAATCATGTCTGACAAATCTGATAGAATTTTTCGAGGATGTAACTAGTAGAGTGGATAAGGGAGAACCAGTGGATGTGTTATATCTAGACTTTCAGAAGGCTTTCGACAAGGTCCCGCATAAGAGATTAGCATACAAACTTAAAGCACACGGTATTGGGGGTTCAGTATTGATGTGGATAGAGAACTGGCTAGCAGACAGGAGGCAAAGGGTAGGAGTAAACGGGTCCTTTTCAGAATGGCAGGCAGTGACTAGTGGGGTGCTGCAAGGCTCAGTGCTGGGACCCCAGCTATTTACAATATATATTAATGATTTGGACGAGGGAATTCAATGCAACATCTCCAAATTTGCAGATGATACCAAGCTGGGGGGTATAGTTAGGTGTGAGGAGGATGCTTGGAGGCTTCAGGGTGATTTGGATAGGCTGAGTGAATGGGCAAATGCATGGCAGATGCAGTATAATGTGGATAAATGTGTGGTTATCCACTTTGGTGGCAAAAACATGAGGGTAGACTATTATCTGAATGGTGGCAGATTAGGAAAGGGGGAGATGCAACGAGACCTGGGTGTCATGGTACACCAGTCATTGAAAGTAGGCATGCAGGTGCAGCAGGCAGTGAAGAAAGCAAATGGTATGTTAGCATTCATAGCGAAAGGATTTGAGTATAGGAGCAGGGAGGTTCTACTGCAGTTGTACAGGGTTTTGGTGAGGCCACACCTGGAGTATTGCGTACAGTTTTGGTCTCCAAATCTGAGGAAAGACATCCTTGCCATAGAGGGGGTACAGAGAAGATTCACCAGACTGATTCCTGGGATGTCAGGACTTTCATATGAGGAAAGATTGGATAGACTCGGCTTGTACTCGCTGGAATTTAGAAGATTGAGGGGGGATCTTATAGAAACTTACAAAATTCTTAAGGGGTTGGACAAGCTAGATGCTGGAAGATTGTTCCCGATGTTGGGGGAGTCCAGAACAAGGGGTCACAGTCTAAGGATAAGGGGGAATTCCTTTAGGACCGAAATGAGGAAAACATTCTTTACACAGAGAGTCGTGAGTCTCTGGAATTCTCTGCCACAGAAGGTAGTTGAGGCCAGTTCATTGGCTATATTTAAGAGGGCGTTAGATGTGGCACTTGTGGCTAAAGGGATCAGGGGGTATGGAGAGAAGGCAGGTACGGGATACTGAGTTGGATGATCAGCCATGATCACATTGAATGGCGGTGCAGGCTCGAAGGGCCGAATGGCCTACTCCTGCACCTATTTTCTATGTTTCTATGTTTCTATGTTTAATACAGAATCCATTATTATTCCAGCCTTGTTGTCTTGGACGTGTAAACAGTCATAAATCCTGAACCATGTCATTACAATACTTCACAAAAATGTGACATAGAGGAAGAGCAAATGGCCTGTGACCTGAGAACGGGCCCCACTGACAAACTACTTTTTAAACTATCTTATTTTCAATACAAGATTGTACAAGATACATTTAATATAAAATATATTATAAGAGCAGGTGTTTGTGAACCTCAGGTCCCTGTATAAATGTGAGGGAGGAGATATAGGGTAAATGTTACATCACGTGTGGTTGCAGGGGAAAATACCTGGGGACATGGTGGTTTGAGTCGGAAGTGATGAGTGAAGTCAGAGTTGTGGGGCAGGTGTTCTCTGCGAAACGTTGAAAGGGGTGAGGTTGGGAAGAAGTGACTGGTAGTGGGATCATGTTCAATAAGGCAGAAAATTTGGAAAATTGTGTGTTCGATGTGAAGGCTGGTGGGGTGAAAGGTAAAGACCACAGGAGCCTTATCCTTATTCCACCTGTTATGATATGAACTATGAGATACAGATGGGGGTGAGGGATCCATCCACAACAGCAGTGGGAAGAAAAGGTACATCGCAGATGTCCTAGAATGGAAAGCAACTTTGGAGCAGATGTGGCAGAGACAGAAAAGTTGGGTTTTACAAGCAGTAATTTGGGATTAATTTGCAAGAGGCAGCATGGGAGGAGGTGTAGTCCAGATACCTGTGGGAGGGTTTATAAGAGGTCAGTTGATAGTCTGGTTCTATTACAGAGCATGGAGATATCAAGAAAGGGGAGGGAGGTGTCAGAGATGGTCCGTTAACATGAGTGTGGACATTAGTAGTAAAGTTAATGAAATCAACAAATTCTGTATGGCTGCAGGAGGCAGCCCAGATGCAGTCACTGATGTAGCAGAGAAATTGGAGGGTGGTGCCAGTGTACATTTAGAACAAGTACTCTTCAATATAACCAACCAACAATACTCAGGCATAACTGAGGTCCTTGCGAGTGTTCGTGGCTGCACATTTAACTCAATGTTTAAAATGTTATACTTATGCACAAGATGATTGAAAAACCAATGCAAGATTTAAGCCGACCATATCTTCAAAGCTTTTAATGGGCCTAATTCTAAAGAGAGAAAAAAAATCAACAGTAAAATTGTATAATGGCTAGGCTGATCCAATGGTGTAGTAAAGAAGATGGATATACTGGAAGAACTTTGGAAAACCTTTCCACAAAAGAGGATGATGAAAATTATCAGCTGTGGAGCAGGACTTTATAAAATGCTCTTATTTCTGAAATAAGTAGGGTTAATGGTGGTGGTAAAAGCTGAGGTGTAATAATAGGGATACAGAGGAGGAATGTAGATGGGTATGGTGAAATATGTAAACAGGGATCAAAATTAGGTAAGAATGGACGGAAAGCTAAAAGACGTTTTAAAAACAAGTTGACATAAAAAGTACACAAAACAGGTTTCAATTTGGGCCTTGGAGCTTGAGATCAATTGGCGTTCATGTCAAGTAATTCCAAGGGATCTGTGAGGGGAAAACTTGGAAATAAAGTCAAGGGCCTATCCCACTTGCGTGTCATTTGCTTGTCATTTACGGGACATAATATACGCGTCACAACGCACGACGTGCGCGTCATGACATGCACATGATGCGCGCATGGTGCCCAGGATTTTGGGATGTACAAAATCTTTGCATGCCATCTGCGTGATGCGCAAATGACGCCCAAGTGGGACAGGCCCTTAAGAATACAATAAAAATGTTTGTGAGGATTTCTGTTCAGTTTGGGTTCCATACCACCTGACTGCATTTTTTAACCATGTATAATAGAAAGATTAAACAAAAACTTACCATTTGAAATTTGATCTTTATTTTATGAGAGGGAGTACATGAAGAACCCGCCAGCCTGCATGCGCGTCAATCTTCAGAGCAACTGTATGAAACCACATACCACTTGCACAAACTTAAAGTATAGAAAGATTAATAACCGTTGACTTACCGAATTATCGTTATGAGATTCAGGGTTGGGAACAGAGGGCACGTAGTCCCTCACTTCAACTTCTCATAATATAAAGATCAAACTTCAAACGGTAAGTTTTCGTTTAATCTTACTATTTTATAAATTATAAAATCTTACTATTTTATTATATTATATAATCTTACTATTTTATATCAAAGTCACGTGAGCGACTACATGAAGCCTTCAAAGCTCTGTGGTTTCATGCAATAAACCAAATTTTATAACTTCTGAAAGTGCACTATATATGCCTCCTGCTGTTCCAAGAAGATGATCAAATGGGAATATCCATTCTATTTGCTGCTATTGAGCCAACCCCCTTGGAAGAGTGAGACTTGAATTTATTTGAATTCACACACGCTATTAGCTGCTTACACTCTATTCATGTTGAGATTGTCTGCACCAGCAAACTCTTGAGAAAATTATTAAATAACAATGAAAAAACTTTCCTTCATCTCATAGGTACTAGCAAGCTCAGTGTACCTGTATACATAATAACACCCCCAATCTCCGATCTGGTAGGTATGCTGTCAACTCCAAATTGTACCCAACCGTGCCCGTTTTGCTTTATGAGATAATTCCCATAACAAGCTACCCTCATGTCAGTTATGACCCAGAGACCGAGCCGGAGATTGAGTAAAGACTGTGTTCTTTGTGCTGAAATCAGTTGCTAAAAGCATAATCAACTTAAAAAGTACTGCTCCCATTAGGAATACAGTCCTATTGAATATCTGCATAATAATTTACTGATACACATTCCACACTACTATGAGTCTAGGCTTTAGTGTTCATATAAAACACACCTTGCATAACGTTAGTCAACAGTGGGTGAATAACCAATCATTTATTGTCCCACTTACGGTACCAGAGAAAGTGACAAAGGAACACAATCAGTGTCAATTGTGCTATAACATAATCGCTTCTCTAAGCCCAAACTGAAAGAAACACAAACCTCTGCTACTTCTGTTTAAAAGTAGCTCATGTATCTTCTTCACAAACTCCCCATACAACCGTGCAGAGCTAGCTGCATGAGAAATAGGCTGAACTAGCCATCACTCGTGCCTTCAAATAAATAAGAGCTTCTTTCAGCTGCCTTTTACAAATTGGCACTATTAAAATTCATATCGCCTCATCTTTAATATCGTAAGAGGCATCTACTGATAAAACCCCATGAGTCTTATCAGCTCCAAAAGCATGTCGTCTATAAACTCTATGACACAATGCCCTTTTGATCTGAGTAGGGCAGCATTAGCTTTAGAATCTTTGTAAATAGCCTAGGCATGAAGACAACCCTTAGGTAGAGCCTAAACTTTCTACCACTGGCTTTGTCATCAAAAACACCATATATATCTGTACCTCGCGTGAATAGATATGGAAGACCAATTGAGGCCCTAAATCCTCTGAATCAGCTAAATTGCTGAAAGACAATTATCCATGTTAAACTGGTTAACGAAACACATGATCAGACTAGCTAAATCCTAACTTGATTTGGCATGCTACATTTTTCTTTCCCTGAGAATTCTCAAAACATTCTGGAGTTAAAGCCTTTCGACTTTGATTTTGCCTCAACTGATGGCATTAACCTACAAACCTCCAGTGTCTAACAGAATCAGAACATACACCAGATCCTTATGCGACTAGAATTGAAGCATAGCATCCACTTGGTGTGGAAATACGAGTTCCCTGTCAACACCTCACAGGCAGGATCGCCCTCAGATTGGAAAATATAATGCAACCGTGAACCAGGAGTTGCTGCCGCAGTCCTCTGCCTGGAACGACCTATCTCAGTCGCCAGCGTGCGCAACGCATTTTCTTCACCAAGGTGAGTTCGATGGCCCTGGCCTAAAAAAGGCCTCTCGCTAGGTCTGAATTGAGTAGTCCTGGTGTTCCAACCAGCCTCAGAGTTATGATTCCTGCCATTATTTATATATAGAGATGGTATGCCCGCTGGAATACTGAAGCCCTACCCACATAGGATGGTTCTGCCACCCCCCGCAGCAGCCTAAAATTCTTCCTGCATGTCTTAAACTTGCTAGCATAAGTCCTCTCCGAAGAGACACTTTAAAGGCTGGATGTTACTGGCCCTGCATAAATGAGCAAACTTTTTTAGGAATTACCTCGGGCCTTATAGCATTTTGCGAAGGCAATTTAGCTCCAACTGCGTATTACATAGAAGTGCTATTGCATCTTCTGCACTGCCGAAAGCTGAACCCATCAACTGCACCTGCAAAGGCCGAACTTACATCAGTGACCAGTCTTTTGGACACGCTGAAATTAAAATTCTCTGCCCACGTATCACCACTGAGATATCCCAAATGGTGAGATTGACATTTGGAACATCCAACGTCAGGCAGTTCGTCTGGACTGACATATTTCCTAGCCGTATTCAGCATACCCCTCCTTAGCTGATAAGAAGTTAAATCACTGATGCTCTTAGCCAGATCTTCTCCAGTGGATGTCCTCTCCCCGAAGGGATGGCAAATTATGTGACAAAAGACGGAACTCCTTCATATGATTAAACTGCAGCATATCCCCCATAAGTTCAGTGGATTTGAATTCCTTGTTGATATCCCCATAATCGGAGTTACCTATGTAATAATCTTCAGTACTCCCCTCTACTGAGCAGGAGCTAAAATAATGCAACCCTGAACCAGTTGTTGCTTCCCCTCTTCTGAGCGGGAGATTTTGAAATGCAAACCTGAGTTAGGTATTGCTTTCCCTCTTCTGAGCGGGAGATATAACACAACCCTGAGCCAGGTGTAGCTTCCACAGTCATCTGACTGGAGCAGCCTGTAAGTGTCTCCTGAGCCAGGAGCACAATTGTATTATATACTGACTGGACAGGTCGCACCTGCTAAGGTCTCTGAGTCCGTGCTTGCTCCCTTCTGGGGCCTCAACGGAGTCTAGAGGGGAGGAATATAATGCAATCCTGAGCCAGGTGTTGCTTCCTACAGGCATCTGGCCGGCTCCCTTTTTGAGCCTCAATGGAGGTGTCTGTACAGCCGCACCCATCAGCTGTCTGTGACCACCCACCTGCTCCCTTGGAGCTCCAAAACTGAGGTGAGCCTCAATGGTGGTAGCTGCACCGGCCGAGCCATCAGCTTATTGAATGCGGCCGCCTGGTCCCACTCAGAGCCTAATGGCGGTAGCTGCACCAGCCGAGACGTCAGCCTATTGATTCCAGCTGCCTGCTTCTTTTCGGAGCCTCCATGGCAATAGCTGCACAAGCTGTGCTAGCTTCTCCAGACCCGCTGCACCTATTTTCGGAGTAGCAGCCCATTCCTGAAACAAAATTCCTTACCTGCCAGTGTCTCTGACCCTTGGTCGCCTTCCTTGTTGGAGCTTCAGCGAAGTTCCATTGCAGACCAAGTCTGACCACATCTTGAGCCCCACAGGACAGACTGCCCCTACAGCCTCTTTCGAGCCTTGCTGGAGCTTACTGTGCAGGGCATGCTACCAGTTTTACTCCCAGCCTGGTTAGCCATGCCGCTCCTTTCGGCCCCTTCTGTTCCTTCAGAGCCTTAGTATTCTGAGCTTAATTCGACAGCCTTCTGCCTTTTTTGACAGATCGCGCTGCCAGTTTCTCCTAGCCTGGATCGACAGGCTGCTGGTTTGACCAGCTGCTCCTTCGGAGCATCCGCGAGGCTCACTGGACAGGTCACGCCTGCCAGTGCTGTAAGCCTGGACCAACAGGCTGCTAAGCCATAATGGCGATAGCTGCACTGGCCGAGCCATCAGCCTCTTTATTTTCCCCTTTTATTTCCAACCATGAACCAGGTGTTGCTGCCACAGGCATCTGACTGATACATCCTGTAAGTGCCTCCTGAGCTAGGAGCACATTTCCTTTTTTCATTTTATTTATTTATTCATCCATTTATTTTTCTTTCTTTATTTGTTTGTTTGTTTGTTTGTTTATTTATTTATTTATTTTACTCACTAGACAGGTTGCACCTGCTAGTGACTCCAAGTCATTGCTCCCTTCTGGAGCCTCAATGGAGTTTCTTAGGGGAGGAATAGAACGCAACCCTGAACCAGGTGTTGCTTCCTTATGCCTCTGACTGGCTCCCTTTCGGAGCTCCAATGAAGGTGTCTGTACAGGTATTGCCCATCAGATGCTCTGAACAGCCGCCTGCTCCAGCAGAGCCCCATTCTTCCACGGCGGTCGCTGTCCTGGATGATCTGGCAGCCACTATTTTTAACCCGCCAGCTCCTGCTGAGCCTCCGCGGCGGTCACTGTCCCGGCAGCGCCGGCAGCCGCTATTATTAGATGCCAGCTCCATACTGAGCCTCCGCAGCGATCGCTGTCCCGGCCACACCAGGCAGTCGCTATTATTAGCTGCCAGCTCCTCTATGGAACCTCCACGGCAGTCGCTGTCCTGTCCGCACTGTCAGCCAAAAAATGACAACTGCCAGCTCCGTACAGAGCCTCCATAGCGGCAGCTGTGCCAGCTTCTCCATGCCCGCTGCCCCTATTTTCGGAGCAGCGACTCATTCCTGAAATAAAAATTCCCCTTACCTGCCAGAGCAGTTTTGAACTGCTCCGATTCTCACGCCATGCGTCGACGTATTGACGCGCAAACGGGCTGGCGGGCTCTTCACTTTACTTCGTATTTTTGATTTAATAATAAAAGAACAGTGGGAGAAAAAATAAATAAAGAGTGTCGGAATAGATAGACAAGCGAGTAGAAACAGATAGCCAAAGAAATAAAGGACATAGAAGAGAAGCTGAAAAGATTGAAATAGAAGGAGAAAGTAAAGAAAAGAGAGATTAGGAGAGATCTACCTATTACGTATTTTTGCCCATCCGTCAACCAGTTCTAAACTATTTAATTTCTAAGGTTATGTTATGTTGCACCATATGCTTGTAAAAAGTTGATAAAAGGAGACCAAGTCTTTGAGAATTGGTCTACTTTGCCTAGTAGGAGAAATCTCATTTCTTCAAGGTGTAGCGTTTCAGACATATTTGACATCCACATTTTGAATGTTGGCGTGGTTGCGTTTTTCCAAAATTTGAGTATACAGTTTTTTGCTGTCATTTGTTGCGTTTTTCCAAAATTTGAGTATACAGTTTTTTTGCTGTCATTAGACCGAAAAGCTTCTTGGAATATAGTTATTTTACTTCCCTCCTCCATTGATCCAAAGATAATCAGTTCTGTATTGGGGTTCAATTTTGTGTTAAATAGTTTTGCAAAAATTTCATTCTAAACTTTGTACAGTTTTATACAAGAGACAAAGGAATGTGCTATAGTGGCATTTTGAGTTAGACATTTGTCACAAATGGGGGAAACATTTGAAAATATTTTATTCAGTCTAGTTTTCGAATAATATAATCTATTTAAATTTTTTTATTGAATTAGGTTATGTCTTACTTAATTGAACATTTATTTACATATAATAAATTTTTTCCCCATATATCATTAGGAATTGTTATCAATACCTCTTGTTCCCAGTCCCTTCTAATTGCCTCTGTCATTGGTGTTTCTATATTTAAAATTATATTATATAAGTAAGATATTAAATTGCTTGATTCTGCCTTTCTATTCATTCCTTCCTCCAATAAATCTGGGGTTAGGGTTTGATATCCTTGTATATATTTCTTCAAATAATCTTGAATTTGAAGATGTTTGAAATATTGATTACTTTTCAAATTATATTTTAGTTGTAATTGGTGGAATGATAAAAGTTTTCCCATTTCATATATATCTCCCATTGTTTTAATTCCTAATCTTTCCCAATGGATAAACGTTTTATCAATAATGGATGGTTTGAATGAGGGATTATTAGTTATTGGAGAAAGAAGCGATAATTTTCTTAATTTTAAAGTTAATTTTATTTGATTCCAAATTCATATTATACTGTGAATAATTGGATTCTTATATATTATATTGTTCAGTTGCATCGGGGAAAGAAGGATCACTCCTATATTATAAGGGGAACAATCCTCTTTCTCCATTCTTATCCAATCTACCTGTTGGGCAGAACTGTCCAACCAATAGATTATATTTTTAATATTCACTGCCCAATAGTAATACAATAAGTTAGGGAGTGTCAGTCCCCCTGATTCTTTAGATTTATACGTGTTTTTTCTTAATTCTATGTGATTTATAATCCCATATGAAGTTTATAATATCAGAATGTAATTTTTTTAAGAATTTTTTAGATAAGTATATCGGTATTGATTGAAATAGGTACAGTATTTGGGGTAAGAAGTTCATTTTTATCGCGTTTATTCTGCCTATTAAGGACATTGGCAGTGTTTTCCAAAATTTAATCAACCCATTTAATTTAGTTATTAAAGGCATATAGTTTGCGGGCTCTTCACGTAGTCACTCACGTGACTTTGATATAAAATTGCATAAGTGTTACACTGATACAAAATTGAGGTGGAGAAATATATTTTCAGAAGGTGAATGGATATTTGACGTAATTGCTGCCCAACGTGGAATTGGATTTGTGTACAGCAAATCTAATGCAATATCTTTTGAAATTTACACCTTCTCTACACTTGCAAAAAATAACAAATCATTAACCACCTTCCACAGTGCTGTCTTTACAAAATAATATTAATAGCAGTAGAAAAGTTTGTCGATTTAAATTAAGGATGCAACTAATTTCTCTTGTGACTATTTGGGCAGGTTTCTTCATATCATGTTGAAGGATTAATTAAAATATTAATCATAACTTTCCCTTAGGATTTCCAGGGCAAGTAAGACAATATGCGTATTTAGGGCAGCAATGTTTATTTAATTGTACAGTGTTTAATATAAAATTGAGATGTACTCTCACATTCCCTGGGGTTACATTTTTCTTTGGTTATACTTTTTGCAATTATTTTAATTATATTATAGTGGAAAAGCCTTTAAATTGCCGAGTCTCATCAAAATCAGTGTTGCCTCTTGATTTGGTCAGCTGCTTTTATAAATCTCAATATACAATATCAAGAGTCCTGCTTAACAGAAATATGTAGATACAGTATCCTGCTGGCCTCTGTTAGAAGTTGAACAATTCTTTCTAAGTAACATTCTATTTTTTCTTTATTTTTTTTCATTAAGAGGGTTACAATTTTACGTTTATCTGACTAGCAAATATTATGAATCCAGTGCCTAAATATGAGGTCAAATATCGTTCCATATATGCGGGCTCTCTGGATGCCACCAATTGCGACATGGTTTCTGATGGTTTTGTAAAGTGTTCATCTCTTTGTCATGACAATTATACAGTTTGTAAACTGGGAGCCTTGTATACATACATAAGAAGACCAGTTGATGGCTTAAGAGATCAGTGAGAACTCATTGTTGCTATGTGGTAATTTAATAAAATTGCCTGGTGACTAATGCATATAGACTCAGTAGGCTGATTCTATGTATTATGTACTTAATGTACATAATCTTCTGACCTCTGTGCAAAAAAAAGAATTTCACTGTACCTTGGTAGACGTGGTAATAAAGAAACCATTGAACTAATTTTTTATTTAAAAATAGGGTATTTTGCCCCATAGTCTTAAGCTGATGTCAGCATTGTGCGATTGTATGTATGATGTTTATCATACAAAGAGCAGCAGTGTGGCTAAACAAGGATATCCTAAAGATATATAGAGGGTGAGAAGAGATACACAAGGAATTAGAAGATGGATGCTGGAAATCTGAGTAAGACAAAAAATGTCAGAGTAACTCAGCGGATCAGGCAGCATCTGTGGAAGGAATAGATAGGCAATGATTCAGGTCGGGACCTTACTTCAGGTTATTCTAAAAGTGTACAGTCCAAAATGAGTTTCCATGGCATTAATTTAATTGAGTCAGACAGCGTGGAAACAGTACCTTTAGCCCAACTTGCCCATGTTGACCAAGAAACCCCATCTACACTAGTCCCACTTGCCCAGATTTGTCCCACGTCCCTCTAAACATTTCATATCCACGTACCTGCCTAAATCCCTTTTAAATGCCTCAGCTACCTACCGTGGCAACTCGTTCCATATACCCACCTACAAGCGGTCTGTGTAGAAAAAGTTGCCTTGTCAGTTCCTATTAAATCTTTCCTCTTTCACCTTAAATCTATGCCCTCTGGTTATTGATTCCCCTACCCTAGGTAAAAGTGCGCATTTATCCTATCTATTCTCCTCATGATCTTATACACCTCCATAAGATCACTTCTCATCCTCCTACGCTCCAAGGAACAATGTCCGCCGAGCCTGCCCAAACTCTCCCTGTAATTCAGGCCCTCAAGTCCTGGCAACACCTGCACCCATTCCAACTTAAGTAAAACAGTTTCCCACAGATTTCCTTAGCGTGCAAAGAAAGTTGTATACCTGACAGATACAAAGCTAACCTAAAGTAAATCATTTTTAGAGTGATTTGAAGTCCAAGTAGCTTTCCTGCCAATTGCTGTGTAAACTTCCACATTTTGATACTGAAAATTGACTATTATAAGTATGGAATTTCTTTCCGTTAGATCATAAAGCCATTGAATTTAAAATCTGCTTTTCTTTTTTGCCTTTGTTTTAGTTCGTTTTCTGCACCTAATTGAATGATACATTTGTCAAATCATCAAATTGTTAATTTGTCATTGCAATTTTTATTTTACAGACTTTCATTATGTTTTGGTGCTGATGAAAGAGCTGCACATTTATTCTCCCAGTGCATTCAGGCCTTAATGCCCTGTCCCACGTTACAAGTTCATTCCAAGAGCTCTCCCGAGTTTGCCCTGATTCGAACTCGGAGATTTACGGTAATGGCCACTCGTCGGTATTCGGGGCTCTCGTGGACATTTTTCAACATGTTGAAAAGTCTTCACGAGTCTTCCCGTGCTTACCTGCCATTGGCGAGTCTTCCCGAGTACCTGCCGTTATCGTTACGAGCCGCTAAGAGACTCATTCTCCATGCTTACCACGAGTTTGATTTTTTTTAAACTCGGGAGTGCTCTTGGAATGAACTTGTACCGTGGGACAGGTTATAAGATTCAGGCAGTGATATCAACCTTTACTTTCAGCAACTTAGTAACCAATCTACTGAGCAGCCCAGAAGCACAAGAATAAGCCTTCTATTACATTAGCCACTTTATTATATAGACTGAAAATAATTTAATCTTATTGACGTTTTTTGAAAACTGAAAGCTCAATCAAACTAATCATGCAACATATTTGCTTTTGAAATGTTGAATGACTTGTATATGAAATATATTTGGGACTTTGTATCTGGAGTGTTATATTGAATGTATTTGTTATAGGCTAAAAGATGCATTTCAATTACATTTCAAATTACTTTTATCAACAGTATTTTTCCATCCACGTACACCACTCTTCAGTTTTGATTTTGAGGCCAATCAACTGAGCAGATTTTTAAAAAGTCATTGATAGACACAAAGTACTGGAGTAACTCAGCGGGTCAGGCAGCACCTCTTGAGAAAAAGAATGACCCTTCTTTAGACTTCTTCAAGAAGGCGTTAGTTATGTTCACTTCTGGTCTCCTTATCTACGAAAGAGTTGACTTGCCACAGAGGGAGTGCAGTGAAGATACACCAGACTGATTTCACAGATGGTGTGTTCCCTGTATGTGCAGAGTTTGAATAGATTGGGTCTGTGTTCTTTAGAGTTCAGAGGAATGACAATAAGATTGTCATTGGTTGAAATGTAGAAAATGGTAGAACTTAATAAGCAAGGGGAAGAGAAAATGTATTCCATAGGTGAGAAGATGTGAACCAGGGATCACATTCTCAAAATAAGATTCTAGGATATTTAGGATTGAAATAAAGATAAATTCCTTCATCCAGAGGTGGTGAATCTTTGGAAATCTCCAGCAATGAAGGATTATGGTGGCTCATTCACTGAAATTATTTAAATCCAAGATCAATAGATTCCTACTTCTGAAGGGAATTGAGGGACATGTGGATAGTGCAGGAATATGACTGAGAAAAGAAGATTGCCCATGATCTTGGCGAATGGCAGAGCAGGCTCAAAGGAACAGATAACCAGCTCCCACTGCAGATTGGTATATTCTTGTTGTTTTACTTCGGAGTCATGCGAGTGATTTCGTGAGGAACCCCGCCAGTCCACATGTGCGTCATTACGTCTGATGCATGGCGCAGCGACCGGCTGGGAGGAGCAGCGCTTATCCAGTGGTAAGTTTAAAAAGCCTCAGGTAAGTGTCAAACTTGTTGGAGGTCGTTTCTGCGCTTGTTAAATCTTGTTACAGGAGGACAAGTCCAAGCATGGAGAAATCATTAAGAGCAAGGCGAGCCGTTGCAAAACTAACCAAGGAGTGCGGGTAGCTGGCGGCCGCCTAGCTCGTCTACTGAGTCGCTAGTAACAAGAACAGCAATTACAGACTTGGTGTCTGAGGGCACTGTGGCTGCGCTGGAGCGGCATAAGGCCACCAGAAAGTCTGTCCGGCCGATAAACTCGGACGAGTCCGGTCGGGAGGGTTCTCCCTCGAGAATGGCTACCGTAGCACGGATATCCAGGATGGAGCTCCCATTGGAGAGGTTACACCACCAAGAGCGCCGGCCTCTCCAAGAGCCCGCACGAGCAGCACCTACAAGGCTGCCCAGTGTCTCCCTCTTGGAGGAGGAGAGCATAACGGGTCAGTACGATTCTAACACCAAAGCTGTGGGCTTTCCATTGGTGGCTGCCCCAAGGGACGAAGGGCACGAGCCAGAGGTCCCATTCCTGACAGCGAGGTTTGCCGTCCCAATAGACTCTGGAGGAACAGCTGGCTGCCAGTATTAATTACTTGGCCTCGCACCAGGTTCAGGAGCTGGCCATAGATACAACGACCAAAAAGTATGAAACCTCGACGAATTGTATCCTGCTTAAATTACCGGCCGTAAACCATGCCATCTGGGGCCATTTGGCGCAGGAGATAAAACTGCAAAGGGTGCTGAAGCTGCTCGCATCGGGCATTACGGCTTTCGATAGGTCGGTGGATGGTGGGCACCTGACTGACGTTCAGCAGGATGCCCTGGCTCTCAGGTGCAATGTGCACTTTGAGATAAACTGCCTTGGGAAGAGCGCCATCCGCCCTACCATTAACCCGAGGTTTGCTGCCCTGTGTAAGCCTAGTAACATCCAGCCACCGAACCTGTTGTTCGGGGAAGACCTCGCAAAGCGGGTGAAGGAGCTTGATGACAAGGCAAAAACCGTCGGGCTCATCAAGGCGCCAGTGACCAGCAGAACGCTTCGGAGGCAGTACCCCTACAAGCGGTTTGCTGAAACTGGGTCCGGGCAAGACCAACTCGGTCATTCAATGTGCGCAGCAGGAGCATGGGCAAACATGCCTTTTTCTTCCAGAACCAGTGGACAAAGAACTCCACTGGTAACCATGGAGGTAGGTGGGTCTGGTTTGTGGCAAAACATATTGAGTGAGAATTATCTAACAGTTGGGGGGGAGGTTACACAGGTTTCTGAAAGAATGGTATAAAATAACATCTAACGTGTTTATACTGCCATTAACCAAGGTTTGAAATTGAATTGAATTTATTCCCAACTTGTGTCCACCCACCCAGCACAAGCCAGAGCGTGCACTCATTTTCTCACAAAAAGAGAATTCGGAGAGTCAAGCTGAAATTGCAAAATTATATTTTAAAGGTGTAATTGAGAAGATAGTTTATCAAACTCATCAATTTGTATCTAATATTTTTCCTATTCCAAAGAAAGATGGTGGGTGTCGGATTATTTTGGACCTGACAGGACTTAATCCGTTTGTGCAGTATAATCATTTTAAAATGGAAACATTTGCTACTGTCAAGCAATTGATTTCCAGAGGGTGTTACATGGCATGTATAGATCTTCAAGATGCATATTACTCAGTGCATGTTCATAAAGAGTATCGGAGATATTTGAACTTTAGCTGGATGGGACAATTATGGCAATTAAGAGCACTGCCTAATGGGTTAACCTCAGCCCCTAGATTATTTACAAAGCTGCTAAAACTGTACTGGGGTTACTCCGGGCACAGGACAATATTGGAATGGCCTATTTGGATGACATCTTAATAATTGGAAAAACTGTTGTGGCAGCCGAGTTATCAGTTTCAGCTTCTAAACTCGTGGTTGTGATGTTGGGGTTCATTATCCACCCAGCTAAATCGAAATTGGTGCCAGTAAACATAATTGACTATTTGGGATTCACAGTTAATTCAACTCTCATGTCTGTGACTCTGCCCAAGAGATTAGATTTAATTGAAGGCTGTATCAAGCTCTTGGGGGAGCAATCACCTTCAATTAAACAAGTGGCCGGTTTAATTGGCAAATTGGTATCTGCCTTTCCAGCTGTGCAATATGGACATTTGCATCACCAACATTTACAGAAGGCAAATGTACAGGCACTCAGAATACATGCAGGTCATTTCAACTGGCCCATGCAATTACCACCTGAAGCCATTGCGGAAGTACAGTGGTGGATTCGAAACATTTCAAATTCTTCAAAGCCAGAAACCTTGGTGTAGTTATAGACTCAGATTTGAATTTTAACAGCCATATAAAGACCATTACCAAATCTGCCTACTACCATCTACAAAACATTGCAAGAATCAAGGGATTTCTGTCCAAAGAAGACACTGAAAAACTTGTTCATGCATATATCTTCAATAGGTTAGATTATTGTAATGGTATCTTTACAGGTCTCAGTAAAAAAACAATTAAACAACTGCAGCTTATCCAGAATGCCGCTGCCAGAGTCTTGACCAACACCAAGAAAATGGACCACATTACACCTGTCCTTAAATCTTTGCACTGACTCCCTGTGTGTAAAAGGATAGATTTTTAAATTCTGTTACTGGCTTACAAGGCACTGAATGGTCTGGGTCCAAAATACATCTCTGACCTACTTGTTGTATATGAGGCACCTAGACTCCTCAGGTCTTTGGGGACAGGTTTACTCTGTGTTCCCGGGGTCAGAACTAAAAAGGCTGAAGCAGCGTTCAGTTTCTATGCTGCACACCTGTGGAACAAGCTCCCGGAACACCTGAGGTGTGCACAGACTGTAACCTCATTTAAATCAGGCCTAAACACACTGTTGTTTACTGTAGCTTTTTCATAACCCAACATGCAGGTAATCTTAATCTTCTAATCTTAACCCTTTTATGTGCTTTTAAAATCATTTTAATATTTTAGTGACTTTGTTTTATTATACATGCCATTGTCTTATTGCTTGTTATATAATTTTTGATTTTGGCTATTTTGTTGTCCTGTGTTGTATTGTGGTTCTGCAATGTTTTTAAACTATGTAATTATTTTGTACTTTTGTAAAGCACTATGAATTGCAGCTTGTATGAATAGTGCTATATAAATAAACTTGCCTTGCCTTGCCTTGTGAAATTCTGATGGAAACACCTTCAGTTGTTTTACAGACTGATGTTGGTGCACTAGGTTGGGGTGCTACTGATACCAGGTTTAGCTGTGGAGGCAGATAGAATATGCATGAGGCATTTAATCTCCAATCACATGGAATTAATTATTTAGAGCTTTTAGGAGCATTTTATGAGCTCAAGGCTTACTGTACCACTAAGCATCACTTACATGTTAAGCTTCAGATTGACAACACCACGGCAGTGGCGTATGTCAATCACATGGGTGGAATCAAGTCAAAACCTTGTGATGGATTGGCTAACCTTATTTGGCACTGGTGCATTAAAAATAATATTTGGATTTCAGCTGTCTACTTGCCAGGCAAATTCAATATGGTAGCAGACACCAGGTCACGCAAATTCAATGACAACACAGAGTGGATGTTGAATCATGATGCATTTAATGAAATCGTTCTTCGGTATGGGATGCCAGATATCGATTTGTTTGCATCCAGACTCAATCACCAGGTACCGAAGTATGTTTCATGGGAACCAGATCCAGGGGCAGTAGCGGTGGATGCGTTCTCACTACACTGGGGCGGAATGTTTTTATATGCATTTCCCCCCCTTCTGCCTCATTAGTCGGTGCTTGACCAAGATCAAGCAGGACTCCACTTCAGGAGTTTTGGTGGGACCCGACTGGCCTACACAGCCATGGTTCCCTCTCATTTCGGACATTATTACACAGCCTATTATAGTGGTTCCAAAACGTCATGATCTATTGGTGCACCCTGTGACTGGAGATCAACACCCGTTGTATGATCATGTTAATTTATTAATCTGCAAATTTTAAAAAGGCCATACCTGGGTCTGGGACTATCCAATCGGACCATGGATGTCATCACATCGTCCTGGAGGGATAGCATGAAAAAGCAGTACATGTCTCGTATCAGAAAATGGAAGGAATTTTGTTTAAATGGGAACATTACACACCACACGGCCTCCATCCCAGATGTGCTCGAATTTCTGTCCAAGTTCCATTTCGATGAAGGGTTGAGCTATAGTGCCAGGAGTGCCCTGTCATCGTACCTATGCCGGGGGTCGGAACTTCAGTCTGTAGGATTTCATCCGTTAATATCCAGATTTATGAAGGGTTTTTTTTAATTCTAATCCCCCCATGCCTAGGTATTCTGAAATCTGGGATGTGAGCATGGTACTGACGCTGCTTCATCAGTGGGGTACAGCCACATCCTTATCATTGCCAAAGATTACCCTAAAGTTGGTTACGCTCATACCGCTGGTATCAGCGCAAAGGGTTCAGACTTTACACTAACTACGTCTGGACAGGATGGTGTCATCAGGGAATGACGTAAATTTTTACATCTATGACCTAATTAAACAAAGCAGACCAGGGGTGTCAGGATTCAAGCTTGTACTGTCAGCTTATCCCACGGATTTACGGATGTGTGTAGTTGACCTTGATACAGCACTTGAGGTGCTATATCAACGTCACGAAGAGCCTCAGAGGCTCCGAGGTAGCATTGTATATTAGCCACAAAAAGCCACATATAAAAGTGTCCATTCAGACCATTTCACGATGGCAGAAACGAGTGCTGGGTTGTGCAGGAGTTAATACTGACATTTTTAAGTCTAACTCCACCAGGGCAGCATCAACGTCAACAGCGAGGGCAATGGACGTCCCTCTGGACCATATCCACGCGGCCGCAGGATGGTCAAATGAATTGACATTTCAGAGGTTTTATAATAAACCACTTATTGAACGCGGGGTGTTCACCCATTCTGTTTTAGGTTCTGTTTCATAGCTTCTCTCTGGGAGAGAGGAGTCGCTATTGTGTTATTTTGTTTCTTTTGTGAATTAAAGCATTAACATGTTTCAATGTATTGCTCATTATTCACTCCTCCTGAGTCAACTGATGAGATGCCTAGATTTGGATCGGCGTGAAATCACAGACCTTTGAAATCTTCACGGAATCACTCACGTGACTCCGAAGTAAAATAGTAAGATTAAACGAGAACTTACCAGTTTGAAGTTTGATCTTTATTTTATGAGGAGTTACGATGAGCGATTACGTGCCCACCGCTCCCGGCCCTCAAATGATAAAGCTCAACTGGAAGGTCTAGTTTATAATCTTACTATGTTACTTCAACTACTGTTATTCTGTGATTTCACACCGCTGCTTTGAAGGTTGACGCGCATGCGGACTGGCGGGGTTCTTCACGTAATCGCTCATCGTAACTCCTCATAAAATAAAGATCAACCTTCAAACTGGTAAGTTCTCATTTAATCTTACTATTTTCTAAGCCACACATTTTCCTTTCTGCTGCTTGTGCCTCCAAGCACTTGTATAAACCCATTTTTAAATGTAGCTTAATGTGTTATTTTGCAATTTCTCTTCAAACAAAAAAAATGAAACTTCTGTAAATCACTGGAGAATCATGCCTTTTGAAAATTGGTTGACGAGCACCATCATTAGCAAACTCATATTTTGTCGAAAATTATTTTTTCTACAATCATGGCCGTTTGCTGATTAGCCAAAATAAATTCCCATTGGCTAATTTCACTGTTGGTGGTAAATGAGTGCAAAGGGCTTCAGCAAATAAATCATATCAATGCCTGATGGCGAGAAATTAATCTCATTAAGTACTGGTCATTGTGCGGCTGGAAGTAAATGGACATACTTTCATTGTGGGCGTGTCAAGCAAGCAGCAGGGGTCTGAAATTGGGCCAATCTGTCAGAGAAGTTGGAATGGTTTATAAAATCAGAACATGACAGGAATTACAGAGAGGGAACATGTGAGAGGGTCTCACAGAACCTCTGTTGGAGAGAGGAGGAGAGTACATTCAAAGTAAACATACCTTGGGGAGAGGCAATGGAGCAATAAAATGGAGACACAAGGACCTGCTGATGGTGGTTCTAAAAAAACACATTTTTTTGTAAGCTAATATCTACAGTGCCTTGCGCCTCGTGGAGAATGGTTTCTCAAAATGGAGAAGAGACACAGACAAGTGAGACTAACATATGAGGTAAGCAAGTTATTGGAGAGTAACAGTCTGAAGAACGGTCTTGAACCGAAATGTCACCTATTTTTTTCCTCTAGAGATGCTTCTGGCCAGCTGAGTTACTTTAGCCTTTTGTGCATATCGAACTGGAGAGTAATCTGAGGGATAAGATGTATTCTGTAGAGGGGAAGTAGTTGTAGGGATTTAGTCTTCAAAAAATCATTCAGGAAGAGAGATTTTGTGTCCCGGAAGTTGACATGATTAGACGCATGTGGAGAAATCACGGAGACAAGCAGGGAGTCTCTACAAACATCTGTGAGGACCTTGCATGGACTTTGCTATGACTGTTAACTCACCTTGGACCAAGTTACAGACATGGTGGCACAGGAGACAGAGGTTTACACAGTTCTCAAGTAGCAGGTATACTACGGTATTCGGTGCTTTAATTTGTTTGAAGAACAGACAACAAGAATTTAATTGTTCTGTTTCAGTACATATGACAATAAAACACCCTTGACGCTTTATGACAACCTACAGCTCTGGGTGGAGTTTGGTTAGATCACATTCTTCTATGAAGTGCTATTTTCAAATATTTTGTGGAGCTATGGTCCATGTGAATTTCAATTTCCTTCTAAAGTGACATTATCGACACTTTGCTTATTGCAAGAGGTCCAATGGCGTGCGCTACTAAACTGTTATTTCAAATTCGACTTGGCCATTTGTGGGGATTTCACAGGTTGATCTTCATAGGTTTTTCAACACGGTCATTCCCACTTTCATCGGCCAAAGATACAAAAGCATGAAAGCATGTACCACCATACGCAGGATCAGTATGAAGAAATGTTTCGACCGGAATCATCACCTATCCATGTCGTCCAGAGATGATGCCCTGCCCACTGATATACTCCAGCACTGTTTTGTTTACCCTCCAGAACAAATTCTACTCCACTGAAATCGAGCTTCTGAACACTCTTTCCATAATTCAGGGTTTTTTCTCAATCATCACCAACCTCATTGCAGATGCTGGATTTGATTTCTGTAACTGTAATGCTACAATGCTGTAAAGTCACAATGCTGTACTCTGATTGAATTGAATAGCATGTAAACAAAAGCTTTTCACTGTATCTCAGTACATGTGACAATAATAGACTGGTACCAATAGCAATAACTGTACAGCAAACATACTGACTTTTCCAATAGTGGATGATCAGCCCCACTCCCTGCCAGATGAGGAATACGTGCCAGCAGTCACAGCTCAAGAGCAGATTGGTGTTACCTGTTAGGTCCATCAGCATCCACCATTCTTCTCATCTCTGATAAGAGCAGAATATGTTAGGTTTAATGAAGGTTGGATTCTAGTTTGAGATTTTCAAGTTTTACCTTATACCTGGCTCAAACACATACCATGTATGAAATGTTATTTTTTATAATTTTCAACGTTTGCTATTACTAGCTGGTCACCAAGCTACTTTCTTCTATCTGCTTCCTGTTCGTACCTAATGTATCAGATACCACCTACCTAATGCAGATGAGAGTGTGTTGCAGCATCAATTTGGTAGCTCATGAAAATTTGGCAACGCGCTGAAAAATCATTATTTTAAAAATATATTTGTAAATGACTTCCAGACTCAGTATACGATTCAAACACATCTTTAATCAGCACTAAAACCTAACAGCATGAAGGATGGTTAGTTATCAACACCTCCTGGCTGCCCCAACTGTTGGTGCAGAGCAATAGTATTAGTATAAGTATTACAGTGGGGTGGAGTTAGAGATGAAGGCTGGTGTGTGATTGGTTAACATGCAACATCAATCTACATTCTTCCCCCCAAAGGTTAAGTATGAAAGGGCACTCATGCCATGGGGTTAAACATAGTCACCATATCTGTCTGGTGGTCTACTAACACTGCCCGAGCCTGTGCGGACCAAACCCTCCCCTCCCTCACTTGAAAGATGAGACGGAGAGCCTGGAGGCGAGAATGACGTGATGGAGGCCTGTGGTGACCAAAAGGGGAAACATGCGGTGGGAGAGGCCCCGTGGTTAGTGGAGACCGCGGGACATGGAGGGGTGCAAGGCATGCGGAGACAGGTGGGAGACATTGCAAAAGGCGGCTGGAACTGGAGCGGTGGAGCATAGGGACCAGCAGGCGGTGGTCGCGGCTCCCTCACAGCAAGCGGGTGTTGTCGACTTCTCCGGTACACCGCTCCATCACGGTCTACCAGGTAAGACCGTGGCTCGTCAGTCGGGTTGACCACAGTGCCCAGACGGGAATGTCCAGTTGAAGTTTATAGACGGACGACCTGACCCGGAGGTAAAAGCCTGAGTGGTCTGCTGGAACTGTCGTATATGACCGTTTCTGGATATCGTGCTTCTCTTGTAGACGTTTCTGGATAGTGGCAGGCTTCAGCACCTGAGGTACCAGTTGCTGTTGTGCGATGGGTACCGGAGGCCTCATCAATCTCGACATCAGTCACTGTGCTGGCGATCCCAGGGTTCCGTCCCTGGCAACATTACTGAGATTCAGGAGATCGAGATAAACGTCTGACTTTGAAATCTGGGCATCTGGGCCCGCAAGGTTGAGTAGGAGAGAGGCCTTGACAGCATCAGGTTCATTTATGTGTGCAATGTTCATGTAGTGTCGGTAATCAATTTCAAACGTGGCCCAGCGTTCGCTGATATCCGCATCAAAGACGAGAGGGTCAGGCTTTCAACAGGAAGAGGCCATCATAAAGCAAAATAAAAACTCACAAAAGAGTAAAACAAAAAAACGTTATACAGAAGGAGTGGATCCCACTTCTTACACCATGTAAATGACTTCCAGACTCAGAATACGATTCAA
Organism: Raja brachyura; assembly: GCA_963514005.1. Next base: position 74,369,502 of record OY740781.1, on the reverse strand, counting down.
ACACATCCTTAATCAGCACTAAAACTTAACAGCATGAAGAACGGTTAGTTATCAAAACCTCCTGGCTGCCCCACTGTTGGTGCAGAGCAATAGCATTAGTATCAGTATTACAGTGGGGTGGAGTTAGAGATGCTGGCTAGTGTGTGATTGGTTAATATGCAACATCAATCTACAATATTCAAAAGTGAGGGAAAAAGAATTTGTGTGACATTGTATCTGTTTTCATATTGCAGAATGCATTGAGATTACTTATTTTCTTCTTTTTGAAGAATAGTTGTTTAACTTTATTTTAAAATACTTGATTAAAATAACCAATGTCTAATTTAACACCACACAGCACTAAAAGGAATGTATATATAAAGTGTTATATGTAAAGTGTTCCGCTATCTTGAAAACATATCCAAAAATAATGAAGAAACAACTGCAATGAGCTGGACTTTATTACAAATTGTCCTAACAGCATTAAATATGAATTAAAGAAAACTCAGTCAGCAATATCTGGTTCCAAACCAAGAGTCATTAAAGTACACATCTGGAAGATGCTGACCAAGAGGCTCCAAAGGCTTTATTTTATCAGTTTCTTACCATTTAAGTCAAGTCAAGTTTATTCGTCACATACACATACGAGATGTGCAGTGAAATGAAAAGTGGTAATGCTTGCGAATTGTGCAAAAAAACTACAAAACAGAATGGAACAGAATCATATATTCACATATTACATATTTGTGGGAGGGAAAAAAAAGAAAAAACAGCAATTTTAAAAAGACACCACACAACAGTAAATTGGTACAGTAAGTTAGTCCCTGGTGAGATAGGAGTTTACAGTCCTAATGGCCTCTGGGAAGAAACTCCATCTCATCCTCTGTTTTCACAGCATGGCAACGGAGGTGTTTGCCTGACCATAGCAGCTGGAACAGTCTGTTGCTGGGGTGGAAGGGGTTTCCCATGATCTTGTTGGCTCTAAAGTTGCACCTTCTGATGTATAGTTGCTGCAGGGGGGCATGTGGAATACATGGCATTAACAAGGTACACCAAAGAAAACCATATTCATTCATATCATGGCTGAAATATATAAAATTTGGAGGCATGGGTATAAGCTAAGGAGTAAGAGGTTTAAAGAGGATCTGAGAAAGAGGTTTTTCACCCAGTGGGTGGGTAGCCAACTCATAATATCAAGAAGTATCTATGTGAACAAATGAATCTCCAGTACACAGAAAGTAATGGAACAAATGCCAGTAAATGAAATTTATTTAAATAGGTGATACTCTATGTCTAAATAGGTGATGCTGGAATCTTAAGTAAAACACAAAGTACTGAAGTGGCTCAGCAGGTCAGGCGGCATCTCTGGAAGAATGGGTAGGTCATGTTTTGGGTCGGAACCCTACCTCAGACCTATTGTAGTAGGGGGGAGAAACTAGAAAAGAAAAGGGGTGTAGGACAAAGTATGGCAAGTGATAGAACGATCTAGGTAAAGGAAATTTGGTTTGTGGACAGGCGGACAAAAGCTAAAGATGAAAAGGGGGCAATAGGGTGTCAGTTAAGGAGAGGGGAATTAAATTTAAAGTAGGCAAATTTAGAAGGTATATAGGTAGAAGGGACAGTTAGAGAGGGAAGGGAAGTGGATGAAAGTAGTGCAGGAGACCTCAGTGGAAATGCCTCTTGAAAACAGGTACGCCCTCTTGGGAGCTGTTGGGGCAGATAACACTTCAAGACTGAGCAGCGGACAGGCCTGTGACTCGAATCCTGACACTGAGGCGAGACCGGCAAGACCGATGTCAAGCAGAGCCATGGTGGTGGGTGACTCCCTTATCAGAGGTACGGAAAGGAGATCGCGTCCTTGGTGCCAGTGTCCAAAATGTCTCAGACCTACTTAAGAACATCCTTGAGAGGGAAGGTGAACGGCCACAGGTAGTTGTGCATGTAGGCACAAATGACATGGGTAAGAAAAGCAAGGAGGTTCTGCAACGTGGATATAGAGAACTAGATAGGAGGCTGAAAAGCAGGACTTCTAGGGTGGTTATCTCTGGGTTGCTTCCAGTACCTCGTGCTAGTGAGGACAGGAACATGGAAACAGGGGATCTGAATGTGTGACTGAGGAGTTGGTGAGGGGGCAGGGATTTAGATTTCTATATCACTGGGACCTCTTCTGGGGCAGGGGTGACCTGTACAAAAGGAACGGGTTGCACCTTAATTGGAGGGGAATGACATTCTGGCAGGCAGGTTTGCTAGTGCTACATGGGCGGGTTTAAACTGAGCTGTGCGGGGGTGGAGTCAACAGCGTGGAAGCATATGCATGCAGTTAACGGGAAAGAGAGTGTAGGAAAGGTCATGTTTAAACTAACAGGGCAGGGGGATGGGACCCAATGCAAGGAGTCGGAGGGAAATAAAAGGAGGACAGGAGCAAATGGTAGAAGGGAGATAAGAAAAACAAACATGAAAGCTTTGTGTCAATGTGAAGAGCAATCGTAATAAGATGGATGAATTGAAGGTGCAATTAGTAATTAAGGAATATGATATAGTTGTAATTACAGAGACATGACTCCAGGGTGACCAAGACTGGGAGCTAAACATGCAGTCGTATTCAATATTCTGGAAGGATAGACAGAAAGTAAGAGGAGGTGGGGAGGCATAGCTGGTTAAAGAGGAGATTAATGCAATAGCAAGGAGAGATATTAGCTTGGATACTGTAGAATCGGTATGGGTAGAACTGCGAAATAGCCAAGGGCAGAAAATGTTTGTTGGAGTTGTATACAGACAACTAAACGGCAGCAGGGATGTTGGCGATAGCATCAAGCAGGAAATTAGGGATGCGTGTAGCAAAGGTACAGCAGTTATCATGGGTGACTTTAATCCACATATAGATTGGGCCAACGAAATTGGCAGCAGCGCTGAAGAGGATGATTTCCTGGAATATATGTGATGTATACGGAAAAGGCAAATAAATTGGCCAGAGGAAGCAGCAAACTGGAGGACTCGGAGAAATTTATACCTCAACCGAGGAGGACAAAGGGGTTAATTATGAGGGGGGAAAAGGAGCATGAAAGAAAGCTTGCTGGGAATTTAAAAACTGACTAACAGTTTCTATATATATATATATGTAAACAAGAAAAGATTAGCGAAGACAAATGTAGGTCCCTTACAATCAAAGACAGGTGAATTTATAATGGGATACAAAGAAATTGCAGAAATGAGTACTTTTGGTTTTGGTTTGGTTTTTTCTGTCTTCACTAAGGAAGACACAAATAATCTCACAGAAATACTGGGGGACCGAGAATCTAGTGGGAGGGAGGAACTGAGTGTGAAAGATACATCTTCTAGATGCGCTGGGACACATCCTCAGTGATGTGACCTGGGGTCATCGGGTGTTTTGGGTCTCACAACATCAGACACCCTTGCCCAGGCGACCCAGCCGGGGTTGATCAAGCCCCGACTTGCGTCCCAGCAGCAACCGCCCACGGATCAGCCCTCTTAATCCAAAGCCACCTAGTGGCTTTCTCTGCGGCTTCACTTGCGGATTAAATGGCCCTCTTCTTTGCCAGCCCCGTAATGCCCAGCTGGTTGAGGACTTTGCAGAGTGAGCGTCCTGCAAAGCCTCTACAGCCCACCTCTATCGGCTCATAGTATGTCTTCCAGCCTCTGTCCTGGCACATCTCCACCAGTTCCTGGTACTTTGCGCGCTTCCTCTCATTAGCCTCTTCAATACGCTCTTCCCATGGCACTGTCAGCTCCAGAATGATCAGCTGTTTTGTCACTTCGGAGGTGATGATCATATCTGGCCGGAGTGATGTTGCTGTGATGTGCTGTGGAAACTTGAGCTGTTTGCCCAGATCAACGTGCAGCTGCCAGTCAGTGGCTGTGTAGAGGAGGCCTATCCTTGTTTTTGGTTGTGGTCGGGGCTTCTCTCCAGCTTTGACAAAATTGATTGATTTCTTTGGTGCATGGTGGTGTTTGCTGTTACAGATGGCAGTGGCTATGGTCTCAGCAACCACCTTGAGCACCTGGTCATGCCGCGACCTTCCCCAAGGGACTTTGGGCAGCTGCTGAAGAGATCTTCTAATGATCCTCTTCCAGAACAAAGTGGGCAGGAAGGTGTCTCGCTCTTGCCCCAGACGTGGAGGTTTGCTGGACTTGGTTGGGCATCGTAGACAGCTTGGACAAGGAACCGGACACACTGGAAGTCTGCCTGCATGATGTTTGACCAGGTAATCCTGCGCTGCGGTATACCCTCCCACCTTGTCCACGCTCCCTGCTGCCTGAGCCCCACCGTCCTGCTCACACGCTCTTCCTCCACACCTGCTCGGACCTCTTCCTGGATTAGACGGTGTCTCTCCTTGCCCTGGGCCTTGCCAAGAATCCACATTAGTCAGGAAATGGTGTTAGGTAAACTGTTGAGACTGATGGCAGACTGAAGTCTGGTTTGGCTCAGCCACCAAGCACGACACCTGGAGGCTGCAGCGAATCGTCCGATCAGCAGAGAAGGTTATTGGCTGCAACATTCCCTCCATTGATGAACTGTACACTGCAAGGGGCAGGAAGCGAGCGGGCAAGATCATCTCTGATCCCTCTCACCCTTGCCACAAACTGTTTGAATCACTTCCCTCTGGAAGGTGATTCCCAACTGTCAAAGCTGCCACAGCCAGAAATAAAAACAGTTTTTATCCACGAGTAGTTGCTCTACTCAACAGCCAAAAATCTGTAGCCTCCCTTTGATCTGGTATTTTGTTGGTTCACATGCTTAATCAATGGTGTTTTATCATTAGTGTTTTATTATTATTAATGTTTAGTGTTTTCTGAGTCATTCGTAACTGTCAAAGTATGTCATGTTGTTACTTGTGGGTGGAGCACCAAGGCAAATTCCTTGTATGTGAATACTTGGCCAATAAACTTACTTACTTACTTAGAAACAGTAAACCCCAGGGCCTGATGGCCTGCATCCCAGAGTACTCAAGGAGGTGGCCCTACAAATCATGGATGCATTGGTGATCATTTTTCAATGTTCTCTTGACTATGGATCAGTTCCTGTGGACTGCAGGGTAACTAATGTAACACCACTTTTTAAGAAAGGAGAGAAAAAATGGGGAATTATAGACCAGTTAGCCGTACATCAATAGTGAGGTAGATGCTTAAGTCGATTGTTAAAGATGATATAGCAGCACATTTGGAAAGCAGTGACAGGATCGGTCAAAGTCAGCATGGATTTATGAAGGGGAAATCATGCTTGACTAATCTTTTGGAATATTGGAATGGAAAACAAGAGCCAGTGGATGTGGTGAATCTGGACTTTCAAAAAGTATTTGACAAGGACCCACACCAGAGATTAGTGTGCAAAATTAGAACATATGGTATTGGGGGTAGGGTATTGACATGGCTAGAGAACTGATTGGCAGACAGGAAGCAAATAGTAGGAATTAACAGGCCCTTTTCTGAATGGCTGGCAGTGACTGGTGGGATGCCGCAAGGCTCAGTGCTGGCACCCAAGTTAGTTACAATATTTATTACCGATTTAGACAAGGGAATTAAATGTGACATCTCCAAGTTTGCGGATGACACAAAGCTGGGTGGCAGTGTGAGCTACGATAGGATGCTATGAGGCTGCAGGGTGACTTGGATAGGTTGGGTGAGTGGGCAGATGCATGGCACATGCAGTATAATGTGGGTCACTGTGAGATTATCCACTTTGATGGCAAGAAAAGGATGGCAGATTATTACCTGACTGGTGTCAGATTAGGAAAAGGGAGGGTGCAACAAGATCTGGGTGTGCTTGGACATCAGTCACTGAAAGTAACAATGCAGTTTCAGCAGGCAGTGAAGAAAGCTAATGGCATGTTGGCCTTCATTGCGAGAGAATTTGAGTTTAGGAGCAAGGAGGTCCTACTGCAGTCGTACAGGGCCCTGGTGAGACCACACCTGGAATATTGTGTGCAGTTTTGGTCTCAGAATTTGAGGAAGGACATTCTTGCTATTGAGGGAGTGCAGCATAGGTTCACCAGGTTAATTCCCAGGATGGCAGGACTGACATACGATGAAAGATTGGGTTGACTGGGCTTGTATTCATTGGAATACAGAAGGATGAGAGAGAATATTATAGAAAACTATAACATTCTTAGAGGATTGGACAGGGTAGATGCAGGAAAACTGTTCCCGATGTTGGGGGAGTCCAGAACCAGGGGTGACAGTTTAAGAATAATGGGTAGGCCATTTAGGACTGAGATGAGAAAAAACCTTTTCACCCAGAGAGTTGGAATCTGTGGAATTCTCTGCCACAAATAGCAGTGGAGGCCAATTCACTGGATGGTTTCAAGAGAGAGTTAGATATAGCTCTTAGGGCTAAAGGAATTAAGGGATATGGAGAAAAAGCAGGAATGGGGTACTGATTTTAGATGATCAGCCATGATCATATTGAATGGCACTGCTGGCTCGAAGGGCCAAATGGCCTACTCCTGCACCTATTTTTCTATGTTTCTACTTTTCTTTGCCAGACAACATTAAGTAAATCAAAGCGTGTGTAGGGTGTAATTTCTAATTCTGTACAACCTTCTTCCACTAAAGTAGTGAGCAGAAAGTTCTGGTACTGGAGGTGAAGCATGTCACTCCCAGTGGAAGGCTGAGTGTCCACAGGGACTGTGGGGGCCTTCTGTGAGCGCTGGTCACCGCAGGGGGTGGAATGTTTTATTGATGAAAATGTTAATGTTTTAATTTGAAATTTCTCTGTAAGATGCCAGTTTAGGCATTCTTTGATTGTGTTTGTAATTGTATTTGTTTGTTTGATTAAAACATTTTGTAAAAAAAAAAATTAAAAAAAAATAAATAAATAAATAAAAAAATAAAAAAGTGGAAGGCTGAGAACAATCACATGAAAGCTTATGACCCAGATTTTTACCTTTTATTTCCTTCTAACAATTTAATTATTACATGCAGATGCATACTGGAATATACTTTAACATAATCTATTCGAGTAAGCCAGAAGCTTAAAGATGGCTGAGAAGTGTAGCTCTGCATGAAATAGCTGGTTACTCCAGATAAAAAATATTGCTGGAAATGATCAATTCATATTTCAATTGCGCTGCCCTTGTCTACGTTTTCCCAGGAAGACATTAGAAATGAGGCAGGGCATGGTTCTCTTTGCCAAAAGTAATTGACTCAAACTATTCCTGCTGTACTGTGATCCTGTATGTATAAATACAATTTAGATTTGCCATGCCCTGGTGATTGAGCAAATCCCATGGCAACAGATTAACTATCAGATTATAAAACTGCCATTTTCAAGTGCTTTTGGAATTTGTCCATTTCATTACGAGCCGTAGATGCATCCAAGAGGTAAATTTGATTTATTTGTGTTTGTAAATCCAATTTACCCTTTATTGTTGCATCATGGCAGGCAGCTGTCTAATTTCAAGTAATTTTTGTCAGCGGGAGTATGTACGTTCTTCCCGTGACCGCGTGGGTTTTCTCTGATATCGTCGGTTTCCTCCCACACTCCAAATACATACAGTTATGTAGGTTAATTGGCTTGGTGTATGTGTAAATTGATGCTAGTGTGTGTAGGATAGTGTTAATGTGCCGGGATCACTGGTCGGCACAGACTCGTCTCTAAACTAAACTAAGATTCATCACCATGGTAGCTGTGAAGAAGTTCAATACCATGCAGGACAAAGTAGCCCATTTGGTTCGCATCCCATTCAATACCTTAAATACCCATGCCCTCCATTACCAATACAAATGCACTTCAATTACTCATCTAGGTTCTTCCAGTAACACTTCCCAAGTCCGTCCGCTACCAGCAAGATGGATGAAGGGAACAGGCACATGAGAACCACATGGCCATTCTCAGGTATTTTAATGTACCTGGAAAGCATCCAAAACAAAGTTTTTCTGCCATATTTCAGTCATATTTTTGTGTACACAACAATAATAATTCAGTACCAATACTAATATCTATGGGTAAAGCATAGAAGAGTACAGCACAGGAAAAGGCCTTTCAGCCCACAATGTTTAGGCTGAACCTAATGCCAAGTTAAAATATTCTCCTCTGCATGCACATAATTCACAGCCGTTCATTCCCTGCATGTCCATATGCCTGTCTAACACCCTCTTAAGTGCCACTATCATATCTGCCTCCACAACTACCCCTGGCAGAGCTTGATAAACACAAAATGCTGGAGTAACTTAGCGGGACAGGCAGCACCTTTGGAGAGAAGGAATGGGTGACATTTTGGGTCGAGACTATTCTTCAGACTGATGACAAGGAAGAGGGAGATACAAAGATAAGGAAGAGTAAGGTGAGAAACTAGGACAAAGGTTAATGGAGATCAAGGAAAATAGATTATTGTTAGCTGGGAGAATGTAACAACGAAGCAAACAGATAAAAGTAGTCGGAGACAGTAAGACTGGTCAGATAACTGCGAAGGGGGAGGGATGGAGAGAGAGGAAAAGCAAGGGTTACTTGAAGTTATTGAAGTCAATGTTCATACCTCTGGGGTGTAAGCTGCCCAAGCGAAATATGAGGTGCTGTTCCTCCAATTTGCGCTGGGCGTCACTCTGACAATGGAGGAGGCCCAGGACAGAAAGGTCAATACGGGAATGGGAGGGGGCGTTAAAGTGTTTAGCAACCGGGAGATCAGGTAGGTTTTGGTGCACTGAGTGGAGGTGTTCAGCAAAACGATCGCCGAGCCTGCGCTTGGTCTCGCCAATATATAGGAGTTCACACCTGGAAGAGCGGATGCAGTAGATGAGGATGGAGAAGGTGCAAGTGAACCTCTGCCTCTTGTTCAGTTTTGCGGACTTTGATTCAGCAACATTCTATTCAACGGGATCCTAATCATGCACTCAGGGACCCCTTATCAATAGTGTAGTCAATGCCATTCTTTGCCCCTCTGCTGGGAGATGAAGCAGATAGTCTTCTGCTGGTTTGTCCCCTGCTAAAGTCAAGGCTTCTCTGCACAATGTTCCATACACCAGTGTATTAATTCTACCATGTTTATCTACTTTTCCCTATTGCTTATAATACATTAAATTGCCTAATTAGTAAGCTAATTTTCATGTTTACTCACTCACATCACTAAACTTGAGCATTTTCTTTCATCCAGGTGCAGAGTTTTCAAGTCGCTATCCTTTCATAAATTCATAAGACATGGGAGCAAAATTAGCCCATTCGGCCCATAGAGTCCGCACTGCCATTCGACCATTGCTGATCTATTTTCCCCTCAACCCCATTCTCCTGCCTTCTCCTCTTAACCTTTGACACCCCTACTAATCAAGAAGAAATCTGGACACCATTGAGTTTTTTCTTTCTCTGTCTCTGACATACATTGAATTCTTTGGACTTTCCTTGTCCAAAGAATAAACTGCTCATTTATGTCAGGCCTGTAATTAGTTGGCTTATTTGTATTGCTCGTTTTGAATAAAGGTAACACATTTCCCACCATCTGCCACCTTTCCTATGGCCAGCAAAGATGTCTACATCTCTGCCAAGGCTCCAGTAATTTCTTGACTCTCATTGCAGTTTGTGGTATGATATTCAAACTGGCCTCCCCACAATTCAGGACCTCAGTTTCTGGACTTTATTATTTTCCAAAACCACCCTGAAAATTATAAAGTTATGGCCACTACCTTGACAATGGTCTGTAAAAAAATTTAGAAACAAGGAACTACAAATGCTGGTTTGCAAAAAAAGATACAAAGTGCTGAACGGGTCAGGCAGCATCGTTCAAGAACTTGGATAGGTGAAGTTTCAGGTCGGGACCCTTCACAACAAACTATAAAGGAATATTGGTTGAAAGGTTACAAACTTCATTTCATTTGCATAAAGTTTACTTTAGTTATGTTCTGCCACTTTGCAAGATCACTCTTTTCTGGGGTGCCTATCTTCAAATAGATGGTCACTCAAGTCTTTGCAACACAATTACAGAATTACTATACTCTCAATGAATGGGCACCAAATTAGTTCTAAAGAAACAATCAGCCTACTGATAGTTAACCCGTCAACAACACCAAAGAAACATTAACAGAAATATCCCTTGCTGGGAAATGTCAAAGACTAAAGGGTGTAACTTTAAGGTTTGAGGCCAAGTTTAATGGAGTTGTGCAAGTTTTTTACACAGGTTTAATGGAGTTGTGAGTGTTTTTACACTGAGGGTGATGGGTGCCTGAACACACTGCCATGGAGAGAGATATGATAGTGCCATTTATGAGGCCTTTAGATAGGCACATGGGTGTGAAAGGAATGAAGGGATATGCAGGGACATTACTTTAACTTGGCTTCATATTTGGCACAGACGTTGTGGGCTAAAGGGCTTGTTCCCACGCTGAACTGTTCTACATTATATATTTTCAGTGACTTAAGTTCCAACCAGCATAGAGATGTAACACTCTTATAAAAACTTTTGTTTTATTTTGTTTTATTTATATTTTGTTATGTTGAGTATTTATATGTCAAGAATCTTTGCTGGATTTACATAATGGAATTTTAACCTTTGTCCTGCTCCCAACCTCGTGGCCAAGCTGAAACGTACAGTATGTTGGCACAACATGGGGAAAGCCAAAATAATTTATAATTTGCATTCTAAATTGAGAATGTTTCGTAGCAAGAATGCATTGAGCTTCTCGTTTAATGACGATGCAAGGATATAACATCATTCTTCTTTTTAGGCAGTCCCTCAGGATCGAGAGTGCCTGGTTGCGACTTTGATTTAGTGGGTTTGGTTTAGAGATATAGCATGTAAAACATGCCCTTTGGACAAAAGGGTCCATGCCGACTATGAATCACATGTTCACATGAGTTTGCTGTTGTCCCACTTTCTTATCCACTCTGCATGCATTAGGGGCAATTTACAACAGCCAATTAACCTACAAACCCACATGTCTTTGGGATGTGGGATGAAAACAGAGCATCTGGAAAAGAACCTGCTGTGTCACTGTGCTGTCCTTTTCTGAGGTGGCATGACCTGTTGCACAATTTCTGCCATTTTATGCTGGGCTTTCTCCCTGCTCGTTAGATTTTCAATACCATCCTACACACTCCATCTCCACTTTGAGTGGTCATGGACTGACAGTGATATGTCACTAGGGGGAGCTAGTATCCCATAACCTTCCAAAATCCCGTCTCGTAGCTAAATCTTTCAGCTTCAACTGCATTCATTTTGTTAGGAGATCAATACCCAACAAATATAATGCAAAGGAATTATATAAGAATACATGAACAGAAAGGAAGACCTGTTTTTAAATGGAATGAAGAAGACACGTGCAGCATTCCACAAAATATTAATTTGAAAAAATTTGAAGTAGATAATTTCATTTCAAAGAGATAATTATGACAATCTCAATCAACATTTGTCATTTGAAAAATGAAATCATCTCTTCATTGCTTTTAGGGCTCCAGAATATTTTCAATACACAACTGAAGGAGATTTGACAGGAGAAAATAAAGTTTTTGATGTGATATAACAAGTAACCTGACAAGATTCAATCTCTGTCTTATTGCTTCTCTTTCCTATAACTTGTATGTAGTTTGAGAAAGGCCCTTGTTCATTGTAAGAAAGCAGGAAGAGCATCATTATAAGTTCAGATTTCCAATGTGTCAGTTTGATGAGGGCTGAAACAAAATAGAAATATTTTCAAGAGAATCTGATGAAAAGGGGGGTAGAAACAAAAAGTGGTTATTTTCCAGACCAACAAAAGGAGTGATCTCAGGTATTCTGAAGCACTGATTATTACATAGGTCCAGTTACAAACATAATTATCCATGTATTTTAAGGAAAATATTAACCAAAACACACTGTGGAGTCTGGAATAACCAGAGAAAGGTACATTAAGATTAATCTTGCTGTTAGAAATTTATAATAAGTCACGTTTCTGTGGAGATTTAATTTGATTCCCCTTTTCAAAGGTGCAGATTTGACTATTCATAAAACTGAAACTGAACTGAGAATTACAACCTTCCTTCCTGGATACTTGCAACCCCACCAGGTAATCAGATACAATAGACAAATGTTAAACCAGCAAATAACTTCTCCTTCTGACTGACACAAGAGGCCAAATAATGCATTTATACCTTCCACACTCCCCCGATTTCTGAGGAAGGACCCAAAACATTAACTGGTTTCTCTCTCCACAGGTGCTGTTTTCTGCCAGCATTTCTGTTACAGCTTCCGACTGCACTACCCTGCAGTTTTACTTGTTTTCCATTCATTATAATCCACTTTGTACCAGTTATTACCTGAATGCTGCCTGGAATTGGGGGGTATTAATTACAATGAAAATATGGACGAGCTTACATTGTTTTCTTTGAAATGCTGGAGGTTGAGGGGCGACTGGTTAGAAATCTATTAAAGTACGATAGGCATAGCTAGGGTAGACAGTCAGGACCTTTTCCCTGTATGGAAAAGGCAAAGACTAGAGGCCGTAGCTTTATGATGAGTGGGGTAAAGTTTCATGGAGAGGGTGGTGGGTGCCTGGAGCGCGCTGCCATGAGTGGTGGTGGAGGCAGATACGCGAGTGGCATTTAAGAGGCCTTTAGATAGGCACATGGATATGTAGGTAAGAGAGGGATATGGATCACGTGCAGGCAGATGAGGACAGTTTGACTTGTCATCATGTTCGCCACAAGCATTATGCGTTAAAGTGGCTGCTCCTGTGCTGGACTGATCTATGTTCCACGTTCTAGCATTATAAAGTAATGGTAGTGTTGCATGGAGACATTGGGCCAAAGTTACCTTCACTAATTTACAGCTGTAATTAAAGAGGTGCTTACAATCAGATCCGCCAAGGTGGAGCAGGCTTGAGGGACTAAGTGGCCAACTCTGCTCTTAATTCATATGCTCAAGGGGCTACTCTGGCATTTGTTTTTAATTCAATGGCTGATCAGGTACCACTACCATGGTTTGGATTTCCACACGCACAGTCAGTAAGGTAGCTGGGACTTAATTAAAATAATGGAGAATCAAGATGTTGGAGTATTGATAACCTTTGATCTTGAATCTGAACATGTGGAGTCCCACTGTCCTCAGTGTTATTTGAGATTTGCAGATGTATTTTATTTTGGCCCAGCAACTCACAAAAATAATTGCTGAGGAGTGATTACTCGTGACAGGAAAATGCTTGGGATCATTTTCATTATTGTTTTTTATTTGGACAGAACCAACTTTGCCTTTGTCTACCAGAAAAGCCAGCAACATCGTTGGAGCACACCTCTATGCATGTTCCTTAACATGCACCATGGATCACTGCCTTTGTGCCTTTGTGCTCAGCAGCTAAAGATTCTGCATGTCAATTCCCGTGGTAGAGCGGGAATTGACATGCATTCAATTCAATGTGGTAGAGCGGGCACCCAGAGATGACATGGTTGGCTGTCTGTTGTTCCCTTATGAAAACCTCGCACTTATTGATTTCTTCAAGGAAGAATTTCTTCAAGGAAGAATGCAAATAAGTTAAAAGGGCTGAGGGCGCCAAAGTGTAATCGCATATTGCCAGAGATCAGGACTCTTGTGACTGCATTCTTGAATTACTGGTGTGAACCTCAACACACCGACTGCAACACCTTTCAATTTAACAATGTTTGTCCTGTGCAGAGGTCTTGCAACAGGTGGGAACAAGTACTGCATCTACCATCAGATCTCTCCACAGACACATTCAAATTGACCACCCAAATTCAACATAATGATCCAAGAATATGAGTAAATATGAGGAAAGAATCGCTCATAGCAAAACACAAAGTGCTGGAGGAACTCAATTGCATCTTTGTTTTAGTTTTGGTTTTAAAGATACAGCTTGGAAGCAGGCCCTTCAGCTCACCGAGTCTGTGCCGACCCCCGATCACACTATCCGACACACTTTACTATTGTTACCAAAGCCGATTAACCTACAGACTTGCACTTCTTTGGAGTGTGGGAGGAAACCAGAGCACTCGGAGAAAACCCACGTGGTCACGGAGAGAATATACAAACTCCGTACAGGCAGCGCCCATAGTCAGGATCGAACCTGGGTCTCTGGCAGCAATTCTACCACTGCGCCCCTGCTATGCCCATTCCCTCCACAAAGCAAGTCAGGCAGCATCTCTGGAAAAAAAGGGCAGGTGACGTTTTGAGAAGGGTCCTGATCCGAAAGGTCACCTGTCCTATTTCTCTAAAGATGCTGCCTGACCTGCCAAGTTACACCAGCGCTTTGTGTATATCTTTGGTATAAACCAGCATCTGCAATTCTTTGTTTCTACAGGTAAGAGGGGGTTGATTGTCAGTCTCCAAGGGTATAGATGAAAAGGAGTCAAAAGGGTGTTGGATAAGGAGAGGAGAAGATTGAAATGTTAAACCAGAGGAGGATATAGGTTGTGGGAGACAGGGAGGGAAAGAAAGAGGGGGAATAAAAGGAAAACGATGGTCTGGGAATGAGAAATGAATATCCACCAATCATTTGTTCAAGAAGAAACTTCAGATGCTGGAAAATCGAAGATAGACAAAAGTGCTGGAGAAACTCAGCGGGTGCAGCAGCATCTATGGAGCGAAGGAAATAGGCAACATTTCGGGCTGAAACCCTTCTTTAGACTTCTTCACCACCAATCATTTGACAGGCTTTGTCCTGCCTCTATCTCTTTTTTCCAGCTTTCGTCCCCTACATCAATCAGTCTGAAGAAGCATTACGACCAGAAAAATAATCTGTCCATTCCCTCCACAGATACTCTCTGACCTGATGGAGTTCCTCCAGTGCTTTCTGTTTTGCTCAAAATTACAGCATATGCAGTTCCTTGTGTCTCCTAAGCTGGATCACTTCCTTTAAAAAATAAATGGCAGATGAGAGAATTAGTTGAGGTGCATTAAATTATGAACGGCTTCGGAAGGATGAACTGCGGGAGTTCTACATCTGGAAAGTTGATGAGAGAGTATCTTTTTGCACCTATTATTTAAGGCTTAAATAGAGCTTATAACACAATATATGCACAAATACATTTTCTGGAGAACTTCTTTCTGGAAGGTAAGAAAACTAGGAACTAAGAAAAGTAGAAACAAAGAACTGCAGATCCTGGTTTATAACAAAGATAGACACAAAGTACTGGAGTAACTCAGTGGGTCGGGCAGCATCACAAGGAAGAATGGAGGGACCGCTGGGTGAAAACACCACCGGGTGGCGCCGGTAATGGCCGCCTCGCCAGCAGTCTGTCTTGTGCCTTCTCTGTTTTTATTATTTTAAGTATGTCTTGAATGTTTGTATTAATGTCTCTTGGTATGTTTTATGTGGGGGTGCGGAGGGGATTGGGGGAAACCTTTTTCAGTCACTTACCTCGATGGAGATGTGATTTTTCTCCGTGTCACATCTCTCCCCTATGTGGCCTACAACGTGGACTGGTGCGGCCTTTCCTGGAGACCGGTCCGGAGCTTCAAGCCGCGGGTGCGGCGCGGACTTACCATTACAGAGCCTGGGATCTTTTGCCGACGATCGCCAGTGTTGGAGCTCTGACCGCGGGGCCTGTGGACTTTAACTGCGTGAAGCCCGCGATCTCCGGTAAGAAGCGGCCGAATCAGGAGCTCCATGCGGAGTGTTCCGATCCGTCCCGACACCACAGTTTCGATCATCCCGATGAGAGGGCGTGAACAGCGGACCATTGCCAAAGGCCCCGTTCAAAGGCCCCGACCACGGGTGAACAAAGGAGGATGACTGAACTTTATTGCCTTCCTTCACAGTGAGGAATGTTGATTCCACTGTGGTGGAAGTTTATGTTAAACTTTATTTTATGTGCTGAGTGTATTTTTGATTTTTACTTAGTACGGCTGTATGGTAATTCAAATTTCACTGTACTTTAATTGGTACATGTGACAATTAAATTGAATCTTGAATCTGGGTAACGTTTCGGGATGGGACCCTTCTTCCACCCTGTTCCTGTTGCAATTAAGATATCATAAATGACTGATGTTTCCTTTTGCAGCCAAAATTGAAACCAATGGTTGCAATTTACAGAAGGCACGACATCAACCTGAAAATGACAATTTAAAATTTGACCCTAGGATGTCATATTTGTATGTGCTCTGGGTTCAAACCAGACCTCAGACTCACTCCATGTTCAGGGATGTCCACCCAGGAGACCCTGTGCAACATTACACCATACTCTCCCATCCATTTCTACATTGGGATACTCTCCTTCCAACCTCATCTCCTCAGACAATTACAGGGTGCAGATCTTACACCAAGGCAGGAGTTGCCTATCCTGCAGTTGAGAGTGTTAAGTCTTCAAAAAGGCTTAATCATGGTGTGACAGTGTGAAGAAAGAAGAGAAAGTGGGAAAATTCCCTCCCATCTGTGTTCCCCTGTTGCAGGTTCGAGGAAGACTGAGCCACTGGGACAAACCTGCAACCACCATTGTGTGGTCAAGACTGGACTGCTGGGAAGAATCCCTAAACAGCCAGTGCCTATAAAATATGCATTTTATTCGTCCACAATCCAATCAACTCCTCACCCCTCGCTCACCAACCCAACTTCTCAAATTCTTCACCTTATCTCCACACGAGGGGCAATCACATTTAATTACAATTAGTTTATAGATACAGCATGGAAACAGACCCTTCAGCCCATCGAGTCCATGCTAAGCATTGATCACCTGTTCACACTAGTTTTATGTTACCCCACTTTCTCATCCACTTTCTGCACATGGGGGCCAATTTACAGAGGGCAATCAACCCACAAGAGGGCAAGTCTTTGGGATGTGGGAGGAAACGGAGGAAACTGGATCACCCGGTGGGAGGTCCATGAAGAACGTGCAAACCTCACACAAACTAAGCACCCAGAATCAGGTTCGAACCTGGGTGTCTGGTGCTGTGAGGCGACAGCTGTGCCAGTGTGCAGCCAATTTGTATGTATTTGTGTTCGTGAAATGGAACACCTGGAGGAAACCCGTGCAGTCAATGAGAAAACATGCAAACTCCTTACAGAGAACCAGAGATCATTGGAGTTATGAGGCAGCATACAAAGAGTGATGGGCTGGGATGCCCACCAGGGGAAGTAAACTACTTATAGGTATCCTTAGCCTTCTTGGACTAAACAAACCTTCACAGCATACTGCCCTCTCCATTTCCAAACCTGAAACGTTACCTATCCAGGTTCTCCAAAGATGTTGCTTGACCCATTGAGTTAGTCCAGCAATTTGTATCTTTTTTTATAAAGCAAAATCTGCAGTTCCTATTATGTGCATCTCGCAAATCTTAAGATTTATTTAACAGATTTGATTAAATGCTATTATAGATATTTCACTGTAATAACTATATATAATTTTTTTTTTGAAAATCCGTTATATTGCACCAAGTTGTTTCTGTCCAGATGTGACAGAGTAGAAATTCCAATGAATAATGTCATGTACATAATGTGTATCTTCCTTCTCCATTTACTTTTTATATGCTGATTTTAAAAATTCACTTAAGATAATTTTTGCCAAACAAGAATATTAGAAAACTCTGAGCAAAATAGGAAAGTGCTCATTTGCAGACCAAATCCATTCATGAGAACAGAGATACATTTATCTTCTTGCAAGCTTAAATGCTATTTTTTTCCCTCTCTTTCATTTTTCTGAAGCTTTGATGTAGATTATAAAGAACCAAAAAATCAAGCAAATTACCTGAAGACTGAACATTTTTGTGCTGACTCTTGGTTCTCCAAAGAGTCATTTTTCTTCTCAACTGGCCTAGCTCTGTTTCATCTCTGAGTCAGGATGACAGCAATGTTGATTGAATGATGGGACAGCTGGCTGATCGTCCACAACAGCTGAGGGATGCGCGCTAAGACCTTACCCTTTCAGAAGCAATTTAGAAAATTCACACCGGCAGAAAATTCACACCGGTTTTAAAGGGGAAGAAATCACTCCCCATATTTCACTCGGCCAATTTATTTCTATGTTGCTTTGGCAATAAACTGAATTACTATTAAAAAATGTAGAAACAAGGGACTACAGATGCCGGTTTACATAAAAAACACAAAATGCTGAAGTAACAACGGTTCAAGCAGCAACTCCGGAAGATATGGATATGCAATGTATCGGGATGAGACCCTTTTACGTGTCTTCCGGAAATGATGCCTGACCCACTGAGTTACTTCAGCATTTCTTTTTTTTTAACCGGAAAACATGTGTTTACCATCACTGCAAGAAAACTCCAACACTGAAGGAAGCAGTACAGAGCAACATGTTTGCACAAATTTGCTTGAATCCAGGATTTTGATAAACATCCAAGAGCAAAAATCTAGCGTATAATTCAATTATGTTGCAGTTTATATAAATATTATGTGCGATGTCATAATTTATCCACCTCATTATTGCACTGCTGAGGTTAGAAAAGAGTCTCTTTATAAACCAGCTTGTCGCTAGATGTCGCTTGACCTGCTGAGTTACTTCAGCACTTTGTATCTTTCTGAATAGTCAGTTCATTCCTCTCTCTCTCTTTCTCTCTCTCTCTCATGATTAAAATATTTTTGATGATTGAATCACCAACTATATTAATATCTAGCTGTATATTTACATAATGCATCCTAAGTATTATGTACACTAGTGTTGCAAATCATTGAACATCTGTTCCAAATAAGTTGCAGTAATTCCCTCCATCTCAATTAAACCAATATCAAAGTCAAAAGAAAAAAGTGCATCTTCCACCTTCAGAAATGCTGTGCATCTCCCAGGTAATTTTCCCACAGCCATGGCATAATTAAGGAGTTGGATATTGAACAAAAGAAATAGAGAAAGATCTGCTTGGGGAAATCTAAGTCACTCTCCAATTAAACTGATGCATTAGCAACAGGGAAATATCCATTATTAAGGAAATGATAACAGGGCCTTTGGAGAATAGTAGGATCAGACTGCGTTGATATGGGTCTATGAAAGGGAAATCATACTTGACAAGCTTATTAAAGTTATGACTGTCAGAATAGATAAAGGGGACCACTAGATATCATGCATTTGTATTTTCAGAAGGCTTTTGATAAGGTGCCACATAGAAACATAGAAAAATAGGTGCAGGAGTAGGCAATTCGGCCCTTCGAGCCATTCAAAATGATCATGGCTAATCATCCAAAATCAGTACCCCGTTCCTGCTTTTCCCCCATATCCCTTGATTCCTTTAACCCTAAGACCTAAATCTCTCTTGAAAACATCCAATAAATAGGCCTCAACTGCCTTCTGTGGTAGAGAATTTCACAGATTCACAACTCACTTGGGGAAGAACTGTTTCCTCATCTCAGTCTTAAATGGCCTACCCCGTATTCTTAAACTGTGACTGGGTTCTGGACTCCCCCAACATCTGGAACACTTTTCCTGCATCTGCCTGTCCAATTCTTTAAGAATGTTATATGTTTCTATAAGATCTCCTCTCATCCTCATCTGAAAGAGGTTTTTAAGTAAAATTAGAGCACATGGGAATGGATACTGAGGATAAGTTAATGGACAGAAAACAGGGATGCTGTAACCTGTAGGGTCGCAGAAGTTATTGTCAATAACCAGCTGTTCACAAACTGAATCATTAGATTTGGATGAGAGGACCAAGTGTAAAATGTATTATTTTTTTTGTTAAGTTTTTTTATTAATTAGAAGCAATTACATAATTTTAAAAAAAGATACGTGTTCATTGTTGACATAATAAAAATCATTTTGTTCTTTGTAGCTATACATAATCAGTATTATTTATGTTAATCCTTGCCTAATAATTGTGCTTCTATTTTTTTCTCATTTTTTATAAAGATAGAAAATAGTGGAAAAAGATTAAACAAAAAAAAAATATATATATATATATATAAAGTTAGGAAAGAATGGAATATTCTACAGATTTTACATAGTTGGAGATATATCCGCGTTTTATGAAATGTACTACTTCATCTATTCTTCGATTCTGGTTTCAGTCGGGTTCTCGTGCTGAACCAGTTTGCCCCTTCAAATATTCAATAAATGGGGACCATATTTTTTTTAATAGTTCTTGTTTGTCCATTAAGACAAATCGTATTCTTTCCAAATATAGGGTCTCCGACATTTCTGTAGTCCACATTTTAATTGTGGGGGTTATAGAGCCTTTCCAAAATTTTAATATTCATTTTTTCCCAATTATTAAACTATAATCAATAAAAATTCTTTGATTCAAAGTCATGAATTGATTTGGTTCCGTTATTCCTAATATTATTAATTTTGTGTCAGGAGCCAGTTTGGTATTGACGACTTCTGAGATTTTATCTTAAAAATTTCCATTAAAAAATTATTAATTTTTATACAACTTACGAATGAGTGCAATAGGTTAGCCTCTAAATGTTGACATTTATCACAAATAGGGGAAACACTCTATTCAGTTTTGTTTTTGAATAATGCAGTCTATGCAATACTTTAAATTGTATTAAAGAATGTCTAGTGTTTAACAAACAGTGATGTATATGTTGTAAGCTATCATCCCAAATTTCTGGACTAATTGTTTGACCCAATTCATTTTCCCATGATTGCCTATATAAATCCGTCTTTGGAGCATCACTATCTAATAAAATACTATAAATATATGGTATCAGTTTTTCTGTGTTTGGATGTTTATTCAAACATTCATCAAAAATGTCTATCTTTCTAAATCTATATTCATTTGTAATTGACTTAACATAGTCTCTGATTTGTAAATATCTAAAGTAATCCTTTGATTGAAGCCCATACAATTGTTGTAATTCCTGAAATGAAAGAAATGTATTTTTTGCTATAGAGATCACCCATCTTTGTAATTCCATGGCTTTTCCATTGTAAAAAAAACCCTTATCCATCCATGAGGGTTTAAATGCTGCGTTGTTTACAATAAGAAGAGATAATGGTATATAATTCAATTTTAATGTTTTCTTTATTTGTTTCCAAGTGCGTATTCCACTGTCTATTATAGGGGTTTCTTTTTAGGGTTTTTTTGCTTAATTTGGTAATAGCAAATAGAATTGACCCAATTTCAAAAGGTAAACAATCTTCTTTTTTCCATTTTTAGCCAGTCTGGTTGTTTATCTAATTCTTCCGGTTCTTACGTATTCTTCAGGTTTGCCACTGCTAAACAGATCCTTATCTATTTTTGGTATAAGTGTTATAATTGATTCATTTAACATTTCTGGTAATTTTTGTTGAGTATAGATATGTTCGTACAATGTCTTTAAATGCGGAACAATCAAATCATAAAATGTTTTATAAAATTCCGAGCCAATGCCATCTGGTCCCGGGGGTTTACCATTTTTTAATGATCTGATAGACTCTTCGATTTCTTTTACTGTTATTTCCACATCTAATAATTCTCTATCTTGCAAATCTAACCCTTTAAGATTGCATTTTTTAAAAAATGCTTCTATCTCTGTCTGGTTGTCTATAGTTTTAGCAGAATAAACATTTTGATAGTATTGTAAAAATCTCTCGTTAATATCCTTAGGTTGTACTAATGATTCTCCTTTGTCTGATTTAATCTTATGTATTGTTTTTTCCCCATCTAGTTTCTGTAATTGACGCGCAAATAATTTTTGAGGTTTATCTCCAAATTCAAAATGTAATTGTTTAGTATATTGATAAAATTTAACAACTTGATCTGAATATATTTTATTTAATTTGTATTTCAAAGCTTCAATTTTATTATGTTTTATCGCAGTTGGTGTAGTCGCATTCTCTATGTCTAGTTGTTTAATTTCCCTCTCCAATGTCTGTTGCATCTCCCGATTCTTTTTATTATAAACTGCTTGAGAAGAAATCATGGCTCCCTGCATAAATCCTTTAAATGTTTCCCATAGTAAAGAAGGAGAGGTTTCAGGACTATTGTTTGTTTCAAAGAACATATTAATCTGTTTAGTAAGATATACCTGAGATACTTTATCCTTTAAAATCTGTGGGCTAAGTCTCCATTGTCCCTATTTCTCCGTACTTCCATTTATTTTAATCATAAATGTTAAAGGGGCATGATCTGAAATTATAATATTATGGTATTTTGAATTATATGTAAATGGAATTAGCTTAGAATCCACCAAAAAATAATCTATTCTTGATTATGTTTTATGTACCGGTGAATAAAATGAATATTCTCTTCCAGTTGGGTTTTCTATTCTCCAGACATCTTTGATATTACTAGTATCTATATATACATTTAATAAATCACTGGAATGGGATTTTGTTTTCCGTTGTCTTGATGACCTATCTAAATAGGGATCTAATGTACAATTTAAGTCTCCTCCAATTATTAAATTATGTTGGGATAATTCCGGAATTGTATTAAATATTTTATTAAAAAACAAAGGGCTATCAAAATTTGGTCCATAAACATTAATAAGAGTCATTTTTTGTGCATATAGTTCACCTTGTATTATAATATATCTACCATCACTGTCCGTTATTGCTGATATGTGTTTAAAAGGTATCCCTTTACGGATTAATATTGCAACACCTCTGGATTTGTGTGTAAATGAAGAGTAATATGCTTTATCAATCCATTTAGCTTCCAATCTATGTTCTGCATCCTTTTTTAAATGCGTCTCTTGGATAAAAATTACATCTGGTTTAAGTGCTTTTAAATGTGCTAATACTTTACCTCTCTTAATTGGTTCGTTGATACCCTTAACATTCCAGCTACAGAACGTTACTTCACCCCCGGGCTTCATATTTAAGTCTTGCATCTTTTGTTTAGGGAGGTCTATAAGAGAGCAGATGGTTCAGCTCGACAAACCTCATCTTACTCCCGAACCTCGAATAGATGAATCCTAAATCCCATTGATATTTCTTACATATATATCTCCATTGTTAAAGCTCATGAGTCCATTCTAACTTAAAGTTATAATAAAGTATAGTAAAGTTATAATAAAGTTATAATTTTACCGGGGGGTAATAAACATTATAGGTTACAAAATATTCAGATTCCATTAGTCAAATATATTTTAAAAATAAGAATTAGAAGAGAAAAAATAAAAATCTTCCCAAAGGGAAAAAAAAGGGTGGAGTAAAAGTGAGGTAAAGTGAAATTTAACTTTAAATCCAACCATTTAGCTAATTCTAAGTAATTCAAATGTGAGTAATTAGTAACCGTTATTAATAGTTATTAATGGCACCGCGCAATAATATTAATATTTATTAGTTATTATGCTAATAATGTCCATAGAAAAGGCCTTATTCAGCATCCATCTCCAGTTTCGGTTGTCCTTAGGTGTAACCGGGCCTTAAAACCATCCAGCCTCACACAGTTACATTATTCGTTGACATCACTTATTTTGAAAATAATGTTCAGTCATCAGGCAGGCTTAATCTTCTGAGCAAACTCCAGTGCTTCCTCCGGCTTAGTGAAGAAGTGTTCTTTTTTATCGTGGGTAACTCTTAATGTAGCCAGATACATCAGACCAATCCTTTCACCTCCTTCAATTTATTCTTTGCCTCTTTAAACTGCTTTCTCTTCCTGGAGACCTCCACAGGGTAATCTCGGTAGATACTGATCTTATCTCCCTCATACATAAGATTCCTGGTACGGACAACTTTCTTCATCATCTCCTCCAGTACATGATCGTATTGTACCTTTACTATCAGTTGTCTTGGAGGGGCACCCGGTTGCGGACAACGTCTCATCACCCTGAGTGCTCGGGCTAGCAGAAGCTGATAATCCAAGTTTAAAGCTTTTTGAAGTAAGTCTGCAGCAAATTCACGGGGGTCACAATCCCCCTCCCTCCCTTCTTGGATACCCACGATTCTTAGGTTTTGACGCCTTTGACGTCCTTCAAGCTCTGTGCATTTTTCAATTATTTTGCTCAGTGGGTCTGATAAGCGTTGGTTTTCTTTGATAAGCTGCTTTGTTGTTTCAGCGCTTGTTGAAGCAATCTCCTCCAGGTTTGTTATGGCTGTAGAATATTGATTCAATGCTTCCTCGGCAGGCTCCATTCTTGCATTAAAGTTAGTCTCCACCGAGCTGATTTTAACCTCCGTCTCCGCAGCCATATCTGTAATTTGCTGGCTCAGCCTTGCTTCTGCCATGCCTTGCTTCTGTTTCTGACCTCCATTTTTCCATTAATTTAAGGACTGTGGAGTTAATTTCTTCCTTCATCTCCAACTTTAACTCCTTAAACTCTTCCTTAAAATTTTGAAGTTCTTCTCTAACATTTACTCTCTTAATTTCTTCTTTTAGCTCTTCCTGAGCTAGTGTTATATTTTTAATCTCCTGAGCAAGAAAAATCCTAAGATCTTCTATCTCATTTAGAAGATTTTTTAGACTTTGGTTTTTTGAGACATCTTCTTGGGATGATGTTGTACCTGAGGCCGAGGCTTCAGTCGGGCCTTGTTCTTCCATTGCTGGTTTTTGCCTTACCAGCCGTTTCAGATGTTTTGGGGGGGGGGAGTGCTGCATAGACATACCGGAGTCGCAGGCCTGATGATGTCACTCACTCACTCGTTACAAGCAGTGTTACAGGCAGCCGGTGCAGAACAGCAGGTAGGTCCGTTTTATCCCCATTTTTCTTGTTTTTTAGATGGAGCTGGCTGGCACTGGACTCTATTCCTCCATAGCGCCTCCGGAATTCCAAGTGTAAAATTTCTAAGCGTGTTGAAGATACACATTTGAGTGATATCTTAAATTAAGAGGTAAAAGCAGAGAGGCTTCGGAGGAATATGAACAGGTAAGGTGAATGAGCAAGGACATGGCAGATAGAATTCATTGCAGACAAAATATCGTATCGGTTAAATGGTGAGAGAAGAATAAATGGTGGTGTTCAGAGAGACCCAAATCCTGAGACATAGCTCACTGAAAGTGACTTATTGCAAGATAATATGAGGACAAGAGTAAAGATATCTTATGGAGGTTTTACAAGGCTGGGTGGGACTGCAGCTGAAATGTAGTGTGATTCCTGGAATGGTAGGCTCATTGTATGATAGAAATTAAGCAGAGTGGGTCTTGTTTTCTGAAGACCAAAAAGCAACCTCATTGAAATGTACAAAATTGTTACAGTCCCAAATCTTGTGGCATCGATGCAGAGATGAAGTATGCTCTTGGTAGGATGTGTAGAACCATAGGTCCAGTTTAAAAATAGAGAGTCTGGTATCCAGCACAGAGGTGCAAAGAATGTTATAAAACCAGAGGTTTGTGAATCGTTGAAATTCTATACCCAAGAGAGATGTGGAAGATCAATTTCTGAGTATATTTAAAGCAGGAAATGAGACAGTTGTAAATATATGTCAAGGAAATTACGGGATATAGGGAAGTCATACTGATAAAATGATAGACACAAAATGCTGGAGTAACTCAGTGTTTAAATAGCTTCTCTGGAGTAAAGGAATAGGTGACGTTTCAGGTCGAGACCCTTCCTCTTGTGTCTATCTTTGGTGTAAACCAGCATCTGCAGTTCCTTCCTCCTCATACTGATAAAAGATCTGCCAGGATTTTATTGAACAGTGGAACAGGTTAACTGGGCCACTCCTACTTTTATTTCTATTGTTTTTATATTTTTAAGAAAGCATCTTGCAAAACATAGAAAAGGGGAATCTTAAAACATTTGTCTTTACCTTTTTCAATGCCACAACATCAACTGAATCCTGAAAATCAGGATCTGAAATTGTTTAGGAATGTCTAGAAAAGAACTGCAGATGCTGATTTACACTGAATATAGACACAAAATGCTGGAGTAAATGGGACGGGCAGCATCTCTAGAGAGAAGGAAAAGGTAACGTTTCGGGTCGAGACCCTTCTTCAGACTTAGAGTCAGGAGCGAAGGAAATTAGAGGTATGATAAGGTACAAAGAACAAATGAATGAAGGATATGAAAAGAACAAATCAAAGCCAGCAACGATGATCAACAAAAGGTGGCCTAATAGTTCTGAATTTCTTGCACATTAAAAAATCAGGCTAACTATAATAATGACTTTTCTTTCAGTCTTTCTTTCCTTCTTCCTATCTGTTGTAGTTCTTCATTTATTTTTCCTCTGTTGACACCATTTTGGCTTTATGCTCTATTTATTATTTTTCCTACCTTTGGCCATGTGCATCTATTGTTTTGCTCCTTGCCTTTGTTTTTTCAGTGCCAAATTAAACTTTGCAGATTCGTGTGAGAACGAGGAGCTGAGTCTCGGTGAAGAGCAAATGGTTACAGATGAGAGATGGAGCATCACCATAGAGTGGATGGAAAACAGCAGCAGATATGTGCTCAATCCTTTGTCGGTTCATCATTTTGGTGAGCCTGGTTAGGATAGCTAGGTTATGGGCTGTTAATGGGAATATCGGGGCACCATTTTATCACCTGCAATGATGTGCAGATCTATTTTTGAACCTCCAATAAAGATTGTTCCTAAACCTGAATTTTCATATATAACCTTAAATGCAAATGTAAACTTAACTGACTCTTAAAATCCCAAGGTTTATTAAATTAAATGTATTGCCACATAATATATTTACATAATTACCAAAAGAGTTTGATCTGTCTAGTAATGAGGTGGCATGGCAAAATCACCTTAAAGTTTTGTAAACTCTGAACGGTCTCTGGACTAAAAGAATTATAATTGCAACATACAAAGGGAATTTTTTTTAAATTTATTTTTAAATTAGAAGTAATGTACAATAGTAGAAACCAAAAATAACATAATACATAATAACATAACATGCACCACTTCTTGTTTTAAACTTTAATAATAGGAAAGTAACAGAAAGAAGAAAAAGAGAAATAGAGAAAGTTAGATAAGATAGTGAGTACATTAAAAAATGAAAAGAAAGAGACCGGAAAGATGTAGAGCGCAAGGAAGAGTAAAATAAATTTAAAAAATTAAAATAAAAAGGAAAATATAAGAAAATAAGATAAGATAAAAGGGATGTACCTACTTCATATATTTACACACCCCTCACCAGGTCCTGAAACAGTTTATTTCCAGAGTTATGTTGCACCCTATGCTTGTAATAAGTCAATAAATGGAGACCAAATCTTTAAGTATTGGTCTGATTTGCGGCTCGGACGAATCTCATGTCTTCGAGGTGTAACATTACGGACATATTTGAAATCCACATTTTTACCGTTGGTGTGGGTGCATTTTTCCAAAATTTAAGTATGATTTTTTTTGCCGTTATTAAACCATAATTAAGGAAACTCTTTTGGAACAAAGTCAGCTCAAAGCCGACTTCCATTGTTCCAAAAATAATCAATTCTGTGTTAGCTTTGAATTTTATTTTAAGTAATTTTGTAAAAATTTCAAAAATTTCATTCCAAAATTGTTGGATTTTTATGCAAAAAACAAAGGAATGTGCTCTAGTTGCATCTGGAAATAAACATTTATCACAGGTGGGGAAACATTTGGAAAGATTTTATTTAGTTTAGTTTTTGAATAATATAATCTATGTAGAATTTTGAATTGGATTAAAATATGCCTTACATTGTAAAATAAATATATTTATGCACATGTAGCAAGTATTTATCCCAACTCTCTTTCGAGATTTTTATAGATAGTTCTTGTTCCCAATCCCAAAGGGAAATTTAACATTGCACAATTGAGTTCTAATCAAAAACACTTCTAGAGCTCACTGAAATAAAAGATTTCCATCAATTCCTTTTTCACCCCAGAATGTAGAAACAAAGAATTGCAGATGCTGGTTAATGCAAAAGAAGGACAGAAAGTTCTAAAGTAACTCAGCAATGTCAGGCAGCAAGAGGAAGGGTCTCGACCCGAAACATCATCTATCCATGCTCTCCAGAGATGCTGCTGGACCAACTGACTAACTCCAGCACTTCATGTCCTTCCTTATCCCATGTCTGTTTCTTGTATCTTCACTTACTGCTGATTTAAAACTTGGGAGTCTTGTTCAACAAAGTCTGTGCATCAAAGATTGCTCTTCAGAAAGTATATTTTCATGTGCATTTCAACTAATTTATACATGCATTTGTTGAGCTGACATGTGTAAATCTTTAACAAGGCACTTTATTTTTCATTAATTATTACTCATTTTAGGATTAGTTTGACTGTTTTAAGTCATTTCATGACACCTTGCAGTAATTGATAAGTTTAACATAATGATTTATGTTATGGATGACTAGTTTTACAAAACATTTTACTAAAATCCACAGAACACCAAGCTTTCAGCTGTTAAATAGAAGCTGGGATTACACCCAAGTTCAATTTACAAGTGTTTGTACATTAAATCCTGTAATCTTTTCTTACATCGAACCAAACATGACTAAACAAGTTTTAGGAGCATTACAGCTTATACACAGTCATAGACTCAATCCAAAGTGTGCCTGTCCAATGGTCAGAGCAGATGTCCTGCAAAAACTGAAACCCTGTCATACTATCACTTTGTTTGATTCACAATTCAAGAATATCAGATTCCAAAACTGACACAAAAAACTGGTGTCCCGATAAAGTGTAGAACATTTTTCATATCATTCCCCTTAAACATTTCTCTCATCTTGTATGTTTTCCTCTTTCGATAGAAACGGTATGTGAGTTGGAATCCCATGCTGTATGTTATGAGAGCAGGGTCTACCAGGTAAATAATACATTTGTAAATCCCCACTTTGTCACTTTGCTTCAATATCTTAGAACTGCAACCTTTTTCAGATATAATAAATAAGGTTACATAGTGAGTTAAAAAAGATTTGTAATGAAACTGCTTTGACGATTTTAACACCAAGATGAAAATTCCCATATTTAATAACTAGTTACATTTTGAAAGCCAATAATTCCTTTGGTTGCTATGTATTAAGATATTATTAATTCAGTGGAGAATGTTGTCTTTTGTTTATCGTAATTTGTATTTTCACAGAAATCGTAATGGATAGATTTGTACAAAGTGATCAAAGTAATTATTCCTCCTTTTTAAGTTTCAGAGTGTCATGCAGTATGTGAGAGGATAGGTTTTGCAGATCAAATTTAATCCCAGAATTTGGAAATAGATTTTGAAGGTCAGAGGTGATTGAAAGTTTGAAGTCAATCATGGTTGGAGGAAAAATGAAGAACTCTAGATTGGGTGAGGTGAATTCTGCTGTTTGAACCTTGAGGAAACAACAGTCTGGTTCATCAAGAAGGTTGGAATACCGACTGAGGTACCATGCCGATCCAAAAACTCACCTATCCACATCCTCCAGAGATGCTGCCTGACCCTCTATGGTACTCCAGAACTTTGTCTTTTATTTGTAATACAGTTGCCTTCTCAATCCAGGCCTTTTAATGAAGTATGAAACATTCATATATAATCTTACTGATGCACCCTATAGATTGAACTGAATAGCTCAACAATCACCAATTAAAACAGTTGGGTTTATTGGAATTTGATTTGGATTTTGTTCTACATAACTTGCAATTAATTTACCTTTATAAGAATATTGACTACCATTCAAAACTAGAGCATTTAGATCTGTTGGACTGCTATTGAAATTTTTTCCCATTTGAAAATCCAGACTAAAACTCATTCAAATAAGTTTTCTGTGATCATAAACTACCCAACTAGTAGCCAATACACTGTTGTAAGGAAGATGGAGGAATACACAAAGGTAACATGGAATGAATTGTTACTTTAGATATTTAAGTCATTGCGTATCTATAATTCAATCTGACTATTATATACAGTATAATCTGGCACTACAACCTACTAAATTTGAATACTCCATGCAACTTTTCTGGGCTGAAACTAGATTAAAATATGGATCATTATCATATGATTAAGATCAGTTTCTAAAGAGTATAAATGAGATCTTGAGCAGAAAGGCATCAGCAACGTGTAAATTAAGCAAAGGTGATCAGGCTAATTAGCATGTTGGAAGATGCCACCCATTTTAATGTGACAAGATGCATTTCTTAAATCTTTCTACAGTTTATTTATACGTAGCACTGTATTTTCTCAAAAATTCAGTCCCATTTTTACCCATTTATCCTGTATGTCAGCTGGTAGACTTTGATAATGTGTTAGATTTGCACGCTAATTGTGGTCAGAGAATTCCACAAACATCCAAAACTAACTCTAACACTGAATTATTCCTAGAGTTGTCTGATCTCAATTCATAAATTAATGTTATCCCGATAATGCAGATCTTTTGCGAAAGTAAGGTAAATAAAAAATACATTCTAACTGCAGCACTAATAAAATCGTGTCATTCTTCTCGGAAATCACACCAATTAGGAAGGGTTACAGAGTGTTTATGATGTATTTTAAATGCTCTTGATTTCTCCTTGATTTGTCTTTTAGGATGTTTTTTTCTCCTTGAAGAGCTTGGGAGCAGCAGTTCTCCTGAAAGATGAAATATATTTTTAAGCACATTCCATAACCCCCCCCCCCAGCCAAAAAGGGCTTTGTTGCTCATACAGATATTTACTTTTGACATTGCATATATTACCATTGCTTTCAACACTACAGATTAAGTCAAGGTCAGGAATGTAGAGCAAAAGCACTTCTGCATCATAGACAATAGACAGTGGACAATATGTGCAGGAGTAGGCTATTCGGCCCTTCAAGCCAACATCGCCATACATTGTGATCATGGTTGATCATCCACAATCAGTACCCCATCCTGCCTTCTCACCATATCTCCTGACTCTGTTATCTTTAAGAGCCCTATCTTACTCTCTCTTGAAAGCATCCAGAGAATTGGCCTCCACTACCTCCACTGAGGCAGAGAATTCCATAGATTCCCAACCCTCTGTGTGAAAAGGTTTTTCCTCATCTCCGTTCTAAATGGCTTACCTCTTATTCTCAAACTGTGGCCCCTGGCTCTGCACTCCCGCAACATTGGGAACATGTTTCCTGCCTCTAGCCTGTGCAATCCCTTAATAATCTTATATGTTTTAATAAGATCCCCTCTCATCCTTCTAAATTCCAGAGTATACAAGCCCAGCCATTCCATTCTATCAACATACGACAGTCCCGCCATCCTGGGAATTAACCTAGTGAACCTACACTGCACTCCCTCAATAGCAAGAATGTCCTTCCTCAAATTTGGAGACCAAAACTGCACACAATACTCCAGGTGTGGTCTCACTAAGACCCTTTATAACTGGAGAAGGACCTTTTTGCTCCTATACTCCACTCCTCTTGTTATGAAAGCCAATATGCTATTAGTTTTCTTCACTACCTGCTGTACTGCAGGCTTACTTTCAATGACTGATGACCAAAGAACCCCAGACCTCGTTGTACTTCCCCTTTTCCAAACTTGACACCATTCAGATAATAATCGGCCTCCCTATTTTTGCCACCAAAGTGGATAACCTCACATTTATCCACATTAAACTGCATCTGCCATGCACCTGCCCACTCACCCAACCTGTGCAAGTCACCCTGTATTCTCATAGCATCCTCCTCACAGTTCACACTGCCGCCCAGCTTTGTGTCATCCGCAAGTTTGCTAATGTTACTTTTAATCCCTTTATCTATATCATGAATGTATATTGTTAGTAGCTGAGGTCCCAGCACTGAGCCTTGCAGTACCCCATTAGTTACTGCCTGCCATTCTGAAAGGGTCCCTTGTTTTCCGTGTGCCAACCAACCTTCCATCCATGTCAGCACCCCGCCCCCAATACTATGCGCTACAATTCTGCCCACCAATCTCCCATGTGGGACCACACCAAATGCCCTCTGAAAGTCCAGGCACACTACATCCACTGGCTCTCCCTTGTGCATCACTGCACCGTGGCCTCCCACCACCAGGAAGGCGCTGTACGTGGAAGACCAGAGGTGCTGCACCGAGCCATTCAATAGACAGGGGTCACTGCACACAGAGAAACAAGGATGGTGCGCTGCGGTGGGGCACTACAGTCGGAGGACCAGAGATGCTGCACCGTGGCCTCCCACTGCCAGGTTGGCGCTACAGTCGGAGGAACTCAAGGAAATTCACATTAGGCAGGAAATGGTGTTGGGTAGACTGATGGGACTGAAGGCTCATAAGTCCCCAGGGCCTGATGGTCTGCATCCCAGGGTACTTAAGGCAGTGGCTCTAGAAATCGCAGACGCATTGATGATCACAATATGTTGATCACTATGGCTGCCAGTACAGCAGCTGTTGAATTGCCACGATATTAAAGTTTAATATTAAAGATTTTGATCTGTGCAGAGTTAAGCATGACTATGCTCCCTTTTGACATAGGGCCTGTTATGTTTTAATTAAAAAATGTAACAGCATTAAAAAAAAGAGATACCAAAATAATTTGAGTTGCTCTGTTTAATTTTTAAAAAAAGAGCTTTCTTTGATTTTAGTGTGCTGTAAGAAAATATGGCATTTTCTTTGAAGTATGCCTAAGTATGACTGTCATGTAAGGTATTAAACTTAAGTTTAGAGCTACAGTGTGGATACAGGCCCTTCAGCCCACCAGGTCCACGCTGAACAGTGATGCCCATGTACTAGTTCTACCCTACACACTAGGGATAATTTACAGAAGCCAATTAACTTAATCATTTTTGAAATGTAGGAGAAAACTGGAGGACCCGGAGAAAACCCTCACGGTCATAGGTACAATGTACCAACTCTATATAGACAGAAATCGTGGTCAGGATGAAACCCTGGTCTCCGGCGCTGTGAGGCAGCCGCTCTACCAATGCGCCACTGTATTGTACATTAACAGCGATGGCTCATTCTGAGTTGAATGTAGTTTACTATACAAGAAAAAGCTCTTGCAGCATTAGAGAATTGGAAAATCTTACATTGTTTACAGTATGGTAAAACATAGTTTGATCTGTCAGTGTTGAACCCCAACAATTATTTTTTGCAAGACTGCTAAAACTCAGCGATAACACATTTGTATGGCTTTATATAGATTTCCTTAATCTCGTTTTATGTATTGAGCTGCTGCCAAACAAATCTTGAGATGGTTGTACTCTAAATTTACATGCTTTGTGCAAAATCAATCTCTTTATCCTGTTGTACATAATAAAATTATCAATTTCTTTTTGTTCGTTTATATTGTACTTTAGCTGTGCATGGTGCACAAAGCTCGGAGGCATGCATGTTATTAATCTAGTGTAACTGACTCTACTGGTGCTATCAAGAGGGTGCAACCTTTCCATGTTAACATGAATATATGACACAGAAGGTTAATAACCCAACACAGCAGTAATGATACAGCTGGCAATATATAGATAACTCGTGGTGAATTCTTCTTAATCTTCATTCAGACTGATACCTTGGGGGAACACCTACTAAAGTGCAGTTCAAAGTCCCAGTGTGTAAAACAAGTTAAAAATTAGGCAAGTTAAAGATAAGTTAAAAGCAGGTTCAGAAGATAGGTCTTACAATTGATTGTTACAGATTTCTTAAAATTGCAGTCTCTCCTTGCATTTTCATTCCAATTCAGCAGCAAACAACTAATCAGTTAAAAAGAGGAAATGGTTCACATACCATGGAAGGAATCAAATATTTTGTATCAACCAGTGCCAACCCTTTATTTAAAGAAACTCGCAATTAAAAGTATCTGAAAATTTAAGATGAATACTCTCACGCACACAAGGCTTGCTCTGGCAGAAATATGTAAGAAGGAACTGCAGATACCGGATTGAACCGAAGATAGACACAAAAAGCTGGAGTAACTCAGCAGGATAGGCAGCATCTTTGGAGAGAAGGGATGGGTAACGTTTCGGGTCGAAACCCTTCTTCAGACATGAAAGGCAGAAATTTAGCTGATTTAATATTTTATGGGGCGTTAGCTTTGACTCGGTGTTAGCAGTCATTTCTGAAACAGATGCCTTTGATTCTGACTCTACAAAGAGTGGAGTGGAAAATTTAAACTGATGCTCTAGCATAATCCTGTCAGTGATGTCCTCTTAGTCATTATTTATCAAACAGATATGCTGCTTTCTCTCTTCAATGAATAGACACAAATTTACTTCAGAGTCACGTGAGTGATTCCGTGAAGAACTCCGCCAGTCCGCATGTGCGTCATTACGTCTGACGCATAGCGCAGCGACCGGCTGGGAGGAGCAGCGCTTCTCCTGCAGTAAGTTTAAAAAGCCTCAGGTAAGTGTCAAACTTTTTGGAGGTTGCTTCTGTGCTTGTTAAATCTTGATATAGGAGGACAAGTCCAAGCATGGAGAAATCGTTGAGAGCAAGGCGAGCCGTAGCAAAAGTAACTAAAGACTGCGGGAGTGCGGGTAGCGGGCGGCCGCCTAGCTCTTCTACTGAGTCGCTAGTAACAAGACCAGCAACTACAGACTTGGTGTCTGAGGGCACTGTGGCTGCGCCGGAGGGGCATAAGGCCACCAGAAAGTCTGTCCGGCCGATAAACTCGGACGAGTCCGGTCGGAAGGGTTCTCCCTCGAGAAGGGATACCATAGCACGGATATCCAGGATGGAGCTGCTATTGGAGAGGATGCTCCATCAAGAGCGCCGGCCTCACCAAGAGCCCGCGCCAGCAGCACCTACAGGGCTGCCTAGTGTCTCCCTCTTGGAGGAGGAGAGCATAACCGATCAGTACGATTCTGACGCCCAATCTGTGGTCTTAGCATTGGAGGCTGCCCCAAGGGACAATGGGCACGAGCCAGAGGTCCCATTCCTGGCGGCTAGGTTTGCCGTCCCAATAGAGAACCGCTGGGGGAAGAGCTGGCTGGCAGTATAAATTACTTGGCCTTGCACCAGCTTCAGGAGCTGGCCATGGATACAACAGCCAAAACGTATGAAACCCCAGCAAATTGTATCCTGCTTAAAGTACCGGCCGTAAACCATGCCATCTGGGGCCATATGGAAGTAGGCATCAGGGCGCAGGAGATAAAACTGCAAAGGGTGCTGAAGCTGCTCGCATTGGGCATTACAGCTTCCGGTAGGTCGATGGATGGTGGGCACCTGACTGAAGTTCAGCAGGATGCCCTGGCTCTCATGTGCAATGTGCACTTTGAGATAAACTGCCTTGGGAAGAGCGCCATCCGCCCTACCATTAACCCGAGGTTCGCTGCCCTGTGTAAGCCTAGTAACATCCAGCCACCGAACCTGCTGTTCGGGGAAAACCTTGCTAAGCGAGTGAAGGAGCTAAACGACGAGGCAAAAACCGTCGGGCTCATCAAGGCGCCAGTGACCAGCAGAACCCTTCGGAGGCAGTACCCCTACAAGCGGTTTGCCGAAACCGGGTCCGGTCAAGGACCAAGCCGGCCATTCAATGTGGGCAGCTGGCGCACTGCAGCAGGAGTATGGGAAAACATGCCTTTCCCGTCCAGAACCATGGGACAAAGAACTTAACCGGTAACCATGGAGGTAGGTGGGTCTGGTTCTTGTCGAAACATATTGAGTGAGAATTACCTACCAGTTGGGGGAAGGTTACACTGGTTTCTGAAAGAATGGCATGATATAACATCAAACTTGTTTATACTGCATACTTGTATACTGTATACTGCAGTATACAAGGGTTTCGAATTGAATTTATTCCCAATTTGTGTCCACCCACCCAGCACAATCCAGAGCGGGCATTCATTTTCTCACAAAAAGAGAATTTGGAGATTCAAGCTGAAATTGCAAAATTATATTTTAAAGGTGTAATTGAGAAGACAGTTTATCAAACTCATCAATTTGTATCTAATATTGTTCCTAGACCAAAGAAAGGTCGGATTATTTTGGACCTGACAGGACTTAATCAGTTTGTGCAGTATAATCATTTTAAAATGGAAACATTTGCTACTGCCAAGCAATTGGTTTCCAGAGGGTGTTATAAGGCATGTATAAGGTTATTCAAAGGTTATTTTATTAGTCACATACACCAATTGGTATAGTGAAATGCTTCTTGCCAATGCAGCACACAAAAAAAAATACAGACATAACAATGATAAAGAGATTTAAACACAAAAAAAATCCCCCCACAATCATTCCCATTATAAGGGAAGGCACAATGTCCAGTCCCCATCCCATGTCCACCCATAGTCAGGCCCATTGAGGCCTCCGCGTTCGCCTCCACGGAGGCCCGATGTTCCAGGCCATTCTCGTCGGGTGATGGTGCTCCGGCCTCAGGAGAATCCTCTCAGCGGCTTGAAACACCTGGAACGGCCGCTTCCTTACTGGGGACTGCGGCTTCCGAAGCCAACAAGGCCGTGCCGGATGGAGCTCCACCACTGGCGATCTCGGCGAGAGATCCCAGGCTCACAGTGTTAAAGTTAAGCGCCGCCGCCTGCAGCTGGCCGCTCCACAGACCCGCAGCTCCGCGATGTTTTTGTCGGCAGTCTTCAGCTCACCGGAGCTCCAGCGCGGCGACCCAGGTAAGGCATCGCCCGCTCCGCAATAGCACTGGATGAGACAATTATTGCAATTTAAAGCACTGCCTAAGGGGTTAACCTCAGCCCCTAGATTATTCACAAAGCTGCTAAAACCAGTACTAGGGTTACTCCGGGCACAGGGTCATATTGTAATGGCTTGGATGACATCTTAATAATTGGAAAATGTGTCAAGTCAAAAAGTCAAAAAGTCAAACAAACTTTATTGTCATTTAGAAATACATTGATATATGCAGTTCCAAACGAAATTCCGTTGCATTTGGCTCCCTGTGCAACACGATAAATTAACAGAAGGATAGGCATGGATAAAAAGGATAAAAGGATAAATAGACAATGGTGGCAGCCCATTACATGGCATTCAGGAGTCTGATGGCTCGTAGGAAGAAGCTGTTGCAGAACCTTGATGTTCTGCTCCTTATGCTGCGATATCTTTTTCCCGAGGGCAGCAGAGTGAACAATACAATACAATACAATACCAATACAATACCATTTTATTGTCATTTGAAACCTCATTGAGGTTCAAACGAAATTTCGTTTCTGCAGTCATACACACAAAAAAAGAACCAAGACATAACACATTTTACACAAACATCCACCACAGTGAGTATCCTCCTCACTGTGATGGAAGACAAAGTCGTATCTCTCCCCTGCACTCCCCATTCTTCTCCCGGTCAGAGTCAAAGCCCCCAGCGGGTGATGGCAAAACCCCAGCGGGTGATGAAAAACCCCCCCACAATCATTCCCATTATAAGGGAAGGCACAATGTCCAGTCCCCATCCCATGTCCACCCATAGTCAGGCCCATTGAGGCCTCCGCGTTCGCCTCCACGGAGGCCCGATGTTCCAGGCCATTCTCGTCGGGTGATGGTGCTCCGGCCTCAGGAGAATCCTCTCAGCGGCTTGAAACACCTGGAACGGCCGCTTCCTTACTGGGGACTGCGGCTTCCGAAGCCAACAAGGCCGTGCCGGATGGAGCTCCACCACTGGCGATCTCGGCGAGAGATCCCAGGCTCACAGTGTTAAAGTTAAGCGCCGCCGCCTGCAGCTGGCCGCTCCACAGACCCGCAGCTCCGCGATGTTTTTGTCGGCGGTCTTCAGCTCACCGGAGCTCCAGCGCGGCGACCCAGGTAAGGCATCGCCCGCTCCGCAATAGCACTGGATGAGACAATTATGGCAATTTAAAGCACTGCCTAAGGGGTTAACCTCAGCCCCTAGATTATTCACAAAGCTGCTAAAACCAGTACTAGGGTTACTCCGGGCACAGGGTCATATTGTAATGGCTTGGATGACATCTTAATAATTGGAAATGTGTCAGGTCAAAAAGTCAAAAAGTCAAACAAACTTTATTGTCATTTAGAAATACATTGATATATGCAGTTCCAAACGAAATTCCATTGCATTTGGCTCCCTGTGCAACACGATAAATTAACAGAAGGATAGGCATGGATAAAAAGGATAAAAGGATAAATAGACAATGGTGGCAGCCCATTACATGGCATTCAGGAGTCTGATGGCTCGTAGGAAGAAGCTGTTGCAGAACCTTGATGTTCTGCTCCTTATGCTGCGATATCTTTTTCCCGAGGGCAGCAGAGTGAACAATACAATACAATACAATACCAATACAATACCATTTTATTGTCATTTGAAACCTCATTGAGGTTCAAACGAAATTTCGTTTCTGCAGTCATACACACAAAAAAAGAACCAAGACATAACACATTTTACACAAACATCCACCACAGTGAGTATCCTCCTCACTGTGATGGAAGACAAAGTCGTATCTCTCCCCTGCACTCCCCATTCTTCTCCCGGTCAGAGTCAAAGCCCCCAGCGGGTGATGGTATATGTCCCGCGGCTATTCATGCCGCGCCGGGCGATGCAAGGCCCCGCTCCGGGTCTTGATGTTGGAGCCCCCGGCGGGCCCTAGCAAGTCCCGTAGCCATCAAAGCTGCGCCGTGTGATGTAAGGCCCCGCTCCAGGTCGTCTTCAACCCCGCAACTCGGGCGGGAGAAGTTGCCGCCACGGGAGTTCCGAAAAGCGGTCTCCCACCAGAGACCCGCGAGCTCCCGGTGTTCCCGTCCACCGGACTGCAGCTGGAGCCTCCGAATCTCCGGGGTCGGGCAGCAGCAGCGTGCCACCACAGCTCCTCCCGTTCCGGACTCGGCCAGCCCCACGATGGTAAGTAAGTCTGCAGCTCCTCGATGGAGCCCCAGGTCCGGTTGGAGGCTGCTCCACGGTGCTAGGCCCCAACGGCAACGGAGACCCGACAGAGGAAAGGTCGGGTCCTCCGTACAGGGAAAAGATTTAAAAAGTTTCCCCACCCCGCCCCCACCCCCCACACATATCAAACTAAAAAATAAAAATAAAATAAAAACACTAACTAAAAACACTCAACCGAGAATTTTTTTTAAAAAAGACAGACGGACTGCAGAGGCCGCTGCGACCAGAGTCGCGCCGCCCACCGAACAGACCGTGATGGAGATGTGTGGGGTCTTTTATAATACAGCTGGCCTTAGACACGCAACGTTTGGTCGCAATATCCCCGATTGAGGGGAGAGAGGTCCCGATGATTTTTTCCGCTGTCCTCACCACTCTCTGCACAGACTTCCAGTCGGAGGCTCTGCAGTCCCCAAAACAGACAGAGATACAGCTGGTCAGAATACTCTCTATGGTGCCCCTGTAGAAAGTAGTGAGGATGGGATGGGGGAGATGAGCTCTTCTCATCCGGCGCAGAAAGTGCAACCGCTGCTGCGCTCTCTTAACTGTTGATGAGAAGTTATACGACCAGGTCAGACTGTTAGTGATCTGCACCCCCAGGAACTTTGTGCTACTGACCACCTCCACATCGCTGTCATTGATGTGAAGTGGTGTGGGACTGTGCCGGGTTTTCCTGAAGTCGACGATAACCTCCTTTGTTTTTTCGACATTCAGGGTCATGTTGTTCGTATTGCACCAGTCCACCAGTTGTTTCATCTCCTCCCTGTAAGCCAGCTCATTGTCGTCCCTGATGAGGCCCACCACTGTTGTGTCATCTGCGTACTTCATGATGTGGTTTGTACTAAACCTGGCACAACAGTCGTGAGTCATCAGGGTGAACAGCAGTGGACTCAGGACACAGCGCTGAGGGAAGCCGGTGCTCAGAGAGATGGTGTTGGAGGTGTTATTTCCAACCCTCACAGACTGGGGTCTGTCAGTGAGGAAGTCCAGTAGCCAGTTACACATGGGGGTGCCGAGGCCCAATGGAACCAGTTTGCTTATCAGGTGCTGGGGGATAATGGTGTTGAATGCTGAACTGAAATCCACGAACAGCATTCGCACATAGGTGTTTTTCTCCTCTAAATGTTCCGGGCTCAGATGGAGTACGGAGGATATAGCGTCCTCTGTGGAGCAGTTTGGCCTGTAAGCAAACTGGTATGGGTCGAGTGTGGAGGGGAGTCTGGAGGTGATGTGGTCCCTGACCAGCCTCTCGAAGCACTTCATCATTATGGGGGTGAGTGCTACAGGGCGGTAGTCATTGAGACATTGTATGTTGGATTTTTTTGGCACTGGTATGATGGTGGCAGTCTTGAAACATAATGGGACGACAGCCTGGTTCAGCGAGGTGTTAAATATGTCCGTAAGGACATGTGCCAGCTGATCAGCACATTCCCTGAGCACTCGCCCTGGTATGTTATCAGGGCCTGCCGCCTTTCGTGCGTTCACTCCTTTTAAGGTCCTCCGAACATCCACTATGTCAAGACTGAGTGCCTTTTCCTCACAATGAGGAATACCTTTGCTTGCAGGTGTGTTATTTAATGCCTCAGGTGTGTTATTTAATGCAGCTGAGTTATCAGTTTCAGCTGTTAAACTCATGGTTGAGAGATTGGGGATTATCATCCATCCAGCTAAATCAAAATTGGTACTGGTTAAAGTAATTGACTATTTGGGATTCACAGTTAACTCAACTCACATGTCTGTGACTCTGCCCAAGGGCAAGAGTTTAGATTTAATTGAAGATGGTATCAAGATGGGGGAGCAATCACCTTCAATTAAACAGTTGGCCAGCTTGATTGGTAGCTGCCTTTCCAGCTGTGCAATATGGACCTTTGCATTACCAAAATTTACAGAGGGCAAAGGTACAGGCACTCAGAATACATGCAGGTCATTTCAACCGGCCCATGCAATTACCATCTGAAGCCATTGCTGAAGTACAGTGGTGGATAAGAAACTGTTCAAACTGTTCTAGCAAAATTCTGATGGAAGCACCTTCAGTGTTTTGCAGACTGATGTTAGTGTCCTAGGTTGGGGTGCTACTGATACCAGGTCTAGCTGTGGAGGCAGATGGAATATGCATGAGGCATTTATTCTCCAATCATATGGAATTAACTATTTAGAGCTTTTAGGAGCATTTTACGGGCTCAAGGCTTACTGTATCACTAAGCATCACTTGCATGTTCAGCTTCAGATTGACAACACCACGGCAGTGGCGTATGTTAATCGCATGGGTGGAATCAAGTCGAAATCTTGTGATGGATAGGCTAACCTTATTTGGCACTGGGTGCATTAAAAAGAACATTTGAGTTTCAGCTGTCTACTTGCCAGGCAGATTCAATATGGTGGCAGACACCAGGTCGTGCAAATTTAATGACAACACAGAGTGGATGTTGAATCATGATGTATTTAATGAAATTGTCGTTCGGCATAGGATGCCAGATATCGATTTGTTTGCATCCAGACTTAATCACCAGGTGCTGAAGCATGTTTCATGGGAACCAGACCCAGAGGCAGTAGCGGTGGATGCGTTCTCACTACACTGGGGCGGAATGTTTTTATATGCATTTCCCCCCTTCTGCCTCATCAGTCGGTGCTTGACCAAGATCAAGCAGGGTTCTGCTTCAGGAGTTTTGGTGGTACCCGACTGGCCTACACAGCCATGGTTCCCTCTCATTTCAGACATTATTACACAGCCTATTATGGTGGTTCCAAAACGTCGTGATCTATTGGTGCACCCTGTGACTGAAGATCAACACCCGTTGTATGATCGTGTTAATTTGTTCATTTGCAGATTTTAATAAGGCCATACCTGGGTCTGGGACTATCCAATCGTACCATGGATGTCATCTCATCATCCTGGAAGGATAGTACGAAAAAGCAGTACATCTCTCATGTCAGGAAATAGGAGGAGTTTTGTTTACATGGGTACATTACATACCACACGGCCTCCATCCCACATGTGCTCGAATTTCTGTCCAAGTTACATTTCGATGAAGGGTTGAGCTATAGTGCCATCAATAGTGCCAGGAGTGCCCTGTCATCGTACCTATGCCGGGGGTCGGAACTTCAGTTTGTAGGATCTTATCCGTTAATATCCAGATTTATGAAGGCTGTTTTTAATTCCAATCCCCCCAGGCCTAGGTACTCTGAAATCTGGGATGTGAGCATGGTACTGATGCTGCTTCCTCAGTGGGGTACACCCACATCCTTGGCATTGCCAAAGATTACCCTAAAGTTGGTTATGCTCATGGCGCTGGTATCAGCGCAAAGGGTTCAGACCTTGCACAAACTGCGCCTGGACAGGATGGTGTCATCAGGGAATGACGTTATATTTTACATCTATGACCTAATTAAACAAAGCAGGCCAGGAGTGTCAGGATTCATAGAAACATAGAAAATAGGTGCAGGAGTAGGCCATTCGGCCCTTCGAGCCTGCACCGCCATTCAATGTGATCATGGCTGATCACCCAACTCAGTATCCTGTACCTGCCTTCTCTCCATACCCCCTGATCCCTTTAGCCACAAGGGCCACATCTAACTCCCTCTTAAATATAGCCAATGAACTGGCCTCAACTACCTTCTGTGGCAGAGAATTCCAGAGACTCACCACTCTCTGTGTAAAGAATGTTTTCCTCATCTCGGTCCTAAAGGAATTCCCCCTTATCCTTAGACTGTGACCCCTTGTTCTGGACCTCCCCAACATCGGTAACAATCTTCCTGCATCTAGCCTATCCAACCCCTTAAAAATTTTGTAAGTTTCTATAAGATCCCCCCTCAGTCTTCTTAATGGGGTGGAAGATTGCAACCTTCACGTGGTCTGCTCTGTTTCGACTAATGCAATCAACTCGACATGC
Organism: Raja brachyura; assembly: GCA_963514005.1. Next base: position 74,327,283 of record OY740781.1, on the reverse strand, counting down.
ACAAACGGAAGATCAAATAGAACAAGTTGTACAACAACGTTAGGCTGTCCATGCCACACGAAAGAAGAAGTCTTCTAAATTCTAGCGAGTACAAGCCAAGTCTATCCAGTCTTTCCTCATATGAAAGTCCTGACATCCCAGAAATCAGTCTGGTGAACCTTCTCTGTACCCCCTCTATGGCAAGAATGTATTTTCTCAGATTTGGAGACCGAAACTGTAAGCAATACTCCAGGTGTGGTCTCACCAAAACCCTGTACAACTGCAGTAGAACTTCCCTGCTCCTATACTCAAATCCTTTCGCTATGAATGCTAACATACCATTTGTTTTCTTCACTGCTTGCTGCACCTGCATGCCTACTTTCAATGATTGGTGTACCATGACACCCAGGTCTCGTTGCATCTCCCCTTTTCCTAATTTGCTACCATTAAGATAATAGTCTGTTTGCCTATTTTTGCCACCGAAGTGGATAACCTCACATTTATCCACATTATACTGCACCTGCCATGAATTTGCCCACTCACCCAGCCTATCCAAGTCACCTTGCAGCCTTCTAACATCCTCCTCACACCTAACACTACCCCCCAGCTTAGTGTCATCTGCAAACTTGGAGATGTTGCATTCAATTCCCTCGTCCAAATCATTAATATATATTGTAAATAGCTGGGGTCCCAGCACTGGGCCTTGCGGTACCCCACTAGTCACTGCCTGCCATTCTGAAAAGGACCCGTTTACTCCTACCCTTTGCTTCCTGTCTGCCAGCCAGTTCTCTATCCACATTAATACTGAACCCCCAATACCGTGTGCTTTAAGTTTGTACTCTAATGTCTTATGTGGGACCTTGTCGAAAGCCTTCTGAAAGTCTAGATATAACACATCCACTGGTTCTCCCTTATCAACTCTTCAAGTTACATCCTCGAAAAATTTGATAAGATTTGTCAGACATGATTTACCTTTCGGAAATCCATGCTGACTTTGTCTAATGATTTCACCACTTTTCAAATGTACTGCTATCCCATCTTTAATAACTGACTCTAGCAGTTTCCCCACTACTGATGTTAGACTAACTGGTCTGTAATTCCCCATTTTCTCTCTCCCTCCTTTTTTAAAAAGTGGGGTTACATTAGCTACCCTCCAATCCTCAGGAACTACTCCAGAATCTGAGCTTTGAAAAATTATCACTAATGCAGCCACTATTTCTGTGGCTACTTCCCTGAGTACTCTGGGATGCAGACTATCTGGCCCTGGGGATTTATCGGCCTTTAATCCATTCAATTTACACAACACCACTTCTCGGCTAACCTGGATTTCACTCAGTTCCTCCACCTTATTTGACCGCCAGTCCCCTGCTATTTCCAGCAGATTATTTATGTCTTCCTTAGTGAAGACAAAACCAAAGTAGTTATTCAATTGGTCTGCCATGTCCTTGTTCCCCTTCATCAATTCACCTGTTTCTGACTGCAAGGGACCTACATTTGTTTTAACTAATCTTTTTCTCTTCACATATCTATAAAAACTTTTGCAGTCAGTTTTTATGGTCCCTGCCAGTTTTCTTTCATAATCTATTTTCCCTTTCCTAATTAAGCCCTTTGTCCTCCTCTGCTGAACTCTGAATTTTTCCCAGTCCTCTGGTAGGCAGCTTTTTCTGGCTAATTTGTATGCTTCATCTTTTGTTTTTATACTATCCCTGATTTCCCTTGTTATCCATGAATGCACTACCTGCCCTGATTTATTATTTTGCCAAACTGGGATGAACAATTGTTGTAGTTCATCCATGCAGTCTTTAAATACCTTCCATTCAACATCCACTGTCAACCCTTTAAGAATCACTTGCCAGTCTATCTTGGCCAATTCACTTCTCATACCTTCAAAGTTACCTTTGTTTAAGTTCAGGACCTTTGTTTCTGACTTAATTATGTCACTCTGCACCCCAATGAAGAACTCAACCATATTATGGTCACTCTTGCCCAAGGGGCCACGCACAGCAAGACTGCTAACTAACCCTTCCTCATTACTCAATACCCAGTCTAGAATAGCCTGCTCTCTCCTTGGTTCCTCTACATGTTGGTTTAGAAAACTATCCTGCATACATTCCAAGAAATCCTCTTCCTCAGCACCCCTGCCCATTTGATTCACCCAATCTATATGTAGATTGAAGTCACCCATTATAACTGTTTTACCCTTGTTGCACGCATTTCTAATTTCCTGTTTGATGCCATCCCCAACTCCACTACTACTGTTAGGTGGCCTGTACACAACTCCCACTAGCGTTTTCTGCCCCTTAGAGTTTCGCAGCTCTACCCATATCGATTCCACATCCTCCAAGCTAATGTCCTTCCTTTCTATTGCATTAATCTCCTCTCTCATGAGCAACGCTACCCCGCCTCCCTTTCCTTTCTGTCTATCCCTCCTGAATATTGAATATCCCTGGATGTTCAGCTCCCAGCCTTGGTCCCCCTGGAGCCATGTCTCCGTGATCCCAACTATAGCATAGTCATTAATAGCTATCTGCACATTCAACTCGTCCACCTTATTACGAATGCTCCTTGCATTGAGACACAAAGCCTTCAGGCTTGTTTTTACAACACTCCCCCCAACCGTTCTAGTTTAAAGTCCCCCTGGTAGCCTTTGCAAATTTCCCTGCCAGGATACTGGTCCCCCTCGGGTTCAAGTGCAACCCATCCTTTTTATACAGGTCACTCCCCAAAAGAGGTTTCATTGATCCAGAAACTTGAATCCCTGCCCTCTTCACCAGTCCTTCAGCCAGGCATTTATCCTCCATCTTGCTCCATTCCTACTCTCACTGTCGCGTGGTACAGGAAGCAATCCTGAGATCGTTATGTTTGCGGTTCTTTTCCTTAACTCTCTTCCTAACTCCATAAATTCTCCTTTCATGATCTCTTCTCTTTTTTTACCCATGTGATTGGTACCAATATGTACCACAATTTCAGGCTCCTCTCCCTCCATTTTCAGGATATCTTGGACACGTTCAGACGCATCCCGGACCCTGGCACCAGGGAGGCAATCTACCATCTGGGTCTCCGGACTGCGTCCACAGAATCGCCAATCTGACCCCCCTAACTATAGAGTCCCCTATTACTAATGCTCTCCTCTTCTTTTCCTTACCCTTCTGAGAAACAGGGCCAGTGTCTGTACTGCAGGTCAGATTCAAGCTTGTCCTGTCAGCATATCCCATGGATTTACGGCTGTGTGTAGTGGCACACTTGAGGCGCTATATCGAGGTCACAAAGAGTCTCAGAGGCTCTGAAGTAGCATTGTTTATTAGCCACAAAAAGCCACAAATGCAAGTGTTCATTCAGACCATTTCAAGATGGCTGAAACAAGTGCTGGGTTGTGCAGGAGTTAATACTGACAATTTCCTCGCTGCCGCAGGATGGTCAAATGAATTGACTTTTCAGAGGTTTTATAATAAACCACTTATTGAACCCGGGATGCTTGTCCATTCTGTTTTAAGTTCTGTTTCATAGCTTCTCCCTGGGAGAGAGGAGTCGCTATTGTGTTTCTTTTGTTTATTTGTGAATTAAAGCATCAACATGTTAATCAGGACCATGTTTCAATGTATTGCTCATTATTCACTCCTCCTGAATCAACTGATGCAGTGTGAGACTCCTGGATTTGGATCGGCTTGAAATCACAAACCTTTGAAATCTTCAAAGTAAAATAGTAAGATTAACCAAGAACTTACCAGTTTGAAGTTTGATCTTTATTTTATGAGGAGTTACGATGAGCGATTACGTGCCCACTGCTCACGGCTCTCAAAATATTAAAGGTCAACTGGAAGGTCTGGTTTATAATATTACTATGTTACTTCAGTTACTGTTATCTGTGAATTCACACCGCTGCTTTGAAGATTGACACGCAGGCGGACTGGCGGGGTTCTTCACGTAATCGCTCATCGTAACCCCTCATAAAATAAAGATCAAACTTCTAACTGGTAAATTCTTGGTTAATCTTACTTTTATACGGTATTATGTGAAGATGTGCAGAAAAAAGTTATTTAGATTTAGGATCATTGTTGGTACTTCAATCACAATTTTCCTTTTCATCATGGAGTCATAGTCACAGATTAATATATAGCACAGAAGCAAGCCCTTCAGCCCATCTTTATCAATTTAGCAATCTAGGCTTGTCCTTGTTGCCTGCATTTGGCCCATATCCTAAATAAGTCCAATTCATATACCTTTCCAAACTACTTTTGAAAGGCATAATTGTATCCACTTCTAAAACTTCCCCTGGCAACTCATTCCAGACACAGCTATCCACTGAGGCTTATCTTAACTCTATCCCCTCTCACCTTAAGCCTTTGTTCTCTAGTGATAGAAACCTCTGCACTTGAAAAAAGACCATGAGCGTTCGATTAATCCATGTCCATCAAAATGTTATATACTTCAATAAGATCACACCTTAAACTCCTACACTACAAAGAAAAATAGTTCTAGTCCATCCAACCTGTCCCTTTAACTCAACCCTGCAAGTTCAGTGAGGATCCCGTGAATCTCGTCTGCACCATTTCCAGCCTAATTACATCCCTCCCATAGCTGGGTGACCAGAACTGCACACAGTACTCCCAGTGTGATCTCACCAATTAATTATACAGCTGCATCATGATGTTCCAATGTTTTTACAAAATACCCTTCCCACAGAACGCCTTCTTAACATAGTCCACCCAACAATGTGCTGGTGTAACTCAGCAGGTCAGGCAACATCTCTGGAGAGAGGGGAAAAAGAGAATCCTTTTTCTCCAAAGATGCTACCTAACCCACTGAATTACTCCAGCACATTGTGTTTATCTTTAGTATATAATCCAACATCTCCAGCAGTCCCTTGTTTCTAAGTCACTTTTAAGGATCTCAATCTTCCACAACACACAGTTCAGTTCAGTTTCGTTTAGTTTATTGTCACGTGTACTGAGGTACAGTGAAAAGTTTTTTTTGCGTGCTACCCACCCAGCAGAAATACAATACATGATTACAATCAAGCCATTCCGATACATGATAAGGGGATAACTTTTAGAGCAAGGTAAAGCCAGTAACATTAAAGCCAGTATGACATACCAAAGTGAAACATCTCACACTTGTCAGAAATAGTTATCGAGACGTCATCGGCAGGCGCCGCGCGCGGCAACCTCGCCAGCAGCTTGTCTGTCATTTCACCGCTTTGTTATTTTTTAATGTGTCAGTATGTTTTAAGGATTTCTTAGTCTTTTTATGTGGGGGGTTGTGGGAGGGGAAGAGGGGAAACTGTTTCCCAGTCACTATCTGGTCAAGGATGCGTCTTTTCTCCGAGACACATCTTCGTCCCCCCCTCGCGGCCTACCATCTAGATTGACATGGACTTTCCTGCTGGAGACCGGCCGGAGGTTCAGCAGCGGCACAGCACTAGATTCCATCGCGGAGTGGGCGATGCCTTACCGGGGATCGCCGTGTGGAGCTCGGGTCAGCTGCTTTAACACCATGGAGCTGTGGTTTGCGGAGCTTCCAGCCGCAGGTGGCACTGACTTTAACATCGCGGAGTCCTGGGACCCTTTCCCGAGGGTCACCAGTGTTGGAGCTCCGTCCAGCTTGGCCTGTGGACTTCGGGAGCCGCGGTCTCCGGTAGGAAGCGGCCAATTCGGAAACTCCAAGCCACTGAGAGTGTTCTTCCGTTCTGATGACGGAGTTCCGATCATCCCGGTGCGAGGGCCCGAACATGCGACTGCGGAGAGCTCAAAACTCTATCGTGTATTGTTCTTTTTATTCGTATGGCTATATGGTAATTCAAATCTCACTGTACCAATTGGTGCATGTGACAATAAATATAACTTGAACTTGAACGTGAACGTGAACTTGAAATAGTTATTTATATATTAACGTTAACATGGGCAAGTTGCATCCTCTTGATCAGCCAATCACATACTATTATAAAAACCAGCATGATTCAGTGCTTTGTGTACCCTAAACAGTGAAAATACAAACTTCCCAACTTTAAAGATTCTAAACTGTCATTGTAATTTCTTTCCAATGTTCCCTGTCAAGCATAATCCAATAGTATTAATGTATTTTATATTGAATAAAACCAGATATCATTGCAACTGTTGTAAGGTGACTTCCCTGGAGTTCTATCCCAGTTTGTCACTGAGGTTTTGCTGTAGATTCCCAGGGAGTTCCTCTCAGAATCTTTACCCTCAACCTACTCATAAGGCCTGGTGGTTACCGTTAGGAAGATCCTCTTCAACTATACATTCAGCCTGGGTTCATTATGTAGATCCCTCAACCTTCATCCATTGGCTACTCAATCATGTTCCTCACCTGAAACCTTGGAACATAACTCGTATGTGACTTCCTTCCCTGCAAATCTGGCGTCAGGCCCTGATTGCAGATACCTTGCACCCAATTACAAACCTTAGCCTCCTAAGAAAACAAATCCAGCCTATCTCACGTCTCCCTAAAACTCAAGCACAAATCCCACTTCTAAACCAGCCTCTGCAGAACACTAAAAGGGGCTCTTCCACTTGGGCGACCTAATTGGCGAGATTAGAAGAGTTTGAAAAAATGACATGTTGAAAACCTCCTTCGACTATGTAGAAGACCTCCTTCGACCTCCTTCAACTATGTTGAAGACTAGCTTCGACTAGCTACGACTAACTTTGGGAAAATTGGACACCGAATAGTGGAGAGTGAAGATGTCCTCCTTCGATCTCCTTCGACCTCCCTTCGACTATGATGAAGACTATCTATGACTACCTTCGACTACCTTCAACTACCCTCGATTACATATGATTAACATGCCGAACTACTACAACCTACTACGACTAAACCTACGAGTAAAAAAAGTATTGATTTTTTCCATGGCGACATTTTTTTACTCTCGGGCATTTTTTAACATTGAAAAAAATGCCGCGACCTAGCTGAGGCCTCAAGTACGCGGAGACCACTCTTGAGCATGAAGGAGAGTTACGAAGACCTCCTACGACCTTGTGTCATCCATGCTGCGAGTATGAATCGAGGGTAAACTCGCCAGAACTCGTAGATTAGATCGCCCAAGAGGGACAGGCCCTTAAGTCTTGGTGGGCGGTGAGTGTCAGGCTAAATAATGAGGTACCGTGTTCTCTTATTTCTTTGGAGTCTCCCATTTTTTTGGCATGCTACCCTGATTGATTCTCTAATTATCTTTGCTGTCATCTTAGTTTTGTAGAATCCTGTTCCAAACACTCCTCCAGACAATTAAGCAAAGTAGCGATGAAGAAGGTACTCACCTGACACCCACAGCCACCAGCCTAGATTCTTGTCACTAACATTCCTGTTGGTGACTCTTCTTTGATTTTATACTTTAGACTTTAAATATAGTGTGGAAGCAGGCCCTTCGGCCCACCATGTCCACGCCTACCAGTGATCACCCTCGTACACTCACATTATCCTACACACTGGGGAAAATTCACAATTTTTACCGAGGCCAATTAACCTACAAACCTGCATGTCCTTGGAGTGTGGGAGAAAACCGGAGCACCCAGAGAAAACCCACGTGGTCACAGGGAGTACGTACAAACTCCATTTAGACATCACCCATAGTCAGGATCGAACCCAAGACTCTGGCGCTATAAGGCATCAATTCTACTGCTGTGCTACTATGCCACCCTTTGCTTCCTTTCACTTGGGTACTTATGGGGATTCAATGTACCTCTTCACCATATAGCATATAAACGTTTACTTTTCTGATTATTCTGCCATGTGAGACGGTCTTATGTTTACAAGGATATTCTGTTCTCAATGCAATGCTGTGATCCCGGGTGATAGGAGAATCATAGAGTCACACAGCATGAAAACGGACCCTTCGGCACAACTCGTCCATGCCATCAAAGATGCCGCATCTAAACTAATCCCATTTGCCCACGTTTCGCCCATTAGCCCTCCTATCTATGTAATTGTCCAAGTGTTTTTTAAATGCTGTTATAGTATCAGCCTCAATAATCTCCTCTGACAACTCTATATACCCACCACCCTCTGAGTGAAAACGTTGCTCCTCGGGTTCCTATTAAATCATGTCCCTCTCACCTTAAACATAGGTCCTCGTGTTTTTGATTCCCCTACCCTGAGTAATAGACTTTGTGCATTCACCCTCTCTATTGCGCTCAGAATTCAAATTATGCATGCGTCTGCTTTGTAACAATGTAACAATTACCCGAGTGGAGAACTTAAAGATTCAACATTGACAGAAGTTCAATATCCTGACCGTTTACAAATCCCAACTTCTTCGATGTATAAATACAATTTATTTTTAGATATTGGCTCAACACCTATTAAATTTCATATGAACATTATTAAATGTTTGCCCGCATTAACTCTTCTTGTTACCTTTCAAAAGATTTAATCAAGTTAGTCACAACCTTCCCTTGGGAAATTCGTGCAGACTCTTCTGGATTAATTCATATCTTTCTAAATAATGGTCTGTACCATCCTTCAATGATTTTTCAATTATTTATAGAACACTGGAATATTGTCTGCTATTCTGGCTGCCACAGTCTAGGAAGGATTTGATAACGCTGGAGACGTACAAAGGAGATTCACCAAAATATTGCCTGGATTGGGGAACACAACCCAACCCAATTGGGGAAGATATGCAGGAAAGAACTGCAGATGCTGGTTTAAATCGAAGGTGGACACAAAATGCTGGAGCAACTCAGCGGGACAGGCAGCATCTCTGGAGAGAAGGAATGGGTGACATTTCGGGTTTGAAGAAAGGTCTCGACCCGAAACGTCACTCATTCCTTCTCCCCAGAGATGCTGCATATTCCACTGAGTTATTCCAATATTTTGTGTCGCAACACTGAGTTTCTCCAGCACTTTTGTCTCACAAGGTACCTCCACTCGGTGGGTCCGAGTGGAGGTGGTGAAATAGGCAAGCTGGGTGCAGAACACCGTGGAGAGGCAGCGAGGGATGCAGTCGGTGGTTGTTGAGCAGTCGGTCCGGCTGTGGGAGGGTATATAAAATGTGTGACCTCTGATATAGAGCCGCAGGATGTGGTTCCTTCTCAGGAAGGAGATGTTGACGGCTGCGTCTGTAAATGCCCCCATCTGCGCTAACCAGGTAAGAGGGTTCTTTAGCAGGGCTGTGGATGTGACCCAGACGGCCATAGCCCTTGTTGGTCTGGAGGCGAACAACCTGTCCACTGGAGAGAGGTTTGAGTGTCTTGCTGAACTTGTCAAAAAGATTGTTTTTGTGCATCGCGCTTCACTTGTAGTTGTTTCTGGACCGCAGGAGGTAAACGGACCTGTTTCAGCAACAGCTGCTGGGGTACGGGCAGGGCAGCACAGGTTTGGCGAAGTTTCTGAAAAGCTGACTGGTGAACTGACTGCCGTTGTCGTATAGGAGGCATGGGCGTGCACATCTGTGAAGATCTTTCCTGGTCCGAGAACACAGATGTAATTATTAAGAAAGCTCATCAGCGCCTCTACTTCCTGAGAAGATTACGGAGAGTTGGTCTGTCAAGGAGGACTCTCTCTAACTTCTACAGGTGCACAGTAGAGAGCTTGCTGACTGGTTGCATCGTGGCTTGGTTCGGCAACTTGAGCGCCCTGGAGAGGAAAAGACTACAAAAAGTAGTAAACACTGCCCAGTCCATCATCGGCTCTGACCTTCCTTCCATCGAGGGGATTTATCACAGTCGCTGCCTCAAAAAGGCTGGCAGCATCATCAAGGACCCACACCACCCTGGCCACACACTCATCTCCCTGCTACCTTCGGGTAGAAGGTAAAGGAGCCTGAAGACTGCAACAACCCGGTTTAGGAATAGCTACTTCCCCACAGCCATCAGGCTATTAAACCTGGCTCGGAACTCTGAACATTAATATCCCTCCATCTGTTACTTGCACTTTATTAATTTATTAATTAATGGGTGTATTTATGTATAGAATGGTAGTCAATGCCTTCTATGTTCTGTTGTGCTATGCAAAGAAAGATTTTCATTGTCCTGTCAGGGACACATGACAATAAACTCTTTTGACTTTGACTTGACTTTGAGGGAAACTGCACGGAGAAATGGCATTGCAACTTCTGGATGACTGCTTCAGATGTGATGGTTTGGAGTAGATCAATTTTGAACCAGCCCGAATATGAGTCGACGAGGACAAAATAGTGTTTCCCATGCCATTCAAATACGTCAGTGGCTACTGTGGACCACGGCAGAGGAGGAACCGTGTGCGATAGTAAGGATTGTTTCTGCTGGTGTGGCATTAGGCTTTTGCGGATGGCACAGACCTCAGTTTTGTCATGTATGTACTTGGTCATACCAGGCCAGTAAAACATGCTCTGTGCCCGTTGTAAGGTTGCCTCCACACCGGGGTGGCCCCTGTGGACGGCATCGTAGTGCTTGTCCCAGAGAATGGCTGGGACAACTGTTTTGTGACCCTTTATAATCCCGTCCTGTAGCATCAGTTCGTTGCGAACCAGGTAGTATGGGCGGATATCGAGCGGGGTGCTGTGTTGTTTATCCGGCCAGCCACGCCGGATGACTGCGGACAGCAATTGTAAAGTCTCGTCAGCAGCCGTGTGCTCTGCCAGGCTGCTTAAGCAATCAGTGGGAACATACGATAACTTCATTACTGAGAACTGGTCCTGTTCAGAGGGCTGTTGTTCTCTGGTTTTGCATGAGGCCCTTGATAGCGTGTCAGCTATGTGCATGTTCTTGTCATTTTTGTAGACAATGTTGAAATCAAAACGCTGCAGCTGCATCATCATCCATTGCAGGCAAGCCAGAGCAGTGTGAATGGGTTTATTCAAGATAGTGTCCAGCAGCTGGTAGTCTGTTTCTATAGTCACAGATTTCCCAAAAATAAAGTCTTTGAATTTTGTGCAGGCGAAAACCACTGCAAGTAACTCTTTTTCAATTTGGGCGTAATTTTATTCGGGGTGTCGGTCAGTGTGTGGGAGGCATGTGCAACAGGCTTGTAGTTGCCATCGGTGGTGGTCTGTAGGCAGGCAGCGCCAAGTCCGTACTGGGACACATCGCACGTGAGTGTCACTGGCAACTCTAAAGCGGAGTAGGTAATGGTGGGTGCACTGGCCAGCTGCAACTTGAGGATATCAAAAGCTCTTTGGTGCTGAAGAGCCATTCAGTGTCTTTGTGTGTCAGTTGCCGCAGGAGGGCAGATATATAGCTGAGGTTGGGAAAACATTTCCTGAGGTAATTGACCATTCCAAGGAATCTTTGTAAACTCATAACGTCAGTAGGGACTGAGACCATCACCTGTGAAAACATGCCCAAATAGGTAACTTCCGGGACCCGAAACTTACATTTCAGGTGATTGAGTTTCAGCTGATTGCCTTTAGCATGGTCCAAAACTCTCTTCAGATTGGCGTCATGCTCAACCAAGTCGCATCCATAATGGAGATGGCACATGGATACCTCGCAAACAGTTGTTCAATGGTATGCTGAAAAACCTCGCAGGCAGTGTTGATGCCAATGGGCATTCTCAGAAATTTGTAACGGCCGAAGGGGGTGGCAAACGTATACGGTTGGATGAGTCGGGGTCTAGCGGGATCTTCCAAGACGAGCTTTTGACATCTAGAACAGAGTACACGGATGCGTTGCCTATTTGAGCGGCGACTTCCTCTACCGTTCGCATAAGGTAGTGTGGGCATTTGATTGGTGTGTTTAGGTCTTTGGGGTTGATGCAGATGCAGATTTCTTCCTTGTTTCTTTTTGGTGAAACCACCATAGTGGAAGCCCAGTTAGATGGGTCATCAACTGTAGCTATGACACCCAGGGAGGCCATCTGCTGGAGATCATTGTGTACTCATGCCATGCGGAACACGGTGTGGGGCTCATTGTGTCACACATGGCATGCGGAATACGGTGTGGGACTCGGACCACAGGAGTAATTTTGGGATCGATGGCGATGTTGTATTTGAGGGGCAGCTTACCATGCTCATCATTAAACAGTTCTTTATAATGTGAGAGTATCTGCTGAGTGGGGCCGTCAGTGAGAAAGAGTTGATAGACAGCAGGGCCAAAGTAGACTAAGGCCCAGATTGTGGCATGTATTGATACCAAGCAGAGTTACAGAATCCCCTTGGACGATAAAAAACATTAGGATATGAGACCGTGAGTCTATGATGCAGTTTATATCAGTTTCTCCAAGCAGGTGCATAACATCACTCCTGTAGGCCCGTAGCATGGCCGAAGCCTTGTTCAACATGCTCAACATTATGTATTTTTTGAAATTCAGATAAAGAAATGACATTACACTTCTCTCCGGTATCAATCTTAGCAATTGCAGTCTTGTTATTAACAATCATGGTGACTTCAGGGTCGAGCTGCTCATTAGGGGAAGGGAGGAGGGAATGAATGGCTGAACTGTTATCTTGGTTTTCAGGGAGAAGAGCGGGGTATGGCGCATCCAGCTCTTGGTTTTTGTTATGAGTAGGCTCATATTTTAACAGGTGCATATTCGTCCTTGGGATGGTTCGAGTCACACGGAAATGGCAACATAGTTGCAAATTTTTCCATAAGCAACACAGAATTCCCGACCTGGAGCATGAGAATTGTTACAATTAGGGCACCGAGCAGTAGACCTTTGTTGCTGCCGGGGAGGGGAAGGCTGTGAAGGCTTTTACAACAGGAGGCATCGGTAAGATTGACACTATACGGGGAGCGCCGCCCAGAGGTTACAGACCTTGTGTGAGAAGCCGTTATCTCAGCGATCTGACAGGCATGTTTGACTTGATTTAGAGTCAGTCATGCTTCATTGCCTCTGGACCAGCAAGTGTATGGAAGCATGTACCTCTGATGGAACGTTGTGATGGACAATACAAATGTAGTGAGTTTAGTGATGCTCGAAAGGGCGCCATTGCTTGGCGATATCGGATTCAAAGATCAGAGGACTAGGATGGCGAGATGAGTTTGTCATGATGGAGATAACAGGCACATAACACAGATCAGAAAGAAATAAAACCAGATAAACTTAAACAGGGTGGGTTTTATGACTCCTGAAGGCAGGTACCTCAGAGTCGCGTAACATAATCAAAAACCAGGTTCAAGTTTAAGAAAATAATCTTTAATTTTGTTAAAAGAGGACAAAAACCCGAATCTGATTTAAACAACAGTCAGGGACAAGAATCGACTAACAAATAAATATAACAGTGCTCCAGCCAGCCTCGCAATGGACCGTCGAACTGGAGTCTGTAATCCTGCCTAAATAGAGATAACCCTGCAACAAAATACACAAAAACCCTCAGGTCAGCCCTTATCCGTCCCAATACAACATTAATTTACAAATATAGGAAACAATATACAAAGTGCTATGTCATGTGGCCAGGCCTCCTGCAGCTCACACCAACAGCCTGTTGGCTTAGTCAGGGTCAACGAGGAAGAGAGAGAACTCTGGGATCTCCTGCTATTTAAGCTTCCGATGAGTCACCGGTCACCTGACGCAGCTTGGCCAATCAGGTACAAGAACTCTTAACCCCTTGATTCCTGACTCCCAGCCATGGGGCCTGCACTCAGGAGAGAAACAGAAAAAGTAAGTACATAGCATTCACCGGGGGGGGGGGGGGGGGGGGGTAGCGCCTAACACCCCCACCCAAAGATACTGAATAAGCTTCGGAAGAAACTATTCAGTACTAAAACAAGACTAAACAGTACTAAAGACAAGGCGTCAGCCAAGATATTATCCTTGCCCCTGATGTGCCTGAACTCCAGGTTGTATTCTTGTAGCTGCCAACTCCGGCTCATTAACCGCCAGTTTTTATTCTTCATGTTCTGCAAAAAAAACAAACGGTTATGATCCGTGAATACGATGACAGGGACATTCGAGGAGCCCACATAAACCTTGAAATGACTCAGAGACATTAACACAGCAAGGGTTTCTTTCTCAATGGTGGAGTACCACCTCTGATGGGGATTAAACTTCTTAGAGAAGTACGAAACTGGATGCCCCACCCCATCAGAATCATCCTGTATAAGAACCCCACCAACCCCATGATCACTAGCATCCACTGCCAGCTTCAATGGTCACTCAAAATCAGGTGCCGCAAGCACAGGTGCGCGCACCAGAAGACCTTTAGTATGATCAAAGCCTTGTTGACACTCAGCGGACCACACAAAAGCTATCTTCAGACTCAGCAAATCCGTCAAAGGAGCAGCCACTGCAGAGAAGTTCGGACAGCACACCCTATAGTACCCAACCATAGCCAGATACCTACGGAGTGCAATCCTAGATGTTGGAACAGGAAATGCAACAATATGTTCCACCTTGTCCTCGAGAGAGTGAACCTGACCCCGGCAGCACCACCAGATACGTCACCGTAGCCTGGCCAAACTCACACTTCCCCAGATTGAGCGTTTGGTTTGACTCCGCTAGAAGACAAAATACCTCCTTCAGATGACCAATGTGTTTGATCCAAGACCTGGAGCACACAACTAAATCATCAAGGAATGCTTCACAGAAGGACAAGCCAGACAATACCATGTTCACTAACTGTTGGAAGGTTGCCGGCGCATTGCACATTCCAAATGCCATTACTGTGTACTGAAGAAAGTTATCAGGCGTAATGAACACTGAGATCTCCCTCGCCCGCCTAGTCAAAGGAACTTGCCAATACCCTTTTAGCAAGTCCAACTTAGACACAAAAGATGCACTTCCCATATGATCCACGCAATTCTCCATCCGTGGAAGAGGATAGCAATCCGGCTTGGTTACAGCATTCACCTTCTGAAACAGCGCCTAACAGTGGGTAAGAAACTACTTCTGACACCATGTAATGAGTCGAGCCATACGCACTTCAAGGTACAACATATGTTTATTAAAGTTCACTTACAGCATTCATCTGCAAGATGTTACAGTAAACTAGCAGTTACACAGACTAAATACTTCAGCAGACTTCTGATAATATAAACCGCATAGTAGGCAGAGCTTCTGCTAACAAGCACTACAATTGGTTACTAAGAAGTAACCAATCTACAGATTAATCATATGGTAACCCTCTCCAGTTCAAAATATGAGATATTTGTTATTTTTGTCCCAATAGCCAGAAGTAGTAGCATGGGAGACTTAATTAGAAAAGAGGAATACATTCCTCAGTAAGTCACTCACTAATTTTGTTCTTGAAAAGTAGTCCATGAAATTCCCTGTAGTTTGATTGAGCCTTGTGGTCTAAGGGCAGATTGGACGGGACAACTCAATGCTATTAAAGATGTTAACCAACCTGAGAAATATATTATAAAATGTTAGAATACATAAAAAGAGAACATATGCCAATTGCTTCCCTGGGCATTCTTGCCTATCAGGGGTTTGAGGAAAGAAATAAAATCCATGTCAAATGTTTTTTATCTTGCTCATTTTATGACATGTTTTTGTAATAACTTCTTGGCTAATATCACTGCAATGGTTCAAGCTATGTCTCATATATGATGGTTTCATGTGTTTAACTCTGAAGGCAAGGCCTCAGCCCCAATGAGAAATGATGACCCCCTGCTTATTGAATTCAGGACAATTTCATAAGAGAATTAAATATATATTTGAAAAACAATTGATCACTTTAAAGGGAAGAGCAAGTACTGGGACATTGATTACTCATTTAAATAATATTGTGGCCATTGTAGGCTGAATGATCTTGTTCTGTATCATATGATACTAATTTTCCAGGACATGGTATGCCCAGGGCGAACAATTGTATTTTTGTGTTTTGATATATATGCTGAAAACAATAATGATAATTTCCAACTCTTTTCCCCAAGGCTGTAAACTGGTCAGATAGATTCCACATGCTCTGTAGAACTGCGATGCATTTTGTTTGGCTAAAATTATCTGAAAACATCTCCAAACGGTGTTTATTGTAAAATGTTGAGATATTATATCAAATTGTATTGTATCATTTTAGTATCTCAACTAATAATATTCTTCCCCTGGCTTTTCAATGAATTAATTGGTCTGAAGAAAGATTCTTGGAAACATTCTGAAAATTCAGACTTTTCCTTCATCACTGGTGAATTACACGAGGATAGGATGAAAATAAATAACTCATTTTGTTAAAGGTAGAAATAAAATAAAAACAATGTTAGGAGGTATTAATAAATATATGGAAAGTTATGATACTGAATTAAGCTGTTCAACCTTTTGAGTTTATGCAAAATAACAAAATAGGGGTGGGGTGGAGGAAGGGGGAGTGGGGAGTGTAGGGGGAGATGGAGAGGGGAGGGTGGTGAATGTGGAGGGGGAGCGGAGAGGGGGAGGGGAGGTGGGTGAGGTGGAGGGAGGGCAGAGGGGAGAGGGGGAGAGAAGGGGGTAGAGGGAGAGAGAGGAGTGAGGAAAGAAGGGGGAGAGGGGGCGAAGTGGGAGATTCCCAAGAGGGGGAGGGGGCAAAGAGGGAGGGGGGCAAAGAGGGAGGGGGGCAGAGTGGGATGGAGGGATAAAGAGGAAGGGGGCAGAGAGGAGGGGGCAGTGAGAGGGAGGGGGCAGAGAGGGAGGGGGGCCGGCATGAACCAGAGCGATGCCCCAAGCGATTTGAGGATGGTGAAAAACAGTGGAGGGCCGGCCGATCATGGCTTCCGCAAGGATAAGCGCACTCACCAGCATGACAGACGATCAGGCGGGGGAGACGGAGACCGCAACCGCCATGTTGTAGAACTTCAAGAAGCATGCAGTACGACTTGATCATGTGTTTAACGGCTTAAATCCAGAGCCTGGGGGAGGGGGGGGGGGGGTAGGCTGGGTCACATAACTCGCAGCTCGTGGCTGCGCATTGAAAATTCTGCACAGCTGACCGCGAGGAGCAAAGGCATTGTGACTTTATCCAGCTGGATTCAGCACGTTAGATTTCTCCATTCTAACTTCTTTGCTGAAATTACACATTATCGCTTAATATAACATGATGATAATTGTTATAAAACCTAAGTATGTTATTATCACTGTTTCCTTAAACTTCCAAATGCAGTTGTTTGGCAGTCAAGGCCAAAATTATAGTTTGGTGTAACACCACCATCTTTCAAACTCAAGTAACATCATATATAAGAAAACTACAAATTTAAATCAACTATTAAAAATTCCCCATTCACCATCTAGGTTGACAATAAATTTACAGAGATGCCAAGTCAAGTAAATGGTGCTTGGGAACTGACTTGCAGGAAGTCTGCTGCCATCACCAGAAGTGGATTAAGTTGGCCAAAGTGAACCTCAAAGCTGCCTTATGAATCCCAACAGGTGTAGCATGAAGCCCAATTTCAGATAAGCTTTGAGCTCTTGGTCTCACCTGAAGTTCTCCCTCTGTGTTTCTTAGGCAGCAGAAATGATATCTTCATAGTGAGTGTTAGGCGCTCGCTCTTCCCCCCCGTGAATGCTATGTACTTACCTTTCCTGTTTCTCTCCAGAGTGCAGGCCCTGTGGCTGGGAGTCAGGAGTCAAGGGGTAAGGGCTCCTGTACCCGATTGGCCAAGCTGCATCAGGTGACGGGTGACTCATCAGAAGCTTAAATACCAGGAGTTCCCAGAATTCTTTCTCTTCATCATCGACCCTGACTAGTGAACATGCTGCTGGTGTGAGCTGCAGGAGGCCTGGCCACATCGCATAGAACATTGTGTATTGTTACCTATATTTGTCATTTAATGTTGTATTGGGACGGATAAGGACTGATCTGAGGGTTTTCGTGTATTTTGTTTCAGGGTTATCTCCATTTAGGCAGGTTAGAGACTCTGGTTCAACGGTCCATTGCGAGTCTGGCTGGAACACTGTTATATTTGTTTATTAGTCGATTCTTGTCCCTGACTGTTGTTTGAATCAGGTTCGGGTTTTTGTCTTCTCTTAACTAAATTAAAGACTATTTTCTTAAACTTGAACCTGGTTTTTTGATTATGTTACGCGGCTCTGAGGTACCTGCCTTCGGGAGTCGTAACAGTGAGCAATGTGCAATCACTGCTTTGTTTGGTGCTTTGTCTTTATAATAGATGACGTGTGTGGCTGCAGAATTTGCAAGCAGTAAATAATCAACTGAGGAAAAATCCACATAGAAGATAGGATCTTGGTTCTGAAATACCTCGAGGCCTAGCATATTTGATTATCAATATACGCATTTTGTACAGTTTGCCCAAAAATTGAGAGATCATGGTGGTGTTTAGCTTCAACAGGAGTGCATTTCATTTACTACCCTGGAAGGAAGAAAATACTACAGTTGAAAAATTCCTCTTTGACCAACAAATTTCATTTTTCCACGCTTTCTTACATGAGATGTATGGTAAATGTCACATGTAAATATTCCTGAATGTAGTTAAATGCATTGCAAGCAGCTCTATGACTAACAGATGAATGCAGATCTTACCATGCTGGGATCTTGAAAGCAGATGTTTTGGAATTTTTTTCTCAATCGGCGATCATATTTCCATTTGCATAAATAATAACAATTCTCTTGAATAATTAAAAGATGGAAATTAATGTCTTACATTGCTGTATTCATTCAATTTTTTTCTCATTACTGATCATGCCAAAATTACCTGTCAATTTTTCACAATAATCTAGAAGCAAGAAACTGCAGCTGCTGATATATAAAAAAGTGCTTATGCAACTCTGTGGGTCAGGCATGTTGTTAGGCTACCTGAACTGCTGAATTACTCTACCATTTTGTGTCTTTTTTTTGTCTCAAGAATCTATTAATTCCCTGATTTTCATTTCAGCACTCATTAAAGACAACAACCAAATTCCAAGATAATATTCCTAAGGTAAAAAACATTATAAACAGTATATACTTCAGTCTTTATTTTCCTTCAGCCTTGCAAAAGATCATTGGGCAATTATTCTATGGGACATACGAGCATCAGATGACTTGATTCGTAAATTGTCCATGTTTTACTATTGTAATCTTAAAACCTATTTGGTTCACTGTGTTTCATCAGGGAAGTAATTGTGTAATGTTTCCCTAGCCTGATCTATCTGTGACTCCAGGAACACAGCAATGTGCTATCATCTTAATTCTTTGCTGAGTTCAGGGGTAATTAAGATGGGCATTGATGCCAACATTCCATAAAGAGATTTTAAAAGGTCAGTGCATAACTTGATACATCGCCATAATTAATTATTCTATTTTATAATAGACCCTCAGTTATTTATTATCAACAATAAGACTCTAGTTATGGATTTTCAACTAAACACCTGCAATCCTTTCTAAATCAATGTCATTACAGCAATATACCACAGTACAGAATGCCCATTAAGAATCTAATCTTAACCTGACATATGGGATTAGAATCATTCTTCCCTCAGGTGTTCCCCAGTGAGTATTAATCACCAGAAATAGAAAAACCTCAAATCTGTCATTGTATTAATTCTTATGTCATGACAGCAAAACTAAAAAATCAGTACCCGTCAAGGCTTAATGTAGATTCTGTCAATAGTCATCCCATATTAACTGATCCTAGGTCGGTCCATAATTTTCAAATGCATTCTTCTGTCATTTTCTCCGGACTGTGTCACTGGGTTTGGGGAGGAAATGATTAAACAAGTATTCGCTTTTATGCTGAGCACTATTGCTAATAATACCACTAACAAAAGGATAATAATGAGAATGTCTGTAGAATCAATGCAATATTAATTCTTTAATTTCCCATAACAGAATAAACTTCTTCAGTAATAGCGTCAAATGAACCAACAGTCTGTCGATTTATTGGAAAGGAAAGTTGAATTAAATGGAGAAGAAAATCAGACAGATCACAAGCAAGGATGTTGATTTCCTCTCAACGATTTTCTACTCCAGGTTGAACACTGATTTTACGGCGCCCCCGGTTCAAGATCTTTAATGGATTATCCAGTTTTCTGGTGCAACAGAGATCACGTGATAATGAAATGACAATGCTCACAGGGCCTACTAATGACATCCCTCTGAAGCACCATGTTTACAAATATTAAATGTAAATAAATAATGGAATGGCCTGCCGACTCATCCCCGGCTCACACTAATTTTCAGAGTTCAGGTTTCTTTGAATCCAAAATTAAAACCCATTTCAATCCGAACCTGACCACAACCAATCGTAAGCCAACTAACACCAGAGAACTTACTGTTCCTTGATGTTCAACCAATAAAAATGCCATCATCACCAGGAATCCCATCCTTTTGCAGGCACACAGCTCACAGCGCCTGCCAACTCAACCCAATGTTGCAGGGCTCCTGTAATTGTCCAATTATTAAAGCTTGATTCCCTATAATTCATGGTCCCCTAATCCTAAAACACTTTAGGGAAAAGGAATGGGTCACATTTCGGGTCGAGACCCTTCTTCAGATTCTCTTGACCCAAAACGTCACCCATTCCTTCTCTCCAGAGATGCTGCCTGGTCCGCTGAGTTACTCCAGCATTTTGTGTCTATGTGCAGTTCCTTCCCACCTATAACTCTCTAAATGAATTTCTTTCTTTTCCCTCTCCTCTCTCCATCAAGCTTACAACTGTCCATGATGGAGTCATCCAAAGTCCAAGTCACATCCATTGCCAGAGGCTACACACATGCAGCACTTTCTGCAAGTGTGCAACAATTCATCACCTCAGGAATGTACATTAACAGCAACATTTCATTTAACTCACATAATTTTGAAATTATGTAATGGTACTTTCATCCCACACCAGAAAGGACTTGGGACCCACTGCTTCTTTCCTGAACCAGTTTCCCACTATCACCACACTCATTAGCTGAGCTAAACTTGTTATTCAATTGTGAGATCTTATTGAACTCCACTTATTTTCTGCAACAACCTGCCCTTTTGCAATGGGGCATATTGTACTTTGATGATCCAGCACCTCATCGTTCTTCTGGTGACAATTGTAGTTGTTCGGACACAGCATCAAATTCACCAATTTTTTGTAACATAAAGCCAATTAAAATGTTGTCCATAGTATCTGGGCCATGGAGTCATACAGCACCAAAAAAGGCCGTTCAGCCCATCAGGTGCATGCAACCTGTCGTACCTATTTACACTAACCCCATTTAAAATCTGTACAGATAAATGTCAAGCCATTTTGATTTATATAAAAATGAAAAGAGGTAAAGATGCAAAATGTTCCACAAATTAGCAATAGTAAGATTTATATTATAAAACAAATCCATTTTGCTAACAGATTAAAAATAAATGCAATATTAACTCAGTTTTTCTCTCTCCAAGGACATTGCCTTATCTGTTGGGGATTTCCAACATTCACCTTCTCGTTCCAGATTCAGCATTAGCTCTGACCATCATTTCACAGCTTTAACCTGGTCCTATGTTTATTTTCTCTTTCAAAAGTTCCTCATAAATCGATTAACCCGTTGACAGTGGGATCCCACTCAGCAGTGGGATCTCCTGGGCAGTTCTGGTCTCACCCTATCAGAGATATTCCTGTTTGCCCTCTCCATCCTGCTGTTATTCTCCGTGTTTCCCAGTTCCGATAAAGACTCTGCAACCTGAAACATTTGCCAGATGCAGAGGGCCAATTGACGTGACCCTCGATACCTAATAAGCATCCAGTAACAGTCTCAGACTCCAAAAGGCAAGTATAACACTGTGGCATCATCCAAGGAGCAATGCTGTCAAACCTTTTTGTACTTCTATTGCCTGCATCTGTCAGAAGGCACTAAAACTTATTCAGAGGGATCTATGTTCCCAATGTTAGGCGAGTCCAGAACCAGGGGCCACAGTCTTAGAATAAAGGGGAGGTCATTTAAGACTGAGGTGAGAAAAAACTTTTTCACCCAGAGAGTTGTGAATTTATGGAATTCCCTGTCACAGAGGGCAGTGGAGGCCAAATCATTCGATGGATTTAAGAGAGAGTTAGATAGAGCTCTAGGGGCTAGTGGAGTCAAGGGTAAAGGGAGAAGGCAGGCACAGGTTATTGATAGAGGATGATCAGCCATGATCACAATGAATGGCGGTGCTGTCTCGAAGGGCCGAATGGCCTCCTCCTGCACCTATTTTCTATGTTTCTATATAGTTTCCAAGAAAAGCTTATTTTATGGGGTTTTTAATGTTCATTAAAAATTCTGTAAAACACAGAAATAATATTTACAATAAAATAAAATAAAGTAAAACAATTCAAACACACCTTTTTAGTTTAATTTACAGATACAGCACGGAAACAGGTCCTTCGGCACACCGAATCCGCGCCAACCAGCAATCTCCGTGCACTGGCACTATCTTACACACTAGAAACAATTTGTCACTTTTACCGAAGCAAATTAATCTACAAATGTGTACTTCTTTGGAGAGTCAGAGAAAACGGGAGCACCCAGAAAAAACACATGCAGTCATGGGGAGAACCAGGGCCATAGGCAGGATCGATCCTGGGTCTTTGGCGCTGTAAGGCAGCAACTCTACTGCTGCACCACCACGCCGTCCCATTTAGCTGCATTAATTTTTTCCTGGAGAGTCAACAACCCTCTTCAGTAGAATGGATTTTCTGTCTATATGCCAACTAGTGATGGAGTGAGTCTAAGGAGCTTCATCGGTAGGCAGTTAGCTAAATTCAATTTGTTGTTCACAGCAAAGATGGCAAGGATAGATATCCTGGGCAACCAACTACATTACAAAAGATATTTTAGAGTAAGGGAAAGAAATGAATTTCACTGGCAGAAGGTTTGTCAAGATAATTTGACAAATAAAATAATTGTAGAGCTTTAGAGGAATGAGAGCTTGGGATCTTTCAACAAGCATGACAGATCAAATATCATCCATCATGTAACCCTAGGGTTGTAAAGGAAGGAACTGAGTGAGATTCGAAGTTTTAATCCTCAGGTTCAATGTTTTGAACATGTTTTGCCATTGGTTGAAAACAGCAAGTGATCTTCTATTTTATAAACCCTCCATTTAGCATAATTTGCAACGATGATATAAGGAAAAAACAAAAATCCAGATATCAGATTGGCTAATGATGTTTCAGTTAAAATTAATAAAAGTAAAATGCATAATTGACAAAATCAACCCGACATATTACTTAAAAAATTCACAATTGCAAGGAAATTAGATCAAACAGACCTAATTTCCTTGCAATTGTGAATTTTTTTAAGTAATACATGTCGGATTGTTTTTTGTCAATTATGCATTTTACTTTTATTAATTTTAACTGAAACATCATTAGCCAATCTGATATCTCTTGTTAATTACTTCTGCATGTTACCTTCCATAGATCAAAAAACTGTCATAAAACATGTATGGAAATAAATTAAATGACATCTTGCATTATTTTTTCCAGGTTAACAAAAAATGTTGGATAGTGGATCAGATATTACAACATTTACAAAGTGTCAGCAGAATAAAGTTTAGATACAAATAAGAACATCACCTTCAACTTCATGGTTTAATAATTTACCCAAAATACATCAAAACTGAAAATAACCAATTGGATTAAAAAAATGGAAAAATATTGGAAGGATAAAATAGGAAAATGAATCGGTATATGGAAGGGAGCCAATTTCATACAGTTTCTTTCAACGTGTTTTAATCATCAGATTATTCTAATTTTAAGAGGCTTTCAATGATTTGTCAACAGAGGTTAGATAAAAGAGAATCAACAATCATTTATGGAGATAGCTGCATGCCAGCAGACACCGCCCATTCCTAAATGCCCTTGCAAAAATATTGGCCTTCCACCTTCTCAAACAGCCTTTTGGTAAAGGTTCAACCTCAATATGTTAGGTAGGTAGTTCCAAGATTTTGATCATTTAACAATGAAGGAAGGTATGGTATGGTACTTTATTTGTCAAAGTACCGAGGTACAGCAAAATTCATTTTTGTATACAATTCAGTGCAAATATCACTGTACATAAGCACCATACATATTAGATAAGCATCTCAGATACAGTAGAAGTGTCATAGCAGTAGTACAGTGAGACAGTATACAGAATCGCCAGTTTAGCGCCATTTTCAAGTCAATGTTTTTCCAACTGTGGTTAGCATGTCCTTGGAAGGAAATTGCAGCTGTTCAACTGTTGGCCTTGCCCCTCTTGGTAGTTAGTGGAGGTCAACAGGTTTGGAGGATGCTTTCAAGAAAATTTGGTGAATAACTACAGAACACTTAGTAGATGGCACACATTACATTGATACTGCTTCCATTCTTGGAGAAGAGAATATTTAGGATGATGGATTAATGCAAAATTCTCTTTGCGTTCCTTATTGACTTCTTCAGTGCAGCCACTCCAATGTGACAAACTGTTCTTTGTACCTTATATCCTTTCCAGCTCAATAAAATGGCTTGCCTCTGCTGACACTGTCTACAGCTGAAACCATCATTTGCTTTTTCCCCATAGGCTCAATTACTGTATGCTATCTTAAACATTTCCATTGTCCACCTATTGCAAATGCAGTCTCACACATCAAGCTGCCCACCAATTTGAATTCCTTTCTGCAAAACAATTACACACATATAATTCTCACATTGTTGCATCTACAACCCATTCCTACCGTTGCAGACTTCACAACTACAGCAATGATCGTAACTATCCTTTCTTCCAATTTTTACTTCATCTCAAATGATTACGCCAATCAACCTGGAATTCCCTTGATAAATCAAACATATATGATGTTCTGAAATTGTCAGTTGGGAAAAGAACAATTGGTCCTTTAATTCCATTGGTAAACCAAAAGCTGCTTCATCTCTGGAAAGAAGGAATGGGAGAGAGTCTGAAGAAGGGTCTCGACCTGAAACATCACCCATTCCTTCTCTCCATAGATGCTGCCTGTCCTAATGAGTTACTCCAGTATTTTGTGTATTTGTTCTGTCCAAGGATATTGGCCAGGTATGTTCTCTTGAGTAACCCTTGTAATGATGCCTGGGCTTCAATGATGAATGACTGGCATTCCTAAATGTGCCACTAACTCCTGATTACATTGATATCTGAACCAAGGAAGTTGACAGATACCCGAGTGCAAAGTTGAGAACCCAGATTAGCGATCGTATTTTGGGATATACAATCAAACATTTAAAATCGATGAAGTGAAACCCCATCACTCAGAAGGTTGAGAAATCTGTACGTTTGTATTCCATGGGGCTATAGTTGCTCAGTTTTGAAATATGAGGACATACATCAAAGGGTTTTTGAGGGGTTACAGTATATCGAGATGGTTGGATAAAGTAGAGTTGAGGTAGAAACAGTACAGCAAACTCAAAGCTTACTCCCTAATCTAATTTATTTTAAATATATATTTTTACATGTATTTCTACATTATACCTTTGAATACACCTCAAAATCATTTATTGGATGTAAAGCAATTTTAGACCTTTAGAAGTTATGAAAGCATTTTATTAATGCAAGCATTTTCTCAAATTAGAATTCAAAAAGGAAGTATGTAACAAGCTCTCAATAGTGTAAACGAAGAGAAAAATCTAAAAATCTAAAAATGGATATGTGGAGGAGCAATATGTTTTCAATGGGGAAAGTGATTTCAAAAAGGTTGAATGTCGATACATGGAATTACAGCAAGAAAGTGACTGACACAAGGACACGGTAAAGCAATTGATGACATATAAACATATAAACATTGAAAATAGGTGCAGGAGGAGGCCATTGGCCCTTTGAGCCTTCACAGCCATTCATTGTGATCAAAGAAATATAGAAACATAGAAAATAGGTGCAGAAGGAGGCCATTCGGCCCTTCGAGCCAGCACCGCCATTCATTGTGATCATGGCTGATCGTCCCCAATCAGTAACCCGTGCCTGCCTTCTCCCATATCCCTTGATTCCACTAGCCCCGAGAGCTCTATCTAACTCTCTCTTAAATCCATCCAATACCATCAGAGCCCTATACAACTGCAGAAGAACCACTTTATTCCTATACTGAAATCCTCTTGTTATGAATGCTAACATACCATTCGCTTTCTTCACTGCCTGCTGCACCTGCATGACTAATTTCAATGACTGGTGTACCATGACACTCAGATCTCGTTGAATCTCCCCTTTTCCTAATCAGCCACCGTTCAGATAATAGTCTACTTTCTTGTTTTTGCCGCCAAAGTGGATAACCTCACATTTATCTATATTATACTGCATCTGCCACGCAGCTGCCCACTCACTCAACCTGTCCAGGTCACCCTGCAACCTCCTAACATCCTCTTCACAGTTCACACTGCCACCCAGCTTTGTGTCACCGCAAACTTGCTAGTGTTGCTCCTAATTCCCTCTTCCAAATCATTCCCTCTTCCCTCTTTCAATATATATGGTAAACAGTTGCTGCCCCAACACCGAGCCTTGCGGCACTCAATTCGCCATTGCCTGCCATTCTGAAAAGGACCTGTTCACTCCTACTCTTTGCTTCCTGTCTGCCAACCAATTTTCTATCCATGTCAACACCCTACCCCCAATACCATGTGCTCTAATTTTAGTCACCAGTCTCCTGTGCGGGACCTTATCAAAGACTTTCTGAAAGACTAGATACACTACATCCACTGGCACCCCGTCATCAATTTTACCTGTCACATCCTCAAAAAATTCCAGAAGATTAGTCAAGCATGATTTCCCTTTCATAAATCAATGTTGACTTGGACTAATCCTTTCACTGCTATCCAAATGCCCCATTATTACCTCTTTAATAATTGACTCCAGCATCTTTCCCACCACCAAAGTTAGACTAACTGGTTTGTAATTCCCCGTTTTCTCTCTCGCTCCTTTCTTGAAAAGTAAGATAACATTAGCTATCCTCCAATCCACAGGAACTAATCCTGATTCAATCAAACATTGGAAAGTAATCACCAATGCGTCCTTCTACAGCCACCTCCCTGAGGACCCTGGGATGCAGACCATCAGGCCCAGGGGATTTATCCTCTTTCAATCCCATTAGCCTACCCAATACTATTTCTCGCCTAATGAAAATGTATTTCAGTTCCTCTACCCCCTTAGATCCTCTGTCCTCCAGTACGTCTGGGAGGTCTGAAATACCTATTCAACTATTCTGCCATTTCCTTGTTACTCATAATAATTTCACCCGTGTCTGCCTTCAAGGGACCCACATATGACTTTGCTACTCTTTTTCCCTTAACATATCTAAAGAAGCTTTTACTGTTCTTCTTTGTATTCCTGGCCAGCTTCCCTTCGTACTTCATCTTTTCAGCCCGTATTGCCCGTTTTGTTTCCTTCTGTTGTCCTATGAAAGTTTCCCAATCCTCTGGCTTCCGGCCACTCTTTGCTGTGTTATACATCTTTTCTTTTAGTTTTATTCTATCCCTAACTTCTCTTGTCAGCCACGGTTGCCTCCTGCTCCCCTTAGAATATTTCTTCCTTTTTGGAATGAAATGATCCTGCGTCTTCCGGATTATGCCCAGAAATTCCTGCCATTGGTGTTCCACCGTCATTCCTGCTAGGATCCCTTTCCAGTCTACCTTGGCCAGCTCCTCTCTCATGCCTTCCTAGTCCCCTTTGTTCAACTGCATCACTGACATTTCCAATTTACCTTCTCCTTCTCAAATTGCAGATTAAAACTAATCATATTATGATCACTACCTCCAAGCAGTTCCTTTACCTCGAGTTCTCTTATCATATCTGGTTCATTGGACAATACTAATTCCAGAATTGCCTTTTCTCTCGTCGGCTCCATTATAAGCTGCTCTAAGAATCCATCTCGGAGGCACAAACTCTACAAACTCTCTTTCTTGGGGTCCTGAACCAACCTGATTTTCCCAGTCTACCTGCATATTGAAATCCCCCATCACCACAGTGGAATTACCTTTGTTACATGCCAGTTTTAACTCCTGCTGCAATTTATACCCTACATCCGGGCTACTATATGGGGGTCTGTAGATAACACCAATTCGTGTCTTGTCTTTACAATTCCTCAACTCAATCCACAGTGACTCTACCTCGTCAGTCCCTATGTCTTCCCTCGCAAGGGACTGAATTCCATCCCTCACCAGCAGAGCTACCCCACCACCTCTGCCCACCTGCCTGTCCTTTCTATAGGATGTGTAACCCTAAATATTAAGTTCACAGGCCCGATCCTCCTGCAGCCATGCCTCAGTAATCACCACAATGTCATATCTACCAACCTCTAACTGAGCCTCAAGCTCATCCACCTTACTTCTTATACTTCGCGCATTCATATACAATACTTTTAATTTCTTACCCATCTCAACTTTCACATCGATCCCTATTACACTTGCCCATACTCTCCTATCCCTTTGTGAGCTTTCTTTCCCGTTAATTCTGGGGTCATTAACTATCCCTTTACTCTCTTTCCCTTTAACTCCATCCTTGACTATCCCACATGACATGGCTGATCATCCACAATCAGTAACCTGTGCCTGCCTTCTCCCCATATCCCTTGATTCCACTAGACCCTAGAGCTCAATCTAACTCTCATTTAAATTCACCTAGTGAATTGGCCTCTACTTCTTTCAGTGGCAGAGAAATCCACAAATTCACAACTCTGGGTGAAAAAGTTATTTCTCATCTCAGTTTTAAATGGCCTCCCCTTTATTCTTAGACTGTGGCCCCTGGTTCTGGACTCCTCCATCATTGGGAACATTTTTCCTGCATCTAGCTTGTCCAGTCATTTTATAATTGTATATGTTTCTATAAGATATCCTCTCATCCTTCTAAATTCCAGAGAATATAAGCCCATTCTTTCCAATCTTTCCTCATATGACAGAGCCACCATCCCGGGGATTAACCTCTTCTTCAAGCACTTCTTCATGTTGTGGGCACTCTTTTCAAAAGTAATTTGTATGAAAATGCTGGGATCATTGAAAATGCAGATTTTATCATTATAGGAATATGGGTCACTCTTGAGATGTGCTAAAATATTTAGCAGCCTGTAAAAATAAACATTTTACAATTCAATGTATGGAATGGCAGTGAAATCTCTATAGAGTGTTCCTGACCCTCAGCTATAATGTGGAGGAAGAACTGGAGGGAAACCATGGAAACAGTGTAAACAGCTATTTATTTCCACCCTCATGTTTTTAACTGATGTTGTGGTGGGAAATTGCAGCTGTTTAACTTTATTCTGCTCTCAACATTGTGTACACTTTATCCAAAACAGAACCATATCAAACACTTCAGCTAAAGATTCTTCTTGTGATTTACTGTTGCATAAATGCTTTATCACAAGTTTGAAGAGCATCTCCCCTGTATGCCTCCTTTCGCTCTACTAATCTATCTACAAATGACATGGAGGTCGTGTTAAGTAGGTTTTAAAAGAGCAATGAGCCATATAGGATCATGAAAAAACACTCCCTGCAAAACAAAAACTCTCAATGTTATTTACACATCAAAGACCTGCACATAAGAATCACATTTCTTCTTTTGAAATGCAGTGTAATGCTTAAAGTAAGTCAATTCATGTTGCATTATGTCAATATATAATATACCCTAAGAAAAACATTTTCTGCAGGCATTCAATTAGTTTTGAAATTCAGACAAGATCCCACATGAACTTGACTGTCTTAGGTTATTCTAAACAGTGCCCTCTCTTTGTTTTGTCTGGATGGTGAATTGCTTTCAGTTAACTACCCTGCTGTGTGGTGCATATCTTTTCTCTTAACTCTCACACTGAGAAATATTTCATGTCTTAGTCATGTAAAATTGACTGGCATTTTAACCCTTCAAATAATAAATGGAACAAATGTGGTTGAACTTACTGACCTCAGGTGCTCACAACTCACTGGCACTCTGGGTTCAAGAGCAAGCCTGCCCACACTGAGAGTGCTTTCTGTTAGTCACTTGTCCATTCATAAAGTATCTTCAAATTGTCCTTCAGTAAAAGCAACAAAAGCAATATGTGCGCATGTAAAAATCATTAGGTTGCTTAACTGGAACGTAATCTATTCTCAATATAAATTGTAGTTTGGTGCAGAACTGTGTTATGTCCAACCACCAATTGGTTAGAACAGAATATCTCGATAATATGCTACGGGTGAGAACTTGAATTTTTTCCTTATTGGAAATATTGTAGATGAAGGAATGTTTGACTAAATATTTCAAAAAATCCAAAAGATATGGTAACACACTGTCATTGTTGGTCTGTGAATGTAAATTAAACTGCAACAAGTGAAGCAAAGCAAAGTGCCATGTTTTTGTAAAAGTATTTATTAAAAACTAGTTAGAATATCTGAAGAAATTTTACTATTATATAGGAAAATGACCAACAGACACGTCACTAATATTATAACATTATATTAAGCTACTGCACTTAAAAATTGGAGATGTTTTCTCATTAATTTTTGCATCCATTATTTTGAAGGATAGTTTTCTATAATTCCTAAGAAAATAAGATGGAAGAATATAACTTTCACCAGGATCTGCAGAACTTTGAAAGATTTAGTTGCTTATAATAACCATGTTGCTAATATTACTGTATTTACCAGCAAACAGCAGTTGCATTGTAGCAGACTAAATGCTTTGACTTTCAGGACAGTATTATATTTCAGCTGAGTTGACTGGACCAGCCACTTTCTCCATATCTCAAGAAATCATGCACAAACCCCATCCCCCCAGCTTTGCAGCAGAGATCTCCCACCTTACAGATGAAAAACTGCTCAGGGTACTGGTAAGAAACATTGTGCTTTGATGAAATACATTAAACTTGGCGAGTGGATTACGATCTATAGGAGTCCAGTGCTGTTGTAGTGGAGGTCGTGTGTAACTTGTTGACATTATTTAAGGGTAACCTCCTGAAAAGTCCTTGTCATCGTTTTTTATTTATCGTGCTACTTGCCTAATATCCTCAATATTTGATTACAGAATTATACACGTGCAATATTTAAAGAAAGCTCGACTTGAAGAAATCACAATGAAAGGCAAAGCTACCAAGTGGCAAAGTTATACTGAATGCAACATATCACCTGTACAATACAACAGTAGTAGAAATGGTTCTAATAGGTAAGCAAATATGCATCAAAATACTAAAATCTGTCATTTTATCCTTTCTTATTTTCTTTCACTCCCTTCAATGTCATTATTTTACTTCGGAGTCACGTGAGTGACTACATGAAGAACCCCATACAGCCGTTGGTGCGTCATTACGTCAGACGCTTTGGTGTAGTCGGCTGGTTGGAGCAGCAGAGCTCCTCCAAGCAGTAAGTTTAAAACGGAAGGTAAGTTTTAAACTTTTTCAGTGATTCGTTTTCTGTAACAGCGGTTGGTGTTACTCCATTTCATGATGTTGCAGAAGGTGAAAAAGGTGGTGGCGAGGCGCTCCGGAGCAAAAAAGGACGATGACCAAGAGAGTATTGTGAGTGGAGGCCCATCTAGCACACCTAGTCTGATGCCAGCTATGGAGCTAGCGACACCGGACCCACTGCCTGTGAGCAGTGTAGTCATGTTAGTAGGGCGTAAGGCTACTGGGAAGTCAGTTAGGCCCATGGACCCAGAGTCGGGCCTGGAGGCTGTAGCCTCTACAGGAGAGACCGTTTGCTCACGGCTCTCCCAAGTCGAGATTCTATTACAAAGAATGCTCGACAAGGACCAACTCCGCGAGCACAGGCTCCCCACGCCAGGCTAGTGGAGAGCCTGTGCTTGCAGCACCTTTTACAGGGCTGCAAGAATATCCTGCCTATGAGGAGGAAATTCAACCGGTGCAGTTTGCTGACACCGAATCAGTGGTGGGAGAGAGCAATAAGGGAGTACAGCTGGAAATTATCCCTAACATTGCAGAAAAGTTTGCAGTGCCTAGAGAGGCAGGAGAGCCGATAGGGAAAGAATTGGCTTTAGCAATACACTATATGCTCTCACCAACTACAGGAATTGGCCATGGATGAGGCGGCTAAAAAATATGAAGCCCCTATTAATTGTGGCTTACTTAAGGTGCCGATGGTCAAACATCAGATTTGGACACAGTTGGGGGTGTCAGCCAGGGCTCAGGAAATGAAATTTCAGAGGGTGCTCAAATTACTTTCGACAGGGCTTACGGCATTTGCCAAGATAGTGGGTAAAGGGCATATGTCTGAAGCCCATCAAGATGAACTGGGACTCCTTTGAAGTGCTTTTTTTGAGATAAATAACATCAGAAGAAGTGCTATAAGGCCAGTTATAAATCCCAATCTGGCGGCTCTGTGCAAGCCACCCAGCGTACAACCACCAAATCTTTTATTTGGAGTAGATCTCGCTAAGCAAATTAAAGAATGTCATGAGGATGCAAAAACCATGGGCCTCATTAAGCCGGGTGGAAAACAGGGGAAGAGGATTTTTCCTCATCGGCGGGGTGCCATTTCGGACGCAGGGTAAGGAACCAGCCATTCAGGTCTGCAATATCGGAACTGGCAGGCTGCTACTGGTGTGAAGGGAAGGATGCCTTTTCCTACAAGGGGCCGGGGTCAACAAGCTCTGCAAGGACGTATGCAGGTGAGGAAAATGCCTCTTAAAGAGATAGATGTTCAAATTGGGGGAAGATTGCATTTGTTTCTTAAACAATGTTAGGAGTCAACCCCACAGTAGCCGGTTTAATTGGTAAATTGGTGGCTGCTTTTCCAGCTGTGCAGTATGGTCCTCTGCATCATCAACAATTACAACAATGAAAGGAACATTCTATGACTCTAATACATGTACAATAATTTCTCATTTATTCTCAGTACACTAGACCATGACATTGCAAAAACCAAAGTGCATAAATAAACCACATTGTGCACATTCCGTAGGGGTTTGGTGCTGAGGTTGGATTCTGATTTGGGTTATGCAGGATGGTTCAAAATGTTGATGGTTGATGGGAAGTCGAATGGCACAGAAACAGGCCCTTTGGCCCAACTGATCCATGCTGACCAAGATGGCCCATCTAAACTAGTCCCATTTGCCTACCGTTGACCTATATCCCTCTAAATCTTTCTTATCCCTGTACTGGTCCAAGTGTCTTTTAAATGTTGTTATTGTACCTGCCTCAACTACCTCTCTGGCAGTTCGATCCATATACAGTATCCACCACCTTCTGAGTGGAAAAGTTGCCCCTTAAGAGCCTGTCCCAGTAACGCGATTTTTTCAGCGACTGCCAGCACCTGTCATAGTCGCAGCAGATTGCCGAAAATCTTCAACATGTTGAAAATCCAGCGGCGACCAGAAAAAGGTATGACACCTTGCGCCTCATGACCATACAGGCGTCACCCCACGACAAGTTGCCCAAAGAGTCGTACCTTGTTCTGGTTGCCGCTGGATTTTCAACATGTCGAACATTTTCGGCAACCTGTTGCAACTATGACGGGTGCTGGAAAGTCGCCAAAAAAATCGAGTAAGTGGGACAGGCCCTTCAGGTTTCTATCAAAACCTTCCCCACTTACGTTAAACTCTGGTTCTTTATTCCGTCACTGGGTAAAAGACTCTGTGCATTCATCCTATCAATTCCCCTCATGATTTTATGCACATTTATAAGATCACCCCTTGGCCTCCTGAGCTGCAAGGAATAAATTCATAACTTGCCCAATCTCTCCCTCCAGTTCAAGCCCTGGCAAAATCATCATAAATCTAATCCGCACTCTTTTCATCTTAATGACCAAAACTGAACACAATACTTCAAATGCAGCCTCACCAGCCTATTGTACAACCATAACATAACAGCCCAACTTCTATACCC
Organism: Raja brachyura; assembly: GCA_963514005.1. Next base: position 74,293,802 of record OY740781.1, on the reverse strand, counting down.
AATACCCTGACTGATGAAGGCGAATGTACCAAAAACCTTCTTTACCCACCCTCTCTACCTGTAACAACAGGAAACTATGCACTTACACTCCGAGGTCCATTTTCTCTACAACGTTCCCCAGCGATCTACTGGTCACTGTGAAGGACCTGCCCTGCTTTGACTTCCCAAAATGGAACATCTCCCTCTTATCTGCAATGAACTCCATTTACCATTCCTAACAGTAAGTGGTGGACCTTGCTCCATCGAACAAGGGTACTGACTCCCTTTTATTTAACAGATCGACCAGAAGCACTGCTTCAAAGAGCCAGCAGATGTCCCATAACACCCTGTTCATCCTTATCTCTCAGGAAGGCATTGAGAACACAAGTGGGCCATTTTGACAGGCCTATGCGATTGTCAGTTGGTGCAATTTCCGACATTCAATGGTGGATTGTAAATGTTTCAAAAAGTTCTAGAAAGGTTTTGGTGGAACCACCTTCCATAATATTACAGACAGATGTATGTGCGCTGGGTTGGGGTGCAACAAATATGTCTTCCAGTTGTGGAGGCAGATGGAATACTGATGAGACATCCCTTCTTCAATTAAAAGGGATTCATTATTTAGAGTTGTTGGGAACCTGGTATTGGCTTAAAGCTTATTGCTCTACCAGGAGAGACTTGCATGTGCAGGTTCAGATTGACAACACCACAGCAGTGGCATATGTAAACCTCATGGATGGAGTCAAGTCACAGTTTTGTCATAGACTGGCTAATCAGATCTGGAGCTGGTGCATTGACCAAAATATCTGACTTTCAGCAATATATTTGCCAGGTATATTCAACACTGTAGCTGACACTAGGACCCACCAGTTCAATGATAACATAGAATGGATGTTAAATCAGGACATATTTAATTAAGTGATTGCTCAGTATGGAATGCCAGATATTGACTTGTTTGCATCCAGACTAAACCATCAGTTGCCCAGATATGTTTCATGGGAACCAGATCCTGGTGCAGCAGTGGTGGATGCATTCTCGCTGCATTGGGGTGGAATGTTTGTTTATGCATTTCCTCCATTCTGTCTCATCAGTTGATGCTTGCAAAAGATCAAGCAGGATTCTGCTTCAGGCTATTGGTAGTGCCGGATTGGACTACACAACCATGGTTTCCTCTCCTATTACAAATGGCTAGTCAGCCTCACATGATTATTCCCAAGCATAAAAAGCTACTGGTAAATCCAGTAACTGGGGATCAACATCCTTTACATGATCATATTGATCTGTTCATTTGCAGATTTTAAGGAGGCCATACCTGGGGAGAGGACTATCTGATCGTACTGTGGATGTTCTCACGTCGGCCTGCAGGGATAGTACCCAGAAGCAGTATATCACCTCAATAAGGAAGTGTGAGGACTGCTGTCTACAGCAGAATATCTCATATCAAACTGCAGGGATCACAGACGTATTGGAGTTCTTGTCCACTCTTTATTTTGATCAAAAATTAAGTTATAGTGCGATCAATACAGCCAGAAGTGCTCTGTCTTCTTATTTACCCATGAATTCAGAGTTACATTCAGTAGGGACACATCCATTAGTTTCTCGATTTATGAAGGGAGTTTTAAATTCTAATCCTCCTAAACCCAGGTATGCCGGTATTCGGAATGTGAGTGAATATGCTTCTTCGCCAGTGGGCTCCTGTTGCAAGCCTATCTCTAGCCAAATTTACCATGAAGGTGGTCATGCTTATGGTGCTGGTTTCAGCCCAATGTGTGTAAACATTGCAAAAGCTACGGCTAGACAGAATGCATGTATCGGCAGATGTCATTATATTTTATGTCTATGATTTGCTTAAACATAGTAGAATAAGCATGACAGGATGTAAGATTGTGTTTTTAGCATACCCCACAGATGATCGCCTGTGTTTAGTTTCACATTTATCTTGTTACATTGAGGCCACAAGAGCCCTACGAGGAACAGAGTCTGCATTATTTATTAGCCACAAAAAACACACAGTAAGGTGTCGGTGCAAACATTCTCAAGGTGGCTAAAGCAGGTTCTGGGAAGTGCTGGGATTGATACTGATAAATTCAAATCTCGTTCCACCAGGGCGGCATCAAAGTCCACGGCAAGAGCGATGGACGTGCCTATAGACCATATCCTCGTGGCCGCAGGATGGTCCAGTGAGCTGACCTTTCAAAAGTTTTACCACAAGCCGATTTCAAGGCTGGGGGTGTTTGCTGATTCTGTTTTGAGTTCTATTATAGTTTCCCCCTCAGTTAGAGGGGTTTGTTATGGTTTAGTTTGTAAATAAACTGTTATTCATTTAACAAACATTATTATTGATGCATTATTGATTGTTAACGACTTTTGAGTCAATCGATGCAGTGTGAACTCCGGATTTGGGTCTGCGGCATGAAATCACAGTGCTTTGAAGTCTTCACATAGTCACTCAAGCGACTCCGAAGTAAAATAGTAAGATTAAACGAGCTTACCAGTTTGAAGTTTGATCTTTATTTTAAGAGGCGTTGGGATGAGGGATTACGTGCCCTCCGCTCCTATTCCTCATAGATTTCATCTGGTAGTTCTAGTCTTTATCATTATACTTCAGTCATTGTTACCTGTGACTTCACTCCGCTGCTTTGAAGATTGACGCACCAACGGCTGTACAGGGTTCTTCACGTAATCCCTCATCGCAACCCCTCATAAAATAAAGATCAAACTTCAAACTGGTAAGTTCTCATTTAATCTTACTATTTTAAAGAATTATTTACTTATTTGTTAAACTAATTTGCAAACACTAGCAATTTCTGGCAGAGAACCTTACATTTCATCACCCATTGTGTAAAGAAGATTGCTCTAATATTTCCATTTCAGTTTAGTTTTGGCTGACCCTATACTTTATCTCTCTATACCATCTCACCAAATAATCATGATGATTTGCCATTATTTGCCTTTCACAATCTCAAGAGCATCTTTCAGACCAGCTTTAACTTTTTATTACGTGAAAAGAAGCTCTAACTTCGTTCTTTCTTTACAACCACAACTCAATTTCACTTCCACTGAATAGTTTATTGGCCTTCTTTTCTAGACTTGAATAAATGTGCAAAGATCACTGGTCAGTGCAGACTTGGTGGGCTGAAGGGCCTGTTTTCACGCTGTATCTCTAAATTAAACTAAACTAAAATAAATTTCAAAACCCTCTTTGCTGCACTCCAGTTCCACCCTCCATACACTAGGTTATGTAAAGTGAACCATCTGTATCCACCCCAGACAAAATTACATGTCCATCACTCAAAATCTGCTGCAACATTAAATAAAAATCAGTTATCCTTTTTTATCAAATGCTTCTATAATTTAAACATTTAACATTTCAAAGTAAAGTGGATAGGTATGTGGAGGGGTATGGTCAGAGTGCAGGTAGATGGGACTAGGGGAAAATAAATGTTCGGCACGGACTGGAAGGGCCAAGAGGGCCTGTTTCTGTGCTGTAATTGTTATATGGTTATGTTATATGGTTATAATCTCATCTATCATTTTCCTCAATATTTATGAACACTTAACTCATCTGAGTCATGTAAAATGCCTCAGTCCAATGCTTTCGAACCATCTAAAACCACTTATTTCTTTCAATTTGTATCATCTGTGACAGCGCCCCCTCCCTCAGATGCCACTCTGATGCCTATCACTGGCAGACAGGCCATGAGAGGTCAAACTTCAGCATCAATGATAACAGCTGATATTTGTCATCTGAACCTCGTCAGCCTTCTTCCTATAAAACCCAGGAATTCTAACCAGGGGAGGGGAGAGGGGAGAGGGGAGAGGGGAGAGAGAGGAAAGGGAAACGAGAGATGAGGAGAGGAGAGGAGAGGAGAGGAGAGGATCCCATGTCACTGACAACAACATGTGGTCAAGACTGGACTGCTGGGAAGAAGCACTAGACAGCCTGTGAATGTAGAATGGTTGGGGTAAGCCTGACATGCCAGTGCCTCTTCCTGCCCAGAGACAAAAAGGGACTGCATCAACATACAGGCAAAAACCGAGCCACCAAGATAATCCAGAAACTGCCAGCACTGCCTCCTCAAGCACCAAAGCTGAACCGCCAGGATAAACCTGAGGCTGCCAGTGCCTCCTCTTGAGAAGCTCGAGATTGCCAAGAATCCTCATTCGAGACCGTGACTGGGATGCCGGGACATACCCGAGACCGACAGTGCCACTGCATATGTGCTCAGATGATGAAGGACAGCGCCTCCATGAAGTCCTGCACATACACTGTAAATAAATATAACACATGAGTTCATCCTACTACCCTGTCAGTGTGGTCACTACCAAACCCAGTGTCATCCCCGATGCCTCACATGTTAAAAAGCTTCACGTCCTTTTGATGCTTATTAGTCACCCCAACTAAATATGCCTTTCTTCATGTGGTTTCCACTCCACACCTAGTTCCTCAGTTCTGATGAAGGCTCTATGACCTGAAATGTCAATTAGTTTCCCTTTCCAGGGAAGCTGCTTGAGTGGCTGAATTTTTCCAACATTTCTATTTTATTTCAAACTCCAGCGTCTGCAGTTTTGTATATATGCACAGGTACTTCCAATTGTGAAGTAAATTAATAAGTGTTTGTCATCAAAACAACCCCATAAGTGCAAGTTGTTATAATGGAGCACCTGGCATCATTCAGGGAATTGGATGGTTACACAACAAAGATATTTGCAAAATGCTCGTCACAGATATCTGGACATAATCATCTAATGCAACATTTAGAAATATTATGCCAATGACTCTGATAACATCTATAATCTGTCATACTTATTCCATTTCTTAAGCCAACATCTGACATCAAGTTGCCATTGGCAGAGGAAATCCATCAGAGGTGATACTCTTTGCAGGAGAAATCAGTCTGAGGAATCCTCAACATTACTAATTGATTGAATAAGGACAAGGAAAGGAATCTGGGCAAAGAAACCCCTTGAAAATTACCACTCAACATTTTTCCAGCAGCTATCTTCAACTTCACTTTTCTGTCCCCTCACCTAGCTCCATCTGCCATTTTTTCCTCTGCTTTTTTCTTATTTTCTTGCCTCCATTTACTTTCATCCATTATCGAACTGCCTCAGTCTCCCAACTCCATCTCTCTCCCCTACTGGCTCCATATGCCTGTCATGCCTCCCCCTCCCTGGTCCATCAATGTAATCTCTCTGAGTATTGCCACTCCCCCTCTCCTCTCTATACCAACAACCTCCTCTATCCACACTCACTCCAATGCACGATTTTGATACAAAAGTGAGTGGTTTTGCAGATAGTGAAGATGGTTGTGAAAGTTTGCAGAAGGATCTGGATTGATTGGCCAGGTAGGCAGAGGAATAGTTGATGGAATTTAATACAGAGAAGTGTGAGGTATTGCATTTTTGGATGTCGAACAAGGGCAGGACCTGCACAGTAAATTGTAGGCCTCTGGGTATTGTTGTATAGCAGAGGGATCTAGGAGTACAGGTGCATGGTTCCTTGAAGGTCAAGTCGCAGATAGATAAGGTGGTCAAAAAGGCTTTTGGCATTTTGGCCTTCATCAGTCAGAGTATTAAGTATAGAAGTTTGGAAGTCATGTTGCAGTTGTGTAAGACGTTGGTGAGATCACATTTGGAATACTGTGTTCAGTTCTGCGCATCACGTTGTAGGAAAGATATTGTCAAGCTTGAAAGGGTTCAGAAAAGATTTACGATGATTCCAGGACTAGAGGGTGTGAGCTACAGGGAGAGGTTGAGTAGGCTGGGTCTCTATTCCATGGAGCGCAGGAGGAGGAAGGGGTTTCTTATAGAGATGTACAAAATCATGAGAGGAATAGATCGGGTAGATGCACAGAGTCTCTTGCCCAGAGTTGGGGAATCGAGGACCAGAAGACGTACAGTGGCTTGCAAAAGTATTCATACCCCTTGAACTTTTCCACATTTTGTCACGTTACAACCACAAACGTAAATGTATTTTATTGGGATTTTATGTGATAGACCAACACAAAATGGTGCATAATTGTGAAGTGGAAGGAAAATGATACATGGTTTCCAAATTTTATTACAGATAAAAAACTGAAAAGTGTGGCGTGCAAAAGTATTCAGCTCCATTGAGTCAATACTTTGTAGAACCACCTTTCAGTGCAATTACAGCTGCAAATCTTTTGGGGTATGTCTCTGCCAGCTTTGCACACCTAGAGACTGAAATTTTTGCCCATTCTTCTTTGCAAAATAGCTCAAGCTCAGTCAGATTGGATGGAGAGGGTCTGTGAACAGCAATTTTCAAGTCTTGCCAGAGATTCCCAATTGGATTTAGGTCTGGACTTTGACTGGGCCATTCTAACACATGAATGTGCTTTGATCTAAACCATTCCATTGTAGCTCTGGCTGTATGTTTATTGATCATTGATCATCGACATTGATCATCTTTTACTCTGGATTTTTAACTTAAGTATTGTGGGTTTTTTAAATATATAAATTATGATGTTCTTATGTGATTTACCATGCTTTTATATATATTTATGATATTTGATATGCAATGCATTTTTAATGTAATGTTTCCCCTTGAACACAACACTTCAAATGCAGCCTCACCAGCGTTAACCATAGCATAACGGCCCAACTTCTATACCGAATACCCTGACTGATGAAGGCCAATGTACCAAAAGCTTTCTTTACCCACCCTCTACACCTGTAACAACAGGAAACTATGCACTTACACTCCTAGATCCAATTGCCTTACAACATTCCCTAGGGACCTACTGGTCACTGTGAAGGACCTTCCCTGCTTTGACTTCCCAAAATGGAACTTCTCCCTCGTATCTGCAATGAACTCCATTTACCATTCCTAACAGTAAGTGGTGGACCTTGCTCCATCAAACAAGGGTACTGACTCCCCTTTATTGAACAGATCGACCAGAAGCACTGCTTCAAAGAGCCAGCTGATGTCCCATAACACCCTGTTCATCCTTATCTCTCATGACCTGAGATGGAGTTGCTCCTGTTGATCTCCTTCCTCTCCCAATTTATTTAGTCCAGTGCATTTGCCTCTCCATATGTCCTGCCGGAATCCCTACCACTCGTGAAAAAGGTGCATCCCATCCATGCCTTTATTTTTGGTGATTCCCTCAACTTCCCTGTCTTTCTAAATGGTCATGGCGACATCTTCCCATTAAATTGAGCTCCTTGCTTGGCAATACTTTCCACCATTTCATCTCCAGGTGGCAGTATGGTTCTTATCAAATCACATTTTGGTCTATACTATTTCTATTTAATCCTGGTCTCCTGTGAACATCTTAACCTGATAACTTCCTTTTTCGGAAGATAGACACAAAATGCTGGAGTAACTCAGCGGGACTGGCAGCATCTCTGGAGAGGAGGAATGGGTGACATTTTGAACCAAGACCCTTCTTCAGACTGATCTGAAGAAGGGTCTCAACCCAAAACATCACCTATTCCTTCTCTCCAGAGATGCTGCCTGTCTTGCTGAGTTACCCAAGCATTTTGTGTCTATCTTCGGTTTAAAGCAGCATCTACAGTTCCTTCCTACACCATTCCTCTTTCCTCTCATTTAAAATAGACAAATGACAATAGACAATACTCATCCTGATCTGTCCTGCACGCAATATTCAAAAAAGTTATCCCGACTCATTGGATCCTTTCCCCTGGGATTCAATCCTTCTGCTAATACCAGATAGCTGCATATCTGAGGCTGCCTGCCCCTCCTCTCTCCATCAGCCCACTGCTAGAATAGACAATAGACAATAGGTGCAGGAGTAGACTATTCGGCCCTTCGAGCCAGCACCGCCATTCAATGTGATCATGGCTGATCATCCCCAATCAGTATCCTGTTCCTGCATTCTCTCCATATCTCCTGACTCCGCTATCTTTAAGAGCCCTATCTAGCTCTCTCTTGAACGTATCCAGAGAACTGGCCTCCACCTCCCTCTGAGGCAGAGAATTCCACAGACTCACAACTCTCTGTGAGAAAACGTGTTTCCTCATCTCTGTTCTAAATGGCTTACCCCTTATTCTTAAACTGTATCCGCTGGTTCTGGACTCCCCCAACATCGGGAACATGTTTCCTGCCTCTAGCATGTCCAAACCCTTAATGATCTTATAAGTTTCAATAAGATACCCTCTCATCCTTCTAAACTCCAGAGTGTACAAGCCCTGTGGCTCCATTCTCTCAGCACATGACAGTCCGGCCATCCCGGGAATTAACCTTGTAAATCTATGCTGCACTCCCTCAATAGCAAGAATGCTTCTTCCTCAAATTAAGGGACCAAAACTGCACACAATACTCCAGGTGTGGTCTCACTAGGGCTCTGTACAACTGCAGAAGGACCCCTTTGATGCTATACTCGATTCCTTGTTATAAAGGCTAACATGCCATTCGCTTTCTTCACTGCCTGCTGTACCTGCATGCTTACTTTAATAGACTGATGAACAAGGACACCCAGATCCCGTTGTACTTCCCCTTTACCCAACTTGACGCCATTTAGATAGTAATCTGCCTTCCTGTTCTTGATACCAAAGTGGATAACCACACATTTATCCACATTAAACTTCATCTGCCATGCATCTGCCCACTCCCCAACCTGTCCAAGTCACCCTGCATTCTCATAGCATCTTCCTCACAGTTCACACTGCCACCCAGCTTTGTGTCATCTGCAAATTTGCTAATGTTACTTTGAATCCCTTCATCCAAATCATTGATGTATATTGTAAATAGCTGCGGTCCTAGCACCGAGCCTTGCGGTACCCCACTAGTCACTGCCTGCCATTCTAAAAGGGACCCGTTAATCCCTACTCTTTGTTTCCTGTCTGCCAACCAATTTTCTATCCATGTAACTCTACCCCCAATACCATGTGCCCTAATTTTGCCCACTAATCTCCTATGTGGGACCTTATCAAATGCTTTCTGAAAGTCCAGGTACACTACATCCACTGGCTCTCCCTTGTCCATTTTCCTAGTTACATCCTCAAAAAATTCCAGAAGATTAATCAAGCATGATTTCCCCATCATAAATCCATGCTGACTCGGTCCGATCCTGTTACTGCTATCCAAATGTGCCGCTATTTCATCTTTTATAATTGACTCCAGCATCTTTGCCACCACCGATGTCAGGCTAACTGGTCTATAATTCCCTGTTTTCTCTCTCCTGCCTTTCTTAAACAGTGGGATAACATTAGCTACCCTCCAATCCACAGAAACTGATTCTGAGTCTATAGAACATTGGAAAATTATCACCAATGCATCCATGATTTCTAGAGCCTCTTCCTTAAGTACCCTGGGATGCAGACCATCAGGCCCTGGGGATTTACCAGCCTTCAGTCCCATCAGTCTACACAACACCATTTCCTGCCTAATGTGGATTTCCTTCAGTTCCTCCGTCACCCCAGATCCTCTGGCCACTACTATATCAGGAAGATTGTTTGTGTCCTCCTCAGTGAAGACGGATCCAAAGTACCTGTTCAACTCATCTGCCATTTCCTTGTTACCCATAATAAATTCACCTTTTTCAGTCTTCAAGGGTCCAATTTTGGTATTAACTAATTGTTTCCTCTTCACATACCTAAAGACGTTTTTACTATCCTCTTTTATATTCTTGACTAGCTTACTTCATACCCATCTTTTCTCCCCATATTGTCTTTTTGGTTATCTTCTGTTTTTCATTAAACATTATCCAATCCCCTAGCTTCCCGCTCATCTTTGCTACGTTGTACTTCTTCTCTTTTATTTTTATACTGTCCCTGACGTCCCTTGTCAGCCACGGTCGCCCCTTACTCTCCTTGAAATCTTTCTTCCTCCTAGGAATGAACTGATCCTGCACCTTCTGTATTTGTTCCTAGAATTACCTGCCATTGTTGTTCCACTGTTGTCCTGCTAGGGTATCTTTCCAGTCAACTTTGGCTAGCTCCTGCCTCATGGCCCCAGAGTCCCCTTTATTCAACTGTAACACTGACACCCCCGATCTACCTTTCTCCCTCTCCAATTGTAGATTAAACCTGACCATATTATGGTCACTACCTCCTAATGGCTCATTAACCTCATGTTCCTTTATCAAATCCGGTTCATTACATAACACCAAATCCAGAATTGCCTTTTTCCTGGTAGACTCCAATACAAGCTGCTCTAATTCATGTCCAGCCTTTTTTTTACTGGATAGCACGCAAGCAAAAGCTTTTCACTGTACCTTTGTACACGTGACAATAATAATAACTGAAGTAAATTAATAGAGTACAAATTGCTGATTGTGTTGGCACACTATTCTACGAAAGGGTCCCAAGTAACCCAAAACATAATCTATCTATTCCCTCCACAGATGCTGCCTGACCTGCTGAGTTCCTCCAGCACATTAGATCCAGCATCTGCTGTTCCTTGTGTCTCTGGGTTCGCATGCAATGTTCCTGGAGTTGCTGCCCTGATCAAAACGAGGATTTGAGAATCTCTTTTACCCAAAAGATGGAAATGAAGCAGGGAAGCAGACATATTAACTTGAGTATTTTACACTTCTAAGCAAATCTAATCTAGTCTGAAGAAATATTTATCACATATTTTTTTTAAATCTTGTTAAATTGTCCCGCAAGAATGAATGGAAGAATACAAGAATGTATTATTGTATTCTTTGTAGATTACTGTGCATAGCAACTCGTAGAAATAACAAGTAACTTTGGATAGAGAGTGTTCATAAAATAAATGGGAATAGATTTAAGTTTGTAATGAAATGAACAAAATGAAGTCATATTTCATGAATATACAAAATTGCTCTGTGATGTAGACGATGTACTTTCATGTCAGTGATGGCATTCTGAGATTGTTACACTGGAATGAATAAATATTCTTGAATTTGTGGAGAGAATTATAGCAAAATCTTGCTTTAACACATCGGAATCAATAATGTATTATTTTATAGGTAATCATGCAAATGAGGGGCAGGATTTGTTTTCAGTGTTTGCTTTCTGAATTTATTGTGTAACTTAGAAACATAGAAACATAGAAATTAGGTGCAGGAGTAGGCCATTCAGCCCTTCGGGCCTGCACTGCCATTCAATACGATCATGGCTGATCATCCAACTCAGTATCCCCGTACCTGCCTTCTCTCCATACCCTCTGATCCCCTTAGCCACAAGGGCCACATCTAACTCCCTCTTAAATATAGCCAATGAAATGGCCTCAACTATCCTCTGTGGCAGAGAGTTCCAGAGACCCACCACTCTGTGTGTGAAAAAAGTCCTTCTCATCTCGGTCCTAAAGGATTTCCCCCTTATCCTTAAGCTGTGACCCCTTGTCCTGGAGAAACTTAGTAGAAACAAATGATAAATGACAACTAAATTTGATTGTATATATTTTGGCCAAGAAAATTGATCATAAAATAATGTGGGAAGTCTTTTTTCACTTGGATTTCACAATCGCCCAGTGTAACTTTGATGACTGATGGGCAAAACGGTAGAAAAATAAAGTGAAAGCCAGTTTGCATGATCACCCTCTGAAGATGAAATGGGAGATTAGACTACTAACTTTAAATACAACCTGAGTTCATTAGCCATACATCAGTAGCAATCGTGGTTGCTAAATGGTAGTTCTGAGTATTAGAACTATTTTGTTTTAAATCAGAGAGTAGAAATGCGGCCTGTGGACTTTGAAATAAAACATGGCAGACAATTTAAATGACGCCATTCATATGATATTGTAGAAAACTGTTCTTTATTTATCTTCTTTTCTTCCCAAACTAGACAGGCCACCATTAAAGCCATCTAGAATTACCATTAAACATTTACAAGCTTTCCATGTAGGCTAATCTTACTCTATCTGAATTAAATAAGAGTAGACTTTAAAGCCTGTCTGAATAGTCTATTTCCTGCTAGGGCCTGGGTATGCTACCTGTCCTCATAGGCCCTAATTTTGCAGCTGTCGTCTTTCCCAGCATTTTACTAATAAAGGAATCTTTTGTTCTGTTGATAAGCAGCACATTGTTCACTACTCAGGTGCCCAGATTGTGCAGGATAATGCAATACAATATTCTTCTATCCAGCCCAGAACAACTTACATTGCTTGGGACTGATTTGAGTTTTCTCTTTCATTGAAACTTTCCTTGTCTGATTCTAAATAGGAAAAATCCCTAAGTGTCTGTTTACGTTGAAACATAGCTATTAATGTGCTGGTCCATACTGAGTGTGAATCAAAGAGCTACTTTGTGCAATGGTTCTTACACTGATGTTAGTAGCACCTCCTTTTCATCCTAGGAAGTCAAGCATTTCTCCATTTAAAAACAGTATAATTGTTTTGACCTAGCTCAGCAGCACTAATTTGTTCCCAATTCGTTACTGCTTGTTTAACACAAGATGGCAAATATCTGTTTGTAACAGGTCATTCATGCTTCAGTAAAACTGGCAACCATCTGTAGCTGTTAAATGCTTTTTATTCTTTGTTGTGTTTCTGGTAATGCTTTTGGCATGAAACCTTAAAGCCTTCTTACATTTCCTCAATGTTCTTGAGCATTTCTTTGCAATCTCCCACAGTTATCTCTGAGCTGTTTTTTTTGTTAATTTTAGCTTAATTCTTTTTCTTCTGTATTTTGTTTGGTAGTTAGAGTATTATAATGATTATCTCAGATTGAACATTTTCTGAAAAAATACATTATCTCCAAATATATCTGCAGAATTGTTAGTTGTTAATTATTAAATGCTATTCAATACCTGCACTCCAAACAAGGAACAGTATTTGAATTACATACGATGAGCAACTTGAATTATTCATTCACATGCATTCCATATAGTGGGTGAAAATAATGATATCAATTTGTATTTACATAACACCTTTGCAAAAAAGAACACATTCTCAAAATTACATCATATGTTATTCACAGAAACATAATTAATAATATTTATTAATCGGTGACCAAGCCAAAGAAGGGCATATTAGGATGGATTATTAAATGCTTAGTCAAAGTGGTGATTTTTAATAAGGACTCATGAAGCTGAGAAGGTGAAGTGGTTTAGGAAATCAATTCCAGAGGGTAGGGTCTAAATAATTGAAGGTACAGACATCAATATTAGGGTGATAGGAGTTGGAGATTGGGGTGATGAAATCGCAAAGAGGTTAGGGCAATGGGGAGTTGTAGAACTGGAAAAGAATACAGGCATATGGAAGCAATGGACCATTAAGGTAAACCCAAACATGTAAATGTTAAGTTAGAGTCAATATAAATCAGCAAGTCCAAGAATATTTATTAAACAGGACTGGTGAAGTATAGAATACGAGCTGCAGCTGAGAAACATATATTTGTTGATTTGAAATACTTGAAATGCTTTACACATTGAGATTAGGATTAACTCAAGATTACAATGAAACGGTAAAGCTGCATAAGGTAGCAGATAGTGATGGACACAAAATTAATTTGATTCTCTGTTTATTAAAGTAGCAGAGAAAATAGATTTTAAAGGCTCTATTTCAGTCGGTAAATCAGATAATGATTTTGTTCCAAATATCCTCACCTTAAATCAGGTTCAAGAAAAAGCTATTGATAATTCTGAAGTATTAAAAGCATCACTGGATGATCATATTTATGTGACCATGAAACATCAGGTAAACCAGACTTCACAGTAAGCATCTGTTGCTGTCTGAAGACATCTCCATCGGGTGGCGCCAGCAATGGCTGCCTCGCCACAATCTGTCTGTCCCTTCCTTCTTTGTTGGTTTATAGTGTCTTTTAAATGTGTGTTTTGGTGTTCTTCAGCTTGTTTTATGTGGGGGAGAGGGTTGGGGAAAACTTTTTTAAAATCTCTTACCTCGACAGAGAGTATCGTATCTCTGTCTGCACTGCGGCCTAACACCGAGGAGCCGGCGGCCTCTGCTGGAGACCGACTTCGGGGAGCTCCAACCGCGGGAGCCTGCAGACTTTAACATCATGGAGCTCGCAGTCCCAGGAGCTCCAAGCCGCAGGAGTTTTGACTGCCTGACGCGGGAGCTTCGATCGCCCCGACACGGGGGCTTCGATCGCCGGCTGCACGAACTTCGATCGCCCTGGTTCAACTGCATAAATTCAACGGTTCCATCACCCTGGTACAACGGATGATTCAACTGCCCCGACCACGGGAGAATAAAGAGGAAGAGGTTTAGACTTTATTGCCTTCCATCACAGTGAGGAATGTGGAAATCCGCTGTGGTGGATGCTTATGTCAATTTTTGTGTAGTTGTGTGTCTTGTTGCTTTTTTTAGGATGGCTGTATGGTAATTTGAATATCACTGTGCCTTAATTGGTACATCATAGAAAAGGGGCAAAGAACAGTTACATTTGTTTAGTTTAGTTAACTTTAGTTTGGTTTAGTTAAGTTTAGTTTAGTTTAGCTTATTCGCACATGTACTGAGGTACAGTAAAAAGTTTTTGTCTTGTTCCTTTGCATTTATCATGCACTTCAGGTAATAACTTCACAGAATGAGGAACTTCTAATTAAGACAGTAATGACATGGAAATGATATAAAAATGTCTTCAATGCTGACCTCCTGCTACAAACCATGATCTTGTTGAATGGCTAAATAAGCTCCAGAATCCATGAACCATTGCTGCTTCTATTTCTTATGCTCATGCCAGTGTAATGTGGTTTATGAGCAGGCTGTTCAGAATGGAAGCAAAATCAGATTCCTCACCCAGGCCAGTCAGGCCATGGATTACACGTAGTTGGCTAAATTGAGCAATCTATATGAGTTCAATGCCGATACCAGACTCCCTAAACAAGCGCCTCATTGTGATGCCTGTCACGGGACGAGGGTGATGGAGAATAGATTAATGGATAGATAGGGTAAACAGTCAAAAGCTTTTTCCCAGGGTGGAAACATCAAAGGCTAGAGTGCATAACGTTAAGATGAGAGGGGAAAAGTTCAAGAAGTTTGTGGAAGGTTTTTAACACAGGGGGTGGTTAGTGCCTGGAACACGCTGCCAGGGGTGTGGAAGCTAATATAATACTGGTGTTTAAGAAGCTATTAAATAGGTACACACAAGAAATGGAGAGGTATCTATCCCATGTAGGCAGATGATATTAGTTTATCTTAGCATCATGTTCGGCACATGACATTGGGGGCCGAAGAGCCTGTTGTGTGTTGTACTGTTCTATGTTCTACGATGTGTTCAATGCTTCCTTGAAGAAGTGCGACATCCCTGCAGACTGCCGGGAATCCCTGGCCCATGTTCACACAAAGTGGAATAGAAACAATCAGGATGGTATTGAGAACTTTGAGGTCATGCATCAGGACATCAGGCGCACACAAAAGTTCACGTGTGACAAGTGGAGGGAGCATATCACCTCATAAACTCACCCATTTCCCATATCAGGCATGTTCTGCCCCATCTCATCTGTGGGTGAACCAAGGATTCTGTCATCAGCCACATTAGCCAACACAGAACTCAGCAAACCCGAGTGGAAGCAAGTCATCCTCAATCCTGCTTAAGAGGAGTAGAATTAAAAATGAAGGGCATGAGTGGAGAGATCAGCAACTGAAGTCATGAACAATGGGGATTTGTTTACTGAAGCAATGTTTGGGCATGAAAAATGTTTTAAGAACAGGATTTAGGTTCCAGTATTTATGTGCAAGTCTTTAAGTGCAAGTCTTTGGCGCAAGAGTCTTCGGCGAGGAGGGTGAGGCAAGGAGGCTACACTTGAATCGGTTGTATGTTCAATTTAATTAAATTATTTAAACTTGTGATGGCAGGAATATTATTGCAGTGCGTTTGTTGCAGGATGTGGGAAGTAGGGGCACTGCTGGTGTCTCTAACCACTACACCTGTGGGAACTGTGTCCAGATGTAACTCCTCAGGGACCGAGTTAGGGAACTGGAGCAGCAGCTGGATGACGTGCGGTCCATCTGGGACAACAAAAGCTTCCTGGACAGGACCTACAGTCAAGTCGTCACTCAGTCAGGTCGTCACTCCAATAGTGCAGGAGGTGCAATGGGTGGAGACGGAAAGAAAGGGGATGAAGCGAGTGCAGGAGACCTCGGTGGAGTGTACCTCTTGTGAACAGGTACACGCTCTTGGGAGGTGTCGGGGCAGACGAGGCTTCCAGTCCGAGTTAAATGCTTCAACATGCCTGGTCCAGGAGAATTTGTTGGTGATATTGACTCCGAAGTAGAGATGGTTGAAAACTTCAAATTCCTCGGAGTCAATATCACCAACAACTTCTCCTGGACCAGGCATGTTGAAGCAATGACCAAGCACACCAATGCATCTACTTCCTTAGAAGGCTTAGGAAGTTCAGCATGTCCCACTCACCAACTTCTACAGATGCACCATAAAAAGCATTTTATCAGCTTGCTTTGGGAACAGCTCCATCCAAGACCACAAGAAATTGCAGCAAATTGTGGACGCAGTCCAGACCATCACACTAACCAACGTCTCTTCTGTTGACTCCGTCTGTATCTCATTTTGCCTTGGCAACTCCAGCAGTATAATCATGGATGTGTTGCATCCTGGCCACTCCTTCCCCTCCCCTCTCCCAGCAGGCAAAAGATATAGAAGGACCTGCAGGGTACTGATCTCAGGATTGCTTTCAGTACCTCGTGCAAGTGAAGGTAATAATAGGAAGATAGGAGGAATTAATGTGTGGCTGAGGAGTTGGTGCAGGGGACAAGGATTCAGATTGCTGGATAATTGGGATATCTTCCGGGGCAGGATTGATATGTATAAAAGGGACGGGTTGCACCTAAACTGGAGGGGATCAACATCCTAGCAGGAATGTTTGCTAATACTACATGGGAGGGTTTCAACTAGATTGGCTGGGGGGTGGGATCTCGTGCAGGACAGATGCACGTGAGAGGCTGGAAGTTGGTATGAAAGGTCAGTGGTCAGAATAGGCAGGTGAAAGGCGGAGAGCGAGAATGGAGGGTTGGTTTACACTGTACTTATTTTAATGCAAAGGGCCTGATGGGTAAGGCAGGTGAGCTTAGGGCATGGATAGGTACGAGCAACTGGGACGTTGTAGCCACGACTGAAACCTGGTTAAGGGGGGGCAGAACTGGCAGCTCAATGTTACGGGGTGCAGGAGCTTCAGGAGAGACAGGGGTGAGGGGAAAAGAGGAGGGGGGGTTGCATTGTTGGTTAAGGACGATGTCACAGCTGTTTTCAGAGGTGACATTAGAGACGGTTCGTCTAGTGAGGGAATATGGGTGGAGCTGAGGAACAAGAAAGAGATGATTACCTTATTGGGGTGTACTGCAGACCCCCTAAAATATTCAATGGGAATTAGAAGAGCAAATGTGCCGAGAGATTGCAGACAGCTGCAAGACAAATAAGGTTGGTGTAATAAGGGATTTTAACTTTCCCAATATAGACTGGGAAAATCATAGCATGAAGGGTTTAGATGGGGAGCAATTCCTCAAAAGTATTCAGGAGAGTTTTCTTAAGCAGTATGTGGAGGCCCCCACATGTGAGAGGGCAACGCTGGATCTAGTATTGGGGAAATTGGGAAGGGCAAGTTAATGAAGTGTGCGTGGAGGAGTCTTTTGGGACTAGTGTCCACAGTTCGATTCGGTTTAAGATAGTTATGGATAGGGACGGAGAGGGTCTACATGTTAAAATGCTCAACGGTGTAAGGTTGAGGGTATGAGAAAAGGTCTAGCTCAAGTTGACTGGAGCGGGTTATTAGAGGGGAAAACAACATCGGACAAGTGGGATGGTTTTAAAAGTGTACTCAAGAAAGCTCAGGATGTGTACGTCCCCGTTAGAGTGAAGGGCAAAGCAGGCAAACGTAAGGAAGCTTGGCTGATGAGGAAATTGAGATGTTAGTCAAAAACAAGAAGGATGCATGGGACAGGTATATGCAGTTGGGATCAAGTCCTGGAGGAGTTTCGGAAACTAAGGAATAAACTAACTAAGGAAATCAGAAGGGCAAAAAGGGGCTAGGAGATAGCTCTGGTGGGTAGCATTAAGGACAATCCCAAAAGATTTTATAAATACATAAAGGGGGAAAGGGTAACTAGAGAGCGAGTGGGACCTCTCAGGAATTAAAGCGGTCACCTCTGTGTGGAGCCAAAGTAGATGGGCAAGGTCCTTTATGAGTATTTCTCCTCTGTATTTACCGAGGAGAAAGACAGTAGAACGGAGGAAATTGGAGCAATCACTGGAAGTGGCTTGAGAGCAGTCAGGGTTACAATAGACAATAGACAATAGATAATAGGTGCAGGAGTAGGACATTCGGCTTTTCAAGCCAGCAGCGCCTTCCCTGTGATCATGGCTGATCATCTACAATCAGTAGGTAGACAAATGGTAGACAAATCTCTAGGGCCTGACCTGATATATCCAAGGACATTGTGGGACATCAGAGAGGAAATTGCAGGAGCTCTGGTTGAAATATATGAGTCGTCCTTAAATACAGGAGAGGTGCCAGAAGACTGGAGGGTGGCAAATGTTGCACCTCGTTTCAAGAAGGGCTACAAGGAAAATGCTGGGAACTATAGGCCAGTGAGCTTAACATCTGTAGTTAGTAAGTTGCTGTAGAGTATTCTGCGGGATAGGATATAGAGGTATTAGGATGGGCAAGGGCAGATTAGGGAAAGTCAGCATGGTTTGTACGTGGGAGATCATGTCTCACAAATCTGATTGATTTTTTTGAAGACATGACAAAAAAGGTTGATGAGGGTGGAGCTGTAAATGTTGTGTACATGGACGTCAGTAAGGCTTTCGACAAGGTACCGCATGGTAGGCTGCTCTGGAAGGTTATATCGCATGGAATCCAAGGAGGGATAGCTGAATGGATAGCAAATTGGCTCCATGGAGGAATCAGAGGGTAATCATGGAAGGTTGCTTCTCAGGCTGGATGACTGTGACTAATGGTGTGCCTCGGGGTTCGGTGCTGGGCCCGTTACTGTTTGTCATCTACATCAATGATTTGGATGGGAACATACAGGACAAGATTAGCAAGTTTGCTGATGATACAATAGTTAATGGTTTTGCAGATAGTAAAGATGGTTGTGAACGATTGCATCAGGATCTGGATCAATTAGCCAGGTGGGCGGGGGAATGGTTGATGGAATTTAATACAGAGAAGTGTGAGGTGTTGCATTTTGGGATGTCAAACAAGGGCAGGACAAACACAGTAAATGATAGGCCTCTGGGTAGTGTTGTAGAGCAGAGGGATCTAGGAGTACGGGTGTATGGTTCCTTGAAGGTCGAGTCACAGGTAGATGAGGTGGTCAAAAAGGCTTTTGGCATTTTGGCCTTCATCAGTCAGAGTATTGAGTATATAAGTTGAGAGGTCATGTTGCAGTTGTATAAGACGTTGGTGAGACTATGTTATAGGAAAGATATTGTCAAGCTTGAAAGAGTTCCGAAAAGATTTACGAGGATGTGCCAGGACTAGAGGTATAGAGAAAGGTTGAGTAGGCTGGGTCTTTACTCTATGGAGTGCAGGAGGATGAGGGGAGACCTTATGGAGGTATGCAAAATCATGAGAGGAATAGATTGGGTAGATGCACAGAGTCTTTTGCCCAAGGTAGGGGATTCGAGAACCGGAGGACATAGGTTCAGGGTGAATGGGAAAAGATTTAATAGGAATCTGAGGGGTAACATTTTCACACAAAGGGTGGTTGGCGTATAGAACAAGCTGCCAGAGGAGGTAGTTGAGGCTGCGACTATCCCATTGTCTAAGAAACAGTTAGACAGGTATATGGATAGAACAGGTTTGGAGAGACATGGACCAAGCGCAGGCAAGTGGGACTAGTGTAGCTGGGACAGTGTTGGCCGGTGTGGACGAGTTGGGCCAAAGGGCCTGTTTCCACACTGTATCACTCTATGACTCTATAACTGTGTGTGAAAATGCACACCGCCAGATTCAGTTTCTTCCCAGCTGTTATCAGGCAACTGCATCATCCTACCAGAGAGCAGTGCTGAATTACTGGCTACCTCATTGCTGACCCTCGGTCTATTCTTCATAGGAATTTGCTGTCTTTACCTTGCACTAAATGTTATTCCCTTATCATGTATCTATACACTGGAAATGGCTCGATTGTAATCGTGTATTGTCTTTCTGCTGGCTGGTTCGCATGCAACAGAAGCTTTACACTGTACCTCGGTACATGTGACAATACACAAAACTGAACTTAAACTTAACTGTGTGTGTGTGTGTGTGTGTGTGTGTGTGTGTGTGTGTGTGTGTGTGTGTGTGTGTGTGTGTGTGTGTGTGTGTGTGTGTGTGTGTGTGTAGTCTTCTTTATGTGGGGGGTGGGGGGGGAGGGGGAAACTACTTTTCAGGGTCCCTACCTGGTCGGAGAGGCAGCCTTTCTCCGGGCTACACTTTCGACCCGTCCTCGTGGCCTACCAGCGGGCCTGGAGCGGCGTTTCCTGAGGGGACCGCCCAGAACCTCGGCTTCGGCGGTGACACAGTGCTGGAGCGCTATCGCGGAGCGGGCGATGCCTTGCCTGGGTCGCCACGCTGGAACTCCGGTGAGCTGAGAACGGTGAGAGAAACATCGCGGAGCTGTGAGTCTGTGGGACGGCCAGCTGCGGGCGGCAGCGCTGACTTTAACATCGGGAGCCAGTGGTGGAGATCCATCCAGCGCGGCCTTGTTGGTTTCGGAAGCCGCGGACTCCGGTAAGGAAGCAGCCGTTCCAGGTGACCCAAGCCGCTGAGAGGATTCTGAATGTTCCGGCGAGAACATCGGGCCTCCATGAAGGCGACTGCGGAGGCCTCAATAGGCCCGACTATTGGTGGACATGGGATGAGGACTGGACATTGTGCCTTCCCTCATAATGGGAACCATTGTGGGGGGATGTTTTTTATGTATAAATCTCTTTATATTGTTATATCTGTAGTCTTTTTTATTGTGCTGCATTGGCAAGGAACATTTCACCACACCAATTGGTGTATGTGACCAATAAAATAACCTTTGAAACTTTGATATATATATATTTACACACACATCTGTATATGTATGTGTGTGTGATTTGATAAAACTTCACCACACACATGTGTGTACGCGTGTGTGTGTGTGCAGCGATGCTTTGTCAAATTCTTCCTTAGTTGCCCTGTGGTGGGAATAATAAATGTTGTTCTGGTGATACATGAAAAGCATGCTGAGACAGTTAAGAGTCAATCAGAACTGTGGGATTAGAATTCCAGATCATCCAGACTAACTGGGCAGCAGATTACTTTCAGCAGAGAACATGAATGAGCCATTGTCATTATGAGATGGCGCAGTAGAAGGATTTCATGAGTTTTCAACAATCTACTTTGAACACTTCCTGCTCTATCACCATTACCTAAGTAGTGACTTGGCAGAAAGCTTGTTTCCATACAGAGTCTATAATTCTACTAGAGCTACCGTGAGAAAGCAGACTTCAGAGACTAACGTGAAAATATCACTTCAAAAACTTGCATTAATAAAGCACCTTTAACATGGTAAATAAAACTCTGAATGCATTGCACAGGATCACGACCAGACAAAATTCAACACCAACCGCAAAGAGATAATGGGATTTGATATAAGATATAAGATATTATCTATCAGGAGAGACTAGATAAACCTGCATTGTTTTCTTTGGAATGCCGAAGCTTGAGGTGAAAACTGCCAGCGTTATATAAAATTATGAGAGGCATAGATAGGGTATACAGTCAGAACTTCTTTCCCGGGGTGGAAATGAGAAAGCCGGAGGGTATAGCTGTAAGATGAGAGGGACAATGTTTAGAGGAGATGTGTGAAGCAAATATTTTGCACAGAGAATGGTGGGTCACTGGAATGCACTACCAGGGGTGGTAGTGGAGGCAGATTTGCATTTATGAGGCTTTTAAATAGGCAGATTCATATGCAGGGGAGAGGAGGGATATGGATCGCATGTAGAAAACCTTATACAGTATGGAATGTCATATTCCAATCATCCTGATCTGTCCTGCACGCAATACTCAAAAAAGTTATCCCGATTCATTGGATCCTTTCCCCTGGGATTCGATCCTTCTGCTAATACCAGATAGCTGCATATCTGAGGCTGCCTGCCCCTCCTCTCTCCATCAGCCCACTGCTAGAATAGACAATAGACAATAGGTGCAGGAGTAGGTCATTCGGCCCTTTGAACCAGCACCGCCATTCAATGTGATTATGGCTGATCATCCCCAATCAGTACCCCTTTCCTGCCTTCTCCCAATATCCCCTGACTCTGCTATTTTTCAGAGCCCTATCTGGCTCTCTCTTGAAAGCATCCAGAGAACCCGCCATCATCGCCCTCCGAGGCAGAGAATTCCACAGACTCACCACTCTCTCTAGAATAATCTCCAGAACTCCAAAGATCAGATCACCTTCACACAATAGCACATGTTCAATGGGAAGAAGGAACTCCAAAAGAGATCATTCAAGGGATCACAAGCTAGTTGCTGGAATAATGTTTTTGGCAGATATGCATTTTGAGTCCTTGCCAGCAATTGCTATAGTTTTACGACAAGATATCCCTGGGTAATGGCAGGATTCTGTTCTTGTGAACTGTCCATAAGCCAAACAGTTTGCAAGTCAGAAATGCGGGTGTGCGACAAAATGGCAGAAGATGCCTGTACCCTCGCGGCAGCTAGAAAATCCATCCTGCCTGTCTCCTGTACACAGGTCGGGCGTTTGTAGGCTACGGAGGTCCTGTAGTTACCAGAATGTTCCCTGGCTGATCATGAAGTGGTTGCTTCCTTGCTTAAATGCTCTTGGTGCTAGCATCCCGGAGAAAACACAGAGGCTGAAGGCAATGGGGTAAGTCACTGGATGTGCAAGGATATGGAGAGAAAGGCACTTGAATGCAGGGCACATCCAGCACAATCAAAAGGGGGCAGTCACCAGGTGGTTAGTGGCAGGGGGTGCAGTTTGGGACAATCAAGCAGTAAGAATGTTTCTGGATATTTCAAGCAAGATTATTGAATTCTTTCTTGCATAGCATCTTGTTCAATAAGCAACATTCATTGTGTGAACTTTGCTGCTACTTCTTCCATCTAGATGAGCGTGCAAGTGGGTGGCTTTCAACTGAGCTGGAGAATCATATCACCTTTCCACTGCCACACTTGAATAACTTGCTGCATGCTTCCTCATCTGTTATTATATCAGATATTATCCATGGGTTTGCAACATCCATTCAGTTCTGATAAAACCCTGCAACTACAATACGATATGATACGATAGTGCCATTCACATAAGCACATGGAAGTGAAAGAGAAAGGGAGCTATGGATCGTGTACCCATAGGCAGAAGAGACCAGTTTAACTTGACATCATGCTCAGCACAAACATTGTGGGCCGAAGGGCTCGTTCTTGTGTTGTTCTGTTCTATGTTCTATGTTCCACGTACAATGTACATCGCATTTTACGGGTTGCAGGTTGCCTTTAATTGCACTGTACAATCACAAAATCAAGCGCTCCACTGATCTGTAGACCACATAAACAGAGTGAGAAGTGCTGGCTGCACGAAGAAGGCATTTAAAAGATGAAATCACATAAAGTTTCAATGCTGCTTGTGGACTTCTGCAGGATAAATAATTGCAGTACACACTTTCACATCTTATGTGACTGCTGCTGCCCATGTATACCAGTTTACTCTTACGTACATTTGAAGTTGGTGAGGAGTACTAAACCCTTGTTATAACAGAACATGGTGGGGGGTGTCCATTATTGCTGATTATTTGTTATAACCAAGTACAGAGCCCAAGTGAGACCACGCCTGGAGTATTGTGTGCCGTTTTGGGCTGAAAATGTGAGGAACGACATTCTTGCTATTGAAGGAGTGCAGCATAGGTTCACAAGGTTAATTCCCGGGATGACAGCATGTCGTATGTTGATAGAATGGAGCAGCTGGGCTTGTATACTCTTGAATTTTAAAGGGGATCTTATTGAAACATATATGATTATTAAGGTTTGGACATGCTAGAGGCAGGAAACATGTCCCCAATGTCGGGGGAATCCAGAACCAGGGACCACAGTTTAAGAATTAAGGATGAGGAAAACCTTTTTCACCCAGAGAGTTGTGAATTCTCTGCCTCAGAAGGCAGTGGAGGCCAATTTTCTGGATACTTTCAAGAGAGAGTTAGATAGAGCTCTTAAAGATAGCGGAGTCAGGGGATATGGGATATGGTGAGAAGGCAGGAACGGGGTACTGATTGTGGGTGATCAGCCATGATCATATTGAATGGCGGTGCTGGCTTGAAGAGCCGAAGGGCCGAATGGCCTACTTCTGCACATATTGTCTATTGTCTAAGGTATGATCATTGTATGTTGAAACAAATAACTGCAGATGATGGCAAATACACAAAAGGACATAAAGTGTTGGAGTAACTCAGCAGGTCATGCAGCATGTCTGGAGAACATGGGGAGGTGACGTCAGGGCCCTTCTTCAGACTGTTTCAGTCTGCTAAGTTGCTCCAGCGCTTTTTGTCATTTCACCTGAAAACTAGGTGCCGATGCCGCTGGGTTGCACCAGTGAGCCCGTCTTCACCAGCTATTGCACAGTCTGGTTGACACAGAGGTTGTTGCGGCTCACATTGTAGGCCCTGGGGACAATGCTTTCTTCAGGCCGCTGCTGCCAATGACAATGTCTTGATTAGAATGGGTGTCAAGGGTTATGGGGAGAAGGCAGGAAAATGGGATTAGGAGGGAGAGATCAGTCATGATTGAATGGCGGAGTAGACTCGATGGGCCGAATGGCCTAATTCTACTCCTATAACTTGTGTACTTGTGAAAGCTGCCTATCAGCGAATATTCAGACTTATCTGGATTTACAGTATGTTTGCTGGTCTTCTAGTTGCAACTCTGCCTGACACTTGTTCGGAATGTTACAAAATTTTGAGATTTTAAAAATCAAGCGTATAATTTATCCCATCAGATAAAGCATAAAAATAAAGTTAATTTGATACCTAATTCACTTTCATATCTTCCGTATTAAAAAAAGTTATGGTCATTTTCATATTCGGAAATTAGCATCTTGTTCCCTAATGCTTTTCCATTAAAGTATATAATTAGTTAATCACCTAATTAAGTAGCTGATTACAAATTTTAGCCGTTGTGACGGAAATAGTAATAAACACCCAGACTGCCTTGAAAATTCAAAAATGTGATATTCTCAAGATCAGAACTTTAATATTATTGTAATGTTAAAACAAATAGTAACTACCCAACAAAAAAATCATATTCATCAGTGTCATCAATTAAATTCATCTAAATTCAATTACTAGATCTATACATCTATCCCATTCTTAAGAAAAGGCTAAAAATATATTTTTTAATAGTCAATGTATCCGGATAACAAACTAAACCCATTGACACAAGAATTCACAATATAACATGATTTTTAAATCTCACTTTGTCATGGATTTCTATACCAAATGAAAGGAATTGAATGTTTAATTCCCCTAAATTTTACTCTGTTGGTTTATAACACTGCAACAGGCAAGGGCCATTTTGCACAGACATGTGTTCAAAATCCACAAATATCCACTCTCAAGATAATCAAAGTCATTATTTTTTGCACAATCATGTCATAAGAACATTTAAATTATCTATATTTTGTGTAATTGTCTATCCATGATCAATATTCTCATACTAAACATCTAACAGAAAACTATGTACTGTGGAAGTTTTTTGTCAGATAATAAGTATGAAAATATTGCTCATGGATAGACAATAACACAAAATATAGATGATTCAGATGTTCTTATGACATGATTGTGCAAAAAATAATGAATTTGATTATCTTGAGAGTGGGTGTTTGTGTATTTTGAATTGAATTGTGGCCGCCGCCATGATTTTGCTCTCAGTCAGCCTGAAAGCAATTATAATGAAATTACACTAAAAAATAGATAAGATGTTAAATAAACGATCTACGTTTTGTTTTGTTTTGGCTTGCAATCCATGATTTTGAAGGTGTTGAAGGCGTTCGAACTCGGGTCTGACTTTAATCCAGCAGTTCAATACACACGAAACATTTTTTTTTAAATACACGAACGGGATCACACAACAAAATTTCGTAATGAGTTTTTCGTACAAGCAAAGCCTTCTTGACAACCAATAAAAACTTGCATTTTAATCATGCCCCCCCTACAGCTTCTCGAATCGCATGCACAGGCAGTGCGCAGATCTGGAGCGCCACTGATGGTAGGAATTTGTAACAACGCTACATTTGTACTTTTAACGGCATGATTTAAGTGAATGTGTAATGGTTAAAGCCAATGTCCAAGAATAGATGAGAAAATGAACAACTTGGAAGAAGGGTTCTGACCCAAAACGTTAATTCCTTTTCGCCAGAGATGCTGCCTGACCCGATGAGTTACTGCAGCATTTTGTGTCTATCTTCAGTATAAACCATCTTCTGCAGTTCCTTCCTACATTGGAAAATTTTAACTCCTCTACTTAATCTTTAACATTGTTCTCATAATCATGCCATGCAAAGAAGCAAAATCTGAGGAATGTGCTGTTTCCAGCACTAATATGAAATGTTGATGAATTAAATAAAATTAAAGTTTAAAAAATCAAAAAGGCAACAAAGTGCTGAAATCAGACTTGTTTCGACCACCTGGAATGCTCCCTGTCATGTTTCATTGATTCCGAGCTCACCAGAAAATATGTCATGCCGAAGCAAAGAACTGCAGATGTTGGTTAATACACAAAAGGACACAAAGTGCTGGAGTTACTCAGTAGGTCACGCAACATCTCTGGAGAACATGGATAAGTGACTTCAGGGTCCTTTCTCAGGGTCTGACTGTCGCCTATCCATGTTCTCCAGAGATGCTGCCCGACCCGCTGAATTACTCCAGCATTTTGTGTCCTTTTTTGGAAAATATATCTTGTGTAATTTTTGTAAAGAAATCAGCAACATGTTCCAGGCAAAAGAAGTAGCAGTTCTTGAGTCCAGGGAACATCATCTGATCATTTATTTGACAAGCAGTTTTGAATGCGCTGGAAATGAAAACATAGAATGTTCCTTGTTGCAACCCTCTCTCAGGTAAGGATCTGGGCCTGAATTTCCATCCTCTTCCTCCGTTTAATACGTGATAATTACGTCTCTAACTTAACCAGTATCAGTACATTGCTGGCAGCTAATAATAAAGTAGATCACATGGCTAACAGAGAATAAAATCTAAGTGTAGAGTAGTGGAGCTGCTCTTGGCTTCTATATCTTCATATCTGTTTACAATTAATGAGATAAAAACAGGAAGCATCAGTGTGTGTGTTTTGATTAAGATTGCACCTTTGTTTGTTGTTCCAACAACCTGTACATTTTAATCCCATGCTCAGCCAAAAAGCCAGTTTCAAACAAAGATTCACAGAACTGTATCACAATAGAAACAGTGGGTATTCTGTTTAGAACTACTGAAAGTAATATCTAAAGCAAGGTTTTAATGTTTGACTGTTAAGGCTCACTTTGTGGTTATGGTTTGTATGAAACCAAACACTCTCTAACAAAGCTGCAGGTCCAGCAGATCAAAAAGCCACAACCACTGAATGAATTTATTCCTATCTTCAAATATAATCAGCTTTTTCTTCAATTTTTTTAAAGTCTGCACTCAAATAACATCAAAAATTTAAGAATGATGACCAAATCAAAAAAACATACTTCAATATGAGAAACTTCAGCAAAACTTAAGAAACCATGACCTGAAATCTGCTTTACAAATAAACTTTTCATACTGTAAATGAAAATGTAAATTTTCATACATTATTAAACTCGCCGGTCTGGCAGTAATCATTTCCTGTTCATTCGACTCATTTCAGAGGTTAGTGATGGATAATAATGGTCTTGGATAGAATAATGCTAATCCTTGGGGGGAAAATGAATATGGCCTTATATTGCACTTTAATTTCAGCACGGTTCCTGGATACCACACTAAATGAAATCCTACTTTCCAGGACAGTTATTCAGAGTTAGCCATACCAACTTTCATTCATATCAGGGACCTGTGCAGTGAGACTTCGTTGAGACATCGCAACCCAAACTGTCATTACTTAAGTAGCGTTTCAGCAGAAACCATGATTAACTTCTATCTCCTGGCGGCATTTATGTAATCAGTCTGAAGAACGGTCCTAACCTGAAACATTGCCTGTCCATTCCCTTCCCATATGCTGCATGACCCATTGAATTACTCAAACATTTTGTGTTTTGCTTGGATAGGATTGATCAATGTTTGCTTAGGCGTATTGTGGCTTAAATAACAGACATCATCCAAACATATGTATTTTCTTTGCCCACAAATGGCACCAGTGAGAGCCCCTGATTGATCCAAGCATCCACTCCCTTTCACTCCCCCAACCTGGATATTTTCATGACTTATCTGAAGTTTGGTCCTGACAATAGAGTCTACCCAAACTTTAACCATCAGCCTGAAGAAGGGTCTGGACCCGAAACATCACCTATTCCTTCGCTCCATAGATGCTGCCTCACCCATTGACTTTCTCCAGCATTTTTGTCTACCTTCGATTTGTGTCAGCATCTGTAGTTCTTTCTTAAATGACCCAAACTTTAATTCATTCATCAAACAAATTGTCAATGAAGACCCAATAGTCACTGATGACTTGCATTTGAGTCAAATTCATATTTCAAATTCAAAGTTCAGTAACCACTTTCAGCTAAATCTTCAGTGATGAGCAGCATTGGACATTGCTTGGTGCCACCACCAATATTGGGATTTGTGATGGACCCAAACCATTGTTTATGGAATAGATCTTACTTAAAGAATACTTAATTAAATTTTCCTTTCTTTCATTTGACAACTCCTATATGCTAGTCTATGGGTAGGTAAACATTTTGTGGGTAGCAGATATTACAGGTTTTATACATATTATTATTCATGTACATCATAAAATCTTGTACAAACATGACATTATTCTAATGGCTATAAAACAATGCAAAGCAGCCATGACAGGGAGAGATATTTAATGAAAATGACAGAGAATATAAATTAAACACATAGTAACATTTTTGAACATCATCCAACAATCTATCTTCAAATTATGTTACTGTTTAAGGTCCATGTTGGGTCCGCAGCTATTTACAATATATATTAATGATTTAGATGAAGGAGTTAAACATTAGCAAATTTGCAGATG
The DNA here is from genome assembly GCA_963514005.1 of Raja brachyura. The sequence continues at coordinate 74,264,771 of OY740781.1, read as the reverse complement.
ACACAATGTTGGGTGACAGTGTAAACTGTGAAGAGGATGCTACGAGGATGCAGGGTGACTTGGATAGGTTGGGTGTGTGGGCAGATGCATGACAGATGCAGTATAATGTGGATAAATGTGGAGTTATCCACTTTGCTCACATGAACAAGAAGGCAGATTATTATCTGAATAGTGTCAGATTAGGAAAAGGGGAAGTGCAACGAGACTTGGGTGTCCTTGTACATCAGTCACTGAAAGTACGCATGCAGGTACAGCAGGCAGTGAAGAAAGCTAATGGTATGTTGGCCTTCATAACAAGAGGATTTAAGTATTGGAGCAAAGAGGTCCTTCTACAGTTGTACAGGGCGCTCGTGAGACCACACCTGGGGTATTGTGTGCAGATTTGTTCTCCGAAATTGAGGATGGATATTCTTGCTATTGAGGGAGTGCAGCGTAGGATCACAAGGTTAATTCAGGATAGCTGGAATGTCATATGATGAAAGAATGGAAAGACTGAGCTTGTTTTAACTGGAGTTTAGAAGGATGAGAGGGTATCTTATTGAAACATATAAGATTATTACGGGATTAGACATGCTAGAGGCAGAAAACGTGGTCCCGTTGTGGGGAGAATCCAGAACCAGGGGCCACAGTTTAAGAATAAGGGGTAGGGCAGACGAGGAACTTAGACGAGGAACTTAGACGAGGAAAAGCTTCTTCACCTGGAGAGTTGTGAATCTGTGGAATTCTCTGCCTCAGAAAGCAGTGGAAGCCAATTCTCTGGATCCTTTCAAGAGAGGGATAGATAGAGCTCTTAAAGATAGTGGGGCCAAGGGATATGGGGAGATGGCAGGAACGGGGTACTGATTGGGGATGATCAGCCGTGATCACATTGAATGGTGATGCTGGCTCGAAGAGCCAAATGGCCTACTCCTGCACCTATTTTCTATGTTTCTATGTTTCTAATTCCAACTCTGGATAAGGGCAAGTGACTGCTGCAGGAGGAGATGCAAAGATTTCTCTGTGTAACCCGGCACTTCTACTCACAACTCAACCAAAACAGACTGTAGGAAATACGATTCCTCCCAAAAGTTTCTACCTCTGCAATCCCTGTACCTGAAAAAAAAAAGTCATCGAAAAACAGCAGTGAAAGATTTATCTTTAAAAACAAAACGTTGTATTCTGCTTTTGTTGTGTTTGTTGCATAGTTGGTTACATGTATTTTGCCAGTAAATAACTTCAAGGTAAAAACAATGATATCAAATAAAAACAAATGAGTGTCATCCATTAGGCCCATGAAGACAAGAGAATGGGTTTTCTGTCCATAAGTGTGAAATGAATGCACCACAAACATGATAGAGTGGTCCGTGCAAATAAATAGACTGCCTGTGCTTTGAATAGGTGTTTGTTTTCGTCCTGGATGAATGGATTTACCTGAGCCTGCTTTTATGCCAGATTCTTGTTACCTACTGAGTAAACAGATTTATTTTATATCCAGTGATGGTGTAACCTTCTTCACAAGAAATAATCAGTTGTTCAAAATATGCCACCAATTAAATACATAAACTCATTAACACTTTGAAACATCAATCAAATATTTTCTTTTTCTATTGAAGACTTTTAAGAGTATTGGTTTGCCAGTCTAAACACATTTAGAGCGAGAATCACACTTGTAACTATGAATATCCACACAGCTCTTCACACGGTCAAGACTAACCTGGAAAATAATTTAATTTAAATATTCCTGTAGTCAAATAGTATGATTCACAGGAGAGTCAGCCAACTTTAAAAATGAATGAATGAATGGATGATACTGGATTATCATTCATTCATTCAAAACTTTAAATAATACAGATCTGCTGTAATTAATTTTATATTGTGTTGTTCTGCAACATTCACATTTATTCATACAAAATATTTGTACAAACTATTGGAATAATGTTTTAAATTTCACATGTATTAAGCAATTATGCCATGTTCAACAAGATATTTGAGAAAATACCTACTGCTCCCTTAATTAATAGAACATGCTATTGCTTTTATTAACTGCATTGAAGAAACATCTTTGGTAACAGGAAGTTTAAGCTGCTTTAAACCTACGCCCTGAGTTTGTGGACTTCCCTACCCAGGGAAAACAATTCCAGCTATCTATCCAATCTATGCACCTCATAATTTTATAAATCTCTAGATAGACATCCTTCAGCCTCCTATGTACCAGTGAAAACAATCCCAGCCTATCCATCTCTTCCTATAACCACAGCTCTCCTGTCCTGGCAACATCCCTGTGAATCTTTTCTGCCCTCTCACTATTGCTACTGTTTCCTTCCTGTTGTATCAGAACTTTGCACAATAATGTACAGCTGCAACATGACATCCCCATTTTTATACTCAGTGCCTCGGCCCCTGAAGACAAGTATTTTTCACAACCTGGCAGGATTTCATGGCAACATTAGCAAGAGTGCAGATTATACAAAGGTGGGTGATTTTGCAGATAGTGAAGATGGTTGTGAAAAATTGCAGCAGGATCTTGATCGATTGGCCAGGTGAAATGGAATAGAATGGATGTTGGAATTGAAAACAGTGAAATGAGAGGGGTTGCATTTTGGGAAGTCTGACATGGGCAGGACCTACACAGTGAATGGTAGGGCTCTGGAAGGTGTTGTAGAGCAGAAGGGCCTGGAAGTGTAGGTGCCTGGTTCCTTGAAGGTGGTGTTACAGGTAGATAGGGCGGTCAAAAAGGCATTTGGCACATTGGCCCTCATCAGTCTGAGTATTAAGTATAGAAGTTGGGAGGTCATGTTGCAGTTGTATATGACATTGGTGAGGCCGCATTTAGAATATTGTGTTCAGTTCTGGGCACCGAGTTTTTGGAAAGATATTGTCAAGTTTAAAAGGGTACAGAGAAGATTTACGGGGATGTTGTCAGGACAAGAGGGTCTGAGCTTTAGGGAGAGGTTCAGCAGACTGGGACTTTGCAGCACAGGAGGATGAGGGGTGATATTATAGAGGTGCAAAAAATTATGAGAGGAATAGATCGGGTAGATGCACAGAGGCTCTTGCCCAGAGTAGTGATTCAAGGACAAGAGGACATATGTTTAAGGTGGAAAAGATTTAATAGGAATCTGAGGAGTACCTTTTTCACACAAAGGGTGGTGGGGCTATGGAACAAGCTGCCATAGGAGGTAGTTGAGGTAGGGACTACCCCAACATTTAAGAAACAATTTGGAGTACAGGGATAAGACAGGTTTGGATGGATATGGGCCACCGCGGGCAGGTTGGACTAGTGTAACTGGGACATGTTGGCCAGTGCGGACAAGTTGTGCCGAAGGCCATGTTTTCACACTGTATCACTCTATGACTCTGACATTATCCACCTGTATCACCACTTTCAGGGAAATATGAATTTGCTCCTCATAACTTCTAAAGTACTTATCATTTACTCCTATCAGAATTCTACAAGAATTTGACTTCCCAAAGTGCACACATGTCTGAATAAATTCAGTCTGCCACTGTCCCGCTAAACCTGCCAGCTGATGCATGTCCCACCGTATTTTTAACTAACCTTTCTAACGATCTATGATTCCACCGATTCTCGCATTATCTGCAAAATTATTAGTCATACCTCCTTTATTCTAATCCAAGTCATTTATGTATATTACAAACAACAATGGTCCTAGCATCGAGTCCTACAGTTCACCGCGTTTTGTTACAGATTTCGAATCAGAAAAATACCTATCCACCATTACCCTCTGCCTCACATCACCATGCCAATTCTGAATCTAGATGCCAACATTCCTCAGATCCCTAACAACAAAAAAGGAACCGCTGGAGGAACTCAGCGGGTCGAGCAGCATCTGTGTGGAGAAAGGAACTTTAAACATTTAGGGTCAAGATCCTTTATTTGCATATTCTGTCTGGAGACTCTGTGTGTGTTTGACATAATTCAAACATCGACCTGTAGAGTCAGCACGCAGCAGCTTCATATCTAACTCCAAAGCCTTCTCAATTTTGTTGTTACCTTGCTGGCACAGATTGCAGTTTGAAGTTACTTGAAGATCAGCAGCAAAGTCAGCTGGAGGTACTTGTGAGCTGATATGTTTTTAGTTATTTTATTGCATGCTTAAGAAGCAAACCTCAAGCCACAGTTACTTTGTTGTAAGTACTTCAAAAAGCGACTGGAAAATGCTTCTATTTCTACTGATTTTTTTTTTTGAACAAGCTCAGGCAACGTTCCTGACATGTGTCCAATTCAAGCAGCATCTTAACATGGTTTGGCATATTAAATTGGCAACATGTTTTCTTTTTCTAGTATATTTAATTTCATTTCTGTTCCTTGAAAAAAGATTGTCTTATTTTTTATTATACTTTCAAATAATCTGAAGGACTTTGGTAGAATTTTCATTAAAAGTATTAAATGACAGAATTGGCAAATGTTTTTAAAAAGTAGAAATCAAGGTGACAAAATAGTTTATCTTTCAAAATTTCTGAAACATGTTCAGAAAAATTGTAAACTCAAGTAATGCCGTTATTTACACATTGAAGAGTCACCAATGATTTAGGGATAATAGAACAAAGGACACAATTTTCTTAAACAGCTTAGTGATAGACTTTGGAATGGAGTTCAGCTACACTCCACTTATCTTTTGAGACTAGCATCAGAAAGGTGAAATTATTATTCTTGCTTATGTTGTAGCCTAACCTCAATAAACAAAGCAGGAACATAACTCAGTTCACATACAGCATGCAGCAGTTAACTTGCTGAAATTGGTGAGAAATGTTTCCACCAAAAGGAAAGAAGATTTTTAACAAAACAAATATAAATATCTCAGATGGGGAAACTGTGATGAACCATTGTGTTGTGAGTGCAGCTAATGTGACATGTGACATGTGCGGTTGGACACAGCATCTCAAAATATGTTCTGCACACCTAGATATTTTGTGCATCTGGGAATCAGGTCCCCTTAACAACTGTGCCAACTTTTGGATTGATCTACATTCAGAAACCATTTTCTTCAAAATTGACCATTGACTGTAATCGCATCCATATATTGCTGAATAAGTAATGTATATTGTTTGCAGTTAAAAGGACCACACTTAAAATCAATGTATAGATTTTGCAAAACTGTCCTAATTTAAACATAGTACCTGTGGACTCAAAGGATCCATTTCAATGCCAATGGGAATTTCCCCAATGGAAATGCTTTGATGTAATGTCTCTCTTGGGCAGTGAACCAAATCCTGCAGAACCAGACATTTTAGTTTGAAAGCAGTGTAAAATGAGAACAAACGTGAGCTTGTATGTACCTTCTAGAGATCTTATTGATTGACCTCTAATCAAAGGTCTTGTGTCTAATTCCTCTCTAAAGTGAATGGGCATCTCTGAAAAGCTGAAGTGTCATCTTTTCATATGACAAGAGTCAACTTTTCATATAAACTGTAGCACTTAACTTCTTGGCTGAACTTGCTGTTAGTTTTTAATTTCACTTTAATTTCACGTTTCATGTATCTCGTGTTTTATGACTGTTGGCAGATCAATTTCCCTCCTGGGATAAATAAAGTTCTATCGTATCGTATCGTATTGTAAGAGTTTAGAAAGGATAATCTTTGTTTTTCACCTATCCATTTAATTGAATTTCATTATTCAATTTTGATACATATAACAATAAAACTCTTGATGCTTGACTGCTGACTTTACATGCAATTGCTAAACAAATATATTAATCATGTTTTGCAGGAAGGAACTGCAGATGCTGGTTCACACCAACGATAGACACAAAATGCTGGAGTAAGTCAGCGGGTCAGGCAGCATCTCTAGGGGAAAGGGACAGGTGACGATTTAGGTTCAAACCCTTCTTCAGACAAATTAATCATGTTTATCCACTCAGAATTAGTGTAAAGTGTGCTTATCATAAACTGGCAGATAAAATACAATAGTTTTGAGTTACCAGCTCCATCAAATTAACAGTACAATTTATCAAAACTAAGCAATCAGAAAGCAATAACAGCACATTGCTTGGAGCTGGATATTTCAAACTGAATATTCCCAACTTGGAATGTTTCACCCTGGCCATGTATATTTCCACCGCCTCCAGACAAAGTCCAAGTGCAACATATAGTGATAAATGATTTCCACTTAATTCATGTAGAGTTACTGCATCTAATTTCTGCAGAAGCAATTCTGTCATCACCTGTTGGAATATCCTGTTTTGCTTTTTTTCATCAGGAGTTGGTTAATACCCTCCTTCTGTGGAACTGCAACATCCGCAAGACATTAGTCAAGACATTGTTAGAATTCTGGCCTACTGTTATGCCGACCAGACTATGCAAATAAAATGGGGCAATAGGTTCTCAGCCCCATTTGGGGTTAGCAATGGTGTTAGACAAGGAGGAATTTTGTCCCCAGTCCTTTTTAATCTATATATTGATGATCTGTCTAAACAATTGAAAGCCTGTAACACTGGGTGCGTGATTGGTAATATTTTAGTGAACCATATTATGTATGCAGATGATCTTGTGGTCTTTAGTCCATCTAGCGCTGGTCTCCAGCAGTTCCTTACTACATGTTCCGTGTATGATGTGGAACATGACATTAAATATAATGCTAGTAAGAGTGCTGATATTGTCTGTAGAACCAAAGAGGATAAAAGCCTAAAATATCCTGATTTTAAATTGTCTGACAACAATCTTAGTGTATGTAATAAGATTAAATATCTAGGGCATATTATTACAGAACAAATGACAGATGATGAGGATATTTATAGGCAACGACGCATGCTGTATATACAGGCAAATATCCTCTTGCGTAAATTTGGTGCGTGTGCAGATGTGGTGAAGATGTCGCTATTTAGAGCATACTGCACACCCCTCTACACTGCGCACCTGTGGTCGAACTATTTAAAGACAAGTATGCAGAAACTAAAGGTGGCATATAACAATGCCATGAGAACACTGCTAAGGCAACCAAGATGGTGTAGTGCCAGTAATATGTTTGTGGCTGCAGGAGTCAGTACTTTAGAAGCTATCCTAAGACACCACATGTATAAATTCATTTTCAGGATAAATTACTCTAAAAATGTGCTTATTGTGGCCTTGACAAACATAAGGGGTAGCACTACACGCTACGAATCCCAGCTGTGGAGACACTGGTATCGTTGTCTCGTTGTATGACATTGATCATCTTTTACTCTGGATTTTTAACTTAAGTATTGTGGGTTTTTTTAAATATATAAATCATGATGTTTTTATGTGATTTCCCATGATTTTATATAATATTTATGATATTTGATATGCAATGCATTTTTAATGTAATGTTGCCCCTTGTCTGGACCCTGAGTCCGTAATAAAGTTATTATTATTATTATTAGTCATAGAACAAAGGGACTGCAGCTGGTGGAATCTTGAGCAAAACATAAAGTACTGGAGTAACTCAATGGGTCAGACAGCATCTGTGGAGGGAATGAATATGCAACGTTCTGGGTTGGGATCCTTCTTCAGATTCCACAAGACATCACATCTTCCCGTTTTAGAACAATGAAAATGAAACATAATAACAGGGAACAGAATGGCAAACATTTTTGTATTTATATTTTTAGCATTTTAATGCATTTATATAATTAATGAAATGGAAAGAAATGTGTCAGCCTTGCCTAAATAAAGGCACTACGGATCCTTAAACTATCAGAATAGGGTAGCAAGGTTGCGAGGGAAGTTGGGAAGTGAAGTTGTGCACACAGTGAAATGGGAGATCTATTGCTATGTGTAGCTTGAGGAGTATAATTGTAATAAGTGCATTTTTTATAGACAAAAAATTGGTGGTAGGCATATTGTTCCTGGCTTTTGGTGTCTGTGGCAAATCGTCTTCCTCTTAAGTTGTTTATGGGCCTGACTGCCAAACTTAATTATCAAACTTAATATTTTAACCTTTAATAATGTTTATTAATTTAGTAATAAATTATTAAAAATTATTTAAAAATTGAAAATCTAGTTTCTTAACTTTTTAATGGTTCGTACCATCACAAAAAAGCACAGTAATAAACAGAAAATTAAACATATTGCATTATAACAGTGATCTATAATGAAATCTGTTTTTGCCTCTGAACAAATGGCATTTTCCCAATAAATGATGGTTCTCCCTCTTTCAAAAAGCAGCAGAGCCCAGTATCTACCTTACCACCACCGTTTCACTAGGCATCACACTTGCTATTTAAATTATCAACAGACTAGCAACTTGGAACAACTTGATTGGAAGTGCTACATTTCAACAAAACTTTAGGTCTTTATTCTTTGGAGCGCAGAAGGTTAAGGGGGGACTTGATTGAGGTCTTTAAAATGATGAAAGGGATAGACAGAGTTGACGTGGATAAGCTTTTCCCATTGAGGGTAGGGAAGATTCAAACAAGAGGGCATGACATGAGAATTAAGGGACAGAGGTTTAGGGGTAACATGAGGGGGAACTTCTTTACTCAGAGAGTGGTGGCTGTGTGGAATGATCTTCCTGCAGACGTGGTGGAGGCAGGATCGATTTTAACATTTAAAAGTAAAGTGGATAGGTATATGGACGGGAAGGGAATGGAGGGGTATGGTCTGAGTGCAGGTAGATGGGACTAGGGGAAAATAAATGGTCGGCACGGACTGGAAGGTCCGAGAAGGCCTGTTTCCGTGCTGTAATTGTTATATGGTTATATGGTTATATGGTTAAAACACAGACTCAACAGACCCTGGGTAATATTTATGCCCCAGCCAGTAAATATAAGATCATAAATGTACACTGCACTCCTGCAGCGGCCCTCACATTTGCCAGAATTCTATTAAGGATTTTGGAATTTTATTTTTTAAAGGAAGGTAGTCACAGACAATCAACTGGGGAAGATAGACACAAAATGCTGGAGTAACTCAGTGGGACAGGCAGCATCTTTGGAGAGAAGGAATGGATGACGTTTCCGATTTTGACCCTTCTTCAGACTCATAGGAATCTGGACAAATGGAAAACATATGGAGTAGGAAGCTAGAATGTGGCGAAGTGGTTGGTGCATATGAAGATATTCAGAGTGGTGGAAAATCGGATTTGCCTCAATAATATTCTGTAGCCATTACTTTCTATGAGGATTGGCCCGATTGTTCACCATGACCTTAATGGAAAGCACACAGAACCTTTTAAGATAGTCAAGTGTGTTTAATTGCGATGTGTAGTGGCAAAAGAACAATGACATTATTACTTGCTGCAGCGTTACATGCCCATTAGCTCAATAACACACAAACAAATATACAATAATTCATATTCAATAGTACAATAAATGAATAATCAGTAATATTAAGTTACCAGACAATAATAGTGCAAAACCTAAGTATGTAGTCCAATCAAAATAAAGTCCACAGTTGCATAGTTGCAGAGGCAAGGTTAAGACTGGTGTTGTGTAATGTTCAACAGTATGAAGGTTGCTGGACGGAAACTGTTCTTCAACCTCAAGGTCACAGTTTTCATGCTTCTCAAGGTCCTTCTTCCTGGTGTCACAAAATTACAGTGGAAGATCTAGAGAAGTCTACCTCTCCACCTTTCAGATGCTAGGAAACAGAATTATTACATTTCCTAACCAATAACAAAACATTGATATCAATTCAAGGCCCTTAATTTTCCTCAGGTTATACACGCAGACATTCAAGGCCTGGTAAGAAGAACTAAGGGTTCTTACCTTCCATTTCCTCAAGGTCGGCTGCGGGAGGCGCCCCCGAGGAACAAGGGCTGAAGATGGCCATGCAAAGAGAGGGACAACAGTTTGCGGGTTGACCGGAATGGAGGCAATGGCTGTAACAGGCATTTGTGGGCAGCTACAGCTGAAACTGTACAATGGTGCCAAAAAGGCATCTCTTGCATATAAACACAATGGGTGGTTTTGTAGATACTGTACTAACCAGGCGATTGTGCTGATATATGGTGATAGTCCAGCTGTTCTATGTGCAAAAAAAGTATTTCACCTTGCTACATGTGATAATAAAGAAACCTTGACTATTAACCATGCACAAAGACACACACACACACACACAAACTCATTGCGTTTCTATATTAAAAAAACCTGAAAAACCTGAAAAAAGTGTTTGAAATTGGCCCACTGGCTCTTCTTCAAATAGGTTTGGAAAGAAACTAACCATCTTTTATCAACCACTTAAAGAGAAAGCTTCAATCATTAGGGAAATGTTTCATATTATACGTGCTCAGACTTCAGCTGATAGTCTTCAGCTGATAAGAGTACCAAAAATCCAAGCCAATTTTTGAAGTAACAGAGCTTTTCAAGTAAAGTAATTAATTCAGACATTTAAAAGGGATACTTTTGATCATGTTCGTTTGAAGTATGTAATTTAAAAGTTGCTTTCACTCTCAATTGCAACACAAAAGATGTTAGTAACAATGAATAAGTGTTCTTAAAAAGCTTTTTGCATGATTTAATTGGTTTATGATCACCCTTTCCAACATGAATTCTTTAGAACGTAATTCTATTACAAATAATTAAAATTGTTCACCCTAAATTTTTCATAAGAAACATTCTGCATGGCAATATTTGCAATGTTCGATTTGGCATGCACAAGACATTAATTATATGCAGGTATTAATCATATTTGCACCACAATAACAAAGATAAAATGATACGCAACAAAGAGACTTCTTGAACCACAACTTTAGGAAAGGAATTAGGTAAATACTAGATTTTTGGGAAAGCAAAATAGTTAATCCCTTGCTTCTTCCTTCAAGTATTTATTCAATTCCCTTTTGAATTTTACCACAGAATCAGTTCCCATGACACTTTCAAGCAGTCCATTCCAGATTACAATTTGCTGTATAAAAAAATATTTATTTGTCATGACACCTCAGGTTCCTTTACAAATTCATCAAGAGTCTTTTGATGATCAACACTTTGGGTAAATGCACAGAGCCCCTTGCCAAAGCAAGGGAATTTAGAATCAGAGTACATAGGTTTAAGATGAGGGAGGAAAGATTTCATGGGAACCTGAGGGGTAACTTTTTCACACAAACGGTGGTGAGTGTATGGAACAAGCTGCCAGAGGAGGAAGTTGAGCGAGGTAATATTACAATGTTTAAGAAACATTGAGAATGGATAGGACAGGTTTAGAGGGATATGGGCCAAACACTGGTAGGTGGGACTAGATGGGACATGTTGGTCGGTGTAGAAAAGTTGCACGAAGGGCCTGTTTCACACCTATTACTCTATGACTCCAACATTTCTGCTGAAAATAAATTATCCTGATCAATTCGAAAAAAACTATTCATGATTTTGGAAAATCTCAATCCAATATTCTTTCAGCAATTCCGCTTCTTTAGCTTCTCCAATTTGTAGAATCCTTGTTTCTGGTACCATTCTAGGAACTCTCTTCTGCAGCCTATATAAGACCATAGCCATCTTCAATCAAGTGAAATATCCAACATTGAATACAGTTCTAATTAACACGTGTTTTATTACATGTTAGCAAAACTCATTTGCTTTTGAATCCTGTTATACAATGCAGAGTTGATGACATAATTTCAATAAAAAATTATCATACAGGATTGCAAATATTTAACTGTGGTTCCTGAAGACTAATTTTCCTTCTGATCATTGTATGCATCTTTTGTGTAAATGCACAGAGGCAGCTGGACATGCACGGTTGCATTAGTCGCATGGCATGCCACTTGGATTCTACTTCCATGAACTTAGTCCATGATGCCTCTGTTCACATACACTACTGTGAAGGTTCTTCTTCAGCACCCTACCATGCATTATCTCCAAAGCACACAATTGTGACCTTAGCCCTACTGAACCACAAGCCTGACCTTCACTCACAATCTCAGCCACTGGCCAGACCTTTAACCATACTCTTAATCACTGAGCCATCAATTTTCACACCATTATGATTTGTTTTCTACATCTCCTTCTGATTGTTGCTATATCTCAGACACCCACCCGCATCTCCGCAATGAACCCGCTCTTCGCTAACCACAGCTGCAAATCGTTATCACCCACCAAATAATCCAATCTGATCTTTGAGGTTCCAATCTTCACCAAATGGACCACCAGTATAACCCAGGCCCAGTATTGAACTGATGTTTCACAGATCCTTTACACAGTGCACTAAGGACAATTGATCCAAAAGTGGAATAACACAGAACTAATCTAAATGAGTGATTGATAGCAGGATTGAACACAAAGGGGGGCACAGTGGCGCATCTCCTGAGACCCGGGTTCGATCCTGACTACAGGTGCTTGTCTGTACGGAGTTTGTACATTCTCCCCGTGACCTGCATGGGTTTTCTCTGGGATCTCCGGTTTCCTCCAACACTCCAAAGACATACAAGTTTGTAGGTAATTGTCCCTAGCAGTGATGAAAATGGGGGGGGGTATGCAAGGTACGGCGTTCCCCTAGTTTTCAATTTCCAGCTCGGGTTTAATGAGTACTGTAGAAAGATTCTAGCTGTTTCTCACTTTATTCAACTCAGACGAAAACGATTTGTTAACTGCCACTGTTAGCACTTGTTAACAGCCAGTAGTTAACAGTAGTTATACAATGTGTCACAATACATCGAGCCACATTCCTCAGTAAATGTAATTGTGTTTCAATACTGCGTTCCTTTGAATAAAATTCAAGGGAGAATTCCTTAAACTCACTGTCAGGGCTACCGGACCGTGAGCACGGGCACAGGTAAAGTCACGTTATTTTATTATTCCACGTTATTTTATTTGCCTCCCTGCCTCCATGCTTCTCCCCACTCTCTGCTCTCTCCCTCGCTCTGCCCGCTCTCTCCCCCGCCCCGCCCGCTCTCCCTTGCCCTGTCCGCTCTCCCCCGCCCTGCCTGCTCTCTCCCCCGCTCTGCCCGCTCTCCCCCCCGATATGCCTGCTCTCTCCCCCGCTCTACGCGCTCTCCCCCGCTCTGCCCACTCTCGAAAACTCGATGATGTATTTTGGAGAAAGGAGATGCATAAAATGTGCACAGATAAAAAATCAGGGTTCAGATATACAAACCTTCAAAAGCAAATGATATGCTACATTTTCAAATGGGAAATAATGCTTAAGAACCTAATAGAAAACTTGTATAAACCATTGGTTGTGGCATAGTTAGAATATTGTGTTCAATTTTTCTGGAAAGATATTTCCTTCAGCTAACAAAAATAATGAATAATTAGTCTGAGTTAGTCAATTAGTTAATGGTGCAGTAACGCTTGGCTAACAGTCACCATTGAATGGTATTCGATAACTGGTTAAGAGGGAGAAGGATGAGTCAGAAAACAAGGCTCAGAATTTAAGTCAACTTTGGAAAAATGAGGCAGAAGAGTAGACTAAGCAGAGCATTGACAAACAATGTGAAATGTTCCAAGATCTTCTTGGTAATAGACCTGGACATTTTGAATTGAATTGAAATTATTTGTCATTCAAAAATGAATGAAAAGAAATGAATGTTATCCCTAACAACTAGGTTTAGGTAGACAGTAACATGGATAAGGGAGAATCAGTGGATGTAGTGTACCTGGACTTTCAGAAATCCTTTGATAAGGTCCCACACAAGAGATTAGTGGGCAAAATTAGAGCACATGGTATTGGGGGTAGGGTATTGACATGGATAGAAAATTGGCTGGCAGTCAGGAAACAAAGAGTTGGGATTGACGGTTCCCTTTCAGAATGGCAGGTAGTATTGGACTAGTGGGATGTCTCAAGACTCGGTGCTGGGACCGCAGCTATTCACAATATATATTAATGATTTAGATGAAGGAATTAAAAGTAACATTAGCAAATTTGCAGATGACACAAAGCTGGATGGCAATGCGAACTGTGAAGAGGATGCTCTGAGGATGCAGGGTGAATTGGATAGGTTGGGTGAGTGGGAAGATGCATGGCAGATGCAGTATAATGTGGATAAATGTGAGGTTATCCGCTTTAGTGGCAAGAACAAGAGGCAGATTATCATCTGAATGGCAGGTAGACACAATGCTGGAGCACCTCAGTGGGTCAGGCAGCATCTCTGGAGCAAAGGAATGGATGACGTTTCGGGTCGAGACTTCTTCTGTATGGTGTCAGATTAGGAAGAGGGGAAGTGCAACGAGACCTGGATGTACTTGTACATCAGTTACTGAAAGTAGGTATGCAAGAAACAGCAGGCAGTGAAGAAAACTAATGGCATGTTGGCCTTCATAATGATAGAATTTGAGTATAGGAGCAAAGAGGTCCTTCTGCAGTTGTACAGTGCCCTGGTGAGACCACACCTGGAGTATTGTGTGCAGTTTTGGTGTCCTAATTTGAGGAATGACATTCTTGCTAGTAATGGAGTGTAGTGTAGGTTCACGAGGTCTTAGGGCTAGTGGAATCAAGGGATATGGGGAAAAGGCATGAATGGGGTACTGATTGTGGATGATCAGCTATGATCACATTGAATGGCTCGAAGGGTCAAATGGCCTACTCCTGCAGCTATTTTCTATGTATCTATGTAAAATGCTGGAATAACTCAACTGAACAGGCAGCATCTCTGGAGAGAGGAATGGGTGACCTTTCGGGTCGAGACCCTTTTTCATTCTGATGTCAGGGGTGAGTGGGACAGAGATAGAATGCTGTCGGAGACAGTAAGACTGATGGGTGAACTGGGAATGGGGAGGGGATGGAGAGAGAGGGAAAGCAAGGGCTATTTGAAGTTAGAGAAGTCAAAGTTCATACAGCTGGGGTGTAAGCTACCCAAGCGAAATATGAGGTGCTGTTCCTCCAATTTGCGCTGGGCCTCACTTTGACCATGGAGGAGGCTCAGGAAAGAAAGTTCAGATTGGGAATGGAAGGGGAATGGCGTGAATTCACAGCTTTATCCTGCGCTACTTAATCCGAGGGCGAGAGAATGCGCGGACCGATGGACAAAAGCAACGATCGTAGAGTGGAATAGATGACATTTCGGGTCGAGACCCTTCTTCAGACTGTGTCAGGGGAAAGAGGAACAAGAGATATAGATGGTACCATGGACAAATGAATGGAAGATATGCCTATATCTCCCGTTTCCCTTTACCTTGACTGTCAGCCTGAAGAAGGGTCTCGACCTGAAATGTCATCTATTCCACTCTATGATCATTGTTTTTGTCTGTCTGAGAGAGAGAGAGATGAAAGAAAGAAATATAATACACAATAAACTATATTATAAATACACAATAAACAAGTTATGCATTCTTGTACTCTTACTTGGGTATGACTGCACATAAAAAATCCCTCCCCCCCCCCCTCCTCCCTTCCTTCTCAACCTCAGCCTCACGGACCTTAGAGTACCCCTAGTTCCTAAAACCTATTTCCATTACTGGTCCCTAGTGTGTTTAAGATAGCGTTGGTGTGCAGGGATCGCTGGTCACAGCAGACTTGGTGGGCCGAAGGGCCTGTTTCTGCACTGTATCTCTGAACTAACCTAAATTAAACAGATGGCCATTGTTGATGTGATCCCTGGCCTGCCCAGAGTTCACAGCCATGGCAGATTTAGTGAGGGTGTCTAAAATGATGTAGAGATGTCCCATTCACAGCTCTTTAGTAAGGTTCATGATAGAGAATTGCACACAGAGCATGTTAAGCAAACGTGGTCTCCCCGAAGAACCCTTCTGCCCCACACTCTCCCTCCCAAACTAGTCCCTCTTCAACAGTATGTCCTTCTCTCTGCATTCTCTCTTGCCTCTTCCAGTCCAGCAATGCCTAACAGACCGTTCGTACCTGACAGTAGCAGGTTTCTGTCAAACTCTTCAAGTCTGGACAAAGTCCTTCAGCCACACCTTTCCTTGCAGACACTGCAACTTTAAAGAGCTGTAGAAAGCACCAGACACTCGTGGAATCAGAGCCACAGCCAGCTGAAATCGATCAGTGGCTAGCCCGAGGGTCACTGAAGATCCTTTGAAATAACATTGGTAGTGAAGTCCTTCCCACTTCTGAACACATGTTCAGTCATGCAGTGTTAAGAGAGGGCATTAGCTACAGCACCGAGACACAATACCGCTGCATTTATGTCAAATCTGCATTGAGCATAGATTGACATCTTGATCTGTAAACTCTGTGTACTTCTGACAGGAATTTTCGTCACGTAACTTAACGGCAATATAAACTCTGGGGCACAACTTTATCAGTGAGATCTGGGGTTACATATAAATACACTTTCGACGTAGAACGGCAGGTTGGGAAAGCAGTTAAAAAGGCGTATGGGATCCTGAAATAAAAAAAGAAAATGCTGCAAACACTCAGTGGAATCTGTAGAAGTAGCATCTGTGGAAGGAACAAGGGAGTTAAGGTTTCAGGCTGAAGAGCTGGGAAAGTGAGAAGACACCAGTGTTAAGTTGCACATGGCATGGAGGAGGGATGGATAGGACAAAGGGAATATCTCTGACAGGCTAAGGCCAGGGTTGCATTGTTTACAGAACCACCTGTTTCTTAGATTACTGAGGGGTATCAGAGAGAGTGAAAACAAAACGATTTGTTTCTGAAACCTGAAACCAAAAGGAGAGTGCTGGAAATGCCCAACAGGTTAGGCAGTGTCTGTGGAGAGAGAAAGGCTGAAGTAATATTCCCGACAGATAACATTACATAATTAGACAGTTCAAATGCAAACAGAATAAACAAGTCTTCTGAAATTGTTGAATTAGATATGAGTTCTGAAAGCTGCAATAGGATCCTGCGTTTTATAAATGGAGGAATAGAGTGCAAGGACGTGAAGGGCACAATGAGCCTTTATAAAATACTGGTTCAACCACAACTGGAGTATCGTCTCCAATTTTGGGCACCAAACCTTAAGAAAGATGCAAAAGGCTTCGGCAAAATTGCAAATTAAATTTATTTGAACAATTCCAAGAATGAGGAGCTTTAGTAAAATGGATTGATTTGAAAAACTGAGAGATTGTTCTCCTTGGAGCAAAGAAGGGTCAGTGGAGCAATCCAAACTCATAAAGTTCAAGATAGAGTGAAACCGTTCCTTAGGAGGAAGGTTCAGGAAGAAAAGGGACATAAAAGAAAAGGTAGAATAATAGTAGTACCAAACAAATTTGTTTAGTTTAGAGATACAGCGCGGAAACAGGCCCTTTGGCCCACCGAGTCCACACCCACCAGCAATCCCCATACACTAGCACTATCCTACGCACAAGGGACAATTAACCATCCTTCCAGAAGCCAATTAATACACAAACGTGCACATCTTCAGAGTGTGGGAGGAAACAGGAGCACTCAAAGAAAACCACGTGGTCACAGGGAGTATGTATAAACTCTGTACAGATAGCACCCGTAGTCAGGATCAAACCCAGGTCTTTGGTGCTGTAAGGCATCAACTCTACCACTGTGCCACCATGCCGCCCCCAAATATGAGGCTGCACTTCTTTATGCAATGAGTGGTTATGATCTGGTATGCATTGCTGGCATGGAAAGTGAGGGCAGATACAATGGTGGGTTCAAGAGGGAAGAGAAAGGAAGAACAATTGTTTGACTGAGGGAAAGGATAGGGGAGTGAGAGCAACTAAATTCCAAATGTTTATTAAAACACAAAGTGCTGGAGGAATTCCACGGGTCAGGCAGCATCAGTGAAGGTAACAGATAGAGTGAAGAAACAGTATAAAAACTGTGAAGAAATAGGGAGTGTAACAGAGGAGGGAGCAGCGGTAGAGGACATCACCTGGCCAGGATAGCCCCTGCTACCGTGTGCAGACGCGGCGCTGACAGACAAGAGGCCGAAGCAAAGAAGCCGTAGCCAAAGAACCGAATAGAAACGAGGCCGAAACGCGAATGAACCGAAAGAGCCGAAGACGAAACGCCTACTAACCAAAAGGATGGGACGCCTAAATGCAAACTAACTGAAAGGCTGCATTGCCTAAAAGCAAACTTACCGAATGGCCGCTCAGTCGATACGCCACCTACCCGAAAGGCGGCAGCACCTACAAGCCAAAGGACCGACTGCCGCTCAACAGAAAAGTCCAATAACGGACATGACGTTGCTGGGGGGCGGGACTTGTCAGTGATTGGTCCAGACCCCCGCATTCTTCACATCACCGTAAAGGCATGAACATTGTCCCAAACCCCCGCTCCACCTGACCCGCAACCCGCGGAGGGTGGCCCTGGGAGAGTGGGGGCTGTCCCGAGGAATGCACACCTTCGGCCGCTTTCAACTTGGTGCTTGGGTTCAGATTGCCCAGTCACCTATGGCTTGTGTGGGAAATGACCCCCACGCTCCCATCTCCCCCTCTCTCTCCCCCCCTCTCCCTCTCTCTAGCCTCTTCTTTCTCTCCTCCTCTCTCTCCCCGTTTTTCTCTCTCCTCCTCTCTCTCCCCTCTTTCTCTCTCCCCCTTCTCTCTCCCCCCCCCCCCACTCTCTTTCCCTTCTCTCTCTCCCCTTCTCACCCCCTTCTCTCTCTCCTCCGTCTCCACCCGCGGGAGCGTCCCACAGACACTGACCGCGATGCACCTACATTGGACCCCAACTCCGACCCCCAGTCTTTGACACCCACACCAGGGTGATTCACCCCGGCTGCGGGGACAGACGTTTTATTTATTACCGTCTCGGTGTTTGCGGAATGCACCCAAGCTCCCACGCACAAAACAGGCAGCATCTCTGGAGAGAAGGAATGATACCATTCTTCAGAGTGCGTCTGAAGGGCTTCGACCCGAAACGCCACCCATTCCTTCTCTCCAGAGATGCTGCCTCATCAGCTGAGTTACTCCAGCATTTTGTGTTTATCTGTGGTGTGTCATTTCATCGGCTTCGTGTATTACGTGCCCAGGAGAGAAGCTGGGCACGCCGCTTGCATCTATTCAAACAAGTGCGCTCAAATTGAAATCCCACATTAACCATGTTCCCGAATGTAAGAACGATTTATACATGTAATACATGATATACATCAGTTAATTAACCATGTATAAATGTATATCATGTATTACGTGTATAAATCATTCTTACATTCGGGAACATGGTTAATGTGGGATTTCAATTTGAGAGCAGTTGTTTGAATAGATGCAAGCGGCATGTCCAGCTTCTCTCCTGGGCGTGCAATACACAAAGCCGATTGAAAGAAAATTCACAGACCGGCAGTCGGAACAAATCTCAGGAAAAGCTCGCACCCCGAGAAAATAAAACTCTGGCATGCAGGGGAAAACCACATTTAACACCGCCCCCCCTCACCCCCCCCTCCTCAAAGGCGCCAAAGGCGTGCACACGGCCAGTGACAGAACTGCAGCGCCACTGAAGGTAAGTTTTGTAACATACCTACTCTGAAGAATGGTCTCATTCCTTCTCTCCAGAGATGCTGCCTGTTTTGTGCATGGGAGCTTGAGTGCGTTCCGCAAACACCGAGATGGTAATGAATAAAACGTTTGTCGCTGCGGCCGGGGTGAACCACCCGGTGTGGGTGCCAAAGACCGGGGGTCGGAGGGGGGGGGAATCACCCTGGTGTGGAGGTTGGGGTCCAATGGCGGTGCATCGCGGTCAGTGATTCAAGACGCTCTCGCGGTTGGAGACGGAGGAGAGAGAGAAGAGGGAGAGAAGGGGAGAGAGAGAAGGGAGAGAGAGTGGGGGGGGAGAGAGAAGGGGGAGAGAGAAAGAGGGGAGAGAGAGGAGGAGAGAGAAAAACGGGGAGAGAGAGGAGGAGAGAAAGAAGAGGCTAGAGAGAGGGAGAGGGGGGAGAGAGGGGGAGATGGGAGCTTGGGGGTCATTTTCCCACATAAGCCATAGGTGACTGGGCAATCTGAACCCAAACACCAAGTTGAAAGCGGCCGAAGGTGTGCATTCCTCGGGACAGCCCGCACTCTCCCATGGCCACCCTCCGCGGGCTGCGGTCGGGTGGAGTGGAGGTTTGGGGCAATGTTCATGCCTTCACGGTGATGTGATGGACGTGGCGGTCTGGACCAATCGCTGACAAGTCTCGCCCCCTGGCAACGTCAAGTCCATTATTGGACTTTTCGGTTGAGCGGCAGTCGGTCCTTTGGCCTGTCACCGCCTTTCGGGTAGGTGGCTCGTAGGCGTGTAGGCGTTTAGTTGTCCCGTGCTTTTGGTTAGCTTGCATTTAGGCATCCCATCCTTTCGTTTAGTAGGCGTTTCGTCTTCGGACTCTTTCAGTTCATTCGCGTTTCGGCCGCATTTCGATTCGGTTCTTTGGCTTCGGCTTCTTTGTTCGGCCTCTTGTCTGTCAGCGGCACGTCCGGGTCCCCCTGCTACACTGACCTAGTGCCCCTGCCAGGACAATCCCCCTTTATGGCCAAGTTAAGACTAACATTTTTGTAAATATTGGACTATGTCAAATAAGGCTATGTCCAAAAACTTGGACAATGTCAAATTGTACAAGATGGTGCCTAAAACATGATGACTCTTGTTCTTATGCTTAGGATGATTGTGCCTAATGTATAGTAGGATTGTCACTGAAATGTATGCTGAAAATAATGTCATAGTTTTGAGTGCATATGACTCAAGTATCTAAAGTATAATTGAACCATTAGATAGACAATGTTCCTCAACAAATTATTTATTTCCTGGAATTAATTTTTATGTGTGCACCTAGTAAACACAAAACGTTAACTGATCTTTGTGCATTGGCTTGGCCAAGCTCTTAATTCTGTGTCTGGAGATTGTAATATCATCATATCAATCTCCTCCAATGCATTAAAAAAAAAACTACTTTAAGATGAGATTTCATTCAAATATTGTTTAGAGTTTATATGATGGTGTTGTGATACGGTGTCATTATATGATATGATCAGCGTGAACTTGCTGCCTTTGTTATTCAAGAATGAACTTGGGAATAACACATGTGGAATATAAATTTACAAAATAGTCAAGAGTTTTGCATTTCTTTAGAAGCAATGGATACCAGGAAACTGTTGTTGACCAATCCCAGAAGTGGTGCGGGCTTGTCTACAACCATGCCTATCAATATTGACCCAAACAAAATAGCCTGCACACTGGATGGAACAGGAAATTGACACGGGAGACCCCACGTTGGGCATATATCACAAGACCACTTTATTTATTCACCTGTGGGACCTGGACATTGGTGGCAGCACTAAGGCACCATCCCAATTATCCTTGAACTGACAATTCCCTAAAGAACATGTTAGAACAAGATTATTTTGACCAATCTGTAGTTTTATTGATTCTCGCATTTCACTCCTGAATAACTCCAATAAATTAATTTGAATTTAATCAAAATGAAAATCTTGAACCACCAATCTCTAGATTATTGGTCGAGGTCTCTGGTTTACAAATCCAACAACATAATAAGTGCAGTATGTACCACACACCTATGTGTGGAGGATGGTGCATGTTTCCTCATTGAAAAGCGTTGTAACAATTACCGGATAAATCATGATTCAGAAATTTTGGTACAATTTGCATTTCAATTAATTTTGTCTTCGGGACTTTGAACTTTTTATTGTATGGAATTTTGCCAATGAAGAGGAGAGCAGAGTGACTTAACGGAGAAAATGTAATGACTCGCGGTAGAATGTATATCGTGACGGCAAAATATGTTGTTGAATATGTACTATGCCTCAGAGAATGATACTAGCTACTTAATGTTTTCAGGCACAACCACTATTGTGCTTCATACTGCCTACATAAAGAGATATTAAAATATGGTGACATGATTAAGGAAATTAAAGTAATCTGATCAGATTTAATTTTTGTTCAAATGCCATGAAAAAGCATGCTAAGCTTCAGGGACAATATTTAGTTCCATCACTCAGGTGCTGCCATGTGAGTCATGGATTACAAATCAAGTGAATAAATAAGGATGGAATAATATTTCATATGAGCTAATCCCAGCATGACATAGAGATAACATTGATGTTTCCCGCATTTCTGTTATTCGTGCTAAGCATTTCATTGGGTTGGGCATTCATGCATCAAATACTATGGTGAACAAAAGCCCTAGTGAGACCACATCTGGAGTATTGTGTGCAGTTGATTAATATCAACTGCACTCAATATTCCTCAATATTAATTTGAGGAAGGGCATCATTGTGTAAATTGCTCGTTTCTAAGCTTCCCCCCAGTAAAAACACCGAATCAAGCACTTGAAACAACTAAATTTTATTTTAACAACAGCGCATTACAGTTCAACTACTGTACCTATCCCACCGTGGGTTCGATCCTCGTATATATGCCTGTTCAAGCCCTCTAGGCCTCGCTCAGACAGAGACACTCCAGAAGTTCATGCAGTCCCAAACGCTCTCCCAGAAGATCGACGCTGAACCTCGTGGTAGCGGACTTTTATATGTCCCGGGACCTCAAGGGGCCGAACCACATAGGGGTGGTCTCTTAATAACCCAATTACAGATATCGATTAGCCCCACACATAACAGACATTTCCCTAACCCAATAATACAACAGCTCATACATTGTATAAGAAAGAAAGCACTAGAAGGAAGCTAACAAGAACAAACATTGTGCCCTGAGATTCAAACAAATTCTCCACGGCTGAACAGTTTGACCAATCATCAATTAACAGGATGACCATCTTGCAATTATTTATACTGTTTACGATGCTTTAACATTGTATTGACCCAATATAAATGATGTATTTAAGGTTAGTTTGCAAAACCCCTATACATGTTATCAATTTAAGAGAAACAAGGAGAACTCCTGGACCCCTTACCATCCTGCATATCAGTCTGAGCCTAGACTGGCTGGCGCCAATCAAAGCCTGTAAAGTTCAGCTGACAAGGGTTAAGCAATTCTGACAAGTGCAGGGTTCTTCCATTTTATGGTGTCTTTAATTTAGCCAATATTAACATTCCCCTGTTTTAAATTCCAGAATACAATGATGACTGCTATAGTTTTACAATGTCCTAACAAGATAATGTTGATGTAGCTTCTTAGAATTTCATTGAGCTTCCCGAGTTTTCGTGGGCATAGCTCCATGATTTCCGTCTGATGAGTCTTCACCTCCTGAGTTTTTGTGGGCGCGAATTCTCATCCATCAATCTTGATAGTCCATTGGTCCTTGATTCTATCTTTACCGTGAAAACCTGGGAGAAAACAAGTTAACTACTGATACCTTCACTAATACTTTTATAATGATGAAGATGCACCCAGGCATTTCTTCCTTCTACCTTTACTGTGGTCAGAGTCATTAAAATACTTGGTACAGTCCTTCCCAACGAACTTCCGATCCTTTCCTTAATCAATTCTTCACTGAGACATAGTCTCCAGGTTTTACTTTAATGGCAGTTACCAGTGAAGGCATATCCTCATTGGCTGCTCTCACTCTACAATGTAAATCCCTTAAGGCTATGTCAAGGCTAAGATATAGTCGGTCATCTCTGAAGTAATATGGTGGAAATTAACTATTTTCATTGTATTCTGGCTCCAAGGGGTTTTCAGGGGTCTACCGTAAATAATTTCAGCTGGGCTTAATCTAGATTTTCATGCAGGCGTGACTCTCATCTGAAATAGGGCTATTGGGAGTAATTTAATCCATCCAAGTCCAGTCGCTGCCTTTAATGTGGCTAATTTGGTTTTAAGGGTCTGGTATAACATTTCTACAAGTCCGTCAGCCTGTGGTCGATAAGCACAGTGTAATTGCTGCTGGATCCCCAGCTGTTCACAATTTTTTTAATTAATTTGTGCAATAAAGTGTGGACCATTATCTGAGCTAAGTCGAATGGGAATGCTGAATCTAGGGACAATTTCTCTCATTAGCACCTTGACAACAATAGCCGCTTTATGGTCAAGGGTTGGGTATGCTTTGATACACCTGATGAATACATCGACTATGACAAGAATGTATTTGTATCCATAGCATCTTTCTAATTAAATCTAGTCCATTTGCAATGTCTCATAAGGACCCAGAGGCAATTGTGTTTTCCATCTTCACATCCTATTCCTTTCCCTGGATTGTATTGCTGGCAGACCAGGCAATTACTGCTTACCTTTTGAGCAAAAGATTGTAATTTTGGATGCCACCAAGTAGCTAATAGAGTGTCCCCTGCTGCTCTTGCACCACAATGGGTTGCATGGTGCATACACTCGATGACCCATACCGCCAATGAGTGTCATGCAGGTTTGCCCTGCTGGAGTGGTCCATAGCCCAGTCATACAATCCAGTACACATCCCAATTGTCTCCATCTCTCCTTATCTCCTTCAGTCGCCTCTTCTTGTAATCAAACAATTTCTTGGATGGTCGGCATCAGCTTCTCCAAGTGGGATTTGTAAGTTACACTTTTAGTCTGCCTCATCATTCTAGGTACCACCACCTTATGTTCCCATGATACTCTTTTAGCTACTAAATAGGCATTACTATTTCCAATGTCTATTGGGGGGGTCTGTCCTTTAGTATGGGCACTACATTTTATTACAGAGATTTGTCTGGTTAGCATTAAGGCCTTCAATAGATTTGTCACCAATTGTTTGTGTGATATTTGGGTTCCTGGCAAATGTTTTTTTGAAATCCCCTATTTTTCCACAATTGTCCAAAATCATGCACCACCCCAAATGCATATTGAGAATCAGTGTCGATGTTTACTTTTAGATCTTCCCCAATAATACAAGCCCTGATTAAAGCGAATAATTCAGCTTGTTGTGCTGAATAGGGTGATTCAAAAGCAGCTGCTTCTACAATTACCGTCTTTGGATTAGTAATTGCATACCCAGACAACCTCTCACCCCGCAGTCCAATGGGTGCACTACCGTCCACATATAATGTGGTGTCAGGGTCTTCCCTCAAGTCCTCTCTCACTGATGTTTCCTCCTCTATAACAAATAGACAGTCGTGTCCTGCTTCTGCTCGCTCTTCTGGGGGGTGAAATAAGAAAAGAGGCTGGGTTAATTAATGTACAATGTTTAAACAGCAACTTTGGATTGTCGATCGCAATGTCGATAATAGGTCGATCGCATACTTATTTTGGTGGGCCATTGTCAAATGCTGGGTTTGAAGCTGCCCCAACAATGCCGATACCGAATCTGAACTGTACACTACAATTGCCTGCTGGAGTGTCAAATTAGCAGCTGATTGTAAACTTTTGTTGTAGATTGCAGTTAAGAGTTGAGTGCAAAGAGGATGTCCCCTAGCTACTGGATCTAATTTGGAGGAGTAATATGCAACTGGACTATGTCTATCCCCATGCTTTTGCGTCAATACCGAAGTGACACAATTAGATAGAATTGTAGAAAACAGCTGGAAAGGACAATCGTATAATGGCTTTCCCAATGCCAGGGCTTGCATCAATGATCTTTTCATGGTATCAAATGCTTCCTGTGCCTCTTTTGTTAGTTTAAATTCACCTTCCTTGGTGTTATCGGATGTTAGCTCCTTTGTTTCTAGAGCTATATTTGGAATCCAGAATCTGCAATAATTGACCATGCCCAGCCATTGCTTCATTTGTTTGGCTTCTTTTGGGACTGGAAATTTGCAAATAGGTTTGAGTCTGCTCTTCTCAAGACTTCTTTCGGTGGCCGAAATTATAATCCCTAGAAATTTTACTTTTTCCTGAGCTACCAGTACTTTTGAAGGGGAAACCACATATCTTAGATCCGCTAGATGATTTAGTAGTTGTGCAGTGTCTTCCCAATTACGGGATTCATCTAGGTCATCAACATACAGCACTAATGTTGAATTAATTTAAAACTTTAAAGTACTTAGCTGATCCTGCAGACTCCTGGAAAATAAAGTAAGCAAATTGATAAATCCTTGAAGGCAACCTGGTCCAGGTATATTTCTGGCCCTTATAGATGAAGGCAAACAAATATTAGTGTCTTCTTGAAGAGGAAGAGACAAGAATACATGTTGTAAGTCGACTATCGAAAAGACTTTGGCTTCAGCCAGTATTTGGGCAAGGATATGGGCTGGATTTGGCACTAGAGCATGAAGTGGTTCTGCAACAGAATTGATTTCCCTTAAGTCTTGTACGAGTCTATATTGACCCTCCTTTCCCGGTTTTGGAATGGCAAGGGGGTGGAAGATTGCAACCTTCACATGGTCCGCCCTGTTTCGACTAATGCAATCAACTCGACGTGCACAAACGGAAGATCAAATAGAACAAGTTGTCCTACAACTTTAGGCTGTGCATGCCACATGAAAGAAGAAGAAGGGACAGCAAGAATAGGGGTGTTATAGATAGATTGGCATTTCACCAATACTCCTTGTTCTAGCATACCCAAAATTAATTTGTCTAAGCTGCTGATGGCCTGTAGTTTCAATGAATGTTGTTGGACTGATGGAAGTGTTACCCCTTTCTGGAGAGCTACATGGATGGGATTGATGTTCACGCATCCTACCTGAGCAGTGTCCTCCACCCATACTTGAGGGTTCACATACTCGTATACCTCACTCCCCAGATGATGACGTAAGTGGGTAACAACCTTCCTTGGGGCCTGGTAAAATACAACAACAAATTGATTAGACAAATTTTGCTTCTGGTGATTATTCGGGTTTGCCAAGGTAATTGCCTTTCTTACCATCGCTCCTAGGTCTTTAGCTCTAGCCGGGAAATTCACCCTTCGAGTGATGTGAGGAGCAGCCTCGTCAATTCTTTTCCATAACTGTGCTGGTATTTTAACATTTTTGGCAGCCCCCTCTTTCCCTTCCACTTGTGCCAATACTTCTATTTCCCATTCCTGTCCTTCGTATGATTTAAAGAAGGTTTCCAGCTCACTATTCTTCCCACTTCTATCATGAGCCAGTGTAATGTGAAGTGGGGTTTCTTCGTCCAGATCTAAGGACCACCATTGAAGGGTCACTATGGAGTAACATTGTCATGCAGGGGCCCCGGGGGTCACTACTATACCTCTATCATCACATTCTATTTTTAGTTGGAAAGCGCCAAGTAAACCTCTCGCCATCAGGTTGCAATCTAATCCGGTGGTTATCACAAATCTATGCTTGATTGTCTTTCCTCCATACAGTACTTCGACTGGCTCAGAGATGGGATACTGGCAAATTTGTCCTTGAAACCCAGACAGATTCTGAACTTCTCTTGATTCTGGTAAATTATAAATTGATTGAAGAGTTGACATGGATGCGCCTGTGTCTACTAGAAAAATGCAGATTTTACCTTCAACCTGCAGAGACACCATAGGTTCCTCATCAAACTTGCATCCAGTCAATACCAGGTTTGCTAATCATAGGCATGTGAATGGGTTACTCAGAGAAAAGGAGAAATAGCTCAATTTTCCGCTATTATATTTGGCTCCTCCCTTGGCTCCTGATTTTCCTGCCAGTTCCCTCTGTGCTCTCTGTGACCCTGTTGATCCCTCCATTCTCTTTGATCTTAGAGATTCTTTCTGTGACCCTCCTCTGTTGTTCCTTTCTTTACATGGGTACCCCCTACACCAGTGACCTATCCCTCCGCAATGGTAACACTGGCTCATTCCTAGTGGCCGGCCTGTCCTTAACCCTGGCCTTTGGAGGACTGGCTCTAAGGTAGATACTTCCCTATAATATCGGTCTGGACATTCTGGAACTCTAACTTCTCCCAATCCATAGTATGCTGGTGCTCTAGGAATCCATGAGTCAAATTTTGGTACATTTATTCTGATCAAATATTCAGTTCTCGGTTTTACTGCAGGCGGGCTATCCTGCTTCTTTATTTCCTTCCAATGATATCTTACAGCCCTAGCCATTTGACTGGCACTATTTGCTGTCCAGTCCATGTTATTAGGCTTCATGGCTTCTGCTACGTTGGTGGGGAGACAATTCAGTAGGATGGACAATATTGAGGGGAATTTACTCCATTTCTGTAATTTAAGTCACCCGATTGATCTATATATAATTCAAAAAATCGCTCTAAAAACTCATCCGCTCTTTCTCCCCTTTTTGGTCTTACATCCAATATTCTGGCCAAATCGATTGGTTTCTGAACGGTGTTGGCAAGAGCTGTTAAAACAGCTTCCTCCCTTGCTCCATTTTCCGCTATTATATTTGCAAGTGCTTCATGTGACGGATGTCCTAAATTCGTTAGGAATCTGGCATGCTCATTTGGGGTAATTATTTGCTGGATCACCGCCCATAAATCCCGGGAATCAATGTGATAAATGTGCATTGTAGTTCTTAAGTGATCCACAAAAGAAGCGGGTGATTTTCTACGATCGGGTATTTGACTTAAAATAGCCATCATCTTGTTAGGCTTCCATGGGGAATAGACTCTAATTGTACAGGGATTATTTGCACTCACTGCGTTGGCTGGATCAAAAGAAGGATTAGGCATTTCCCTTACAGGGAACTGTCTAAGGGTTGCTTGTTTAGCTTCAGGATCTACCTCAGCCTCTTCAATTATGGTCTTACACCCAGATGTATCTTCCCCTTCACCAGGGGGTTCACAGTACTTTCTAAAGGATTTCCTTCCTTCCTAACTGCTCATTCAAATTGTCTAGAGGTATGCTCTCATTTTTCATTAACTAATTTAGTCTTTTTCCTAGTTTGGCTTCTGGTACCGTGAACTCTAGGACTGTCTGCAACGGACGGAGCGGTCGGAGTCAAGGAAGTTTGTGCTTTGATTGATTGGGATTTGATTGTCTATTCCTATTACGAACTCCGCGATGTGCATTTGAGGTTTTGGGGTTGTAAGGTGAATAAGGTGGTGGACCTGAATTTCTAGTTCTAAAGCCCCTGTCCCACTTAGGAGACCTAAACAGCAACCTCTGGTGACCTTGCCCGCCACCCAAGGTTTCCATGAGGTCACCGGAGGTTTTGATCACTCTCCCTAATGGTCAAAAGTGGTTTCCGCGTGGTCGAGGCTTCATCTAGGTTGCTGCTGTTTTTTCATCATGATTAAAACCGGCCTCAACTAAAAATAGGTTGCCGTTTTAAAAATCGATAATTTTGTAGTCGCAGGTCGAGTCTAATCCGGTTTTCTTCATAGTCGAGGCAGGTTTTCAATATATGAGTGGGAGGTGGTAGGAGGTTGCATGTCACCTCGACCTTGATTTATTTTTTTGGGTGGCGGGCAAGGTCACCAGAGGTTGCTGTTTATGTCTCCGAAGTGGGACAGGGGCTTTACACTCTCCCAGTCTTCTAAATAATCATCGTCATCCCCCTAGTAACCATCGTGTCCTCGCACTTAAGACTTATGGATGATAATATTTCTGTGAAAGATTGTTTTCTCCCTTTATCTTTAATACTCTCAGGCTCTTCCGTTAGGTTACCTGGAGGTTCAAATGCTTTAGTATCTTCTAATACTATCGCCCGTTTTAGAGTTTCTTCCTTCCAACTTGCCATTCTTTCCTCCGTTCTACTCGCTTTCTGTTCCTCATAATAATTTCTCCACAATTCAATTAATTCCTGTGGCTCTGTATTATCGTTGCACTGCAATGTAATCTGCTCAATCTATTTTAATCCCTTTACTGTATCTATGCCCCCTCGGGGCCATAATTAGTTCCCTAATTCTCTATTTAACGATCCGGAAAGGATTCTCAATCGATCAGCCTTTTGTGGAAATTCACTGCATATTTCTTGCAGAGGACTTTCCGAGTCAGCAGTCATATCTTTATTTGCGTGGTTTCCCATTCTGTTGGATAAGGAAGCAACTCTAAACTACTCGCACCTCTTAACAATTTCCCTTTCTAATTTTGAAATTAACAAAGTCGTTTTAGACAATTTTCAAGTCAAATCCTCCAGGAAACAACCAATCACACTCACACACGTTCTCGCAGCCCATCTCCTACCCCAGATCTTATTCTGAGTGCATGCAAATGAACTCTAAACATGTGAGCAAAATTGAACACAAAAAAGAAATTAATCCACTTATCAGGTATACCTAACCACAGTCCTGCATAAATCAAGAACATTCACTTATTACAAATCACGCACTCCAAGAAATCCTCCTCGTGGCACACTCGGTCAGCGGGATGACTCCTCCCCCAATGCAGCGATCGAAGGAGTACAACCGCTGATCGAACCACCCTGATTCAGATGTTTACAATACGATCTTAAACAAATACTAATATTTAACTCAAACACACTCTTACTTTAAATTTCTAAATCCGTAAACACTCGCACAAGCAGCAACACAAATTATGGTCCGCGGACCTACCACGATCTAAATCTTAACTTTTAATTCTTAACATACTCTAAGTTTATTTGCATATATAGAATATATAAAATCCAGATCCTATGACAATACGAAAAGCTAGATTTTTACAATTTACAAAATAATTTAAAGCACTAGCTCACAGTTCACGAACACTCAATCTCGACGCTACATCATGCTATTATCACGCAGTGAATTCCTCCCTCTGAAACCAAAGATTTTCTCCTTCCTATTTTATTCTTTGCTGAGGGGTACTACTCCTTAAATGACTACTTTTCCTCCAGAATGTTACTATCCCTCTGCTAGGACTGGATTTCTATAGGGGGACCTCAATCCCTACTCTCTAAGTTCAACAGAATTAGGGGTACCCTACGCTATTTGGATTACTTTTCATCAAGCAAACCAGGTTCCCGTCTCTCAGTTACTCTTCGCTATCAGGTACTAGTCAACAATCGACCAGAGGGTTATTATTCACTGTTGATCAACCACTATTCGGAATCAATCACGGACATGCACCAAGTTCTATATACAGGAGTTTGAATTCCACCTTACTGGCAGAACTTCAAAATTAAATTCAGTATTTGAAAATTTGGCTTTGCAAATATAGACTCAAACTTGAACCCCTAATTTTAGTGCGTACCTCTTCTACTCTGCGGGCTCTTGAATCAAACGAAAATTGCCAAGTTCTTGAACGGACTAGAGTATTCCGGCCAATCTATACTCTGCCCATCCAAGCCCAGTACCTTCTCGAAGTTCTTCATCTGTTGCTTCAGGGAGAGACTCAGATACCTTCACGCAGACACTCCTCTCTCTGGGCACCGAGGATCCAACGCCTAGCCGCTTCGAGCTGTGAGTAATCGATGCCGATTTCCAGAACGCACCTTTTCAATTTGCGCGCCCGGCAAAGATCCGATCGAAGGTGAGACCTGTATTTTAATACCCCACCAATTTGGATACCAAGTCTAACCCTGGGTCATTCCTCACCCGATGAAGCGCGTTTGACTCTCATTAAAGCAGCTGCAGTCTGTCGACTATGACCAAAGTTTTGGGCCTCTAATCCAGGAAAGGGACTCTAAGCCAACTCCAGCAAGGCCTCTCACCCCACCCTGGTTTTATGGGCTTCCAACCCAAAGGCGTGCTAACCACTCCCCTGTTCTTGCTAGACTCTGTTCTAATGATCTCGATTAGAACTTTTCTCAAGCCCGCGAATGATCGATCTGCTCCAACTAACAAAGTGCCGAAAATCAATGCGAAAACCACACTGTGGGCCCGATTTCTGACTGGCGATCGAAACAGCTCAACACCCTTGATCGCAAACTTGTGTTTGAGGGTCTTTTGAGATCCCGGACGAGCCCCCAATGTAAATTGCTCATTTCTAAGCTTCCACCAGTAAAAACACTGAATCAAGCACTTGAAACAACTAACCTTTATTTTAACAAAAGCGCATTACAGTTCAACTACTATACCTATCCCACCATGGGCTCGATCCTCATATCTGCCTGTTCACACCCTCTAGGCCTCGCTCAGACAGACTCTCCAGAAGTTCACGCAGTCCCAAGCAAAGATACTCAAGGAGCAAGATAGACCACTCCTCCGAAATCCAATGGACTGACGTGTAGTACGTAACGGAACGTCATGGCCGCCATTTATTAAAGCAAAACGCGACTTCCGGTATGCCTCCCACTGTGCACTCCGCTCTATCATCTATGCTGTAATCAGTGTTGTAGGAAACAGTGTTTGATATAGCTCATCTATCACATCACATATTTTAGTTAATTTTATTGTAAATGTTTTCCCCCTGTTCCCCCATTTCCCTCCCATCTTTCCTCCCCAGCCCCCACCTTTGCTTAGTTTCCTTTGCATTGTATTGTGCAGCTTCCCTTGTATTGCTTTCACACACACTGTGCACAAAATTAAATTTAACTTATATATATATATATATATATATTTATATGAATGTGTGTTTGTGTGTGCCTGTGTGTGAGAGGCAATTTAAAGGCGTGTCCCACCAGCATGCGATTGCATGCGTCTCGCAGGGCCGGTCCCACTTCGATCGGCGGATGCATATGCAGTTGTGC
Organism: Raja brachyura; assembly: GCA_963514005.1. The sequence goes on along the minus strand of OY740781.1, from coordinate 74,232,738 downwards.
GGGGCTGATCCCGACATCGCGCAGGACTACACTGTCCAAAATTCCTGTCGGCCAGCAGGCGCATTGAGGGCGTATGCAGCGTCTTGACGTCATACGCCTAGCATGTGATGTTGTGCGAGAGTTGTTTTTTAAATGTGCTATATGAATAAAAGTGACTTGACTTGACATATTTCTCTAGTTCCTTTCTTCAGATTTCCTCTAATTTGTTGAGCAACCTTATTCTTTCAATCTCTGTGTATATATATATATATATATATATATATATATATATACATACATACATACATACATATACATACACACTCACACACACACGCATATATATATATATACGCACACACACATATATATATATATATATATATATATATATATATATATATATATATGTGTGTGTGTATCACAATATATATACACACACACAGATATATCACTATATATATAGTGTGTGTATATATATATCACAATATATATATACACACAGATATATATCACTATATATATATATATACAGTGTGTGTGTATATATATATATTGTGATATATATACACACACACAAAATATATATATATCACAATATATATTACAATTTATGTGTATATACACATACATATTTGTATGTATACACACACATATACATATATAAATAAAATATATATGAAATCGTAATATTGTAAATAAAATATCCATGAACACAATGTCGAAATATTTTTCCATTCTTTCATTCTATATTAGCGTAACACAATGTAGTGCATACATACCTACATATTTAAATTAAGTCGATAAGTTGGTCAAATAATATGGGGACCTTCTTGCTTTTTTTTGAGACATGGATTTTTTAAATATGAATATCTCATAACAACACATTTGTGGGTTAGCCTTATATTGCACCAAGCCCCACAATTTCAAATAACTCTAAATTGAACTTTATAAACAAGGAAAACACATTTTATTTCCGTCATTTATGGTAATATTTACATAATTCACATCATTTTGTGCACGACATATACAGGGGGTTGCAGTGTTTTGAAAGTGGTGTAAAATTCAACATATTTCAGACAATGATAGCCCCACCCCTTGCTTACCCCAAAGAACAACATTTCCAACATACAATAATAAATAAATCGTCATTTGCACAATTTTGTGTGGGTAACGGGAGGTTCTCATTCTTCCTCTTGAGTAACCGGCGTTGGGAAAACAGACGTTTCGGCATGTTCGGGATGTCAAATAGCATTGGAACTACATTGCAATTTAGCCTGTTATTGGTCTGCCTGTTGGAAAACTAGTCAAGTTCAGTGTTCAGAACAAAGACGACAGGTGGTTGACAAGTACACCAGAGTTTGGTGGAGGAGATCTTGCCGACGAGTATTCTGGACACGATATCGACATCCGAAATTACAGAAAATCTCTTATAGGATTAACTAAGAAGGGAAAAAATGTAGTTATAACTGCACATCTGCAGAATGGATGATATATAATTTAAGTGCAATTGTTCAGTTGTGGGGAGAGACCTGTATATAGAAGATGCATTTTGCCACTAATATGTCAATCAGACATATTCAATGTAGAAGAGCATATTTAAAACTTCTTACGTAGACCATTTAAAGTATTTTCTTTCTATCCTCTTTTGGACCTAAGACACTTGCAGGGCTGCCAACTCTCAGGCAGAGAGAGAGAGGAGAGGAATGATGGCACGTTATAACACACAGCCGTCCCATTCTGACCGTTGCCGAACCCCGCACCATACCATTGCACCCTTCTTCACGGCGGCCCAGTGATGTCTCGGCTCTGACAATTCGAGGGATCTAATCGGTAACAACACTGAGAGCAGCCCCGGACCGCCGCGCTCCCTGACTCGAATCTGAGGTTGAAATCTCGTGATGAGCCTGATGTGTCTCTCTCCCCATCTCTCTCTGCCCCTTCTCTCTTCTCTCCCTCTCTCCCTACGTACCATATTTTGGAGACACCTGCCATACAGAAACAAAAACAGAAATGTACAGAAGAAGAAAAATTGCTGACTTTATTATTGTGGTAAGTTTAGATCTATTAAAAAAAAATCTAGTAACTTTCTAATGTACCGACAAACCCAGTTTCCCAATGAGAGTTGATATGGGAACAGAAAATAAAATTTTCAGGACTGAATAATATCGACAGAAAACAATAATATTTCCTCACCTTTCTTTGATGTTGGGGAACCTGAAGAAACACAGGTTGAGTCGTCTACATCGGCGATTGGAGCAATTTATACCGAACAGTGAGCTGCAGATGTGGACGCCATGACAGTGTGCGGGCAGCCCTATAAAATGCCCTAAGTAATGGCGTAGACAATCACACACGTCATTCTATGCTTTTTTCGCTGAGTGGCACATCTTGCTCCTCTAGTATCATAGGGGTGGTCTCTTAATAACCCAATTTCAGATATTGATTAACCCCATACAGAACAAACATTTCCCTCTCCCAATAATACAACAGCTCATACATTGTATAAGAAATAAAGCTCTCGAAGGAAGCTAACAAGAACAAATATTGAAACAAGCCTGCTGAGATTCAAACAATTTCTCCAAGGTTCAACAGTTTTACCAATCATCAATTAACAGGATGACCATCTTGCAACATTATGTATACTGTTTACAATGCTTTTGCAGTGACCCAATAGAAATGATGCATTTAAGGTTAATTTGAAAAACCCCAATACATGTTATCAATTTAAGAGAAACATGAAGAACACCTGCACCCCTTACCATCCTGCAGATCAGTCTGAGCCTAGACTGGCTGGCGTCAATCAAAGCCTGTAGAATTTAGCAGACAAGGGTCTTTTTTATATATTTTTTTAATATATTATATGTGGAATTATATTACTTTACTTTTGAATGGTATTATACAGTAGACTGGAGGGGATATGTATGTCAGATAATGTTATTAGTATTAGTTGATCATAAACTAGGGTACGAAATTGGGATATATGTGCTGAGACATCTACCTCATTATAATCCACCATAATATCCAAATGCAAGAAACTAATAAGAAAAAGGGGGGTGATGGAATCACCTTCTGTAGTTGGAATGTAAAAGGTATTAATGAACCAATTAAAAGAGGTAAGGTTTTGGCACAATTAAATAGAATGCAAGCTGATATAATCTACCTTCAAGAGACACATCTAAAAAAGGAGGCACAATATAGGTTAACGGCAAATTGGATTTCTAGGGTGTATCATTCATCATTCACTCATAAATCTCGAGGAGTTGCCATCCTTATTCGTAAACGTATTCAATTTAAACATAGTTCAATAATAGAGGATCCTGAAGGTAGATATATAATAGTTACGGGTGAACTATACTCGAAGAAGGTTGTACTTATGAATATATATGGCCCAAATTTTGATAATCCGCTATTTTTTAAGAAAATATTTAACATTATTCCTACAGTAACACAGAACAATCTAATAATTGGGGGCGACTTAAATTGCACTTTGGATAACTATTTGGACAGATCATCAACCAAAAGGAAGGCTATTTCTAAATCAAGCGAATTGATAAATTCCTTTAATAGATCAGCTAATGTCAAAGATATTTGGAGAAATGTAAATCCTAATGGTCGAGAATACTCATTTTATTCTCCGGTATTTGGAACATACTCCAGGATAGATTATTTTCTAATAGATTCAAAACTTGTCCCATTTACGTATGACTCAAAATATCATAATATTATTATTTTGGATCATGCTCCATTAGCATTCAAGATTAACTTAAAGGGTATAACTAAAGGATATTCGCAATGGAGACTTAATCCTCATATATTAAATGATAAAGCGTGCTCAGATTATCTGGTTAAACAGATTGAATTATTTTTTGAAACCAATGATAAACCTGGAATCTCATCATCTCTTTTATGGGACACATTTAAAGCTTTTATACGGGGTGCTATAATTTCAGCGCAGGCACATCTGAACAAGGAAAATAGAAAGATTCAACAGAAATTGGAAAATGAAATAAGGCAGTTGGACATGGAAAATGCTATGTCTCCATCTAGGGTTATACATAATAAAATTGTAACATTAAAATATAAATTAAATGAGATACAATCAAAGTATGTTATTAAACTTTTTCAAAAGACCAAACAAGTATATTTTGAATTTGGGGATAAACCGCATAAATTGTTAGCTCGGCAACTAAGAAAATCAGAAGAAGAAAAAATGAAATATAAGGTCAAATCTGAACAAGGAGAAATATTAACTTTACCAAAAGACATTAATGATAGATTCCAACAAAACTATCAAAAACTTTATACATCAAAAGTGATGGATCAACCCGAGGCAATAGAAACGTTTCTCCAGAAATGTCACATTAATGGATTAGATCGGGAAGGTAGAGAATTATTAGATGCTGAAATATCAGCAAAAGATAGTGAGGAATCAATTAGATCATTGAAGAATGGTAAAGCTGCAGGACCCGATGGTTTGGGGGTTGAATTTTATAAGAAGTTTCATGATTTGATCGTCCCACGGCTACAAACTATGTACAAAGTTGCCTACGAACAAGAACAACTTCCAGAAACCCTAAAAGAATCCACAATTACACTTATTCCTAAAGCATACAAAGATCCAGAAGACCCAGGATCATACAGAGCAATAGCTCTTTTAAATACAGATCAAAAAATATTAACAAAAGTTTTATCTCAAAGGTTAAGTTTAGTGATCAATAGATTAATACATCAAGATCAAACAGGTTTTATTCCTAAACGTTACTTCACTTATAATTTAAGACGTCTATTTAATATCATTTACTCGAAAAGAATGATTGATATTGAACTAGCAGTTATATCCCTGGATGCGGAGAAGGCGTTTGACCAGGTTGAATGGCCTTACCTATTTAGGATAATGCAGAAATTTCAACTGGGAGAAGGATTTTGCAAATGGGTTAGAATTTTATACTCTGGCCCAACAGCAAGAATCCTAACAAACCAAATGTTATCAGCAAAATTCAATCTTTCTAGGGGTTGTAGACAAGGCTGTCCATTATCATCTTTATTATTTGCACTCGCTATAGAATTATTGGCCGAAAGGATTAGAGCAGAACCAGAAATTTATGGATATAATACCAAAACTACAATTAACAAAATATCTTTATATGCAGATGATGTTTTATTATATATAACAAAACCAGAGATTAGTATCCCTAAAGTACTTGAAGTGATAAATGAATTTAGTAAGTTCTCAGGATATAGAATTAACTGGAATAAAAGTGAAATTATGCCTATAACAGGAATTAAATTGAATAAATTACAAAAATTTCCATTTAAAATAGCTAATAATCAAATTAAATATCTTGGAATTAATGTATCAAAATCTTATAACTCTTTATTTAAATCTAATTTTCCCCAATTATTAAATAAATTAAAAAATAATATTTTATATTGGAAAACATTACCGATATCAATGATCGGTAGAATATGTGCCATTAAAATGATTTTTTTGCCTCAATTACTATATTTATTTCAAGCCATTCCGTTATATCTTCCTAAAACATTTTTTTTTTAATTGATTCTATAGTTAATAGCTTTATTTGGGATTATAAAAATCATTGAATAAGTAAAACACACTTATGTAAATCTAAGATAAATGGTGGCTTAGCTTTACCTAATTTTTCATATTATTTTTGGGCGGTTCAGATTAAGAACTTTAATTATTGGTTGATACAGATGGAACAGGACCCGGTTTGGTTAAGAATTGAAAAGGAAGATTGTTTCCCATTCGACATAAGCACAATACTCCTTGCCCCTGGGGTGGTACAAAAAAATCATATAAGGAAAACCCTATAATTTTAAATAATATACGTACCTGGAAACAAATCATTAAGACTTTACATTTAGAAACTATGCCACTTTGTTTACCAATTATGAATAATCCTATGTTTAAACCTTCGACATTGGATGTGGGGTTTAGACATTGGAAAAATTTAGGAATAATAAGGATAGAACATCTTTATAGGAATGGGAAATTCCTCTCATTTCAGGAGTTGAAAGAGATTTATGGATTGCAAGCAAATAATTTATTTAGATATTTACAAATTAGAGATTATGTCAAATTAAATACGCTAAATTATAGAAATAGAGATCCAGGTTTACTGGATGAAGTACTTAACAAGCATCCAACAACAGAAAAATTAATAGCATATATATACAATATTTTTTTGGACAGGGAAATGCCAAAAACTGAACTATTCCAACAAAAATGGGAAAATTAAATTGGTTTACCTATATCAGAAGATTTTTGGGAAGAAAGCTTACAATGAATTCATCGCTGTTTGTTAAATGCCAAACATACTTTGATACAATTCAAAGTAATACATAGATTACACTAGTCAAAAAAGAAATTAAATAGAATTTTTCCTAATATATCACCATTATGTGATAAATGTCAGCACATAGAAGCCGATTTAACTCATAGTTTTGTAATATGTACAAAACTTAATAACTATTGGACTGAGATTTTTAAAATTATTTCCATAGTTTTAAAGATTACATTAAGCCCTGACTCAAAATTAATTATATTTGGGGTTTTAGATTCAAACCAAACTTTAACAGTAAATCAAAGAAATTTTCTGGATTACTGTTTAATAATTGGAAAAAAATTAATATTACCATTTTGGAAGGGATCATTATCCCCGACAATTAAAATGTTGACAGTGGAAATGTTGGAGACATTACAACTGGAGAGAATTAGGTTTATCCTAATGGATAAACTTGAGCTTTTTGAACAAATATGGTCTCCATTCACTGATTATATGAAGGGGTAGCTGGCCTCAGCATTGAAAATCAATAAGTTCCCGGTGGGAAGATCAAACAAAAATGTTTAACTTCAGATTTATATACTTGTCTCTATATATTATATTTAGAAATTGCTCCATTCATTGATAAGATGTATACTGTTTTCTTTTCCACAAGTATAAAACAGTTTACTAGTTATAGGGTTTTTTTTTCTTTTTTTTTTGATGTTTTTTAAATTTTTTTTTAATATATTAATCAAATATAATCATACTCTTTTAATCACCCACTATTCTTTCTTTATACTTTTTTCTTTTTCTCTTTTTCACTCTATAAAAAAAAGTGAGGCCTATATATATGGTTTGTTAATATTTATATAATTTTGGAAAGATGTATTAACTATATCTGAGAAAAATTGTTATATTATTTGTAATATGTATGGCCTCTAATAAAAATATATTTAAAAAAAAAAACAAACGGAATCGTCCTGCACCTATTTTCTATGTTTCTATGTTTCTATCCATCAAGAATCGACATTCAGGAAGGACTTCTTTAAACGATGAGAAAGTGTTCATTCACATCAAAATTATTAATGAACATTGGAAACCTGGAGCAGAGGTACCTCACAGGTCAACTGTATAGTGAGGAAACAATACACTATACTCTTCATTAATCGATCGGCGAGGTCTCGATACTACTTTATAAATGTTATAAACAATTGTCCATGCTATAAACAGAATGTTGTTGTACTTTAGGGAGTATGGAGGAAATTCATCAGGAGTCTAATGAAGGGACTTGAGCCGTAACGTCACCTATTCTTTTTCTCCTGTGATGCTGCCTTAGCCACTGAGTTGCTCCAGCATTTTGGTCCCATCAGGATATTGTTTGGATGCTGCATTTCACTTATGAGGAGAGACTGGATAGGCTCAGTTTGTTTTCCTTACAGCAGAGAAGGCTGAGAGGGAACATCAGAGAAGTATATTAAATGATTAGAAGCATAGATAGAGTAGATAGTAAGCAATCTTTCCTATGGCAGAGTTGACAAAAACCAGAGTGCACAGGTTTAAAGTGAGATGGAAGAGGGTGAGAAGGAATCTGAAGATTTTATTTTCAACAAGAGGGTACCTAGTGCTCTGCCTGTGAAGGTGTTAGAGGCAGGTACAGTTACAACATTTAAGAAGCATTTGAATGAATGAATGAATGAATGAATGAATGAATGAATGAATGAATACTTTGTTGTCACATGTGACAAGTCACAGTGAAATAGTCACCACATAGAGGATGCTTACAAAATTACAATGTTATTTACAATATATATTAACAATTTAGATGAGAGAATTAAATACAACATCTCCAAGTTTGCGGATGACACAAAGCTGGGTGGCAGTGTGAGCTGTGAGGAGGATGCTATGAGGCTGCAGGGTGACTTGGATAGGTTACGTGAGTGGGCAGATGCATGGCAGTTGCAGTATAATGTGGGTCAAAGTGAGGTTATCCAATTTGGTGGCAAGAACAAGAAGGCAGATTATTATCTGAATTATCTGAATTAGGAAAAGGGAAGGTGCAACATTGTTTGTACATCAGTCATTGAAAGTAAGCATGCAAGTACAGCAGGCAGTGAAGAAATCAAATGGCATGTTGGCCTTCATAACAAGAGGATTTGAGTATCGGAACACGGAGGTCCTACTGCAGTTGTACAGGGCCCTGGTGAAACTGCACCTGGAGTATTGTGTGTAGTTTTGATCTCCTAATTTGGGAGTGGACACTCTTGTTATTGAGGGAGTGCAGTGTAGGTTCACCAGGCTCATTCCCAGGATGGCGGGACTGACATTATGATGAAAGAATGGGTCGACTGGGCTTGTATTCACTGGAATTTAAAAGGATGAGAGGGGATCTTATAGAAACATATAAAATTCTTAAGGGGTTGGACAGGCTAGATGCTGGAAAAATGTTCCCCATGTTGGGAGAGTCCAGAACCAGGGGTCACCGTTTAAGAATAAGGGGTAGGCCACTTAGGACTGAGGAGAGGAAAAACGTTTTCACCCAGAGAGTTGCGAATCTGTGTAATTTTCTGCCACAGAAGGAAGTAGAGGCCAATTCACTGCATGTTTTCAAGAGAGAGTTAGATTTAGCTCTTAGGACTAACGGAATTAAGGGATATGGGGGAAAAGCAGGAATAGGGTACTGATTTTGGATGATCAGCCATGATCATATTGAATGGCGGTGCTGGCTCAAAGGGCCGAATGGCCTACTCCTGCACCTATTTTCTATGTTTTTATCTCCTTTAAACTTTGCCCCTTTCACCTTAAAAAATGCCCCCCAGTCTTTGCCATTTCCATCCCAGAGAATGACTGTCTACCGTATCTATGCCTCTCATAATTTTAGATACTCATATCAGATGTCAACTCAACCTCTGACATTCCAGATAAAGCAATCCTAGTCTGCGCAACCTCCATTAGGATAGAATCAATGACTCTAACCACCTTTTTCTTGAAGGTTTACACTCCTTTTGAGCTCCTTCATAAAAAGATCCCCCGCTCCTAAACAACAAGCATTAACCCACAGAGCTTAACTAGCTTCTACATCAAAAAGAAAAGCTAATTGATCTCAATAAACTCATTAATACAGTCAAATATTTCTTCTACGCTTCTATGTATAAAAGTGACTACCAGATTTTGTATAGATGAATAGATAGGTTTGATAGCTCCATAAAGGTTATTGTTTGAAGCTGTTGCTGCTCTGCTATCTTGATGTAGCTGGATGTGCGCCAGAAAACTTGTTTATGCTTGTCAACGGAATCCCTACTTCAGTTCGAGTATAGGAATGCTGATGGAATAGGATCAACTCCAAAGATTTTTCCATCCATACCTCACTGAATCTAAAGTATTCCGTTCCAACTTGGGCCTCTTTGCAAATCAGCAGCATTTTCAGTGTCCTCTGAAGTGAAAATAATTTGACTTATTTTCTGGCTCATCAAAATATAATTGCCATCTGCAAAGCATCTGACATTTAATAGTATTTTCCCCTGTAAAACCAGTATATTGTGATTTGCTTCTGTTTGAAACCATAACAGATGTATATGTTGCTCCCTATCACACTCCACTATAAAGGGCTTCAACTAAGCCAGTGCATTTTCCAAATGGAAACAGAGCCATTCTTTGATCTAGACAAGAGTTTAACTGCCATAAGTAAATCCCTGTGTTTCCCTCAGATTTCTTTTAATGCTGAATGTCATGTCTAGGTTTGCACATTCCCACCATACAATGCTTTCACATCATACTCGGGGAGTATAAAGGTCAATTAGACACAAAATGTTGGAGTAACTCAACAGGACAGGCAGCATCTCTGGAGAGAAGGAATGGGTGACGTTTCGGGTCGACACCCTTCAGTTGATGTGCCCAAGTCTAGGTCTCATCAGATGCTGCTCAGTATTCACCCCAGTGTCCCGACATCCCATTACATCCACCACTGCTGTAGCAAATAGAATGTCCACTGTAATAAGATTAAATGCATGGAATGATCTGTCAAATGGTGTAGTGGAGATAAAATTGTGACCAACATTAAAAATATGATGTTATACATATGAAATTCTAAGTTCAAGATAAATAACTTTTCTCAGCTGAAATTTGAAATATTTAAATACCTTGGTGCTAAAATTGAGCTGTCCTGTCTGGAAATAGAAAAAGCTCCATCCAGGCTGCAGCTCAAATGCCAAAGACATAGGCACAGAACTGAGATTTTGGAGATTTGATCATTTCAATTGTCAGAGCAAATCACTTATATTTGTTCAAGTATCCATTCCATTGCATCGGCTGCAGCAGCACCCAACCATTCTCATGGTTTGTGTGCTGTCCAGTATTGTCAAAATAAAGAATAAAAATAATTCTCCATGGTCCAAACGACGATAATTTTTAAATCATTAATTTCCTTCTGAGGATATTTTTTTTCCTGTGAGGCAGTCAAAGGTCTTTGGAAAGCATGGATCTATGGATCTACAATGAAAATGGATTGCATGGAGGGCAGGATACATGGATCAAGAGCAGAGTTAGCAGAGAACCTCTTCAAAGTTCTTTTTCCAAAGATGATCATTGTCTCTTTATCTTTCATCAGCCTTCCTCCATTCTTGGTTTTATTTAGCACAGTGGGATCTCAGGCATTTTTGGCCGTAGAGGATCTTGCCAAGACCCCTCCAGAGATGCTGCCGAGGTGTTCCAACCTGAAACGTCATCCATCCTTTCGCTCCAGAGATGCAGGCTGACCCACTGAGTTACTCCAGCACTTTGGGTGTTTTCTGATACAGAACTTACAATTTGCATGGCAGCATTAATCACCACTTTCCTATATGCTTCAGAGACGTGGTCTAACAACAGCAAGATATTGCGCTTCAAAGCATTGCTGCTATTTCCAATGATAGCACCAATATTTTGAACTGCAAAGAATTTCAGAGAGATAGCACCAATGCTGTTTCTGCAAAATTTGCCAAATTCACACACAAGACAAGCAAGCCTACATCAGCATCTTGTCCACCACTACATCCAAACACCAATTATATCCATCTAGCTCTGACAGACGACCCATATCATTCACATGCCCAGAACTAAACACATACAGGCATTCTCCCCTGAACTCCATCACAGCAAGACTACCCTGAGCTCCATCACAGCAAGAAGTGATCAGGATCATCATCATCATCATCATCGTAAAAAATATTAGCGAAGCAGTGGTGCTGGTTTCCGACGGGCACGTTGACAGACGCACCACACATCTCTGTCCTCCATGCAGCTGACAAGTTCCTCTTTTTTCCCTGCGCAAGCGTCTTCCATCAACAACTTCAGCATCGTCTTGATTGGCTGTCCCGGGTCACATCCTATTGTAGGTCTTGCTGGTCACATCTTCCATGGGTGGGTTCCCACAGCACAACCTTGTTTGCTGGCATTTCTGGGTGGCAGTGGCAGTGACCAACAAGCTTCATCCTTCTCGACGTGATCTTCTCAGTCAGAGGCAGAATCCCCCCATGGAGTTGGGCGTTGGTGATGTGGTCTCTCCAACTGACATTTTGGACTTTACTAAGCATTCGAGTGTAGGTACCATCAAGAGACTTGGACTGTGCTCGAGTGAAAGTCCATGCCTCACACCCGTACAATAATATGGTCTCTACAGTTACATGGAAGAATCTCAGTTTGAGACCGTTAGACATCCAAGACATCCAGATTTTCCCCATGTTATTGAGGGCTTTCCATGCAAGCGCTTTCTGGACCTTGATGTCATTCTCGGCATCCTCGCTCCCAGGTACTTGAAGTCCTCCACTTTCTTGAGAGATGCACCGCCACGGGTCTTGAGAGGCTCATGGTCATCATCGTTGAACGTCATGTACTCTGTCTGCGTGGCATTGAGGTGGAGGCCCAGTTTCTCGCACTCTGTCTCGACCCTGCCGAGCATTACGTAGCATATCAGCAGAGAACATTTATGTGTCATATATGTTCCCACTGGAATTCTTGACTGAGTAATGAAGTAGTCTATACCAGGCAGAATTATATCAGAATTATTGGTGATTTATTAGCTATAGAAATGATTGATTGCAAAATGACAATCTACCTTCTCAACACAATTTCTCAGGTGGAAATCTCTGGGAAATGTCAACAATTCTGCTTTTATAGAGAAGATTCACTAGGTTGGCTCCTGGGATCCTTGTCTTATGAGGAGAGGTTAAACCAAATGGCCCTGTGATCTTGGGAATTTTGAAGTACAGAAGATAATCCTAACAAAATGTGTGCGATTCTAACATTCTTGACAGAATGGATGCTGAGATGATGTTTCTACACCTGAGGAAACCTAGAACCAGGAGACATTGTTTCAGAAATGGGATTTCCCACTTAAGATGAAGATAACGATAACTTCTTCATGTAAAGGCTCATGAATCTTTGGGATCCTCTGACCCAAAATGCTATGGTGGTTGACTGTCATTGAATATATTTAAGGCAGACACAGCCTGATGTTTGGACTATAGGAGAGACAAATGTTGTGAAGAAACAGGCAAGTAAATGGAATTGTATGCAAAGATCAGATTAGACTTGATCCTACTGAAGAGTACAACGAGATCAAGGGAAATATGATTTAATTGTTCTCCCGACTTTTTTTTCATGTTTTATGACCAGCTGCAATGATAGGAACATGGTGTGGCCAGCTTTTAAAGGTTATTTCAGATGCTGTATGGACAGGATTTATTCTGGCCCACCCACGTGACTTGATTGAATCATGGAAGGTCCTGCAACCTTACATGGCTTTGCCAATGAAGATACAATCTTTCACCAAATTCAACCTTTCAGATATAAATCAAGAAAGTGCAGGACTCAACCATCGGTGCCAGCAGTAAGCTTTGCTTATAATGTTCTGGTCCATCAGAAAAGTTCATTTCTGTGAAATATTTCACGTTATCAGAAAGTTGCCATGTGATATTATAGAACACAGAAACCAGCCCTTCAGCTCACCAAGTCAAAGCCGACTATCAAGCACATATCTACACCAGCACTACACTAATGCCCATTTTATTCTCCCCAGGCTCTCATCAAATCCACTTGAACCCTACTGCTCCTCTCCACATGTTGTCTCCGAGTTCTAGATTTCCCTAGAAGGTGATGATTTTCTCAGCATCTATTCTGTCAATTTGCAGTGGCCAATTAATCTATCAGCCCGCACATCTTTGGGATGTGGGGGGAAACCTGAACACGGAAATCTGAACACCCTGAAGATAGTCACACAATTAAGGGAGAAAGTGCAAACTCTCAACCGGCAGCACCAAAGGTCAGGATTGAACCCTGGTGGCCAGGCTGTGGAGAAGCAGCTGTAACTGCTGTATAACGGTGCTGTGCTAGATATCTCAGTAGTGAAGTTTACGGGGATGGGGAGGCATAAACAAACTACTGTATATTACACTATTGGCAAAAATCTGACAAACCTTATTTTAGTTTGAGGATTTCTAGACTTTCTAACTTACAGAGTTCTATTCCGGACACGACAAATTATTATTCCCGTAATTGTTCAGCACTTTACCAGAAAGCAAAACCATTTTTTTTCTTTCTCATCAGAAGCATTTGGCATTCATTTGCTGAAAATGTAAGCAGCTTTGGTGAAATAAATCCAATAAAAAAATAGAAAAAAAATAAAATGAACATTATTTAAAATGTGAGCACATATGGTATTTGATTGTAATAATGCCAAAGCACAATCATTAGTTGGTATTTGAGACCAAGGAGAACTGAGCACGTACCCTTGCCAAAAAAAAATGAGAAGCAAAAAAATCTCCTTCAACCAACCCAGAGGTTATGCCTATGCAATGATGCAATTTTAAACAAGCTCATGAAGCGAAGCAAAACTTTATAAGATACACATGAAAGATTACTACAGTAGCTCTTATTTCATAGAATGTGGGTCCCATCAAAATGAAAATTCTAAAATGTTTTCATTTAAAGCACTTCTTCATATGGTTCTCACTACCTGCATTGAGATGATAAAGTCATGCCACGTATTTGTTCTGCATTGTGCGATTTCACTAATTCCAGAAATAACCCTCATCTCTCTACCTTCTAAAAGATAAATCTTTTTGTTTTACTGGATCATCTTGCCTTTGATATAAGAGAACTGTCAGTTCAAGCAGACAAAAAGGTTCTTTGTTTTCTGATGCCCAGCTCCTTTGTTTACCATGTGCAAATTGTCTGTTTATCTAAACCCTTTTATCATTCGATCTTTGAAATGTAAAACCAAGGATACTTCTACCATTTTATCAAACCCATTTACTCCATAAGCACAGCAGCATTTGAGCAATTAATGATTTTTAAGTGCACATTTTTATCTTTAAGTACAGATTTCTGAATAAAAATGCAAATGTATTTGCTTATTTAAAATCAGAGTCTTGAGATTTTAATTTATATACAATTATATTTAAATACATGACAAATACTCTTATTAACTCAAATATTTCATTACCCAGAAGATCAGAAATTATGCTTTAAAAGTAATTAAAAAATGACTGCAGAAAGATTTGGTCATTGTATCAAAGTTCCGACTAACTCAATCCATGGAAAGTGTAGGAAGGAACTACGGATGCTGCTATAAACCGAAGATAGACACAAAAAGCTGGAGTAACCTTTCAGTCTGAAGAAGAGTCTCTACCCGAAACGTCACCCATTCCTTCTCTGCAGAGATGCTGCCTGTCCCGCTAAGTTACTCCAGCTATTTGTGTCCGTCTTCAATCCATGAAAATATCTGCAAGTCAAATGTGCATTATTTTCTTCCAGACCAGCCTGCTCCCATTTCATTTTCATAGCTATCACCAAACCATTCTTTTGTTATGATTGTCATGAACATGATATGTTAAGCGCCTGCCCCACTTGGGCGTCATTTCCGCGTCACGCAGGTGGCGCGCGATGATTTTGTGAATCCCAAAATCCTGGGGCGCAACGCGCGACCGCGCGTCACTGCCTACGTCACTACGCACTATGCGCGCATAATGCACGCCATGCGCGCATCATGTGTGAGTCGTGACATGTAAATGATGTCGCGTAAATGACGCGCAAATGACGCCCAAGTGGGACAGGCGCTTTAATTCTATTTCTGTCTCCACAGCCACAACCTGTCCTGCTGAGCATATGTTTTATGATTTCATCTTGACTTGAGTCTGTTCACAGGGCCAGTTTCCACACTGTATCTCTAAAACTAAAACTAAATTATCGAGATTTACTTTTCATTTATTTTTTCTTGAAAAATCTGAGCCATTAGTTTAGTTTAGTTTAGTTTAAGGAAACAAGCCCTTCGGCCCACAGAGTCCACGTCAACCATTGATCACCCATGCACTTGTTCTATCTTGTATCTGGGAAGTGCAGCGCTCGTAGTAGCAGCGGCTCGCCTGCAGTCCGTCTGTTTTTCTTTTTTTGTTGTTTTTTTGTCTTGTTTTAGTGTGTTAATTTGAGTTATCATGTAGTGTATGTGTGTGGGAGGGGTGGGAGAAACGTTTTAGTCTCTTCCTTTGGGGGCGGACGCGACTTTTCTTGTCGTATCCCCCGTCCGCGCTGAGGCCTAATGGCGGAGCTGACAGCCTCCAACTGCGACCGACCTCGAGGCTCAGGAGGCAGAGCCAGCCAGGACTTACCAGCGCGGAGCTGGCCGACTTTGGGGCTGCGGCGGGTTCCGGCATTCCGGCGTTCCGGCGGCCTGACTCGGAGCATTGGCGGCTTTCTGGTGGCAGCGGCAGCGACTTCGGAGGTTCGGCCGTGGGCCCAGTGGATGACATCGTTGGGAGCTCGCAGGTCACAGGTTGGTGACCTGTTTTTCCAGAGCTCCCGCGGCAACAGCTGCGTCCGCTGGACTGGAGGTCAGCAGCTTCGGCAGTTTCGACTGCCCTGGGCCGTGGAGTTGAACCGGCCCATTCACTGAGCACGGTTCAGCCGCGGGACTTATTTACATCACCCGGTGGGGTCACAACATCAGAGCCCTGGGTCGCCTCAGCGCAGAGGAAGAGAAAGAACAAGAAGGGAAGAGACAAAGACTTAAGATTTTTGCCTTCCATCACAGTGAGGAGGTGTCTGGTGAACTCGCTGTGGTGCATGTTAAATATGTGTTTATTGTGTGTTTTGTTCTTTACTATATGTATGACTGCAGGCAACGAAATTTCGTTCAGACCGAAAGGTCTGAATGATAATAAAAGTTTTCCTATTTTCCTATTTTCTTATCCTACATCCTAGGGACAATTTACAGAAGCCAATTAACCTACAAACCTGCACCTTTGGAATGTGGAAGGAATGCAGAGAAAGGGCGATAGGGAGAATGTACAAACTCCACACAGACAGCATGCATAGTCAGGATTAAACCCAGGTCTCTGAAGACTCTAGAGACAAAGACCCACACTTGACATCACCACAGTCTCGCTCCCAACACTGCTGCTCCACTACACCTTGCCTTGTTTTTATTAGGTACTCAATTAGCCAATTTTGATGGGATTAGCCAATTAATGGGCTTTCTGCACAAAGATGCCACTCCTGCTCCAACCAGAAATTGACTTGCCCAAACCTGTCCATTGAATGGCGTTTTAAATTTCTCACTCCTGCAATCTCCTGAAATTAATTTGCTGCAACCAGTCAACAGGCCTGCTGCTCAAAGCTATCTCTTCCGCTCCAACCTCAAATTCTTGCTGAAGAGTTGATTACTTTGAGCACTGTTAATATTGAAATGCCAAAAAGGTTGTACGCAAATACTATGCATGCTGATAAGCAATTTGATAATGGGAGATGCAGATGTGGAAAAAATGTCTTAAAGTGGATTTAATATTTTGGATAAAGTGTTTTTTATGTAAAACTCAGCGAAATGACAATGACTGCTTCAAAATGGTGAACCCAGCACATGTTATGGATCTAGTATTAGACAATAGACAATAGACAATAGGTGCAGGAGTAGGCCATTCGGCCCTTCGAGCCAGCACTGTCATTCAATGTTTTCATGGCTGATCATCCCCAATCAGTACCCCAATCCTGTCTTCTTCCCATATCCCCTGATTCTGCTATCTTTAAGAGCCCTATCTAGCTCTCTCTTGAAAGTATCCAGAGAACCGACCTCCACCGCCCTCTGAGGCAGAGAATTCCACAGACTGAGGCACATAATTCCACACACAGAGTATTGTCATGAATGTACTGCAGCCTGAGAAAAAACATGGCAAGAGTCAGTTGACTGCTTTGATGAAGCCTAAAGTTGATGCAGTGACTTTTAGACTGTGGACTTTAGAGATACAGCTTGGAAACATGCCCTTCAGCCCACCAAGTCCACACTGAGCAGCAATAACCCCATTCACCAATGCTGTCCTACACACTGGGGACAAGTTGCAATTTTACCAAAGCCAAACCTACAGACCTGTGCATCTTTGGAGTGTGGTAGGAAACCGGTGCACCCAGAGAAAACCCATGCTGCCATGAGAACAACATACAAACTCTGTGCAGACAGCACCAGAGTCAGTATAGAACCTGGGTCTCTGGCACTGTGAGGCAGCTACTCTTATGTCCACGCCACTGTGCCGCCTGCCAGGTCCAGGTGTCTGTGCAGTTTGCATCCTGTGGTTCAATGAGAACCCTCCGGTTAGAGGAAGATTGAAGCCATCACATAATACTTCTGAAACTGAAGTGATTCTCTTCCTGTGACTGAAGAGTAGGTTGTTGAGACATTGTGCCCCCTGACAGTATCCCTAAATGTAGTATTAATTAAACAAATGGCTATGATGTCAAAGCCAGCAGAACGTATCCAGCAGAACACACATCTCCTGATTCAGGGACATTTTCTACCCTGCTATTATCAGGCAACTGAACCATCCTACCACATCCAGAGAGCAGTGCTGAACTATTATCTACCTCATTGGTGACCCTCGGACTATCCTTATTCAGACTTTGCTGGCTTTACCTTGCACTAAACGTTATTCCCTTATCATGCATCTATACACTGAAATGGCTCGATTGTAATCATGTATTGTCTTTCCGGTGAGCATGCAACAAAAGCTTTTCACTGTACCTCGGTACACGTGACAATAACTAAACTCAACATTCCTGTCAAGGCTGGAGAGGGAGGAGGGGTGGAGAACCTGGCAACAAGATGGGAAGGAAATTGAAAGCTCCCACAGGATAGTGGCAAGAGTAGAGAGTGGAGGAAAGAGTGGATGATTGGGAAGGGAGTTTGAAGAGGGAAGTGAAAAGGAAAGAGGGAACTGAGAGGAAGAAGTGCAACATGAAGGATGGAGGAGGATTGAGAAAGCGAGCAGCTGTTAGTGTGTTTATGTATTTGTACGTGCTTATGTACGTCTGCACCTGTGTTTGTGCTTGTGTCTGTGTATTTCTGTGATTTGGTGTGTGTGCTTTTCTGCGTGTATTTGTGTGTGTTTGTGTGTGTTTGTTTGTATGTGGACAGACATTTATTTCTTATTTGACACCGTCAAACCTTTGTCCACCCATCTGACAGTCAACCCCCTCACCTGTATCTACCTGTCACATGCCAGGCTTTGTCCCGCTCCCACCCCCTTTCAAGCTTTCCCTTCCCTGACTCCAATCAGTCTGAAGAAGTGTCCTGACCCAAAATGTCACTGATACATTCCCTCACAGTGCTGTCCGATCCGGTGAGTTAATACAGCACTTGTGCTTTACTCATTTATTCACTTAATTGTTTACATACCACCCCTGCAGCAGAGCGCTCAGCCAGTCATCTTGTAATTCCTGCTATTGGACCAAGTTCTCATTCCACCTAGGTTCAACAGGAGCGAGCGTTCAACAGTATTCCCAAGTTTAAAAAACAAATAAAGCTGGGGAAATTGAAAGTGAGGATCTTACGGGCTCCCCTCATCATTGGGTGACATAATTATGACCCAGGAACTGAGATGCTTTGACATCAACATTAGAGTTATAGAGTCATGGAGTCTCACAGCGAGGAAACAGGCCCTTCAGCCCAACTTGCACCACAAAAATTCTCAACACCAGTGCGCACAAGGATGCCATCTCGGTCGCATAATATACTCTCTATACACTCACAACTGAGACAAATTGTCTCTAACTCCATCTACAAGTTTGAAGATGGCACCACTGTGATGGACTGGATCATGAACATTGATGAGATGGAGTACAGGAAGGAGAAAGTAACAGTGTTAGGACAATAACCTCTCCCTCAATGTCAGCAAGACGAAGGAGCTAGTTACAGTGGCTTGCAAAAGTTTTCATACCCCTTGGACTGTTCCACATTTTGTCACGTTACAACCACAAACGTAAATGTATTTTATTGGGATTTTATGTGATAGACCAACACAAAGTGGTGCATAATTGTGAAGTGGAAGGAAAATGATGCTTGGTTTCCAAATTTTATTACAAATAAAAAACTGAAAAGTGTGGCATGCAGAAGTATTCTGCCCCCCTGAGTCAATACTTTGGAGAACCGCCTTTCGCTGCAATTACAGCTGCAAGTCTTTTGGAGTATGTCTCTACCAGCTTTGCACATCTAGAGACTGACATTTTTGCCCATTCTTCTTTGCAAAATAGCTCAAGCTCAGTCAGATTGGATGGAGAGTGTCTGTGAACAGCAATTTTCAAGTCTTGCCAGAGATTCTCAATTGGATTTAGGTCTGGACTTTGACTGGGTCATTCTAACGCATGAATATGCTTTGATCTAAACCATTCCGTTGTAGCTCTGGCTGTATGTTTAGGGTCGTTGTCCTGCTGGAAGGTGAACCTCCGCCCCAGTCTCAAGTCTTTTGCAGACTCTAACAGGTTTTCTTCCAAGATTGCCCTGTATTTGGCTCCATCCATCTTCCCATCAACTCTGACAGGCTTCCCTGTCCCTGCTGAAGAAAAGCATCCCCACAGCATGATGCTGCCACTACCATGTTTTACAGTGTGGATGGTGTGTTCAGGGTGATGTGCAGTGTTAGTTTTCCGCCACACATAGCTTTTTGCATTTCAATTTCAAAATTTCAATTTTGTTCTCATCAGACCAGAGCACCTTCCTCCACATGTTTGCTGTGTCCCCCACATGGCTTGTGGCAAACGGCAAACGGGACTTCTTATGGCTTTGTTTCAACAATGGCTTTCTTCTTGCCACTCTTCCATAAAGGCCCGATTTGTGGAGTGCACGACTAATAGTTGTCCTGTGGACAGATTCTCCCACCTGGGCTGTGGATCTCTGCAGCTCCTCCAGAGTTACCATGGACCTCTTGGCTGCTTCTCTAATCAATGCTCTCCTTGCCCAGCCTGTCAGTTTAGGCGGACGGCCATGCCTTGGTAGGTTTGCAGTTGTGCCATACTCTTTCCATTTTCGGATGATGGATTGAACAGTGCTCCGTGAGATGTTCAAAGCTTGGGATGTTTTTTTACAACCTAACCCTGCTTTAAACTTCTCCACAATTTTATCCCTGACCTGTCTGGTGTGTCTCTTGGGCTTCATGATGCTGTTTATTCACTAATGTTCTCTAACAAACCTCTGAGGCCTTCACAGAACAGCTGTATTTATACTGAGATTAGATTACACACAAGTGGACTCTGTTTACTAATTAGGTGACTTCTGAAGGCAATTGGTTGCACTGGATTTTATTTAGGGGTATCAGAGTAAAGGGGGTGAATACTTTTGTACGCCACACTTTTCAGTTATTTTTATTTGTAAAAAAATTTGAAAACCATGTATCATTTTCCTTCCACTTCAGAATTATGCGCCACTTTGTGTTACGTGACAAAATGTGGAAAAGTTCAAGGGGTATGAAAACTTTTGCAAGCCACTGTATCAATTTCAGGAAGCACGGTGAAGTACATGTCCCAATTAGCATCAACGTTGCCAATGTGGAAAAGGTTGAGAGCTTCAAGTTTCTTGGTGTTAATATTACCAACGATCTGTCATGTACTAACCACATTGATGCAACAGTCAAGAAGAATGACTGTCACAATAAACAATAGACAACAGGTGCAGGAGTAGGCCATTTGGCCCTTCGAGCCAGCACCGCCATTCAATGTGATCATGGCTGATCATCCCCAATCAGTACCCCGTTCCTGCCTTCTCCCCATATCCCCTGACTCCACTATTTTTAAGAGCCCTATCTAACTCTCTCTTGAAAGCATCCAGAGAACCTGCATCCACTGCCCTCTGAGGTAGAGAATTCCACAGACTCACCAGTCTCTGTGAGAAAAAGTGTTTCCTCATCTCCGTTCTAAATGGCTTACTCCTTATTCTTGAACTATGGCCCCTGGTTCTGGACTCCCCCAACATTGTGAACATGTTTCCTGCCTCTAGTGTGTCCAAGCCCTTAACAATCTTATATGTTTCAATGAGATCCCCTCTCATCCTTCTAAACTCCAGAGTGTACAAGCCCAGCTGCTCCATTCTCTCAGCATATGACAGTCTCGCCATCCCGTGAATTAACCTTGTAAACCTACGCTGCACTCCCTCAATGGCAAGAATGTCCTTCCTCAAATTAGGGGACCATAACTGCACACAATACTCCAGGTGTGGTCTCACAAGGGCTCTGTACAACTGCAGAAGGACCTCTTTGCTCCTATATTCGATTCCTCTTGTTATAAAGGCCAACATGCTATTCGCTTTCTTCACTGCCTGCTGTACCTGCATGCTTACTTTTAACTTTTACTTCATGAGGAGAATAAGAAAGTTTGGCGAGAGTTGTGGATGCTGCCCAGTCCATCACACTGATCTGATTTCCCACCATTGACTTAATCTACACTTCACGCTGCCTCTGAAAAGCAGACAACATAATCAAAGATTTGTCCCACCCCAATCATTATCTTTTCTCCCTGCTCCCATCAGGCAGAACGTACCGAAGCTTGAAAGTGTGCACCACTAGACTCAGGATCAGCATCTTCTCCTCAGTTATCCAGCTCCTGAATAGTCCTTCCATAAGCTACTGTCCAATTCACCTCTATCCCATCGTGGATATTGGACATTGTCTATGGAACTGATGCGCTATAATGCTGTGAACTGTACTCTGCATCTTTCCCTTTGCTCTATCTATTGTAATTGAATTTGACTTGATTGTATTCATATATAGCATTTCTGATCTTTCATTTTAGAGTTTCGAGATATAACGTGGAAACAGGCCCTTTGGCCCACCAAGTCCAGCAATCCCCGCACACTAACACTATCTTACACATACACTCGGGACAATTTACAATTTTATCTACCCAATTAACCTAGAAACCTCTACTTCTTTGGAGTATGGGAGGAAACCAGAGATCCCGGAGAAAACCCATGCACGTCACGATGAGAACATACAAACTCCGTACAGGCAAGTACCCGTAGTCAGAATCGAACCAGAGTCTCTGGTACAGTAATGCAGCAACTCTACCGCTGTGCCACCGTGCCGTCCGGTGCGGTGCCTGTGTGAATAGTATGCAAAACAAACTGTACTTTTCATTGTAGCTCGGTATATGTGATAATATTAAACCTAAACCTACAGCTCCATTGTCATTTCCCCAGGGACCCTCACTGATGTATTGCTATTGTCCCTCTCTATCCTGCTCTTTTATTCACTGTTGTTGAGATTATTGCTGGTTTGCATTTAAACAGATGAAGCCTTTATGCTGGATGTCAGTGCTGTGATCTGAATGCAACTGCCTAAGGGTGCAAAGCTGAAATTCTGAAGAAGACAATTTAAGTCTTACACCATAACCTAAGATTCAGGCAGCAAATTCAAACCATTCTTTTCTTCTTCTGTTACAGTTTATGCTCCCTCCATAATTTCTTAATGCTTCTTATAGATCTTAAGGATCCACAGGCCAGCAACTATTCTTGTTTCACAATGCTGAGCTCAATGGGTGCTAAATATGGATCAGTAACAGTATTTGGTTAGGTATTATAGGTGTTGATGGGGACAATGCATATGTACGCATCTTCTTTGCAGAAGGATCTACATTAGTGTTTGCACAGCTGACATCTGGACCAAAAGAAGCACGTAAAAATATCATTGTTCTGTTTCGGGACGTATGACAATAAAACACTCTTGATTCTCTTGAAATGGCTTGTTTCCATGCTGCATAATCCCATGAATCTCTGACTCCTATTCCCTCCACTCTGCTTCCCCACCCTCAAACAGTGCCATTGACAGGTTGGTTGTTGGCTGGATCATAAGAATCATAAGGACATAGGAGCAAAATTAGGCCATTAGGCCAATTGAGTCAACTCCGCCATTCGATCATGGCTGATCTATTTTTCCCTCTTAACCCCCTTCCTTTTCTCTGTAGCCTTTGATGCCCTTGCTAATCAAGAACCTGTCAAACTTCACCTTAAAGATATCCAATGACTTGGCCTCCACCTCCCTCTGTGGCAATGAATTCCACAGATTCACCACCCTCGGGCTAAAGACATCCCCCCCCCCCCCCCCCATTTCTATTCTAAAGGTACGTCCTTTCATTCCGAAGCTGTGCCCCCTCGTCCTAGACTCTCCCACTACTGGAAACATCCTCTCCACATTCACGGTAGACAAAAGTGCTGGAGAAACTCAGTGGGTGCAGCAGCATCTATGGAGCGAAGGAAATAGGCAACGTTTCGGGTCGAAACCCTTCTTCAAAAACGTTGCCTATTTCCTTTGCTCCATAAGTGCTGCTGCACCCGGTGAGTTTCTCCAGCACTTTTGCCTACCTTCGATTTTCCAGCATCTGCAGTTCCTTCTTAAACTCTCCACATCCACCCCATTTCGGCCTTTCACCCCTATAGCTCTCAGTGTGGCAGTTCCTTGAAGTGCACTGCCATGTTCTTTGCTTGCCTCTGTTGAACACATTGCCGAGATCTGCTCCACTCCTTATCAGTCACATTGTTTTATCAATAGTTTCTTGGCCTTCACTGGCAGCACTGCTAGTGGGGTTAGGTCATAAGATCATAAGACAGAGGCTTCTAGATATTGCTGCAATTCATGTGTGTTCAGTGATTTCCACACTACACTTAGATACTCCTGTACTTCACTCTTTTGCAGTCTTTCCATTCAGGAATAATAGAATGTTGTTGGCATCTGACATGGGTGCACTCAAGAATTGTTGGAGCCGCATCGCGCTGACACTTCTATTCCTGTGTGAATTGTGTAACCAACCACAAGCATAGATTCTACCACTTATTTGATGAATCAATTTGATTTCACACAGAGGGTGGTGGGTGTATGGAACGAGCTGCCGGAGGAGGTAGTTGCGGCAGGTAGTATCACAACGTTTAAGAAATATTTGGGCAGGCGCATGGATAGGACAGGTGTAGAGGGATATGGGCCAAACGCAGACAGGTGGAACGTGTAGATGGGACATGTTGATCAGTGTAGGCAAGTTGAGCTAAAGATCCTATTTCCATGCTGTCTGCCTCTATACTCAGTGATTTATCAGCCAGCGGTACTTTTGAATCACCAATTGGTTTAAAAGACAAACACACTCACGCTCGCTCGCTTGCCACCAAGTCTGTCTCCAAGAGATTACTTAATTTTTGGTGATTTCCTTGTTGCAGCTTCAGAATCAAAGCTCCAAAATGTCAGAGATAACTGACCTTGGTTTTTGGCTCGGTGGATAAAGCCATAACGCGTAATATGCGTCTTACAGCCTAGAAACTCCACAGTAACTGGAGCAATGCATTAAAGACTAGTGTATAACAGACAAAGGCCATATTCACAAGAGAATTGGCTTTACAAGCTTGTTAAGCTTTTTGTGCATAATTGCCTCAAAAACAGATGACCCAGAGAGTAAATCATGGATATCTTGGAGAACATAGTAAATCCAAGGTAGCTCTTGGCAAATGGTATCCCACAAAACTGAATCACATGTTGCACGTAAATGTTGCAATCTGCAACAAAATGTCGTGGCCCACCTGGTTTTCTTTTTCGAGCAGAGGCTGTACATGCTTCTCCAAATCTTGGAGCATCCAATGGAATTCCAAGAGTCTATTGACTTTGGTTGTAACGAGAGAAATGTTAGATAGCAGCAAAGTGACTTTAAGAAGCAGAGCGGGAGATGAATGCCTTGCGGGGCAAGTAAATGCGAGGCATGACATGAGAATTAAGGGACAGAAGTTTCGGGGTAATATGAGGGGGAACTTCTTTACTCAGAGAGTGGTGGCTGTGTGGAATGATCGTCCTGCAGAAGTGGTGGAGGCAGGATCGATTTTAACATTTAAAAGTAAAGTGGATAGGCATATGGACGAGAAGGGAATGGAGGGGTATGGTCTGAGTGCAGGTAGATGGGACTAGGGGAAAATAAATGGTCGGCACGGACTGGAAGGGCCGAGAAGGCCTGTTTCTGTGCTGTAATTGTTATATGGTTATATTATATGGTAAACAATCATAAGCCTCCACAAACTAAGTGTACCGTGAAAATGCAAAGAAAACAACACCAAAAGAAATGAACAAAACTCATCAAAGAATCAACAAAATAACTAGTCTCATCGCCAAACATTAAACAAGTGATTATCAAAAAAAACTACAGATGGTGGAAATCTGAAACTAAAGTAGTAAGTGCTGGTAATGCTCAGCTGATCTGACAGCATCCGTGGAAAGGGAAACTGAATTGATGTTTCAGATCAAAGATCCTTTGTCAAAATTAAGAAGTGATACACACCTTTGAGAAGATCACTCCCAGGTACTAACTGGACTGTTGGTTGTGGTGCTCATTATGGATGCGTGCCAATAAGACACCGTGAAACATTGCAAGACCCAGACCTAATTCGGTAAGGTTCGAACTGAATAAAAATTATTAGAGTAGCTAATGAGGTAAAGAGTATAGCCTTGGATATTCTGCAATTCTCTCTGCTGGTTCTGTGCCTCCCAAACACCACTGTCTTTGCTGGTTTCAGCAAGGCACCATCCCACCA
Source organism: Raja brachyura (assembly GCA_963514005.1). The sequence goes on along the minus strand of OY740781.1, from coordinate 74,206,629 downwards.
AATCAGAGAAAATAACTCACCAGTGCTAACTTCACAGCATTGAAAACTGATAGAAATCCCCCAACAAAGCAACAAAGACCTGTGTTGCAATGCTAAAAAAACTCTCCAGTAATGTACAATAATAAGTTCACAAAGAGAGTACCTGATATAATTCTTCAACTTGTCAGGGAGTCATCAAACTGCTATGTAATACATCAAAGAAATATTGATTGCCTTTGGGAATAAAAAAAGGAATTTCCCTAAAATTTGTATCCCATTCTAATTAACCGTAGATTTTCTTTTCTCTTTTATTTTTGCTTCTCAAAGGTGAACACCACAAGTTACTGTGGAAGGTGAGCACAAACCTGCAGAATTTGACAGGTTTGGTGAACCGTGATAGGTCTAATGCTTCTTTCCATTTTTCTCAGCTGCTCTTTTTGCACGTTTATGTGCTAAAAGGTTGGCTGCAAAAGGAACTCCTAGTGTTTAGAAAGCTGCAAAGATTCCATTTCTTAAGGCAGCATACTGAGACAGAGACTTACATCTCTTTTTAAAAAAGTAACTTTTTAAAAATGGAACGTGTACTATATTTCGCATTGTTCCATTGGTCAATGTGCTCAGTGAAAGCTAGGTCCCTTAATGGCATTCATTTTTTGAAAAGAACAATCATGTTGCTAGAATCTAGAGATGTCAAGTATTTTGACATTTTAATCATTGTGCTCACATTACTGAAATTATAACTCTCTGTACTATTTAAAAAGTGCAGAACTTGTAGAGTTATTTCCTCATTCACAGCAACAAAGACCAGGGTATGATTTTTAGTTTAAATTAGAGATACAACGTGAAAACAGGTGCTTTGGCTCACCAAATCCATGCTAATTAGACCTGTGGTCATAAGGTCATGTGATAGGAGCATAACTAGGCTATTTGGCTCATCAAGTCGACTACACCATTCAATCATGACCAATGTATCTCTCCCTCCTAACCCCATTCTCCTGCCTTCTCCCCATAACCCCTGACACCCGTATTAATTGTACTAACCTGTGCATTTATTGCATCATACACACTAGGGACAATTTACAGAAACTAATGAACCTACAAACCTGCACGTCTATGAAAAGTGGGAGGAAACCATAACAGCCAGCGAAAACCCATGCAGTCATAGAGAGAACGTACAAATTCAGTACAAACAGCACCCATAGTCAGGATCAAACCTGGGTATCTGGGGCTGTAAGGCAGCAATTCTACTGCTGCACCACTGTGCCATCCCTGACCCTGACCTTATAAATAAGCTCTTCTCAAGCTTACCCCCGGTCTAGTTCAGTCAAAAACCATTGAGTCAAGCACTGGAACAACTAAACTTTATTTTTAGATTGAACAGGAAATTCCCCTATACAATACCTAAACCACCACGGGTTCAATCCTTGTATCTGCCTGGAGAAGCCTTTCAGCCTCGTGCAAGCAGAAAAACTCCAAAAGGTCATCAGTCCCAAGCACACTTCCAGAAGATCGACACTGATCTAAGATGGAGACACCTTTTATAGGTCCACGAACCTTGATGGGCCGAAATACATAGGGGTGGTGTCTTTACAATCCAATCAGATATATTAATTACATAAATACATTATTAACAGTTCCCCACCCCAAACCAATTACAGAGTATCCCATACATTGTTTCTAGGAGAAGCTTCTGGAAGGAAACTAATTTAACTGGATAATGCAACATTTATCCTGGAACTCAAACAAACCTGACAGGGCTTAACATTTTGGCCAATCAACAAACAGCAGGGTAACTGTCTAGCAACATTATTTACAATATTTACAATGCTGTTGCAGTAATCCAATCAACTTCATGCATATAGATTACTTTAGAGGTCCTCTGCAGAAATCTCATTCATCCTGTCAATTGAGGAGATGCTCATACATTTCTGATCTGCAACATTGATCTGGGATCTAGACTGACAAGCACCATTCAGCAGCCTGTCTTGTTATACACAGAAACCTAGACCTGACCAAAATGGCCTATCATTGCTTGAATCCTTGCTAAATTTTGGTTCTATTCCTGTTCCTTGTGTTTTGAGAACAGTTTAAATATGTTATTTTACCTTGAATAAACTAATTTATTTTAACAGTTCTTAAAACAAAAAGGAATGGAAGGATATTAATGAAATTGTTCCATGTATTTTTTTTACAGCAGGATTGACACTAGAAGCAGCACCCATAACCCTGTTTTATTTTCCATCTGCTTCAGTTCTTTACTTTATAATTTCACATTTTACCTTGAATAAACTTTGAAATTATTGAATATTAATGTCACTGAAAGCAAAATATCAATGTGGTCACGTTATAAAGCAAATAATTCTATCTCTGAAGCAGATAGGAAAAAACGGGTATGGATGCTGTTTGTAGAAGCAGTCTAATCTGTAGTCACAAAGCCTAAAGGAGTACTTTGTTGAAGGGATAATAGAATTGAAACATGGGATATCAATGACATGAAACAGGAAGTAGGTGGAGTAAAACAAACACTTCTTTCCAAAAGTGCTGAGGTTGAGGTAGACTCTGGGATAAATAGAGCAAGGTTCAAACATAATGACACTTCAATAGTCTATTCTATTGGACAGATGCACAACCTTTGAGTTTCAGCGATAATAAAGTACACTCACTCGTTCAAGACTTTCATCATCACCTTTGGTGGAATAAATTGTAAGTTTGTTGTGTGTGATTGCAATATATTCCTTCAGCATTGCATATTGCTGCCTAAACTGCCAAGTATGTTGGAAATACAGAAGGCAGGAAAGAACGAAAGGAGATTAACTCTTTAAAATACTTGTGATCTCTTCCCTTTCCTCCTCCGACTGCTCTGTTTTGATTGATGGTTACTTATGATGAAGTACTTGGGAATAAAGAAAACAATGAGGGAAAAACAGTGAGAAGGTAAAAGCTAAACGTCAAAGAAAGAAAGAATGAGGAAAGAAAAACTAGGTGTTTTTAGAAATAAATAAGATAAATGTAAGAAAGGACTGAGAAAGAAAAAGAAACAAAATATAGAGACATAATTTAGAGAAGGAAAAAGTTCAGTTTTGCAAGGTTAAACAGTGTCTCCAGAATATCATGTCACCTGTTTGTGAGGATGTCACATTAGTCTCAGTATTAAGGGTCTACTCTGCTAACGTTAGGCTAGACAGAAGGTTGGTGTCAATTAGCTGTGATGAAGGATCATCTTGTTGGCATATCTCAAATCAAGTGGGTTTTTTCTCGTAGGTATGTTAGAAACTAGGGTTCTTGATTTTCCAACTTCTCCTGCTTTGCTGGTCAAAACGTTATTGAAATTTATAAATATTCGACAGTATAAGAATGTGAGGAACTTCAACATCCATCACTGAGAGAAGACCGGTATCGCCAATACAGACCACAACTGACCAAGTGCGAAAGGACATTGCCACTAGATTCAGTCTGTGGCATGAGGCAAAGGAAATAATAAGTGGGAGAAACCTACTTGATCTTGTACTCACTAATCTACCTGTTGGTTGGATTGAACACTGCACTCACCTAATGAGACAAAATCCCAACTTCACCATGAAAATGCCCTTCATTGTGTTCCATCAGAAGTAGAGATCTGTGCTGATGACTGTTTTATTGTAGCAGACCACATCCAAAAGCAGCAAGATGAGGACTGGACTGACAGATGGCAACTAACATTTGCGCAGCACAATTCCCAGAAAATGTCAATATCCAACAAGAAAAGAATCAACTAACTGTCTGAAGAAGGGTCTTGACCCAAAACGTCACCGACCCATGTCTTTCAGAGATGATCCCTGACCTGCTGAGTTACTCCAGCACCTTGTATGCTTTTCAACTATCACTCCCTGACATTCAATGGCGTTACCATAAATGGATTCCCCACCATCAATATCCTGGGGGTTACCAATGATCAGAAACTGAACACTCGCAGCTATATACATATAATGTGGCTAGAAGAACATGTCAGAGGCTAGGAATCTTGCAACAAGTAATATGGTTCTAATGTAATACTTATTAAGGTGTAACTAATTTTGGTGTGCAGGTACAATTGTTGCCTTTGGAGATCAGATTACCAAGGAAGGGGCAGTATAACTATTCAATCAGGTTCCCCACAGTACTACAATCAATAAAACTTTAACCTTGTAACCAATATATGACAAAAAAAATGTGGAGAAGCTGAAATTATTGTTTCAGTTAATCCAAAAACATATTCACAAATCTGTCTGCGTAAAATTATTTTTAAAGTTTTCACTTTTCATGGACACAATGTGTGATTCCTTTTGGGATTTGAGTAAAAGGTCCAAGATCACATCTCCTTCTCTCACTCTAATGCTAACTGTATGCCACAATAAGACAAAACCTTTGCCGTGATGTTTGATGTTGCAAAAACAAATCTCTTTTTTATAAATTTCTATTGTGTTTGAAGATCTCTCCTGTGCAAAGGTCCCTGTGAATTGCTGCAATGTAGTGATCCTGCACCTTCAAACAATTAACGTCCATTTTTACCCTATACAACATAGAAACAAGAGAACTGCTTGGGGATTTGAGAAAAGAATAAAGACAAGTAAGAGGTATTTGTGTTATTTTTCAAGCCAATTATGCTGCAGAGTTTGAATCTACGTCAACCTCACATTAATGCAAACCATGAAATAATTTTCGGACTTGAACGAAGTCAAAATCAACTGCCAGCAGCAATGAAAAAGTTCAAATTTCAGGATTTAGTACAGAGTACAAATTGAACTTTACAAAGTTCCCAGGCAATTAAGATTTCTTTAAACTAGGTTTATATTTTGAACTATCCTACAGGTTTTTTTATCACATAAGGAGGTAACTAGCAGATGGGACTGGTGGTAGTGACATGATAATGTATTTATCAATTAACCCCTAATTTACCAAGATACGACAAATTCAGCATTTCTGTTTCATGTTCTGTTTTAACAGGTCAACCCCGAGCATGATGGCACAGTGGCAGAGTTGCTGCCTTACAGCCACCAGAGATCCAAGTTTGATCCTGTCTACAATTACTGTCTGTACGGAGTTTCCATGCTGTATCCTTAAAGTCTAAAATCACTAGTCCAGTAGCGTGATTAAAAGATTGTCTAATTTAGCCAGTCTCTTGTATAATTAACTGACTCGTTTTTTTTGCACCCATTAGTCTTCATTCAGGCCAAGGTGAAATATGAATTTACAAGTTCTGATATTAAAAAAACAACTTGAGGTGAACCACAAAAACCCAAACATGCTTATATATTTGTACCCACTCATTTTATTTGGAATAATTATTGTCTTCCACGGTAACTGCAGAGACCATAATTGAAAAAGAAAAGCTTTTTAAAGACAAATGAACAATTAGGATCTTCAATGGAGAGTAAAAAATAATTGTCAGAATAACATACAGAAGTGGGTTTTTTTTAGAATAATTAAAGGAATGATTTGTGTGTCCTTGCAGCAGACGACCGAAGAAAAGCTTCTAAATCCTGCAGGCTATTTCTGTGATCATATTTTCCTATAAAGTCATCAGACCCAACAGCTAACTTAATGTGAAAGAGGTGGAAGAGGAAAGAAAATCTTTGCTGTTTTAAGGCAAGGTGCAGGAATCTCTCCAGCATTCCTCTTATAGTTAAAGCTGTCAAAACCGGTCAGTGGTGACACCACTGAACAAAAGGTCAAACTGTTCCCTTGAAAGAGAGTGATACTCTGCTGCGGCTTTTGTCTATGGCATTTCTGTCTAATCGCCAGAAATCGCCAACGATTTTTTAACTCATCTGTTAAATGTTAGAAACCACCCAAGCTAACAGTCTTTAAACCACTGGCTGCCCAGCTGGTTATTTCCACTACTTTTATTCTCCTTTCACCATTTAGCCTGGGATTAGGTGTTAATTTTCTCTGCTGTAGTTTGTACAAACCGTGAGCTTCCTTCACAGTTAACAGTTTAAAAATCAATTAGTCACTATTTTCTCAATGAATTTGTAGGTTTGATGTTGCTGTGTGGGGGGAAAAAACGTTCAAAAGGGATTGGAAATGGAAGAGCAGTCTCAGGAGATTAACCAAAATTGCTCATTACCTTCCAACCTCTAACACAATTAATACAAGGACACTGAATGTCACAACAGCAAGATGGACCCATCCACCAAATCAAAATCACAATATGCTAAGACTCAGTACAATTACATGTCATTATTGGCAATACATACTGTGTACACTTATATACGAATAGTTTTAAATACCCATCACTATTTTGACATTTTGAAATCTGATTTCCCGTGAAGTGATTGACAAAAAGGTTGCAAAAGTGTTATTTTTGAACCTTTTCCACACAAAAAAAACAATTAGCTGTATGTGAGGACTAATACTACAAAGCATAACTGGGTATTGGTTCTTGTTGTTAGTTTACTGGTTATATGTTGTGCCCGTTGCTAAGAGATTGTTTTAACCAGCGAGTCCTGCTGACATCCTAAAAAATATATCTTTGTATAGCAAAATTAATGGCCTGGAGATTTTGGTGAAAATAATGGGTAAAACGATTCTCAAAAACACACTGCAACTTTAGGATTTACTCTTGTGCCTTTTGAAACATGGAAGTTGCTGTCAGCATTACAACACAATTCTGCAGGCAGTGGTCTGATGTTTAACTTAACACAAAGCTCAAGAAGGGAGGGAGAACTTGGTCTAATTGCCCCGTGCTCACAGAGAGAACTCACCCAAAGATCTGCTCCGGGTTCAAAGGTGTGTTTCCCCACTGAATTAATGGAAGGGAGTGGTTGTACAGCTCACAACTTTGTTCATTTAAAAAGATTTCCCTCTTCCTCATTTGTACCCAAGAATGTTTTATAACTCTTCAATGGCTAAGTAATGTAGATTATATTTTAGTATTAATTTTTATTTTTTTACATTTTTGAATATGTTTATATATTATATGTATAAATGTATATGTTTATATATATGTTGATTTTTTTTTGAATAACTTTGCAAGTTTCTGAATGTTCTCCTGTTTTGAAAGTTTAAAATTAAAGTAATTCCTGCTAAACCTGGGGGTGTGAATTATCTGCGGTCAGATTTTGTGAACAGTGTTAAGCTTGATACATGATGTAATATTTATTGCTTGGTACTATGAACTTGGAATATAGAACATAGACCATATGTCACATGAACAGACATTTAGCCCACAATGTCCATGTCAAATATGATCCCAAACTAAATTAATTTCATCTGCCTGCATGTAATCCTTATCCCTCCATTCCTTGCATATTCTTATGCCTAGCTAAAAGCTCTAAAATACAACCATCATATCTGCCTCAACCACAATATGGTTCAGGCACCCGCTACCCTGTGAAAAGAACTTGCCCTACACATCTCCTTTAAACTTTGCCCCTATCACCTTAAACTACGCCCTCTGGTCTGACATTTTCACCCATGGAAAAATGTTATGAATGGGGCGGTACAGTGGCACAGCAGTAGAGTTGCTGCCTGACAGCGCCAGAGATCCAGGTTCGATACTGACTATGGGTGCTGCCTGTATCCGGTTTGTAAGTTCTCTCTGTGGCCGCATGGGGTTTCTCTGGGTGCTTCAGTTTCCTCCCACATTCCAAAGACATACTGGTTTGTACGTTAATTGGCTTCTGTAATTTATAAATTGTACGTAGGTTAGTTAGTGTATGGGGTTATCACTGTCACGACATGAAACTTTACCAATTCCTTCTCTCCAGAGATGCTGCCTGTCCTGCTGAGTAACTTCAGCATTTTGTGTCTATCTTTGCTGCAAACCACCATCAGCAGTTCCTTCATACACGTTTAACCTACAAACCTGTATGTCTTTGGGGTGTAGGTGAAAACCGGAGCACCCAGAAAAAACCCACGCGGTCACAGTGAGAACGTACAAACTCCGTACAGACAGCACTTATAGACAGGATCTCTGGCGCTGTAAGGCAGCCACTCTACCGTTGAATGACAGTGCTATTGCAAGAGGATATGACAGAATTTAACTGAGTGAATCTTAGGACCATTCATTTTTCTTGGGTTATGTTCAAATATGGATTCTAACAACAACAAAACACAAATTCCTGGCCAAATTCTGAACTTCCATCAATCGCTTCACAGGAGGGGATGATCCAACCACAACCATCATGGCTTTTTGGGACTTTTCCACAACTTGACTCTGTTCCATTGGATTTCATTTCTGGCTCTTCATTTTACTTTATCATTGAATACATCATGAAGGAAAGAAATCGAGGAACAGGAAATTCCCATGGGAAACCCCAGTTGTCAGTTCCATCTCGTCTGATACAAGGGATCATGTCTGGGAATTCCCTGGTCCCAATACTTATGTATCTCATTGAAAATTATATTATAAAACAATTGCAATATTAATACCCATAGTGACCTGTGAATTCTCCGACTTGTTCCACTGTCCTCCTGATTAAATATTACTGATTGTATGCCTCGTTGTCACCTTCCCCACAGCTAACAATGTACCATTCTACATTTTCTTGATCATCGTCCCCTTTGATCTGTGTTTTCATACCTTACTCTTCTATATTTATCTCTCTCTCTCTCTCTCTCTCCTGACTCGCAGCCTGAAGAAGGGTCTCGACCCAAAACATCATAATTCAATTCAAAATTCACAATTCACAATAATATTTTATTAGCAAAGTATGTTTTGCAACATACGAGGAATTTCATACAAAGTCAGTCATACAAATAAAAAGAAACAGAATACACAAAACACATTTTAACATGAACATCCATCACAGTGACTCCTCCACATTCCTCACTCTGATGGAAGGCAAAAAAACGCTCAATCTCCTCCCTTTGCTCTCCCTCGGTCGGGGGCTTTGAGCCCTCCATTGACGGGATGATCTTGACTCCCGTAGCCGGCAGCGGGCCCTCCGCGTCCAGACGATCAAGCTCCCGCATCGGGGGGATGTCAGCTCCCCCACGCCAGAAGATCAAACCCCACGACGGTGAAGGTCGAACCACCCGCGACATTGGAGCTCCCGACATCCACGGCTTCTCCCGAGACTGTGAGCTCCCGAAGTAAAGTCTGCAGGCTGCGGTTGGAGCGATCCCAGGCAAGGGATCGACTCCGATGTGAGTCCATGCCCTGCGGTGGGACCCATGGTCAGTCCGAGGAGGCTTCCAGCTCCATCGATGGTAGGCCGCAGAGCGACCGGAAAATGCGATCCGAAAATTAATCGCATCTCCGGCAAGGTAAGAAACTGAAAAAAAAAAGTTTCCCCCGACCGCTCACCCTCACCCCACATAAAACAAACTGGAGAACATTTACATGAAATTTTAACACACACTAAAAAAAATTTTAAAGACAAAAAAAAACAGCCAATCGTGTGGCGCCCCTGGCGGTCACAATTGTCATCACCCATTCCTTCTCTCCAGTAATGCTGCCTGTCCCGCTGTGAGTTACTCCAGCATTTGTGTCCATCTTTGGTGACCTGTGAATATCTTGGTTATTATAATATAAGCTAAGTAGGATCATTTACTGGAACTGCCAGGATCAAAACATATTAAAATAATCAAACTTTTTATTTCAGAAAATCTAAAGAAATATATCAAAATGATCTTTGTTGTGTAATTTGCTCTTGGACCTCTCACTTGGCATTAAACCAGGATTTATCTCCTATTACTCAATGCTTTTGCAGGAACAAAGCGTGCAACCCAATACACCAGATGCATTACAATTAACACACAATTAAGCAGCCAATCAGAAAAAGTAAACTTGCAATAATAGCGCTCAGTCACTTATTATCCCCTTAATAAGCATTTAAGCTTATAATAGCCTTTAGTGTACCAATCTAGAAGAGGGTTTTACAAATTGAAGTGCCAGTCAAGTCTGCTTTACTATCAAGGACCTTTTGATTCTTGAAAAGATAGAAGGAAATAGAACTTGGAGCAAGGCCCTCAGAGTCAGAAGTGAACATTTAATTCTAACCCAGTCTGAAGAAGCCTATCGACAGGAAATATCACCTTCCATTCTCACCACAAATGCTGCCTGACCCGCTGAGTTCCTCCATCACTTTGTGCTTTGATCAATTAATTTAAACTATGATATAAAACAATAAAATACGTGCTCTTTTAGGGAGTAGAGGACAATTTCCAAATTTGTGCTGCCAATCCAAGTGCACAAATAAATGTTTATCTGGAACTGATGAAGATGGGAGGGTGAAAATGACGGAGTGAGGTGAGTGTGTGCCTGAGTTCCCAGAGGGATGGGTGAAATGAGTTACTCTGGCAGGAGAGTGATTTTGTGGATTATTCCTTCCTAGTCATCTGGTGCTTTTATGCCATGATGAAAGAAATTATCCCCTCCTCCCCCCTTGACTCCATCCAAGGACCCAAGCAGTCTTTCCAGGTGAGGCAGAGATTCACCTGCTCCTCCTCCAACCTCGTCTATTGCATCCACTGCTCTAGGTGTCAACTTCTCTACATCGGTGAGACCAAGCGTAGGCTTGGCGATCGCTTCACCCAACACCTCCGCTCAGTTTGCACAAACCAACCTGATCTCCTGGTGGCCCAGCACTTCAACTCCCCCTCTCATTCTGAATCCGACCTTTCTGTCCTGGGCCTGCTCCATGAAGAAGGGTCTCAACCCGAAACGTCACCTATTCCTTCGCTCCATAGATACTGCCTCAACCGCTGAGTTTCTCCAGCATTTTTGTCTACCTTCGATTTTTCCAGCATCTGCAGGTCTTTCTTAAACAAACTAGATTAATATGATTAGTTTAGGGATACCACGTAGAAACAGGCATTTTGGCCCACCAAGTCCACACCGATCGGTGATCCTCACACACTAACACCATCCTACACACATTAGGGACAATTTACAATTCTACCAAGCCAATCAGCGAACAAACCTGGATGCGTTTGGAGTGTGGGAGGAAACTGGAACCTAGAGAAAACCCACACAGGTCACAGGGATGACGTACAACTCCGTACAGGCGGCACACATGACAGGATCGAACCCGTGCCTTTAGAGCTGTAAGGCAGCAACTCTACTGCAGCGTCACAGTGCCGCCCAAGTTTAAAAATGATTGAGATAGCAATATTTATACAACTCAACATGAACAGGTACTTTGGATCTGTCTTCACTAAGGAGAACATAATCAATCTTCCTGATATAGTGGTGGCCAGAGAATTTGGGGTGATGGAGGAACTTAAGGAAATCCACATTAGGCAGGAAATGGTGTTGGATAGACTGATGGGACTGAAGGCTGATGAATCCCCAGGGCCTGATGATCTGCATCCCAGGGTACATAAGGAAGCGGCTCTAGATATAATGGATGCATTGGTGATAATTTTCCAATGTTCTATAGACTCAGGATCAGTTCCTGTGGATTGGAGGGTAGTTAGTGTTATCCCACTTTTTAAGAAAGGCAGGAGAAAGAAAACAGGGAATTATAGACCAGTTAGCCTGACATCGGTGGTGGGGAAGATGTTGGAGTCAATTATAAAAGATGAAATAGCCGAATATTTGGATAGCAGTAACAGGATCGGTCTCAGCATGGATTTACAAAGGGGAAATCATGCTTGACTAATCTCCTGAAATTGTTTTAAAATGTAACCAAGAAAATGGACAAGGGAGAGCCAGTGGATGTAGTGTACCTGGACTTTCAGAAAGCATTTGATAAGGTCCCACATAGGAGATTAGTGGGCAAAATTAGGTTGGCAGACAGGAAACAAAGAGTAGGGATTAATGGGTCCCTTTCAGAATGGTAGGCAGTGACTAGTGGGGTATCTCAAGGCTCGGTGCTGGGACTGCAGCTATTTACAATATACATCAATGATTTGGATGAAGGGATTCAAAGTAACATTAGCAAATTTGCAGATGACACAAAGCTGAATGGCAGTGTGAACTGTGAGGAGGATGCTATGAGAATGCAGGGTGACTTGGACAGGTTGGGGGAGTGGGCAGATGTATGGCAGATTAAGTTTGGTGAAGCGAATGGCATGTGGGCCTTTATAGCAAAAGGAATCGAATATAGAAGCAAAGAGGTCCTTCTGCAGTTGTACAGAGACATAGTGAGACCTCACCTGGAGTATTGTGTGCAGTTTTGGTCCCCTAATTTGAGGAAGGGCATTCTTGCTATTGAGGGAGTGCAGTGTATGGTTACAAGGTTAATTCCTGGGATGGCGGGACTGTCATATGCTGAGAGAATGGAGCAGCTAGGCTTGTACACTCTGAAGTTTAGAAGAATGAGAGGGGATCTCATTGGAACATCTAAGATTGTTAAGGGTTTGAACACGCTAGAGGCAGGAAACATGTTCCCGATGTTGGGGGAGTCCAGAACCAGGGGCCACAGTTTAAGAATAAGGAGTAAGCCATTTAGAACAGAGACGAGGAAACACTTTTTCTCACATAGAGTTGTGAGTCTGTGGAATTCTCTGCCTCAGAGGTCAGTGGAGGCAGGTTGTCTGGATGCTTTCAAGAGAGAGCTAGATAGGGCTCTTAAAAATAGCCGAGTCAGAGGATATGGGGAGAAGACAGGAAGGGGGTACTGATTGGGGATGATCAGCCATGATCATATTGAATGGCGGTGCTGGCTCGAAGAGCCGAATAGCCTACTCCTGCACCTATTGTCTAATGTCTTTTGTCATGCCGAACAAAGCGAAAAAGTGAATTCAGGCTATAACAGCTGCCCGAACAACATTAAACAGGAAATTCAGACTTTGTGATCACAAATCACTTTATTTTCACAGGACAATATGAGCTGATTTTAATTATTTATATTGCATTTATATATGTTTGATGACTGTCCTGATGTACACTCCAATTTCCACATCTCAATGTTACACAGTTTTTTATGCGTGCACCTTCTATTTGCCAATGGACCAAACAGCATCAGAAACCAATAAAGAATGAGAGTTCTGGTTCTTTTGAATGCGTTGACCCTTCCAAGCAGCAGACATAAAGCATTCAGTAAAGTATTTTACCCTGCAGGAATATACAAGAAGTCATATTGTTCCACTCAAAAAGAAGAATTAAAGCACATCATCAAACTATCATACCGAGTTAGACTCAAAGTGCTGAAGTAACTCAGCGGGTCAGGCAGCATCTCTGGAGAAAAATAATGGGCTGCCTGACCCACTGTGTTATTCCAGCACTTTGTGTCTATCTTCAGTATATACCAGTCTGCAGTTCCTTTCTACACATATGAGTTGGAGTATTAAGACAATAAACAATACACAATAGGTGCAGAAGTAGGCCATTCGGCCCTTCGAGCCAGCACCGCCATTCAATGCGATCACGCTGATCATCCCCAATCAGTACCCCGTTCCTGCCTTTTCCCCATATCCCATGACTCCGCAATCTTTAAGGGCCCTATCCAGCTCTCTCTTGAAAGCATCCAGAGAACCTGCCTCCACCACCCTCTGAGGCAGAGAATTCCACACACTCACAACTCTCTGCGAGAAAAAGTGTTTCCTCGTCTCCATTCTAAATGGCTTACCTCTTATTCTTAAACTGTGGCCCCTGGTTCTGGACTCCCCCAACATCGGGAACATGTTTCCTGCCTCCAGCATGTCCAAACCCTTAACAATCTTATATGTTTCAATAAGATCCACTCTCATCCTTCTAAGCTCCAGTGTATACAAGCCCTGCTGTTTCATTCACTCAGCATATGACAGTCCCGCCATCCCGGGAATCAACCTTGTAAACCTACGCTGCACTCCCTCAATGGCAAGAATGTCCATCCTCAAATTACGGGACCAAAACTTCACACAATACTCCAGTTGTGGTCTCACTAGGGCTTGGTACAACTGCAGAAGGGCCTCTTTGCTCCTATACACGACTCCTCTTGTTATAAAGGCCAACATGCCATTCGCTTTCTTCACTGCCTGCTTACTTTCATAGACTGATGAACAAGGACCCCCAGATCCCGCTGTACTTCCCAACTTGACGCCATTTAGATAGTAATCTGCCTTCCTGTTTTTTCTACCAAAGTGGATAACCTCACATTTCTCCACATTAAACATCATCTGCCATGCATCCGCCCACTCCCCCAACCTGTCCGTCACCCTGCACTCTCATAGCATCCTCCTCACAGTTCACACTGCCACCCAGCTTTGTGTCATCTTCAAATTTGCTAATGGTACTTTGAATCCCTTCATCCAAATCATTGATGCATATTGTAAATAGCTGCGGTCCCAGCACCGAATCTTGCGGTACCCCACTAGTCACTGCCTGCCATTCTGAAAGGGGCCCATTAATCCCCACTCTCTGTTTCCTATCTGCCAACCAATTTTCTATCCATGTCAGCACTCCACCCCCAATACCATGTGCCCTGATTTTGCCGCTAATCTCCTATGTGGGACCTTATCAAATGCTTTCTGAAAGTTCAGGTACACTACATCCACTGGCTCTCCCTTGTTCATTTTCCTAGTTACATCTTCAAAAAATTCCAGAAGATTAATCAAGCATGATTTCCCCTTCGTAAATCCATGTTGATTCGGACCGATCCTGTTACAAATGTGCGGCTATTTCATCTTTTATAATTGACTCCAGCAACTTCCCCACCACCGATGTCAGGCTAACTGGTCTATAATTCCCTGTTTTCTCTTTCCTGCCTTTCTTAAAAAGTGGGATAACATTAGCTACCCTCCAATCCACAGGAACTGATCCTGAGTCTATAGAACTCTGGAAAATTATCACCAATGCATCCATCATTTATTTTTTTTATTTTTATTAGAAGTAATGTACATTACAGTAGTAGAAGCCAAAAATAACATAATACATTTCATGTACCACTTCTTGTTTTAAATTTTAAGAAAAATAAAAATAGAGAAAGTTAGATAAGATAATAAGTGCGTGAAAAAGTGAAAAGGAAGAATCCGTAGGGACGTAGAACACGAAAATGAATGTTTACATTTTTTTTTTAAATGAAAGAGAAAAATAGAAAAAGGAAAATATAAGAAAATAAGATAAGATAAAAAGGATGTAACTACTTCATATCTTTACACACCTGTCACCAGGTCCTGAAACCGTTTATTTTCAAAGTTATGTTGCACCCTATGCTTGTAATAAGTCGATAAATGGAGACCAAATCTTTTGGAATTGTTCTGATTTGCCTGCTAGGACAAATCTCATATCTTCGAGGTGTAACATTTCGGACATATTTGAAATCCACATTTTTACCCTTGGTGTGGGAGCGTTTTTCCAGAATTTAAGTATGAGTTTTTTTGCCGTTGTTAATCCATAATTAAGGAAATCGTTTTGGTATGAAGTCAGCTCAAAGTCAGCTCAAAGCTGACTTCCATTGTTCCAAAAATAATCATTTCTGCGTTCGGTGTCAATTTTATTTTAAATAATGTAAACATTTCAAAGATTTAATTCCAAAATTTTCGGATTTTTATGCAAAAAACAAATGAATGTGCTTTAGTTGCTTCTTGAGATAGACATTTATCACAAATGGAGGAAACATTTGGAAAGATTTTACTTATTTTATTTTTCGAATAATATAATCTGTGTAGGATTTTAAATTGGATTAGAATATGTCTTCCATTGATCGAGCATTTATGCACAAATAGCAAGTGTTTATCCCAACTCTCTTTCGAGATTTTTATAGCTAGTTCTTGTTCCCAATCTCTTCTAATTCTATCGGATGATGATATTTCTATATTTAGGATGATATTATATAAGTATGATATTAAATTAGTTGAGTCCGCCTTTCTATTCATAGCTTCGTCTAATAGGTCTGGAGTCAAATTTTGGTATTCTTGTGTATATTTTTTCAAATAATCATGCATTTGAAAATATTTAAAATATTGATTACTTCTCAGATTGTACTTAAGCTGTAGTTGTTGGAATGATAAATAATTTCCATTTTCATACATGTCTCCAAACGTTTTAATTCCTATTCTTTCCCAATGTATAAATGATTTATCAATAGTGGATGGTTTAAATGACGGATTATTAACTATGGGAGAGAGAAGCGATAGATTTCTTAATTTAAGGGTTAATTTTATTTGTTTCCAAATTCTAATAGTACTATGAATAATTGGATTTTTACTGTATATTGTATTATTCAGTTTTATTGGTGCGAGAAGGATCGCTCCTATATTAAAAGGGGAACAATCCTCTCTCTCCATTACTATCCAATCCACCCGTTGGGCAGAATTGTCCAATGGGTGAATTACATTTTTGGCATTTGCTGCCCAATAATAATACAAAAAATGAGGGAATGTTAACCCACCAAATTCTTTAGGTTTGCACAAATGTCTTCTTTGAATTCTATGGGATTTGTAGTCCCATATAAAATTTGTGATATCAGAATCCATTTAATAAAAAAACTTTTTAGGTAAGTATATTGGTATTGATTGGAATAAATATAAAATTTGTGCTAGGAAGATCATTTTTAAAGCATTTATTCGGCCTATTAAAGACATCGGAAGAGTTTTCCAAAATGTAATCAGAGCGTTTAATTTAGTAAGTAGGGGCATATAATTTGCTTTAAGTAAAGATTTATATTTTCTGGTTATTTCGATTCCCAAGTACTTAAATTGTTCTGTAGCAATTTTAAAAGGGAATTTTAACAGGTGTGTCGAGTCTTGAGGTTTTATCGTCCAAATTCCTCTATTAGATTTAATATATTTGGTATTCTGATTTGCCATTTTGTAATTTACAGTAGTACATCATCTGCGTATAATTATATTTTGTTTTTTGAGTATTTTGTATTATAACCATGGATATTCGGATGTGTTCTAATACTTTCAGCTAGGGGTTCTATTACAAGAGCAAATAGCAGAGGTGATAGTGAGCATCCCTGTCTATTGTCCCTGGATAATTGAAATTTCGGAGACAACATGTTATTAGTTAATTTTCTAGCAGTCGGCCTGTCATATAATAGTTTTAGCCATGAGATAAAATTCTCTCCCATTTGAAATTTTTGCAATACTTTACGAGGCAGTCCCATTTCACTTGATCAAATGCTTTTTCTGTGTCTAATGAAATAATTGATAAGTTTTGTTCTTCAGTTTTATATAAATGCATTATATTAAGCAGACGTCTCAAATTATTGCATGAGTATCTCTTGGGTATAAACCCCGTTTGATCTGCATTTATTAATTTGGTAACATATTTACTTCATCTTCTTGCTAATGTTTTCGATAATATTTTTTGATCTGTATTTAACAGTGCGATGGCTCTGTATGAGCCAGGGTCTTCTAAATCTTTATCTTTTTTAGGTATAAGTGTAATCGTTGATTCCGCTAATGTTTCTGGCAATGTTTGTTCTTTGAAAGCATATGTACACATTTTATGTAAACGTGGTGAAATTATCTCATTAAATTTTTTATAAAATTCATTACTAAATCTATCCGGTCCTGGTGTTTTGCCATTCTACAGTGAGTTTATTGTTTCTTCTATTTCCTTAATTGAGACCTGCGCTCCTAATTCCTCTTGGTCAAACAGATTAAGTTTGGGGAGATTACAGTTATCCAAGAACTCTATAACTTTAGTACTATCTGCTGACGTTTTAGATGTATATAAATTTTGATAAAATTGAGCAAATCTTTTATTAATATCATTAAGTAATGTTAACAATTCACCTTTATCTGATTTAGTCTTTAAAATCGTATGATCTTTTTCCCGTTTTTTCAGTTGACGTGCCAAAAGTTTATGTGGTTTATCACCGAATTCAAAATTATCCTGTTTTGTAATTTGAAATATTTTTATAACTTTTGCAGATAATATTCTGTTTAATTTAAATTTCAATATAGTTATTTTATTATGTTTATCTATAGTTGGCTCTTTAGCATTATCTAGGTCCAGATTTCTAGAGCCACTTCCTTAAGTATCCTGGGATGCAGACAATCAGGCCCTGAGGATTTATCAGCCTTCAGTCCCATTAGTCTACCCAATACCATTTCCTACCTAATGTGGATTTCCTTCAGTTCCTCCGTCACCCCAGATCCTCTGGCCACTACTATATCAGGAAGATTGTTTGTGTCCTCCTTTGTGAAGACAGATCCAAAGTACCTGTCCAACTCATCTGCCACTTCCTTGTTCCCCATAATAAATTCACCTTTTTCGGTCTTCAAGGGTCCAACTTTGGTCTTAACTAATTTTTTTCTCTTCTCTTAAAGAAGCTTTTACTATCCTGCTTTATGTTCTTGGCTAGCTTACCTTCGTACCTCATCTTTTCTCCCCGTATTGTCTTTTTAATTATATTCTGGTGCTCTTTAAACATTACCCAATCCTCTTGTTTCCCGCTCATCTTTGCTACGTTGTACTTCTTCTCTTTTATTTTTATACTGTCCCTGACATCCTTTGTCAGCCACGGTCGCCCCTTACTCCCCTTCGAATCTTTCTTCCTCCTAGGAATGAACTGATCCTGCACCTTCTGAATTATTCCTAGAAATACCTGCCATTTATGTTCCACTGTCATCCCTGCTAGTGTATCTTTCCAGTAAACTTTGGCCAGCTCCTCCCTCATGGCCCCATAGTCCCCTTTATTCAACTGTAACACTGACACTTCCGATCTACCCGATCTACTAAGATATTAAGTTATAGCTATTGAATTTGGATAACTGACAATATATTTCAAAGAAAAGTGGCAAATCAACATGTTCTAATTGTGATTCCCACAATCATCATTCAGTTAAATTACAGCTAAATTATAGTCACATCCACATAGACAAATACAGTTTTCCAATTGAGAAACATTAGCTGTTTCTCCAATTCGTACATTGTGCAAGTTATCTACTAAGTAAGGAAAGCAGTTACATACCAATAAAATAGCTGCTCATAAAATCAAGGCATCACTTTCCTTACTGAGAGAATATTCACACTAGACAAATGAGGCTGTAAATTCATGTCAGAAGTTCCTCCCCATCATTTCATTTTGGAGTCACGTGAGTGACTTCGTGAAGAACCCGCCAGCACGTATGCGCGACATATCGTCGCAACGCGTTGCTGCCGACAGCTGGCGGTGGGGCGCGCTCCCCGCCAGTCCTTCATAAGGGACCGCTAAGGTAAGTTACACTAACCTTAAGTTGGTTGGTCCTTGCTGCGAGTACTTTTTGTCTTTCAGCAAGGGCATGGAAGGGAGTTCCAGAGGCCGTAAGATGTCTGTCCGGAGTCGCCGGCCACCTGTCCTGGAACCCTCATCATCGGCTGCACCTGCGAGACAGGCCGGGAAGAAGGCGGGGAAACCGGGGAGCCCTGTTGCTGCAGGGCCCGACCCGCCGATACACCGCAGCTCCGGGGAGGAGTTCGAGGAGCAGGACTGCGGTGTGCCACCGGAGCAGGCAGACCCTGCCTCCGCATTGAGGTCGCCAACGGGCCCGTTGGCCGACCTGGGCAAGGGCTCACGTGCGGCTGCACGGCCCTTCTCCCTGAGCCCTCGGAGAAGAGGGAGAGATGGTGCCCGGAAGCATAACCCTTTAGGGGCAAAGGCGTCACCTGCTGCTAAACAGTGGACTGGTGTCATGGCGGGACTCAAGTCCACTGCGAGGACCAGTGTTGACTCCCCAACCACCGAGGCCGGGACGGGTCACTTGGGAGGAGTCCCGCCACGGTCGCCGAGTCCCTCATGGATGGGAGGACGAGACCATGCGTCGGCAAGGTCCACGATGTGGGCAGCCGGCAAGCCCGCGCGGGCGTCGGGTCACCGTGCTGAGGCATTGGGTGCCGACTCTCCACCGCGTTTGCCCTCCGTGGCAGCGGCATCAGGCTCCGCCAAAAGAAGGCGTTTGAACACACCTCCCGCGCGGGAATCGCTCAGCTTTGCTGCGGCGGCTGGCAGCGACAACCTCCGGCACCAGGTTCACCTCGATGAGGTGCGGGCCGATGAACGGAGCCTCAGCAGTGTATCAGAGCATGAGGACTCCGACCGCCCGAGTGTTCAGGGCGAGGGGCGTATTGACCGAATGGAGCGGATGTTGGAGCTCCTCTTGCAGAAACAACGGCAGGAGGCATCCAGCTTCAAAGGGCACAGGGAGGTTTCGCCAGTCTCAACAGCCAGCCTGAGGCAGCCAGAGGAGGAGGAATTTTTAGACCCTACACCGGTTCCATCCGAGGTGCCGCAGGAAGAACTCCTTGATGTGGCGGCGAGATTTGCTTCTCCGGAGACAGCGGGACTTCCCCTCAACCCCAAACTGGCTGCCACCGTGGACTTCCTAACTAACCACCAGCTCCAGGAGGAAGTTCTATCACAGGTCATCAACAGGCATAAAGCCCCATCCAACTGTAACTCCCTCAACGTGCCCGTAGTCAATACGCCGATCTGGGGCAACATAGGCACAGCCATCAGGACTCAGGAGATAAAGCTCCAACGCATCCTGAGGCTGCTTACGGCTGGGATCACCGCGTTCGCGCGGTCGGTGGATGGAGAGGACCTCAACCTAGATCAGGAGGATGCTCTCGCTCTGCTATGTGCTACTCAGCACGAAATAAATGCCTTCCGGAAAAGCAGCATCCGCCCCACGCTCAACCCTAAATTTGCTGGGTTGTGCAAGGCGCCTCCTACACCACCACCCAGACAGCTGTTCGGGGAAGACCTCCCGAAGAGGGTTAAGGAGCTGGATGAACACGCCAAAACGGTGGGACTAATGCGGTCTCAGATCGCCCCCAGGCCGGCGGCCAAGAAAGCGCCACTTATTAGGCCATGAGGCCCTGTCACCAGACCGACACGGACCTACGCTCCAGCTCCACCTCAATACCAGCAGCCGCAGCCTTTTTTAGGGCAAGACCCACAGCGGCCTCCATGGAAGATGCGGACGCCGCAGCACCAGCCCAACCCAGCACCTCCACGACCTGCCAAACATGTCAGGGACCGCCGGTAACCAGGGAGGTATGGCGGTCTGGTTTTCATGCACCTGTGTGCTTAACTTCACGTGTTGGTGGGCGCCTTCGGTTCTTCACGGAAGCATGGGAATCTATCACTTCCGATAAGTTTATTTTACAAAGTATTCAAGGCCATGAGATTGAATTTATTAATGGCAACATTCCTCCATCCCAGCATATGCCCAATCGGACATTTACGCTGTCTGCCATTGAACAGGCAGCAGGCTATGCTGAGATCTTACGATTACAAGAAAAAGGCGTGATAGAAAAAACTATACACGAACCAATTGAATTTGTATCAAACATATTTACCAGGCCCAAGAAGGATGGAGGATGTCGGGTTATTATTGATCTGACCCATTGGAATACCTTTGTAACATACACCCATTTCAAAATGGACACTTTCGAAACAGCCAAGTCATTGATTTCTCATGGCTGCTTTATGGCATGCATTGATTTAAAAGATGCATACTATTCTGTATCCATTCGGAAACACCATAGGAAGTTCTTAAAATTTGTCTGGATGGATCAGCTCTGGCAATACAGGGCTTTGCCAAATGTGCTTACTACAGCCCCTAGATTGTTTACTAAATTACTCAAACCTATTATGGCCAGGCTACGGAAGCAACATCATATAGTGATGGCCTATTTAGATGATATTTTGATTGTTGGCAATACCCTGGAGTCGGCTGAACTGGCAGTTTCAGCCACTGTGGCACTTTTTCAGGAAATGGGGTTTATTGTCCATCCAGATAAGTCGAAGTTCTGCCCTTCACAGGTTATGGATTATCTGGGCTTCACCGTGGATTCCAATCGCATGAGGGCCACCATACCGGCTAACAAGGTTGGGGATGTCACCCAAGTATGTCAGGATTTAGCCTGCGCCAGTATACCATCAATTAGGCAAACTGCTAAGGTGATTGGCAAGATTGTAGCATTGTTTCCAGCAGCTCAATACGGGCCTTTGCATTATCAAAATTTGCAAAGAGCCAAGATCTCCGCGTTAAAACAGAACGCCGGTCATTTCGACAGATCAATGCAGTTGCCTCTTAAAGCTAAGATTGAGTTACAATGGTGGGTGGACCATATTAGTGACTCATTTAAACCCATTATTGTGCCCAATCCGATGGTATACTTGCAAACCGATGCAAGCTCCCATGGCTGGGGAGCTACGGACAACTATTCTAGTTGCGGGGGCAGATGGGACACCCTTGAATCTACTATGTTGTTGTCACAAGGGATAAACTATTTGGAGATGCTTGCAGCATTTCACGGACTTCGAGCTTATTGTTCCAATCTTACTGACGCTCATGTCCGTATCCAAATAGACAATACCACTGCGGTGGCATATTTAAACCATATGGGCGGTACCAGGTCAATTTCATGTGATGAATTGGCTAATACAATTTGGCTCTGGTGTATTCAACGGAATATTTGGATTTCAGCTACCTATTTACCAGGTGAGCTCAATACTGTGGCGGACACCAGGTCACGCAAGTTTAATGACAACATCGAGTGGATGTTGCATCCTCAAATCTTCACTAAAATTACAGATAAATTTGGTAAGCCGGATATCGACCTCTTTGCGTCACGGTTAAACCATCAGTACCAACATACGTTTCGTGGGAACCAGATCCTGGGGCAATGGCGATGGATGCATTCTCGCTGGACTGTTTTGAAATGGTTTTTCTGTGCATTCCCCCCATTTTGCCTCATCAGTCGGGTATTGCAGAAAATCCAGATGGATGCTGCTGAGGGCATTCTTATCATACCCGACTGGCCTACGCAGCCATGGTATCCGGTGGTCTTTGACATGATCAGTCAACCTTGGGTCCTCTTAGAGGGTTGCCCACAATTGGTCACTAACCCTGTGTCAGGGGAACCACATCCCTGCCATAGCTATCTAAATTTGTTGGCTTGCAGATTCTGAACCGGCCATTACTGCGGTATGGCCTATCACCCAGAACAATGGATACCATTGGAGCGTCATGCCGGGAGTCCACCAGGCGGCAATACCTCTCCCACATCCGAAAATGGGAAGCCTACTGCGGCCGCTCTCAAATTACATATGACGCTGCATCCATAGCCGACTATTGGAATTCCTCGCGGGGTTGCACCATGATGAACACTTGAGCTACAGTGCCATCAACAGCGCCAGGAGCGCGCTGTCATTCTACCTCAATATTGAGGTAGGATCCAACAGGCTGGTGTCCAGGCTCATGCGGGGTATATTCAATTCTAATCCGCCCAAACCACGCTATAATATCACCTGGGATGTCAGGAAAGTACTAACCCTGCTCAGGACGTGGTTGCCCATGGAGGGGCTAGAGCTGGACAAACTCACCATGAAACTGGTATGTTACTAGCACTGACTTCAGCGCAGAGGGTACAGACACTGCATAAAATCCGGATCGACAGGATGATCTCTACCCCTGCAGAAGTAGTCTTCTTTATCGATGAGCTACTAAAGCAGCATAGACCTGGGTGCACAGGGCTGCAGCTGAAGTTCCCGGCATACCCCGCCGATGCAAGGCTATGTTTAGCCGCCCATATCCGTCACTATGTCAAAGTGACGAGAAACATAAGGGGAATGGAGAAATACCTGCTTGTCACTCACAAGAAACCTCACCATTGAGTGTCAGTCCAGACGATATCCAGGTTGCTCAGGATCGTCTTGGGTAAGTCAGGTATCGACACTAATGTCTTCAAATCCCATTCCACCAGGGCTGCATCAACGTCGGCGGCGAGGGTCATGGAGGTGCCCATGGACCATATTCTCGCTACAGCAGGATGGGCGAATGAAGCTGTATTTCAGCGATTTTACAACAAGCCTGTTGCTGCTCCTCTACAGTTCGCGGAGGCCGTGCTGAATGCAGGTCAAGCACGTGGAGATGTCCCCGAATGAGGGGTTTTTTGCTTTGTTTATTAATAAATACTATTCTTGTTTTTCAGTACAAGCAGTTTGGAAAATTGTTTACTCCCATCCATCCTTGCTAGTGGTGTGTCAGCATGGACGTGGTCCAGGGCGTGCAATCACAGAGCTTTGAAGTCTTCACGAAGTCACTCACGTGATTCCGAAATGAAATAGTAAGATTAAACGAGAACTTACCAGTTCGAAGGTTGATCTTTATTTCATGAGGAGTTGCGATGAGGGATTTCGTGCCCTCCGCTCCCAACCCTCGATCATAATCAACTGGTAAATAGAGTCTCTACAATCTTACTATGCCAAGTCATTTCTGTTGTTGTTTCTGTGATTCCACACCGCTACTTTGAAGAATGTCGCGCATGCGTGCTGGCGGGTTCTTCACGAAATCCCTCATTGCAACTCCTCATGAAATAAAGATCAACCTTCGAACTGGTAAGTTCTCGTTTAATCTTACTATTTTACACCTTGTGGGGCACATAGGCACAGCGGAGGAACTGCTGCTTCACAGCACCAGAGAACCGGGTTCGAACCCGACCACGGGTGCTATCTGTATGGAGTTTGTAGATTCTCCTTGTGACCATGCAGGTTTCCTCCCGTGTTCCAAAGACATACAGGCTTGTTGGATAATTGGCCCCTATAACTTGCCCCTAGTGTGCAGGATGTGAAACATACAACTAGTGTACAGGTGAACATAAAATGCTGGAGTAACTCAGCGAGTGGGGGACAGGCAGCATCTCTGTAGAGAAGGAATGTGTGATGTTTCGGGTCGAGACCCTTCTTCAGACTGATGTCAGGTGAGGGGGCAGGACAAAGATAGAATGTAATCAGAGAAATTAAGACTAGTGGGAGAACTGGAAAGTGGTAGGGGGTGGAGAGAGCGGGAAAGCAAGGGCTATCTTGAAGTCAATGTTCATACCACTGGGGTGTAAACTACCCAAGCAAAATACAAGGTGCTGGCCCTCCAATTTGCACTGGGCCTCACTCTGACAATGGAGGAGGCCCAGGACAGAAAGGTCAGATTGGGAGTGGGAGGGGGAAATTAAGTGCTCAGCCAACGGGAGATCAGGTAGGTTAAGGCGGACTGAGCGGAGGTGTTTAGCGAAACGATCGCTGAGCCTGCGGTTGGTTACAGTTTGCAGGTGATCAATGATGGGCCTGGACTTGGTGAGCCGAAGTATCTCTAAAGTTTCTACAGGGTTAATGTATTTCTCAGCTGGCATTACTAAAATGCATTATTTTCTATATCATGTTGGAATGTGCAGCAACTGTGAAGCTGGATAGAATGGTCTGACACTCACATCAAGGAAAAAGTCTTTGTTGAAGAATTCTTCAAAATGCTTCTTTCAGCTGGGAAGTGTATCATGTCTATGTTTTACTGCCTTAATGCATGATTGCTTTTCCAATCCAAGAACAACATGTTGGAAAATCTATCACGCATTAAGGCAGTAAAAAGCAGACCTAATGCACTTGGAGGCTATGGCCCAGCTAAAAACTTGTGATCTAAACAATGAATGGTGACTGAAGAGAGTGCAGGCAGTCCATCAACTGCAGAATTTTTAATGAATTAGCTCCTGGATAGGGAAGCCAAAAGTGTCGCATGGATATTAATTATGGTAGAACTTGAAGCAATCTGACTTGCTTTCCCTCCAGTTCCATGAGTTTTGGTGTGAATATGATTGATGCAGTATCTGCAAACTTTGCCACATCTGCGCAGGGTATACTTGATGCAACCAGGAAGGAGTTTTGTTACGCTACTTACACTGTTTTCACATGGTAGCCACACATTCCATTTGTAGTAATGTGAGATGCTACACATCTTCCATGATGCATCTTTTCCAATCTGAGTGGTCACATGCCAAAGACACCTATGAGTCAATGAGGAAAATGGATTTATCCTTTGAGAGCATCCTTGAAGTTTCTCTGTCTTCCTGGAGATTTCCCGCTGTGCATGAAATTGGAGTAGAACCAATGTTGGCAATCTGGTATCAATGTAGACCACCCATCAGAATTGGCTAAGCTGCCAGAGGAGGTAGTTGTAGCAGGGACTATCCCAACATTTAAGAAATAGTTAGACAGGTACATGGATAGGACAGGTTTGGAGGGATATTACCGAAATGCAGGGAGTGGGACTAGTGCAGCAGCGATATGCTGGCTGGTGTGGGCAAGTTGGGCTGATCGGCTTTTTCCACACAGTATCACTCTATGACTCCAAGACTCTAAGTAGAGCTTATGAGGGCTATAGATAAAGTGGATGGCTACAATCTTTCTCACAGGGAAGGGGAATTTAAACACGGAGGCATAAACAATGTGAGTAGGAAAGATTTAAGGAAAGATTTAAAAGAAAGAGACAAATACTTCACACACAGAGTGGTGGGTATATGAAGTGAGTTTCCAGAGGAAGCGGTAGAGCTAGGTATAATTACAATGTATCTCTTTTTTTGTGTCCATCTTCCATGTTTGCAATGTTCACATTGCTGTCATTGTCCACCCTGAAAAGGATGCAAGCTTCCGGCGACAATCAGTGGGAGCAATCAATTGTTGCAATAGATGATGGTGGTAGCACAATTAACTCAGGATACTTCCAGTTTTCAGCCCCGCGACGTGGACGCTTCTGCTATTTAACCATTACAATTGTATAAAACCCAGGTATAGGGATAGGAAAGCTTTAGATGGATATGGGCCGAACACAGGAAAACGGGAATAGCTCAGCTACACAACGAGGTTGCCATGGACAAGTTGTGACAAAGGTCTTGTTTGTATGCAACTACATGAATCTGTGACTCTAGAGCCTTGATTCTGGGAGTGTTGGCCTGGGAAAAGATACCAGTATTTATTCAGTTATCCTGCTTGGAGGATTTTGCAAACATTTCTGGTGATTAGAATTCCCCGCTGCAAATGGTCCTTGACTTAGATGATACAAGAGGGCTGGAAGCATTGCTGCACAGAGGTTCCTGCGCTTAGTGGCGGGTTAAAGTTTAGACCTTCATTCTTTTCCTCACATGCTGCACATTGGAGAGAGTGACCCATTTCATTATTGATTTCCACTTTCATTATAAGTGATTCCTATGGTGTGGAAAGTGATCCATGTTTTCCAGAATATTGTAATGGCCTTGAGCATTATCCATTAAACTGTACCAGTTATTGGACCTTTCACTAAATATTTATTCATCTGACCTTGACAATAATGGTTCATCATACGACTCTGGAAAAAATGGATCATTCTCCACACTAGAGGAATCACTTCTCAATGAAAGCAGTCATCGGCAATGAAATTCATCACTGTGCCAGCATAGCGTTTAGTCATCTGAGCAAAGGTTTTTGAAGGTCAAGACCTCAACTCCACCATGAACACGTGAAGCTAACCTCAGCCTCCAAGTATGCACGTATATTATCATGACCAATGTACAGCATCTCAATGACTGCAATGCCACCAAAAGAAGAGGAGATACAAAACTAGTATCCATTTGCAGAACTAAAATTAGTTAATGAAAACACAAGAAACTTGTGTAGAAGAAGGGTCCCAACCCAAAATGTCACCTATCCATGTTCCCCAGAGATGCTGCCCGACTGGCTGAGTTATACCAACACTTTATGTTCACAAATGTGTCAATTATTGGTCCAAACACATGGACTCAAAAATCAAAATACAGAGGGATTTGTGGAATATTTCAAGGACACCAAATCACATAGACAAAGAACCTATACACTGATAATATAGGGTTCACGAGATTCCCTGGAATGGCGGGACTGTCATATGAGGAAAGATTGAAAAGACTAGGCTTGTATTCACTGGAGTTTAGAAGGATGAGGGGCAATCTTATAGAAACATATAAAATTATAAAAGGACTGGACAAGCTAGATGCAGGAAAAATGTTCCCAATGTTGGGCAAGTCCCGAACCAGGGGCAACTGCCTTAGAATAAAGGGGAGGCCATTTAAGACTGAGGTGAGAAAAAACCTTTTCACCCAGAGAGTTGTGAATTTGTGGAATTCCCAGCCACAGAGGGCAGTGGAGGCCAAATCACTGGATGGATTTAAAAGAGAGTTAGATAGAGCTCTAGGGGCTAGTGAAATCAAGGGATATGGGGAGAAGGCAGGCACGGATTATTGATAGAGGACGATCAGCCATAATCGCAATGAATGGCGGTGCTGGCTCGAAGGGCCGAATGGCTTCCTCCTGCACCTATTTTCTATGTTTGTATGTTTCTATATTTTTAAGTGCAGGTTTGCAGGATACTTGCCCTCTGAAAATTGGCCCTAGTGTGTAGAGAGTGGATGGGAAAGTAGTCCTGTGACTGGTGGTGCACCTCAGGGTTCGGTGCTGGGCCCATTACTGTTTGTCATGTGTATCAATGATTTGGATGATAATGTGCAAACTTGCTAATCTTGCCGTGCATGTTATACGAAAGTAGGTGGTATTGCAGATAGTATGGATGGTTGCGAAAAATTGCAGCAGGATCTTGATCAATTGGCCAAGTGGGATGAGTTGGTGAAATTTAATGCAGAAAAATGTGTGGCTTGCATTTTGGAAAGTCTAACATGGGCAGGGCCTACACAGTGAATGGTAGGGCTCTGTGTAGTGTTGTAGAGCAGAGGGATCTAGGAGTGCAGGCGCATGGTTCCCTGAAGTTGGCGTCGCAGGTAGATCGGGTGATCAAAAAGGCTTTTAGCACATTGGCCTTCATCATCCAGAGTATTGAGTATAAAAGTTGGAACGTCATGTTGAAGTTGTATAGGACGTTAGTGAGGCCACATTTGGAGTATTGTGTTCAGTTCTGGGCACCGTGTTATAGGAAAGATGTTGTCAAGCTGGAAAGGGTACGAGAAAATTTACGAGGACGTTGCCAAGACTATAGAGTTTGAGCTATAGGCAGAGGTTAAGTAAGCTGGGATTCTATTCCTTAGAACGCAGGAGGCTGTGGGGTGATCTTGTAAAGGTGTTTAAGATCATTAGAGGAATAGGTTGGGTAGATGCACAGAGTACTTGCCCAGAGTAGGTGAATCAAGGACCAGGGTACATATTTCTAAGGTGAAGGGGAAAATATTTAATAGGAATCTGAGGAGTAACTTTTTCACATAAAGGGATGTATGGAACAAGGTGCCAGAGGAGGTAGATGAGGCAGGAACTATCCCAACGTTTAAGAAACAGTTAGACAGGTACCTGCATAGGACAGGTTTGGAGGGATATGGACCAAATATAGGCAGGTGGGACTAGTGTAGCTGGAACATGTTGTCCAGTGTGGGCAAGCTGGGCCAAAGGGCCTGTTTCCATACTGTATCACTCTATGACTATAATAACATAGAACTAATGTGAACGAGTGATCAATCATCGGGGTGCACTCCGTTGGCTGATGGGCCTGTTTCCAAGTAGTAACCTTCAATCAATCGATCAGCCAATCGAGCCACAGCTGGTACAACTTAAGCAATCCCCCAATCAACCCATAGTCTTTGATTGCAAAATCAATAGGTTGATCTAAGCAAAGAGAAATAAATAAAAGCCATTTTGGCCATAGATACTGCCCCATTTGCAATACATTCTACCACTAATTTTTTTTTGAAATAGATTTTAGTTCTCAAGGTTAACCAATTGCTTAGATTTGTCAATACTTCATTTTAGTTTGCTGGAGCCACAGGTTTTGATGGGAGATTCAAGAATCACGGTTCAGACTGGCAAGCAGTTGGGTTTTTTTTGCAGGCATTCTTCTGATCTCTTTCCCATTTCAAATCACCTCCGTGAGCTTCTTGCTGATTTTGCAGCCAATTACTGGCCAATTGATTACATTTTCACTTTCAGTGTCTGAAAATAATTCCCTGCAGGTGGCACACCTGGAATGAAACTCCACCTTCTTAAGACCTCTAGGCAAAATAAGTGGGATTGATCAGGTTTTTCCACAGAGGTGGCACAAGGGGATCAGAGGGAAAAAAAACCAGACCTGACAAACCTAAAAATACATTCAATGGAACTACGCCTTTTGAATTGCTTCTATCAGCGGTGTTTAGTAACTGTGGCCTCTCATCTATCCGACGTCTCAGTCACTCGACAAATTACCACAACATTGGTTTGTAACTACAAGGACCATCAAAGTGGGTTTAACACTTGACTGATCAATGTCAAAACTGTTTTTAAGGAGCAGGGTGAAAAGAGCATTTTATTACCAGGGAGAACCTGTGTCAATTTAAGTCATTAAGTGTAAATGTGCACATGGACATGCCTCTGAATGCATTTCATATGTATCATCAATGTAGATTATAATTTCTCTAAACTTATTTTTGTACATTTTATTAATCTGATATTCAAAGATTAGTTACTTACCCCAAAACTTAGTCTAGTTGTCTTTTACACAAGAGGGCTAAGCAGCTGTTTCAGCCATGGGTCATGGCAATATTTTGTCTACACCAGCATGAAGGGCATCAGAGGTCTGGTTTGCAGTGAACATGCACTTCCCGCCGGCCTCTTTGAGTCAATTCATCACCGATGGGCACAGTCTGGCTACTATGCTAAAATATTGTAAATGTCTGCATCCCTTTTTTTCCAGACATTTGCGCAGGTATTCACCACAGTTTCTCCAGAGTTTACCAGCTCCAGGATATTTAGACTGAGATCCTGTCAGATGCGAGAGCCAAGTCATGGAGTCATGCAGCACAGAAACAAGCCCTTCAGCTCAACTTGTCCATGCTGACCAAGACGCCCCATTTACACCAGTCCCACCTGCCATGTTTGACCCAAATCTTCCCTATCCATGTAGCAATCCAAATGTCCTTTAAAAGTTGTGATAGTATCTGCCTCAACTAAGTCCTCTGGCAGTTTGTCCATATACCCACCAACCTGTGTGAGAATGATGCCCCTTGGTTTTCTATTAAATCGTTCCCTTTTCCCCTTAAACCAATGTCCCCTCATTATTGATTCTCCTACCCTTGGTAAACAACTGTGCATGTATCCTAACTATTTATCTCATAATCTTATATACAGTGCATTCAGATAGACACATAAATGTCAAGAATGGAGGGACGTGGAACATATGCAGGCAGAAGGGTTCATTTTATGCAGACATCATGTTTGGCACAGACATCATGGACCACAGGGCCTGTTCCTGGGTTGTACTGTTCTACATTCAGTTGCAGCTCCTCTCAGTCCACATGGATTAGTCGGAACAGCAATTCAACACACTGTA
Source organism: Raja brachyura (assembly GCA_963514005.1). The sequence continues at coordinate 74,175,741 of OY740781.1, read as the reverse complement.
GAGCATGTGGTGGGCTCTAGACAGGGAGGTGGCCACAGCAACGTTTCAGCCAGTGTCACAACTGCCACTCCACCAAACACTTGAGACTCTTTCCACACTCCTCCCCTGAGCTATTAGGAGATATACCTGCATTTAATCTGCTCCCCTAATCTATCACTTGGTATAAATAGCTGAGATTCTTACCAATTGGGTGCTGACTAATCAGTTCTGCATTCTGTTGGTTTGATAGCAGTGCTGAGTTCTTTTAGTTCCAGATCTATAATCTTTCGGTTCCATTCACGTTTGAATTTTGGGGTTTCTTCATTACTTCTCAGTCAGCCTGCATGTGCGTCCTTTCCATTTCTCAGCCTTCTGACAGATTAGTCAGCCAGTATGGGCTCGGCAGGCAATTCTGATCAGGCCAACCAGAGTCTTGGTGCTCCCAGTTCTGTACCTGAGGAATTACTGGCTCGGTTGTGCAGGGCTGTTCAACAATGCTCCACTCTTGGCACCCATGAGGCTTGAATAGACCAACCAGCAGTTGGTAAACACTGTCAGCCAGGTCCTGTCACACCTCTCAACGCCGCCAATTCCTCCTGTCTCTGCTGATGCCTCTCTGCCTCTGTCCACTTCCAGCCCATTCTGGAACCAGTTCTTCCCACCCCAGAGATGTACCATGGTGATCTCTCTACCTGCAGGTCATCCCTATCCCAGTGCTCCTTGGTATTTGAGCTACAACCATCCCGTTTCAGCGCAGAATGCGGGATTGTTCTCCCTGCTGTCAGGACGTGCTTCAGCTTGGGAGAGACAGCTAGACGTCTGCCAGGACTTTGTGTGTTTTTCGGCAGAGCTGAGATTTTCGACCACCCTTTTATCGGAAGAGTGGCATCCCAGAGGATGCTGCATCTCTGCCAGGGGTTACACTCTGTTGCCGATTATGCTATTGATTTTTGAACCACTGCTTTGAAGGACGGTTGATGTGATACCGCTCTGCTCAGTATCTTCATCCATGGCCTCAATGAGAACCTGAAGGATGAGTTGGCTTCTCGGGATCTTTCCTCTGATCTGGACACACTGATTGATTTAACCATCTGGATAGATAACGGGCTCCGAGAGCAAAAGTGAGACAAGCTATCAGCAGCTCTCAAACAGTGTCCATTCTCCTCTCTGGCAAGGCCGGATTTTTCTTTGTAGTAACAAGGATGGTGACCTTTGCCCTTGCATTGACTATCGAGGCCTGAATAATATCACTTCCAAAAACCAACGTTACCAAGCTGGATTGACACAATGCCTACCATTTGGTTTGCATCAAGGAAGGAGATGAGTGGAAGAACAAAGTGAGCATTACGAGTACCTTGTAATGCCCTTCGGACCGCCCAACACCCTGGCTGTTTTCCAGGCTCTGGTCAATGATGTGTTCCGGGACAATGCTGAATCGGTTTGTCTTCATTTACCTGGATGACATCCTCGTCTACTCCAGTTCTGCATTGGAACATACCCATCATGTCCGCCTCGTCCTGTGCGGCTATGGGAGAACCAGCTGTTCGTCAAGGCAGAGAAGTATGAATTCCACCAGCCCACAGTGTCCCTCCTGGGATACATCCTCTCTGCTGGTCATGTCGAGATGGATCCAGGAGGGGTGAGAGCAGTGGTAGATTGGCCTGATGGAGCCCACCAGTCGGAGGGAGCTACAACGCTTTACTGCCACTTTATCCGCAACTACAGCATCCTGGCTGCTCCTCTCACTGCTCTCACATCTACCTCCTTCATGTTTGCCTGGTCCTCTGCTGCTGAAGGGGCATTTCAGGATCTTGATCAACGCTTCAACCACCTCCATCGTCTCTGCCTGTGTACAGAATAAGACATTCCGTCAGCCTCCCTCTGGTCTCCTTCATCCCCTGCCTCTTCCCCACCGTCCCTTGTCCAACATCACCCGGACCATCACTGACTTACCTCCGTCCAAGGGCAATACGGTTATTCTTGTACTGGAAAACATGAAGACAAGCATGAAGTGAATACCAAGGCAATTATCATATACATTTGGACACAAGGTTTCTAGCAAGAAGACAGGACCACTCATGGATAAAGGAGGGAATTTCTGCATGAAGTCAAAGGATGTAGACAAAGTACTAAATTAGTTTTGCATCGGTATACACCAAGAAGGATGTGGAGGATAATGAGATCAATGTGGAGTATGCTTATACACTAGGGCATTTTGAGATGAAAAAAGGAAGCAGTGTCGGGTCTCTTGAAAAGCATTAAGGTGAATAGGTCCCCAATATCCATTCCAGGTTATTGAGAGAGGCAAAAGAGGAGGTTGCTGGAGTTTTGATGAACATCTTTACATCCTCTCCAGCCGCAGGCAAGTCCCAGAGCATTAGAGGGCTGCCAATGTTGTTCCTGTGTTTTAAAAGAAACGTATGGATAATCCAGGAAATTATAGATCGGTGAAAGATACAACAGTGGTAAGAAAGCTATTGGAGAAGATTCTTAGTGATGGTGTTTATTGGCACTTTGGGTTAATTATTATGGGCTAATTAGGAATAGCTAGCATGGATTTGTGCAGGGGAGATCGTACATTACAAATTTGAGTGAGTTTGCTGAGGAGGTGACAAAGATGATTGATAAGGATATGACAATGGATGTTGCCTACATGGACTTTAGTAAGCCATTTAACAAAGTTCCTGCTTGGTAGGCTGTTCCAGAAGATTAAGACAAATCCAGAATGACCTGGTACTTTGGATTCAGAACTGGCTTATAGAAATCAGAGGGTCATGATGGAAGGGTATCACTCTGACTGAAGGTCTGTGACCGATGGTGTTCTGCAGGTTTCAGAAGGGGGGGGGGGGGGGGTGTGTGTGGTTAGACAGGTACATGGACTTGTTTAGAAGGATTTGGGCCAAACTCGGGTAGATGGGACATGTTTACCAGTGTGGGCAAGTTGAGCCGAAGACCATGTTTCCGTGATCGAACACTCTATGACACCTGGATAAAACCCGTATGAACAGAGGGAGAATGTTCAAACTCCATAAAGACAACACTCGTAGTCAGGATATGCCACTGTGCCACGTTAGGAAATAGATACGATAACGAAACCATCCTTAGCCATAGACAGTTAATTTGTATTTTAATTATTAAAATACTGTTGACTACCGATGCAGTCTATGCTTTGACATTAAAATCTGTCACTGAAGTTAAAGTATTCTGTTATTTTTGTCTCCCAATTTGTATTTTGCATAACAGGAATGTTTGCCATTGCACCCCATAGATTTTTTTTTTTGTAGTGGGGGGGAGAAATGGAAGGGTTTGTTTTCCCACTGATGCAAAAGTTTAAAAGAACAGCCCTTTCCAAAATTCCAGGCCATTCAAACTCAAATAAGACTAACTGGGCAATAAGAAATAAAAATGTGTATAATAGTTCACTAAGTTTCAAAGGCTGAATTACAAGGCTCAATAATCCATTGCTACAAAGGTTAGATTGTCATTCCTAAAGTACAGATTGTAGAAGTTTGCAGTCACACAAACTGACCAATGCAACTACATTGCAAGCACAATAGGAACTGCTTCCTGTCAGTCATTTACTCTGCGGGGCTGTAAAATTAAGTGGAAATTAAATATTACGGGAAAAACCTTGTTCTAAATAGAGACAAAGGTTTTCAGAAATCAGCCTTTTTGGGCAGGTAATCCTGGGGCCTCCTGCTTTGTGGTCCTCAAACACCAGTGCCCCTTTTATATTAGACACATAGAACTGCAGATGCTGGTATCCAAAAAAGACACAGTGCTGGAGTAACTCGGCAGGTCAGGCAGCATTTCTGGAGTACATGGATGACATTTTGCGTTGGGCCCTTCTTCTGACTGGTTGTGGTGGGGGGAGAAAGCTGCAAGAGAGATGGGGGGGGGGATATTGGAAGAGGTGGGAGTGGGGATACGCCTGGCAAGTAATAGGTGGATACAGGTGAGGGGGTATTGATTGGCACATAGTTGAAAAAAAGGCCAGAGATGAAAAGACAAAAGATAGTAAGATAAGGGGAGAACAGGTGTGAAATGTAAGGATGCTTATAGGGAACAAACTTGTATCTTTACCTTCATTTCATACCTCTAGTTTCCCTCTCCCCTGGCTCTCAGTTTGATGAAGGGTCTAAATCCGAAACATCACCTATTCCTTTTCTCCAGAAATGTTGCCTGACTCGCTGAGTTACTCCAGCATTTTAGAAAAAAACATGAAAAAATAGGTGCAGGCGTAGGCAATGCGACCCTTCGAGCCAGCACTGCCATTCAGTATGATCCTGGCTGATCATCTAAATTCAGAACCACGTTCCTGCTTTTTCCCCATATCCCTTGATTCCTTTTGCCCTAAGAGCTAAATCTAACTCTCTCCTGAAACCATCCAGTGAGTTGGCCCCCACTGCCTTCTGTGGCAGAGAATCCTACAGATTCAGAACTCTGGGTGAATACATGTTTCCTCATCTCAGTCCTAAATGGCCTACCCTTTATTCTTAAACTGTGACCCCTGGTTTTGGACGCCCCCAACATTGGGAACATTTTTCCTCTATCTAGCCTGTCCAATCCTTTAAGAATATTTATATGTTTCTATAAGAATTTGGGTCTATCTTTGGAGTATTAGTATATTTTAGTGTAGGGATTCTGTAGATTAGATGGAAATGATCCTGATCGTCCAAGCTTTAATTTCTTAGATGTCACAATATTGGAAAATATTGTTGAAACAAATAAACTGCAATTTGTAACAAATAAACTAAGTTATGGATTTGCAATTTCCAAAAAACTTGAAATGCAGCATGGAAACATGCCATTCGGCCCAACCTGCCTACACCGACCAATATGTCCCATCTACACTATCCCATCTTGTAATTAATTTATTAGTCAAGTATGTAAACATACAAGGAATCTGCCTGCATTTGACCCATATCCCTCTAAACTTATCCTATCCATGTACCTGTATAAATGTTTCTTAGAAATTGCAATAGTACCTGCCTGAACCACCTCCTCTGGTAGCTCATTCCATACACCCACCATCCTTTGAGTAAAAAAAGTTCCCCCTCGGGTTCTGATTAAATCTTTTCCCTCTCACCTTAAACCTTTGTCCTCTGGTTCTCAATTCCCCTTCACTTGGCAAAATACTCTATGCATCTACCCAATCTATTCCTCTCATGATTTTGTACACCTTTATAAGATTAACCCTCATCCTTAACTCTCATCTTTACACAGAGAGTGGTGATCTTTACACAGAGAGTGGTGAGTCTCTGGAATTCTCTGCCACAGAAGGTAGTTGAGGCCAGTTCATTGGCTATATTTAAGAGGGCGTTAGATGTGGCACTTGTGGCTAAAGGGATCAGGGGGTATGGAGAGAAGGCAGGTACGGGATACTGAGTTGGATGATCAGCCATGATCACATTGAATGGCGGTGCAGGCTCGAAGGGCCGAATGGCCTACTCCTGCACCTATTTTCTATGTTTCTATGTTTCTATCCTCCTCCACTCCAAGGAATATAGTCTTAGCCTGCTCAATCTCTCCCTATAGCTCAGGCCCTCGAGTGCTTATGCTTGCGACATTTGCGATATATAGGGGTTCAATTTTAGGATAATTACTTTTTTTTTGTTTACTTCACGGCACCGATTCAAAAATCTTATACAAACTGGCTAAACTAGAAGGGACAGTGCATTTAAACTGGGCACTCAAAAACAATTATGTGAGTGAGGAGAATGATACCAGTTAAATGATGGCTCTGCCAAATGTTAAAATCCTGTGTATAGGAAGGCGAAATTCACAGCACACATACGTTGTAAATGGAGACGAAGCAGCCTAATGTGCCTGTCCCACTTGGCAACTGCCGGCGACTGTCATAGTCGTAGCAGGTCGCTGGAAAAAACGGCATCAACCTACGACAGCACCTACATCAGGAGAAGTCAAGCTACGCTTATTGGCGTCAAACACACTGTCGCCAAAAATGTTTCAACATGTTGAAAATTTAACGGCGACCAGAAAGACGCTACGACTTTTTGCGCGACTGAAGAGACTACTCCCGGCGACCACCGGCGAACATGTGGCAACAAACTAGTCGCCTGTAGTTGCTTAAAAAATCGCCTAAGTGGGACAGGCCCATAAGGATGCAGTTGAAAGAGTGGAGCTTGGTAAGCATGTCGTTTAACAGAAGTCAATTTTGCCCCAAGAATGATTTTATTTACACTCAGTTGAATGAAACGATATTTAGAATTCAAGTCCATCACAGCAAACCTTTAGTTTCAATTCATTTTCCCTTCTAGATGAACTAAATTTTAATAGAAGCAGGATGGGGGATCAACCTGCTTTCAGGAGAAAGGAGCAATCACTGAATGTGAGAAGGCAATGGCACTTCCATGTTCGAAGATTTTAATGAGGATTGGTTGGGTTTCCCAGTGTTCAGCAACACCAGCGGAGAAAAGAGGCAAGGCCCGATTCATAAGGATATCTGCAGAACTGCTTGTGCAACTAGACAACTAAAGCGTTCCCTGGGTCTTTATCAGCTGCCATACCCCATATGCATGCTATGATGTGCTATCTCACTGTGTCTTCAACCCTATTTCTCTCCACCCCCCTTTCTCAGTTCCTACCACTGCACTCGGTGAATCCCCAGACTCAAACTCTGAGCTCCCCTTCATAACCAAATGATATCCTTTCCCTTGACAATTCCTTGGCCCGGCAGCCAAAGAAACACAGGTTACTTTGAGGAAAAGGTAGGTATAATAACTTGACGTTATGTCCAGGTAGCTTCCGATATCAGATTTCCTGTGAAGAGTGTCCAGTTTGCTCTCCCCATTGTCATCAATAAATGTCAAAGATATTCTTTCAAACCAATGAAGAACAGCATCAATGCAACAAAAAGAATATTGAACAACATTCACAAAGTAGTAGAATAGAAATCAAGGGAAGATATAATCTTGCTCTGGTTAGATCATACATTAAGCAATTTGTTTAATGTCAGACATATACCAAGAAAGATACATACGTATCTTCCAAGACATTGTTTTTAATGCAGTCTTAGTCATTTCATTTTGTCTTCCCATTAGAAGTAATTGCAATAGAGTTTTCACACATGCTGTGGGCTAGCTTTTGGTAAATTAACGGTTTGTGATCGTCTGTGGTTTTGAAATTAGACCACACTGTGTTTGGAGCGTGGGAAGATTTCCTGTAATTACAGAGAGGCCATTGTGGACATTTGTAGACTTACACAACGAGGATTGTTGAAAGTTTAATTGTAGAGCTAAAATTCCTTGTGTTAATATAAACTGGTCAGCAATAAACACCTTCTCATGTCATATCATAGAATCCTGCTGGTTTGTACTATAGGGCTTTTCAGTCAGAAATAGTGAAATGAGGTTCCAGAGGATATATTAACAACAACACTGCTCAGATAACATTGAAATTCTAAACTTTATATTGATCTGCATAGAAAGGTTCATACATAGGTGTATAAACTTTAATGAAAGACTTTTAGCATGAAGAATTGCTCTGTGGTAGTAGCAGTAAATGCATTAGATACAGGACAGGGGACTGAGATGAAACTAGATAGCTCCATTTGTGAAAACAAGTCCTGCCTGAAATCCCTTGAGTAAATGATTACCTGTGGTCCCTGGAGGTGATTTTAGTTGGATGCACATTCAAAGGATTGGACATGAGAGAAACTTCTGGTTAGGTTACACATGACGTGAATCTCAGACCATACTTATTCATGAAACAATCTACCACAGTCTATCTGTGTGGAGTTTGCACGTTCCCTTTTATCACCGCCTGGATTTCCTCCAGGTGCTTTCTACCAACATCCCAAAGACGTGTGCATTTGGAGCTAAATTGGCCTCTGTAAATTGCTCTGTGTGTGTGTGTGTGTGTGGTGGGTGTAGTGGGTGTGAAAGTGGGATAACATAGCACTATTGTGAATGGGTTATTGATGGTCAGCATTGATTTGGTGGGCTAAATGGGCTATTTCCATGCTTTATCTCTAAACTAAACTAAAAATTAATTCTGGTGGAAGCGGCCTCAGTGTGGATTAGTAGGAACAAAAGTTGGGTCAAGAACGTTGGTTCAAGGGTAGCACAGTGGCGCAACAGTAGACTTGTTGCCTTACAGCGGCAGAGAACTGGGTTTAATCTTAACTATGGATGCTTGTCTGTGTGGAGTTTGAACATTGTCCCCATGATCTGCGTGGGTTTTCTCCAGGATCTCCAGTTTCCTCGCACACTCCAATGACATACTGGTTTTTAGGTTAATTGGCTTTGTATAATTGTAAATTGTCCCTTGTGTGTGTAGGATAGTGTAAGTGTGCAGGAATCGCTGGTTGGCGTGGTCTCGGTGGGCCATAGGGTCCGTTTCCGTGTTTTATCTCTAAACTAAGCTAAACTAAAAACTAACCTAAGTGGTCAGAGACCCAAGTGTAGTCTGCTGAAAGCAACATTAGAAAAGGCTTGCATTGAAGAGATCAAAGTACCCTTGCCATTTCTAGGGGGACATTCCTGATTCTCCTGCCCACCAAAATTCCACTAAAACATATCTTGCCTTATGTACCCTTCTATGGATGTCCCCACCAGAAAGTGGCAACACATGACCTCCTGTTGGGAAATGAGGCAGGACTAATGGCTGAAGTATCGGTGGGGGAGCACACCAGTGTCCATAATTATATTAGCTTTAAAACTATAATGGAAAAAGGTAGGTGCAGAAAAATGCTGGAGAAACTCAGCTGGTGCAGCAGCATCTATGGAGCGAAGGAAATAGGCAACATTTCGGGCCTAAAACCCTTCTTCAGAAGGTAGGATTGGTCCACCAATTAATGTCCTACATTGGAGCAAGGCTAAAATTGAGTCATTAGTCCAGAACTTGCAACGGTTGAGTGGAAAAGACTATTGGTAGGTACAGGACTGTTTGGCAAGTGAGAAGCTTTTAAAAGTGAGATCATGAAGAGTCAGGACAGCTTGTTCATGTTACAATGAAGGACAAGGTTGGCAGGAAATGAAAACCTTGGCTAACAAGGGATTTTGAGCCTCTGGTCAGGAAAAAGGTGGAAGCACGTGCTAGGCATATGCAGCTGAGATCGAACAAATCTCTCGAGGAGCATAGAGGATGTAGGAGGAGATATAAGAAATAAATCAAGATGGCAAGGATATCTCATTGGCAGATAAGGTAAAGGAGAATCCCAACAGAGTCTATAAGTATATTAAGAGCAAAAGCGTAACTAAGTAAGTAAGCAAGTTTATTGGCCAAGTATTCGCATACAAGGAATTTGCCTTGGTGCTCCGCCCACAAGTAACAACATGACATACAGTGACAGTTACGAATAACTCAGAAAACACTAAACATTAATAATAATAAAACATTAATGATAAAACACCATTGATCAAGCATGTGAACCAACAAGATATCAGATCAAAGGGAGGATACAGATTTTTGGCTGTTCAGTAGACCAACTACTCGTGGTTTAAAAACTGTTTTTATGTCTGGCTGTGGCAGCTTTGACAGTCCGGAGTCGCCTTCCAGAGGGATGTGATTTAAAGAGTTTGTGGCCAGGGTGAGAGGGGTCAGAGATGATCTTGCCTGCTCGCTTCCTGGCGCTTGCAGTGTACAGTTCATCAATGGAGGGAAGGTTATAGCCAATAACCTTCACTGCTGATTGGACGATTCACTGCAGCCTCCAGGTGTCGTGCTTGGTGGCTGAGCCAAACCAGACCATGATGGAGAAGGTGAGAACAGACTCTACAATGGCCGTGTAGAATTGGACCAGGAACTTAAAATACTCCACAGATGTGACTGTGGTGGTGTTGATGGTGAGTGGGGTGATGGGGAGGGGGAGCTCTCCTAAAGTCTACAATCAATTCCACTGTCTTAAGAGCATTGAGCTCCAAGTTGCTGTGATAGCACCAGGACGCCAGCTGTGACACTTCCTGTCTGTAGGCAGATTCTTCCCCATCCTGGATTAGCCCTATCAGGGTTGTGTCGTCCGCAAACTTGAGAAGCTTGATGGAGGTGTCTGTCGAGGTGCAGTCGTTGGTGGAGAGAGATTAGAGGAGAGGAGAGAGTACGCAGCCTTGCGATGCTCCTATGCTGAGGGTCAGCGGGTCCAAGATGTGCTTTCCCAGCCTCACTTGCTGCTTCCTGTCTGTCAGGGAGCTGGTGATCCACTGACAGAGGGGTTCAGGTACTGTCAACTCAGAAGGTTTGGAGTGTAGTAGCTCTGGCACAATGGTGTTGAATGCAGAGCTAAAATGAACAAACAGGATCCTCGCATAGGTTCTCTGGCGGTCTAGGTGCTGTAGGATGAAATGCAGGCCCAGTTTGACTGCATCATCCACAAATCTATTGGCCCAATATGCAAACTGCATAGGGTTCAGCAAGGTGATCGTGATATTTTTCAGCTTGGCCAGCACAAGCCTTTCAAGTGTCTTCATGACTACAGTGCGACGGGCTTAGGAAAAGAATACGCCCCTTAAAGGATCAATGTATTGCTCTAAAGAAAATATTGAGGTCCTAAATAAATGCCTCATATTTATTTATGGGGAAAAGGTCAGGGCAAGCTAGGGAAAGGGCGGTGCAGTGGTAGAGTTGCTGCCTTACAGTGCCAGACACCCGCGTTCAATCCTGACTAAGGGTGCTGTCTGTACGGAGTTTGTGCGTTCTCGCTGTGGCTGCGTGGGCTTTCTCCAGATGCTCTGGTGTCCTCCCACACTCCAAAGACGTGCAGGTTTGTTGGTTAATAGGCTTTGGTAAAATTGTAAATTGTCCCTAGTGTGTCAGATAGTGCTGGGTGGACGAGGCAATTGCTGGTCTCTGTGAGATCGCATGGGCTCCTGTTGCGATGCAAGGTGAACTGTAGTGGATCAAGGCTCACTGGGAAGCTGGAGTTAATGTGTGCCATGACCAGCTGCTTGATCACTTCCCATCACTGACCTCTACAGTACCACCACTAGTCACAGGCCTCCAATTTGAATAACCCTCTACTACCTCGCTCTGACTCCTTCTATCAAGAGTGTCTAAATTTGTCTGCATTTATTACAGGCAAAGTTCACCAAAACTCCGATGATCTCACTTTCCAGACCAGTCTACCATTCAGGACCTTGTTAAGTTTTCCTGAAGTCCATGTGGACAACATCTATTGTCCTGCCCTTGTCAATTGTCTTGGTCACCTCCTCAAAAAAAACTGCATCAGATTCTTGAGACATCACTTCTCACACAAAAAGCCGCTCAGAGACTGAGAGGTACAAGTTTCTAGTTCCCTGAAAGTAGTGACATAGTTTGGCGGACAAGTGAAGAAAGCACGTGGGATACTTGCCGGATAATGAATACGAGATAGACACAAAAAGCTGGAGTAACTCAACGGGACATGCAGCATCTCTGGAGAGAAGGAATGGGTTACGTTTCGGGTCGAGACCCTTCTTCAGACTCATCCTTTCCATTGAATATAAGAGTTGTGATGACCCGTTAAAGCTGCACAAGATGCTAGTGAGACTGCGCCTAGAATACTACATACTATAGGAAGGATGTGATTCACCTAAATAGGATGCAGAATGGCTTACAAGGATGATACTGGGATTGGAGGACTTGATTCAAGAGAAGAAGCTGGATAGTAGGGGATTGTTTTTCTGAAGCAAAGGAACCTGACGGGTCATAAGGTCAGGGGTTACACAAAAAGCTGGAGAAACTCAGCGGGTGCAGCAGCATCTAAGGAGCGAAGGAGATAGGCGACGTTTCGGGTCGAGACCCTTCTTCAGACTCATGAGCAAGGAGATCAGAAAGTTACAACCGGGCCTCATAGCATAGGTCATAAGGTCATAAGGGATAGGAGAAGAATTAGGCCATTCAACCCATCAAATCTACGCCATTCAATCATGGCTGATCACTCTCTCTCTCCTCATCACATTCTCCTGCCTTCTCCCCATAACCTCTGATACCTGTACTAATCAAGAATCTATCCATCTCTGCCTTAAAAGTATCCACTGACTTGACCTCCACAACCTTCTGTCACAAAGAATTCCACAGATTCACCACTTTTATGGTGTTTTGTTAAATCATGAGGGGCATAGATAGGTAGATAATCACAATCTTTTTCCAGCATCAAAAAATCTAAAATTAGAGGGAATTGTTTTAGATAAGAGGGGAAAGATTTAAAGGGATCTCTGGGATACGTTTTTCCACACAGAGTGGTGATTATATGAAATGATCTGTCAGTAGATCTATCAGCAGAAGTAGAGAGGTGAGCACAGTTACAACTTTAAGGACATTTGGACAGATTCATGGATCGGAAAGGTTTGGGGCAATGCAGGCAAATGGGACAAGCCTGGAAAGCCTCCTTGGTTGGTATGGATGAATTTGGCTGTTTCCATGCTGTATAATGGTATGATTGTTTGTGGTTAAATTATCATGTTTAACCTGTTGAGGTCTTCTGAACCAGAAAGTTAACATATCACTGGGCTGAGACTTTTCAATGTAAGAAGTAAAAAGTGATTTTAATCCTCAAGAGCAGGTAGATTTGGATCAGATAATAAATTTAAAAAAAATTAAAACACAAACCCACTCCTAATTCATGCCAAACCCACCCTGGCCTGCTGCTTATGTAGAGGGCATCTTACTAATCCATTCTCAGGGGACAGATGAGATGGTTAATAGCTGCCTTTGATAAAACGTAGTGGGCAAACAGGTGTTTGTTTTTTTTGTTAATTTATGTTTTACTTACTAAATGTATCCAGAATGTTTTTTTTTATGCAACATTCAGAGCTATCTCAAAATAGTTAAATGGTCCACAATTGTGTTAAACTGTCAAAAAACTGGTTGAGATTTCTGGGGACAAGGCCCTGAAACATAGTCACTGCTTGCTGCCTGAGGCCTATTCACTGCCTCTTGCCCAGTCAGTTCTTGTAGGACAACTGTAATATGTATTCCACCAAACTTCAGAAAGTAAATACAGCTGCTCAGATAGACCAAGGAAAGGTGTGGCAAGGAGATCAGAAAGTTACAACCGGGCCTCATAGCATTTTACAAACAATACAGATAAAGATAAATTAAATGGCTATGCATTTAATTTGCTATTGCCAGACTTTGCTATGTCCTTGCTTAAATGCTGCCAAATACCTATGTTTAAAAATCATTCATTACACATAAAGATTTGGGGCATTTTTAAAAGCTCATGAGATGCTGCACAACTGCAACATGGTTATTTGCATCCATTTAACTTCAAGTAACCCTCGCTTTCCCTCTCCCTCCAACCCCCCCCCCCCCCCTTTCCAGTTCTCCAACCAGTCTGACTGTCCTTGATTATATTTTATCTCTGTTTACTTTGTTGCTACCTTCTCCTAGCTAACAATAATCCATTCTACATGTTCCTTGATCTCGTCCCCTTTGTCTGGTTTTCACACCTTACACTTCCTTATCTTTGTATTTCCCTTTCCCCTGACACAGTCTGAAGGTCTCGACATGAAAAACACCTATTCCTTCTATCCAGAGACGCTGGCTGTCCCAGCATTTTGTGCCTTTCTTACATGGTTATTTGGTTTTGTTTATATTATAGCCATTCAAACTATTGGCCATGAAATTATGCCTTATCCCAAGATATATTTATCATAGACATACAGCATGAAAACATCCCCTTCAGTTTGCCCATGCTGACCAATATGCTCCAACACTAATCCCATCAGCCTGAGTTTGGTCCATATCCTTCCAAACCTTTCTTATCCATGTTCCTGTCCAAATGTCTTTTAAATGATGCTATAGTACCTGCCCCAATTACCTCCCCTGGCAGCTCGTTCCATATATACACCACCCTCTGTGTGAAAAGGTTGCCCCTCAGGAACTTATTAAATCTTACCCCCATCATCTTAATCCCCTGGTCCTTGATTTCTGTGAATCTGAAGAAGGGTCTCGACCCTAAAAGTTGTATGCTGCCAATCCCGCTGAGTTACTCCAGCTTTTTGTGTCCTTGATTTCCCTAGTTGGGGAAGAAGACTCATTGTATTGGAATTTTCACAGTGATTCCTTCTGAGCTGAACGCAGAAGCCATTAGACTTAGTGTTAACTATGGGATGCTTAAGGTTCAATGTTTTTAACAGTAATGTTGTAAAATAATTAGCTTGAAAATATAATGATTATTATTTTGCAAACAGAATTTCTCACTGCAATTCCAGCAAAATTACATTGGCCAGATAGACGGTGTCTTTAGAAATTCCCAGCTATTATCTTTTTATAATGTGCCCAGCCTTAAGAGACACCCCCAATATAATGTTACTTGCTTGAATTCCTTGTACATAATTGTGTAAAACTTTGCATTCCTGCAGCATTTCATCCACACAATGTCTGCTCTCCTGAAATCCGATACCTTAATAGCTTTTTTTTTGTTCTGTTCTCATTTCAACTTTGCCATTAACAATTTTATAATCACCAGGCCCCAAGAGATACACGTAAATTAATGGAAGAAAAATCCACTGGGTTCCAGGAGGGGACTGTACAAAATTCTTCTCCCCATGCCCTGCATCGGCAGTTAAGTCAAAAATATCCTCCCTCAAACATTCCTTCAATTAAACTTGACTTCCTAATTGCTTCTGGTTAGGCAGTAAGTAGGTTCCCCTCAATTGCTTTTTTGTTTAAGTATTGTGCTTCTATATGTAGATTGTCCCTAAATTAATTTCCAATTTCTTCCTGAAACTTACAACATGATATATTATTTCAAACCTCTTACAAGCACAATTTGATTAAAAGTGTGGCTCTGTGATTATTTTTCCTGCAATCTGCCTCAGCAATGCATCTAACTCCTGGTTATGATGTAGTGACTCTGTAAAGATTTCCCCCATTTAGAATCACAGACCCACCCAAAGAGACTCTGCCAATTCCTAACTTGCTTCATCACTGTAAAGTACAAAATGTCCCTGCCACCTTTCCTTTCTTTCCTATTTGATCCTTCCTGGCACAATTAATTCCAATCCTTGGGGAGATTTTAAACTATAAAGAGCTGTCCTCAACCTGCAGCAACATCCAGTGTTGCTATGACAACAATGACAGAGAACGTGATGGATGACATATTTGTGCAGCCACCAATACTCGAGGTGGAAAATCCCAGAACTAGCATCAATTATTGGGGATATTCTCTAACATCTTCCAGCCCAGTTTCTCCCCAGCCACCTTCTGTGCTGTGCAAATAAAGATTTTAACATCTAAATAATTCAAGGAAAAATATATATTATAATAGGATTTGTGGGTATGTTGCATATCCCCAACTTTTACCCATGCCAAATAAAATAAAATAATATAAATCAAGCAATATATTCGAAGATCAGGGTGCTGTTCCTGGCTATCTTAGCCAATATTTATTATCTAACAATATTAATTTCATCGGTATATGCTGCGTCTAACAAAACGTAAAAACAAAATATTCTGGAAACAATCTTCCACTGCTTCTCAAGGTGACAGTAAAATCTACAACCTGGAATGTTAACTCTGTTTCTCTTACCCCTGATGCTGCCTGACCAGTACGGCACAGGAATGGGCCCTTTTGGCCTACGATGTCTGCGCCAAAAGATGCCATGTTAAACTGATCTCAGCTGCCTGTACATGATCCACATCCCTCTGTCCTTTGCACTTCCACGTGCCCATCCAAAAGTCTCTTAAATGCCGCTATCGTATCTGCCTTGTGGTTTACTACTGACCAATGTTACATGCTTGTCCTTTTCATGGCACTCACCCAAACCTGCTCCCCTTTCACCTCCAATCCTGCCGTCAACTTGAGTTTTAGCTGGGTGTAATCCAGTTTATACAACTTCAGTTGGTTATTTGTCATTCACAAATAAACTGGACCAAGATTTCAGCTTGTCATTGTGCTGCTGCTAGCCTTTTTTATGTCTGGTCTACAACATGAAGAATGGTCATTTGACTGAGGGGGTTACTTAACTGTGCTTGCAAAACCAAAGTCAAGGTGTATTTAGGAATCAATCAATCAATCAATTTTATTTGTATAGCACATTTAAAAACAACTCGCGTTGACCAAAGTGCTGTACATTAGTGCAGATATTAATGTGCTGCATACAATGGTACACAGACCTGACAATACATACATAAACTGGTTACAGCTCAGAGGGTCTCAAAAATGCTAGGGAGTAGAAATAGGTTTAAGCCTCGATTTAAAGGAGTCGATGTAGGGGGCAGTTCTGATGTAGAGACGAATGCTGTTCCACAGTCTAGGTGCTGCAACTGCAAAAGCGCGGTCACCGAAGTCAGAAAGTTGGCATGTTTAATTAACAGAAACAGAAAATACTGAAAATACCACATATCAAACGGACAATAGTGCTTCTAATTCTAATGTAATCCATTAAATGAAGAATAATAAAAACTTATCTTTCTTATTTACTCTTGCAGGCGATACAATTTCAGCTCAATCACTTGCTATGGGATCAAATCAATATTCAGAATGTGCAGTAGTCAAGAGATAATGCAGATAACTATATTCTGCACTCTGTATCTTTCCCTTTGCTCTACCTATTGTACTTGCGTTTGACATAAATGTAATTATACATAGTCTTACCTGATTCGATTGGATAGCATGCAAAGCAAAGCTTTTCACTGTACCTCGGTACATGTGACAATCAGAAACCTAAACCTATATCAACAGGAATATGTTTGACAATATGGATGTAGTACATACCAATTTTATTTTATTGGAGGGATAATGTTGGCCAGGATACCAGGAGCACCACCCTGCTCTTCTTCAAATATATTGCTGGATCTGGTTATACTGGAGAACCTAATTGTAACTGAAATCAAGGGGCCAACATTGGGTTGTGTCATCGAGACCTTCAAGAACTGTATCTGAAGCCCAGACCACCCAAGGAGCACCATCCAATTCTCTTCAGGAAAGACCTCAGTCTTTGTCACCATCTGATACATTTACCACAATGTGGCAACACAGGTTTCTTCCACATCTTCAATTTGCTCCTACATCATGAAAGTATGCATGTAATAGGCTAATTTACCACTCTACATTGCCCCTACTGTGTGTGGTCAGTGGTAGAATGTGCAGTAGTTGACGGGAATGTGGAAAGAATAAAATATGAGATGATTGTCAAGGCGTGGTTGATAGTCAGCATAGGCACAGTGAGCTGCAGGGCCTGTTTCTGTGCTTTCACTCTATGGCTGTCACAGATCCTGACATGTACATTTACTGAAAAGAGTGGAAAGAGTAATAGAAGCCACACTTACATTTATCTTGTAAGTTCGCTGTCAATCTCAACCCAACGAAAACATTCTTTGGATTCTCACTACCTAAATAACAGTGCAATGTAGTCCTTCATCCTTTTCTGCAGCAGGAATGCAAGAACGAATTCAACAATTTACTGTATCAATACTGGGAAACAAGGTGGAAGAAAGAGAAAGGAGGAATGGATTTGTTGGCATCATTATATTTCCTCAAATTTCAATGGATTATTTATACTGGTATCTGAATATCATGAAATTGTTTGCTTGAGATACAGGGAATAGAGAATTGGAATAAATTGATCTTTTTCAGGGTGGAAGGCATTGACTGAAATATTTAGGCTATAGGCTATATTTAAGAGGGAGTTGCTATATTTAAGAGGGAGTTAGATGTGGCCCTTGTGGCTAAGGGGATCAGAGGGTATGGAGAGAAGGCAGGTATGGGATACTGAGTTGGATGATCAGCCATGATCATATTGAATGGCGGTGCAGGCTCGAAGGGCCGAATGGCCTACTCCTGCACCTAATTTCTATGTTTCTATGTTTCTATGACTGGTTCATTGTTTCATTTTGAGACATATGACAATAAAGCACTCGTGACTGGAGGGATACCATATGGATCAGTTTTTGAACCCACCTATTTGCAATAAATATTTATGATTTGGCTGAGGGAACTGAATGTAATATTCCTAAGTTTTCTGTCATCTCACAACTGGATGGGATCACGAGTTGTGAGGAAGATGCAAAGAGGCAATTGAATTTGTGGGTACATACATGGAAGATGTAGTATAACATGGATGACAATGAAGTGCTCTATTTCCATTGTAAAAACAGAAAGATAAAATTACCTTTTTAAAATGGGGATAGATTGGGAAATTCTGGTACAGAAATATGTGGATGTCCTGTAGACATGCATGTGAAGCAAGGAGTTAAATAAACAAACGATTATTGGCCTCTATGGCAAGAGGTTTTGGTACATGACTATCTTACTCTAATAACACAGGGCTTTGGTAAGCATACAATTGAAATATTGTGTACAGTTTTGGTTTTCATAACTTGAAAATAAGTGAATGCAGCACACTTTCACCAATCTCCCCAAAATGTTACCTATTCCTTTTCTCCAGAGATGCTGCCTGAACCACAGAGTCACTTCAGCCTTTTGTGTCTGTCTTCACCAAGTATATCCCTGGATGTCATAACTGTTGTATAAGAAGAGATGAAATCAGCTGAACATTTCTTCATGAGAGGTAAGAGGAATAAGAAGAGATCCAGTTTGGTTTAGAGATACAGGCCCTTCAGTCCGTCGAGTCCAAGTTGACCATCAATCAGCAATTCACACTAGTTTTACCACTTTCTCATTAGGGGAAATTTTATAAAATTCAATTAACCTACAAACTCACTGGAGCACCTGAATGAATCCCATGCACTCACAGGAAGAATGTGCAAACTCCACGCAGACGGCACTCGAGGTCAGGATCAAACCCAGATCTATGGCGCTGTGAGGCAGCAGCTCTACCAGATGTACCACAGTGCCGCCTGTCCTTGAAACATACAAAAGTCTAACAAACCTTAATAGACTGGTTGTAGGGAGGATGTTTTACTGGGGTGAGGTCTAGAGCTAAGAATCACAGTCTTGCAACAAGGGCATTTAAGACTGAGATGAGGAAAATGTCTTCACTAAGTGAGTGGTGAACCAATGGCATGTTCCACTACAGAAGCTGATGGAAGCCCAGTCACTAAATATATTTAAGAAGGCAATGGATAGACTTCTGGACACTAAATTAATCAAGGAAAGATGGATCATGTAAAGAATGAGAACATGATATTAAGATAGTATTAGTCAGCAGATTGCATTTAATGGTGGTGCAGATTAAAAGTACATAATGGCCTATTTCTACTCTAATTGGTCTTTTCTCTATATTCTCGTTTAGTTTAGTTTAGAGATGCAGTGCAGAAACAGGCCCTTCGGCCTACCAAGTCCGCGCTGACCATCAATCCCTATGCACTAATACTATCCTACACTCACCAGGGACAATTTTTACAGGTATACCAAGCCAATTAACCTGCAGGCCTGTACGTCTTTGGAGTGTGGGAGGAAACCTAAGCACCCGGAGAAAACCCATGCGGTCACAGAGAGAATGTAAAAACTCCGTACAGACAGCATCCATAGTGATGATCGGACCCGGGTCTCTGGCACTGCGCCAATGTGCCATCTTAATATACTCCTCAAATTGATCAAACTTGTTAAAATCAAATAAAGCAAAGTTAAGTTTTTCCCATTCATGCTTCTGTTCTCTAATTTTATGTACTGCTTTCTCAGACCAATGGTATAAACAGTTGTTATTTCCTCATGACACGGGTTGTTAAATTTGTATCAATTTTTAATGTAATCAGATGCATAAATTATAATTGTTCATGATTTTTGGAATGTTGATATTCAATTTTTGGAACCCCACACAGACAGCTGTTCCCTCTCCTCATTTTTGAGTCGATTTTTAGCCAGAACCTTTGCTTTGCTCAGGCTTTGATGTATTCAATGTACTGTACTTGCTGGCTTGAAAAAGAGAGAAATGTCATATAAAAGGTTTTTTTTATATACAACAGATTATCTGGCTTGAGTGGTCAGTTTTCATTACAAAGCTGCGGCATTACCTCATTTCCATTTCTTATTATTCACAATCAATGCACTTTTGCTGATTACAGTGGAAATCTAACCCAGAATCTGTCCTACTGATTAAATTACTCCCAAAAGTCAAAAGAATTTTGAAGGGGAAAAGAAGTGATTCAACCAGTTGACCTCTTTCCATGCCCTAAGGACAAACAAAGAATAAAAATCATCAATTGTAGTCCCTATGGGCAAATCAAACAATTGGCATTTCTAATTAGTTTTAGACACATATTTGACTGGTTATATCCTCATGGTTGACATCCTGAAAACTACTTAAAGAAAAAAGGGAGAGATATGACAATGTAACTTAACAAAGCAATTCAGATAAATACAGGATATTTCTAATTATAGCATCCTTTTGCTCAATTTGTACTGTACACTATTTAATGGCATGTTTTGCTTTTAGAGAAATATGTTCTGCGTTATTTAATTGATAATGGACATGTGTAATACATTGTATATTGTCTTATACATTGTCTTATTATAAAACTCTATGGAAGCTTTGTTCATTGATTTGTGCTATTGGTACTTCAATCCACATCACATGGTTGTGTGTTAATGCTGATTACTCTCATTTAATGTTACTGTTAAAACAAGCAAATTAAGAGACAATTGAGTTGTTTCAACTACAAGGAATGAGACTGGGTAGATTGAGACAGATTTCTTTGTATTGGTTGAGGTGTCTCCAATATGATGATTGATAAAATAAAATGTTGAAAATTTAAGACAGAGCTGAAGCGTTCTGGGGTTATTAGGCTATAAAATGCACATATTGCATTAATGATTGAAGCATTGACCATGTAAACTTTGAAGAACAGAAGGCTGAAGGAAAGGGGGAGAAATAGAAATTGAACAACCATTAGATACATTGCTCAGAATGATGATAGGCAACAAGATAGACCAATTTGGACCAAAAATAACCTGTTTAAGTGATGTAATGGCAATTCAATTTTGTCACTTCTGGTTCTCTTCCATGACCACTGCAAAAAGCTGAAACAGTAAGAGATTATGCTGAAAATGCTCAATCGACCCATCATTTTAGTTTTAGAACTTGAAAACATAACTTCAGTTTACAAATGCTGACTGAATTGCTGTACTTCCAACAATTCCTGGAAAATTGTAATATAGTTTTGAGTTGATTATCATCAAGAAGATGCTTTTAGAGAGTCCTACCAGAAAAAGAGCAACGTTTGAAATGTCTCTCATATCAATTAGTCATTACCATCAACAACATTTATAAGATTCCTTCACATTCCAAATTTTCCACTGTAATATTCAATGTTTTTCTCACATATGAAACTTGAAATGTTGTCCTAATATTGTAAGAAAGACAATGATACAGAGGTCAAGTTTCAATATGGAAGTAGAATGGGAAAATCAGGTTGGTACTGGGGCTCATAAAATAAATTTGTAGAATGCCTACACGATGGCTTCTTAAAGCAACGTGGTTTTAGTTTTAGTTTTAAAGATACAGTGCGGAAACAGGCCCTTCAGCCCACCGAGTCCACATCGTCCAGCGATCCCCGCACATTAACACTATCCTACAAGTCAAAGTCAAAGTCAAAAGAGTTTATTGTCATGTGTCCCTGACAGGACAATGAAATTCTTTCTTTGCTTCAGCACAACAGAACATAGTAGGCATTGACTACAAAACAGATCAGTGTGTCCATATACCATTATATACTTAAATACACACATGAATAAATAAATTGATAAAGTGCAAATAACAGATAAAGGGGTATTAATGTTCAGAGTTTTGTCCGAGCCAAGTCACTAGGGACAATTTTACACATACACCAAGCCAATTAACCTACATACCTGTACATCTTTGGAGTGTGGAAGGAAACCAAAGATCTCAGAGAAAACTCAATCAAACCCACTAGGGAAAAGGCAATGCTGGATTTGGTGTTGTGCAATGAACCAGACTTGATTAGGGAGCTTAAGGTGAAGGACCACCTAGGAAGCAGTAATTATAATGTTACATAATTAAAACAATTTTTGAGAGGGAGAAGCTAAAATCTGATGTATTGGTATTACCCACATTGCCCACCTCATTGTGGACAGTGGATTTGCAACAAAGAAGTTACAGCAGCGTTTATACATTCTGCGTGGATTGTCACCTTGTCATGGTAGAGAAGCTTGTGTGGTCCTGAGATCCTGAGAGCGATGCCATCTGGAGCTATGCTCCTGGTAGGGCCGCCCATGGTGGTAAGATCATGGGGGAGGTCTCTGACGAAGAGCAATCCAACCAAGACCTCAACGGTGGAACAGGCGGAGGATGCTGCTGACCTCAGTGGAGCGTCACAACGGTTGGGAAGGCGGATGAAGTCTGCAGCAGAAAAGGGGCTCCGGTCATCTTGGGATCCATGCCATTGGATTCTGATCCAGATCTGTCAAGGACCATGTGGTGGCTGTCTGTACACCAGTCTCCCCACGTTAAACAAAGTCATGTACAGGCATCCTCCATATAGGGAATAACACCCTGGAGACACCCATGGTCAGCCATGACCGAAAGGGGCCTAAGGTATATACTGTTGAGTATCTATAGAGGCATGAGAGAGGAGCTGGGTAAAGTTGATTAGAAGGGGATCCTAGCAGGAAAGACAGTGGAGCGGCAATGGCAGGAGTTTTGAGGAATAATTCAGAAGACCCAAAATATTTTCATGATAAAGAGGAAGAAACATACCAAGAGGAGAATGACGCTACCGTGGCTGACAAAATAAGTCAAAGAGCATAAAAGCAAAGGAGAAGGGATATAACATGGCAAAGAATGTGGTAAGCTGGAAGTTTGGGAAGCTTTTAAAAACCAAAAGAAGGCAAGTAGTAGTATAGGGGAATAAATAAATGGCGAAAGAACTGAATAGGTTCACAATGGAAGACCAGCAATGTGCCATAAATTCAAGAGTGATGGGGCAGAAGTGAAGCCAGTCGCTATTACAGAGAAGAAGGTGCTTGGGAAGCTGAAAGGTCTAAAGGTGGATGTCGAAGATAGACACAAAATGCTGAAGTAACTCAGCGGGACAGGCAGCATCTCTGGAGAGAAAGGAGTGGGTGGTACATATTGTAGATAAGAAAGTGTATAGATAAGGATGTGTAAGGTGCGAAAACAGGACAAAGAGAATAATGATTGAGGAAATTGCAGAATAGATCATTGTTAGTTGGGAGAAGGTAACAACAAAGCAAACAGGGAAGGGGAGGGGATGGAGAGAGAGGGAAAGCAAGGATTATTTGAAGTTAGAAAAGTCAATGTTTATACCGCTGGGATGTAACAAAGGTGGATGTCACCTGGACCCGATAGACTACATGATAGAGTTCTGAAAGAGGAAGCTGTAGTGATTGTGGAGGCATTAGTAGTGATCTTTCAAGAAACACTAGAATCATGAATGCTTCCTGAGAACTGGAAAATCACAAATGTGACTCCACTGTTTAAGATGGGAGTGAGCAAACTATAGGCCTGTAAGTGTGACACATTAATAATTAAGTTAGAAAAATACTTCTTTGTAAAACCACTTGATTCTCTCTTTCCTGATAAAATTATTTGCCAACTAACATTTGAGCATTGTTCCTAAGATTCTTGAAACTGGGTGCAGGGGCCCAGTGGCAGATGGTGAATCTATCTACCAATCATTGTTTACACATCACGATCCGGGTAGTTCAGAGTTGAAGTGCGCAAATCAATGATCATGCGATCACTAGAACTGTTGCTACTACATGGTGCTTAGGATAGCAACAATGAACAGCTGGACAGATCTTGTGTGGTAAGCGAAGGCTGAGCACGAACATGTGAAATAGCTTGTGTAGGAAGAAACTCCAGTCTGAAGAAGGGTCAACACCTGAAATGTTACCTATTTCTTTTCTCTAGAGATACTGCCTGACCCGCTGAGTTACTCCAGCATTTTGTGTTTACCTTCTGTGAAATACTTGGTGTACCTCATCTAGTCCATAAGGCAGTGAAGAAGGTCTATGGTTTGCTAACCTTCATTAACCAGAACATAGAACAGGGAGGTTATGGTACGGTTTTATAAAACATCAGTTGGCCACTTCTGGAGCACTGCATGCAGTTCCGATTGCCACATTGTACAAAGGACGTGATGACACCAGAGAGGGTGCATAGTAGAGTCACCAAAATGCTGCCTGTAGGAGAGCATTTCAGTTATGTGGAGAAACTGGAGAGACTGGGTTTGTTTTCTAAGAGGGAAGGCTGAAGGGGATGCGATAGAGGTTCATAAACGTAGGAGATGCAGATAGTAGGAAACATTTCTTCATAAATGGGTGTTTCTGTAAATAAGGGTACCAACCTGTGACATGGGTGGCCAAATGTGAAAGTTATTAAATCATAATGAAATATCACAGAATTGAATATGGGCCTACCTATGATCCTTTTGAGCTAATTTGTGATCAAATGTGCCTAAAAGGGTTTCGGCCCGATACGTTGCTTATTTCCTTCACTCCATAGACGCTGCCGCACCCGCTGAGTTTCTCCAGCACTTTTGTCTGCCTAAAATTTAATATTTTCAAAATTTGAAAAAAACGTTTTTTATTAATTATTTAAAATACATAAATGAGAAAAAATATAGTAACCTTCCATCAAATTCAATGTTAATTTACTAGAAATTTGCCCAGAAACAAGAGCATCTGTGTAGACAGGAGCATATTTTCCACGAGAAACGGCGTTATCTGTGACCCGATCATTTTCTTTGATTCCCTTCGCTACAGTGCACACACATTACAACCACATAGCAACAAGCAATGAAAGTTTAATAAACAAATTAAACAATTAAACACTATGATAAACAAGCATCAACATTTACAAAAAAATAAAGAAAAAGTGCAAAACATTTTTGACTTACCAATGAGAATAAGTAAAAAACAGTGACCAGGGTGTTATTCAGAGCTCAGCGTAACCACTCGGACACTGTCTCTTCTACTGATTTCGCTGTCTCTTCTACTGAAGCTCGCAGACAAAATGTCGGCACGTAACCCACCACGAGGCATGTAGTTCACGTCAGTGTCATTACAGCCGTGTTGTATTCATTCAAAAGAAATCACGATGAGTGCAAAAAAAAACATTATAGCATTAGTAACATCAGACAACGGGAGGCTCCAAAATGAGACATCGATGAAATAGGTGAGCAAACTAGATATTTAGTTCATGGTTTTAAGATATATTCATTATTAAGTATTTTCATGGAAAGCTTAAATTAAAAATATAAAAAAGAAGCAACAAATATAAAAATTGGTCACTGCTTTTTACTCACACAGTTCACTTGTGTTGAAATGGCCACCGCTAGTTACGTTGTGCTGCAACAACTTGGGGCATCAGAAAATCATCTCATTAGGTGATAAATGATAAAAACCATAAGCACAATCAGAATTTGGTTTAGATTGAGTTATTTAATTGCAAAATTATTATAATCTTTCGGGTATAAATTAGCCTAAACATTTGATAAAATCCGGCTTGAAAAACGTCACAAAAAAGGCAAGAAAACACAGGGTAAACAACTGATATTTTTCTTTGTCTATACAGATTTATTTATTTTTGCTTCATCTCATTATTCCGGCTATACATCATGATCTATACTACTTAAAATACAAGATATGAAACAACGGGAACATTACATAATAAACAGGAAGATAACCTGAATGTTTGCCGACCTTCAGTTTCACAACTGAGTGCAGTATTTATGGAGACGGCAAAATAGAGATCTCAGAATTTGGGTAAAATATTACGTTCATAGGGAATCCGAGGAGATTGTATTTTACCTTGAGCAAGCTTGGATTGAAAAACTCGCTGCCTGAAGGTTTGTCGTGTCAGATATTCTCACAACATTTTAACAGAAAGTAGATGAGAACTTTAATGGCCAAGTCATAGCTATAGACCAAGGTCTGACTAATGGGATTAAAAAGGTTCTGGGTAGTCAACATGAGCTCCTCAGTCTAGGGTCCTAATTCTGAAGGTGCGAGTTGTGAGCACCAGATTCCAAACACCCTCAGGGTAAACATAAATTCAGAAGGTGCTGCATGACCATGATTCTGTGACTTCTGTGCATGTAGTTTAGAGTTTAAGATACAATGTGGAAACAGGCCCTTCAGCCCACCCAGTGCACGCCAACCAGCGATCATCCGTACACTAGTTCTATCCTACGCAGTAGGGACAATTTACAGAAGCCAATTAACCTACATACCTGCACGTCTTTGTAGTGTGGGAGGAAACCAGAGCACCTGGAGAAAACCCACGCGATCACAGAGAAAATAGACAATCTCAATACAGACAGCACCTATAGTCGGGATTGAACCCAAGTCTCTGGCAGTGTAAGGCAGCAACTCTACCGCTGCGCCACTGTGCTGACCTGTACTGTGATGTTTCCCCGGATTGGAGCAGGTAACAAAATCTCATCTTCAGGTGAGCTGCTGTGTTTTCCATTATGTTTCTTGTACACAGATGGCTCTTGCATGAAATGTTACTGTACTTCCCACTGAAAACAGAGGAAATTAACTAAGTGCGGAAGTAACTCAGTAGTCAGACAGTTGGAAGAAGGATCCCAACCCAAAGACTCGCCAATCAATTTTGTCCGAGATACTGCTGCACTTTGTGTCTTTGGTTGTAAACCACTATCTGCAGGTCCTTGTTTCTAAATGAAATATGGGGATGTGCCAATCTCACTTCAAACTCACATTTTGATATGAGCAATGGACCACAGAGAAGTTAAGCAGTGTAGGCTTTCTCCAAGAGACTGCTTCACACTGTTTTGCTAATCAGTAAAGGGCCTGTCCCACCAGCATGCAACTCTGTGCAATGAACGCGATCAAACCGGCAGCGGGGGCCGCACGGAGGTCGGGTGATCCCCTGTACAAGGCCGTTCCCACCAGCATGCACCTGCATGCGGCAAGTGCAACTAAACCGGCAGCGAGGGCCGCGCGGAGGTTGGGTGAGTGGCGCAACGCGGCGCAAAGCGAGGCGAACTTGAAGCAAGTCCAAGGTAAGTTCGCCAGGACTTAGAGGGGCACACAGAGTGGGGCACCGAGACACACACACATACAGGGCCACTGAGCCACACACATAGAGGGTCACGGAGGCACTTACAAATAGGTTCACGGAGGCACGATGTCCGGGCGTTGTGTAAATGTCGAGGCGACTGCGAGCCGACAAGCCGTTGCCGCGCTGGATTTTTGGACATAGTCGGTTTTTCGGAGCCCCGCACGGTGTCGGAACGAACTCGGGACGAACTCCGCACAATTCCGCACGGCTCCGGTGATCGAAGTGGGACCGGCCCAGCGACGCCGGACGGCTCAAGCGACCACGTTAGGTCGCGCTAATCGCATAGAGTTGCATGCTGGTGGGACAGGCCCTTAAGTAATTACAACTCACTCGTACTTTGAAGTTGCATTTCATCACCTGGTTCTTTTAAACTGCTGTCCATGCTCTTGTTACAGTCGCAGAGAGAATGGAGCTGATGTTTAGCTGCAAATAACCTTCTCTATTCTTACAGAATATTTGAATATTATTTGTTTCAACCTTATAAACTTGACATATAATATGTGTGTATATATATATATATATATATATATATATAATGTCAAGTTAATTTGGTAGCAGCAAATAAAATTCTAATATTATGTAAGAATAGATAAATATATGTATATATGATATATATATACATCATAATTAGCACTCAGGGGGATTAAACACTGACAGACTACACATACGGGAATATTGAGCAAAAGGCAGACTGATGGAGGAACACAGCCAGTCAAGCAGCATTTATGGAGGGAAAAGGGACAGATAGCGTTTGAGAGCGGGACCCTTCTTCAGATTGAGGGGAGATAGCTGGCCGAAAGAGAAGATGAGGATGGGCGAGGATCAGCTGACAAATGATGGTGGATTCAGTGTAGGGGTTGATAAGTAGGTGAGTCCGGCAAGGAACAGAAGGGTGGAAAGAGTGACCAAGGATGGAGGTGATAAATGGAGAAGACAAATGGGTGCACACACCTTTTTTTCCACTCCTCTCCACTTTCTCAACATTGTTACATGTCTTTTAATGACTGACTCATATATCATGTACATATTCCAGTTACCATACATATGTTATATAACCCAAAGGTAGACACAAAATGCTGGAGTAACTTAGCGGGACAGGCAGCATCTCTGGAGAGAAGGAATGGGTGACGTTTCAGGTCAAGACCCTTGAAAGATGTCAGGGTAGTGGGCAGGAAAGAGATTGAATGTAGTCGGAGACGGTAAGACTGGTTGGAGAACTGGGAAGGGGATGGAGAGAGAGGGATAGAAAGGGTTATTTGAAGTTAGAGAAGTCAATGTTCATACTACTGGGGTGTAAGCTACCCAAGCGAAATACGAGGTGCTGTTCCTCCAATTTGCGCTGGGCCTCACTCTGACAATGGAGGAGGCCCAGGACAGAAAGGTCTGACTGGGAATGAAGTGGGGCAGTTGAAGTGCTGAGCAACCGGGAGATCAGGTAGGTTAAGGTGACTGACCGGAGGTGTTCAGCGAGACGATCTCCGAGCCTGTGCTTGGTCTGGCCGAAGTAGAGACGTTGACACCTGGAACAGTGGATACGGTAGATGAGGTTGGAGGAGGTGCTACTGAACTTCTGCCTCACCTGGAAAGACTGTCGGGATCCTTGGATTGAGTCAAGGGGGGAGGTAAAGGGAGAGGTGTTGCATCTCCTGTGGTTCCAGGGGAAAGTACCTGGGGAAGGATGATTTGGGTGGGAAGGGATGAGTTGACCAGGGAGTTGCGGCGAGAACGTTCTGTGTGGAAAGCAGGGGTGGAGATGGGAAGATGTTGCCAGTAGTGGGATCACTTTGGAGGTGGCGAATATGTTGGACGATTATATGCTGTATGCGACGGCTGATGGGGTGGAAGGTGAGGACAAGGGGGACTCTGTTCTTGTTGTGAATGGGGGGAGGGGGAACAAGAATGGAGCTGTGGGATATCGAGGAGACAGTAGTGAGAGCCTCATCTATAAAATACAATTATTTATTGCCATTTGAACCTCAAATGAAGTTCAAACGAAATTTGGTTTCTGCAGTCATACAACAAGAAAAGAACCAAGACACACAACCAACACAAATTACACAAACATCCATCACAGTGAATCTCCTCCTCACTGTGATGGAAGGCAAAGTCTTGTCTCTCCCCTGTGTTCCATTCTTCTCCCGATGTTAAAGCCCCTGGTGGCCGATGGCAAGTCCCGCGGCCGCTAAAGCCGCGCCGGGCGATGTAAGGCCCTGCTCCGGGACATCTTCAACCCCCCAACTCGGGCGGGAGAAGTTGCCATTGCGGGAACTCCGAAAAGCAGTCTCCCACCAGGGACCCGCGAGTCACCATCCACCGGACCTGCGGCTGGAGCCTCCAAGGTCTGGAGTCGGGTCGCAGTCGTGCGTCACCACAGATCTCCACGCTCCGAGGCCAGCCAGCCCCATGATGGTAAGTCGGCAGGCTCCGCGACTGGAGCCCCCAGGTGGTTCCGGTTGGAGGCCGCTCCACGGTGCTAGGCCCCAACGACAACGGAGACCCGACACGGAATAGGTCAGGTCACCCGTACAGGAAACAGACTTAAACGTTTCCCCCAGCAACCCCCCCCCTGCCCCCCACATATACACAGCTAAAAACAATATAAAAACCATAACAAACTATACATTCAACGGACAAAAATTTTAAAAAGACAGACAGACTGCAGAGGCCACGGCAACGTCGGTCGCGCCGCCTCACAGAACGAATGAAAGAGTCATCTATAATGAAAGAGTGGAACCCCCGTTTCCCAAAGAATGAGGACATCTCTGACATCTCACGGCAAAAACAGGAAGGCAGATTATTGCCTACCGTATTTCCCGGCAATGAAGCATACGAAGCATAAACTCTCTCAGGCCGAGCACCGCTGCCGCCGCCGGGATCCGGCCCGCCGCCATCTTGCTGGAGGCATTGCGAGCTGTGGTGACGCATCTGCATCGAAGACGCACCCCCAATCTAAGCTGCTAAATTTTGAAAAAGAATGGCGGGACAGGATCAAAGGTTTGGTTTAGTCCAGGGGATGGCAACATCACCTGGATGCCCCGGGACTGACTGCAGTTCCCAGATCCCTCGCATCCCCAGGACTAGCTGCAATTCCCAGGTCGCCTGTCCCGGGAAAAAAAAGAGAGAGAGGGAGAGGGGGAGAGAGGGAGAGAGGGACAGAGAGAGAGAGAGAGACTGGGATGGAGCAGCCATCCTTCAGCCCAGTAGCTACCCGCCAACCACCACCTCTGCCGGTTGCACCTGTGCCAAAGGACACCATTACTGGCTGGCGCGCGAGCCGGCAGAAGGCGCTGAGTTGGTGGCTGGTTCCGCTGTCCGGTCCAGGCGGCCGGTCACAGCCACCCGAGCTATTTCCCTCCCCGGGACAGACTCCCTACACACTGTGAAAGGAACTCCCCCCCCCCCTCAGTGGCGCTGTCCTTTTATAGCCGCTTCACACTTTACAGCCGCTTCACATCAGCTGCCAGGAATGAGAGATAAACTTGGCAATCGCACACTGCACCAACATCGTTCTTGATGTTGCTGAACTGAGGGATAGCCAAGTCTATCTTTCTTGGCTAACAACCTAACCTTCAGCCTCCAAGATACAGGTAGATTTTCGTGCCTTATTTTTGGGTAAAAAATAGCGCCTTCATTGCCGGGAAATATGGTAAATGGAGTCAAGTTGGGAAAATAATTTCCTTATTCATCAGTCAATGAAAGTAAGCATGCAGGTACAGCAGGCAGTGAAGAAAGCAAATGGCATGATGGCCTTCATAACAAGAGGAGTTGAGTATAGGAGCAAAGAGGTCCTTTTGCAGTTGTACAGGGCCCCATTGAGACCACACCTGGAGTATTGTGTGCAGTTTTGGTCTCCCAATTTGAGGAAGGACATTCTTGCTATTGAGAGAGTGCAGCGTAGGTTCACTAGGTTAATTCCCGGGATGGCGGGACTATCATATGTTGATAGAATAGAGCGGCTGGGCTTGTATATTTTGGAATTTCTAAGGATAAGAGGGGATCTTATTGAAACATATAAAATTATTATGAGTTTGAACATGCTAGAGGCAGGAAACATGTTCCCGATGTTGGGGGAGTCGAGAACCAGGGACCGCAGTTTAAGAATAAGGGGTAAGCCATTTAGAACGGAGATGACGAAAAATGTTTTCACACAGAGTTGTGAGTCTGTGGAATTATCTGCCTCAGAGGGCGGTGGAGGCTGGTTCTCTGGATGCTTTCTAGAGATAGCTAAACAGAGGTCTTAAAGATAGGGAAGTCAAGGGATATGGGGAGAAGGTAGGAACGGGGTACTGATTGTGGATGATCTTTCATGATCACATTAAATGGCGGCGCTGGCTCGAAAGGCCGAATGGCCTACTCCTGCACCTATTGTGTATGGTCTTTTGTTTATTGCCTAATGCCTCCAATAAGCCACTCAATCACTGTACTTAAATATTCTCACCATATCATGCTAAACGATTGCCACCATGCTATAGTAAAGATATCTGAAAACATTAAATTATTCTAACCACATCAAAAGTTCAAGCAGAGAACAAAGCTCAGTCTGATACAGACATGTTTAAACCAGTCACAGGCACAGCCCTCCCCACCACTGAAAGCATCTCATGAGACGCTGCCTCAAGAAGGCGACCTCTTTCATCAAGTATCCCCACCATCCAAACTCTATCCTCCTCTCCCTGACACCATCTGGTAGGAAGTATACAAGCCTCAAGTGTTGTCAAAAGTGTTTTATTGTCATATGTCCTGAAACGGAACAATGAAATTCTTGCTTGCGGCAGTAAACAGATTTGTAAACGTAGTATTTTGTCAACACCATAATAAGCACAAAAAAAAGTACTTCAGTACATATAAAAAAACAACAAGCAATAATTTTACAAACACAAAAACAATGCCTTCCAAGTCTATGTAGTTCAGAGCTTAATTGGAGGTTGTAGTGTTTAATAGCCTGATGTGTTTGGGAGGAAGCTGATCCTGAACCTGTGCGTTACAGATTCCTGTAACTTTTTTCCGATGGCAAGAGTGAAATGGGAGCATGGTCAGAGTGGTGTGGGTCTCTGCTGATGCTGGCTGCCTTTTTGTGGAAGCGACACCTGTAGACCCCTTTGGTAGTGGGAGTTCAGAACCCGTGACCAATCCCACACCACCAGGTTGAGGAACATCTACTTTCCTACATCCATTAGGTTTCTGAACCAACCTGCAAGATCCTAATCCTACCCCAGCAATGGAATGCAGCGGATCACTCTTGCACTTCCATGGATTTGTTTTCTAATTTGTTTTTGTAATAAAGTCTTGCTTTTGCACCATATATCTTTTCACTGTCTTATATACAGTTTAGGTATAATTTACATTGTGTGTGTTCACTAGGTCTATGTACCTGTGATGCTTCTACAAGTAACATTTTAACTGTAGCTATACTTCACCATATATATGCAAATGCAAATAGACACTACCTGATGTGACACAGTAAACAATCAGGCAACGGAACCATCCTATCAACAACTACAGAGCGGTCCTGAGCTACTATCTACCTCATTGGAAACCTTCGGACAATCTTCAATCGAACTTTACCTTACATTAAACATTATTCTCTTTATCACATATCTATACGCTGTGGATGGCTCAATTGTAATCATGTTTAGTTTAGTTTAGAGATACAGCGCGGAAACAGGCTCTTTGGCCTGAGTCCATACCAACCAGCGATCCCCGCACATCAACACTTCCCTACCCACATTAGGGACAATTTACAATGTATACTTATACCAGCCAATTAACTTACAAACATGTACGTTTTGAGAGTGTGGGAGAAAATCGAAGATCTCTGAGAAGACCCACGCGGTCACCGGGAGAGTGTACAAACTCCATTCAGACAGCACCTGTAGTGACAACTGACAATAAACTAAACTAAACTAAATTCTGATAATATTTTGTCCATCCTAATTACTACCCAAATCAATTTGGGTTGCATGGTTGGCAGGTCAGCTGTCTCTTATAGGTAAGTAATTGATTTGGTTTTGCATTGAAGGCAATTAAAAGTAATTGGGTATTACAATGCACAGTTCCAGCAACCCAGATTATACCTGATCTCCAGTACTATGTGAAGTTTACATTCACTTTGTTTCCCTCCAGGTGTTCCAGATTTCCTCACATGTCATAAACATGTGCTGGCTATGGGTTCATTGGCCCCCGGGAATTGTCCCCGGCA
Source organism: Raja brachyura (assembly GCA_963514005.1). The sequence continues at coordinate 74,142,645 of OY740781.1, read as the reverse complement.
GGAAAATCGGCGGGGAGTTGATGACCTTGTGAACTTGTGATGGGACAGGGAATGGAACTGATGGGAATGCTCAGACCAGTTGGTCTGTGATATATGACAATGTGATATATGAAAATTATGGAAAACAGGGCCCAGGATTTCAGGAAATGGCAAATTCATGTTTTTGTGGCAGTTTTATAATTTGGCAGTGGGCAGGTGCTATAGACCTACACGGGAAGGTAGACGCTCCTGCCCCCACGAGTCTCGGGCAGATGGGGCTCGTCAGCCTGGGAAGGCAGTCCAGCTAGGAGAGGGAAAATTCTGATTTAAAACCTCCACTGCCTTGTGGCCATATCCAGTCATGGAAAAGGCTCCAGGAGTAAACCTCAGGAAAATCCGGAGTCGGAGCCCCTAAGGCAGTTCGTCGTTGTCTACAACCTCGTTCTGGCAGCTCCTGTGACGGCGCTGGTGCCAAACTGTAACGGCCCTGCTGTTCCTTTGGATCGATCAATGACGTGGAGAGGGGGGATGCGCTGCATGGACAACAGCCTGTCCTCCATATGAGATTGCCCAGGCTTGCATCTGACCAGGATGCATCACCCATGGTCAGTCATGACCGAGAGGGGCTTGCTTAGAATTGAAAACGAGTAAATTATATCCACATACTTGACCACCCGTATAGCACTCACATTGACACACAAGTTGAGAAATCTCCAAAAGTGCGCAAAGTACTGGAGTAACTTAGAAACATAGAAACATAGAAGCATAGAAAAATAGGTGCAGGAGTAGGCCATTCGGCCCTTCGAGCCTGCATCGCCATTCAATATGATCATGGCTGATCATCCAACTCAGTATCCCGTACCTGCCTTCTCTCCATACCCCCTGATCCATTTAGCCACAAGTGCCACATCTAACGCCCTCTTAAATATAGCCAATGAACTGGCCTCAACTACCTTCTGTGGCAGAGAATTCCAGAGACTCACCACTCTCTGTGTAAAGAATGTTTTCCTCATTTCGGTCCTAAAGGAATTCCCCCTTATCCTTAGACTGTGACCCCTTGTTCTGGACTCCCCCAACATCGGGAACAATCTTCCAGCATCTAGCTTGTCCAACCCCTTAAGAATTTTGTAAGTTTCTATAAGCTCCCCCCTCAATCTTCTAAATTCCACCAAGTACAAGCCGAGTCTATCCAATCTTTCCTCATATGAAAGCCCTGACATCCCAGGAATCAGTCTGGTGAATCTTCTCTGTACCCCCTCTATGGCAAGGATGTCTTTCCTCAGATTTGGAGACCAAAAAATGTACGCAATACTCCAGGTGTGGCCTCACCAAAACCCTGTACAACTGCAGTAGAACCTCTCTGCTCCTATACTCAAATCCTTTCGCTATGAATGCTAACATACCATTTGCTTTCTTCACTGCCTGCTGCACCTGCATGCCTACTTTCAATGACTGGTGTACCATGACACTCAGGTCTCGTTGCATCTCCCCTTTTCCTAATCTGCCACCATTCAGATAATAGTCTGAATAGTTACCTCATGTTTTTGCCACCAAAGTGGATAACCTCACATTTATCCACATTATACTGATTCTGCCATGCATCTGCCCATTCACTCAGCCTATCCAAATCACCCTGCAGCCTCCAAGCATCCTCCTCACACCTAACTATACCCCCAGCTTGGTGTCATCTGCAAACTTGGAGATGTTGCATTGAATTCCCTCATCCAAATCATTAATATATATTGTAAATAGCTGGGGTCCCAGCACTGAGCCTTGCGGTACCCCACTAGTCACTGCCTGCCATTCTGAAAAGGACCCATTTACTCCTACCCTTTGCTTCCTGTCTGCTAGCCAGTTCTCTATCCACATCAATACTGAACCCCCAATACTGTGTGCTTTAAGTTTATATGCTAATCTCTTATGCGGGACCTTGTCGAAAGCCTTCTGAAAGTCTACATATAACACATCCACTGGTTCTCCCTTATCCACTCTACTAGTTACATCCTCGAAAAATTCTATCAGATTTGTCAGACATGATTTACCTTTCGTAAATCCATGCTGACTTTGCCCAATGATTTCACCACTTTCCAAATGCGCTGCTATCCCATCTTTAATAACTGACTCCAGCAGTTTCCCCACTACCGATGTTAGACTAACTGGTCTGTAATTTCCCGCTTTCTCTCTCCCTCCTTTTTTAAAAAGTGGGGTTACATTAGCTACCCTCCAATCCTCAGGAACTACTCCAGAATCTAAGGAATTTTGAAAAATTATCACTAATCCATCCACTATTTCTGTGGCTACCTCCTTGAGTACTCTGGGATGCAGACTATCTGGCCCTGGGGATTTATCGGCCTTCAATCCGTTCAATTTACCCAACACCACCTCCCGGCTAACCTGGATTTCACTCAGTTCCTCCATCTTATTTGACCCCCGTTCCACTGCTATTTCTGGCAGATTATTTATGTCTTCCTTAGTGAAGACAGAACCAAAGTAGTTATTCAATTGGTCTGCCATGTCCTTGTTCCCCATGATCAATTCACCTGTTTCTGACTGCAAGGGACCAACATTTGTTTTAACTAGTCTCTTTCTCTTCACATATCTATAAAAACTTTTGCAGTCAGTTTTTATGTTCCCTGCCAGTTTCCTTTCATAATCTATTTTCCCTTTCCTAATTAAGCCCTTTGTCCTCCTCTGCTGGATTCTGAATTTCTCCCAGTCCTCCGGTAGGCTGCTTTTTCTGGCAAATTTGTATGCCTCATCTTTTGTTTTTATACTATCCCTGATTTCCCTTGTTATCCATGGATGCACCACCTTCCCCGATTTATTCTTTTGCCAAACTGGTATGAACAATTTTTGTACTTCATCCTTGCAGTCTTTAAATACCTTCCATTGCACATCCACTGTCAACCCTTTAAGAATCACCTACCAGTCTATCTTGGCCAATTCACATCTCATACCTTCAAAGTTACCTTTGTTCAAGTTCAGAACCCTTGTTTCTGACTTAATTTTGTCACTCTCCATCCTAATGAAGAACTCACCATATTATGGTCACTCTTGCCCAAGGGGCCACGCACAACAAGACTGCTAACTAACCCTTCCTCATTACTCAATACCCAGTCTAGAATAGCCTGCTCTCTCGTTGGAGCAGGTCAGGCAGCATCACTGGAGAACATGGATAGGTGATGTTTCATTTCGAGACCTACAGAATCAGTGTGAAGTAGGGTGTCGACCTGAAATGTTACCTATCCATGTTCTCCAGAGATGCTGCCTGACCTGTTGAGTTACATTGTGTCCTTTTATGTATTAATCAGCATCTGCAGTTCTTTGTTTCTACGTTAATAAATCTGTAGTTCATTGTAGCATGAATTTCTACTTCTACATGTACACCAGCCAACTACATTTAAGCATCATGAATAAAAACATGCACATTCATTTTCTGTTTTTGACCATCATTGCTGGTAATTGTGTCAGCTAATAGATAATACCGGCAATGTGCTATCACAATGCAAAGATAAAATAGTGGACACTTTAAACATAGAGGGGAGAATGAAGCGGCAAGTGCTGTATAGAGGTTTACTTTCCTGACATTAATTACACTCCAAAATACTAATAAAGTGGAAGCCACAACTAACAGCAAAATGTCCCAATCTAAATTCTCTTTGTTAGCCTCTTTGTTAATCCTACAACATTTTTAACAGTAGTGGAATCATCAACATTTAATGTACCATCACTGTGTGTCATTATTTTGGTATTAATCAGGGAAAAAGTACTAAATCACAAAATAATACCTTTATTTCACAGGTGTTAACCCATTGAATGCTGGTGTTATATTTGAATTGGGGTGATAAGAGAATATGAGTGACTAAATACTTTACCTTTACTTAAATAATAAAGAAGATCGTCATTCCAGATTTATAAACTACTGTCTGTTTCACATGACGTTTGTGGGGGTTGGTAATGCAGTGTAAATGTTATTGCAAAATCATCAAAGTAAATTTGCTGTACAAAGAGTTAAATACACCTGAATCCCTGCCATTTTGTGTGGTGTGAATACAGATGAGTTAATAATTGGCTAGCAGATTTATCTTCTGAAGTGCAAGACAGACAACAAAGCTTCGATTTTTTTTTTGTTTTCCTTCAGGTTGTGTGGGTAAGCCACCAGCTGACAAGCACAAAAGATCCAGACATCAGAGAATGGTGGAATTTTGAAGAAAACACCTTGTTCAACACCTGCGTTGCTTTAGTAGCCTGCAAGGAAAGTCAGCCTGAACAGATTTTAACACATTAGCTTCCAAGTGAATTACTAACAACCTTGATCTGATTCTGTTTCCACAAAAGAGTGCAGGTTTATTGGCACTTAGGCAAAGAGATGCAATTAAGAGTGAACCCCCTAAATATCCTGAAACTTTCAATAATAATAAATTTATTTGTATAGCACATTCAAAAATAACTCACGTTGACCAACGCTTTACATCAGTGCAGGTACTAATTTGATACATACAACGGTAGACAGACCTAACATAGAAACATAGAAACATAGAAAATAGGTGCAGGAGTAGGCCATTCGGCCCTTCGAGCCTGCACCGCCATTCAATGTGATCATGGCTGATCATCCAACTCAGTATCCCGTACCTGCCTTCTCTCCATACCCCCTGATCCATTTAGCCACAAGTGCCACATCTAACGCCCTCTTAAATATAGCCAATGAACTGGCCTCAACTACCTTCTGTGGCAGAGAATTCCAGAGACTCACCACTCTCTGTGTAAAGAATGTTTTCCTCATTTCGGTCCTAAAGGAATTCCCCCTTATCCTTAGACTGTGACCCCTTGTTCTGGACTCCCCCAACATCGGGAACAATCTTCCAGCATCTAGCTTGTCCAACCCCTTAAGAATTTTGTAAGTTTCTATAAGATCCCCCCTCAATCTTCTAAATTCCAGCGAGTACAAGCCGAGTCTATCCAATCTTTCCTCATATGAAAGTCCTGATATCCCAGGAATCAGTCTGGTGAATCTTCTCTGTACCCCCTCTATGGCAAGGATGTCTTTCCTCAGATTTGGAGACCAAAACTGTACGCAGTACTCCAGGTGTGGCCTCACCAAAACCCTGTACAACTGCAGTAGAACCTCCCTGCTCCTATACTCAAATCCTTTCGCTATGAATGCTAACATACCATTTGCTTTCTTCACTGCTCTGTGTCTCTGCTTGCACGAGGCTAGAAGGACTTGGCCAAGCAGATACAAGGATCGAACCCGCGGTGGTTAGGTATTGTATAGGGGAATTTGTGTTGTGTTATCCAAAATAAAGTTTAGTTGCTCAAGTGCTTGATTCAGTATTTTACTGACTGAAACTAGACTGGGGGGAGCTTAGAATGAGCTATTTACATTCCCATGCAGCCATACAATTAAAAATAACACAATACACAATAGAATTTAACATAAAAATCCACTACAGCATTCTTCACTATGATAGAAAGTAATAAAGTTCAGTCAGTCCTCCTCCTTTGTTCACCCGTGGTCAGGGGCCTTGACCCTCCGTAGTCCTTCTGCAGAGTCCCTGCTTTCTCTGCTCTACCTGCCCTTCCACCTATTTTCATATAATCCGCAAACTTGCCAACTAAGGCTCTAATTCTTTCACCCAAATCATTAATATACAATGTGAAGAGTAGTAGCCCCAACACCGAACCCTGCAGAACTCCGCTAGTCACTGGCAGCCAACCAGAGAAAGCCCTCTTTATTGCCACTCTTTACCTTCTGCCATCCAGCCAACCTGCTATCCATGCTAGTATCTGCCCTTTGATACCATGGGCTCTTGCCTTCCTTAACAGCCTTACATGTGGCACTTCATCAAAGACTTTTGGAAAATCTAGCAAGACTATATCTACTAACTCTCCTTTGACTCTCCTGCTATTTATTTCTTCAAAGAATTCCAACAGATTTATCAGGCAAAATCTCCCCTTCACAAAGCCATGCTGACTTCGGCCTATTTTTTCATGAACTTTATAATGGACTCTAAAATCTTACCAACCACTGAAGTCAGACAAACCGGCCTATAGTTCTCACTATTCTGCTTAGCTCCCTTCTTGTGCAGCGGGGTAATATTGGCAATTTCCCATTCGTCTGGAACCACTCCTGACTCTAGTGATTCTTGAAATATCACTATTAATGCCTCAACAATCTCTAAAGCCACCTCTTTCAGAACCCTAGGGTGCAGTTTATCCAGTCCAGGTAACATACACCTTCAGCCCTTTCAGCTTCCCAAGCACCTTCCACTCCACTAACGTTCGCCCCTATGTTGAATTTCAGGCATGTTGCTGGTGTCTTCCACTGTGAAGACTGATGCAAAAAAGTTACTCAACTCGGCTGCCATTTCTTTATTCCCCATTATCACTTCTCCTGCATCATGTTCCTGTGGTCCAACTTCCACTCTTGCCTCTTTTTTACTCTTTATACAACTCAAGAAACTCTTGCTATCCTCTTTTATATTATTAGCTAACTTACCTTCGTATTTCATCTTTTCTTCCCGTATTACCTTTTTAGTTATCTCCTGTTGTTCTTCGAAAGCTTCCAAATCCCACTAATCTTTGCAATGTTATACGCATTCTCGTTTAGTTTTATACTGTCCTTGTTGTCAGCCATGGTTGCCTCATTCTCCCTTAGAATCTTTCTCCCTCTTTGGAATGAAAAGATCCTGCATCTTCTTAATTATTCACGGACATTCTTCCCATTGCTGCGCCACCATCATTCCTGCTTGGGTTTTAGCCAGCTCCTCCCTCATGCCTCTGTAGTCCCCTTTGCTCAGCTGCAATATCGACTCATCCGATTTCCCCTCTCAAGTTTCAGGTTAAAACACATTGTGGTCACTACCTTCTAGTGGCTTCTTTACCTCGAGTTCCCTTATCAAATCCGGTTCATTACATAACACTAAATCCAGAATTGCCTTTTCCCTGGTAGGCTCCACTGCAAGCTGCACTAAGAATCCATCATGGAGGCACTCTACAAATTCCCTTTCTTGGGGTCCAGCACCAAATTGATTTTCCCAGTCTACCTGATTATTGAAATCTCCCATGATCACAATAGAATTGCCTTTCCTACACGCTGATTCTATCTCCTGATGTAACTTGTACCCTATATCCTGGCCACGGTTTGGGGCCTGTAGATAACTCCCATTAGGGTATTTTTACCCTTACAACTTCTCAGCTCTATCAATACTGACTTCTGATCCCAAGTCACCCCTTGCTAAGGACCGAATTTCAATCCATACCAACAGAGCTACCCCACCCCCTCTGCCCATCTGTCTGTCTTTCCAATAGGACATATACCCTTGAGTATTCAGCTCCCAGCTCCGATCCTCTTGCAGCCACCTCTTTGTAATTCCCACAATTACAAGATTCTGTTGTAGTATTTATCTATAATTCACATATCAGTTACGTACAATTTAAGTTTTGTGCATTGTCTGAGACTATGTCCTTTTGAAGCTATTCAAAGCAAAATGGTAATTGTACCTGTACCCCACTTTACTAGTGCAAGCATGACTTGACTGGACCTAACTTGGATGAGTGTAATTGGGTGGATGATTATCGGTGTGGACTCAATGGGCCAAATGCCCTGTTTCTGTGCTATTTCTCTCCATGGCTCTATGATTATGACTCTATTTCCCTCACATTCCACTCCAACCTCCACATCACTTTCCATTGTTACTGCTCCAACCAAGCTCAGCATCAGTTTTGAGAACAGTCTCCGTGAATAGACTCTGATGTCAAACCTACCTCTTGAACCATCAGACATTAGCTTTTTTAAATGCTTACATAGAGAACAGAGGTGGCAGAGAAATGAAGTTGGATCTGTAGGCATTGAGATAGATCAGTATGACAAAATTAAAATGCAGTCCAGTTCAGATTGCATCTTGAATATTGAATAAGTAATGGACCGCATTGTGCCATGCACAAGAAACAAAGGCTATCAATTCCTGTGCATCCACTCCATGAGCTAGTAACAAAAAATTCTCATGATCAGTGCTGAGCACCTGGAAAAGTTTAGTTTAGTTTAGTTTATTGTCATGTGTACTGAGGTACAGTTAAATGTTTTTTTGTTGCACGCTATCCAGTCAGCGGAAAGCCAATACATGATTACAGTCAAGCCATCCATAGTGTACATAGTTTAGTGCAAGATAAAGACCAATAAAGTCCGATAAAAGATAGTCTGAGGGTCTCCAATCAGGTGATTGGTAGGTCAGGACCACTCTCTATTGGTGATAGAATTGCCCAGTGGCCTGGTAACAGCTGATATAAGAAACTGTCCCTGAATCTCGAGGTATGTGGTTTCACACTTATGTGCTTCTTACCTGATGGGAGAGGGGAGAAGATGGAATGTCCAAGGTGTGTCTCGTCACAGAGCAAATTATTTGGTGGCCCTTGGCAGACAAAGACTATCATCTCCATGAATTCTCATTCCAGTCCTGTGTCCTGATGTGCAAGAGAACACTGGTAGAACCACAGGCACCAGGCCATTGGGAGCTCAATGGAGGGTTCAAGGGAGTCAACAGTTTTTAATTGCCATAGATACAGATAACAGAACAATGGAAATCTTACTTGCAGCAATTTAAAAGGCCCATAAATGAGCCACACACAGATAAATATAATAATCAAAAAACATTCAATAAATTAATAACAGTAGTACTGATGCAAAAAAACAACCAAAGTCCATAGTGCAAACAAAGACACAGTCCATAGAAGTTCACAGTTCCTGTGGTTAGTGTTGCATAGTGTTCAAGAGCCTGAAGGTTGTTGGGAAGAAGGATTCATAGAAACATAGAAACATAGAAAATAGGTGCAGGAGTAGGCCATTCGGCCCTTCGAGCCTGCACCGCCATTCAATGTGATCATGGCTGATCATCCAACTCAGTATCCCGTACCTGCCTTCTCTCCATACCCCCTGATCCCTTTAGCCACAAGTGCCACATCTAACGCCCTCTTAAATATAGCCAATGAACTGGCCTCAACTACCTTCTGTGGCAGAGAATTCCAGAGACTCACCACTCTCTGTGTAAAGAATGTTTTCCTCATTTCGGTCCTAAAGGAATTCCCCCTTATCCTTAGACTGTGACCCCTTGTTCTGGACTCCCCCAACATCGGGAACAATCTTCCAGCATCTAGCTTGTCCGACCCCTTAAGAATTTTGTAGGTTTCTATAAGATCCCCCCTCAATCTTCTAAATTCCATCGAGTACAAACCGAGTCTATCCAATCTTTCCTCATATGAAAGTCCTGACATCCCAGGAATCAGTCTGGTGAATCTTCTCTGTACCCCCTCTATGGCAAGGATGTCTTTCCTCAGATTTGGAGACCAAATCTCAAGATTTGGATTCTCAAGATGAACTTGCAGTACTTTGAAGAGAGGATGTTTTGTTTCATTACCACCAGCTGCATGCAACATATTTGCTCTATCAAGACGGTCGCACTTGTTGTAGGAATAGATAGAGATCTACATTGTTAATGGTGAAAGTAGACACAGTCATTTGTTATCAGTAGATTCACATACTCAGGAAGTTGGCCACAGACCCTTTTGTATTTTTCTTCAAACTACATACATGCCTATATTGTGGAACTGATCATTGTCTGTATTAATGTAGTGATCAGTGTCTGGACCACCTGTGTCAAGTGGCTCTCTGCTGTGCCCTCAAACCCCATTCATGTTTGTAGGTTTTGGTGGAAATTTGTTGGTGAATATCATTTTATTTCAGGTACTTAAATGTTGCAGTATGTTTATTAACATACATCACTGATTTTTGAACATCAGAGGACATATTTGTGTTCCCTGCAATTGGTTGTTTGGCACTAAGGAGGGGGTTTTAGTGGTAAATGGTATTTTTGTTTTCTACAAGTATATTGTACCCCTAACCTTTGCACATAACAAAGGCTTTATTGCATGCTAATTATTACCTATGTACCACTTCACTCACTGATGGCACTGCATTATGTGTTAAAAACACGTTGTATCTTTTTAGTTTATTTTATTTTAGTTTTAATGTGCAACATGGAAACAGGTCCTTCAGTCCTCACAGACAATCAATAACTAATGCTATCTTAGAAACATAGAAACATAGAAAATAGGTGCAGGAGTAGGCCATTCAGCCCTTCGAGCCTGCACCCCAATTCAATATGATCATGGCTGATCATCCAACTCAGCATCCTGTACCTGCCTTCTCTCCATACCCCCTAATCCCTTTAGCCACAAGGGCCACATCTAACTCACTCTTAAATATAGCCAACAAACTGGCCTCAACTACCTTCTGTGGCAGAGAATTCCACAGATTCACCACTCTGTGTGAAAAATGATTTTCTCATCTTGGTCCTAAAAGACTTCCCCCATATCCTTAAACTGTGACCCCTTGTCCTGGACTTCCCCAACATTGGGAACAATCTTCCTGCAACTAGCCTGACCAACCCCTAAATAATTTTGTAAGTCTCCATGAGATCCCCCCTCAATCTTCTAAATTCCAGCAAGTACAAGCCGAGTCTATCCAGTCTTTCTTCATATGGAAGTCCTGCCATCCCAGGAATCAGTCTGGTGAACCTTCTCTGTACTCCCTCTATGGCAAGAATGTCTTTCCTCAGATGTCTTTCCTCAGATCTTATCCCACTTACCCACTCCCTACACAATAGGGGCAATTTACAGAGGCCAATTAACTTACAAACCCTCACGTCTTTGGGATGTGGGAGGAAACCAGAGCACCCAGAGGAATCCCACTTGGTCACAGGGAGAATGTGCGAACTCCACATAGATAGTACCCGAGGTCATGATCACATCCAGGTCTCTGGTGCTGTGAGGCAGCAGTTCTAACAGCTCATGTCCAGTGGTTTGAATATAAACACTGAGCAAGCCACCAATCTGGATCTTAAAGTGTACGTACAAGACAAAGTTCTGGGAATAACAAGATGGCACATGGAGCTTGCAGGCTAGTGGGTAAAATTCCAAAAGATGTTAAGGATATAAATGCTGAATGTAAATATTAAGAAGCAACTTCTATATGCAGAGATGGCTTACAATGCAGTTAAGAAATATGGTGGGCATTACAGAACACTTCCAGCCCAGGATAAACTGGGAGGATGGCAATATTATGCAACTGTTCAGAAAATGTGTGAAAAATAAAAACTATAATTCAACAATTTAAAGTAAGATGCAAGTGAGGAAGAAAGATCGGTATTGTGGATGGCAGAAGAAGGAGTAATGCACAATGGACAGAAAGAGAATAAAAGTGAATGTGCTGCTAATTGATACAGGTGGAAGGGCCTTAGGTTTCTGAGGCAGATTAGGGATTATTTCTGCAGCAGGTGGGACAGATTGCACCTTCGCAGGATTGGAACCAATGTCCTTTTAATGGACATTTAGTCGTCGTACTAGTTTCACTGTCATCTTGCTGAGTTTTACTGTTTGTATCACTCATTATCTCCTTCCGCACAGCCAACAATGGACCATTTAAACAAATAATAAATAAATTATCCCCAAAATCCTATAAAACATAGAATCTGAAAGAAAATGTGATTCATCTCATCTGATAAGGGAAATTTAAGATTGTTTTAAATCAAAGAAAAAGGCTAATACAATTAGAAATGCAGAAGCCTTGATCAAAGGGCTTCAATTTGGTCCAAAGGGACTGTTTCTATTCTGTATAACCCTATGATTGTGTTACTTTGGAACTCAACAGAATAAATAGATGAAGAAATAGATTTAAAAACATCAAAGATAGAATATGAGAGTAGACTGCTGAGAAATATACAAATGGATTATTTGAGTTTCTATAGGTATGTAAAAGGGAAAGCCCATGGAAGCAAATGTGGATCAACAGAGATAGGAAGGATTATCATCAGGAATCAGAGAATAGCAGAAGAATTAAACAACTATGAAACAAAAATCGTATCATAAGTGTTTGGAGAATTAAGCATCTAGTGAGAATAAGGAACTGCATGAAATGATTGTTGGTCTTAAATTCATAAAGGAGACAACGTTGGTGAGCTTGAAGAGCCAGTATATCCTAAGGACCGGATGCTAAATCACTTTGAAAGATTTTTTTTAGAGTTATATAGCACGAAAACAGCCCTTCAGCCTAACTCATCCATGCAGAACATACTTTATGAATCCTATTCCCATTTGCCTGTGTTTATAGTGGATACTCTAGTTATCACTTTCCAAAACTTTATAGATTCTGAAACTATAGAGGAACTTAGGTTGATCACTCTAGAGCACACTACAATGGAGAATAATGAAAACAAAGCTGACCTGATCCAAATACTGTATAACGATCATTTCTTGCACTACCATGGACTTGTTTCTAATAGTGTTTTTGCACGAATGTCTTGTTTTGCAGTGTTTTTCTTTTCACTATATTGTATCATTTATCTTCTATGTATGTCTGAGTCCATACGCCTGTGATGCTGCTGGATGTAAAATTTCCATTATACCTGTAGTTCATCATACTTGTGCACATGACAATAAACTTTATTCAACCCGGATATTTATAGGTGGAACCTCTGAACATACTGAACATCACACCACCATTGACCAACCAAAAATCAATGGATTATCAATGAGGTTGAAGAGAAAGCTTAAAAAGAAACGCAAAGAGATTCTCAAGGGCAAAAGGGAGCAATACCCCAAAATCACAAAACATATTACTTGTTTGAACTGTATCATAGTGAGCAAAAGTCTGAACAACAATTAAGGACACACTTAGTCCCAAAAGACTTGGATCATGCAATAATGAAGGGCCATGAAAGAAATCATATCAGCATTGTCAGAGACCAAATTTTTCAGCAAACGATGCCAGGAATGGGTAATGGAATTTGAAACTTAAGGAAGAATCCTCATTGTCTACATTTTGACCTTAAAGCAAATGAGGGTGTGTTCTATCAGGAAGTAGTCAAGACACAGTATGGTGAAGATGAGAAAGCTCATGGAGGTAATTTCCACAAGGGATTGGAAAGAAAGATTGGATTAAAAGCTGACAAATGTGTTATAAATAAGAAAGAATGCTAGTTGTGTAGGAAGGAACTGCAGATGCTAATTTAAACCAAAGATAGACACAAAATATTGTGTCACAGGAAAGGAAATGGGAGATATAGACGATGATGTAAAATATAGAACAAATGAATGAAAGATATGCAAAAAAGTAACAATAATCATTGCTTATCATTTTTAAACCTTTATCATTGTTACTTTTTTGCATATATTTTATTTATTTGTTCTATATCTCTCTACATCATCGTCTATATCTCTCACTTCCCTTTCACATGACTTTCGGTCTCTGTGGGCCAAAGGGCCCCTTTCCACGCTATATCTCTAAACTAAACTAAACAAAACTAAACTATAACGTGAGAGGGGGAAAGTTTAGTGGGTACTAGACCAAGTGGGACCCGTTGGGCCCAGTTCCCCCAAAGCAATAATCCACCACTCACCCATTCCCCCAATGCAACCTGTTTCCACCACTCACCTGTTCCACCAACGCAATATATCACCACTCACCCATAGCCCCCACGGGAGGCATAATCCCCCAACACAACCCATTCCCCAATGTAAGATTCCACCACTCACCTGTTGGGTCCCTGTCACACGGGAGGCCTGGTTCCCCAATGCAACCTGTTCCACCAACGCAACATTCGACCACTCACCCATAACCCCCACAGGAGGCCTGGTCCCCCAACGCAACCCATTCTCCAATGTAAGATTCCACCACTCACCTGTTCCCCCCACACAACCCTTTCCCCCAATGCAATTTTCCACCATTCACCCATAGCCCCCAACTGTGCAGGTCAGCTCATTTTTTCACCCTCCCTCATTTTAAACTTTAAAAAAATGCAATTGCATTAAGATTTAATGTGATGTAGGTGCCACTTTGCTGTGCTAGGTTAGGCTGGCAGATTCTTTCCCTGAAGGACATTTGCTATGAAGGACTCAGTGTTCTGGAATAGCAACATTGTAGCCGGTAGAGCATTGTGATGTCATAACTGCCTAACTGCCTAACTGCCAGTGAATATTTGAAGAAATCCAACTTATAAATGTCACTTGAAAAATTGTAAATCTCACCCACTACGTCCCTCTCCTTAAAACAATGTAAAAACACTCTCATAGCTTGTGTATTGGCAGCTGAGATCACATTGTGATGTCATTTTCGGTTGTCGGAATCTTCACGGCAGCTTGTGTAAATTAGATCCCATTGTGATTGGACGACTGTGAGATGCCATTGTGACATCATGACTGGAAGCTGCTGGAAGAGTCTCCCTCTCAAAGGCAGTTAATATTTTCAAAGTTGGCTTTTTTTAAACTTTAAATATCAATAATGCGAAATATAACATCAAATCTGAAGGAAACCTGACAAGGGCAATGACGGGAAACAGCTGAGTAAGATTCTGCAAAAAGAATTGCGCCAAAGTGTACCGTTTTGGAGAAAATACAATCACACAGATGACACACACACACGCACTCACACATAGAAACAAGATGAGACAGACAGACAGACAGACAGACAGACAGACAGACAGACAGACAGACAGACAGACAGACAGACAGACAGACAGACAGACAGACAGACAGACAGATGTGCAGGGCAAGGTTTTTCACAGAGTAATGGTGTCCTGGTATGCATTGCGAGGGGTGGTAGTGGATGGAGATACAATAGTGGCATTTAAGAGGCTTTTACATAGACACATGGAAATGCAGGAAATAGAGGGATATGGGTCATGTAGAAGCAGATGAGATCAGTTTAACCCTTGTGCCGAAGGGCCCATTCCTGTGCTGTACGGCTCTATTCTATGTCCTAATGGCTACTGGGATACCACCTAGCACATGACATCTCATAGTAGCTGATTTCTCTTATCTGTTGATACTACTCCGTTCCCCTTCAGCTGAAGGATGGAAGAACTGAGAGCCACAAAAATGATCAAAGCAAATCAAAGCAGTTGTTTGCAGCAATAGAAATCCCTGGGAAAATATTTTTTGACATTGGAAGCTAGTATTCCTTTAAAGAATTTTAAAATGTTTGTAGAGTGATGTATATATATTTATTGTAACCTCATCCCCACTATCTGAGAGGATAGTGTTTCATCGGGAGACATGACCAACCAGACAAGAGGATACTTATCAAAAGCAGAAAGTGAAATGAAAGCCCAAATGTTGCCTTGTTGGCACTTTAAGTTATACCTTTTAAGACTGACACGATCCAGAGGCTAATTTAACACATACTTTTGCAAATTGTATACAAATTAAGAATTTCTGGATTGAGATTTTTAGAATAACTTCTGAAGTTATTAATACTAAATTGGATCCGGACTCAAAATTAATAATACTTGGAATATCAGAACAAAGTTTAACACTTACAACAAGTCAAAGAAATTTCCTAGATTACAGTATAATAATTGGGAAGAAATTAATATAAAAATTTTGGAAAGGCCCTCTATCCCCCACAATTAAAATGTGGATTACGGAAATGTCGGAGACCCTACACCTGGAAAGAATCAGATTTGCCCTAATGGACAAAAAAGAAGTTTTCGTTAGAATATGGTCTTCTTTCATTGATTACTTAAAAGGGTAGATCGGTTCGGCGGGGAACCTAACTGAAACTTGGACTCAGGATCAGATGAAAAGTTATATTCTATATTCCTTGATCTTCTCTCCAATGATGTATTAATGGTAAATTATTCCATTTTTTATGATTTCTTTTGAATTCTTATTTTATTTTTCTCTCTGTTTTTCTCTCTTTTTATTTTTAAAAAATTATTAGAGACAAAATGATTCATTTGATAATATTAATAATGTATGATTGTTGTACACAAAATATTGCTATCATAATATGTGTTTTGCTAATTCACTGCTTACCTACTCTAATAAAAATATATTTAAATTTTTTTTTAAAAGACTGACATGAACTTGCAAGCCAAGCTACCGAATGGCTGAAATTACAGGATAAACGGGCTGTCCCACTGTACGAGCTAATTCAAGAGTTCTCCCGAGTTTCCCCTGATTCAAACTCAGAGAATTATGGTAATAGCCGCTCGTAGGTACTAGGGGCTCTCGTTGACATTTTTCAACATGTTGAAAAATCCTCACAAGTCTTCACAAGCTTACCGCATTTCCCGAGTACCGGCCGTTAGCATTACGAGCCGTTAAGAGACGTCCCGAGCTCCGACGTACCCGCTACTTACATTCTACGTGCTTACCACGAGTTCGATTTTTTTTTAAACTCGGGAGAGCTCTTGAATTACCTCGTACAGTGGGACAGGCCCTTAACTTTACTGAGCAAAACTTATTGTTGGCAAAACCAAGAGCAAATGAGCAGAATCACAAATACTAAACCTTCCACATCAGGATAAATCATTTCCCAAGTTGTTGAAAGAACAGGCAGTGAATGTGTAGGATCCAGATAGGAAAACTGGAACCTCAATAAAGTTGACACCTCAACGTCATACAGTGTCGTGACCAAGACATGTCCGAAATGAGACTAAACAGAATTTATCTCTGTTCTGCACCAGAATGGCTAAAGGAAGGGACATCAGCAACAATACTAGCAGCCAGAAGAGCAATATCAACAGCAACAGTGGGGTAGGCAGCACATCAACAAACGTTGCAACCCTTTGCCACCAGAGGCGACGTCATCCATATCTACAAAATAGAGATGCAATATCTACCATCTGAGCAATATTGTGACCAATGCTGTACAAAGTAATAATAGAGTTAATGTTCAATTTGAAATAAGATCATCCCAATCAACGTTACAAGAAAATGAACAGGATTTTTATTTTACAAAGGAATGGTGTTTTTGCAAGAATGAATCGTGATGCGTATTCTAATAGCAGTAAGCACACTACTTGTTCCTTTTATATACTTCTCCACTAATGAACTATATTTTGTGTGAAAGACACAAGTTGTATCTCTTGGGTGCACCTGGTCACAGTCTGAGAATAAACATGATGTAAGTCATGGATTTGAGAGATGGAACACTGGGAATGCAAAGACATAACAGTGCAATTTTCTGTTAAAAGAGGAAGAGAATGACGAATTATGATGGGCAGGAACAGAGAAAAGCCCTCTCTGGATAAGCAACTAGAGTGCATTCCAGAACCTAATGTCCCCTTAAGGATGTCACTCCACCACACAGTGCGCAAACAGGAATGCTGATTGCACCTGAACACTGCAAGACTATTCAGAATGATAAGTGGCAATTGTTCATGGAACCACATTTTTGCAGGGTTTAGGTTTTAATTTAGATCATGGAAACAGGCCCTTCAGGACATTGAGTCCATACCAGCCATCAATCACCGATTCACACTAGTTCTATGTTATTCTGCTTGAGCAACCACTCCTTAGACACTAGGGACAATTTTTACAAAGGCCAATTAATCCACAAACCTTTGGCCAACAAACTCACATTGTTGGCTAACAATAATCACCTAGATCAAATGGAAATCTCATCAATTCTCCTTGACACACTGTAGTATTACTGTTATCTTTTATCCAACTCGTAATATCATTGGTTGGTGTCCCCAAAAAGGCGTTTGGGATATTGGACTTCATTAGTCAGAGCATTGAATACAAGAGCAGGAAGGTTACGTTCCAACTTTATAAAACATTGAAGATGGGCGTAAAGTGCTGGAACAACTCAGCAGGTCAGGCAACGTCTCTAGAGAAAAGGAACAGGTGACATTTCAGGTCGGAACCCTTCTTCAGACCCAATGTTTCATAAAACAATGGTCAGAACTAAACTGCTGTACTGCTAGTAGTTCTGATCACCACATAATAGGAAGGAAGTGATAGTACTGGAGAGTTTGCAGAGGAGGTTCACAAAGATGTTGTATGGATGGAGCATTTCAGTAATGAGGAGAGACTAGGTCTGTTTGTCCTGGAGCAGAGAAAATTAAGAAGGGACATGATTGGGGTATATACAATTATGAGGGATAGACAAATAATATTTTCCCTTGTCAGAGGTGAATAAAACTGGAAGACATAGATTCAAGGCAAGCGGTAAGAAATTTAAAGGGGTTTGAGGGAGACCCTACCCACCAAGTCGATAGCGGAAGCAGACTTGCGGACAGTATTTAAGAGCTTTTTAGACAGGCACTTGAATCACCTCGCGCAAAAGTCTGTGGGCCAAGAGCTGAAGATGGATTGATACAGATATGTGCCCACTGGTGTGCAAGGATGTTATGGGCCAAAGTGGTCTGGTTCCATTCTGTATTATTTCATGAATATATGACTCAATCATTTTTTTAAATGTTAATGATAATTTAAAATGTTGTAAATGTTAAAGATGCAAATTCCTCTTCATAACCTGTAGGAAAATTATGCCTGAAAGTCGGCAACCTATCCTTTACTGCCAGCTTAGATTTTTTTTTTTTGCATTAATTCATGTTCTAATAAATATTGGACAGTGTATTTTTAAATGCTGAGATATTAAATACCATGCATGCTACCAATTGAACACTGGACTGTGCACATGTACAAGGTCTGAAATCTCATCATATTTTCTGCTAAATCATACTAATTTCAACTAGAGTATGAGAGGAACAACAAACCTTGACCACTAAACTTGACTTCTATGAGCCAAAGTCAAGAAGGACGCAAAGAAAATCATGGATACAATTTTGGTTGGTAGTCATTAACCTCAGTGACAAAGGATATATTTGCTTGGGTTTGGGCACGATCGCTTGCAAGGCTATAGTTATCTTCACAGTTTCCTAGTTTGTCAACACTCATTGCCTATGCCTCCGAATGAAGAATGCCCTCTTTGGCATGGTACCAGATTATTTTCAAAATTGTTTGAGGTGCAGCCAGCAGAAACATTAACAGGAGACAGTCGACTGAGAAAATTGCAATTTGGCATTTCAAAATAACATGTATTATTTTTACGTCAGATATATTTAATAAACTAATTGATAGTTATTGACTGTACATGTCTGTTTAATAATTTTGTGCTTTCATTATCACCACCTTCAAAGGGAATATCGAAAAGATGAATTACTCTGTTACACCATGTTTATTCTGCCTCTGTTTCTCAGATCAGTGCCAATATGCCTGGATTTTCTGAACATTTTAATATTTCAAATAACACAGTCTGCCTGATGAAGAACCAAACAAAGTACCCTGAAGTGGTTCCTCAAAATGCTACTTTGGGAAAATATTCTTGACATGTGAAATTACTGTCTGTTGCCTCTGTAGAAGTAGAACTGCCTGGTGTAATTGGCAGACTTTAAAGAACCAAAACAAAGAGATGAGGGTCAGTGAATTCTCCATGGATGAGTTATCATCCCCTTTCTGAGGCCCACTTCACTGCCTTGTCAATTGACAACTCCCAGGGGTACCTGTTCTCCATATCACATCTGCTTCTACCAAATTAGAACAAAAAACATTTGCTTAGTCCCAGGCAAGACTTAATGGGTCATTGTACAATTAATTGAACTGCAAATCGCAAGCAGCAAATGGATTATTTACGACACTGGAAGGATGATTCATTTAGGGAGAAAAGAGGCTTCATTGGCTGTGGGTGACATTGTGTTATTATATTAAGTTACAGGTGCCACAAGAAACAGATAAATGGCATTGAATGGGGACTATGGTCAACTGACACTGGAGCTGAATGAGACTAGAATGACTCAATGCTATTATTCAGCCTGTGGAGGTATACAAGGAGCAGGGAGCATATCGAGACACTAAAATATAAAGACCACCCAAATACTAAAATACTTCAAAGAGCAGGCTGCTCCATTAAAGGGAACTATTGTCTTTCCCAATTTGTAAAATATTTTAAACTTGTACTATAATTAAATGCTTATCCAAATAAATATTGTTTCATTACATGTGGAAAGGCTAGATTGAGTTGCTGATACTGATTTTAAAGTGTTTTTATTTTATTGGACTTCATAAGCATGATGACATATCACTGTACTCCTTATTGGACAAAAAAAAGATAACTTTTTTTCAAGGTTTGCTTTTGTTGCCATGCTGCCAAGTTCTGAAATGTTACCATCGGAAAGCGAACTGGAATCTCAATAAACGATTTTAATCCTGTGGACGACTAAATTAAATCCTTGCATCAAATAAACGGCTAGAAGTCAAGTGCTTAAACCAAATTTGAGAAAAGATTTTCAATGTAATCATGAAGCTATTTGAAACCAGCAGCAGCATTAAAGGAGTAAAGGACTTAAACAGGGTCACCCCAGGCTGCAGCATATTTACTGTTCAAGCAATCCAGATTCTGCTGTCTGTATTATGGTGGGGAAAAGGGGAGTTGCATCATTTGTAGTTAAATTCTAATTAAAGAGAAACATTCATACAGATTTTGGAAGTTTGGTGCATTCATTTCATTGCTGCATCTTTCTCCACCGTTCCTCTCCCTTCCCTCTTGAAGGTATTAATTAAGTTACTGCCTTAACCCCAGATATCATTCTTCATATTGTCATTTCGGCAGTGAATTTCAGAGAACCACTTAACTATAGGACCATTACAACAAGCCTCTATTCACCTGATCATTTCCATTACCAGCACCCACCAATGAATGGGATTTAAAGGCAGGAATCCTAGTTGAGGAATGATGAGAAAATTACATGGACTCTTATTAAAACAAGTTCAAGTTCATTGTCATATGCACAAGTACAGCCACCTAATTTGGCAAAGGCTTGGAAATGCATCTGAGGTTTACTTGACCTATCACATTCAACAAACTGAGCTCTATGTCTATTCAATCTAATCTGAGGTGTTTGCTCCTGACTGTCTATACCACAATTTCTTATCCCATAAATTTGTGAAGCATTTTGGAATAGATTTGCAAGTTAAGGGCCTGTCCCACGGACGTCATTTGCGCGTCACGCAGTTGGCGCGCAAAGATTTTGTACATCCCAAAATCCTGGGGCGCCGCGCGCCACCGCGCGTCACTGCCTACGTCACCACGCTTGCGTCGAGCGTCGTGATGCGTAAATGATGTTGCATAAATGATGCGCAAATGACGCACAAGTGGAACAGGCCCTTTACTGCCATAGCTCAAGCATTCATTTAATTTCCACAGCTTATTTTTGTCACTAAAATCTCAATCCCCTCTAGCACTACATCCCCAAAAGATCACAACCAGAACTTCTTACTAAATAAATAAATGTTTCAACTTCGAGCTATGTAACAGAGAGGCAAAACAATACATTTTGGCATTGCATGACTGGATATTGCAGGTAATTTTGTTCCAATGTTACATCAGGTCCCGAGTAATGAACAATTTTATAAGACTGCAGGCTGCACAAATATTTCACTACATGATAGTAATAATTATAATACAAATTTAATGCAGAAACAAGGAACTGCAGATGCTGGTTTACACAAAATGATTCAAAGCACTGGAGTAACTCAGTGGGTCAGGCAGCATCTCCGGAGAACAAGATTACGTGACGTTTCAGGTCGGTACCCTTCTTCAGACTGATTGTAGGGGTGAAAGTGGGGGAGAAGGGGGAGAAGAAAGCTGGAGAGAGGAGAGGCAGGAACAAAGTGTGGCAGTTAATAGATGGACACAGGCGAGGAATAGTTTTGACAAACAGATGGTTTGAAAAAAGGCCAGAGATTAAAGCAGAAGGTGTGAGAAATAAATGCATTTTTCCAAATCGGACCAAGTACTATAATTACCACAAGTACAATACAATTTCATACTGTTAGAAGTCAGTCGAAGGACAACATTCAATACAGTTTCATTTGGATTAGCATTGTAAATTAAATTTTGCCATCAGTAATTATGCCTAAGAAGATTTGCAATAAACCAAATGATTAAAAGAGGAATGGAATTGAATGTGTCCAAAGCACTGATTTTGTGTACAAATATTCTGGGCACAACTCCAACACTTAAAACAATACGTCAGGCCTCACATACCAGGTTGATATCGGTTTGTGAACTGAATTCCCACAAGGGGTGTGCAGAATAGACAGATCAATCAATGTCCAGTGTCCGCGATTTGATATCCATGCCTGTTGGAGACACACACCAGCCCACACCCTCTATTATATAGAAGCATCTGAACATGAATCCAACAACAGAAAGGGCATCTCCCCGACTCTATCTAAAGAAAAGAATCAACAAATAGGCAGAAATCGCTTGATTGTTGATTTTTTTCTGGTTGAAGCTGTAATTATAGAGAGGTCAGTGCCAGCTTTGAACTGTGCACTCTAGACAGGCATCTGTCTAGCTGGCTGACATGACACAACAAGGGTGAAACAGCGAGGAGATGAGGGTAACACTGACGTTGTGGGAGAACAGTGCCATGGTGGCGTAACAATAGAGCTATTTCCTTACAGTGCCAGGGACCAGGGTTCGATCCTGATTACGAGTGCTGTTGGTACGGAGTTTGTATGTTCTCCCCGTGACCTGCGTGGGTTTTCTCCGAAATCTTCGGTATCCTCGTACACTCTAAAGACGTACAGGTTTGTAGGATAATTGGCTTGGTATAAATGTAAAATGGTCCCTAGTGT
The DNA here is from genome assembly GCA_963514005.1 of Raja brachyura. The sequence continues at coordinate 74,120,181 of OY740781.1, read as the reverse complement.
GTATAGGATAGCATTAATGTGCGGGGATCGCTGGTCGATGAGGACTCTGTGGACCGAAGGGCCTGTTTCCACGCTGTATCTCTAAATGCTTACAGATTATCTCGTGCTATGCTTCAGCAACCACCATCAGCTCTCAGTAGACAGATCGCTCGAATCCAGTGAGCGCTCGAAACAATATATAATATGCTGCTGGTGGCAGCATTCAAAGCTTATTTGCCTGAAGACTATTTTTTCACCGCAGCATCCAGAGATTGGATAAATGTTATTTGTGTTGCAATGGAAACCATGTCATCGGATATATCACCCCCTGCATCATGATGGGATCTGCAGGTGCACATGGAGTAGTTTAGTTCAGTGTAGAGATGCAGCACAGAAACAGGTCCTTGAGCCCACCAAGTCGTTGCCATCCAGCGATCCCCATACACTCGCACTATGCTACACACTGGGCACAATTCACAATCTCTACCAAAGCCAATTAACCTACAATCCTGGAGTGTGGGAGGAAACCAGAGCACCCGGGAAAAACCCACATGGTTACTGGGAGAACATACAAACTCCATATAGACATCACCCGTAGTCAGGATCTCTGGCACTCTGGGTCTCTGGCGCTGCAAGACAACAACTCCACCTCTGAGCCACTGTGCCACCCCTAGGTCATCACTTCCACTCTAGGAAGAATGGGCTCCAAGCTCTACACTAGCAAGATATTCATGATAGCCCTCCCTCCATGCATCTCTAGCCTCTGCGTCTTAACCTGAAACTTCACCTATCCATGTTCGCCAGAGATACTGCCTGACCCGATGATATATTTCACCTTTTGTGTTGTCTTTTGTAAACCAGATTCTGCAATTCCTTGTTTATACATCTCCCTACTTGGGCTGCAGACTACTTTTATCCAGCATATCAGCACATGCATATCTTACTCATGCGCCATTTTCAAGAGGATTTGGTGGAGGAAAGAGATGGAAGAATTACATAAATCAAACTGATGGTTGTGAGTGCAAAATCATGGAATGGTGTGTCTTCATCTTTGTTGTCTCTAACTGTTCCTGCACTGGTTCACCAAAGTTGCACTTTTGAAATGAACGAGGAAGGACATCCTAGTGATTGAGGCAGTGCAGCGCAGGTTCACAAGATTGATCCCTGGGATGGCGGGACTGTCATATGACGAAAGATTGAAAAGATTAGGCTTGTATTCACTGGAGTTTAGAAGGATGAGGTGGGATCTTATAGAAACATATAAAATTATAAAAGGACTGGACAAGCTAGATGCAGGAAAAATGTTCCCAATGTTGGGTGAGTCCAGAACCAGCGGCCACAGTCTTAGAATAAAGGGGAGGCCATTTAAGACTGAGGTGAGAAAAAACTTTTTCACCCAGAGAGTTGTGAATTTGTTGAATTCCCTGCCACAGAGGGCAGTGGAGGCCAAATCACTGGATGGATTTAAGAGAGAGTTAGATAGAGCTCTAGGGGCTAGTGGAATCAAGGGATATGGGGAGAAGGCAGGCACGGGTTATTGATTGAGGACGATCAGCCATGATCACAATGAATGGCGGTGCTGGCTCGAAGGGCTGAATGGCCTCCTCCTGCACCAATTTTCTATGTATCTATGTTTCTATGACTGATAAAAGCAAGGCTGTAATATGGAAATGTGAACAATATGTGAGCTACTTGCTTATACCATCTACTAATTCTAATGTAGAAGTGCTTGTGGATTAAGGTAGAGATGGGACATGAAAAGAAAGATTACGTTTGAGAGAGCTATGCCTTCTGCCTTTGGCCACAAGCTTAGCAAGGGAAGCTCAGTGCTGGCCAGCACCATCTTTCCCATGGGAGTTAAGAATTACAGATTGGTTTTTAGCCTCTCATTAGTTGTTGTTGAGTAGGATTGTACATCGTCTAGCCTTGTAAAATGGGGATTAGTGAGTACTGGCAAAAGGGCTCAGGTGTTTTTGCTAAGGTGAGAGGGGGAAAGATTTAATAGGAACTTGAGGGGCAACATTTTCACAAAGAGGATGGTGGGTATGTGAAATGAGCTGCTAGAGGAGATAGTTGCAACATGTACTATACTATAATAACATTTAAAATACATTTGGAGGTAGGACTAGTGTAAATGGGGCATCTTGGTCGGCATGGTCACCAGGTCGAAGGGCCTGGTTCTGTGCTATATGACTATGATTCTATGGCTATCATTATTGTATAGTTCACACTGTGAACTATCTATATGAAGCCTGCTGGAGTATTTAACTCGTGTATATGTTAAATGAGCAACCTAACTGATTGAGATTTTTGGAAGATTGAAGCATGGTGAACTGAGGCTGTTAGTAGGCATTTAAAAATGAGTGCACATATCTTGAGTGAGATCATGGAACTACTTGTATCATTGTATTCTTGAACTCCTGGCCCCCTGCAGATAATGGACAGCACCGCACCTTTCTCCTTACTCCACCAAATCCTCCAGTGCAGAATCCAAACCCCCGCTGTCGTGAACTGACGACATATTACAGGTCTCCTTCAGTTGTAGATTGCTCAACAGCTTCTCTTTTAAAAAGTGCATACAAGCTACAAGCTGGTCGATCCACATGTCCATGCAAGGCGACGGCTGAAGGCCCATAGCAGCCTAGGGCTTGCCTGGAACAGTCAATGCTCATAACAATTAGAGAATGGACTGGACTTTGAAAATGGAGCCAAAATGGAGCCAAAACATGGCACCTCTTGCTTGTGGGATTAGTGGACTATTTCTGTACGCTTTGCTAATCAGGGTATTCTTGGGTGTGGCAATGCACTACTGGTCTGTTTGTAAGAAAATAATCTCACTGTGCGCTTGCACTTCACACATGTGACAATAAAAGCAACATTGAACATTGAACAAGCTAAGATTTATCTAGTACCAAGCAGAGGAAAGTGCCTCACCAAAATGACCCAGCGAACATGATTAGTTTTACTTGTAGTTTTTACTTTCAGAAATACTGCATGGATTTCCTTCAGCCCAACAAGTCCATGCCGACCATCGATCACCCGTTCACCTACGTTATCTTATTTTGTATCAGCTCCCTACACATTAGGAGCAATTTTTACAGAGGCAATTAATCCACAAACCCACACATGTTAGGGGTGGTGGAAACATATGGGGAGAACGTGCAAGCTCCACAGAGACAGCACCCGAGGTCAGTATTGAGCCCGGGTTCTCTGATTAGTGCTGTCAGCAGTAATCACTGCCATCATAGCTGGAAGACAACATGAGGTTGACACCTGTCTGAATGATCTTGTGTGGACATGGGTACATTGTATATCTTGATACACATGTTACATTTTAAATGTATCAAAATAAGCACCTTCTAGTTTTGAAGCCTCATGTTAAAGGTAAATGAGATGAAATTGTAGTCAGTTATTTCTAACTTAATCCTTGACCATATTAACCATTTAATTTGATACCATTCTCATTAACATGCGCAATGGAGTTGTTCAATAATTTTAAAAACGAATTATTTTAGTATTTCCAGACATAACCTTTTCCCTTTGTTGCAGTGTTGCATGAATGGTATACATCAAATGAATTTAGCAGCATTGCATTGATGGTAAAAGCACTCTAATCTATAAATAAGATAGATAATCTTGAACAAGTCAAGCCACAGTCTTCATACAATCATTAAATGAATTGGGATTTAGAAATGAAAGGTGCAATAGATTTGCTGGAATACTTCAAATGAGATATTTGGCATTGAGTCATTTTGCTGCATTGTCTTCTTAATATTCCCTTATTCTATTTTTGAATTCTTAATCATCCAACACATAATGGGGCTGTCCCACTGTACAAGTTAATTCAAGAGTTCTCCCGAGATTCCCCTGATTCGAACTCAGAGAATTATGGTAATAGCCGCTCGTAGGTACTCGGGGCTCTCGTGGACATTTTTCAACATGTTGAAAACTCTTCACGAGTCTTCACGAGCTTACCGCGTTTCCCGTTACGAGCCGCTAAGAGACGTCCCGAGCTCCGACGTACCCGCAACGTACATTCTACGTGCATACCACGAGTTATTTTGTTTTTAAACTCGGGAGAGCTCTTGAATTAGCTTGTACAGTGGGACAGACAGTGGTGTTCCATAGAACAAAATGTTCCAAAAAGCATTAAATGACAGAAAAATGATTTAGTATCCACATAATCAAACACTTGTGAGCCCATGTGCTTCAAATGTATCATGTCTTTCAAGGTGCTAAATCTATAAAATATCACTCATGAGCCTCATAATTAAGGATTTTAGCCATCAAAGTGCTTCTCGTCCACAGGGGAACACCACTTTGGCTGCAAAACACACTTATCTGCTTTTTCCCAATTTTGATTGATTAACTCAGCATTTTTATAATTTTATGCATTATGGCATTTTTGTACAAATGAACTAATAAATAAAAATAATTACTACTTAATCACAATAATTACAACTTAAGGGCGACATGGTTGTGCAGTGGTAGAGTTGATGATTTACAGCGGCAGAGACACAGGTTCGATCCAGACCACTGGTGCTGTCCGTACACTGGATTTGTACGTTCTTTTCTGTGTCCGCGTGGGGTTTATCCGAGCACACCTGTTTCCTCCCACATTCCAAAGACAAAGACGTACAAATTTGTAATTTAATTGATTTTAGTACAATTGTAAATTGTCCCTAGTGTGTAGGATAGCGGTAGTTTAGCGGATTGCTGGGCGGCGCTGATTCGGTGGGAAGAAAAGGCCTGTTTCTGTGCTGTAACGAAATGAAACTAAAACTATCGAATGCTGTAAATCTGCCAAAGACGTTACAAAGGAGACACAATAATAGAAAAACACGTTTAGGAAGGGAAAAAGCAAAATTGTGTGTTGAGCGATCTCGGTAAAGCAGTAGGGGACTAGCACCACTGTGCCGCCCAGGAAAGATAAATTCATTTGGAAGTTTTCTTCACTTTTGCTGTAGGCACATGATTTTCTGAAGTTATTTCTGCATTTTCACAAATCGTTCAGTTAACTTTTTAAACTTTCCTTTCTCAATTGTCACCTCATATCTTGATTAACACTTACAGACCTTCTGCTTTATGCAAGGGCTAGTAAAACAAAAGCCCAACTGATTATTAAAGGCTCTTTACCTGCTGCTAAACTCTTTCATTTGTAGAAGTACTCCTGATGTTTATTTGACAGTATAAATTACTGATGATAACAACGTAAGATACAAAGCAACAGTAGATTATGCAACTTGAGGTGAACCATTTAGCAGCCACCCTGAGAGTCAGGTGGTGATTTTTTTAATTTATTGGGGGAAGGAAAACCTGCCATTAGCAAATCAGCCAACCATTACGCACTGGTTTTATATTGAAGTCAATAAAAAGCAACATAAGTAAGATGACTGAAGGTGTAGGAAGGAACTGAAGAAGCTGGTGTACACCAACGATAGACACAAAATGCTGAAGTAACTCAGTAGGAGGGGCGACATCTCTGGAGGGGAATGTATGACATTTTGGATCGAGATCCTTCTTAAACAAGGTACTGAAGAGTACAAAGAACATGTGAGGTATGACAAGACAATGTCAAAGCACACAATGATCAAAGAAATGTGCAATGGTTCATTGTTGGATGAGGGGAAGGTGACAACGAGGCATACTAACAGCAAAATTAATCAGGAGGACAGTGAAACTAGTCGAAAACTAGGATGGGGAGGGACACAGAGAGGGAAAGCAAGGGTTATTTGTAGTTAGAGGAATCAATATTCATACCTATGGATTATAAGTTGCCCAAGCGAAGTATGAGGTGCTGTTCCTCCAATTTGCATTTGGCTTCACTCTTGAAAGTGGAGGAGGCCCAGGACAGAAAGATCAGTGTGGGAATGGGAAGTGGAGTGAAAGTGTAGAAGCAACGGGAGATTGCGCAGGCTCGGGTGGACAGAAGGAATGGGAATTGCTGCCTCTGTCCTTAACCTCTGGCAGGAAATGGTCAGAGTCATTTGGTCTGCTGGTTTTCAAATTCTAGTTTTCCAAATAGAAACATAGAAACATAGAAAATAGGTGCAGGAGTAGGCCATTCGGCCCTTCGAGCCTGCACCGCCATTCAATATGATCATGGCTGATCATCCAACTCAGTATCCCGTACCTGCCTTCCCTCCATACCCCCTGATCCCTTTAGCCACAAGTGCCACATCTAACGCCCTCTTAAATATAGCCAATGAACTGGCCTCAACTACCTTCTGTGGCAGAGAATTCCAGAGACTCACCACTCTCTGTGTAAAGAATGTTTTCCTCATTTCGGTCCTAAAGGAATTCCCCCTTATCCTTAGACTGTGACCCCTTGTTCTGGACTCCCCCAACATCGGGAACAATCTTCCAGCATCTAGCTTGTCCAACCCCTTAAGAATTTTGTAGGTTTCTATAAGATCCCCCCTCAATCTTCTAAATTCCATCGAGTACAAACCGAGTCTATCCAATCTTTCCTCATATGAAAGTCCTGACATCCCAGGAATCAGTCTGGTGAATCTTCTCTGTACCCCCTCTATGGCAAGGATGTCTTTCCTCAGATTTGGAGACCAAAACTGTACGCAGTACTCCAGGTGTGGCCTCACCAAAACCCTGTACAACTGCAGTAGAACCTCCCTGCTCCTATACTCAAATCCTTTCGCTATGAATGCTAACATACCATTTGCTTTCTTCACTGATGGACAAATGGTGGACATCTGAGTCCAAGATAGACGCAAACTGCTGGAGTAACTCAGCAGGGCATGTAGCATCTCTGGAGAGAAAGAATGGGTGACATTTCAGGTAGAGACCCTTCTTCAGTCTGAGTCCAAGGTTTGATGGTAAAAGAGCAAATGTTGAAAACAAGTCTGTGGTTCATTTTTGCAACTTACGTAATATTTCTAAGTTGCTTGAAAAGGTAAAACTATAAGATGTGCGTGATATATAATATTTGAAAAAGTGAAGACAGAGAGCGGGAAGCACAAGGTCAAAATGGAGTGTGAAGCAGGGCACTAGAATTGCTCATTGTTACATTAAAAATAAAATCTGATTTTCATCTCCTTCTTGGGCAGTCGGAACAATGGAGGGCCCGGCAGGGGGAGGGTTGCTGCCACATGCAGTGGAAGGCAGTAAACATAGAAACATATCATCCTGATATGATCATGGCTGATCTCCCCATATCCCTTGTTTCCCTTAGCCCTACGAGCTACCTCTCTCTTGAATACAGTAGATAGGACTGTTTGGTGAACTTTTGTAACTTTGTCGGTGCCAGGAACGTGGCGACACTTGTATACTGCCCAGGTGAGGTCTGCTCCATGATGTCACTGGGTTCTATGCAAAACTAAGCATCTCACTGTGCCTAGAGGTGCATGTAACAATAACGTATCATTGAATCAGACAGCCAAATACATTAAACTGCCTGTGCTAATTAGCTAAGTAACTCCCAGTGAACATTCACAATGTCAACAATGAAACTTTCTAAGATAGACACAAAATGTTGCTAACTCAGTGGGACAGGCAGCATCTCTGGAGAGACGGAATGGGTACGTTTTGGGTTGAGACCCTTCTCCAGACTTTCAGCGTTGAATCCTTTCTATCGACCCAGTAATTCACACATTACTTAGGTTTCATTTTCTAACCAGAAATTACATTTGTGTTGTAGAAATAAAACTAGCCTTTTATTGAGATCATACATGACTAGTTAGGCTTAATGTATTGAGAGTAATCTCAGCTGCAGCTTCTGTTTAAAGGATGCACCTGAACAGAAGGGAGGAGATGCCCTATGCTGAAATCCAGGTGACAGAGTGTAGGATGTTAAAAGCATAAACGATTTCTTTTGAACCTGTATCTATTTAATAAAAGGGCTGCATGCCATCTTTCATTTGTGTACCTTCATAATCTTTCATATTTTAAAATAAATCTGAGCATCAGATTTTAAAATGACGGAGATCACATCTGTTGCGATGACTAGAAAAACCCTGTAATTTCCAGTCTTCTCTGATCCTAATCTAAAAGACTAAAGTTGAAATTGTTCGCCGTAATCCCCATGAGTGCCAGCTGCAAAACCAACCAAAGATGTGCAGATTTACATCTGATTTATTGTACCGTTACAATTAAATCAATCTTCAAATTTCTTGTGAACACACCAGCTTGTTTAAAAAAAAATTAACAGAAACGTGGCCCCGGACCTTGCTTGCAGCGGAGAATAAAAGCGCCAACCATTCACCACACGTGACACTTGCCCGGAGGCAATCTGTGAGCTTTTGCCTTGTACTTTGTTATAAATAGAAATCCGGTTAAGCTCAACAATCTTTACAGGGAATGTGCGGACTGTGCATGAAGAGCATCAACCATTTCAATCCACCAAACAGAATGAAGACTGATATGAGAAGTGCTGCCATTTAATTCACAGGTGTGCATGGAATTTAGTTATGGATAAGCATCAAACATGAAGAACTTTTCCAGCACTGGGAAGCTTGATACAACCAACTTATTTCACCATGGAACATAGAACAGTATAGCATGGGAACAGGCCCTTCGGCCCACAAAGTCTGTGTCCAACATGATGCCAAGATAAACTAATCTCATCTGCCTGCGCATGATCCATATTCCTTCATTCCCTCCAAAACTATATACTTACTGTATCTAAAAGCTTCTTAAACACCACCCCTGACAGTGCGTTGGGGGCTCCTACCATCTTCTCTGTGAAAATATTGCCCTGCACATCCCCTTTAAACCTTGCACCTCTTACCTTAATGTAGGTATGTTACAAAACTTACCTTGAGCAGCGCTGCAGTTCTGCCGCTCCCCGTGTGCGCGACTTTGGCGCCTTTCAGAGGGGGGCGGGCTTAAAGTGCCGTTTTTCTGCAGACTGGGCAAATCGATCCATGTCAGGCGATTTCGTTGCGGAAGAAAAATCACTCCAACATTTCATTAATGAAGGTATTTTTAAATTACGCTAGATTATTTATTATCTAGAGTAATTTAAAAATCACCTTCAAAAGCCGTGAGTGCCGATAACGGGAAGGATTTTGCGTAGGGGAGAAAAAAAGGGACATAGTTTATTTTTATATTAAAAGTTGGTTTTTATGGAGGCTTTAATAATATTTTCATTTTGCGAAATGGAGTCCAAAAAAAATTTATGAACCGACTGTATTTTTCATACCGACTTCACCGCAAACCGCAACGTTCCAATCCACCACATTCCACTAAAACCCACTCGCTAGTTGATTTAAATGCCCATTAATTTACAGGCATTAAACACTAAATTCCTTCCATTTGGCCTATAAATTCATGAAAATGAGAATTAAAAATTATGTTATATTGTGGATTATTGTGTGAATGTTATTTGGACACATAGGCAATTTTAAAAAAGTTTATCTATTCTTAAGAAATGGATAGATGTTTAGATCTACTCATTGAATTTTGTAATTAGCTACAATTAGATAACTAACTAATTATATGTTTTAATTTCAGGTCATTCAAGTAAGATTGTTTCATATTTGTTTCGGAATGCTTCAATCTATAATAACTGGAAATTTCTGGACATTGAGTTCTCTTAATTTTTAAGAAAGTTATGGGCTTTTAACGGTTCTAGATCACAGCTTTTGAGTTAAGTCAATTGAAAGGCAATGGGGAACAAGATGCTAATTTCCGAGTATGAAAATGGTCATAACTTTCTTAATACTGAAGATATGAAAATGAATTAGGTGTCAAATTAAACTTATTTTTATGCTTTATCTGATGGGATAAATTGCAGACTTGATTTTTAAAATCTCAAAATGTTGTAACATTGCTACTTAATGCTACGCCCTCTAGTCTTTGACATTTCCACCCTATCTAATAACTTTATATACCTTTATATACCTGTCATAACCTTATACACTTCTATTAGCTCTCCCCCCAACCACCGGTGCTGCAGAATAAATAACCCAAGTCTGACCAACCTCATCTTGCAGCTAATACCCTATAATCCAGGTACCATTCAGGTAATCTTTTCTGCACCCTCTCCAAAGCCGCCATATCCTTTGTGTAATGGGGGGGACCAGAACTGCCATTCTCCCAATGCAGCCTAACCAGAGCCTTATAGACCTGCATCATGATTTCCTGAATGCTTTAAGATGCATGTATTCTAAGACTTCAAGACAGCAGGTAGGTAATTAACTGGTTAATTACACATTTTTGAACATTTCTTTTGGCTCCTACTTTAGATCTGTGGATTTCCCAGTCTTCTTGCAAATTTGCCAGTGAAAGGAATACAAGGAATACAAAGAAGTCTGAAGAAGCGTCTCGAACCAAAACGTCACCCATTCCTTCTCTCCAGAGATGCTGCCTGTCCCGCTGACTTACTCCAGCTTTTTGTGTCTACCGTCGATTTAAACCAGCATCTGCAGTTCTTTCCCACACAAGGAATATTTTGGCAGTTAACAGGACTGATTCCATCATAGGGCACCAGGCCAATAAATATTTAGCATTCACAGCCTACTTGCTAACAGAGGAAGATTTTCTCACAGTACATTTGCTGAGGCATAACTTTATGCACTTTCATAAGTTCATAAGTGATAGGAGCAGAATTCGGCCATTTGGCCCATCAAGTCTACTCCACCATTCAATCATGGCTGATCTATCTCTCCCTCCTAACCCCATTCCCCTGCCTTCTCCCCATAACCCCTGACACCTGTACTAATCAATAATCCATCTATCACTGCCTTAAAAATATCCATTGACATTGTTACATAATTTCAATAACATTAGCAAAGATGAGGTACGAAGGTAAGCTAGCCAAGAATATAAAGCAGGATAGTAAAAACTTCTTTAGGTATGTGAAGTGGAAAAAATTAGTTAAGACCAAAGTTGGACCCTTGAAGACCAAAAAAGGTGAATTTATTATGGGGAACAAGGAAATGGCAGATGAGTCGAACAGGTACTTTGCATCTGTCTTCACTAAGGAGGACACAAATAATCTTCCTGATATAGTAGTGGCCTGAAGGATCTGGGGTGACAGAGGAACTGAAGGAAATCCACATTAGGCAGGAAATGGTGTTGGATAGACTGATGGGACTGAAGGATGATAAATCCCCAGGCCTGATGGTCTGCATCCCAGGGTACTTAAGGAAGTGGTTCCAGAAATCGTGGATGCATTGGTGATAATTATCCAATGTTCTACAGAATCAGGATCTGTTCCTGTGGATTGGAGTGTAGCTAATGTTATCCCACTATTTATCAAAGGTGGGAGAGAGAAAACATGGAATTATAGACCAGTTAGCCTGACATCGGTGGTGGGGAAGATGCTGGAGTCAATTATAAAAGATGAGATAGCCGAACATTTGGATAGCAGTAACAGGATAGGTCCAAGTCAGCATGGATTTACGAAGGGGAAATCATGCTTGACTAATCTTCTGGAATTTTTTGAAGGTGTAACTAGGAAAATGGACAAGGGAGAGCCAGTGAATGTAGTGTACCTGGACTTTCAGAAACCATTTCATAAGGTCCCACATAGGAGATTAGTGGGCAAAATTAGGGCACATGGTATTGGGGGCTAGAGGGTGAAGGGTGCTGACATGGGTAGTGAAGTGGTTTACAAAGAGTAGGGATTAACGGGTCCCTTTCAGAATGGCAGACAGTGACTAGTGGAGTACCGCAAGGCTCGGTACTGGGATTGCAGCTATTTACAATATACATCAATGATTTGGATGAAGGGATTCAAAGTAACATTAGCAAATTTGCAGATGACACAAAGCTGGGTGGCAATGTGAACTGTGAGGAGGATGCTATGAGAATGCAGGGTGACTTGGACAGGTTGGGGGAGTGGGCAGATGCATGGCAGATGAAGGTTAATGCGGATAAATGTGAGGTTATCCACTTTGGTAGCAAAAGCAAGAGGGCAGATTACTATCTAAATGGAGTCAAGTTGGGAAAAGGGGAAGTACAACGGGATCTGGGGGTCCTTGTACATCAGTCTATGAAAGTAAGCATGCAGGTACAGCAGGTAGTGAAGAAAGCGAATGGCATGTTGGCCTTTATAACAAGAGAAATCAAATATAGGAGCAAAGAGGTCCTTCTGCATTTGTACAGAGCCCTAGTGAGACCACACCTGAAGTATCATGTGCAGTTTTGGTCCCTTAATTTGAGAAAGGACATTCTTGCTATTGAGGGAGTGCAGCGTAGGTTTACAAGGTTAATTCCCAGGATGGCGGGACTTTCATATGCTGAGAGAATGGAGCACCTGGGCTTGTACACTCTGGAGTTTAGTAGGATGAGAGGGGATCTCATTGAAACATATAACATTGTTAAGGGTTTGGATACGCTAGAGGCAGGAAACATGTTCCCGAAGTTGGGGGAGTCCAGAACCAGGGGCCACAGTTTAAGAAGAACAAGTAAGCCATTTAGAACGAAGACGAGGAAACACATTTTCTCACAGAGAGTGGTGAGTCTGTGGAATTCTCTTCCTCAGAGGGCGGTGGAGGCAGGTTCTGTGGATGCTTTCAAGAGAGAACTAGATAGGGCTCTTAAAAATAGCCAGGGGATATGGGGAGAAGGCAGGAACGAGGTACTGATTGGGGATGATCAGTCATGATCACATTGAATGGCGGTGCTGGCTCGAAGGGCCAAATGGCCTACTCCGCACCTATTGTCTATTGGTCACAGACTTGTAACTGCATTAAGGAAAGCAGCCAACTAGCAAGATCAGATTGCAGAAGAGGCGCATGTTGTCGACCTCTCCGTGGTGAGTCCTGTCAACTGACTGCAGTCAGGCGAACGACAACAAGCAGAGGCAGCAGCAGCGCTGTAGCTTGACGCCAACCTGGAGCATGCGCCCTTTTTAGGGCGGGCACCTACGGATGTCGAACCGGATGGCATCACCCTGTTGCGGACTTCTGCTGACTCAAACATAAGAAGAAGCTTGCAGAAGGGATTGCACAGCATATCATTTCAACAGGGAGAGCCTCAACTTGCCTGGCTTGTGTGAATGCTTCACCAGGTATAGTTTGTCATATCATTTTGGAGTTGACATGAGCAACCTCCAAGAAGATGTCCTGCTGGCTGCTGGTGTCCACTCAAGAGCATTGGTTATCAAGATTACTGGTACTGACTACCCATGAGCAAATCCATTGCCACTAGAACTCTGCTGCAGAGAGAATTACATAATCCGAGAAAAGTTACAACATGGGAGGCTATTCAGCCCTTTGAACATGTGCCACCTTTTAGATGCCGGGACGGCACAGTGACGCAGCGGTAGAGTTGCTGCCTAATGGGCCTGTCCCACTTACTCAAATTTTTAGGCGACTACAGGAGACTATGAGGTTGCCACATGTTTGCCGGACGTTGCCGGGGTGTCCCCTTCTTCCTCCCTCTCCCCACATCTTTTAAAGGACTTAAATGACCCTTCCCATCTTAATTACAGTGCCAACCTTCCTGTTCATCGTGGTGTGTGCCTGTATCACATTGACTTTGCACCATGTGAATATCACTCAGACAGCGCTCCCCGCGCTTGCCCTATATAACTGGCTGGTGAAGGAAGCAATGTGTGTGTGTATGTGTGTGTTCCACTCTGACAGTGGCCGTTCCAGTCGCCGGTTTTTCAGTTACCTGCTACGACTTGACAGTCGCCGGCAGTCACTGAAAAATCACCTAAGTGGGCAAGGCCCATTACAGCGCCAGAGACCCGGGTCAATCCTGACTAAGGGTGCTGTCAGTACAGAGTATTTACATTCCGAAAACCCATGCGATCACAGGCAGAATGTACAAACCCCATACATAGTCATTTGTCCCTAGTGCATAGGATCGTGCTAGTGTATGGGGATCACTGGTTGGATTGGACTTGGTGGGCTGAAGGGCCAATTTCCATGCCGTATCTCGAAACTAATTTAAACTAATGAAATTATGATTACTATTTCCTTGATGTTTCCCCGTTGATCCTTGTACCACTTGCTCTGGTTCATGTCCCAGAGCTGTCCAGTATGGCATCCTCATAGGGCCAGAATTGTGCTGATCAAGAAAGTTCTCCTGAACTTCAAGGTCCCGTCAAGCCCTCCAATGTCATTACTTTGCCCATCTCTATAATATCCTATAAATTTGTCCTTAGGAATCTTCTCAGTTAGTTAGTTTTAGCTTTTCAAGACACTGTGCGGAAACAGGCCCTCCGGCCCACCATCCGTGCTGACCTGCGAACCCCGCACACTAACATTACCCTACAAACTAGGGACAATCTACAATTGTACCAAGCCAATTAAACTACAAACCTGTACTTCTTTGCAGAGTGGGAGGAAATTGAAGATCTCGGCGAAGACCCACGCAGTCACAGAGAGAATATACAAACTTTGTAGAGACAGCACCCATAGCCAGGATCGAACCCGGGTCTCTGGCACTGTAAGGCAACAACTCTACTGCTGCATCACCATGTCGCCCAATTATTATTTGACAGTTTATAGAACAGTTCTGGTAATGCAATAATTCTTCTATATTTCCTTAATTCTAAACAAATTAGTTCTGTTCTTGATCATTCCAAGTTCTTCTTCTGTCTCCAAACATTCACAGGATCTCCCCATTAGCTGACCACAAATGCATAAGCTAGATGACCAATGGGCCATTTGCCAGGATCACACAACTTTTTCATGTTTGCCTGCAATGATGCCAATCAAAATAAGTGAGCTGATTGCAGGAAATTCAGAGGAAATAAGAGTGACAAAAACAGTCCATGAGAAAAGACTGGAAGCAAACATGAAAGGGATGCCAAAAATATTCTAAAAGACATGTGAACGGGAAGAAGGTTAGAAAACAAGAAGTAGGATCAGTGATTCTGGCAGTGTTCCCACACGCGCATCAATTGCGCTCTTGTGATAACCCAGAATAACAAGATCATTTGTCAACCACAAAGGTTTCTACTCTATGAGTTGTAGCATTATGTAGAAGCACATAATTAACCATTAAAGGAGACCTGATGGATAACTACACAGAAGGTGGAGGATATGGAACGAGCAGCCAGAGGAAGTGATAGAGACAGAAACAACGACAACATTTAAGAAACATTTCAACAAGTATTTGGAAAGCAATGATGATAATGAATGTGTGCATAATGTGGAACCTTCAGCGACATTGGAGCTCCCGACATCCACAGTCTTTCCCGAGACTGCGAGCTCCAGATGTAAAGTCCGTAGGCTGCGGTTGGTGCGATCCCAGGCAAGGGATCGACTCCGATTTAAGTTCATGCCTCGTGGTGAGGCCCAAAGTCAGTCCAAGGAGTCCTCCAACTCCACCTTTGGTCGGCCGCAGAGCGACTGGAGAATGCGATCCGAAAATTAATCACATCTCCGGCAAGGTAAGAAACTGAAAAAAAGTTTCCCCCGACCGCTCACCGTCCCCCCACATAAAACAAACCGGAGAACATTTACACAAACTTTTAACACACACTAAAAATAAAATACACAACAAGACCCCATAAACAACACATTAACAATGACTGCTAATCTGCTTTAGTAATATTTTTTTGAAGGATAAATATTAGCCAAATTAGTTTAATAGATCATCCAAAAGACAATGCTTCCCTTCTCCAGTTTGGGATTTGAATTTCAGTCTGATTTCCTAGGTTTATGTGTGCATAAACACAGGTCCTCCTGACTCGGAGATGAGAGTGTGATCAATTGAACCACAAGCCGACCAGAATTGAAGTGTTTTTCATCTCTACAATCCAACCAAGATTCTGTTCTGAAAGAGATTTGAAAATGTTTAAATAAACATTAGTAATTTTAATCAATAAGGATCAATCAAGTGGTGAGATATGCCAATTCATCAATACATTGATTACAGTTTATGAATAAATAATCTGTCAAATTTGTTGTAGCATACATCGACTGAACATATTGTGCGTGACCCTTTCGCAAATAAAATCCTACAAATCATTCATCCGGGGCTGGTTTTGATTTACTTGTTCGACAGGCCTTTGGTTATATCACTTTTTTCTGTTTGCACATGTCTTGGCTGAGTGAGAAAGGATAAAATGTCCAAATAATTATGTTCCTTCTGGCAGAGTTGTTATGATTTTTCTTAAACATGCAATTTTTTTTTGCCAATGATCCAAGATTCACGCACATGAAAACTATTTTGTTGATTTTCTAGGTCAAAGTTTGACGTATCTGGCCTGTGATTATTCACTCCAAACGGTGGTAATTTCTGTACATTAATAACAAAATTAAGATAACTAATTGAATGTCATTGAATTAAACCATAATTGGCAATAATAGCAAATGGAACATTTACTTTTGCCAGCCTTATCAATATTTATTGCCAGAAAAAACCAGCAAGAATATTAAACAGAAAATGCTAATTAATACTCAAAAGGCCTTATTGGCCTTTTTTGAGATTCGTACAGTTTAAGTGTTAACCAAAGAAAGAAATGGGATTCACTATTGCTGAGTTGGAGCAAAAATTGAAATTGGAGGGGTCATGTTTGACTGAGTAGCCTGCTCCATCTGTTTCATAGTTACCACTTCCCACAATCACGAAGGAAATTAATAGGGTAAATGCACAAAGTATTTTACAAAGGGTAGAGGAATCAAAAACCAGAGGAGATACTGTAGGTTTAATGTGAGAGAAAACGATTTAAAGGAACCAGAATGGCAACATTCTCACTTAGATGGTGTTGGGTATATGTAACGAACTGCTGGAGGAGGTAATTGAGGCAGGTACTTTAACTGCGTTTAAAATAGACTTGGACAGATACACAGATAGGAACGTTTCAGAGAGATATGGGCCAAACATGGACAAATGGGACAAGCTTAGATGGAACATCTTGGTCGGCGTGGATGAGTTGAGCTTTAGGGTCCGTTTCCCTGTTATATAATCGACACATCATCAAATATACAATGTTTTGAGAGCTCAAACAACTGCCAAATCCAGGGGCTCCGGCATAGGTACCGACCGATTATTTCACAAGTAGGAATTAGTTTTACTTCTTTCCTTTCCGCCACCTTCTCTCTTTCCCCAATTCAACATATGAACTCCCAATCTCCCAGAATGATTGGATTTACAGGCATTTGTCCTGTCGCAGCACCCATATTCATTACTATATTAGAACCAGCTTTATTCAGGGAGCTCCCCTTAGAAGATATGCACAATATAAGTATGGTTTGGTCACAGTATAGTGGCTGGTGCAAGCTGTTCATTGCTATTTGTAAAATCCAGCCCAATCCCATGTTGACCGATCACCAGCACCCGATAAACTCCACCCCAAAGAGCTGAAAGAATGAGGTGAAGATATTTCAAAAGCTTTAGCTATAATTTTCCTATGCTCCATTAAATCTGAAATTACCCCTACATATTAGAAAATTGCAAATGTAACTACATTATTTGAGCAAATTATAGAGCCATTAGGGTAACATCTGTCAAGAGAAGATATTGGAATCTATAATTAAGGACAAAGTAAATGAGCACTTTGAGAAAAAGGAGATGGGCTTGTACTATTTCATAGTCATGTACAACAATCAATTACATTTTTTAAGGAACTAAAATAGGAGACGGGAAAATGATTTAGTTGATATGGAATTCAAGAAGGATTTTATTAAGTTTTAATATAAGAGTCTAGGTGCCTGTAATGATGGTTCCTAAATATGGAAACTTGGCGACAAACTCGACAATACAATTTATGAAGCAAATGAAGACTTGTTCTGATGGCATTGGTCTCTCTCTCTCTCTCTCTCTCTCTCTCTCTCTCTCGTTTGTGAACACGTATTCTGATTTTGAAAAGGGCAAATCTAAGTGTTATTTCAGTAGAGAAAAGTAGGCCTGTATTACAATTGTAAAAATGTATTGTTGTAATTTATGCTGCTTGTAAATTAGTTGTGTATTTATCACAGCTTTAATTGTACTGTTAATAAATACTGCTAATAATTTCCAATCTTTGAATTGTCTTCAATGTCTTAAATATCTATCATGTTTTTAGAAAATATTTAATCTTTTATAAATTAAGGTTTTCATTCTTGATGACTTCATTCATTTTAAAATATTTTAAATGTTTTCTGACTACCAGAGATGTTCAGCAATATTTACAATATTTTTGAATAGTTTGACAGTCAAGGGCTGCTGTTTATCTTAATAACAGCTGCTGGGCAGCAGTACAGTTTACAGCACCAGAGACCCGGCATCAATCTTGACTACGAATGCTGCCTGTATAGAGTTTGTACCTTCTCACTGTGACAGCGTGAGTTTTCCCTGGGTGCTCCATTTTCCTCCAAAGGCAGTGTAGGTTAATTGTAAATTGTCCCTAATGTGTAAGATAGTGCTAATGTACAGGGATTGCTGGTCGGCTCAGACTTGGTGAGCCAAAGGGTTTGTTTCCGCGCTGTGTCTCTAAAAAACACAAAGACAAATTATTAAACCTATCTCTTTATTTTCTAGGTTGCAGTCTTTATTTGCAGTTTCTAGGGTAGGACATTGTTTGCATCTGTCCCTCAGCAGACTGTAGTGACATCAATGGGGTCTTACTGCTGAGGTGTGAGGATGGCTTTCATTCAATGATCAATGATTCAATTATATTTTATTGTCACATGTAGCTAGCTATAGTGAGATGCTTTGTTTCGCACACAACCCTTTAAAATCATGCAACAGACCTCACCTAGGCAGCACACAAGTGTCGCCACGTTTTAGGCGGTGACAAAGTTACAAAAGTTCACCGATCAGTCCTATCCCCTGGATGCCGCCGCAAGTGACCCTCCCCTCCGCGGGGTCCCTCCTTCGATCTCGGTGGCCCCCCGCCGGGTAGATCTCGGCGGTGTCGGCCCCCCTCCTCGCTCGCGACGATCCACCTCGCTCGCGACGGTTGCCCATGGGTCCCGTCGATGCCGATGGTTCGGGAAGATAGTTCTTGCAAGAGGGTTCATAGAAGGAATAAGTGGAAACCACAAACCAACCAAATCTAACCAAGAACTGTGTTAACACCTTAATTCAACAAATATTTTAAATTGCCTTCCTATAAATTATGCAAATCAAATATGATTAATTGACAAATTGGTGAAAAACTGAATGAAGTGGAAGGGTCAAAATGACTTGCGGGTCCATATACATGAATCATCACAATGGAACAGCAATGCACAGGACATTATCAGAAATAATAACAGATTGTTAATGTTCATGATTGGAGTTAGAATATGACGTTTTGCTATATGGCTGGATCATATTCAGAGTGGGATCAAGGAAAGAGCGTTCACGTCGCGGCCCTGTTTCCACCAATCTTTCCACCACCACGTACAAGAAGTACAAGAAGCGCAAATCAGACACCACTGTATGCAGAAGCCAAGAAGTGTGTTCAGATCTGGCTGAACAACTAATCTTGTGTGTGGACTCGATAAGAAGAAGATATTCAGAGTATTGCATATGTATGAGCACCCCGCCATAGAAAGGATACCATGAGCTTGAAAGCACCACAGATTCATATTAATGTTACTTGAACTCCAAGGAGATTATGAGTAAAAATTGCATTAGCTTACCTTGTATTGATAGAACGTAGAAATAGAACAATGCAGCAGGAACTAGGCCTTTGGCTCGCGATATCTGTGCCAAACATGACGCACCTCATATTTTGCTTGGGTAGCTTACACCCCAGCAGTATGACCATTGACTTCTCTAACTTCAAGTAGCCCTTGCTTTCCCTCTCTCTCTATCCCCTCCCCCTTCCCAGTTCTCCGACCAGTCTTACTGTCTCCCACTACATTTTATCTCTGTACCGACCACTCCCCTGACATCAGTCTGAAGAAGGGTCTTGACCCAAAATATCCCCCATTCCTTCTCTCCAGAGATGCTGCGCTGAGTTACTCCAGTATTTTGTGTCAATCTTCAATTTAAACCAGCATCTGCCGCACATGATCCATATTAGTTAATTCCCACCATAACCATGTGCCTTAATAAAACCATTTTAAACTCCCTACTGTATCTGCCTCCACCACAACTCCTGGCAGCAATTTCAAGCACCCAACACTCTGTGTCTACAAAACTTGCTTCTCACATCTCCTTTAAACTTTACCCCTTTCACTCTTAAATCCAGTCTTTGACACTTGCAGCTTGGGAAAAAGATTCTGACTGTCTGAATGAACACATTCATGATTATGAAAATGAACGGGTTCCGATTAGCTTACTGAAGAGATTTTAAAGGAATTATTCCAATGGATGGAGAAAAATTGATTCCATTCGTGGAGAATCTTTGTGTCATAGCAGACTTAAACACATGGCTCATTGTCAAGTCATGAGAAATAAGATCAAAATCATGCCAGTTACGATAGAGGTTAAAACATTGTTCGCAAGATAGAGGAGGATTAAAGTGCAAAGATCTGTGCACAGAATGCAACAGATGCTAACTCAATTAGAGTCATCGAGTCTTACAGCGCAGGACAGGCCCTTTAGCCCACCAAAACCATGCTAGCAATAGCACTTTCCCACACTACTAAAGCCTTCTATTTGGCAATTTAAGTGCCAATCTAGATGTTTCTTAAATGATATGAGCATATCTGCCTTCACCATTTCACAGGCAATGTATGCTAGATTTCAACTAATCCTCTATGCTCAAAAAGAATTCCTCTCTGATCCCCACTATAAAATTAGTAATTTTAACACTGGCATTTGTAGAATTTTCCAAAATAAGGATATAAGGATATGAAACAAAGTGTGGATATAGTTACAGGTATAGATCAGTCCCTACGTTCATCGACATTCAATTCAGTTGCCCAGACAAATTCTAAGAGATTCTAAGTTTAAAACCCATCACATAACTTGCTAGAGCTTTTGCTTTCAGGGACTCTGGCAAATCTAACAACAGTAGTTTTGATGTTTCCAGTGTTTACTGGAGGAAACTGTGATTGTCTAAGACTAACATCGTAGATTGTCTACAAGGGTCGTGGTGGGCATAATTGGTTAAGATCAGCATACATGTGGAAGCTAATGTTTGCATTCCACAAATATGCCTTCACTAGTATTTTTCATCCTCCAGCCATGAAAATGTCATTTTGATAAAAACATGCTTGCGATCTTTTCCAAGCATAATCGTGATTATGACATTTTTAGGAGATGACGTTAACTCAATCTATCCAGAAGAAGCCAAATGGGTGGTAACAAATTGCCTGCGTTGCTTGACGGGTGAGGCAGCATCTCTGGAGAAAAGGAATGGGCGACATTTTGGTTCGAGACCCTTTTGACTGTGTTGCTTATCTGCTAGAAGGTTGCCCGAAGCCCACTGTTTCAAGTTTTAACCTGCTCGACTGATAAAGTGGCAACGATGCCTCCCAAATCCACAGGGGTCAATCTTTACACCTGCATGCCTGCTCCCTGGTACTATCACAGCATTTAAGAAACATTTAGACAGGTACACGGATAGGATAGATTTGGAGGGATAATTGCCAAACGCAGGCAGGTGGCACAAGTTGGTCGGTGCGGACAAGTTGCACCAAAGGGCCTGTTTCCACGCTGTATGAGTCATAACCAGCACTACTTCAGTGACGCTCTGAGTGAGGAATATGCTGCGACTTTCCTTCCAGACAGATGTAGGGCCAGAAGTCCTTTCATTTTGGAAAAGGAGGAGCAGCATCCCAGGCACTAATTAAATCATGGAAATTACTATGAAATGCCGATATGCTCAGGATTAGCTGCCTATGCAACTAAAGAAGATAAGTAAGTGAGAGACTGGGATGGTGCCCTTCTGCACAAACGGCCTGTCCCACTTTCACAACCTAATTCACGACCTCTGCCAAGTTTGCCCTTGACTCATACTCTCAGCATGGTCGTCACGAGGTCGTAGATAGTTCGTAGGTAGGTCGTAGGAGGTCGTGATGCTAGTCGTAGATACTCGTAGCATCAAGTAGGTCGGGGCGTTTTTTCTAGCGTGATGAAAAATGTCCACGAGTAAAAAAGGTCGTGAATTAGGTCATGAAAGTGTGACAGGCCCTCTAGTATCACTCGTAAATTTTAATTTTAGTGATTGTAAAGGGCTTCAGAATATACTTTGTTGCCGGTAAGTAACAAGAAATGAAAGAATTAGGGCAGGAATCAGCAGATATTAAAACATGTAAGCAGCTCTGAAGCAAATCCAGAGCTAGCACAATCTATTTACCTTCCTAATCCCTGGCACACTTTATGACTTTCTTGCTTATCCTCAAAATTAAAATCATATCACCTGATAAACAGGCCCTACCCTGTCTAAGGTGACAATGATGGCCAGTTTCAAAAGCCTGCTTCAGTTAGACAAATACAAGGAAGGAGATGAGGAGGAATTTCTTTAGTCAGAGATGGTAAATTTGTGGAATTCTTTGCCACAGAAGGCTGTAGAGGCCATTAATTTATATATTTAAGGCAGCGATAGATAGTATGGGTGTCAAGGGTTATGGGGAGAAGGCAGGAGAATGGGGTTAGGAGGGATAGATAGATCAGCCATGGTTGAACTATTTTTTCACCCAGAGAGTTGTGAATCTGTGGAATTCTTTGCCACAGAAAGCAGTGGAGGCCAATTCACTGGATGTTTTCAAGAGATAGATAGATATAGCTCTTGGGGCAAACAGAATCAAAGGATATGGGGAGAAAGCAGGAACCGGGTAATGATTTTGAATGATCAGCCATGATCATATTGAATGGTGGTGCTAACTCGAATGGCCTATCCCTGCACCTATTTTCTATGTTTCAAAGTTTCTATGAATGGTGGAGTAGACTGGATGGGCTGAATGGCCTAATTCTGCTCCTATCACATGAAGAATTTTCAAATATCAGCTATCGTTTTTCGAGTGGGGAAATGATTTGGATGGGATTGACTTTGGAGGTGGATCAACTATCCTGCCTTGAAAGTCAAATGTAACATAATTTAAATGTAAGCTTAAGTCCTTGGCTCACTAATTGAGCAATCAACTGTATTTCTCCTGTGGATATCAGGCAAGTGTCACTAACTGTTTCAAAGCAGAAACTATACTGACATGGGACAACTAAGAGATAATGCTGAGTTTCCAGATGCCATTATTTACAGTATTAAAAAGTGTGAGCATTGTGAACACTTTCCCTTTAAGCAACATTTACACTCCATGCCATGAAGAATGGAACTGAACTCCTCTCCTGGACCACCCAATTAGTTCCCAGCAGGGCGATCATCTGAGAATTATTTTTCCTATATCAGAGTGTGAAACTGCTATTAGAGGCATGGCCTTGGATAAATCATTAGGTCTGCATGGATTGTCCTCATTGTTCTATGTCATGACAAATGTTACTTAATAACGTCTAACAACACACAGTCCTTTGGCATCCTCCCATGTGCATGACCTTAGTTCAATTCTCTCTTCTCCCACAAAAATAAAATAAAATCACTTGCATTTACCACCAACAGACCAATATCATTAGTTAATCTGGACTGTAAAATTGTGACAAAACTCTCCCTGACGCTTCGTGCTACAATTCATTCTGAAATTTATGAAGTGTGTCACTGTCAGACAACTTGAGAAAAATCCTCAACACCCATAAGTATTGTAGGCTGAATATCATAGTAGACATTTAGTCTGCAGATAAATAATGTAGCTACTGTATTTATTGTGGCAATATCTTTCCCCATAGAAAATATTTGAGGTCTTCTGATGCTAAATACATGTTCAATACGAAAGGCTTCAAAATTGCTTCATGAAAGTTTAATTTATTTTTGAGAAACCTAGTTGAATCTCAGGCCTATGCTGCAGATATTCCAGCAGATTTTTATGCAATGGAAGAATTAGACGGAATACCTTTTCCTTCTTTCTCAGAGTAGAAAGGTGCAGAATCAAACATTCGCTTCGGTTTAATGACAGTTATTGTTACTTACTGTAGGTCAATAATAACAGTTGAGTTAAATAACAGACCTGAGGTCAATATTTTATTCACAGCCAAACATCCCTCCGAAAGTGAAGAAATTGCTTAGACCCTGAAGACCCTGAAGACCTTTGCACCCATTGATTACTTCTTTAGTGTTCACATTTCACAGGCCGTTCATAAATGAACAGTCCTCGTTCCAAATGTGCACTGGCACCTTCCCCTTACTGCTACATGGATGACTGTCTTGGGGCTGCCGCTTGGACCTGTGCAGCACTTGTTGATTTAATTAACTTTATTAGTCCATTAATCCATTTAACTTTACCACTAACTTCCACCACCTTCCTCAAATTCACTTGAACTATCTCTGACACCTCTCGCAACTTTCTTGATCTTTCTGTCTCCATCACAGGGTTCAGACCATCGACTGACATCTACTGCAAATCCACTGATTCCCACAGTTATCTGGACTACCGTTCTTCCCACCCTGCCTCGTGCAAAGGCGCTATCCCCTACTTTCTCCATCTCCATTGCATCTGCTCCCAAGATGAGACATTCCATTGTAGGACATCGGAGATGCCCTCTTTCTATATTAAACGTGATATCCATCCTTGCTGTTGTAGATGGATCCCTCACCCACGCCTCCTCTGTGTCCCGAGAGTTATCTCTCCCCCGCCCCCCAGATGGAACAAGGATAGTACCGCTCATCCTTACCTTTCACCCCACCAGCCTCCACATTCAACACAGCATTCTCCAACATTTCCACTATCTTCAACGTGATTACCATCTTCCCATCCATACCCCTTTCCTTAGATACGCTCCCTCCACACTCTTTGGTTCACTCACCCCTTCCCAAATGCAGGAGATGTAACAGCTGCCCTCTCTCACATCCATCCAAGGATCTCAGGAGTCCTTCCAGTTGAGACAGATGTTCACATACACCTCCTCTAATCTTATCTACTGCATGTGGTATTCCCGACATGGCCTCCTTTACATCGGCAAGACCAAACAAAGACTAAGCAACAATTTCGCTGAACACTTGCACTTGGTCCGCCACAGCCTGCTGAACCTCTCGGTTGCTAACGATTTTAACTCCCCTTCCCATTCCCATATGGACCTTTCTGACCTGAGTTTCCTCCATTGCCGGAGTGATGCCACATGCAAATTGTTGGAACAGCACCTCATATTCCATTTAGGTACCTTGCAATCAAGTGCATGAACATTAAATTTTCCAATTTTAGGTAACTAACCTGCAAAACCCTCCCCCATCCTCTTCCCATCCGCCTTTTCTCTCCACTCTCTTCCCTGTGTGCCACCTGGATTTGCACCCATTCCTCCCCTTTCCCACCCCCCATCACCTATCACTCACCAGGTTTTGTCTGGCCCCGATTTCTCTTCCTGCTTTTTTCCACCCCCAGCACAATCAGACTGAAGAAGGGTCCTGGGTTATGGGGCGAAGGCAGGAGAATAGGGTGAGGAGAGAGCGATAGATCAGCCATGACAGAATGGCGGCGTAGACTTGATTGGCCGAATGGACTAATTCTGCACCTATCACTTATGAACTTACTCCAGCACTTTGTGTCTTTAGTCTAGCTTCAAAATTAGGAGAGTTTTGGAACTGGTTAAAGTGTAAAAATCATACACTGAAGTGTCCTTCGGAGCACCAATGATAACTCTAGTTGACGCTGATGCAGATCTATCAGCAGAAGGTCATGGGGTTGGTATGTGGGAGCTGTTGAAGCTGCATGAAACATTGTCATCAGGTAAATGCATGGCAAATCAAAGATTACTTCAACTGCCTGGAAAGGGTTTGGCTTTGAAGTTTTATTCTTTTAAGCTATTTTGAACATTGTTTTCTGTCAGCATTAGTTGCTTTGATGTCTTCTATTTCTATAATTTTATTCTGGATCAAGAAAGACTGGGAAGACAAGATGCTGCAGCAACTGCTCTACTCTTGACCATAGGGTACATCTACTTATAGAGAAAATAGCCCAGCACAAGAAGGTACTTTGCTACTTCTGGCACTGAGATCTCACTGAAATCACTGAAATCTTTCAAAGATGCGGTATGAGGTATCACATCCTTGGGCAGATTTCTACTAAGCTATTAGATCTGGCCTGCTGAACATTGAGCAAGTTGAAACAATCGCAAAATGGACAGAAATAAATTGGAAGGCTAATTTGTACTAAATTGAGGGTGCAGCAAAACAGATTGCCAAATCTTCAACTCTGCTTCAAACATCCACACTGACCTTATGATGGATGGAGGATCAGCGATTAAGCAACTAAAGATGGTTAGGCAGAGATATCCTGAGGGTGGGATGGTGCGCCTGAACTACCACAACCATCTTTCTTTGTGTGAGGTTTGATGAAAGTGTTTTAATTTAATTTAGCTTAGTTTAGAGATACAGCATGGCAACAGGCCCTTTGCTCCACCTAGTCCACACCGACCAGCGACCTACACACGAGAAACAATTTACTAGCCAATTAACCTACAAACCTGTACGTCTTTGGAATGTGGGTGGAGACCGGATCTCCCAGAGACATCCCATGCAGTCACATGGAGAACGTATAAACTCTGTACAGACAGCATACTTGGTCAGGATTGAACCCAGGTCTCTGGCGCTGTAGGGCAGCAACTCTACAGCTGTAGCACTGTGCTGCCCTACAGGGGGATTTAATCTAGAGTGGCAGGAATGCCAGTCAGCACTGTTACCACCCATCAACCCTTGGTGAAGGAGATTGTAGTCCCTCCTACCATGCACACTGTGTCTTTACTCCTTCCAACATTTCTTCCAAATTCTGCACAACATGGAAAAGCATTTATTTATCAATTGAAGAATTGATATGATACCATTGTACTGCCACCTCTTGTGGTCAGTCCAGCCACTGAGATACACTCAGGGATTGTGATGGTGGACCCAACATATAATGTCACATATAGAACAGAACTGGGTAAGAATACAAGATTTCCTGGGATGGGATTTAATAATATTGGTAATATTGATAATATTTTATAATATTGGTTCTGATATTGATTTTTTATTATCATGTGTACTGAGATTATTAGGATCATGGTTACTACACCTGGTTAACCTTTAACTGAAATTAAGTTCCACAGCTGCTAAGGTAGGACTGAACTCATTATTTGACGAGATCTGACCACTCCACCACCATCATATCTACAAACAACAAGTTTCTAGATCAGATCATACAATTGAAAATTTCATCAAAACATATAAAGCTTGCTGTATTTCCAATCAATGTCGCGACAACTAAGCATCAAGCCGTATAAAACACAAATATTCTGTGCTGTTGCTATAATTCAAGCTGGAGTCAAGAGTGTTTTATTGCCATGTGTCCTGAATCCAAACAATGCATTTCTTACTTGCAGCAGCACAACAGATATGCAACATAGTACTCTGTAAATACCATAATAAACAACATTTAAAAAGGTGCATGTGTAAAGAACCGAAGGGCCTGTTTCCATGCTGTAGCTATAAAAATAACTTACTAGGCCTGGAGGAAGTACTCTCTCACCATAAAAACTGTGCTATTAGCACATTTATTTCATAAATCTAATTTTCTTTTCAGCACTTTACCTACAAGAGTTTTCTTCAAGGACAGTTTGGAGGTTTTAAAACATTTTATTTGTTTTGGGTCTTGGAACTTTGTAGATAATTTAAAGGTTAAATCCCCTCCCTTCCCCTAAGCCCTGAACGATCAAGTGCAAGTGCTATCAATACTACATGGAAACTGAACCTTGACAAGGATAATCCTTTTTGTGTCCACCTACAGATTCATGTCATGGAACCACTTGTAGTTGATTGAAGCCCATGAGCAGTGAGCTGGGTCTTGAAGATTTGTATAGGTTGAGATGTCATTAAACTACAGAAATTGAAAGTGGCAGCTTCATTCTGCTCTGGTTTTAGTCCATTTCAGTGTTAGAGCAGAAGCGGGAGATTTCAAAAGGCAGCCATTAGATTGTTTGAGTGATCAAAATTTGCAAAGTGAGCAGTCAATAAAAAGAAGGCAGGCTGTAGCGGAGTGGCATATTGGAAGTGGCCTGTTGGGCGAGCGGTTGTATAGAGGGGGAGGTGCCATGTTAAGGGAGGAGGTGCCATGTTGAGGAGGGTAGTGCCGTGTTGAGGACGGAGGTGCCATGTTGAGGGTGAGGTGCCATGTTTAGGGGGAGGTGCCATGTTGAGGAGGGTGGTGCCATGTTGAGGGGGAGGTGCCATGTTGAGGAGAGGTGCCATGTTTAGGGGGAGGTGCCATGTTGAGGGGGAGGTGCCGTGTTGGGGGGGGGGTGCCATGTTGAGGGGGAGGTGCCATGTTTAGGGGGAGGTGCCATGTTGAGGAGGGTGGTGCCGTGTTGAGGGGGAGGTGCCATGTTGAGGGGGAGGTGCCATGTTTAGGGGGAGGTGCCATGTTGAGGAGGGTGGTGCCATGTTGAGGAGGGTGGTGCCGTGTTGAGGGGGAGGTGCCATGTTGAGGGGGAGGTGCCATGTTTAGGGGGAGGTGCCATGTTGAGGGGGAGGTGCCATGTTGAGGGGGCGGTGCCATTTTGTGGAGGGTGGTGCCATGTTGAGGAGGGTGGTGCCGTGTTGAGAGGGAGGTGCCATGTTGAGGGTGGGTGTTGTGTTGAGGGTAAATGTGGGGCTTTGGCCCAGGATGCTTTGCTGAGGAGGTGGAGTGGGGGAGGGGGATAGGAAGTTAAGGTACAGACTGCTATTTTGTGTGTGTGATTGTTATGCTTTCTTTCCCCTTGGTTTTAGTGCAGTGATGGCAGCAGGTAGAATTATTCCTCTTGCAGGATGTGGGAAGTCAAGGGTCCAGACCTGAAACATCACCCACCCTTTTTCTCCAGAGATGCTGCCTGATCTGCTGAGTTACTCCAGCATTTTGTGCCTATCCTTGGTGTATACAAGCAGCTGTAGTTATTTCTACACACTATATACCTTTTGGATACTCTTGGGAGGGATAACTCGTTGGGAATGAGCAGTAGTAGCAGTCAGGTCTGTGGCACTGAGCCTGGCTTAGGAGTTGGTGCAAGCAGCAGGGATTCATATTTTTGGACCATTGGGATCTCTTCTGGGGCAGAGGTGACACGTACAAGTGGGATGGGTTGCACCTGAACTGGAGGGGAACCAATATCCTGGCAGGCAGGTTTCCTAGAGCTACGTGGGTAGGTTTAAACTAGATTGGCAAGTGGACAGGATTCAATGCAGGAGTGAGGCTGGCAAGCGGCTGGGATCCAGTATGGAAGATGATGAAAGAATGGTCAGTGAACAGGATAGGCAGGAGCATGGCAGAGATCAAGGAAGGACTGTTGGCTTCAATTGCATTTATTTTAATGCAAGAGGCCTGACAAGTAAGGCGGATGAACACAGGGCTTAGATAGGTACATGCAACTGTGAAGATTATAGTCATTACAGAAACCTGGCTGAGAGAGGGACAGAACTGGCAGGTGCTACAGGAGGGATGGAGGTGGTAGTAAAAGAGGAGTGGGTGTTGCTTCATTCATTAAGGAGGATGTCACGGCAGTCGTCTGAGATGGAAGGTTCCAGTGAGGCAATGTGGGTGGAGCAGAGAAATAAAAAGAGGATGATTACTTAGCTTGGAGTACCAGAGGCCCCCAAATAGTCAAAAGGAATTAGAAGAACAAATGTGCCATGCAATTGCAGCCAAGCTGCAAGGCTGAGGTTGGCACGGTTGGGGGATTTTAACTTTCCTAATATAGAAAGAGCCTGTCACATTGCAAAAGGCTTAGACGATGTGGAATATGTCAAATATGTTCAGGAAAGTTTCCTTGGGCAACATGTAGAGGGTCACACAAGGGAGAGGGCAAAGTTTGATCTACTGTTAAGAAATTGGGAAGAGCTAGGAACTGAATTGTTCGTGTGTGAGTCTTTTGGGACCAGCGACCACTGTTCTAGTAGCTTTACAGTAGTTATGGATAAAGACAGGGTGGGCCTACAAAATTCCAAATTGGGGGAAGGCCAACTTTCATGGCATTAAACAATACTTAAAAACTGGGGAACTTGGGACAGTTAATGGAGGTGTCTTGAGGACAGTCCTTATACTGCCGAGGAGGAGCTGGAGGACCCAAGGCTTATGAAGGTAGATAAATCACCCGGGCCTGCTCAGTTATATCGAACAACACCGCCGGATGCGAGAGAAGAAATTACAGGCACCCTGGCTGAGATATATGAATCAACATTAGACGCAGGTGAGATGCCAGAAGACTGGAGAGGGGCTAATGTTGTGCCTCTATTTAAGATGGATTTGAGGGGAAAGCTTGGCAACTATAGGCCAGTGTGCTTAACATCCATGTAGGCGAGTTACTGGAGAGTATGAGGGATATGATATATATGTATTTGGATAGGCAGGGGCTATTTAGGGATAGTCAGTATGAGCGGTTGTGTCTTATGAATCTGTGTTGTTTGAAGAAGGAACCAAAAACATTGATAAGGGAAAAGCCATAGCTGTTGTCTATATGGATTTCAGCAAGAAAATTGATAAGGTTCTGCATGGCCGGCTGCTCTCGAAGGTTAGATCACATGGGATCCAGGGGGAGTAACCAACTGGATAGAGAATTGACTTCATACAAGGAAGCAGAGGGCGTTAGTAGAAGGTTGCTTTTCAGATTGGAGACCCATGTCTAGTAATGTGGCTCAGGGATCAGTGATGGGCCGATTGCTGTTTGTGGTTAATATCAACAATTTGGATGAGAATTGTATTGTATTCAATTTATTGTAATTATCTCATTTTAGAGACAACAAAATGGATTTTCCTTACAGTCAAGTAACATAAAATTAAATAATAAATAAATAAACATATTTTTTTTAAAACACAAACACAGAAGTCCACACACAACATAACCCCACAGCGGCACCAGAGTTAAGGAAGGTACCATAGTCCAGCCAGCCACGCCGCCGATCTTCCCAGATGTTCATCCGTGGTCGGGGCCTCCCGAGCACCCGCAGTTGCCGCCATGGGCGGCCCGATGCTCAGGCCCTCTCGCCGGGAACGATGGAACCCTGACGCCGAACCCCGACAGAGAACATCCTCAGCGGCCCGGACCTCCAGATCAGCCACCTCCCACCGGAGTCCGCGGCTCCCGTAGTTCACAGGCCGAGCCGGGCGGAATCGCAGGACTCCACGATGTTGATCAGCGCTGCCCGCGTTGGGAGCTCTGCGAACCACAGCTCCGCGATGTTGGTGCAGCAGGCCCAGCACTCCGGAGCTGCAACGGCGATCCCCGATAACGCATCACCTGCCCCACAATGTTTCCAACGTTGCGCCGCCGTTGCTGGAGCTCTGGTTGGTCCCGGCAGGAAAGGCCGCGCCAATCCAGTAGATAGGCCATGGGGGGGGGAGGGTGAGGGACGAGGACACAACTCAAATAATAGTCGCATCCTCTCCAGGAAGCGACTGAAGGACGGTATCCCCCCTACCATACCCTCTTCCCCTCACATAAAGACATTTAAAAAACACCAAAAACACTCTTCAACACAACAACAACAAAAAATATTTATATATATATACCGGACTGAAGGCGGAGGCAGCTAGCAACAGTGCCACCGGATGAAGAAGAGATAATTCGTAAGTTTGCAGATGATACTAAATTGGGTGGTATTGTATTTCATTTTGGCCACCCTGCTATAGGAAGGATGCTGTTACTCTGGAAAGTGAAGATTTACGAGAATGCTGCCAGGGCTTGATGGCCTGAACTATATGGAGGGGTTGAGTAGGTTAGCACTTTATTCCTTGCAGTGCAGGAGACTGAAGGGTGATGTTATGGAGGTGTATGCAATCATGAGGGGAATAGATGGGGTGAATGCACAGAGTTAGGGAATTGAGAACCAGAGGAAATAGGTTTAAGGTGAGAGGGGAAAGAGATATATTAAGAACCTGCAGGGTACCTTTTTTTCCACAAAGTGTGGTGGGTATATGGAACGAGCTGGCAGATGTGGTAATTGCGGCAGATATTATGACAACATTTTGAACAGGTACATGGATTGCAAATGTTCAGAGGGACATGGGACCTAGTGAAGAGGGGGCATCTTTGTCAGCATGGGCAATGTTGGGCCAAAGAGCCTGTTTCCATGCTATGTGACTCGCTGACGAAGGAACTTCGGTTTAAGATAATTGTCTGAACAAACATGTGTGTAATTCAATTGTGCAACTCAATTGAATTGTGCAATTCAACAGGTGGACTATAATTTCTGATCTCTGCAAAGGTAGTTGGCAATGAGCATATGACAGAGAACATGTCACATCCAACGTATGGATACGGTACTTGTGGATCCAGGTATGTTATAATTTTACACATTTGCAGTACTGATGGCTTCAAGGTCTCATATTGTACATTGCTGGAGTCTGGTACTATTGGATACAGAATCGTAATTGTAACATCAGAGTGCCATACCAGTGTGCATGTCCATTGCCATATAACACTTGGGTACAGGTGAATGGGTACAGTTCTCTCAATGGTATTAACACCTTTGGAGGTAGACACAAAATGCTGGAGCAACTCAGCAGGTCAGGCAGCATCTCTGGAGAGAAGGAATGGGTGACGTTTCGGGTTGAGACCCTTCGTCAGACTGATGTCTGGGGAGGGAGCAAGAAGGGTCTCGACCTGAAACGTCACCCATTCCTTGTCTCCAGAGATGCGGCCTGACCCACTGAGTTACTCCAGCACTTTGTGTCTACCTTCGATTTAAATCAGCATCTGCAGTTATTTCCTACACATTAAGTCCTTTGGAGAGTTGCTACAAGCAAATGGGCTGTACGATTCTTAGAACATGCTCATTCTTGAGCAGATATGGGGGAATAATTTAAACTTTGGGTGCTAACAATAATGCAAATCACTTGAAATAACTCCAGCAGTTTACAGCATTGTCATATTCCAGTTCAAATTCTAGCAAAGGGCACAGCGGCTCAGCTCCAAATGCTGAGGTAGTATTTGTAAGAACCATATTTCCCCAAATATTTTCAACAATGCTTGTCCAAGATTGTATGATTATATAAACTCTTTATTCCACTTTTTCATCCATGCCCCAAATGTAAGGTACAAATATATCAAAGGACAAATAGAACTCAATAATCAACAATCTTGCTGTCGTTTAATATCGTTTAAAATAAATGTACCATACTAAATTAGAACATTAAAGGAATTCTAATAATTTTGAATACGTTCTGGAAAATCTGCAGTTACAGTCTGGAACTAAAAATGTTCTATCACACTTAGTATGGGAATCCATTTAAACGAATGTGAGTCAGACATTCCTTTTCACCAGAAAGCATAAGTCACCAGAAGTCTTTGATCTTCATGAGAGCATGCAAAAAATAGAGGAAAAAACAAGTGAGAGAAACATTAAAATATCATAACGGTAATTCAGCCAATGTACCGCATTAGACCTCCCATGGCTACTACCAAAATAACTTCTTCAGAGAAGAAAATAAGCATTGTTTTAGTGCATTAATGTTGATACTGAAATTAAATATCGGCAGAAAGTAAAAAAGGCAATAATTGAATCAATGATTTGACAATGCTGGAAACTGCTGGAGTTAATTCAAGTGATTTGCATTGTCATTAGAACCCAAAGTTTCAATTACTCCCTCATATCTGTCAGTCATTTTTATTCGTAATAATATGTACGACTTAATATTTATGGCTTGGGTTCAAGTTACTAAATTGTGTTTTTAAGGTGCTATGGAGAAGATGAAAGCTGTTCCAAGTGTCATAGGTGAAAGGATAATAAAGATAAGACTGATGTCGGACATGTAGGAGTACAGAATCACATAACTGATACTATCGAGGTGTAAGGGTCAATATCCTCAAGCACAATTTACAGCGAGGTATTACACTAATGTTGTCAATCAGTGTTCTTATTCCACCAATTCAACAGAGTGATCCTGCTAGTGATAAGATAATTAAACAGCATTAAAAGGGTATTTCCCTCATTAATTTTCCTAACATAGTTAAGGACAGTCTGATGTGTTTTACTAATATTATTGAATTTTCTTCTTTATGTTGTATATCAAACTTGTCTTTGCTATCAAACTAATGATCTTCATTATTTACATGCAGTTTTTTTTTCAAAATCCTCAACTAGGAGAGTGATGTACTATTAAATGTTGATATCCAGAACTGAGAATCACTGAAGTACAAAATTGTAAATTATAAATTGCCAGCACACCATTGAAGT
The DNA here is from genome assembly GCA_963514005.1 of Raja brachyura. The sequence goes on along the minus strand of OY740781.1, from coordinate 74,086,199 downwards.
GCATGGTAGACTCATAGCAGAACATTGTTATGTTATATTTTAGCCACCCTTTTTAATTATGTGTTAAGTATTAATTACTGCCACTTGTACTGGAAGGTAACCATTCCAAATGCAGAGTCGCTTTCTGGAATTAGCAGTTGTTTAAAAAATAAATTAATGTAGCTTTGTTTCTATCTTTTACTTTCTATCTTTTGCTTTTCTCCGAATACTATCTGTGTTTTACCCTCTTATTTCTCTTTCAATGCTTGATTTGGCATGGATTTTACAGTTGCTTCTCAATCCTTGTGATATTAACTTCAATCTATTCAGACTGATAGAAGTATTTACAATTATGAGAGGCATAGATCTTAAGGGGTTGGACAGGCTAGATGCAGGAAGATTGTTCCCAATGTTGGGGAGGTCCAGGACAAGGGGTCACAGCTTAAGGATAAGGGGGAAATCCTTTAGGACCGAGATGAGAAGGACTTTTTTCACACAGAGAGTGGTGGGTCTCTGGAACTCTCTGCCACAGAGGGTAGTTGAGGCCAGTTCATTGGCTATATTTAAGAGGGAGTTAGATGTGGCCCTTGTGGCTAAGGGGATAAGAGGGTATGGAGAGAAGGCAGGTACGGGATACTGAGTTGGATGATCAGCCATGATCATATTGAATGGCGGTGCAGGCTCGAAGGGCAGAATGGCCTACTCCTGCACCTAATTTCTATGTTTCGATGTTTCTATATGGTAGTCAGGCAGAACCTTTTTCCCAGTGTGGAATAGTCCAACACTAGGGAACATAGCTATAGGGTGAGAGGGAATGTTTTTCCACACAGCGGGTGGTGGGGGCCTGGAACACACTGACAGGGGGTGGTGGTGGAGGCCAATGTGAAGGTGGGGTTTAAGAGGGTTTTGGATAGCACATGGAAGTGCAGGGTATAGAGGGATATGGCCACGGTGCTGTGCCTATCCCCGGCAATAGCCTGGCTGCCCGTTATGGAGCCGGGAAGCCTGTCCTCAACAAGAAGCCGCCGAGCCCAGCCCCCTGCACAAACCGGAGAGGAGGGGGAGAGAGTCAAGGTGGCAGCGGCAGCGGCTGCGGACACAAAGACCAAAGGGCTGGTAAGAGAAACCTGGGTCTTACCTTCTGTTCCCTCAAGGTCCGTTGTGGGTGGCACAGCGGCTGAATGGCGGCCAGGTGAGGAGTGGAACGTCGGAGAGAAGCAGCAGCCAGAAGCAGCGAGAGCTAGTATTGGCTGGAAGTAGGTGAGTCAGAGGGAAATAATATTTAAAAAGAGCGCCAAAGGCCCAGGTTCGAGTAATTTACTAATTAGCCCTAAAGTAGTTGATTAGGTAACAGATAAAGAAGTGCAGTTGTAGCAGAGTGGTCTTGTTGAGGTGAAATGCCTTGGGGGGTAAAGTGTGAGTCTTTGCCTCAAGAGTCTTCGGTGAGGAGGCTGAGGCATGGAGGCTACACTTGATCAAAATTTGTGATTTTTGTCCACTGAAGAAATGGGAGGCAAGTTGGTGCAGTGTGTTTCCTGCAGGATGTGGGAAGTCAGGGACACTGCTGGTGCTTCTGGAAACTACACCTGCAGAAATTGTGTCCAGGTGCAGCTCCTCAATGAACGTGTTGGGGAACTGGAGAAGCAGCTGGATGACCTCAGGGCCATCAGGGAAAATTAGAGTTACATGGATAGGACCTACAGTGAGGTTGTCACGCCAAGGATACAGCAAGAGTGAAGATGGGTGACTGTGAGAATGGAGAATAAATGTGGAGTGCAGGAGAGTGCAGTTAGCTGTGCCTAATGAAAACACGTACACCCTCTTGGGAGCTGTTGGGGCCGACGATGCTTCCAGTCCGAGCGGCGGACAGGATCGATGGCTCCAATCCTAGCGAAGAGACTAGCAGAGCCATAGTGGTGGGTGATTCCATTGTCCGAAGTGCAAACAGGAGATTCTGTGGTGGCAGGCGAGCCTCAAGGATGGTCTGTTGCCTCCCTGGTTCAAGGGTTCAAGATGTCATGGACTGACTTCAGAACATCCTCGAGAGTGAAGGTGAACAGCCGGAAGTAGTTGTGCACGTGGACACAAACGACGCCAAGAAGAAGAGGAAGGAGGATCTGCAGCGTGAGTTTAGAGAGTTAGGAAGAAGACTGAAAAGCAGGACTTCTAGGGTGGTTATTTTGGGTTGCTTCCTGTACCTCAATAGACAATAGACCATAGACAATAAGTGCAGGAGTAGGCCATTGGCCCTTCGAGCCAGCAGCGCCATTCAATGTGATCATGGCTGATCATCCACAATCAGTACCCCATTCCTGCCTTCTCCCCATGTCCCCTGACTCCGCTATCTTTGACCTCTATCTAACTCTCTCTTGAAAGCATCCAAAGAACCGGCCTCCACTGCCTTCTGAGGCAGAGTAGTCCACAGACTCACAACTCTCAGTGTGAAAAAGATTTTCCTCATCTCCATTCTAAATGGCTTACCCCTTATTCTTAAACTGTGGCCCCTGGTTCTGCCTCTAGCATGTCCAAACCTTGAATAATCTTATATATGTTTCAATAAGATCGCTTCAAATCCTTCTCAATTCCAGTGTATACAAGCCCAGCCGCTCCATTCTATCAACATATGACAGTCCCGCCATCCCGAGAATTAACCTGGTGAACCTAAGCTGCACTCCCTCAATAGCAAGAACGTCCCTCCTCAAATTTGGAGATCAAAACTGCACTCAATACTCCAAGTGTGGTCTCACTAGGGCCCTTTACAACTGCAGAACGACTTCTTTGCTCCTATACTTAACTCCTCTTGTTATGAAGGCCAACATGCCATTCACTGGTGAGGGTAGGAACAACATACCTCGTGCTGGTAAGGGCAGGAACAGGGAGATAGGGGATCTGAATGTGTGGCTGGGTGGCTGGTGCAGGGAGCGGGGATTTAGATTTATAGACCGCTGTGATCTCTTTGGGGTAGGGGTGACCTGCACGAAAGGGATGGGTTACACATTAGCTGGAGGGGGACCAACGTTCTTGCAGGCAGGTTTGCTAGGGTTACACGTGTGGGTTTAAACTAAATAGTGGGGGGAGGGGTTGGCAAGTTGGAGGTATAAAGATGGATTTAAAGGGGAAGTGAGTACAGGAAAAGTTACAAAAGACTCCCAAATTAATGGGAAGGAAAGTTCGAGAGGGGATAAGAGAGAAAGGTCAGGACCAATTGCGAGCGGTGCGAGGGAGGACGTGAATACCGAAGTTAAAATGTCGTATATGAATGCGCGAAGTATAAGAAATAAAGTGGACGAGCTTGAGGCCTAGTTGGAAATTGGCATGTGTAATGTTGTGGGAATTGCATAGACATGGCTGCAAGAGGGCCAGGGCTGGGAACTGAATATTCAGGGGTATACGTCCTATCGAAAAGACGGACAGGTGGGCAGATGGGGTGGGGTAGCTGTGTTGGTAAGGAAATAAATTCAGTCCCTTGCGAGGGGTGACATAGAATCGGGAGATGTAGAGTCAGTATGGATAGAACTGAGGAATTGTAAGGGTAAAAAGACCCTAATGGGAGTTATCTACAGGGCCCCAAACAGTAGCCTGGATATAGGGTGCAAGTTAAATCAATAGTTACAATTGGCATGTCGCAAAGGTAATGCTACGGTGATTATGGGAGATTTCACCATGTAGGTAGACTGGGAAAATGAGGTTGGTACTGGATCCCAAGAAAGGGAGTTTGTGGAGTGCCTTCGAGATGGATTCTTAGAGCAGCTTGTATTGGAGCCTACCAGCGAGAAGGCAATTCTGGATTTAGTGTTGTGTAATAAACCGGATTTGATAATGGGACTCAAGGTAAAGGAGCCTTTAGGAGGTAGTGACCATAATATGATACATTTTAATCTACAATTTGAGAAGGAGAAGGGAAAATCGGAAGTATCAGTATTACAGTTGAGCAAAGGGGACTATGGAGGCATGAGGGAGGAGCTGACCAAAGTTGACTGGAAAGAGACCCTAGCAGGGATGATGGTGGAACAACAATGGAAGGTATTTCTGGAAATAATACAGAAGGTGCAGGATCAGGGCATTCCAAAGAGGAAGAAAGATTCTAAGAGGCTGACAAGGGAAGTCAAGGATAGTACAAAAATAAAAGAGAATAAATAAAAGAGGTATGTGAAGCGGAAAAAAAAAGTTAAGACCAATGAGGGTCCCCTGAAGACAGAAACAGATGAATTTATTATGGGGATCAAGGAAATGGCAGACGAGTTTGACAGGTACTTTGGATCCGTCTTCACTAAGGAAGACACAATGTCCCAGAAGTACTAGTGGCTAGAGGAACTGGAGTGACGGAGGAAGTGAAGGAAATTTACATTAGGCAGGAAATGGCGTTGGGTAGACTGATGGGACTGAAGGCTGATAAATCCCCTGGGCCTGATGGTCTGCATCCCAAGGTACTTAAGGAAGTGGCTCTGGACATCGTGGATGCATTGGTGATCATTTTCCAATGTTCTGTAGATTCAGGATCAGTTCCTGTGGATTGGAGGGTAGCTAATGTTATCCCACATTTTAAGAAAGGAGGGAGAGAGAAAACGGGGAATTATAGACCAGTTAGCCTGACATCGGTGATGGGGAAGATGCTGAAGTCAATTATAAAAGATGAGATAGCCGCACATTTGGATAGCAGTAACAGGATCGGTCCGAGTCAACGTGGATTTACGAAGGAGAAATCATGCTTGTCTAGTCTTCTGGAATTTTCTGAGGATGTAACTAGGAAAATGGACAAGGGAGAGCCAGTGGATATAGTGTACCTGGACTTTCAAAAAGCCTTTGACAAGGTCCTACATAGGAGATTAGTGGGCACAATTAGAGCACAAGGTATTGGGGGAAAGGTACTGACATGGATAGAAAATTAGTTGACAGACAGGAAAAAAGAGTAGGGATTAACAGATCACTTTCAGAATGGCAGGCAGTGACTAGTAGGGTACCGCAAGTCTCGGTGCTGGTACCGCAGCTATTTACAATATACATTCATGATTTAGATTAAGTGATTAAGAGTAACATTAGCAAATTTGCAGATAACACAAAGCTGGGTGGCAGTGTGAACTGTGAGGTGGAGCAAAGAGGTCCTTCTACAGTTGTACAGGGCCCTAGGAGACCACACCTGAGTACTGTGTGCAGTTTTGGTCTCCAAATTTGAGGAATGACATTCTTGCTATTGAGGGAGTGCAGCGTAAGTTCACGAGGTTAAATCCCAGGTTGGCAGACTGTCATATGTTGAATGAATAGAGTGACTGGGCTTGTATACACTGGAATTTAGAAGGATGAGAGGATATCTTATTGAAACATAAGGTTATTAAGGGATTGGGCACGCTAGAGGCAGGAAACATGTTCCCGATGTTGAGGGAGTCTAGAACCAGGGGCAACTTATACCCAAAGAATAAGGGGTAGGAAATGAGGAAAAACGGAAATGAGGAAAAACTTTTTCACCCAGAGAGTTGTGAATCTGTGGAATTCTCTGCCTCAGAAGGCAGTGGAGGCCAATTCTCAGGATGCTTTCAAGAGAGAGCTAGATAGAATTATAAAAGATAGCGGAGTCAAGGGATATGGGGAGAAGTCAGGAACAGGGCACTGATTGTGGATGATCAGTGAATCATGATCACAGTGAATGGTGGTGCTGGCTCGAAGGGCCGAATGGCCTACTCCTTCATCTATTGTCTATTGTCTATTGGGACAATGGTTCAATCGCCAATGTGAGGATCTGGACGGCGGCGATGTAAGGAGGCCCAGCGGCAGCCGAGGGCTCAACTAGATAGGGTCATCCATGGGGCAGAGCACACGGACCAGACGCGGCCTGCATTGGCACAGACTGGTGGAGCAAGGTTGGAGGACACCTACGACTTCACTTAGCCAGGCCGACCTTGCAATACCGCCAGGACAATTGGCCTTTATGGCCAGCTGCACTTAAAGCAATTTGTTCATTTGGTGTTGCAAAATGATCACTACAATCGGATTTTAATATGAATGGCCACCATCTTGAAAATACCTTTTGTGCAAATAAAGCATTCAGCTTTAGACTGTCTGAAAAAAACAGCATGCTACAAAAGGCTAGGATGATGTTACAATTCAACAATTCAATGGAAAGTCAGTATTTATGTGGACACCAAAATACCTATTGAAACGAAAACACACAGTCGTTGCTTCATTTCTTTAAGTGCAATAGTCAGACCATAAATTGTACTTAAAACATTATATTTGTTATTTAGGCAAACTGGCATTTCAGTTTTTAACTCCACAACTTAGTCTTGAGATATATTTTATCTTGAGTACCCAATGAAATGAATTATTTTTGGTGGTGTAAGAGGTTCTTACAACATAATGATCAATAAATATGGATAGCATGAACTAATGTTATGTAATGCATAATGCATCCTAGTCTAAATGAGATCAACAAATCATACCATAAACCTGAAGTATAAGTCCCATCAAGGCGAAACATTTATAAGAGTCAAGAGTGTTTAATTGTCATATTAGTTAGTTTAGTTTAGTTTAGTTTAGTTTAGTTTAGATACAGCGTGGAAACAGGCCCTTCGGCCCACCGGATCGGTGCCGACCAGCGATCCCCGTACATTAACACTATCCTACACACACTAGGGAAAATGTTTACATTAACTAAGCCAATTTACCTACATACCTGTACGTCTTTGGAGTGTGGGAGGAAACCGAAGATCCCGGAGAAAAGTCTCTCGTGCAACCAAGACAGTGTGAGGTTTGAAGTTTAGTTGGTGCTGATAGTGTTCATAGCCTGATGGATGTTGGGAAGAAGCTGTTCCTGAACCTGGAGCTCACTGTTTTCAAACACCTAAACCCTGTTCCGATGGAAGAAGAGAAATGAGAGTGTTGCCACAGTAGTGTGGGTCATTGATGATGCTGACTGCCTTTTTGAGGTAGCACCTCCTATAGATCCCTTCGATGGTGGGGAGGTCAGTAACTGTGATGAATCAGGCAATGTCCAACAGGTTTGAATATAGAGAATACTAAAGATCAAAGACCTTTTAAAATCTCCTTTGAGACATACTACTCAATGCAACAATCCTTTTGGATAAAATCATTTTTTTTCTGTCAGCAACATAAGCTAGAATTAACTAAATGCTTGAATGATGTTATAATCTATTGAGTATAAGAATCATTATAAAGGAATGCATGGCAGTGCTGGAGATTCAATGTATTATTACTGTAATCAGCAGGTAAATGCACAGGGGGCTTTATGGATTTGCTTGTGTCAGTTGTGTCGAAACAAATACCGGCTTTGCATAAAGCATTTTTCTGACCTTTACATACCCTTACCAAAGGCTCTTATTTCTAAGTAGTGTGGGTACATTTAAAGAACAGCTATTTCATCTGCTCAACAAAAGAATAATAGGTCTGTCAGAAGCATTCAAAAACTTGTAGTTTTGACAAAGATAAATTATGGAGAGTTTTTGCGACTAGAGATGTGCTATTAAGTGCTCATATTTCATTCTCTGCCTTCGTATAAGAACAAGAGTGATGTTGCATTATGACCTCTGTCATCCTTCAACAAATGGCATGCTAGAATTATCGGATAAAAATAAACAAACATTAGAGTGTCAGAACTGGAGATTTTATCTCAGCTAAACATCCCACAGGCTGTTCACTACAAGGGATTTGATTGCTATGGAATTTGGTTGAAAGAAGAAAATACTGATGAATAAGAACATGAAAAAAACAGGTCAAACAAAACAATAATAAATATATTATACAACATAGTTTGTATCTATGAAAATGATTTTGATTAAAGTAGCCCCATATATTTTAGCAATCAATAACAATAATACTCCTAGATTTGTGTCTTTTTACTATATTTTGAATAGTTTCAAAGATTTTCTTAAGAAATATTTGCATACGTGTGTTCTGCACATTTCTGATTGAATTGAGTGGATGTCAATGATTTTCAATGAATATTATGTAGCGAATACCTTTTCACTGCAAGTTTAACATCAATGCAAACCCATTACAACTTCACACTGTGACCTTAAACTTGTGGAGTATAAATCAGGTGTTAAAGCCCAAACTAAGGCAAGGCAGTGTTAGACTTTGGCCTCTAGAGAGTCTTGCTGATCTTTGCTCTTATGTCTGGCTGTGCTGAATCTTTCAGACTACACTTACTACATGACCACACTGTTGCAAATTGAAGCAAAAGCGAAATGTCTTTGCTCTGATGTTATAGCTACGGCATGAAAACATATTTAGTTATCTTTACTAAAAATGAATCTAATTACCCTGGTTCGCAATCTTTTTTTTTGTACAAAACCAAAAGGAATTATTGTTGAAGTTAATGAACACAAATTTGACCAAAATGTAATGGAACAAGATTACACCATTTCCAGATGTTTTTTCATTTGGAATAATTGAAATAGATAAATACAAATGCAAAGGAAGATATTCAGTCCATCATGTTTGTGCCACACAGACAATGTCAATGAGGTTAAAACAATTTCCTAGGTGTTGGTCCATAACCTTGTAACTCATCAAGAAATCAACTATGTGTTTTGTAAATGTGTTAAGTGTTTTTGTCTTCACTAAAGCCTGTAGGTTGATTACTTTCAAGGCAGTTTCTGTGTTTTGTTGCAATATTGGGAAAATAAATATTACACTAATATTTCTTTGCAATGAAATATTCTATGAAAAAAAATCTTCCTAAAATTAATGCATGCCTTCCAAAAGAGATTTCATATTTTCATATGGAAAGATGAATGGCCCTTTCATTAGGCAGCACAATGGCACATCTGGTAGCGGCACAGTGCTGCAGGTGGTAAAGCTGCTATCTCACAGCGTCAGAGGCCCAGGTTCGATTCTGACCTCAGGTGCTGTCGATGTGGAATTTACTATGAGGGTATAGGGTTCCTCCATCATCCCAAAGAGGTGTGGGCTTGTAGGTTAATTGGTCTCTGTAAATTGCCTTGAGTGTGTAGACAGTGGATGAAAAAGTAGAGTAACATAAAGCTAGTGTGAATGGTTGATCAATGGTTGGCGTGGACTCGGTGGGCCGAAGCGCCTGTTTCCATGCTGTATCTCTAAACTAAACTAAACTAACTTATTCAGGTGTCTTGAGAGGCATTCCCTCTGGATATTCCTTCTGGTTCAACTTCAGAAAATCTTGATTTCTTTCATTAAGAATTGTTCAATAATAATACCAATGTGTTCAATTGTATTCAATAAAAATATCAATTCTATCATTTTCATACATTACATGGACTGTCACAGCAGATAATAACAAAATACACTAAGACACTAAGAGACAAACATTTCAATGAATTGGTGCCATTTTTTTTAACATCTACTCACCAATCTATTAAAAAAATTTCCTTTACCTTGAGGCTTTAATTCTGCTAGCTATCTCATTATATCAATGAGTTGCCTAGACTTTTAGGATATCTTAATATCTCACAATGTGAGTTGAGTGTAACTTGCAATGCATATTTTGCTGGTCATGAAGTCAAGAAAGCCAATATGATCTTATCACATTGAAAATAAAGATTTAGAACATGGACACAAAGTGTTAGAGTAAGTCAGGTAATAAGTCAGGCAGCATCTCTGGAGAACGTGGACAGGTGACAGTTTGGGTCGAGACCCTTCTTCAGGAAACTTTGTAATTAAAATTGCTATTGATAGTTCGGCAATCCCGCATTGGGTGACGGGGCCCAACAGGTTCCACTTGGTCTAGTATACTATAAAAATCATCAATATGAACTCATAACTGTGAAAATTTTATCTATTGTCTTAATGTCGTGAACAAAGACTAAAATCAAAAATATCTAAACAAAAAAGATAAATACGGTAAGTTGCAGTGCAACGATTGAAATTTGGCGCAATGAAGAATATAAGGAAAAGTTTTAACTAAACAAAATAATTAAACATTGCACAATAATTTAAAGCATCTGAAATATTTTCTTTAGATCAGCATTACTTTTAAGCATATCCTCAAAATATTATATTATTTACTTTTCATGCTCGTAAGTTCACTGCAGGGTGAGATGGATGCAGCATGTAATATGAATGGGATTTGATTGTTCAAATACCTACAAATAACTGTTACTAAACTATAGCCAATAATAGTTGTGTCACATCACGTACCTACAGAAAGCAATGACTAAAGGGCCTGTCCCACTTAGGCGACCTTATTGGCAAGTGCAAGAAACTCGGCGCTCGCCACATGGTCGCAACATGTTCGTTGGTAGTCTCTGGTGAGTCTCCTTCATGGTCGAGAGGAGTTCCCGCATTGTGGTAACTAGTCGTGGCCTCAGTATAGTCGCGGAAAATGTTTCAACATTGGTCGCCATGGAGAAAATCAATACTTTTGTAGTTGTAGGTGCAGTGGTAGTGGGGTCGCCAAGTCGTTGTAGATAGGTAGTTTTAGTTAATTTCTTTTGCTGACCGGACATTTTCATTTGCTCATTGGGGGGAAAAAAGCGTAAGCACGAGTTTTCAGAACAAAAGAAAACTGACTGGTAATGTTAAATGCCTGCTAAACTTCACAGCTGTGTATCTCTAGCTTATTAAAAGCTGTCTGGCTTCTTAAAAATGTCTCTTCCCCCGCTCCTTTTCTCCTCCCCCTTCTCCCCCCCCTTCTCCCCCCCCTTCTACTCCCCCCCCCCCTTCTCCCCCCCACCTTCTCCCCCCCCCCCACCTCCCCGCTCTTTTAAAGAACTTACCGTACATTGTGCTAGCCGTCTTTAACCTTCCTGTTCATAGCGGTGTGTGTCTGTATCACCTTGGCTTTGCACCGTGTGAATTTCAGACAACGCTCCCCCACTTTCCCTGGCCCCTGCCTTTGCTATGTGTTTGTGTGTGTGTGTATGTGTGTGTTCCGCTCTGATGGTCACCGTTCCAGTTCGCGGTTTTTCAGGCAAGTTGAAGCAACAGCCTTGAGCTTGAAGGTCGCAGGCAGTCCGCTGAAAAGTCGCCTAAGTGGGACAGGCCCTTTACAGTTACATTGACCTTGCAAACATTAAAAGGATTCTTCTATAATTGCCACAGTATTATAATCATTAGGATTTTATATTAAAAAGATCTACCTCAAAACAGCAGATTAATAATAACAACATACCTAGAATTAGCAATAATAAGTGGCCTGGTGAACATCAATTGAATTTATCAAATCCCTGCACAATCATCGTAACTAATTCTTAAGTTTGTCTTTCATTAAATTAAAACTTGGCGACTTGAATTCCACTAAACATAGAAACATAGAAATTAGGTGCAGGAGTAGGCTATTCGGCCCTTCGAGCCTGCACCGCCATTCAATATGATCATGGCTGATCATCCAACTCAGTATCCCGTACCTGCCTTCTCTCCATACCCTCTGATCCCCTTAGCCACAAGGGCCACATCTAACTCCCTCTTAAATATAGCCAATGAACTGGCCCCAACTACCCTCTGAAACTTCCTTATGATTCCACTAAGATTCCATAAGGAAATTAAGTAAGTTGTTGAAAAAGATTTGAGGAACTGGAATTCAGCAATTTTTTTTGTGCCTGTTTAAAGAACATAACACCAGAAGCTGACATTGTCCATAAAACAGGTCATACTCCTGATTCAATACAATCTGTATCACTAATTTCCAGCAGTTGAGCAAATGCATTAACCTTGCAGGAAGAACTCCAAATGTAACCTTTTTTAGACGGAAGAACTGTTAAAACCTCTTATGATTTCAAGAAAGGTTTTGGTTATGGCAATGAAACAAATAAGTTTAGCTTAGTTTAGTTTATTGTCACATGTTCCATGCATTTTTAAAGAGCACGTTTTTAAAATCAGCTTTCTAAAGTTGTTAAATAGGGCATTCATCTTAAAAATGCTTATCTGTTGTATTAAGCCCATTTTCAACCATGTAACTAAAGATTCACAAGGTCGCTGTCCTTAAATATTTGGGAATATTTTGCACTCAAGTGATAGAAATAAACAATGACACTCATTTCAAAAATCCATAGCTCAAGATTATCTGTTTCATGAAAGGTTTCAATTTAATGATAATGCAAACATTTTTATGCATGCAATGCTTATGCTTATAAAAACCAACATGAAGTTGGACTCATAAGGAAGTTTTTAATCTTCTAAATTAAGAAGACATTTTATGGAATAAATTATAGTGGATGTAGTCCAGCAAATACGTCATTGGACATTTGTGTGTGGTTTTGTAGAATTATATTAGTGTGTCCAGGCATAGGCTTCAGCATAGGTATCTTATGATGAAAGGTGCTTTTTTTTAACAATGTCCTCTTTTAGAACTAAAACAGTAGATGTTTATTTCCTGTTAAACAAGTTTTCATAATATATTTCCCACTCCAATGATCATGGTGATTGACAAGACATAATTAATCGTAGCCATGAATGTTTATTACATCTACTAAAGTGTACAATGCCCAGGAACAATATACTGCACTCATTGTCATCATTGTACTCAAAGATCTATACTTCAATGATTGTTAAGGCAGTTCATTTCTGAAGATGGGTGAATATTGTGGCCAGTAATATCATCTATTGTGCTATATAAATATATTCATGGAACATTGAAGAGAGGGGTCCAATGCTATTTCTGGATATTTATTCTGAATTATGATGGTTGTGCATTTGCTTCAATTCTCACATGCATAAATTATCATAAGGTCATAAGGTCATCAGTGATAGGAGTAGAATTAAGCCATTCAGCCCATCAAGTCTAATCTGCCATTCAATCATGGCTGATCTATATCTTCCTCCTAACCCCATTCTCCTGCCTACTCCCCATAGCCTCTGACACCTGTACTAATCAAGAATATATCTATCTCTGCCAGGCACGTGCCGTCAGGGTAGGCAAGATAGGCACTGCCTACCCTGACTAAAATTATGGAACGGTAATTGTTAAATATAAATAATAAAGGCATGGGAGAATTATCCCTATCTAAGTAGCAATGTTACAAAATTTTGAGATTTAAAAAATCAAGTCTTCAATTTATCCCATCAGATAAAGCATAAAAAGAAGTTTAATTTGACACATAATTTACTTTCATATCTTCAGTATTAAGAAAGTTATGGCCATTTTCATATTCGGAAATTAGCATCTTGCTCCCCATTGCCTTTCAATTGACTTAACTCAAAAGCTGTGATCTGGAAAAATTAAAAGCCCATAACTTTCTTAAAAATTAAGAGAACTCAATGAAATTTTCAGTTATTATAGATTGAAGCATTCTGAAACAAATATGAAACAATCTTACTTGGATTACCTGAAATTAAAGCATATAATTAGTTAGTTATCTAATTGTAGCTAATTACAAAATTCAATGAGTAGATCTAAACATCTATCCATTTCTTAAGAAAAGATTAACTTTTTAAAAATTGCCTAAGTGTCCAAATAACATTCACACAATAATCCACAATATAACATAATTTTTAAATCTCATTTTCATGAATTTCTGGGCCAAATAGAAGGAATTTAGTGTTTGATTCCTGTAAATTAATGGCCATTTAAATCAACTAGCGAGTGGGTTTTAGTGGAATGCGGTGGATTGGAACGTTGCGGTTAGCGGTGAAGTCGGGGGGAAAAATATTGTTTGTTCATTAATTTTTTGAGACCCCATTTCGCAAAATGAAAATATTATTAAAGCCTCCCAAAAAACCAACTTTTAATATAAAAATAAACTATTTACCTTTTTTTCTCCCCTACGGAAAATCCTTCCGGTTGTCAGTGCTCACGGCTTTTGAAGGTGATTTTTAAATTACTCTAGTTAATAAATAATCTAGAGTAATTTAAACATACCTTCATTGATGAAATGTCGGAGCGATTTTTCTTCCGCAACTAAATCGCCCGACATTCATCGATTATCCCAGTCTGTGGAAAAACGGCACTTTAAGCCCGCCCCCCTCTGAAAGGCGCCAAAGACGCGCACACAGGGAGCGGCAGAAGTGCAGCGCCGCTAAAGGTAAGTTTTGCAACATACCTAATCTAAGAGATCGATCTCTTAGGTAGGCATCATTCTCCGTGCCTTTCATCCGCAGCACTTGTAACATGCAAAGGTCTGTGCAGCCCACGTGCCGTCGGCACTGCTTCTAGCCGTCAATGACAAGTGGGGCTGAAGGCAGCTGAAATTCTTCCTTTGCTGGACTGCGCAAGCTCCTTGGCGGGTTTTTCAAATATGGATTGTCATTATTTTAAGAGTATCTTAGGAAACAAAGAGAGAAGAATGGAGTTCATGTACCCATAATATGGTAAGTAAATTTCTTGGTGCTATATGTTTTTAAATAACGTATTTCCCGGGGTGTGGGGGGGGGGGGTGGGGGGAGAGCTCCTTTCACAGCGTTTTGGGTGTCTGACCTGGGGTAAAGTTGCGGGGAGGGCAGGAGTGTTGGGAAGGAGGGGATCGGGGATCAGGCCAGTAACCCACTTGCGACGCTCCGGGCACGGAGCCACCACATTGTGGCTGGGGAGTGAATTAGCTCGGGTGGCTGCGAGCAGCCTCTGGGACCAGACAGCTCCTTCTGTCGGCCCACTCACCTCTGGCAGTGCTCTCCGTCTGAAAACCTCTCTCCTGCCTCTCGCCAGCTTCGCTCATGTCAGCCGCTTCCCACAAATCCTCAAATTCCGACAGCACGTTCAAGGGACCAATTGAGGTTACTCGGCTGTCGGAATTTAAGGATTTGCAGGAAGCGGCTGACATGAGCGAAGCCGGCGAGCGGCAGGTGAGAGATGTTCAGTCGGAGAGCAGTGCCAGAGGTGAGTGGGCCGGCAGAAGGCATGAAGTGGCGGCCACTCGCAGCCACCCAAGCTGCTTCCTTCCCCGGAAGTGGTGGCCAGTTCTGCTGTCCATGCCCAGAGCACTGCAGCAGCGGTGAGTGAGTGTGTTACTGACATAATCCCCGACCCCCTCCTTCTCAACACTCCTGCCCTCCCCACAACTTTACCCCTGGCACAACCTCTCCACACGCTGTGAAAGGAACTCCTGTTTTTCCCACCATCTCTTCATCTGCCTTCATCCTCCATCCCCCACCCATTCAGTAATTAAAAAAAATGAAGGAGATTTGGAAGCCTTGGGCAAATTTAATTGTTACTTATTTTTATTTTCTATTTTTACGGAGAGACGGTTTAAGATTTTTTTTTAAAGCTGACTGACTGCCTACACTGTGTAATAGTAAGATTAAATGAGAACTTACCTGTTTGAAGTTTGATCTTTATTTTATGAGGAGTTACGATGAGGGATTACGTGAAGAAGCCCCGTCTGGCGCTGGATCGGCATACTTCAAAGCAGCGGCATGAAAAACACAGAACCAATAGCCAAAATAAAAATAGTAAGGCTCAAAATAGACTAGTACTACCAGATGATCATTTACATTATGAGGGCTGGGAGTGGAGGGCACGTAATCCCTCATCATAACTCCTCATAAAATAAAGATCAAACTTCGAACAGGTAAGTTCTCGTTTAATCTTACTATTTTACTTCGGAGTCACGTGAGTGACTACGTGAAGATTTTAAAGCTCTGTGTTTTTTGTCGTATTCCATACGACTCTCTGTTTAGTCAAAACAGTAGTGAGTAAATAGTATTTTAAGACATTGTTACAATTTATGTAATAAGTCCTTTAATCATAAAAAGAACAACTTTTTTGAATAATAACCCCACTATCACAGGGGAAAAATTACAAAATAAATTGATAAATGATGTCAATAGTAACATAAATCGATAATATAAATCGATAATATAAAAATAAAGCAAGCATTTAAAGAGAACCCAGTACTGCGTGTCCAAATCCCGGCACCGTGACAACAGGTTTATTGTAGAACCTTGAAAATGTTTCTTCTCTAGACCACCCTGTGGCCTCTAAAATTTGATCAAGTGGTACGTCCTGTACCTTCGCCGCGGACGTAGCTGCTGCCCCAGTGGAGTGAGATTTAAACACATCAGTGTCTATTCCTGCTAGACCCAAAACCTGTTTTAACCACCTAGAAATGGTTTGAACTGAAAGTTTTGTATGTGGCTTTTTGTGTGTTATCAATAACGCTTTCTCAGAACCTCTGAGATTTTTGGTTACCTCAATGTATTGAGTTAAATGCTTAACTACACACAATGTTTCATCAATAGGATATGCTTTAAACATTACCTTCATTCCAGTTCTCCCTGGTCTGCTTTGTTTGATCAAGTCATAAACATAAAACACAATGTTATCTGTAGTCACATGCATGCAATCCAACCGTAACAATTGCAAAGTTTGTACTCTTTGAGCTGATACCAACGCCATTAACATAACCACCTTGAATGTTAATTTCTGCAAAGACATTGAATTAATTGGAGTCCATTGTTTAAGCAAAGTGAGAACAATGCTAACATCCCAAATTTCTGTATACCTGGGCTTGGGAGGATTTTTATTGAAAATTCCTTTCATGAATCGGGATACTAATGGGTGAGACCCAACTGAATCCCAATCCGAAATTTGTCCTAAATAGGATGACAATGCACTACAAGCACAATTAATGGCACTATAACTCAAATGCTCATCAAAGTGTAACCCAGCAAGGAACTCCAATACATTTGAAATGTTTGCAGTATGATAAGATATCTTTGACTGTGTACAAAAAGCTTCCCATTTCCTTATATGCGACATATATTGTTTTTTAGTGCTATTCCTCCAAGCTGCATCTATAACATCCATGGTCCTGTCCGACAGTTCAAACTCTTGCAACGGTCTGGTCAGAACCTGCAGATTAACAAATTCATATGATCATGCAATGGATGAATTTCTTTTGTTACTGGTTGTGTCAACAGATTGTCGCAACTGGGAATTGTCATACATGGTTCAATAATCATTTTAAGCATCAATGGGAACCATGACTGCGTGGGCCAATTTGGCACCACCAAAATGCCTTTGGCAGCGTCCTGCGCTATTTTCTTGAGACATTGCCCAATGAGACAGAATGGGGGAAAAGCATAAAAGAACGTATACCCCCAGTGTAGCGAGAAAGCATCCACCGCTACTGCCCCTGGATCGTGTTCCCAAGACACGTATTTCGGCAATTGGTGATTCAATCTAGATGCAAACAGATCAATGTCCGGTACTCCATACCGACTGACAATATTTTTGAAAATTTGTGGATTCAACATCCATTCTGTATTGTCTTTAAATATTCGTGATCTTTTGTCTGCCACAACATTGTCTCTCCTCGGGAGATAAATAGCTGAAAGCCAAATATTTTTTGCCATACACCATTGCCACATCTGGTTTACCAGATGATCACATGATATTGATCTGACACCACCCATGTGATTGATATATGCCACAGCTGTGGTATTATCTATTTGTACTTGGACATGCAAATCTTTTAATGAAGAGCAATAAGCTTTTAATCCATAAAATGCTCCCAGTAGCTCCAATAATTAATACCATATGTTTGGAGCAATAAATCCTCTTGGACAGCCATCTGCCTCCACAGCTGGTCTCATTATCCGTAGCCCCCCATCCGAGAGAATTTGCGTCAGTTTGCAAAAACACTACTGGCTGATGAACTAAAATGTTCTTAGCAGCTTGTGGAACATTCTCAACCCACCAATGTAATTCTGATAAAGCTTCCTTAGGCAATTGCATTGGCCTATCAAAATGGCCTGCTCGCTGAATAAGCGCTTGAGTTTTTGCCCTTTGAAGATTTTGGTAATGTAGACGACCAACTCTACTGCTGGAAATACTGCTACCAATTTACCAATAACCTTGGCAACCTCTCGGATGGAGGGATAAGGTTTGTTAATCAGGTTCTGACACACATTTGTCAAATCTAACACCTTATCCATTGGTAAAGTTACCAACATGGTAACTGAGTTAATCACAAACCGCAGATATTCAATGGTTTGGGATGGCTGTAACTTAGATTTTGTTGGATGGATCAGGAAACCAAATTTCTCAAACAAGCTTGTAGTTGCTGAGACTGATTTTTCAGCTGACTCCTGATTAGCATTGACAATTAAAATGTCATCTAGATAAGCCATAACCTTGTGTTTTTGTGCCCTTAGCAGTACAAGTGCTGGCTTCAATAATTTAGTGAACAATCTAGGTGCTGAACTTAATCCATTAGGTAAAGCTTTGTATTGCCACAGCTGTCCCATCCATTTAAACTTTAAATACCTGCGAAACTATGATGAATTGGGACCGAATAATATGCATCCTTCAAATCTATTGTAGCCATATAACAACCTGTCGATACCAACTGCATTGCAGTGTAGAATGTGTCCATTTTTAAAAGTTTATACTGGACAAATGTATTCAAAGTGTGAGATCTAAATGATTCTACAACCCCCATCTTTCTTTGGTCTGGGGAAAATATTTGATACAAATTGTTGTGGATTCTCTCCTGTTTTCTCAATAACTCCTTTTTTACTCAAATTCTTAACCTTTTTGTCAATTTGAATTTTTTCAAGATCAAAGAATGACTAGGCTTATTCTGTCCCAATGGATCCATACCTTCCCATTCATTATAAAACATTCGGAGTCTACCACCAATCTGTGGCTCATCCAAACATTCTGTTTTAATAGGATAAAGTTTATGTACCTCTCCAACTGGACAAAATGATCTCCTTTTCCCAATAAATGGGTGTACATTCGGCTGTGTTGGCTGGAAATTTTTTCTTATCATACTCCTGCCTCGGCTTGTTCCAGCTCCAAAATCAAATCCCCTTTTTATATAGCCAGCCCATCTCTGGCCAAAGCTGAAGGGTTTCATACGACCAAAAGTTTTTGCTTCTTCATCCATTTCTTTAATTTGCTTAGACAAATCCTCTCCGAACAAATAACCAGGAGTTTGAACATTGCTTGGTTTACACAACCCTGCAAATCTTGGATGTAACAGAGGCCGAATGGCAATCTTCCTCATGCAATTTATCTCAAAAAATGAGTTGCAAAATAAAGCCAACATATGTTTCTGCACTTTGGTCATTCCACAACCTTCCACTTGTCTACCAAAGGCAGTAATGCCAGCTGAAATCAGCTTGAGGATTCTTTGAAATCGAATCTCCTGCGCCCGCATTATCGATGACATTGGCGCCCAAACAGCCGGATTCACCGTAGGTACCTTCAATGAGGCACAATTGATAGGTGTTTTATACATTTCTGCTGTCTCAACCATAACAGCTTCTTGAAGCGGGTGAGAGACCATATAATTAATATTGGCCACCAGGTTTTCTTCCATGGCCTCACAGCCTCCTCCAGGTATAGCAAAACTTTGTGCCACATGAGGCACACCTGGATCAATATAATTGTATTGTGGTGTGTACTCCGGACCGCAATCACCACTTTCAGGGTCTGTCTCATACAGCCCTGGTACTCCTGAAACTTGTTCAAAGGAGACTTCCTCCAGTCCAATCCTAGGCACTGGAGTTTCAAATTCCCAATTCAAACTGGCACCATATTCATGATATGGAACCCCCTCAGGGGCTGCCTGGGAATATTCTGGGTTCTTAGACCCTTGGTTGATAATAGTTTGGAGCATTTTCTCCATTTGGTCCATTCTGAGCCATAAGGCTTTTCTATCTGGACCTTCTGAATCAGATTCATCAGAAACCACAGGCCTTTCAGATTTTCTTTTACATTTTTTAGGCACTGGGTTTTCCTCCAAAGTTTCTGTTTGTGGAGCAATCAAAGCTTCACTAACGGGTATTTCAACGGCCACCGGTATCGGAACCGGCTCCGCAATAATCTGCTGTCCCGACTCCTCTGCACCCTGGGACGCACGTTTTACCCGCTGTTTTTTGGCTTTCTCCATTTGTTTGCTAACTCCTCCTGGTTTACCCACCAGGCTACGGAGTTCTGGAACCCGCCCTAGAAACGAAAAACTCTCTTACCTGCGGGCCGGTTCCTTACCGCTGTGTGGAGCTGCGCTCTGCAGCTCTTTCTCTGCCGACAGCGACGACGTAATGCCGATCCAGCGCCAGGCGGGGCTTCTTCACGTAGTCACTCACGTGACTCCGAAGTAAAATCACTCACGGCATGTGCCTGATCGCTGCCTTAAAAATATCCACTGACAGCCTCCACTGCTTTCTGTGGCAAAGAACTTCACAGATTCACCATCCTCTGACTAAATAAATTTATCCTCATCTCCTTCCTAAAAGAACATCCTTTAATTCTGAGGCTATGACCTCGAGTCCAAGACTCTCCCACTAGTGGAAACATCCTCTCCACATCCACTCTATCCAAGCCTTTCACTATTCTGTATGTTTCAATGAGGTCCCTCCTCATTCTTCTAAACTCCAGCGAGTACAGGCCCAGTGCCAACAAACGCTCATCATAGGTTAACCGATGAATTCATTTACCTCTCTGAATTATAATGTGATGATTAGGTTTTCTTTATATATTGCAGGACCTTGACTTCAAATATTTGTAGACTGCTTTTCAATAATTACATTTTATCTCAGAAATTATTTATTTTAAATTTCTAAAGCATGATTTTAAATTAGCTCTATATCTTGAATTTATGCAACTGTGTAAAATGGGCGGTTGTGAAATTGATATCTCCTCTGATAATTTCATTAGCCTCAAGCGCTACTTTTTCATCTTTAAAGTGAAAATATCTTTCCTTACAATAAACAAAATAGGTCAAGATACTATTATTTTACTTTAAAATATCTTCAAACATAAACATTTTAAACTGAAGTCTGTATATTAGGAATAGTTTAAGGTACTGCAGTAATTAACCCAATGTCAAAATCTAGACTCGGAGAGGCATTAAAGTTGTCTGAAATGCTGTTAATTGGACTAATAAAATAGATAAAACAATGTCTATTTAGAGAATATTCATTTCCAATACCTGATAGTAGGTATGTTACAATACCTACCTTTAGCAGCGCTGCAGTTCTGCTGCTCTTTGGCACCTTTCAGAGTGGGGCGGGTTTAAAATGCCGATTTTTTCTAGGCAGTCCAAATCGATCCATGTCCGGCGATTTCGTCGCTAAAGAGAAATCGCTCCGACATTTCATTCATAAAGGTATTTTTAAACTACGCTAGATTATTTATTAACTAGAGTAGTTTAAAAATCATCTTCTAAAGCTCTGAATGGTGACAGCGGAACGGGCCTAAGGTAGGCGATAAAAGAAGCTACACAGTTTATTTTTACATAAAAACTTGGTTTTTAGGAAGGCTTTAATCATATTTTCATGTTGCGAAAAGGGGACACAAAAAAATGTATGAACCGGCAGTGTTTTTCATACCGACTTCACCGCAAACCGCAACGTTACAATCCATCGCATTCCACTAAAACCCACTCACTGGTTGATTTAAATGGCCATTAATTTACAGGCGCTAAACACTAAATTCCTTCCATTTGGCCTATAAATTCATGAAAATGAGAATTAAAAATTATGTTATATTGTGGATTATTGTGTGAATGTTATTTGGACACTTAGGCAATTTAAAAAAAGTTTATCTTTTCTTAAGAAATGGATAGATGTTTAGATCTACACATTGAATTTTGTAATTAGCTACAATTAGATAACTAACTAATTATATGCTTTAATCTCAGGTCATCCAAGTAAGATTGTTTCATATTTGTTTCAGAATGCTTCAATCTATAATAACTGAAAATGTCATTGAGTTCTCTTAATTTTTAAGAAAGTTATGGGCTTTTAATTGTTCCAGATCACAGCTTTTGAGTCAATTGAAAGGCAATGGGGAACAAGATGCTAATTTCCGAGTATGAAAATGGTCATAACTTTCTTAATACTGAAGATATGAAAGTGAATTAGGTGTCAAATTAAACTTCTTTTTATGCTGTATCTGATGGGATAAATTGCAGACTTGATTTTTTAAATCTCAAAATTTTGTAACATTGCTACTGATGGGTTTTTTTCAAAATGAAGAGCGATGTCAGAGTTATTTCAATAGACAATTAAATAATTAAGGAAAACACGTTTTACAGTTCTCATTATACATAGGTGAAACAAAATACTTTTTCAAACGTAATTACAAAATAAATGTATTCCATTGGATCATGTAAGATTAGTAAATCGTTATTGTACTATTAAAACTTAAATGCTTAATAATGGGAAATGACTATTCTTTCAGGATTTGATCCTAAATGAAATGAGACTGTGCCTGTAAATTATTTTCAATATTTTAATTCCCTTTTGAATGTGTGTTGCATTCAGTACAGAAATGGAAACAATGGTCACAATTATTTAAGAAACAAAAATAAACTGATGTTCTTGTATGGTACAGTCAAGAGACAGTTACATATAGATTATAAAAAACGTTCAATGAAAAAGAAAGCTATGATAGTACATATTGTTTCATGATACATTAAGAAAACCTTCTGAGTTTATATTGGCACATTAATTTTGTGGGGTTTTTTATCTTAACTGTACATTTCTCAGTAAAAATAAATTCTGCTTTATAAATATTTCTATAAAATAAATATATGCAATTTGGAATTGTATAAATACATCCATCTCAAAAGACCTGTAAAGTCCCATGTCCAAAGTTGTCAAAGACAATGTGAGTTTAAGTTCTGGTCAACATTTGTGATGGAAGACATACTATTGTGCTACAAATTACAGTAACTCTTTCATTGTTTTGATACTCTATAGCAAGAGTGAAAAAGTCTAGTAGTAGTCTTCATATGAGATATTTCAGGTTGACTTTTTACCTTTCTCCACCGTCCAAATAGTGCTTATCCACAGTTACACAAAGGAACATTTTTGTGGCACTACTCTGTCAATGTAACATCTCAGTGAAAGGCACCTGCAGCATCATATAGCAAAGTCACTATCAACACATACCGATTCCCTTTGTCTCCTGCTTTATATAGCATTACTGGTGTCTGTAAGTTGTGAACTCTTAGTATTAATGTAAAAATCCTGAGCAGGTGATTACACATCAGAAGTGCTTCACATTTGACGAAACTAAGGCCACATCCTTTCCAAACCACTCTCTCAACCACTTGAAGCCATGGGAAGCTCGTGTTTTTGTGATGAACAGAGTAAATAATTCTTCTTCTTCAGAAGTTGGATTGCTTCAACTATAGCCTAATATATCTTTATAGAGTTCAGGTACTTTCTCTGGATCCACAGGTCTTGGCAAAAAATGTGTAAACTTCTGATGTCTTTTGGATCTGCTCCCATCTCTTGGAGATCCATCTTTATTGAGTGCAACAAAATATCGTCGCCCTGTGTCACTGTGCTTATATAAGTTGGAAGAATATGTGTTATACCAATTTTCTTCAAATTGTTCTCGAAAGATACACTCTGCTGTCAGTTTTTCCTAAAAAGAAAACAGATAAGTATCACTCACTGCAAATCAATAGTCAGTTAAAATAGGGATATTTTACATTTATATACAAGAATTTAAAAATAAAATTTGATCAATGTCAGATGTTGAATTTAGTGGTTAGATAATAACATGTTTCAGACTGTGAAATATTTATTTAAACCTGAACTGATCTCCACATTATGGATCACTGGAAACAAGTGAAGATTAGGAGAAGAGTATGCTCAGAAGGTAGCTAACCCAATTCATTTTATTTGTTCTAATGACACCAGCAAGACTGAATTACTGACATACTAGCCTTAAGAAGATGGCAGACATTTCCACTTAAACAACTGCACTCTGGATGTTGCAGTGCTGCCACAATTCAAACGCACCAACAATAAAATAAACTTATTTAGGAACATTTTTTTATTGCTGATTTCCTGCATCTGCAGTTTTATTTTCGAAAATCTGTCTTCCATATTTTTTTAATAGTAATGCAATTGTTAATATGATATATATTGATTATGTTTGTTTTTATAGCAACCTTCACTCATCCTAACTGAATTTGTAAGTCAAATCGACTTAGTCAAATTAATTAGGCTATTTTTCTTAAGATAACCATAAAATGCACAAATGGTAATAATGTCATAAAAAGTTACTTTTTTCCAATTTTATTCTTATTTTTGCAATTTAAGATATATTGGCCAATACCAAATTGTTTAAACAGAATGGTCAATTTCTCAAAACAATATATTTTTTAATTCAGCTTCACAAATGTATCTAATTGTCTAGATAGCTTTGTAAGTATTTTGCTATTTATACACCACCTGCTGGAATGTAAATCAATTACAGGGGGAAATGTGTAATTAACAATAAAGCCGTTCATAAATCAAAATCTTGCAGTTAAAATCATTTCCTCTATAAATTATTTATACAGAACTCATCAATACTTAATCTAGTACACTAATTTATTTAACAGTATCAATATTATATCATCTTAATCGACCATTACTGTTTCAATAATATGTCACTGTTTTATACACTTTTTATCAGAAAATCTGTTTTAATCTGACATATTCTATGTTATGTTATCCATAGTACAATAATAAAGAAGGCTTTAGGTATGTAGGCCTTCGTCAATCAGGTTATTGAGAATAGAATATGGGACGTGATGTTACTTTATAGAGGCTACATTGGAAGTATGGTGTTCAGTTTTAGTCACCCTGCTGTAGGAAGGATGTCATTAAAATGGAAAGAATGCAGATAAGATTTATGAGGATGTTGATAAAGGCCTGAGCTATAGGGAGAGATTGCGTAAGCTAGGACTTTAATATTTAGAGCACAGGAGGCTAACGGATGATCATATAGGGAGGTTTATAAAATCATGAGGGGAACTGATGGGGTGAATGGATAGTCTGTTACACAGTGTAGGGGAATCAAGAACCAGAGGATGTAGGAATAAGGTGAGAGGGGAATGATGTAATAGGAACCTGAAAGGCAACCTTTTCACTCAGAGGGTGGTGGGTATATCGAAAGAACTGCCAGAGGGTTGGATGAGGCAGGTGCAGTAACAACATTTAAAAGACACTTGAACAGATACATGGACAGGAAAGTTTTAGAGTGATGAGTGGAACAAGAGCAAATGGAATGTAAACAGGTTTACGTGGGATATCTTGGTCGGCATGGATGAATTAGACTGAAGGGCCTGTCGCTGGGCTGTAAGGCTATAAACTCTATGACACTCATATTCACAGAAGGGGAAATCCAATTGTAAAATTCAAGTTGTATTTTAACAACCTACCTACCTCGTGCATTAATATTCCAGCTAAGTATATTCAATTTAATGTTTATAATCATTCACCATTAATATGAAGAAACATGCTATAATGAAACTCATCTTTTTCTGAATCTAGTGGCAACATCAGAAGTTTGATTTAAGTGAAGCACAGAACAGTGGAGCAGTCATTTCACAGTAACATTCCCTAATGAGAGTTAGAGATCTGCCCTCAACATTCACATCATAAAGTTGTTATCAAGACCATTTATGCTTGCCATCTTTCTGATTGGGATTGCTTAATTGGTAATATTTAACAGAGAATAAAGACATTTGGAGTTGTGTGTCTCCTGACAACCAGGTCGAAAATACATGAAGCAGATATTTGACAATATTCTTAAAATGATTCATTGACCAAAACCAAAACATATTGTTCTCCTCCCAATGTAATTTCCTGTGATAAACATAACAAAACTAAGCCATATTTCAGTGCAGGTTGTTCTTAGTTCCCATAAATTTCCAGCAAACCACAACACACTTTCCACAACGTTTAACAACGTTTTTAAAATGCACAAATGCTCATTTTGAAATGAGTTAATTTGGAAATATTAGTCAAAATGGGACAAGTGTGTTGTGTATGTCTTTGATCAAAAAAAATGAGCAATAACGTCTTATGTAAAAACTTGCCTGTATTGCACAAGCCATATTTTAATTCAAATATCAAAAATACTTATGATGTGCAATACCGTGCAAAATTATTGCCATTCTAACATGGCTCTGAAACCCATGTACTCTTTTTCCACATATGACATAAATATCACAATACTTCAAGATTCATAAGCAGTTAAAAATAAGAGATGGCGGTGCTGCCCATGTATAGCAATGCAGATCTAATTATGTGTTCACACTACCATATTGATTTTCCCCCTGATATTTGATTTAGAATCAGTTACTTACTGAGCCATACAATTCTCCTTTGTCGTTCATTCCGAGGTACAGACCACTATCCACTCCTCTGATGCTGACCAACCCAACGGCTATGCTGATGAACTCCAGGATTCCTATAAAACAGTACGAAAATGTATTAAAAGTTTGTACTTTCAAAGCCAAGTTGAAGAAACTATAAATTAAATGTTCGTATCCGCCTGCCTTTAGCACGCCCCATAATGCACATACCAAAAACTACAGTGGCATGGAAATTCATCGAGTGCTCAAAATAACATCTTTATAGTTTAATCAGATGTACATTTAGAAGATTGAAATGTCAGGTAATCTCTAAATGTTCTCCAAATGCATGCCAGAAGACGATGAAAGTATTTTGGCCACCGTCCTGTTATTTTCCTGGCAGCACGGGAGAACAGACCAATAGGAGTTTAATTTTAGAATTGTTTTTTAATGAAATGGTATATTTGCCGGAAGAGTATTAGAAATTTCCGAATACCAGATTGCTGTCGGCGTAGCTTCGCTAGTCAACTGTGTCGGAGAATAGCCAACTCGCCCTCGTATCTTTGACATGGGATGAGTGCTTGCCCAGTCGGAGTGAGGAAGCAGACTGGATCCAAACGGTTGCAATCTAAAGGCTGGGCAATAGAATCTAGGTCTGGACACCGAGGTTTGTAAAGATCTGTACCGGTGCGGGAATCTGGAAAATCTGACCAGCGGTCCGATGCCCTTGGCTCGGAGCCTTTCAATTAATGAATGTATTTTAAAAGGTTGACAGTCGCGTACTGTCTAACATGCTGAAGATCGCGTTTACAGTTTCGTGCGTCTTAACAAGGACCTCGCAATTCTGAACGCTGTCGTAATTAAGTGGTTGTTGAACCCTTGACAGGTACGCGTGTGCCCTGAGGTGCAGAAAAATGACAATAAAATGTGATTTATCTTCCCTCTTGACCACATCAGTGGGAAGGTGCATAAGGGTCCAATGAAAGGTGGATGTTTAAAGGAACGTTTCGAGATGTTTGAAGTCATGCCGAGTGATGTCTGTGAGGTGTGCCGATTTGGCTCTAAAGATTTGCAGGAGGCACCAAGATTTGGCTTGATCTTGCAAATATTAAAATGCATTAGGACCCAACTACGTTGTAAGCAGCGCAAAGAAGGTACATTAATAAAAATTATTATTAAAACCTTGCGGGAAGAACCGATGCACGAAAAAGCAAAGCGAAAGACGCTAAGACGGTGTCCACGACCCAAGAACCGTAAAATCACAGCGATTCGCAACAACTGGTTCCTGACAGTGAATGGTGTCAAAGAGTCTTCATGCCATTAGTTTTTTTTTCCAGCGTGACTGCTTGGCTATATCTGCGCGTATAAAGGAGAAAAGACTTGTTTTACTTTTAAAAGAGGCGTACCTACCGAATCGGCTGTGGTCTCGCCTGGTCCCTTGCACTGTTCCACCTGGAAGAATCTCCAAATGGAAACCCGTCCTGCAGTACAGCTGTCTCCTTCGCAAAATCCCCTGCAAATGCACTAAGTCCGTGGTGGTGCTGCGAGACAGTCTGCTTTCGGTCTGGGCGAGGTGATCGCTGAGGAGGACCGGGGACTCCACGGCAGGAAGAAAGAAAGGGGCCGCCATATGTCCACTGTTCAGACCGCCCAAGTAGCTCCCGACTTCGGCTAACGGGGCCATAGCGAGCCGTTGGCCACAACCAAGGAAACAGTCTACTACTGAAATAGAAAATGACAAACAAAACAAAACAAAAGTAAAAGATTATGTCACTACGAGTCTCACTTGTTCTATCTATTTCTTAAAAGCGCCTGGAGTAACATATTCTAGTTTGATGCTGTTATGAAAACGGATCAGATTAGCCGACTGTTTATATACATACCGTATGTAAATAAGCCCTCGGGGCATATGCTAATAAAGTCGTCTCATTCAAAGTTTTTTTCATGTATTTACTTTTAACTGCAGCCAGACCACAACATGATCTTATGCAACGATCCAACACACTCGCGGTACAATTAAAACATCGGCTACGCGCTCTGCACAAACATCTACTTGGTGCTAAACGGCTGTTGAAAGCTTTCTCTTCTTACCTTTTGCCCGAGGAGGGAAATATATTCGTCTTATTTCCACAGTTTAATACATGGATTTTATCCGAACACAGGGCAGTTTGATTTAATAGGTACCGCTTGATGTCTGTGCATTTTACGTGGAACAGGTGCAAGACAAGGTTTGAGCGGAGGCGTTCCCGGAGACTCGTACCTGCCCAGGCACATGAAGGCGTAAATTCGTGAAACACCCCTCCCCCTCCTCAACGGCACCATCACCACTTGCATGTGATTTTTAGAAGCAAACTTCAATGGTAAATGCTGCATTGATATCACAACATATTCTAACGGTGGAAGATCGATAAAGCCGCGCACCTTCTCTTTCTGAATGAGAACATGCATGTCGTGGCTCTTTTTATAAAGCTGCACGAGGTTATTATCGAGATTTATCAGAATATGCTTTTGAATTCGAAAAACACGGTGCGTATAAGAGTAGACACAACCCAACAGTCTGAAGAAGGGTCCCGAGCCGAAACGTCACCTATCCATGTTCTCCAGGGATGCTGCCCGGCCAGCTGAGTTATTCCATCACTCGGTGTCTTTTTTTTCTAAGGTTAGACATTGTCCATCTGAACCAAATCCCATTCACAGACTGTATGTTTTCATAAGATTTCATTTGGCATATACTTTCTAAATCTAATTAATACAATACAATGAGCATCCTAGCACGTTTAGTTTCAGAATCCCCCTTCAAAACTTAAATCCGTATCCAGTGTTTTGCTGAAATCATCGCAAGGTTCCACTGTCAGCCAAACGGGACCCATCTCACTCCGATCACCCTACTGAAAATAAGTAACTCCATTGCTTAATTCACTTTTCAAGAATAATATTTCCACAGAACAAGAGGGCAGATAACAAAAGTTAACTTCAGAGAGTGCGTGTATATACAAATCAAACTGGCGATGTTCCAGCTACGGAGGGATTTCCAATTTAATTCTACATTTGTATTAAACAATAGTGATGAATTACTCGCAACAAGTATCAACGACCCCACAACAGGTGTATGTTGTATTATTTCCATCTGTAAACAATGATGTCATGTGGCGCGACTCGCAAACCGCTATAATTGTAATCTCAAAGCATATCTGTGTCAACATAATAACCGAATGTTAACACTTCCACTGATCAGCTCTTTGAAAAAAATGTCTGATTGTAGAGCGAGATCAAAGTTTTCTAAATATCCCACATTTAAACGTCATCTTCTCAAAGCATATTTTATGATTCATTGACAATAGGACCAAACTGTTGAAAATAGGGTGGAAACGGTTATATTTTAGCAGAGATGTTAAATGTTATATGGTTCGAAATAAATTACAAATCATATATTTTTGTGAAATAGTATTGTTAAAACGATGTTATTATCTAAACTGGACATCAGTTTGCACATTTTCGTGCAAACTCAAAATGGTTATAGCTTGAGCGATTAGATGGCAAATCAGCTTGACCCTGAGAATGAACACTATAGTAATTTTGCTGTGAGTTTTGATTTAATCATTTGATTTTTCATTGTCCAAACTGTCTTTCTATTTATATAATTCATGCTCCTGGTTCAGCAAATAATAAATGCCAGTCAAAAGTCTATACTTAACTCGACCAAGGGGGACTCGTCGGGTCCCGTCCGCTCAACGCGCGGTTGTGGGGGGCGGCCTGCTACGTCACACATACACCAACCACCTCCACACACACACTAACCTTGATATTATATTAATATTATTCATTGGCTCTTTTTACCCCATCCCCGCCCTATCCACTGATGCACAGCCCCCACTTCGCAGGCACGTGTAGAGGGGGGGGGGGAGGGGTAGCGAGAGAGGGCATAGGGAGAGGGGGCAGACAGAGGGGCAGAGACAGAGAGTGAGGGAGAGTGGGGGGTGCGAGAGGGGGGAGGGAGAGGGGGAGAGGGTGGAGGGAGGGGGAGAGGGGTTGGAGAGGGGGGTGGGTAAGATGGAGAGGAGGGAATAATGGAAGGGACCATTATCCCCTACAATCAAAATGTGGACAGTGGAAATGCTGGAAACGTTGCAATTGGAGAGAATTAGGTTTATCCTAATGGATAAACACGAACTTTTTGAACAAATATAGTCTCCATTCACTGATTATATGAAGGGGTAGCTGGGCTCAGCATTGAAACTCAACAAGTACCCGGTGGTAAGATCAGATGAAAAGGTTTAATCTGAGATTTATATACTTGTCTCTATATATATATTATTAGAAATTGTTTCATTCATTGTTAAGATGTATACTGTTTTTCTATCTTTAAGTATAATAATTCTTTGTTAGTAATATGGGTTTTTTAATTATTATTTATTTATTTATTTTTCTCTCTTTCTCTTCTCACGTAATCAAAATTATAATCACACTTTTTAAATTAAACATCTATTCTTTCTTTACTCTTTTTTTTCTCTTCACTATTAAAAAAATTGAGGCTTATTTATATTGCTTTGTAATACTCATATAATTTTGGAAATATGTAATATGCATATCTGAAAAAATATTATATTATTTGTAATAGGTATGGCCTCTAATAAAAATATATTAAAAAAAAAAAATAAAATAAAAAAAGATGGAGAGGAGGGGACGGGCGGTAGAGGAGAGGGGGAGAGGGGGGAGAGGGGGGAAAGGGGGGAGAGGGGTGAAGGAGGGGGAGAGGGGGGAGAGAGGGGGAGAGGGGGAGGAAGGGGGAAAGAAGGGGAAAGGAGGGGGAGGGGGGAGGGGGAGGGGGAGGGGGAGGGGGAGAGAGGGGGAGGAGGGAGGTGGAGAGGGGTGTAGGGAGGGAGGTGGAGAGGGGGAGAGGGGGAGAGGCAGAGAGAGGGAGAGGGGGAGGGGGGAAAGTGGGGAGAGCTTGAGGGAAAGAAATAGTCGATATGTCAGGATTGAGGATGGGGAGGGAAGATATAAAGGGGAGGGAGGGTGATAAGAGAGGAGCAAGTGGATGGAGAATACAAGCAGGTGAACCCACGTACGGGAGGGGAAGGGGTGGAGTTTGGTGACAGAAGCAGTAACTGATAGGTGGAGGCAAACAAAAGAAAATACAAAGACGACTGGGTGGGTGATAAACAGGAACACAATCTGACAGTGCAGAGTTATTTTCAGTGATAATAAGAACCACTGCGGGAGAGGTGGAGTGCAGATAGAACCAGAATGAAACGGGGGGTGGGGGCTGGGGGCTCGGGGTTGGGGGGGGGGGGGGGGTGTTGGGGGCAGGAAGCTGGTGTGCGAAAAGTGTGGATATTAGATGGGTAGAATCAGGAAGGGGTGGCGACGGGTGGAGAAAAGGGATATGGTAAAAAGACAAAAATGGGAGGGCTGCAGCGGGATCACAAGGAAAGAGGAGTCGGTGGGGTGGGGTAGGGAGGATGCACGGAGGAACACACCAGAGGTGAGGCATACCTGAAATTGAAAAATTCACTGTTGATGCCAATGGATGGTATGTTTCCTGACACCTATCAAAAGATAGTTGACGGACCGGGTAAATTGCCCATAGACTATAGAATCTCCAGTTATTTGAATTCTGGAGAAATCCCCTGAATACTTTTTCCTTAAATTGACCCGAGCTTCACTTTATCTATGTTAATTTCATTCTCCTCTCAATAGGTTGAATGGCTGTAGATCAGTGAATAATTCAGTGAACCAACTGTGTAGGAATAATATAATAATAATAATAATATCTTTTAATGTCATTACACATAAGTGCAACGAGATTTGGCTTGCAACTTCGAGATTTCGGTTTGCAACCCTCGAGAACAAGGTTTGTAAAAACGAACATTTGACCAGTAACTGAAGGAACTGAAGATGCTGGTTTATGCCGAAGATAGACACAAAATGTTGAAGTGAAGGGGCTGTCCCACTGCGGCGACCTAATTGGCGAGTTTAGGAGAGTTTGAAAAAATGTCATGTTGAAGACCTCCTTCGACTATGTTGAAGACGAGCTTCGACTAGCTTCGACTAGCTTCTGGAAAATTGGACACCGAATAGTGGAAAGTGAAGACGACCTCCTTCGATCTCCTTTGACTTCCCTTCAACCTCCCTTCGACTATGTTGAAGACTATCTACAACTACCTTCGATTACCTTCGCTTACCTTTGACTACCCTCTATTACCTACGAATAACATGCCGACCTACTATAACCTACTTCGACTAAACCTACGAGTAAAAAAAGTATAGATTTTTACCATGGCGACCATTTTTTACTCGCAGGCATTTTTCAACATGTTGAAAAATACGCCGCAACCTAGCTGAGGCCTCAAGTACGCAGGGACTACTCTCGAGCATGAAGGAGAGTTACAAAGACCTCCTAGGACCCCGTGTCGACCATGCTGCGAGTATGAGTCGAGAGCAAACTCGCCTGAACTCGTGGATTAGGTCGCCGCAGTGGGACAGCCCCTTAACTCAGTGGGTCACACAGCACCTTTGGATGAAAAGGAATAGGTGACGTTTTGCATCAAGAAGGGTCTCGGCCCGAAATGTCACCTATTCCTCTTCTCCAGAGATGCTGCCTGACACGCTGAGTCACTTCAGCCTTTTGTGTCTGTCTTCACCAAATATATGTCTATCTTCGAAGTGAACCAACTGGTGCTGATGTGCCTAGTCTTTCATATGTTCTAAAGCTTTGCCACTCCTGCAAAGTCCATAACTATTTGCTCTCCCCACAGGGCAAAAATCTGGGTAGTCACTATAATTCTGCATAAAAACTGAAATCTGACAGCGAAACTGACAATCTGACAGCGAAACTTAGCTGACTACTAACATACACCACTGTTGGATGCTACATTATAAGTAGTTTTACAAGAAATACGTCAAAGGATGTATATAAATAAAGCATGCATACCCTGCTGGGATGTAAATGTATCATCTGCACTCAAGAAGCATACTGTACATTTTGCTTCCCAAAAGGTACTGCATACAATTATTTTGTGTTCTATCGTTTAGGAATAAAATGAAAAATGTACATTTCTCATATCATTCAGATACAGTGACTTGCAAACGTTTTCATACCCCTTGAACTTTTCCACATTTTGTCACGTTACAACAACAAACGTAAATGTATTTTAATGGGATTTTATGTGATAGACCAACACAAAGTGGTGCATAATTGTGAAGGAAAATGATACATGGTTTTCAAATTTTTTTACGAATAAAAAACTGAAAAGTGTGGCGTGCCAAAGTATTCAGCCCCCTTTACTCTGATACCCCTAAATAAAATCCAGTGCAACCAATTGCCTTCAGAAGTCACCTAATTAGTAAATAGATTGTGTGTGTAATCTAATCTCAGTATAAATACAGCTGCTCTGTGAAGGCCTCAGAGGTTTATTAGAGAACATTAGTGAACAAACAGCATCATGAAGCCCAAGGAACACACCAGACAGGTCAGAGATAAAGTTGTGGAGAAGTTTAAAGCAGGGTTAGGTTATAAAAAAATATCCCAAGCTTTGAACATCTCACGGAGCACTGTTCAATCCATCATCCAAAAATGGAAAGAGTATGGCACAACTGCAAACCTACCAAGACATGGCCATCCACCTAAACTGACAGGCCGGGCAAGGAGAGCATTGATCAGAGAAGCAGCCAAGAGGCCCTGGTAACTCTGGAGGAGCTGCAGAGATCCACAGCTCAGGTGGGAGAATCTGTCCACAGGACAACTATTAGTCGTGCACTCCACAAATCGGGCCTTTATGGAAGAGTGGGAAGAAGAAAGCCATTGTTGAAACAAAGCCATAAGAAGTCCCATTTGCAGTTTGCCACAAGCCATGTGGGGGACACAGCAAGCATGCGGAGGAAGGTGCTCTGGTCTGATAAGACCAAAATTGAAGTTTTTGGCCTAAATGCAAAACGCTATGTGTGGCGGAAAACTAACACTGCACATCACCCGGAACACACCATCCCAACTGTGAAACATGGTGGTGGCAGCATCATGCTGTGGGGATGCTTTTCTTCAACAGGGACAGGGAAGCTGGTCAGAGTTGTTGGGAAGATGGATGGAGCCAAATACAGGGCAATCTTGGAAGAAAACCTGTTAGAGTCTGCAAAAGACTTGAGACTGGGGCGGAGGTTCACATTCCACCAGGACAATGACCCTAAACATATAGCCAGAGCTACAATGGAATGGTTTATATCAAAGCATATTCATGTGTTAGAATGGCCCAGTCAAAGTCCAGACCTAAATCCAATTGAGAATCTCTGGCAAGACTTGAAAATTGCTGTTCACAGATGCTCTCTATCCAATCTGACTGAGGTTGAGCTATTTTGCATAGAAGAATGGGCAAAAATTGCAGTCTCTAGATGTGCAAAGCTGGCAGAGACATACCCCAAAAGACTTGCAGCTGTAATTGCAGCGAAAGGTGGTTCTACAAATTATTGACTCAGGGGGGCAGAATACTTTTGCACGCCATACTTTTCAGTTTTTTATTTGTAATAAAATTTGGAAACCATGTATAATTTTCCTTCCACTTCACAATTATGCACCACTTTGTGTTGGTCTATCACGTAAAATCCCAATAAAATACATTTACGTTTGTGGTTGTAACGTGACAAAATGTGGAAAATGTTCAAGCGGTATGAAAACTTTTGCAAGCCACTGTATCTATCTTGTCTGTTAGGTCATTTGCTGCCTCCATTGCCCTGCTCCTGATCATCATGATGAAAGGAGCAAACAGCATTATTTTCAAATGACATTTCCAGCCAAATACATGTTCATCATCAAGATAATAAATTAGGAATCATAGAGAAATTATTAGGGGCTGGGAACATACCATCACAGAGGAATATTATTATTATTGGAAGCCTATCATCTCAGGACAATGCCACAGGACTAACAACTCAGGCTCAATTATCCTAAATTGCCTTTCAATTACTTAGACAATAGACAATAGGTGCAGGAGTAGGCCATTCGGTCCTTCGAGCCAGCATCGCCATTCAATGTGATCATGGCTGATCATCCCCAATCAGTACCCCGTTCCTACTTTCTCCCCATATCCCCTGACTCCGCTATCTTTAAGAGCCCTATCTAGCTCTCTCTTGAAAGTATCCAGAGAACCGGCCTCCACCGCCCTCTGAGGCAGAGAATTCCACAGACTCACAACTCTGTGTGAAAAAGTGTTTCCTTATCACCATTCTAAATGGCTTCCCCTCATTCTTAAACTGTGGCCCCTGGTTCTGTACTCCCCCAGCATCGAGAACATGTTTCCTGCCTCTAGCGTGTCGAAACCTATATGTTTCAATAAGATCCCCTCTCATCCTTCTAAATTCCAGAGTATACAAGCCCAGGCGCTCCATTCTCTCAGAATATGACAGTCCCGCCATCCCGGGAACTAACTTTGTGAACCTATGCTGCACTCCCTCAATAGCAAGAATGTCCTTCCTCAAATTTGGAGACCAAAACTGCACATAATACTCCATGTGTGGTCTAACTAGGGCCCTGTACAACTGCAGAAGGACCTCTTTGCTCCTATACTCAACTCCTCTTGTTATGAAGGCCAACATGCCATTCCCTTTCTTCACTGCCTGCTGTACCTGCACGCTTACTTTCATTGACTGATGAACAAGGACCCCGAGATCCTGTTGTGCTTCCCCTTTTCCCAACATGACACAATTTAGATAATAATCTTCCTTCCTGCTTTTGCTACCAAAGTGGATAACCTCACATTTATCCACATTAAACTGCATCTGCCATGCATCTGCCCACTCACCCAACCTGTCCAAGTCACCCTGCAATCTCATAGCATCCTCCTCACAGTTCACACACCCACCCAACTTTAACTGTTGGGTAATTTCACTGACTGTTGTGGGCTATTTCACCGATGATTTTGTATTGGCTCAAGTTGTGTATTGGCTCAGAGGTTCATGCAGCATAACATGAACATAATAATATTTAGGCCTAAAGATGGTAATTTAAACTAAATGTTATCCCATTGGCCTGGAATGTGTGAACAGCAAGTCTGCACACCTATTGAGAATCACTAGTGGCTGCAGTGTGTACATCAGTGGGTTTTGAACTTCCACCTGCATGGAAGTACGGAAAGTGCCAGAGATTAAATGTGACACACTTGACCTCTTAATCTGCCCCTTGACTTAGAGTCTAGTGGCAATTCATAACTTACCAAGATTATACAAGAGGGATGGGTTACACCTGAATTGGAGGGGGACCAATTTCCTGGCGGGCAGGTTTACTAGTGCTACTCATGAAGGTTCAAACTAGAATGGCAGTGGACAGGATCTGATGCAGGAGGGTGGCTGGTAGTCAGTTTAGTAGGCGATTAATGCGTGTTTAGTAGAGAGGATAGGCAAGAGCACAGCAAGGAGTGAGGCAGTACTGTTAGACTGAGTTGCACTTATTTCAATGCAAGAGACCTAATGGTAAGGCGGATGGACTCAGGGCGTGGAAACACATGTGCGACTAGCTAAGGGGGGGAAGAACTGTCTGCTTAATGTTCCTGCATACTGGTGTTACAGGGGAGAAAGAGGTGGGGGTACAAGAGGAGGGGGAGTTGCTTTACTGTTTGATTATGTCATGGCAATAGACATTACTGATGGTAAATCCAGTGAGGTTGCATGGATGAAGTTGAGAAATAAAACAAGATGAAGACCTTGTTGGGAGTATACCATAGGCCCCCAAATAGTCAATGGAAATTAGAAGAACAAATATGCCAGCTGGGATCAAGTTTATCCCGAGAGGAATTGCACCTTTAGTATCTTCATATCTTGGAATAAATCATTCCTGACCACATTGCTTTTTGTCATTCTTCTCTATCTCTTCACCAGTAATTTGTCCTCATTTATTTTTGTTTCATTCTTGTTCCTTTCATATACGATTTTTTGTCCAGTTAATTATTTGGCCAGTGTAGCTGATAATTCTCTCATTGTCTATCATAAACCTCTATGTTCGAAACACTAATGCTAAGTTACACCCTTGAAGATTTATTTGAATTAGTTCAATTCTTATCAGTAGAATCAACAGTTCTCCTTCTCGTGTTAGTATTTTCAAGTCAAGTATTTAATTGTCGATTGTACTGACAATGGAATAATTAAATTCCCATTATCAGCACCATAACTGGTCTGTAAACACACATATAGATTATATATAATAAACAAAATATCAATAAATTAATACCACAAGTGCAAAAAACCCACCAAATCCACAGTGCAACCAAAGACAATCCATAAAAACACATACAGTTGAGGTTAGTGTTGTAGTAAGAATGTGATCATGCTCGTAAAAGTCCTATTCCCAAGTCCTGTACCACATTTGCTACATTTTCTACAGTATTTATTTGGGGTCGTTACACACACCTACAATTATGTTTCGTTGCTCTTATTCATGAAAAACAGACTTCACGGACTCCCTGATTCATTTGCTAATTGCCCCTAAAGACATTTCTTATCAGCAGCTGGAATGATGATAGTTTGAAGTAAGACTTTTGATATACTGGCAGCTGGGAAGCTTCAACCATTACGTTTAACAATCAATCAAATTAATAATTTGTTGTCAATTTATAATTAATAAACAACCCTTGTTTTTGCTCTAATTAAAAATAGCTCTAAACTCTATATATAAATGGAGTAATAATGACTGAGACTTTCAGCCATGATTCACGCAACAAAATCTTTTCACTGTGCCTTGGTACACGTGACAATAAATTAAACCGATAGCTGATTATTCAAGCAGAACAGACACAAGAAGAGCTTATTTCCCGATGCTATGTAGTTATGGCTTTGAAAACACAAAGAGTAAATAGGAGACAATCATCCACCCCCTTGGCATCTTACCTATAAGGGGAATCAACCTTTCATTTTAAATCTAATCTTTGTTTTAAATGACTGCCTCCTCTCAAGTTTTTGTGTTTTCAAAGCCATAACTACATAGCATCTGGAAATTAGCTTTCCCAATGTCCGTTCAAAGGTAGATTTTGATACAACACTCGACCTGAGCCTTTTATTTCTATTTCATTTTCCATGTCATTTTTTAAAACATTTTTACCTTATGGCTGTACTATTATGTTTCTCTCTTTTCATCACTTGAACATTAGTCAAAAACAATAATACGAAGCATGTCATCATTTCTGCTCCATTTCTGAAACTTTTAATTTTAGTTGGGAAACATTGCCTTTGATCCTAGCTGTAAATATAACTCTCAGACCACATCATCTTTATGCTGTATTTGAACCTAAGCTGAATTTAGCTGTATTACCTAAGCTGTATTTGAACCTAAGCTGCCCACATATCTAATCTTTGCCAAACTCCAATATTCAAACGATGTGGAAAGGTGCTCATCCAAATTCTGTTGTCCATAACCTTGTTAATTTCAAAGTTTAATTCGCTCATCCTACAAGTGCCTGTTCATCTAAACTGCCAACATCCCTAAAGATGCCTCACTTTTAAGATCCCTAATTTAAACTTCCTCCTGGGCTGTGTTTCCACTCATCAACTGTGTCTATAAAACTCTATCAGCCCGACAAGCTGTTAACATCTCTAAGCTCCTCCACCCTGAACTCAATCAATCCAATTGAAGTGGCATGCTGTTGCCTGGGTTCAAGATATCACAAATCAAATTCAGAACATCCTCGAGAGGGAAGGTGAACAGCCGGCAGTAGTAGTGCACGTAGGCACAAACGACATCGCGAAGAAGAGGAAAGATGTTCTGCAACGCGAGTTTAGAGAGTTTGGAAGAAGACTGAAAAGCAGGACTTCTAGGGTGGTTATCTCTGGATTGCTTCCAGTACCTCGTGCCAGTGAGGACAGGAACAGGGAGATGGGGGATCTGAATGTGTGGCTATGGGGCTGGTGCAGGGAGCAAGGATCTAGATTTATAGACCACTGGGATCTCTTCTGGGGTAGGGGTGACCTGTACAAAAGGAACGGTTTACACAACTGGAGGGGGACCGACATTCTGGCAGGCAGGTTTGCTAAGGCTACATATATGGGTTTAAACTAAATAGTGGGGGGGAGGGATTGACAAATTGGGAGTATAAAGATGGAGTTGAAGGGGAAGTAGCTACAGG
This sequence comes from Raja brachyura, assembly GCA_963514005.1. The sequence goes on along the minus strand of OY740781.1, from coordinate 74,047,162 downwards.
AAAAGTTACAAAAGACTCCCAAATTAATGGGAAGGAAAGATCGAGAAGGGATAAGAGAGTAAGGTCAGGGCCAATTGTGAGCGGTGTGAGAGGGGAGGTGAATACTGAAGTCAAAGCGTTGTATATGAATGCACGAAGTGTACATAGAAACATAGAAACATAGAAAATAGGTGCAGGAGTAGGCCATTCGGCCCTTCGAGCCTGCACCGCCATTCAATGTGATCATGGCTGATCATCCAACTCAGTATCCCGTACCTGCCTTCTCTCCATACCCCCTGATCCCTTTAGCCACAAGTGCCACATCTAACGCCCTCTTAAATATAGCCAATGAACTGGCCTCAACTACCTTCTGTGGCAGAGAATTCCAGAGACTCACCACTCTCTGTGTAAAGAATGTTTTCCTCATTTCGGTCCTAAAGGAATTCCCCCTTATCCTTAGACTGTGACCCCTTGTTCTGGACTCCCCCAACATCGGGAACAATCTTCCAGCATCTAGCTTGTCCAACCCCTTAAGAATTTTGTAGGTTTCTATAAGATCCCCCCTCAATCTTCTAAATTCCATCGAGTACAAACCGAGTCTATCCAATCTTTCCTCATATGAAAGTCCTGACATCCCAGGAATCAGTCTGGTAAGAAATAAAGTGGACGAGTTCGAGGCTCAGTTGGAAATTGGCAAGTATGATGTTGTGGGAATTACTGAGACATGGCTGCAAGAGGGCCAGGGCTGGGAACTGAATATTCAAGGATTTACCTCCTATCGAAAAGACAGACAGGTGGGCAGAGGGGGTGGGGTAACTCTGTTGGTGAGGAATGAAATTCAATCTCTTGCAAGGGGTGGCATTAAAACAGGAGATGTGGAGTCAGTATGGATAGAACTAAGGAATTGTAAGGGTAAAAAGACCCTAATGGGACTATCTACAGGCCCCCAAACAGTAGCCTGGAGATAGGGTACAAGTTGAATCAAGAGTTAAAATTGGAATATTGTAAAGGTAATGGTGTGTTTGTTATGGGAGATTTCAACATGCAGGTAGACTGGAAAAATCAGGTTGGTACTGGACCCCAAGAAAGGGACTTTGTTGAGTGCCATCGTGATGGATTCTTCGAGCAGCTTGTACTGGAGCCTACCAGGGAGAAGGCAATTCTGGATTTAGTTTTGTGTGGTTGGGAGAAAAGAACATCAGTGATGGGATTGAAGATCCACCAAGGGAGGAAAAAGTGCTTGAGAGAGCAGATACAAGGGCCTCGCATTGACCAGTACTTCTTACGAAGCAACCAGTCAAATCAGTCGAGTGAAGCACAGCGACGGGACACAAACCATAGTTCGCAGAGCATCAGCACCCATGTCACTGAAGAGGGTGATACAAGCACAGAAATGGCGGTGGAGGAGCCCACGCAACAACTACAAAGACCTCCATTGGAGGGAAAGATCAAAGGGCACAAACCTGGAGTGAAATGGCCCAAAGCTGTTGAAAAGAAAGAGTGGGAGACGGTCAACAGTGACCTTATACATATCTTGGAGCAACAAGTGGGCACAGCAGTACAAAAGCTTGAAAGGATGGGCAACATAATCTACAGCTATGGAGAAGAACGGTTTGGGGTGTGTAAAGGGCGAGGTGGCAAGAAATTACCAACACCAATCAAGTCCAGGAGGCAGCAGGAGATCGAGAGGCTAATCAGAGAGAGGAGACAGTTGAAAAAGCAATGGAAAAAAGCAACTGACGCAGAGAGAGAAGGTCTCGTGCTTCTCCAAGAGGACATCAAGAGCCGATTGACAACCTTGCGAAAAGCAGAGAACATGAGGAAACTTCGCAAGAAGAAAGAACACACAAGAACACGGTTCTATAAAGACCCTTTCAAGTTCATCAAAGACCTCTTCGCAAAGGAAAAAAGTGGAACTTTGAAAACATCAAAACAAGAATTGGAGGAACACCTGGAAAAGGCCCACCAAGACACGAAAAGGCATGAGCAGTTAGTCATCCCACATGACATCCCCCCCTATTCAACCACCTGAATTCAACCTGGACACCAGCCCTCCGAAATGGAAAGAGGTAGAGAACACTGTCCGGCGTGCAAGAGCAGCATCAGCTCCGGGGCCAAACGGAATACCATACAAGCTCTACAAGAACGCACGGGATGTGTTACGCTTTCTATGGAAGCTCATGAGGGTGGTGTGGAAGAAGCAAACAATACCTAAGGCATGGCGAAGGGCCGGCGGCGTACTAATACCTAAAGAAAAGAATGCATCAGACATCAGCCAATTCCGGCCAATATGTCTCCTCAACGTCGAGGGCAAAATCTTTTTCAGCATTGTATCACAAAGGCTATCCACCTATCTGGTAACAAACAAGTACATTGATACATCTGTACAGAAAGCAGGAATACCAGGATTTTCGGGCTGCTTGGAGCATACAAGCATGATCTGGCACCAGATCCAAGCAGCTAAGAAGGACAAGAGAGACCTACATGTGATCTTCCTCGATCTGGCCAATGCATTTGGTTCAGTTCCCCATGAACTCCTTTGGGAATCTTTTGCCTTTTTCCATGTACCAGAGCTCATCACCACACTGGTCAAGAACTATTTCCAAGACCTGCAGCTGTGCTTCACAACAGCTGAATTCAGTACAACATGGCAGCGCTTGGAAGTAGGCATCATGGCAGGTTGCACAGTCTCACCCTTGGCCTTTACAATGGCCATGGAAGTCATCATCAGGGCCTCAAAATGGGTGGTGGGCGGTGAACGAACCAGGGTTGGGCTCCGTCTGCCACCCATCAGGGCATACATGGACGACATGACCACACTAACCACTACTGCAGCATGCACCAAGCGGCTACTTGGAAAGCTGCAGGAGAACGTCAAGTGGGCCCGAATGAAAATCAAACCAAGTAAATCTCGAAGCATCTCCATAGTTAAGGGGGTGCTTAGAGACACAAGGTTCTGCATCGGTGACGACCCAATACCAACAGTGTCTGAGCAGCCAGTAAAATGCCTGGGCAGATGGTACAACGCAAGTCTCAAGGACAAAGAACAGGTGCAACAACTAAGGCAAGAAATTGTCAGCGGCCTGGAGAACATCAATCAGACCCTACTGCCTGGGAAACTGAAGCTCTGGTGCCTACAGTTTGGACTCCTGCCTCGGACAATGTGGCCACTGACCGTTTATGAAGCCCCAATAACAACTGTGGAGAAGATGGAGCGAACCATAACTTCATACGCGAAGAAATGGCTCGGTGTCCCACGATGTCTAATTAACATCGGCCTCTATGGCAAAGGGGTCCTGGAACTACCACTCACTAGTCAAACAGAGGAATACAAGTGTTCTAAAGTAAGACTCCAGATGACACTGAGGGACTCTAGAGACAAGACCGTCAGTGCTGTTGCGCCGCCCCTAGTAACTGGCCGGAAGTGGACACCATCTGATGCCGTACAGCAAGCTTCATCAGCCCTGAGGCACAAAGACGTCGTGGGGCAAGTGCAGCAGGGAAGAGGAGGCTTTGGCCTTACGACAAGTAAACCAACTTGGCGAAAGGCCACAACATCAGAGCGGAGGACATTGGTGGTTGAGGAGGTGCGGCGACAGGAGGAGGCCGCAAGAAGTGCAAAGGCGGTCTCTCTTGCCAAACAGGGGCAATGGATGCAGTGGGAAGGTGTGGAGCGGAGGAAGATCAGCTGGAAAGAACTATGGGAAATGGAATCAAACACGATCAGCTTCATTATCAGAGCGACATATGACGTGCTTCCATCACCAAAGAACCTCCATCAGTGGTACGGCGAGGATCCAACCTGTGCCCTCTGCCCAACTCCAGCGACCCTTAAACACATCATGGTAGGCTGCAAGACCAGCCTCACGCAAGGAAGATACACGTGGCGGCATAATCAGGTACTAAAAAGCCTGGCAACAGCCCTTGAGAACAGGCGGTGTGCGACCAACTCCTTGCCTCCGAGAGCAAGCAACCACCCTTTAAGGGCAACAACCTTTGTCCGAGAAGGACAGAAAATGCCTAAACATCCTTCCACCAGACCAGAAGAAGGAAACCTATGCAGGGCCCGTGACTGGAGGATGTTGGCTGACATCGGCCGACAACTAATCTTTCCACCTGAAATTGCTCTAACCAACCTCAGGCCAGACTTTGTGTTCTGGTCCCCTTCACAGAAGACTGCTTACATCATAGAGCTCACAGTTCCATGGGAGAACTCTGTTGAGGAGGCCTATGAGCGTAAGAAGCTGCGCTACGCAGAGCTTGCTGCAGAGGCAACGCAGCGTGGCTGGAACATCAAAGTCTATCCAGTTGAAGTGGGATGCAGAGGATTTGTTGCGTCATCTACCATCAGACTGCTGAAGGAGCTTGGAATCCACGGTCAGGCTCTGCGGAAGACCATAAGATCACTCTCAGACGCGGCTGAAAGAAGGAGCCGTTGGATTTGGCTCAAGCGGAAAGACCCATGCTGGGCCCCAAGTACGTCATGGTGAATCTTTGGGACAGTTTGACACGGGACACGCGCTGAGGGCTGATCATCCTGCAGCGGGCCGCCCTTGTGGAGGGTGTATAGTGTTAAAAGGCCGAAACACCCAGTGATGCAAGGGTACACTACTGATGATGTGTCCTGTGCCCAACTGTCCTGAAGGTTACCCAGGCCAAGATATACGTATATGTATCCCCCCCCCCCCCCCCCGATGTTGAGCGTCTACCACTCTCAACAATCAACGAATGTCGTGAAATGCTCCCCACCTACTGGCACAAGGGACTTCTTAACACCTTGTCCTGTGTATTTGTTTCTTCTGTGTAATGAATCGGATTTGATAAGGGAACTTGAGGTTAAGGAGCCATTAGGAGGCAGTGACCATAACATGGTCAGGTTTAATCTACAATTTGAGAGGAAGAAGGGTAAATCAGAGGTGGCAGTATTACATTTGAACAAAGGAGACTATGGAGCCATGAGGGAGGAGCTGACCAAAGTTGATTGGAAAGATACCCAAGCAGGGATGGCGGTGGAACAACAATGGCAGGTATTTCTGGGAATAATACAGAAGGTGCAGGATCAGTTCATTCCAAAGAGGAAGAAAGATTCCAAGCAGAGTAAGGGACGACCATGTCTGACAAGGTAAATTATAAAAATAAAAGAGAAGAAGTACAACATAACAAAGATGAGTGGGAAGCCAAAGGATTGGGTAATGTTTAAAGAGCAACAGAAAATAACTAAAAAGGCAAAACGGCGGGAAAAGAATATAAAGGAGGATAGTAAAAGATTATTTAGGTATGTGAAGAGGAAAAAATTAATTAAGGCCAAATTTGGACCCTTGAAGACTGAAAAAGGTGAATTTATTATGGGGAACAAGGAAAATGGAAAATGAGCTGAACAGGTACTTTGGATCCGTCTTCACTGAGGACACAATCTCCCTGATATACTAGTGGCCAGAGGATCTGGGGTGACGGAGGGACTGAAGGAAATCCACATTCGGCAGGAAATGGTGTTGGGAAGACTGATGGGGCTGAAGGCTGATAAATCCCCAGGGCCTAATGGTCTGCATCCCAGGGTAGTTATGGAAGAGGCACTAGAAATCGTGGACGCATTGGTGATCATTTTCCAATGCTCTAATAGATTCAGGATCAGTTCCCGTAGATTGGAGGGTAGCTAATGTTATCCCACTTTTTAAGAAAGGTGTGAGAGAGAAAACAGGGAATTATAGACCAGTTAGCCTGATATCGGTGGTCGGGAAGATGCTGGGATCAATCATAAAAGATAAAATAGCGGCACATTTGGATAGCAGTAACAGATCAGTTCCAGTCAGCATCGATTTACGAAGGGGAAATCATGCTTGATTAATCTTCTGGAATTTTTTGAGAATGTAACTAGGAAAATGGACAAGGGAGAGCCAGTGGATGTAGTGTACCTGGACTTTCAGAAAGCACTTGATAAGGTCCCACATAGGAGATTAGTGGAGCAAAATTAGTTCACATGGTATTGGGGGTAGAGTGCTGACATGGATAGAAAATTGGTTGGTAGACAGGAAACAAAGAGTAGGGATTAACGGGTCCCTAACAGAATGGCAGGCAGTAACTAGTGGGGTACCGCAATGCTTGGTGCTGGGACCGCAGCAATCTACAATATACATCAATGATTTAGATGAAGGGATTCAAAGTAACATTAACAAATTTGCAGATGACCAAAGCTGGCTGACAGTGTGAACTGATGCTATGAGAATGCAGGGTGACTTGGACAGGTTGGGTGAGTGGGCAGATGCATGGGAGATGCAGTATAAAGTGGATAAATGTGAGGTTATCCACTTTGCTAGCAAAAACAGGAAGGCAGATTATTATCTAAATGGTGTCAAGTTGGGAAAAGGGGAAGTACAACGGGATCTGGGAGTCCTTGTTCATCAGTCAATGAAGGTAAGCATGTAGGTACAGCAGGCAGCGAAGAAAGCGAATGGCATGTTGGCCTTCATAACAAGAGGAATTGAGTATAGGAGCAAAGAGGTACTTCTGCATAGAAACATAGAAACATAGAAATTAGGTGCAGGAGTAGGCCATTCGGCCCTTCGAGCCTGCACCGCCATTCAATATGATCATGGCTGATCATCCAACTCAGTATCCTGTACCTGCCTTCTCTCCATACCCCCTGATCCCTTTAGCCACAAGGGCCACATCTAACTCCCTCTTAAATATAGCCAATGAACTGGCCTCAACTACCCTCTGTGGCAGAGAGTTCCAGAGACCCACCACTCCCTGTGTGAAAAAATTTCTTCTCATCTCGGTCCTAAAGGATTTCCCCCTTATCCTTAAGCTGTGACCCCTTGTCCTGGACCTCCCCAACATCGGGAACAATCTTCCTGCATCTAGCCTGTCCAACCCCTTAAGAATCTTGTAAGTTTCTATAAGATCCCCTCTCAATCTCCTAAATTCTAGAGAGTATAAACCGAGTCTATCCAGTCTTTCTTCATAAGACAGTCCTGACATCCCAGGAATCAGTCTGGTGAACCTTCGCTGCACTCCCTCTATGGCAATAATGTCCTTCCTCAGATTTGGAGACCAGAACTGTACGCAATACTCCAGGTGTGGCCTCACCAAGATCCTATACAACTGAAGTAGAACCTCCCTGCTCCTATACTCAAATCCTTTTGCTATGAAAGCTAACATACCATTCGCTTTCTTCACTGCCTGCTGTACCTGCATGCCTACTTTCAATGACTGGTGTACCATAACACCCAGGTCGCGCTGCATCTCCCCTTTTCCTAATTGGCCTCCATTTAGATAATAGTCTGTTTTCCTATTTTTGCCACCAAAGTGGATAACCTCACATTTATCCACATTAAACTGCATCTGCCAAACATTTGCCCACTCACCCAGCCTATCCAAGTCACCTTGCAGTCTCCTAGCATCCTCCTCACAGCTAACACTGCCTCCCAGCTTAGTGTCATCTGCAAACTTGGAGATATTGCCTTCAATTCCCTCATCCAGATCATTTATGTATATTGTAAATAGCTGGGGTCCCAGCACTGAGCCTTGCGGTACCCCACTAGTCACTGCCTGCCATTGTGAAACTCAAACGGGTCGTTTACTCTTTGCTTCCTGTTTGCCAGCCAGTTCTCTATCCACATCAATACTGAACCCCCAATGCCGTATGCTTTAAGTTTATATACTAGTCTCTTATGTGGGACCTTGTCGAAAGCCTTCTGGAAGTCCAGATACACCACATCCACTGGTTCTCCCCCATCCACGCTACTAGTTACATCCTCGAAAAATTCCACAAGATTCGTCAGACATGATTTACCTTTCGTAAATCCATGCTGACTTTGTCCAATGATTTCACCACTTTCCAAATGAGCTGCTATCCCATCTTTAATAACTGACTCTAGCAGTTTCCCCACTACCGATGTTAGACTAACTGGTCTGTAATTCCCCGTTTTCTCTCTCCCCCCCCTTCTTAAAAAGAGGGGTTACGTTTGCTACCCGCCAATCCTCAGGAACTACTCCAGAATCTAAAGAGTTTTGAAAGATTATCACTAATGCATCCATTATTTCCAGAGCTACTTCCTCAAGTACTCTGGGATGCAGCCTATCTGGCCCTGGGGATTTATCGGCCTTTAATCCATTCAATTTACCCAACACCACTTCCCGACTAACCTGGATTTCACTCAAGTACTCCTTTGACCCGCGGTCCCCTGCTATTTCCGGCAGATTATTTATGTCTTCCTTAGTGAAGATGGAACCAAAGTAGTTATTCAATTGGTCCGCCATATCCTTGTTCCCCATGATCAACTCACCCGTTTCTGACTGCAAGGGACCTACATTTGTTTTAACTAATCTATTTATCTTCACATATCTATAAAAACTTTTGCAGTCAGTTTTTATGTTCCCTGCCAGTTTTCTTTCATAATTTATTTTTCCTTTCCTAATCAAGCCCTTTGTCCTTCTCTGCTGGTCTCTGAATTTCTCCCAGTCCTCTGGTATGCTGCTTTTTCTGGCTACTTTGTACGCATCATCCTTTGCTTTGATACTATCCCTGATTTCCCTTGTTATCCACGGATGCACTACCTTCCCTGATCTATTCTTTTGCCAAATTGGGATGAACAATTTTTGTAGTTCATCCATGCAGTCTTTAAATGTCTTCCATTGCGTATCCACCGTCAACCCTTTTAGAATTGATTGCCAGTCAATCTTGGCCAATTCACGTCTCATACCCTCAAAGTTACCTTTCCTTAAGTTCAGAACCATTGTTTCTGAATTAACAATGTCACTCTCCACCCTAATGAAGAACTCGACCATATTATGGTCACTCTTGCCCAAGGGGGCACGCACAATAAGACTGCTAACTAACCCTTCCTCATTACTCAATACCCAGTCTAAAATAGCCTGCTCTCTCGTTGGTTCCTCTACATGTTGATTTAGATAACTATCCCTCATACTTTCCAAAAAATCCTCTTCCTCAGCGCCCCTGTCAATTTGATTCACCCAATCTATATGTAGATTGAAGTCACCCATTATAACTGTTTTGCCTTTGTCGCACACATTTCTAATTTTCTGTTTTATACCATCCCCAACTTCACTACTACTGTTAGGTGGCCTGTACACAACTCCCACTAGCGTTTTCTGCCCCTTAGTGTTTCGCAGCTCTACCCATACCGATTCCACATGCTCCAAGCTAATGTCCTTCCTTTCCATTGCGTTAATCTCCTCTCTAACCAGCAACGCTACCCCACCTCCTTTTCCTTTCTCTCTATCCCTCCTGAATATTGAAGTTGTACAGGACCCTAGTGAGACCACATCTGGAGTATTGTGTGCAGTTTTGGTACCCAAATTTGAGGAAGGACATTTTTGCTATTGAGGGAGTGCAGCGTAGGTTCACAAGGTTAATTCCCGGGATGGCGGGACTGTCATATGCTGAGCGAATGGAGTAGCTGGGCTTGTATACGCTGGAATTTAGAAGGATAAGAGGGGATCTTATTGAAACATATAAGATTATTAAGGGTTTGGACATGCTAGAGGCAGGAAACATGTTCCCGACTTTGGGGAAGTCCAGAACCAGGGGCCACAGTTTAAGAATAAGGGGTAGGCCATTTAGAACGGAGATGAGGAAACACCTTTTTAATCAGAGAGTTGTGAGTGTGGAATTCTCTGTCTCAGAGGTCGGTGGAGACTGGTTCTCTGGATACTTTCAAGAGAGAGCTAGATAGGGCTCTTAAATATAGCGGAGTCGGGGGATATGGGGAGAAGGCAGGAATGGGGTACTGATTGGGGATGATCAGCCATGATCACATTGAATGGCAGTGCTGCCTTGAAGGGTTGAATGGCCTACTCCTGCACCAACTGTCTATTGTCTTGCAGCTGGCTTGAGCCAATGGTCCAAAACTTACCTCTTAAAACTCACTGTCTATGCCTCTATCCTTCTGTGGGATGTCAATATTGACAACCTTTTGCTGATGAGATGAGATTGTGGGCAACAATATGCAGTTGTGTCTGTTGCTTGCTTGTTAAAGCTCTGCTGATGGATTATGATTTTGATAGTCACGAGCAATCTCGTCCATAAGGATCTCCCGGCGAGGTACAGTGAAAGGCGAATCGGAGCCCTAGGTCGGCGGTGAGGCCAGAGTCCCTGCGAGAGTTATGTGGCTGGGGCCTGGGTTGGCGCCATGGAGGCATATGGCAAGGATCCGGTAGCGATAGTGGAGAGGTCAGTGCGGCAGTCGATGGGGGCGCCGACCGACAGACGAGGACGAGCCACCTGGAGTGAGGACGCCGCTGCTGAGGGAAGGAACAAATGAGGACCCGGCGTAAGGGGACTTCCATGAGGGGGGGGGAGAGAACAATGGACAATGGAGGACCTGGAGTGAGGGGGGGGGGGGGGTGCGCCATGAGGGGGTGCAGGTGGGGAAGGGGGAGAACAAAGGGGGACCTGGCACAGATACTGTGTATACTTTGTAACTTTGTCAGCACCCTTATTTGGCGACTATTTGCATAACTTGGGTATGCAAGCAAAGATTTTCACTGTGACTTATAACATGTGACAATAGTATTCATTGATAATAATGATGCATCAACATCATTAACTTTATCCCATAAGCATGCAAAAGGCTTTCAATATCTCCCGAGAATCTCTATGCCACAGTCAGACTGGATGGAAGAAAGCTCCCTGCTTGGAACCTCTCTTTAATGATAAATTGCTGTGCAGACCTCTTCAAGTGGCATTTTGGATTGAGCACTCTGTAGTAGACTGAGGCAAAGAAAGAGAGTGCCTTGACTGAAGATCTGTTGCTAGAGGTTTATACAACAACCCCGTAGATCAAACTTTATCGTTGTCAAGCTCAAGGTGTATATTAGAGATGAAAAACGTTGCATATCAATTATATTCATTAAAGTCATTGAAAAACGATAGACAATTATATTTTAAAAATCGGTATGATACATATGAGAAATCTTCTTTTATAAAAATAATTATGTCTATTTTTAAGACTTTTGACAGACAGCCAAGTTAAAATGTTTATGTTGGTTCCTGTTGTCTGTGTACTAAGTATGTCCTGTCTGACACAGTAAAGTGTGTAAACATAAAGGGTGCATCCAAGATTAGACATGGTTGCATACATGGAATAATAAAAAAATACCAAGTTTACACAAAAATAAATAAATTGGCACCATGTCACTAGATTGTGTTATAACTGAAAAGTTACAACACAATTAAAGGATTTTAAGGTTATTATAATCTAAAGAATGATGCTCAAACTGTGTGATCATCAGAATATCAGCTTTGTATCACTGCATTAAGCACTGTATATTCATCCTTGTTTCCTGAAAAACTGATGGATCATTTATCACATTTCTTATCATGTGTTGAAGGTGCATGCTATTTCATAACAAGTGCGTAGTATATAATATGATTCTGTTTATCACCATTGCTTTTCCTATATTCATTAGTATGTCTCCACTGCATGTACATAATCCAAACTCGCATTTCAATGCCAAGAATATATTGCAATTTGGGAGATTGTGATCTTCAAAGAAAATGTTAATTCAGTATATCTTCTGTATTCTCAGGTACACGTTAAAGTTAAAATAAGTTACTAACCCCCTTTATCTAATAATTAACAATGAATATTGTACAAATAAAAACAAAGTAAGAATTGCTCGCTCTTTATCTGAGTCCTCTTTGTCATATGTTGTTGGTGCAGGATGGTGATTTATAGAAACATAGAAAAATACGTGCAGGAATAGGCCGTTTGGCACTTTGAGCCAGCACCGCCATTTAATATGATCAGGGCTGACATCCTCATTGACACGTTTATTACCTCTAGATTTGATTATTCCAATGTTCTCTTTGCCAAACTCCAATATTCAACCGATATGGACAGGTGCTCATCCAAATTCTGCTGCCCAAAATGTAGCTAATTTCAAAGTTTCATTCACTCACACAAGAGCCTCATCTCACCTAAACTGCCACCTTCCCTAATGATGCCTCACTTTTAAAATCCCTAATTTCAAGTTCTTCCTGGCTGTGCTTCAACTCATCAACTGTGTCTCTAAAACCTCTGCAAGCCCGACAATCTGGTGACATCCCAATGCTCCTCCATTTTATGCCTTGAGCTCACCCTGAACTGAATCATTCCAATTGAAGTGGCCTGCTTACAGCTGGCATGAGCCAATGGTCCAGAACTTACCTCCTAAAACTCATTGTCTACATCTCTATTATCTCTGGGATGTCAATATTGGCAAACTTTTGCTGATCAGGCAGAGATAGATAGATTCTTGATTAGTACGGGTGTCAGGGGTATGGGGAGAAGGCAGGAGAATGGGGTTAGGAGGGAGAGACAGATCAGCCATGATTAAATGGCATAGACTTGATGTGCCAAATGGCCTAATTCTGCTCCCATCACTTATGACCTTATGATCAGATGAGATTGTGGGCAGCAAAATACAGTTGTATCTGTTGCATGCTTGTTAAAGTTCTGCTGGTGGAATATGATTCTGATAGCCACGAGTGATCTCATCCATAAGGATCTTAATAATGATGCATCAACATCATTATCTTTATCCCATAAACATGCAAAAGACTGAACATCTTCCAAGAATCTCTGTGTCGCAGTGTCAGACTGGAAGGAAGGAAGCTCCCTGCTTGGGACCTCTTTTTAATGATGCACTTCTGTCCAGACCTCTTCAAGTGGCATTTTGGATTGAGCACTCTGTGGTAGACTGAGGCAAATAAAGAGAGCGCCTTGACTGAAGATTATAGTGCTAGAAGTTTAAGGTTCCCAAGCTCAAGGTGTATATTAGAGATAAAAAATGTTTCACATCAATTATATTCATTGAAGTTATTGCAAATTACAAAAATAACAGTGACAATGATATTAACTATATTGACATGATAGATACATATGAAATTTCTTATTTAGTAAAAATAATTATATAAATTTTTAAGACTTTTGAAAATCAGCCAAGTTAAAATGTTTATGTTGGTTCTTGTTGCCTGTGTACTAAGTATGTCCTGTCTGACAGTGTGTAAAATATAAAGGGTGTATTCAAGATTTGACATGATAGTTTAATTCAGTTTAGTTTAGAGATACAGCGCAGCAGTAAGTAAGTAAGTAAGTAAGTAAGTTTATTGGCCAAGTATTCACATACAAGGAATTTGCCTTGGTGCTCCGCCCACTAGTAACAACATGACATACAGTGACAGTTATGAATGACTCAGAAAACACTATACATTTATAATAATAAAACATTAATGATAAAGCACAATTGATCAAGCATGTGCACCAACAAAATACCAGATCAAAGGGAGGCTACAGATTTTTGGCTGTTGAGTAGAGCAACTACTCGCGGATAAAAACTTTTTTTATGTCTGGTTGTGGCAGCTTTGACTGTCCGGAGTCGCCTTCCAGAGAGAAGTGATTCAAAGAGTTTGTGGCCAGGGTGAGAGGAGTCAGAGATGATCTTGCCCGCTCGCTTCCTGGCCCTTGCAGTTTACAGTTCATCCATGGAGGGAAGGTTGCAGCCAATAACCTTCTTTGTTGATCGGACGATTCGCTGCAGCCTTCATGTGTCGTGCTTGGTGGCTGAGTCAAACCAGACCATGATGGAGAAGGTGAGAACAGACTCTACGATGGCAGTGATGGCCAAAACAGGCCCTTCGGCCCACTGGTCCGAGCCGACTCATGATCCCCGCATATTAACACATATTAACACTAAATTATTTACATTTACCAAGCCAATTAACCTACAAATCTGTACGTCTTTGGAGTGTGGGAGGAAACCGATGATCTCTGAGAAAAAACAGAGAAAACAAATTGCTGACATGGAAGATTTAAAAAAATAACAAGATTACATGAAAATAAATAATAAAAATAGGTGCAGGAATAAGCCATTCGGCCCTTCGAGCCAACACCACCATTCAATATGAGCATGGCTGATCATCTAAAATCAGTACCCCGTTCTGCTTTTTCCCCATATCCCTTGATTCCTTTAGCTCAAAGAGCTAAATCTAACTCTCTCTTGAAAACATCCAGTAAATTGGCCTCCAATACTTTCTGTGACAGATAATTCCACAGACTCACATCTCGCTCGGTGGAGACTCCCCCAACATCGGGAACATTTTTCCTGCATCTAGCCTGTCCAATCCCTTAAGAATGTTATATGTTTCTTTGAACCCCTTTCATCCTACTAAATTCCAGTGAATACAAGCCCAGTCGACCCATTGTTTCATCATATGTCAGTCCCGCTATTCCCACGTATTAACCTGGTGAACCTATACTGCACTCCCTCAATAGCAATAATGTCCTTCCTCAAATTATGAGACCAAAATTGCACACAAAACTCCAGGTGTTGTCTCACCAGGGCCCTGAAAACTGCAGTAGGACCAACTTGCTTCTAAACTCAAATCCTCTCGCAATGAAGGCCAAGATTCCGTTAGCTTTCTTTACTGCCTTCTGTACCTGCATGCTTACCTTCAGTGACTGATGTACAAGCACACCCAGGTCTACTTGCACCTCCCCTTTTCCTAATCTGACACCATTCAGATAATAATCTGCCTTCCTGTTCTTTCTACCAAAGTGGATAACCTCACATTTATCCACATTATACTGTATCTGCCATGCATCTGCCATGCATCTGCCGACTCACCCAACCTATCCAAGTCATCCTGCAGCCTCATAGCATCGAAGTCGGGTCGCAGCTGCGCGCCGCCACAGCTCTTCCCACTCCGAAGTCGGCCAACTCCGTGATGTCAGGTCTGCAGGCTCCGCGACTGGAGACCCCAGGTTAGTCCCGGTTGGAGGCGGCCGCCGGCTCCTCGATGTTAGGCCAAACGACATTGGAGACCCGACAGGGTAAAAGTCGTGGACCCGTACAGGGAAGAAATTAACAGTCAAGCTTGACTTCCCCTTCATAAATCCATGCTCACATTGACAAATCCTGTCACTGCTTTCCAAATGCACTGCTACAACATCTTTAATAATCGACTCAAGCATCTTCCCCACTACTGATGTTAGGCCAACTGGTCTATAATTCCGTTTTTTCTCTCCCTCCTTTCTTAAGAAGTGGACTTACATTGGCTATCCTTCAGTCCCCAGGAACTGATCCAGAGTCAAGAGAACTTTGGAAAATGATGACCAATGCATCCATGATTTCTAGGGCCACCTCCTTGAGTACTCTGGGATACAGACCATCAGGCCCTGGGGATGTATCTGCCTTCAGTCCCAACAGTTTACCTAACAGTTTCCTGACTAAAGTGGATTCCCTTCAGTTCCTCCATCCCACTAGATCCTCAGTCCCCTAGTATTTCTGGGAGATTGGTTAAGTCTTAACTAAGGTAGACACAAACAAAGTATTTGTTTAACTGTTCTGCCACTTCCTTGTCTCCCATTATAAATGCACCTGCTCTGATTGTAAGGAACCTACATTTGCCTTCACTAATCTTTTTCTTTTTTACATATCTAAAGAAGCTTTTAGTCAGGTCATTTAAGACTGAGGTGGGAAAAAACGTTTTTACCCAGAGAGTTGTGAATTTATGGAATTCCCTGCCACAGAGGGCAGTGGAGGCCAAGTCACTGGATGGATTTAAGAGAGAGTTGGATAGAGCTCTAGGGGCTAGTGGAGTTCAGGGATATGGGGAGAAGGCAGGCACGGGTTATTGACAGCGGATGATCAGCCATGATCACAATGATTGGCGGTGCTGGCTCAAAGGGCCGAATGGCCTCCTCCTGCACCTAATTTCTATGTTTATATGGTTCTATGTCAGTTTTTATATTCCCACAAGCTTTCTTTCGTGCTCTTTTTTATATATCTACAATGACTTAACTTTAAAAGTAATTGAATGTGCATGACCATCTCATTAACCTTATTCAGATACAGAGGCATACAAATGCAAACCCTTCTTCTTGTTATGTTTCTGTTTGTTTCAGTTCAACAGTCCTATGTTTTTCTGGAGACAGGAACTAAAGATGCTGCTTTACAAAATAGGCACAAAGTGTTGGAGTAAGTCAGCAGGTCAGGTAGCATCTCTAGAGAACATGGATAGGCGATGTTTCGGGTTGGGCCTCTTCTTTAGACCGATTGTGATGTGGGGGTGGGAAGCTACAAGGGAGGTAGCGCAGGTCAAAGACAAAGTGATAGGTGGATATAGGTGAGGGGGGGAGAAAGGCTAGAGATGAAAAGACGAAAAGTGTGAGAAGATGCGCAAATTGTGAAGCCAGAGGAAGGAATATAGGTTTCAAGGTCAGTTTATTGTCACATGTACCAATTAAGGTATAGTGAAATTTGAATTACCATACTGCCATACTAAATGAAAAGCAACAAATCACACAGTCACATAAAATAAAAGTTAACCACATTCCCACATTCATCACTGCGATGGAAGGTAATAAAGTCCAAGCGAATGTGCAAGCGACCAGAAAAATGGGAAACAATAAAGGGTAGTAGATCACAATTAGTGAATAAAGGCCTTGGCAGAACATGCAGGTGCAATTACACTTCTATCAGGTCTCCCCTCAGCTTCTGCAATCCAGAGTCAACAATTTAAATTTCTCCAACCTTTCCTTGTAGCTAATGTCCTGTAATCCAGGCAGCATCCTGGTAAACCTCTTCTGTACCTTCTCCAAAGCCTCCACATCCATTTTGTAATGGGTGAAATAGGTAAATCCAAAGAGCATTCAAGGAAAGACAGATTAAAACCTTTGATTTCATAGGAATGTCTTAGAACTAGGCACCTCTTTGGCATTGCTCACTGTAGTTTGGTCACTGTAATCCTCAACAAGCAGAAGTTCGATTGGAAAGCCTGACAGGACTTAAGATACCATGAACTGGCAGTATTGGGGAGTATAGCCTAAGACTTACGTTTCCTGGTGAATTTTGTTCACTCTGCAGCAAAACCACAGCAAAAAATAATAAACAAAGGTGCTTGACTTTGTTTATTTACATATGATTCCGGTAAGGGTGAATTCAAGTAGTTCCATTCCTTGCGTTGATATGCACACTACCTGCTGTAGAACCAGCCTGGTAGTTTTCCTTCTTCAGGACTTGCCCAGTTCAGTAAATGGTAACACTTTCAAGCCACTTGTGGTAACCGACATGGAAGTCACTCATCGAAGTTCATTCTAAACACATTCTGACACCATGCTTCTTTCAAATCAAAGGATGGTGTGATGTTTCAGGTCGGGACACTTCTTCCCACATATTTCCAGACCCACTCCCGGCCCAGCTTTCGACAGACATTAATCATAACTATGAACTGTCTTTGGTTGCACCAAGGAATTTTGTTTAGCTCTGATTTCTGAGTGAGGAGGCAGGAAAGTTTAGTTTATTGTCACGTGTACAGAGGTACAGTGAAAAGCTTTTGTTGCGTTCTAACTAGGCAGTGGAAAGACAGTCTGAAGAAGGGTCTCGACCCGAAAGGTCACCCATCCTTCTCTCCAGAGATGCTGTCTGTCCCGCTGAGTTACTCCAGCATTTTGTGTCTACCTTTAGCAGAAAGAAAATAAAAGATGCAAGAGATTGCTTGCTGCCGGATGCTAACAAAAACTCAAGGTATGCCTACTTTGAAGAAGTTCTCCTCCTCCCTCCGACAAGAGTTTTGCTTCACCCTCTCTCGCTGCGCCCCTATCTGTGATTCCACCAACTCAACATCTGCTTTAATCTGTGTAGGGAGGTACTGCAGATGCTGGTTGAAAACGAAGAAAGACACAAAATGCTGGAGTAACTCAGTGGGACAGACAGCATCTCTGGAGAGAAGGAATGGATGATGTTTCGGACTAGTCTGAAGAACAGTCTCGGGTCACGATTGTTTACTCTATCGTCTGTTTTAATCGGTCGTTTTCACACCTTACCCTTCCATATCTCTAGTTTCCCTTTCCCCTGACTCTCAGTCTGAAGAAGGGTCTCAACCTGAAACATCATCCATTCCTTCTTCCCTGAGATGCTGCCTGACCCACTGAGCTACTCCAGCATTTTGCATCTATCTTTAGCGGAAAGACTATTCATGATTACACTTGCATCCATGTGCACACAGAGAGCTACACAGGGTTGACCCGTGCATTGCAGTCTGCGCAGCGAGTCACGCCCGTGCCAAGGCTGCACATGATTACAATTGCATCAATGTATACACACAGCTACACCGCGTTGACTCATGTATTGCGTTCTGCACTGCGAGTCCAGGGTCTTGGGTCCAAAGATCGTATAGCAAGCAATATAGATCACTCGACGAAAAAGACATTGTACGGTCATGGGCAGATTCATGGGTAATTTTCGGCCCCATTTCCATAACTGGCTTCCGTCTCCACACCAAAGATCCCACAGCGGAGCAAAGATAACTAATGCAGAGACGGAAGCCGGTTATGGAACCATCCTCGTAAAAATAAAAGTTATTTGGTAAAAATCTTCTCTCATTTTCAGTATTATAATTTATTAACACAAACTGTTCCCCCGCAACGTTGATTACACTGCGAGTCGGGTCGGGTTACGGAAATGGATGAAAAAAAGGCCCACATTCCGTTCCGTTGCATACTACACGTCAGCCATTGCATTTAGCAGGACTGATCTATCTTGCTCCACTATAGGATCTTTGCTTGGGTCCAAACACACACACGGCTACAACGGGGTGACCACTGCAGTCTGCACAGGATTACAATTGCAAATTTTGTTTTTTTTGGTGTGTTTAAATGTGTGTTTTTGAGGTTCCTCCTCCGTTTCGGTCCATGGAGAGGTGACTTTTTCCATGTCACCTCCCCTGTGGTCTAACAGCAAGGATCGGTGCAGCCTTTCCAGGAGAAGTGCCCGGGGCTTCAGCGGCGGGCGCAGCGTGGACTCTCGGCGTGGAGCGGGCCAGCCCACGGCGGAGGGGAGCGCTCCGTTCACTGGCCCGCGGCAGCCTGAAGGTCTGCAGAGCTCCAGCCGGCGCGCGACCTGGGCCTGGGATCCCTTGTTGGGGACCTGGGGGAGAAGAGCTCTGACCGCCGACCCGCAGCCTACTTCTACCGCGGACTTGCCATCAGGAGCGGGGTCCCTCACCGAGGATCCCTGGAGGGGAGTTTCGACCACCAGCCCTGCGGTCTGCAGTGCTTCGGGCTGTGACGCGGCGGGAAATTTAACTCTTCGACGGCCGGGCTGCAGCCTACACCAACCTGAAGCCGTGGTCTCCGGCAGGGAAACACCGATTCAGGACTTACCAGGACTTTTTACCTTGTCTGAACATCTGGATGCCCGTAGCGGCGGATGCGGAGTGTTGAGGTCCCGACCACGGGGGAAAATTGAGGAGGACTGGCCAAATTTTGTGCCTTCCACCACAGCGATGAATGTTGTGGTGGATGCTTGTGTTACATTTTTATTGTGTTTTTGTGTGTTCTTTTTCATTGTACCGCTGCTGGCAAATTCATTTCACGAATAAAACTGATTGATTGATTGAAATGGTCTTGGATCCCAAACACACATACGACTACGCACGGTTGTCCACTGCGGTCTACAGCCACACACAGCTACACTGGGTTGACCACTGCAGTCTGCACTGTGAGTCGAGCCCAGGCTGCACATAATTCCAATTGAAATGGTCGGGTCCACATATACACACCCGCACACACATACACACGGCTACACGGGGTTCACCACTGCGGTCCACAGCAAAGATACTAGAGCTCCCCTAGTATCTTTGGTCGACAGCCTGCACTGCGAGTTGCGCCAGTGCCCAGGCTGCACATGATCCAGCGCTGCTGAGTGCCCACCATCCCCATGGACTGTCTCCCTCGAATGGTCACGTGGCACAAACACATCTGCACTTTAGTCTGTTTTTGGTTTTGATTGTTTTGCTGTTCTAATGTTCTTTCCACAAACCTTGTTCTCGGGGTATCTAAACCTAAATGTTATTAGTCGTTTAAGTTATGACATCGGATGGAGTTGCAAACCAAATCTCGTTGCACTTATGTGTAATGACAATAAAATATATTATTATTATTATTATTATTATTATTATTATTCAATTGCAAATGGTCTTGGGTCCATACAGACGGCTACACGGGGTTGACCACTGCGGTCTGCACCAAAGATCATAGTGCTTTAGTATGTTTGGTCTACACTGCGAGTCGCACCCAGGCTCAAAGGTACTAGAGATCAGAGATCTTTGCTGGAGATACATCTTTGCCCCGCCCGTCCGTCCGTCTCGCGAGAGGCGGCAGTTTGGCAGCGGGGGCGCGTGCGGGCTGTGCCGGCCGGGGCTGCTCGAGTCGCGGCCGCTCGCTAACGGTCCGCAGCAATGGCCGCCTTCAGGAGACTCGCGTCGCTGCAGCGCTGGTGCTGGCGCTGGTGCCCCGGCCCTGGGCGTCCCGGCCCGCAGCCAGGGGGCAAGTGGCGGCCGATGCTGGTGCTGATGCCGGCTGCGGCTGTGGCTGGGAGGCGAGGGCTCTGGGTGGCGGTGGCGTGCGGCGCGGCGACGGCCACCGCCTCCTGGTGCTGCTACGACGCGGAGCCGGAGGATGGGAGCAGGAGGTGGGCTCTGCCCTCCGCTGATGTGCCGGTGCCGGTGGTGAAAGCCAAGGGAAAGGCCAAGGTAGGAGCCGCAACGGTGTGTGAGTGGGATGCGGAAGCTCAGCGGTCGGCTGGTCGAGAGACCGCTACGCTTCCAACAGCCACCTGTCACCAGACCAATGTATCACAGTACAAATAGAAGATTACTCGCAATAATATCATTAATATTTGGTGCATAATATTCAGCTATCTCTCTTCACAAGACTGGTCTTTTTTTTGCACAGGTATATGTCCTTGGGATGCTGCACCATTTGTTGCAAACGCCTCCCAGTGATCCTGCCCTGACCTACCCACGGAGAACCTCGGATGCACCGTGTTCAGCTGATCTGGCAGTAGCTATGCAGCACCACTAACTGAAAAAAAAAACATTACCTATTTTCAGGCCTTTTATCCAACATAAAATGATCCCAAACCTCAGAAGGGGCTATTAGAACAGATTTCCAAACTCTTAGAGAGGGATGGTCAGGTTTTTGGCACATGCTCAAGTATGGTGAGGGTAGTGTTGGTACAAGGAAAGTCTTCGTGTTTCTACGTGCTGGGCCCTGGACAGTTTGAGATGTTAAAGCCCAGGAATTTGAAAATGATAACTCTCTCCTCTGCCGTTCGAGCAATGAAAACTGCTGGTGGTCTCCCAAATTCAACTTTCTGAAGTCAACGATCTGTTCCTTGGAAACATAAGAAACTGCACATGCTAAAATTTTGAGCAAAACACAAAGTGCCAGAAGAACACAACGGGTCAGGCAGCATATCTGGAGTGAATGGGCAGGTAACATTTTGGGTCGGACCCTTCTTCAGACTGATGGAGTGGAAGGGGATAAGCTGAAAAAGTGGGGATGAGGCAAATCCTGGCAACTGATAGGTGGGTACAGGTCATAAGTGATAGGAGCTGAATTAGGCCATTCAGTCCCTTGACAAACTCCACTATTCAATCAATCTCTCCCTTCAAACCCCATTCTCCTGCCTTCTGTCCATAACCTTGACACCCATACTAATCAAGAATCTATCTGTCCCTGCCTTAAAAATATCCATTGACTTAGCATCCGCACCCTTCTGTGGCATAAAATTCCACAGATTCACCACGCTCTGACAAAAGAAATGCCTCCTCATCTTCTTTCTGAAGGAACATCATTTAATTGTGAGGCAATTACCTCTTATCCTGGACTCTCCCACTAGTGGAAACATCCTCTCCACATCCACTCTATCAAGCCTGTCACTATTCGGTACGTTTCAATCAAAGATACTGGAGGAGCAAGATAGGCCACTCCTCCGAAATCCAATGGACTGACGTGTAGTACGTAACGGAACGTCACGGCCACCATTTTTTAATGCAACACGAATTCCGGTATGCCTCCCGCTGTGTAATCCGCTCTATCATCTATGGTGTAATCAGTGTTGTAGGGAACAGTGTTTGATAGAGCGCATCTATCACCTTACATATTTTAGTTAATTTTATTGTAAATAATTTCCCCCTGTTCCCACATTTCCTTCCCATCTTTCCTCCCCAGCCCCCTCCTTTGCGTAGTTTCCCTTGCATTGTATTGTGCAGTTTCCCTTGTATTGCTTTAACACACATAGTGCACAAAATTAAATTTAACATATATATATTTATATGAATGTGTGTTTGTGTGTGCCTGGATGTGAGAGGCAAGTTAGAGATAAATAAAGTTCATTCTCATGGATCAGAAGCAACTTTGATTTAAAGCATCATTATTACTTTCTTTATCTTATATGTAAGATGATGTACATAAACCATAAAGGCAATTATATATATATTGATATACATAAATATATGCACATATATATACACACACACATATATACACACACATATATACACAAACATAAATATACATACATATATACATATACATGCATATATACACATAAATGCATATTTACACATACATATATATATACATATGATCATTTTCCAATGATCAATAGATTCAGGATCAGTTCCTGTGAATTGCAGGATAGCTAATGTTATCCCACTTTTCAAGAAAGGAGCGAGAGAGAAAACGGGAAATTACAGACAAGTTAGTCTGACTTCGGTGGTGGGAAAGTTGCTGGAGTCAATTATTAAAGATGTAATAATGGGGCATTTGGATAGCAGTAAAACGATTAGTCCAAGTCGGCATGGATTTATGAAAGGAAAATCATGCTTGACTAATCATCTGGAATTTTTTGCCATAAGGCTCGGTGTTGGGGCCACAACCGTTTACCATATATTAATAATTTGGAAGAGGGAATTAGGAGCAAAACTAGTGCATACATACCTACATATTTAAATTCAGCCGATAAGTTGGTCAAATAACATGGGGATATTCTTGCTTTTTTTTTATTAGATATGGATTTTTGAAATGTGCATGTCTCATAACGACACATTTGTGGGGTCAGCCGTATATTGCACCAACCCCCACAATTTCAAATAATTCTAAATTGAACTTCATATTCTGCCCAAAACAGGTGACAGACTCTGTGAGAGAGAAGGGGGGAGAGGGTGGACTGAATGGATTATTGGGCTGGCAGTTCAGTCACCTACTCACGGCTGGTGGGCTGGCAGTGCAGTCACTGACAGCTGGTGGGCTGGCAGTGCAGTCACTGACAGCTGGTGGGCTGGCAGTGCAGTCACTCACGCCTGGTACGCTGGCAGTTCACTCAGTCACCCCTGCTCCCTTCACCCTCCCATTCTGCTCCTTGCCATTCCCCTCCCCCCCCCCCCCCCCATGCATTCAGTCCATCTCCTCACAACCTCCCCCCATGCACTCTTAGTGGCTCTCCCACAAAGCATCCATTCCTGCCCATTAGATTCCCATTGTGATGAAGAACACGCAGGCATGAAAAGTGGGAAAAGGATTTATTAAAGTTTACAATGTGAACAACTCTTAAAATATCAAACAATTTAAATGTCAAAGATGAGAATTATTAAGTTGTTTCTTGTTGTGTCGTGTCTCTTGTTGCTGCTCACTGCGTCTTCATGTCTCTTAATGTCATCTGAAATTTACAGAAAATATCATTTAGGATTTACTAATAAGAAAAAAATGATTATAACTACATACCTGCAGAATGGATGATGTATCACTTAAGTGCAATTGTTTTCAGTTGTGTGGAGAGACCTGTATATTGAAGATGCTTTTTGTCTCTAATATGTCAATTTACCTTAACATAGAAACATAGAAACATAGAAAATAGGTGCAGGAGTAGGCCATTCGGCCCTTCGAGCCTGCACCGCCATTCAATGTGATCATGGCTGATCATCCAACTCAGTATCCCGTACCTGCCTTCTCTCCATACCCCCTGATCGCTTTAGCCACAAGTGCCACATCTAACGCCCTCTTAAATATAGCCAATGAACTGGCCTCAACTACCTTCTGTGGCAGAGAATTCCAGAGACTCACGACTCTCTGTGTAAAGAATGTTTTCCTCATTTCGGTCCTAAAGGAATTCCCCCTTATCCTTAGACTGTGACCCCTTGTTCTGGACTCCCCCAATATCGGGAACAATCTTCCAGCATCTAGCTTGTCCAACCCCTTAAGAATTTTGTAAGTTTCTATAAGATCCCCCCTCAATCTTCTAAATTCCAGCGAGTACAAGCCGAGTCTATCCAATCTTTCCTCATATGAAAGTCCTGACATCCCAGGAATCAGTCTGGTGAATCTTCTCTGTACCCCCTCTATGGCAAGGATGTCTTTCCTCAGATTTGGAAATGTAGAACTGCTTATTAAAATCTTCTTACAAAGACCATTAAGTGTTTTATTTCTATCCTCCTTTGGACCTAAGGCATAGAAGGGCTTCCAACACTCATGCAGAGGGAAGGGAGAGGGGTAGAGAGAGGTAGGGGGTAGAGAGGGATAGAGAGAGGTAGAGGGGTAGAGAGAGGGGTAGAGAGTGGAACGATGGCACGTTATAACGCGCAGCCGTCCCATTCCGACCACCGCCACCGAACCCCGCACCCCATCATTGCACCCCAATCTTTGATTGCACCCTTCTTCACGGCAGGCTTGCGATCTTTGATTGTGATGTCTCGACAATTCGGGGGGCATAACCGGTAACAGCCGCCGCGTTCCCGGACTCGAATTTGAGCTCGAAAAAGTTCCTGGGCACTGGGCCTAATGTGTCCTGCGGGCCATATTTAGGAGACCCCTCCTTTACAAGAACAAAACCAAAAATGTACAGAAGTGTTAAAATTGATTACTTTATTATTGTGGTAAGTAAAGGTCTATTAAATATAATTCTAATAACTAACTCTCTAATGTACCGACAAACCTAGTTTCCCAATGACCGTTCATAGGAGAACAGAAAATAACATTTTCTGGACAGAATAATATTGACAGAAAATAATAATATTTCCTCACCTTTCTTTGTTGTTGGGGAACCTGAAGAAAGACAGATTGAGTCGTCCACATCAGCGATTAGGGCAATTTATTCTGAACAGTAGCACCTGCAGCAGTGAGCTGTAGATGTGGACGCCATGACAGGGGGTAGTCCAGTAAAATGGCGTCGACAATCACACATGTGATACTACGTTTTTTCGCTGAGTGGTGCATCTTGCTCCTCTATGATCTTTGGTTTCATTCTTTTAGACTCCAGTGAGTACAGGCCCAGTGCCATCAAATGCTCATCATATGTTAACCCACTCATTCCTGGTATCATTCTTGTAAATCTGGACCCTCTCCAGAGCCAGCACATCCTTCCTCAGATATGATGCCCAAAATTGCTCACCTTACTCCAAATGTGGCCTGACCAGCGCATTTTAGTGACTCAGTATTACATCCCTGTTTTAGTATTGATCCCCCTTGAAATTCGCCTTTTTTCTTACCGGTTTGATTTGCAAATTAACTTTAATTGCAGATTCCCTCCCCATTTAGAAAAAAGTCTACTCCTTTATTCCTACTACCAAAATGCATGACTCCATATTTTGCTACACTATAATTCCATCTGCCATTTCTCTACCCACTCTCCCAACCTGTCCCAAGTCCTTCTGCAGAGTCCCTGCTTTCTCTACACTACCTGCCCCTCCTCCTATTTTCATATCATCTGCAAACTTGGCTACAAAGCCTCCAATCCCCTCATCCAAACAATTAATATACAACGTGAAGAATAGCAGCCCAGCACTGAACCCTGCGGAACTCCGCTAGTCACTGGCAGCCAACCAGAAAACGCTCCCTTTATTGCCACTCTTTGCCTTCTGCCATCCGGCCAAGCTGCTATCCATGCTAGTATAAGCCCTTTTAGACCATATGGTGCAGTGACTAGTGAGGTGTTACAAGGCTCGGTGCTGGGACCCCAGTTATTTACAATATATATTAACAATATTAACAAGTTTAAGAATAGGAGTAAGCTATTTAGAATGGAGATGAGTAAACACTTTTTCTCACAGAGAGTGGTGAGTCTGTGGAATTCTCTGTCTCAGAGGGCAGTGGAGGCAGGTTCTCTGGATGCTTCCAAGAGAGAGCTAGATAGGGCTCTTAAAAATAGCAGAGTCATGGGATATGGGGAGAAGGCAGGAATGGGGTACTGATTTGGGATGATCAGCCATGATCACATTGAATGGCGGTGCTGGCTCGAAGGGCCAACATGGCCTACTCCTGCACCTATTGTCTATTGTCTATTGTCTAATTTAGTTGAGGGAATTAAACGTGACATCTCCAAATTTGCAGGTAACACAAAGCTGGGTGGCAGTGTGAGCTGCGATGAGGATGCTATGAGGCTGCAGGGTGACTTGGAGAGGTTGGGTGAGTTGGCAGATGCAGTAATGTTGGTAAATGTGAGGTTATCCACTTTGGTACCGGGAATAGGAACGCAGATTATTATCTGAATGGTGTCAAATTAGGAAAAGGGGAAAACAAACAAAAGTGCAACCAACATGGGTGTGCTTGTACATCAGTCACTGAAAGTAAGCATGCAGGCACAGCAGGCAGTGAAGAAAGCTAATGGCATGTTGGCCTTCATTGCGAGGGGATTTGAGTTTAGAAGCAAGGAGATCCTACAGCAGTTGTACAGGGCCCTGGTGAGACTACACCTGGAGTATTGTGTGCTATTTTGGTCTCCCAATGAGAGGGGATCTTATAGAAACATATAACATTCTTAAAAGATTGGACAGGCTAGATGCAGAAAAAATGTTCCCAGTGCCGGGGGAGTCCAGAACCAGGGGTCACAGTTTAAGAATAAGTGGAAGGCCACTTAGAACCCAGATGAGGAAAAAACATCTTCACCCAGAGAGTTGTGAATCTATGGAATTCTTTGCAACAGAAGGCATTGGAGGTCAATTCACTGGATGTTTTCAAGAGAGAGTTAGATTCAGCTCTTAGGGCTAAAGGAATCAAGGGGTATGGGGGAAAAGCAGGAACGGGGTACTGATTTTAGATGCTCAGCCATGATCACATTGAATGGCAGTGCTGGGCCTAATGGCCTACTCCTGCACCTATTTTTCTATGTTTCTGTGAGAGGGTTGATTCACAGGTTATAGGAGTAGAATTAGACCATTTGGCCCATCGAGTGTACTCCGCCATTTAATCATGGCTGATCTCTGCCTCCTAATCCCTTTTTCCTGCTTTCTCCCCATCACCTTTTGTCACCCGTTCTAATCATGACAGATGGGTGGAGTAAATGATGAAGACTATTCATGAAAAGTAGACAAAAGGGTGCTAGATAAGGAAAGGAGTGAAATGTAAACTTAGAGGTGAGATATGACACCTATGCTATGCCAGAAAGAATACGGGACTAGCCCCCAAAACAAGCATAAGCTAAAGATGGCTGCAATACAGGCCTGGCAGAGCATCACCAGAGAAGACACCTAGCAACTGGTGATATCCATGAATCGCAGACTTCAAGCAGTCATTGCATGCAAAGGATAGGCAACAAATACTAAACATGACTACTTTCATTTACATGACATTGCTGTATCTCAAACATTATGGTGCCCTGAAATGGGAGGGAGAGGGAGGGGGGGACTATGTATAAACACTGCTGTAATTTCTACATGGTGAATCCAATGTGTATAAAAATGGCCTTTATTAAAAGCTGACAATATGCACGTGATTTTTTTCTATTACAAATTGTAGAGTACAGAAGCAAATAAATAAATGATGGGTCTGTCTGAAACATTATCGAGGGCACTGTAGATCAAAATACTTTGACCTTATTATAGACACCTATGGATAAATCAAACCAACTTTGTTCATTTCTCCTTGTTATCAACTTTTGATGCATCCTGTTTCAATACTTCCTTCTTCACCATCCTATTGAAGACAGGTGAAAGACATCTAAAAAATATCTTTACTGATCTGTGTTTACAGGACAGTTATGCTGTTTATGTTTATGGTTCTGTTTTTGGTACATATAACAATCTTGATTTGAAAAATGAGGAAGTAATCTAAGTGAAAGTAACTACATTTTTACAGGACTTGACAGGGTGGATGCATAGAGGATGTTTTCTTTGGCTGAGGAATCTACAGGGAGGCATCATGGTCTCAGAGTAACAGGAAGGCCATTTAGTTGAGAGATGGGAAACATTTCTTCACGCACAGACTGCTGAATCTGGAATTCTGTGCACCGTGGAGGCTTTGCTTAGTTTAGAGATACAGCGCGGAAACAGGCACTTTGGCCCACCAAGTCCATGTAGACCAGCGATCCCCACACACTAACACTATCCTACACTCACTAGGGCCAATATACAATTTTACCGAAGCCAATTAATGTACAAATATGTACGTCATGGAGTGTGAGAGGAAACCTGAGATCCCTGAGAAAACCCACGCAGGACACGGTGAGAATGTATAAACCCTACAGACAGCACCCATAGACAGGATAGACAAGGCAGCAGGTCCACCGCTGTACCACCATGCAGAATCGTAATTGAGTTCATTCATAGAAAATTGGTGCAGGAGAAGGCCATTCGGTCCTTCGAGCCAGCACCGCCATTCAATATGATCATGGCTGATCATCTAAAATCAGTACCCTGTTCCTGTTTTTTCCCCATATCCCTTAATTCCTTTAGCCCTAAGATTTTTGGATATTGGAATGGAGTGTGGCGATAGTGATAGAAAAATGTGTTGTTTATGTATATTTCATTCAATATTGTAAATATTCTAATAAGTTAATAATGTACACCATAGGAGTTATAAAGCTGGTGAGACGTACTCCATTGCACATATAAATGGAGTCCACTGGGAAATTGAAACTGTATAAAAATAGTTTTTTCGGTTTTGTTTTTCATTAAATCCATTCATAAAATGTTAAACATTCTGAATGATAAACGTTATTCATCACTTCAAAATACTGGAATGTTTTTCCAGGAAAATTAGAAATGCATATTAATTGTGTACAAACTTGTAATGCTGAGGATTAGTGTCTTTGAAAGGAATGATAAACAACTATGTATTTTATTTTGAAAGTTACACTTGTGTTTATGAGCATTTGTGTCAAACATATAAGCTGTTATTCAATTAAGTTGATTGTTGTTAGAATGCATAATATGAAAGAATATAGAAATCCATAAGTCTGTACATGGAGTATTTGAAAAAAATGTCACATATGTGACATTGTATTGAAACATATTAATCATTGGCCAGATCAATGTGCCAACGAAAGCTCAGTTAATATTCAATTCAATTCAAAGGCAATGTTAAAGGTCATCTAATTTGAGATTTGTGCACAAAATCTTCGTAGTCATATTGTGATGGTGCAGCAGTAAAGTACTGGAGTAGTAATCCAGAGAATTGAGTTCATGACCCACTACAGCAGTACTTTAAATGTTGTAGTGACTGCACTATAGCTAACTTCATATACACCTCACATATTTGATTCTTAATTGATGTGAAATAAACTAGTAGCCATAAGCCACTAAATTGCCTGTGGTTTTTGAGGCAATTAGGAGTTGGAACTAAATGCTGGATTTTAAAGTGGCAGCCAAACATAATAAAATAAAATACATATTTGTGTCAAGTTCTGAAGAAGAGATTTTTGGCCCCTTGGCTGGTTTTAGACGGTGCCAAGGTAGTTAGAACTTGATGTTCTGACATATTTCTCAGCATTATTAAAAATAAATTAGCAGGCTTTTCATTACTGCTGTTCGTGCATTATTACTGTGTGTAAATTACGTATATGGTTAATTGGTCCAAACTACCGCTTTCTTCCTTCTCACCCTTATCTCTCATTTGTTTCTCTAATCCAGAAAATTGCTTTGTTTTAGTTTAGAGATACAGCGCAAAAATAAGCCCTTCCGCCCACTGGGTCTTCACCGTCCACATATTAACACTATCTTACACACACTCGGGACAATTTTTTACATTTACCTAGTCAATTTACATACATACCTGTACTTCTTTGGAGTGTGGGTGGAAACTGAAGGTCTTGGAGAAAACCCACGCGGTCACGGGGAGAATGTACAAACTCCGTACAGACAGCACCCGTAGTCGGGATCGAACCCGGGTCTCTGGCGCTGCAAGCGCTGTAAGGCAGCAACTTTACTGCTGCACCACTGTGCTTCTCTGAAACTCTGTTCATTTGAATGTCCTTCCTTTTATTTGATGTTCTATTTAAGTTCAGACAAGAATGTTTTGAAACACCCTAGGAACTTTTTGAAGCTTTTTGTTTCAGGCTGTCGTATTCTATGAGGAACACTATATTGGCAGTTCATATGTTTGTATATATTACAATACAGCATCAAAAATGGATCTCTCACACTTTTTGCTGCTAAGTACCAACTAAGTACTTTCTTAAAGTCATATGGACCTCTTTTAAGATTTTAACACTCTTTGTTTGCTGCCAGATTTGTGCATTTAAGCTTAAAATTGAATGAAAGTGCACAACAGAGGTTTAAATAAATTGAATAATATGAAACTTGCCCTGTTTGGTACAGAAAACAACAAGCAGATAAATATTTTAAAGGAAACCCCTCAAGTGAAATGAGTGTGTAATTATTTAACAATGTAAGTCCCATTTCTCTGCTTGCATTGAGGGAGAATGCTTTAGATTTGTCACATATTCCAACTCCAGATATAATTACATAATTTTACAAAAACATAATAAAAGTAATAATATCAAGATCTCGTTGTCTTACTATTATTCTACATGTGCACATTGAATAATTTCCTTTTCAAAAATAAATTTTAAAAAAGTTTATATCCAAATGAGATTTCTGTGGCTGCTGTGCCAATGCAAACTTGCTGGTCAAAGTTCCTTAGAGCATCTTTCCAAAGCTTAGTCTGTTTTGGTACTTGGTTTTATTTGCAGCCATTGCAGAATATTTGCTCTTCGCCGTAAAAAGTAGAATGCATGGCAGGAGATTTTGTCTGCATGTTTACTGAGTTCTGGATATTATTTAATGACCATAGAGGAAGCAGATGAAGTTAGGTTTTGAAATTGTTAGTTCAGACCTTATCACTTGACAACTCCATAAATGGCAACTGTGATATTTTGGATAGGCACAAAGTGCTGGATCAACTCTGTGGGTCAGGCAGCATCAGGCAGATCTCAGTGTGTATAGTTGAGAACAGATTACATATCCATTCCTTTCCTTTTCAATCAATCAGAGTTTGAAGGGCAATACTCTTTGACTTTTGGAAAAGCTCAATTCGATGGGATGATGATATTTTAATCTGAAGTGCGAGATCAGTGTATTAACTGTTATCAGAAGACAAAACATAATCAAGATTTTCATCCAACTCTTCCCTGATTTAGCATTTTAAAAGTTGTGATTTTAACTGCCATTTCAAACACACAGGATACACTTCTCTGCACAATTAAATATAACTAAGATAAGCAAGCCATATATTCCAAAAGCATTCTACTAAAATAAGATTGGAAAGTATTTTTGTTCATATCACAGTTCATACACTCAATTAGTTAATGAAGCAGTCAGTTACTTGAGCGCCCAGTGCACATAAATGATGGGACTACCATCAAATATCAGTTACAAATCAGCCTAATATGACTACAATGTCAGTAACTCTGCAGAAGACAGTATAATTTACTAAAGCAACCCTGCAGATTTTCTTGGCAGTGGTATGGCCCAAGACTCTCCGTCAAATGTAAATGGTGATGTACATTTGGCAATGCAATAGGCCAGGCAATTAGACATTTTTAATATACCTTAATTTGTCATTATTGCAATGCATAGCAATATGGATTGAGACACATGTAAAATTTACCCCAAACATAAATCCCCCGAGATGGCTGTAGCCTTGGATATAGGAACATTTTGGGGCTTGACAATATCCTAAGTATAAAACTGAAGTCATATCCCATTGATCAAATGCCAAAGTTTGTACTGTAAACAACAGATAGGATAAATCTAATCTGTTAAAGATTGTCCAATCTGCCTGCTCTGAATTTTCAACAATGTGCAATTTACTGCTAAGTATCAACAATAATTTGCTTGCTAGTGCATAGTTTCAGTTTTGTTAGCATCACTCAGCTCCAGATCTTATTTGACCAAATATGCAGAAAGAGCTGAATTCCAGATGTGAGGTGGGAGTGACTGCACTTTAAGTATGAACCATTCAACAGTTACAAGGTTGAAGAGTTGAAGAATTTGCACACGACTTCAAGAAAGTGAACAAAATAACTTCTTGCCTTGGAGACTGGGATCACTTTTTCTAAACATCAGAATTGGATCTCAAATATCATCAAATACATTACCATTAATTATTAGACGGCCTTTTATAACGTAAATTAGATACTAATATTGCCAATTTAATAACTGTGGGTATTAAGAGGCTTTTAAGTAGTAAAAATCAATTTTTTGCTTTCAAGTTGAACAAAAAATAATAGTGCATATTTAATCTCTCGTAAATTAATAATATATTAACTATAGGCCATCTGCGTGATACACTTGTGGATATCGCTACATACAATCAAGCTCCCATAATATTAAATTCCAAATCCAACAATGGCAAAACTAGTATCCTCTCTCATTCTCTCTCTCTCTCGACTTTTAGTAATTGTTCTTTCTTATAATTAATTTGGTCTTTTAGTGCTATTGATTACAATACTGTTGAGGTATGGTTTCCATATTGAGTGATTTTTTTTGGTGTGTGCATAATTTCCCAGCTGTGGACAATTGTGACTGGAGGACATCTGTAAAAACGGAACCATGTTTTGTCACCTGGATTAAAAAGGGATCACATTAAACATTACAACTGAGGTCCAAGCCCAAAATTCCACAACATGTCTATTGCTGGTAGTGATTTAAATATAAATTTAGACTTCTTGGCAGCCAGATGTACTTTGTGTTGTACATGAAAATAAATATATCAGTGATATTTTTGGTGGTGCTCTTTATGATGTTGAATGCTAGACTTTAAAAAAGGACTTGCTAGCACTAACCTCTAAATAAACAAGAGACTCAAAAATGTTTATTTCTCATATGTGCTAAGAACAGTACATTGAACATTCTTACTTGCTGCAGCTTTACAAGCCTATTAACACAATAAGATGCAGATAAATAGGATTCAGTCTTTTTTTATGTAATGTGTATTTTACGTGAAGATCCCCTTCTGAATAAATGATCACATTTGCATTTGTAACTCTTTTCAAGAAAGGAAATTGAGTCACTCAGGTTCAGAAAGTTGTTAGGAGTCTCTGAAGGTTTTAGGTTGTATTGCTTTTGAGAGTAAATAGCATGTGAAGGGGAACTAATAGTCCAATGCTTTACTTGATCAGTGTAAGATTATAAGTAGGTACTTGTATTGTTCAGTGACATCCCTTTGAAGCACCGCACAAACAGACAAGCACGTGGCTGATATTTTGCTGCAGTTCTGCTGCTCTGGAAAGCCAGGGGAAAAAATAATGGTGACAGTGAGCCCCATACACCCAATAGAACAGCACCATTTGCACACACTCTCGGGATAGCAGCATACCCCAGGAAATATGCTTCTTATACTGCTTGAATCTATCAGGTACTGAGATTTTAGTCCTCTGGTGGACATTTGAGCATTAGATTAGGTAAAACAGAATAATATTTAAAAAGTTCAAAATTGTTACATTCTCTAATAAAGGAACAAGAACCATATTGATTTGTTGTTTGTAGAAATAAGACACTGCAGATGCTGGAATCTGGAGCAAAAACAACTGGGGGAAATCGTGCAGGATCTGTGGGGCAGGGGAAAGGAAGGCATTGTTGATGTTTTGGGTTGAGACCCTGCATCAATCTGCAATTCCTCCCCCCTTTCTCGACCGTAAATGCTTCTTGACCTGCTGTCAAAATGAAGGATGCTCTCATTTGATGCTGACTTTATTTCATTGATGTTTTGGCTTGTTCTACAGTTGGAAGCCTGATGATCCATTTCAAGGTTTCTTTGGAAGAAGCCAATAAAGTGATATTGCTTTTTGTAAGAGGTGACATGCTTTCACAGATGACCAGACTTAAACAGTCATTACTGTGTAATGAATAATCTCCGAATACAGAATTCCCTAGGAAAGATTCACAAACTGGCTGAATTTCAGTCAGTTTGAAAGTGTGAAACTTGGGCCTGAAACATTGAAATAAAGGTAATTATAATGACAAGCATGGAATTGGTTTCCATGGAAAGAAAAATAAAGGTAAAGCAGTAGATCAATGGCAAACATTTAAAGAAATATTTCATAAATTTCAACAAAGGTATTTTAATGATGGGGAAAAAAGTTCAGTTAGAAAGATGCACTATCTGTGGCTAATTAAGGAAGTTGAGGATAATATCAAATTGAAAGAAAGGGCATGCAACATTGCAAAGATCACCAGTCAATAACTAAAACTAATCATTAGGGAACAATTCAAGAGTAAATTAGAAAATAACGTTAAAAAAAGATTAACAAAGATAAAAGTAAACATTGGATGAGGAGGGAATTAATAATGGGAAATTGCGAAATGCCAGATATTCTAAATAATTACTTTGTATTGCTCTTCATGGTGTAACGTAAGAAATATCCTGTCAAGAGATAATCAGGTGGCCATAGAGAGGGAGGGATTTAAAATGATATCTATCACAGAGTAAATATTTCCGAAGTGCTTGAATGGGCTGACAATCTCCTTAGTAATGAAGGTCTGCATCCTAAGATGTTGAAGGAAGGGGATACAATGATGATGGCAGGGCTCGAAATTAACGGTTGCCCGGATGCCATTGACCACCCAAAGTGCCGCCGGGCAACCTAAACGCCGAATCATTTTGCCCGGCTTGGCACTGCAGCTACTGGTTTATACCGATAGACACAAAAAACTGAAGTAACTCAGCAGGCCAGGCAGCATCTCTGGAGAAAAGGAACGTGACGTTTCGTGTCAGCGACGGATGTATTGCAGGGCAAAGATACTAGGTGCAGGGTGACGAAGGGTTGGAGCAAATGACGGGCCCCGAACAGTGGCAGCAGTGGCTGTGATAGCGGCTCCAGCGCCTCCTCCTCCTGCACCCCGCCCGCCCTGATAGTGGCCGCCGCTTGCAAATCCGCTAACGGCGCTTTCAAAACAAACCCTCTCGCATGCTGAGGAGGGAGGGAGGGGGAGGCTTCCTTCCGCCGTCTGAAGCAGCTGCACCAAAGATCCTATAGTTGTAGGATCTTTGAGCTGCACCACTCGGCCCCGCACCTTGCTGTTGGCTGGCAGAGGAGGGGAGGCGGTGGCGAGGAGATCCCAACCGCCTCCCCCTTTAGCGGCGGCACTTGGCGTTGGACAGGGACGGCCAAGGCAGCAGGGCGATGTTGTCCGAGGAGCGCTGACTTTCCTTCCTCCCCACCTCCTCTGCCCCTTCTCCCCTCTCTCTCTCTCTCTCTCTCTCTCTCTCGCTTGTGCGCCCCCTCCACCCCCCTAATCCTGAGACCCCTCCTCTCCATCCCGCACTGATACCCATTCCCGCCTCTATTCAGTCCTCACTGACATCCCCTGTACCCCCCTCCCCAACTACCCTCCCCCCCCCCCCCCCCCCCAATCTATTCATCACTCTACCCACCTCGCATTGATTCTCTGGTATATGGATTCTGAATGTCTGGTAATGTGGCGTTTTGACACCTTTAAACATATTACCAAAAGAACATTTGCTGCAGTTATGTCCTTTGGCCATCTCTTGTCAGTTAGTGTAATGTTTAACCTGTCAGATGGGTATAGTCGGTTTTATCAGCTATTATCATAAAATGCTTTTAGACATTTCCTGTATATTTTGTTATGGATAAATTATTTGGGCAGCCAGAGTGTTTCTGTGCCAATAGCAATAACGACCCATGCTATGGCCATGTCATGGTAATTTTCGGTCCTTCACAGCCAAGCTTGCATCAAACTGTAATGTGCATGGTTAAGTATATATGTTACCATGGTCCAGGATTTATTGATACGGATGGATCATACGCTGAATAATCCTAGCACATTTTTGTTTGGAAGTGGAAAGAACTAATAGAAATTGCATTAATTGCAATGTATAAAAAGAGTTGAGATATTGTATTATAATTTTGCTGCATGTCATTGTGGTATATATCATGCCTTGATTGATGAATATGTTTAGTTTATGAGTTATTTGAAGCAGAAATAATATGTGAATGTAGACAAACGTGCTGGAGAAACTCAGCGGATGCGGCAGCATCTATGGAGCGAAGGAAATAGGCAACGTTTCGGGCCAAAACCCTTTTTCAGACTGATGGGTTTCGGCCTGAAACGTTGCCTATTTCCTTCGCTCCATAGATGCTGCCGCACCCGCTGATTTTCTCCAGCACTTTTGTCTACCTTCGATTTTCCAGCATCTGCAGTTCTTTCTTGAACATAATATGTGAATGCTTCATTGAGCATAATTCCGACTGGTGACTACGCACTTCGTCCAAGCACATTATCGCACGCGTCATGCAAACTGTCTTAAATGTCCACCTAAACTGTCATTTGGCAACCTAAAAAGCTGTCAAGATTGCCCGGCTGGCAACAGGGAAAGAAAGTTAAGTGAGAGCCCTGGATGGATGCATTGGTTATAATCTACCAAAATTTCCTGGATTGAGTGATGTCCAGAAGATTGTAAGGACACTATTCAAGAAAGGAAGGAAACAGAAAGCAGAAAACTATAGCCTAGTTAACCAACATCTTTCTTCAGCTAGATTCCATTATGAAGGAGGTAATTGGATATTTAGAAAATCAAAAGAATCGAGCAGAATCGGTGTCAAAGATTTCAAAGATAAATCATGTTTGACAAATTTGCTGGAGTTCTTTTTTAATTTTTTATTAGAAGTAAATACATATTAAGACAATTTAAAATATGAGGGAAAAAAACAAAAGAATATACTATTCATCACATACATTCTTAATATTTTTTAAATTTACAGTCATTCTTGTTTGTACTTCTATATTTTTTATTATTTTTAATACAGGGAGAAATTAATAGAAAGAAATAATAAAGGAAATTAAAATAAGAGTAAAAATAGAAAATCAATAATGTGAGTGGAGTTTTAAACATTCTATACTTCATTGGAGATATATCAGTGATCTATTATATATGATTCTTCATCCATTCCTCGTTCAGGTTTCAGTCAGGCCCTCGCACCGAGCCAATTTGTCCCTTTAGATAATCAATAAATGGAGACCATGTTCCTCTAAACTGGTCTAGCCTGTCCGAGAGGACAAGTCTTAATCTTTCCAAATGAAGTGTCTCCGACATTTCTGTAATCCACATTTTAATAGTGGGGGAGGTAGGACCTTTCCAAAATCTTAATATTAATTTTTACCAATTATTAAACTATAATCGATAATAAATTGTCGTTTTATTGTTAGTGATTGATCAGTTTCTAATATACCTAATATGATCTGTATCCAGATTGCTGGAGTTCTTGGAGGATATAAAAACAAGGCTAAATTGGAACTTGTAGGTGTGGTGTATTTTGATTTCAGAATGCATTTGGACATTGAGGTTTCAAGCTCCTGTATCTTCTCCAACTTCTTTTTCTTGCGAATGAAACATAAACCAAAGGAATAGTTAGATCTCAAGCCAGGAGTTGAGCAGCCAGGTTGTTGTCTCTGCATCAATGTCTGTCAAGCCGTGAGCTCCATTTGGTGGGTGGTAGAGCGGGCACCCAGAGATGACATGGTTGGCTGTCTGTTGTTCTGCTCCGCATTCACAGGCTGGGCTCTGGTGGAGTCCCCATCTCCACATGCTGGCATTGAAACGCTCAACTCCAGTACAAAGTCTGTTGAGCTTCACCCATGCTCCTCTGGGGAGGTCAGACCCTGGACAGCTTTTATCTGGTGAAGAGATGTAGCTGTGTAATGGAGATGAGGTTGCCATCCACTCTTGTGACCACTTGGTGACTATCCAGTGTGCTTTTTTCTCAGTTGGCTGGATGGATGCTAGGAATTGTTCTCCAACAAGGTAGAAGAAACAAAATAAAATGTTGGGGTGACACATCCTCAACGATACTTTATTTTCATTTATTATGTTATCTTTGAGTACTGTGTTCATAGACATGTTATGCTGCTGCAAGTAAGAATTTCAACATTCCGTTTTCAGTACATATGGCAATTAAACTCTTTTGACATGACTCTTGACTTCTCAAGGAGAATTAGGGATGGGCAATGAAATGCTGACAGTCTGTAAACCTCACATCTCTTGAAAGAATAAAAAATATAAATGGATGAAAT
This sequence comes from Raja brachyura, assembly GCA_963514005.1. The sequence continues at coordinate 74,009,091 of OY740781.1, read as the reverse complement.
GAGTGGGAAGGAAGTTGGCAGATAATTTTGAAAAATGTGAGGCTATCAACTAAAAGGAAGAATGAAAGAGCAAACTATTTAAAGGCTGATTCTGCAAAATGACACAGGAAAGGGATATGTGGTTCTTGGACATGAAAAACAAAGTTAGCATGCACAAATTGCAAGTTTTCAAGTATGAAAGAAGGGACGTTTTAATGCAATTTTACAAGGCACAAGTGATTTTCATCTGAAGTATGGCATACTTGTCTCCATGTTTAAGGAAGAATGTGTTTGCACTGGCTGCAGCGCAGGTGGCTTACTGGGATGAAGAGGTTGATATACGAGGAAAGGTTGAACAAGTTGAGTTTACTTGTTGGACTATAGAAGAAAGAGAGAAGAACTTACTGAAGCGAGTGAGATTCTGATGGAATGTAGATGCTGAGGGAAATGTTTTTCTAAATGAGACTATCTAGAACTAAGGGCTGCAGTTTCAGAATAACTGGTTGCTCATTTTAATCAGATGAGAAAACAAATCTTTTAGAGAGTTGTGAATCTCAGTCTTGGGAGACAGCATCATTAAATATATTCGAGATATAAATTGTGGGTTTTGGGAAAAGAGTAGGTGAATAAGACTTATTCGACTCTACTTCTTTGAGCTGGAACCGACAATGGGACTAATGACCACCTGTTGTCACGACAATTCTATGATTCAGATCGAGATTATTAAAATCTGAAGGAATGTAATTTCACGCTGGTAAATGTTAATTTCCAGCGTCGGAGGGGTTGTTTGACATTAATTAAAGCAGTAAAGTTTCCACAAGACAAATTAATATCCTTTTTTTCTGACATGTTCAGTGGGTTTCCACCATATAAGTATCATAAACTTCATGACGTTTGATGTATTTCTCTGGTACGTTTGTGGAGAGAGACGGCAGAAGCAATAAATTAACGTACTGTGTTTCGCATTTTCTTCTTTGAGCTTATGGTTGATGGAAGTTTCTCTTTAATCTACACTGTAATGATGACCAGCACTGATAGTTATGCAATAATGTTTTGATCAAAAACTCTGGGGCTTTATGCTTGCGCATTAATGGAGTCGTATAGCATGAAAATAGTCCCTTTGGCCAAACTTGTCCATGTTCGACAAGATGTCCCATCAAATCTACCATTTGCCTGCATTTGGCCTATATCAATCATGCCCAAATGTATTTTAAATGGTGTATTGTGCCTGCCACAACTACACCCCCTGGGAGCTCGTTCCTTATATCTGTGTGAAAAGGTTGACCCTTGAGTATCTATCAAATCTTTCCTCTCATCTTAAACCTATGCTCTTCGGGTTGTTGATTCCCCAACCCAAGGTAATTTATCTATTTCCATCCTGATATTATACACCTCTGTAAAATCACCCCTCAGCCTCCTGCGCTCCAAGGAATAAATGCCAAACATGGTAATACCAGGTATTGGCTGGCTGCTGAAAAGGACTTGGAATGTGAAAAATGTGGACAAAGCAGATTTTTTTGTAGTTAAAATTGAAATGAACATTTTCTTTGCACTTTAACACTCTGTTCCTTCTGGTTTTCTGTAAAAAAAAGTTATTGGAAGTGGCAACTTTTATAGCAACCTAAAGTATTAATCATTATAAATCAGAAACAGTTAAAAAAACATTTATATTTCTGTGTCATCCTCATAGCTTTTGCTTTATTTAAAACTTTAGAATATGATTTAAATATTATAATCAATCAAAACCATGTAAAACTGCCATGTAATTTGTAAATGTTAATTAATTTATTTCACCTTTGAGATTGTGACCTAAATATTTTTGCAGCAATAGCAAGTGCGGATGTGAGCAAGAAACTCATTGCTAATGGTCACATAAGCTATTTTGCTAATGCAATTTTTAAATTTCTATGCTGCTTCCGTTTGTATTGTATTCCAATGCAAAGATAAAAGTATTTATTTATTGGGTAGCTCTGGATTGATGTTAGGCAATTTTTTCATCATTTACCATAAGTGGCAAACGTTATCACTTGATGGGTATGTTCACGTGCGATGAAAGGCTAATGTGTTGTACGAAGTAAGATGAAAGATTGAACTGCCTGTTTATTTTCTTGAAGCTTTGTACAATTGGTGGGCACCTGTTTTCCTTGAATGGTTGTGAATTCTTTATCTGGAACTCAATCAGGTCATCATGAGAAAACCAAATGTGAAACATCTGAGTAAAAATTTAATGGTGTTGGTTCAAGGTAATGTGAGACAATGTATTGGCAGTGACCTTGCTTTTAGTTAGTTAGTACTTAAGACAATGATACAGAGTACAACCAATTTATAAGGAATATCTATTGCTGTGTTGTATTTGAATTCATTTTAGCATTTGATTGAAGGGAATTGGGGTGCAGACAGGAAAACGTCAAGAATTAAAATGAACTTTAAATTCTGACAAGTATTTTACATTGTTTGGTTAGAAAATGTTACTCTGAATTTGAGCATTTATTTGACTTGTCCAACAAAGGCTCTAATGATCCTTCCTTGCAGATAATCAGTGTGAAATATTTGGATAAGACGATAAAACAAGGTCCTGTTTTTTTTTCTAATTGATTCAGGATAATATTAAACAGATCCATTCTAATAATTAATGATGATGAGGAAATCCACCCAATATTTTCCTCCTCAAACCAGCATCTCTGAAAAATACATCAGTTAACAAGGTAGTCAAAATGAGCACCCTATTTGTTTTTGTAATAATTTATGCATTTCAAAGAACTTTATGCTTATAATTTATTCAGAGATACTTATGACATTTTTAGAGAGTAGTTTAAAAGAACATATTTATGCACGATTGAGAGGTAAAGAGGCTTTGAAGTTTGGAAAGGAATTGCTGAGGTAAGCTGAAGCATAGGTTGCTAATGGTGGACGAATGCAAAGGTTGAAGAAGCTGAAACTAAGTGGTTGCAGGAATAGAAGACAAATTTGAAACTATAGAAATGGCTTTATAATGTTTTAATACTTTCAGATGGAACTATTTTTATAAACTTTTGAATACTTTTTAAGGACAAAGAAGCATTACGTTTTTTTTAAGTTGTTTGTATCTCTTAATTAATTGAGAATGCTCAGATTTGATTGCAGAGATTGCATTCAGTCGTGATAAATGTACACCTGTGTCAACAAATAGGTTTAAATTGTAAATTAGGGAATAGTTCAAGGTAGTTGTGCAGTTGTTATTCTGCTTGTACCATTACGTAGATACTTGGGTAATGCTGATAACCACAGGTGTGTGACAAATGCTCAGAAGGAAATTGATGCTGTTATTGTATATATTCAAGCTAATGAGCTAGTGCATGATTATCAAGAGGTAAGTAAATTAACGGCAAAGGGTGTTAATTTCCATTTAATGTAGTTTCAGGTTTATTTTAGTAACATGTGAATTGTTAGATCCTGTGACTAATGAGTATATTTTGCCAAATTGTAGCTTCTTGAATTTTCGATGGCATGCATTACTTGGAATTATTGGAAAATGAAAATTAGCACTGAATACATTTCTTCCAAAAAAAAAAAATATGGCACAAGACATCTAAATATTCAATAATTTGATTTTTTTTTCCTACGAGACATTTTTAATGTCTTCTCTACTCTAAACAGTCCTGGCATAGCTGCCCTTTAGAAGCATGGGTACCAACCACCTCAAGATGTGCTGTTCATTCACACCTTCCTCCCCCTTGCTGCTCCCTATCCTTCTTCCATGCTGATCCCCATTGTCCTCCTCCCAATCTTTCTCCATCATGAAGTGCTCTGAGAATCTGTTTTTTGTGCATATCAACTCTAGCTTCTGAGAGACCCTGCAGATGACTCAATGTAGTGGATTGAATCTCAAATGTTGCTTCCTGAATCTCCCTCCTTTTCCCTCTCTATCACTTTGTAAGATTGCTTCATTTTCCAAGGTTCTGGAAAACAAAACCTACATCTAATATCTTAACATAACATTGCCATTTATTCTCTGATATACAGTGTGCTTTCTAAACAAAACCATACATTTCCCCTCAATAGATTTTAAAACTTTGTCCAATGCTTTTAATGTTATTTGATATCATTTGATGGTAGAAATTAGGGAACAAATGTCTGTACACTTGTAGGTAAACATGAGGTAGGCAATGATAAAAGATCTGTGTGAGTGGAGATTGTTCGAAGGTGGAAAAAGCTGATCATACTAACTGGCACATGAACAAACAAAGGGTCAGTTGTTGTGCAGAAACAGTTAAGAACACTAGAGATGGATCTATACACATAAACTACGCCCCCTGCTCCCCCCCCCCCAGCGTCATTTAAAATGGGAATAGACAGCAGATTGGGCCACACAGAGAGAGCCTAGCAATTAATATTCGGTGTTAAAGGCCTTTGTTTAGGTGTTTGTTTTGATTGTTAGGATTTCCATTTACTTAATAAAAAACAATTATGGGAATTTAGACAAAAGCTGCACAGTTTCCTGGTAAAATAGTAGCTATTGGATGTCATGCAGTGTGATAAAATTAACATTGGAAGAGCTTTGTAATCTCCAATTCATGAGACCTTGGTACTATACTATTGAAATGTTTCAATGAAATGTATATACATCACATACCAGATTTAGGATATGTAATTCTTGTTTTCAAACACTGATTCTCAGTAATTCTAATGCACTGTAGTTTCATTGCACTCAATGTGTTAGAACGAGCGTTTAAGGAATTTGTTACCTTTTATTTGGCAAAATACATTAATTAGACAAAAAAAAATTGGTTGTGACAATTGATAAAAACAAGTATAGTGCATTTCCTGAAAACATGAGAAATTAAATCAAGGATGCTAAATACAGACATTAAAAAATAATACACAATTTATTGTTTGCTTAGTTGGTTAACATAAAAAATCATAAGGAATGTTACCCTTTTTCAACTTCCAGAATGTAAATCATCCGGTCATTACATTACTATATTCTATTTATCTGATGACTTCAGCAGCAAAGTGAATGGTTGGATGCAGTGATATCTGATATCCAGCTCGTCTCAGGCTTCAACATTCTACCTGGAATTGCTAGTTGTCAGAACAGTTCACTTCAGTGGCGTAGTACAGGAGAGAATTATGCTTGTGACCGAAAGTAGACAAGTGAGAGTTTACTGCCACGATTAGGTTTTGTGGTAGAGAGCATCCCTACTATCCCTTTGATTGAGATCGGGTGAGGTTTATTCTATTTAATTCTTAGCGATCAGTTAAATGTTGCACATTGTTTAAAAATATCATCTTTTTGATACATCAAACCCATGTAGCTTGGCATTGCATTCTATAATTTTTCTTCTTGTTAATTATATTGTTTACAGTGTATTCTGTTGTGCTGCTGCAAGTAAGAATGTAATTGTTTTATCTGGGACATATGACAATAAAACACTCTTGACTCGTGACTTGACTCTGGAATAGATTATTTCATTATCTAATCATGGCCAGATCACAGCACTGTGTGTGTGTGGTTGAAAAGCTCAAATCATTTCCAGCCGTACTAAACTTCTATAATTTTCTATTAATTAGACTATTGTTATACAACTCAGAAGGAAATGTTATGGTGTTGCATCTTTTATGTGGGTTTTCAAGCAGGAGTGTGCTTTTTGCTTTTGCCTATTCAGGTCCTTCATTTATTTAGGAAATACTATAATTAAAATGGATATGATAAACTGACATGTAATTTTACATGCAAGTGACATACATCATTCTGTGTTGTTCCTACTGTATGAGAAAAGCAAGCAGTCAAACATATAAGACCAACATTTTAATTTTGTATTTTTCAGAATACAATAGAAGAAACTGATTTTGAAGACGTAGAACTGTATGTTTCATCCCAAGAACAAAGATTTAGACTGTTTACGTCATTGGAATATGATGGGCAACTTTTCATGACCCCTCAGGACTTTATTGAATCTGTCACAACAGATGAACCAAGAAGTAAGTATGATTGTGCTGTCAAATTGATTTCATACATGCTTTTTTTTAATGGATAAGAATCAACTACTTTGCTGGACTTTAGATGCAGATTTTAGAGAAATGTGAAAATAATGAAACATTGATAAAGGAGACATAATTTACCCTAAGGCATATCGACTGGGGGAAATGGGGTCTAGGGCTGAAGGTTTGTTGCAGGGTTTAGAAAAATGATAAAATTATAATTAAAGGAGTTCTAAAGTGTTTCTAGTAAACTTTAATTTTCATTTCTAGCACAGCAATGCTGGATCCTGTTTTTGGACATGAAAGTGTAGGATAAACTGGACAATTTTAATACCAGAGCATCTGCTTAAAATGGTCAGATCTATCTTTAAACATAGATCTATACTACAGAAAAATCAAAAGGTAAAAAATATCCATCCAAAACATTCAGCTGACCAGTGATTTGAAGAGAGATCATACGGGTTGAATGAAAACATTGTCTCAGAAAGCAGTTAATGAGCAATATCAGGCCCTGAAGGTAAGTTTACTTTGGATATGAATAAACAGTTTCCCTGTGAGGAGAAATTAAGAGGCATCCAAAGCTGGTATTCCAAGGATAATGAACAAACTCAAGGTTTAATTAAAATAAGAACAAAAGTTTTAGAGCAAATATTAGGAATAGACACACAAAGAAAATCAACATAAATAGAGAGTACAGGAAAAATTGGAAGAACGTTACATGAAAGATAAAGGGTTTGGTAATATCAAAGGAAACATACATTATTTGTAAATTTGCGATTTTTGCTGAAAAGAATGGTGACTAAAAGTAAATCCTATGAACGTGGAAAGCAGCGTATGATCTTTATCAAGAAACTGTGGAATAGCCTGTTTGGGTCTTTCAGAGTATTGAGGCTTATGACACCAGATATTGCTTATATTACATCCTCAGGCGGTCAGCAGTGCTATCCATGAGATTACAACTTGGGCTTTTCAACAACACAGAATTTGGTTCAATATGGGGAAGCAAATTGAACCAAATTCTCACCTTTGCCGAGGTGAGGATTAGGTTTTCCAACCACTTCCAACTCCAAATTACTGCATTTGTGCATGGACTTCCATGTAGAATTTATTCTAGTTACAAATAACTTGTTTACACATGTCAACTATCAGCACTTCTTGTGATCAGTAACTTTATGGAAGCTCAATCAAGGTAACTGTTTGCTTGTCAAAGTTACCATCTACACTCTACAGTATACACCTTCTGTGTGGAAGATAGGAAGTTTAGTTTATTGTCACGTGTACCGAGGTACAGCAAAAAGCATTTTTTGTGTGCTATCCAGTCAACAGAAGGACAATACATGATTAAAATCAAACCATATACCGTGTATATTAACACTGTATATGGTTCTGTTGTAATGTGATAAGGGAATAATATTTAGTGCAAGATAAAGCCAGCAAAGTCCAATCAAGGAAAGTCCGATGGTCAACAAAGAGGTAGATAATAGTTCAGCACTGCTCTCTGGTTGTGGTAGAATGATTAATTTGCCTAATAACAGCTGGGAAGAAACTGTCCCTGAATCTGGAGGTGTGCGTCTTCACACTTCTATACCTCAGGTGTGGTCAGTTAACTGCCAAAAGATTTGGTGTGACACTGGATGAAAGTTTAAATAAATTACATTTGAAGGGGAGGTTACCAAGAGTGGAAAATGTGGAACTAAATATAAATTAGTACTGCTACCTGATAGTTCCCCATGTGACTATCCACACATCCCAAAGGCATGCAGGCAGGTTAATTGACTGCTGTAAATTGCAACCTGGTATGCATAGTATGCATCAGTGAGAGCAGAATGAAAATGGGAGGATGTGAGAAAGATAATTTTTTGGGCCGAATTTCATTCACGTTATTAGTCAGTAGCAACCCTTTGGTACTGATTGAAAGGTTTGGACCAAGTAATTGCTGAAGATTCAGTTCTGAGGGTGTATTTGCCAGCCCAGAGGTTTTTTAAAATTCCCTTTATTATGAGTCCTCTTCCCATTGTTGCACACACTCTGTGTACAGAGGAATTGACTGCATGCTATTAGACACTAATCTCGCTTTGTTTAGGTTCTTGCAAGATCTTAATTATGAAGATATGATGCACATCTCATGAAATTTATGGCTTTATGTCCTGATCATAATAAAACTCCAGATATGTACATAGCAAATCTAATTGTGTGAAGTACATTGATTATAGGCAATTATAGTCAATGGGAGCATTGTTAGTTTATTATCTTACTCCATAAAGAAAACAATACTTTAGATACGGTACTAATTCTAATACTTGTCAAGTCACGTTTATTCGTCGCATACACATACGAGATGTGCAGTGAAATGAAAAGTGGCAGTGCCTGCGGACTTTGTGCAAAAAACAACCCATTATCTTATTGGCTCTGGAGTTGCACCTCGTAATGTATAGTTCATGCAGAGTGGCGAGAGAAGTTCCCATAGTGTGTACGCACTACTCTGCAGAGCCTTCTTGTCCTGGGCAGAGCAATTCCCAAACCAGATTGTAATGTTTCCGGACAAGATGCTTTCCACAGCCGCAGAGTAGAAGCACTGGAGGATCCTCGGAGACACTCTGAATTTCCTCAATTGCCTGAGGTGGTAAAGGCGCTGCCTTGCCTTACTCACGAGTGCTGCAGCGTGCGATATCCATGTCATATCCTCAGAGATGTGGACTCCCAGGTATTTAAAACAGCTCACCCTATCCACAGTATCCCCATTTATCCTCAATGGTGTGTGCGTCCTCGGATGATGTACCCTCCTAAAGTCCACGATCAGCTCCTTCGTTTTTTTGATGTTCAAGAGGAAGCTGTTGTCCTGACACCAGAGTGCCAGATCAGCTACCTCCTCCCGGTAGGCCTTCTCATCGTTGTCTGAGATCAGGCCCACCACCACGGTGTCATCAGCAAACTTGATTATCGAGTTGGAGCTGAACCTAGCCACACAGTCATGTGTGTACAGGGAGTACAATAGGGGGCTGAGGGCGCAACCCTGGGAGGATCCTGTGCTCAGGGTGAGGGACTTCGATGTATTCCCTCCCATCTTGACTACCTGGGGCCTGGCGGTGAGAAAGGCCAGGACCCAGGCACACAGGGGGGTGTTGAGCCCTAAATCCAGTAGCTTTGTGTAAACCTTTTTTTAATTTCAAGCTAATAAAATATCAATTTCAAATTTGCGATTTCCATTATAATTAGGAGTTGTAGTTTTAATTTTGTTTTTCACTGACTTCTGTTGCAAAGTGTACATTTTTTGACCTACAGTGCCCTCCATAATGTTTGAGACAGAGACCCATCATTTATTTATTTGCCTCTGTAGTCCACAATTTGAGATTTGTAATAGAAAAAATCACATGTGGTTAAAGTACACATTGTCCGATTTTAATGAAGGCCATTTTTATACATTTTGGTTTCACCATGTAGAAATTACAGCAGTGTTTATACATAGTCCCCCCATTTCAGGGCACCATAATGTTTGAGATACAGCAATGTCATGTAAATGAAAGTAGTCATGTTTTGTATTTTGTTGCATATCCTTTGCATGCAATGACTGCTTGAAGACTGCAATTCATGGACATCGCCAGTTACTGTGTGTCTTCTCTGGTGATGCTCTGCCAGGCCTGTATTGCAACCATCTTTAGCTTATGCTTGTTTTGGGGGTTAGTCCCCTTCAGTTTTCTCTTCAGCATATAAAATACATGCTCAATTGGATTCAGATCGGGTGATTGACTTGGCCACTCAAGAATTGACAATTTTTTAGCTTTGAAAAACTCCTTTGTTGCTTTAGCAGTATGTTTGGGATCATTGTCTTGCTGTAGAATGAACCGCCAGCCAATGAGCTTTGAGACATTTGTTTGAACGCGCAGATAGGATGTGTCTATACACTTCAGAATTCATTATGCTACTACCATCAGCAGTTGTATCATCAATGATGAGTGAGCCAGTACCTTCAGCAGCCATACATGTCCAGGCCATAACACCACCACCACCGTATTTCACAGATGAGGTGGTATGCTTTGGATCTTGGGCAGTTCCTTCTCTCCTCCATACCTTGCTCTTGCCATCACTCTGAATTAAGTTAATCTTCGTCTCATCTGTCCACAAGAACTTTTTCGAGAACTGTGGTTGCTGGCTCTTTTAAATACTTCTTGGCAAACTGTAACCTGGCCATCCTATTTTTGAAGCTAACCAGTGTAGCCTCTGCATTTCTGTTCATGAAGTCTTCTGCGGACAGTGGTCATTGACAAATCCATACCTGACTCCTGAAGACTGTTTCTGATCTGTCGGACAGGTATTTGGGGATTTTTATTTATTATAGAGTGAATTCTTCTGTCATCAGCTGTGGAGGTCTTTCTTGGCCTGCCAATCCCTTTGCGATTAGTAAGCTCACCAGTGATCTCTTTCTTAATTATGTTCCAAACAGTTGATTTTGGTAAACCTAAGTTTGGGCTGATGTCTCTAACAGTTTTATTTGTGTTTCTCAGTCTCATAATGGCTTTGTTAACTTTCATTGGCACCACTTTGGTCCTCGCGTTGATAAACAGCAATAAAAGTTTCCAAAGATGATGGAAAGACTGGTGCTGAGAGCTCTCTTATATCTGCATTAAGGAGGCAATTAAACACACCTGAGCAATTACAAACACCTGTGAAGCCATGTGTCCCAAACATTATGGTGCCCTGAAATGGGGGGGGGGGGGGGGGGGGGGGGGAAACTATCATGCAGCTGTAATTTCTACATGGTTAAACTTTAATAAAATCTGACAATGTGCACTTTAACCACATGTGATTGTTCTTTCTATTACAAATCTCAAATTGTGAAGTACAGAGGCAAATAAATCAATGATGGCTCTTTGCCCAAACATTATGGAGGGCACTGTAGGTATATATGACCTAGGTATATTTAAAAGTAACTCTTTTGACTGGATCAATTTGAATCCATTTAGATGCTGCGTTAAATAAATACCAGTTCTTTGTTTCCACTAAATAAAATTAATAAATTAATAGCTTTAATATTTGAGATCTGTTCTTTTTTATTTCTGAACAGTCTGTTTTTAATGTATTTTGTGGTCGATGTGGATTTTATAAACGGATTCTGTCAACTTTAATTCTGTCGTTTGGGTTCTAAACATAATGAAATTTGAATTAAATAAAATGAAAAACATGTATAAATTTAGAGTTTAAATAGAATTATCAATGAATCTAAATTAGCTAAATTAAGATAATTATGAGCTATGTATGTTTAGAAATTGTAGTGCACCCAAAACAGCAAACTAATACAACATTCTGCAAGGGGCCTGTGCTGGTTTTTGACAGCAATATTCTGTTGCACACCAGATCATGCATACCTCACCTTTCAGAGGCCTTGCATTGTGGGTGGACCAAGATTGCATACAGTTCACCTCAAAGTTAACTGCATTTCCCTCTACAGATGCTGCCTGACCAGTTGAATTCATCCAGCAGCTCTTTTTTGTCCAGATTCCAACATCTAGAGTCTCTTGTGTTTTCATTTGATTTCTCTCATCTTTGTATCACAGAGTTTTGGGTCTCCATCTCCACCTCATCTGCTCCCAAGATGAGGCTTTCCATTCTAGGACATCCGAGATGTCCATCTTTAGTAACTGTGGATTCGCCCGCTATCATAGATGAATCCCTCACCCGCATCTCCTCTGTCCTGCTGTTCCTCTTTGCCCATCCACCCCCCAGACAAAGCAAGGATAGAGTTCCCCTGGCCCTCGCCTTTCGTCCCACCAGCCTCCACATACAACATATCATCCTCTGACATTTATGCACTTCCAACGTGATCCAACCACCTTCCCATCTTTACCCCTTTTTTGCCTTCTGCAGGGACTGCTCCTTAACCGATTGGTTCACTCATCCCACCCAAACCACACCTGCCCCAGATACATTTTCCAACAACTGCAGGAGATGTAACACCTGTTCCTTTTTCTCCTCCCATGCCTTCCAAGTGAAACGGGTTAACATGCACGTCTTCTAACCTCATCTACTGCAGCTGATGTCCCTGATGTGGCCTCCTGTAGATCAGCGAGACCCATGCAGACTCGGCAACCGTTTCATCGAACACTTGCGCTTGGACCTCAATGGCCTGCTGGATCTCCTGACCTGCTAATAATTTAAACTCCCATTCCCATTCTAACTTGGCCCTCCTTCATTGCCAGAGTGAGTCCGTGGGCATTATGGAGGAACAGCACCTCGTATTCTGCTTGGGTAGCTTACAACCCAACTGTATGAACATTTACTTTTCCAATTTTAGGAAATATTTACAAATACCTCCCCATCCATTTCTCTCCCACACTCCCCCTTTACCCCCACCCCTCCCCATGTCCCATCTGGATTCTTACCTGTTTCTCCCACACACCCCTCCCCTTCGATCCACATTCCCTTCTCTGGCTTCACAATTTGCAACTCTCCAATCCCTCTATCTCATTCCTTCGGTTATTTAATTTCTGGCCTATGTTACAACCATCTGCCTATCAAAAACCACCTTCCCCTATGTCCACCAATCACCATTCTTGCTTTGTGCTGCGTCTATTTCTACAATTTTTTTTCCTCCCACCCCCTCCCCTACAACCAGTCTGATGAACGGTCGTGACGCAAAACATCACCTTTCTATATTTTCCAAAAATGCTGCCTGACCTACTGAGTTATTCCAGCACTGTCCTTTTATGGAAACCAAGATTTGCAGTTCTTTGTTTCCACTAAATAATCCATCCTTGTTTTACTGCGATGTATACCGATTTGGATTTTCACAAAACAGACCGCATGTTTTTCAAATGCATGCGTTTAAATTTGTGCAAAATTATGCTTGTATCCTTATTTGCAGTTAGCTTCATTGACACATAATCTCTTTACCTGTTAATTGCGTGTTAGCTCCTCATCTACATTGACTTCAGGTAATCAGGTAGTGCTTCAATTTTAAAATTATTTTCTTTGTTTTTAAATCTCTCTCTCTGGCCTCGATCGACTCTCTGACTGTCTCATTTCATAGTAATAGAGAGGTACAACAGGGAAACCAGTCCTTGCACCACTGAGGGTGTCCTGTCCCCATTTATATTTATGCTTTGTTAATCCCTTTGCATTCTCCCTACATTCTCGTCCCTTCCCCCAAATTCTACCAATTAACCTATCAACCCGCAGATCTTTAGGATGTAATAGCAAATGGAAGGACCGAACGAAACGCACAGTGAGAACATGCAAACTCCTTGCAAACAACACCCGAGGTCAGGACTGAACATGGATTGAACTCTTGTCCTCCCACTGTTGAAGATGCCAGCACCACCATATATTTCATATCTTTCATTCATTGTTCTTTATCTCTCCACATCACTGTCTATATCTCTCGTTTCCCTGATCCCTAATCAGTCTGAAGAAGGGTCTCGACCCGAAACGTCGCCTATCTCCTTCGCTCCTTAGATGCTGCTGCACCCGCTGAGTTTCTCCAGCCTTTTGTGTACCATAAATTAGCATACATTGTTGTGCTCAAATGTAAATGTAAAAATTCTACTAATAGCCATTTTCCAATTTTAATGTGCGGATACTGGTATAATCCTTTTAGTTAACACAAGTTAAGAAAAGATTCTTGTTTTGCAGGGTTGAAGCCTCGGAGATCACTCTCAAGGCAGGTGAGTCATCTTGAGACAATGGGAGCAATCTTCACTTCTGGTTGAACCTGTAAACTGGCCATCAAACTAAGTTCTCGCACCATACCAAACAACCGTACCTTACTATGGCTATAAATGACTACCAAGTTATTTTTTTCTAATACCTTTATCTACATAAAATATGACACTATGCAGATTCCAAACACAAAAACAGTAGTAGAACTTGAATTTTTATCAAAATTACAAAGATCTTCAAGCGTCTTTTTACAGGAAATACAACTAATTTGTGTTTAGCTGCCTGTATGATGTATCAAACTAAAAGTAAGAGTAGAAATAAAAACCTGCTGATGTTGGTTAATACACAAAATTACAAAAGTGCTGGAGTCTGAAGAAGGGTCTCAACTCGAAACGTCAACTATCTATGTTCTCCAGAGATACTGCTGACCTGCTGAGTTACTCAAGCACTTTGTCTTTTTGTAAAATAAAAGTAAGTTTGTCAAAAGATAAGAAAGAACAAAGTAAATTCAAAGTATATTGAAGAATTTAAACTTTTCCAGTGCCTCTTCAGAAACTGCAATTTTAATTATCATTTTTTAAAATTGATTTTAAATGGTTTAAAAATTGTAAATGGTGGAAATCATTGCATAGTCGCAGAAGTCAAATCTAAATATTTCATCATCTTGCTGGCAATGTTAAATATTATGTTGTCTATAGGTTAGAAGTAAAGCATTTTTTGGAATAAATTCACCAAGTAAGCAAAATATATGTTGATCGTGAAGGGGTGCTGACATGATAGGTGGGGAAGATGTTTCCTCTTATGGGAGAATCTAAAATTAGAGGTCGTTGTTTAAGAAAAGTTCAGCTCTGAAGGCAGATACGGTCATTTTCTTTTTCTTTCAGAATGTCACGCGTCCTTGGAACTCTTCTTAAAAGGGAGGTGCAAACAGAGTTTTTCAATATTTTTTATGCCAGTCAGGTTGATTCCCGAAAAACAATGTGAAAGACTAATGAGGGTAGGCAAGAATGTTTAGTTAAAGTCAAAATCTGATTTGCTGTTATTTTATTAAATGGTTACTGTTATCTTATTTGGAACATAAGGGGCTGAATGGTCTATAGCTGCTCCAATTCAAATATTTGTATATTAATAAACTACTTAAATCCTCTGTACAATACTAACAAGTGTGGTTGATATATTTTGGGAAGTCAAAGAGGCTTATGCAGGGCATATGCAATAAATAGCAGGGCATTAACAAATATTAAATAAACAGAGGGACTTCATGTCTTTACTTCCCCGAAAGAGGCAATGCAGGTAGATAGGGTGATGAAGAAGATAAATGGCATGCTTGCCTTCATCGGTCATGGCTGGTCAACTGCACTTGGAGTATTGTGTGCGGTTTTGGTTGTATCACCATAAGAAGAATATGGTTACATTGGAGAGAGTGCAGGGGGGGTTCACCAGAATGTTGGCTGGATCTGAGGATCTTAGTTACTGAGAAAGATCGGATAGGCCTGACAGAAACATAGAAACATAGAAAATAGGTGCAGGAGGAGGCCATTTGGCTCTTCGAGCCAGCACCGCCATTTACTGTGATCATGGCTGCTCGTCCCCTATCAATAACCCGTGCCTGCCTTCTCCCCATATCCCCTGATTCCACGAGCCCCTAGAGCTCTATCTAACTCTCTCTTAAATCCATCCAGTGATTTGGCCTCCACTGCCTTCTGTGGCAGGGAATTCCATAAATTCACGGTGAACTTTCTCGGTGAAAACGTTTTTTTCTCACCTCAGGCTTAAATGACCTCCCCTTTATTCTAAGACTGTGGCCCCTGGTTCTGGACTCACCCAACTTTGTGAACATTTTTCCTGCATCTAGCTTGTCCAGTCCTTGTATAATTTTTCTATAAGATTCCCCCTCATCCTTCTAAACTGTAGTGAATACAAGCCTAGTCTTTTCAATCTTTCCTCATATGACAGTCCCGCCATCCCAGGGATCAATCTCGTGAACCTACGCTGCACTGCCTCAATCACAAGGATGTCCTTCCTCAAATTAGGAGACCAAAACTGTACACAATACTCCAGATGTTGTCTCACCAGAGCCCTTTACAACTGCAGAAGTACCTCTTTACTCCTATACTGAAATCCTCTTCTAATGAAGGCCAACATTCCATTAGCTTTCTTCACTGCCTGCTGTACCTGAAAGTCAACTTTCAGTGACCGGTGTACAAGGACACCCAGGTCTCACTGCACCTCCCCCTTACCTAACCTAACCCCATTGAGATAATAATCTGCCCCCTTGTTTTTGCCGCTAAAGTGGATAACCTCACATTTATCTATATTATACTGCATCTGCCACGCATCTGCCCACTCACTCAACCTGTCCAGGTCGCCCTGCAACCTCCTAACATTCTCTTTACAGTTCACACTGCCACCCAGCTTTGTGTCATCCGCAAACTTACTAGTGTTGCTTGTTTTCCCTGGAGTGAAAGAGACTGAGCAGTGAGCTGATTGAGGTACATAAAATAATAAGAAGCATAAACAGGGCAGACTCTTTTCCCCATGATAAGGATATTAAAACTAGTGGCATATGTCTAAGAAGAGAAGGAGGTTCAAAAGGTACATGAGGGGAATTTTCTTTTACACACAGAGAGTGGTCAATATCTGGATATTATTGCCAGGGAAGGTTGTGGAATCAGATACACACATTTAAGAGACACTTAGCAAGCACAGAAAGGCAAGGCAGAGAAAGTCATGAGGTTATGTAGGCAAATGGAAGTAGTGTAGCTAGGCAAAAATGTCACCATGGATATGGTGGGCAAAATGGCTTCAATGACTCTGCATGCATATCCACATTTAGAGTTGTCCAAGATTGATATTATCAAAATTACCACAGAAATTAAAGTTACTCAGCAACTGCAAAAGGAATTTCTGTAGTTATTTTGCTATTAATGCAAAAGCTAGTGGATTGAATAAATTATTTTAAATGTATCAGTTTTACATGCGCATTTGGCCTTTGTTCATTTGTCCCTGTGCTTTAATCACCTTCAATTTTATTTTTCTATTCTCTCGGCTTGTCTCCCATTCATCAGCCATTGTAAACCTCAGCTCATTCCATGTTTAAGGTGGTAGTGTATAATTCTAATGGATATGTATTAAATCATGCTTGTTCCCATCTCTGCAATCCACCACCAGCATTCCACAGCATTTAACACCTTCAATCTGGTCTTCCATTCCCCACTATTGATGACCTTGCGTCCTAAACCTAAACTTTATAATCTCCTAATTTAATTCCTGTTTGTCATTCTCGTCCTCTACTTTTAGGACACTTCTTAAATCTGAAATTAAAAGATAAATGCTGGAAATGTTCAACAGGTCAGGCTGCATCTACAGAAAAAGAAACAGTTAGCACTTCAGGTTGTGTACCTGTCGTCAGAACTCCTATAATCACAAAACCCAATTGTCCAATTGGGATCATAAAATTGTTGTGTAGTAATGCAATTGGCATCTTTACAAAAATATTCTAGAAACTATTTGGGCATGTAAATAAATGATTATCTTAAAGACATTTTTCAAGAAGTTTCTTACTTCACAAAATATGTTATTTCCAAATGTAATTTGCAGGATTTAGAAAATATGCTTACAGAAACTCCGCCAGTATGGAAGGGCTCCTCAAGATTCTTTAGAACTTTGCGTGAGAAAGGTCAGTAAAATTTACTTGATGAATTTTTATCACTTTGTTATTCATTGTGAATTCATATCTGTGGTGACTTGTGACCCATGGTAACAACCTAAGATGCTTATGATCTAAAAAGCAGTATCTGCAAATCTGACTTAAAAATACAAAATGCTGGAACTACTGTTCTTGAAGAAGGGTCATTGATATGAATTATTAACTGTGATTTCTCTGACAATATTGTCTGACTGGCTGAGTAGTTCTGGAATTTTCATGGATAACTAGCTTTTTAACTGATGGGAGCAGTCGGTTGTAGCCCAGGGAACATCCTCAAAACCAGCCCATGTCGACTGGCGTACCACAGGGCACTGTGCTGGGACCGCTGCTGTTTTAAGTCTACATTAACAATCTCCCAGAAAACATCACATCTAAGGTCTGCCTCTTCACTGACGATTGTGTGGTTTATCGACCGATCAAGTCTCATGATGATTGCCTGATGCTTCAAAAAGATCTGCACTCATTGGGGACATGGGAGAAGAAATGGCAAATGATATTTAAACCAGAAAAATGTAATGTCGTGTTTTACTAGGAAACCTAAACCAATCCATCATTACTATACACTCTCTAGACATCAGCTAGAGGCAGTTTCTAGTCATAAATACTTAGGAGTTACTTTGTCTGAAAACATGAAATGGAACAAGCATGTGGAAGGGGTGACAGCCAATGCCGGCAGTCATCTGCTTTCTACGTTGCAAATTGCACCCAAAGAAGTTAAGATCCAAGCATATAAAAGCCTTGTATGTCCACATGTTGAATATTGCTGCTCCGTGTGGAATCCTTTCACTCAAGGGAACATCAATAAGATCCAGACAGTGCAAAACAGAGCAGCAAGGTTCATATCTAACAATGACAAGTGGTAGAGCTCAGTCTCCAGCATGATAAAGGACCTTAAAGTTTATCCACCTACTACTCGTCGCAAGTTCATCAGGCTGACAACATTCCACAAGATCAAGAATACCACTATTGATTTAAAGATGGAAGACCCAAACACCCATAGGCATGTCAACCAGAAGCTACCAACCTGGAAATTATTTCATTCCGCACGGCACTTCATTAGCACTTTCTAACTCATTTTTATTCAAGAGAGCAAAGGATTGGAATACCCTACCAGCCAGCATCAGAGATCTCCAAAACATCAACACATACAAAGATGCACTCCAAAAGCATGTCGACTAGCACTTCCACCACCATCATAGTGCTGAGTGATGCTGTACCTAGAGCTTTTCAGCGTACTACATCCGGATCCAGATCCACCACGTCTTATTATAATTCCATTAAAGTTCACGGCATTTAAATTGAACTCTACTTATATTATCAACACAAGACGGGGCGGCGCATCAATAGAGTTGCTGCCTTGCAGCGCCATAAACCCTGGTTCGATCCTGACTATGGGTGCTGTCTATGTGGAGTGTGTACATTCTCCCCGTGATGTGCATGGGTTTTCACCGAGATCTTCAGTTTCCTCCACACTCTAAAGACGCACAGATTTGCAGATTAATTGGCTTGGTATAAATTGAAATTGTCCCTAGTGTGTGTAGGATAGTGTTAATGTTGAACCTGAAATATATGGTTACACTACTGACACTACAATTAACAAAATCTCTCTATACGCAGATGACGTTTTGATTTATATTACAAAACCGGAAATTAGTATTCCTAATTTGCTAAATGTTATAACTAAGTTTGGTGCATTTTCCGGATACAGGATCAATTGGAATAAAAGTGAGATTATGCCAATAACAGGTATAAATTTAAATACATTACAACAATACCCATTAAAGATAGTTACAGATAAATTTAAATATTTAGGGATTAATGTAACACTAACTCATAACTCATTAATAAAATCCAACTATCCTCAACTATTAGATAAACTTAGAAAGAATATTTCATATTGGAAAACACTTCCTATATCTATGATTGGTAGAATAAGTGCTATAAAGATGGTGTTTTTACCACAATTGTTATATTTGTTCCAGGCTATCCCTTTTTTCTTACCAAAAACTTAAAAAAAAAAAATTGATAATATTGTTAATAGTTTTATTTGGGATTATAAAAACCATAGAATAAGTAAAAAACATCTATGTAAATCTAAGATAAACGGAGGTCTAGCACTCCCAAATTTTCTATATTATTTTTGGGCTGTTCAGATTAAAAATATGAATTACTGGTGGGTAAATACGGACCATGCACCAACATGGTTAAATATAGAAAAGGAAGATTGCCTTCCTTTTAACGTAGGTTCGATAATTTTCGCACTAATAGAAGTACAAAAAAAAATCTATAAGGACAACATAATAATATATAATAATAGACGTATTTGGAAACAAATTGTTAAGACTTTACATTTAGATAATCTCTCATTTAGATTACCAATTAGGAATAACCCATCGTTTAGGCCTCCCATGTTGGATGGGGGGTTTAGACAATGGGATGATTTAGGAATTACAAGAATAGAACACTTTTATAGAAAAGGAAAATTTCTTTTATTCCAAGAGGTACAAGACATTTATGGACTATCTCAACAACATTTGTTTAGATATCTACAAATTAGAGATTATATTAAATCAAATACACAAGATTATAAAAATAAAGAAGCAGGATTGTTAGACGATTTATTTAATTTACACCCAAATACAGAAAAATTAATAGCTTATATATATAACATCATTTTGGATAAGGAGAATCCAACAACGGAAACATATCGTCAAGCATGGGAAAATGACATAGGATTAGCTATAACAAAAGAAAACTGGGAAGAAAGTTTACAACGTATACACCGATGTTCATTAAACGCCAGACATATATTGATTCAATTTAAAGTATTATATAGGTTACATTATTCAAAAGTTAAATTAAATAGTATCTTTCCGAAGCTTTCTGCTATCTGTGACAAATGTAAGAAAACAGAGGCAAATTTAATACATAGTTTTGTCACATGTCCTAAATTGAATCATTATTGGACAGAAATTTTTAAAGTTATTTCTGAAGTTATAAAAGTTAAATTGGATCCCAACCCAAAGTCAATAATATTTGGAATTCCGGACTTACAGTTATCACTTACAGTAAATCAAAGAAATTTCTTTGATTATTGTTTGATAATTGGGAAAAAAATTATATTGAAATTTTGGAAGGGAACACTATCCCCCACAACTAAAATGTGGGCAGCAGAGATGATGGAGACGCTACATCTGGAAAGAATTAGATTTGTCCTATTGGACAGGTATAATTCTTTTGAACAGATATGGTCTCCATATATATTGTATCTAGATAAGTAGCTGTTCTTGGCAACATGGCTCGACGTGCCCTCCCGCGGGATCTGATGAGAATAATGTATTTTTAAAATGGAAGTAACATGTCTTTACTGATACCATCATTTGTAGTAGAGTTATTAATAATACATATTGTGATCTTTTATTTATATATATAATATAGGCAGAGGTTAAAAATTTTTATTTTTATTTTTTTATTATTTTTAATTTTTTTTTTAGTTCTTTTCTCTTCTTTTCTTTTTTACAATTATCAAATTATTAGTTAACTATACCCTCATTGATTTATAAGCTACTTTTTCTTTATCTTTATTTCTAAAAAAATAATAGATAAGTATTATTAATGTTTTACATGTATGATAAAATGAATTATCTGATATCTGTAAACTTGTTTAAGGTATCGTAATTGATTATCTTTAATAAAAAAAATATTATAGATAGGATAGTGTTAATGTGCAGGGATCGCTGGTCGGTGCAAATTAAATGGGCCGAAGGACCTGTTTCTGCGATGTAGTTCTAAACTAAAAACTAACTAAGAAGCAGTGATAGAAGCAAAGATTTATTTTTAAAAGGAAAGACGCATTGTGGGACATCTTTCTCTTACACTAGAGAAATTTAATATAGCTAAAATTCTTTACTTTCAGATTAAGAGTTAGGAGAAAATTTGTGCCATGTTTTTAGACAGCATTCCATCAAGCACAATATTAAACTGTAACCATTTTTTAGTTGCTCACAAACTTAATTTTGTCACACATCAAAATTTGATAGCATTGGTACTGCACCACACTGCATGCTGTCCAATAAAATTGCACGTTTTTTTTTAAGAATATAAAAATAGTACAGCCCAAGAACAGGTCCATTGGCTCTCTCATGATGTCTGTGCCGTGCATGATGCCATGTTAAACTAATCCCCTCTGCTTGCATATGATCCATCACCCTCCATTTAAAGCATATCCAAGTTGCCTATCTAAAAGCTTGTTAAACACTTCGACCATATCTGAAATTTCCATCCCTAACTGCCGATTATGCCTTTTTTTAAAACTTCAGTCAGTTCTCTCCTCAGCCTCTGGGGAAAATAATCTGATGAAGGCAAGCATAACATATAACCATATATAATAACCATATAACAATTACAGCACGGAAACAGGCCTTCTCAGCCCTTTCAGTCCGTGCCGACCATTTATTTTTCCCCTAGTCCCATCTACCGGCACTCAGACCATACCCCTCAATTCCCTACCCGTCCATATACCTATCCTCTTTACTTTTAAATGTTACAATCGATCCTGCCTCCACCACTTCTGCTGGAAGATCATTCCACACAGCCACCACTCTCTGAGTAAAGAAGTTCCCCCTCATGTTACCCCTAAACCTCTGTCCCTTAATTCTCATGTCATGCCCTCTTGTTTGAATCTTCCCTACCCTCAATGGGAAAAGCTTATCCACGTCAACTCTGTCTATCCCTTTCATCATTTTAAAGACCTCAATCAAGTTCCCCCTTAACCTTCTGCGCTCCAAAGAATAAAGACCCAACTTGTTCAACCTTTCTCTGTAACTTAGTTGCTGGAACCCAGGCAACATTCTAGTAAACCTCTAGTAAACATACGCCACCTTTATCACAATTTTTTTGCGTTACTACTTTCAAGTAGCTATGGATTCAGACCTCAAGATCCCCCTGTATATCAATGCTGTAAGGGTCCTTGCATTAACTGTATACTTTCCCTTTATACTTGACCTCCCAAAGTGCAGCACCTCGCACTTACCTGGATTAAACTCAATCTGTCATTTCCCCACTCATGTCTGTAACTGATCTATAGCCAGCTGTGTCGATTGACTGCCTTCTTTGCTGCCTGCGACTCTACCAATTTATGTGCCACCAGCAAACCAACTCATCAACATTTTTGTCCTCTGTCATTTATACGTATCACAAACAACCGGTCCTTGCACAGCCAACTGCAGAACATCACTAGTTACAGATCTCTCGCTAGAATAATACCCTTCCACCACTATTCTCTGTCTTCTATGGGGAAAACCAGTTCTGGTTTTACTTCGGAGCCACGTGAGTGACTACGTGAAGAAGGCCGTCAGCCCACATCCGCATCTTCACGTCGACGCATTGCGCAACGACTGACTGGCAGGCGCTTTGCTCCTTCCAGCGGCAAGTTCAAACCTGAAGGTAAGTTTTCAACTTATTCCCAGGTTTTGTTCTTTCTCTTTTCTGCAGGAATCTCTGTTAGAGATTTGCCTGCTAGAACTATTCGGGGTGAAGTCCGGACGGGCCGCAAAACCGGTTATGGACTGCGGGGAATCCCGGTCTTGGACCACGGATACTGGAACCGCAGGGACCCACTTGGGTTTCACCACCCAAGTCACAGACAGCACACTCAGTGGCTTCCAGACCGGCTGTGGTTCCCCAGAAAGGGGGTAAAACCAACAACAAACCGGTGAGGCCTCTGGAAGTCAGCCCGGAGAGACCCCTCCTACATACAGCGGTCAGCCGCTTCCAGACCGCTGTGGGTCTCCAGAAAGGGGGTAAAACCAAAAGAAGACGGTTAGGCCTGTGGACTAGGGGAGTCAGGCCAGGAGGGTTCCCCTCCCACATACCTGGGACGTCCTCGGACGTTTAACCCAGATGGAGCATGGATAGCGCCCTCAGGCGTTTATCCCACAAATGTGATGCTCAAACCTGGTATCTGTCCAAAGGAGGGGCCATATCAGCGCAGGTATCCTAAGGGACCTGCGGCAGTACCTGTTTCAGGGCTGCCTACGAATCTCCCTCTCTGTAGAGGGGAGTGTGAGTGGTCAATGTGTAACTGACTTCAAAATTGAAAGTATGTCCATGGAACATACTGGAGCACATGCATATGGCTCCAAGAGATACTCGCAAACGAAGGTGTTGCTGCCGGAAGAGTTGGTCTCCAGCCATTGGCAGAATACCCGGAAGGGGCCAGAGTTCCCCTCACGCTACAAGTGCCGGCAGTGAACAGCGCTATCAGGGTGAAATTGGAGTGGCATGAATTCCAGGAAATGAAACCAGCCGCCAAATCCTCTCTTCAGGTAAGACTTATCCAACAGGTAAGACCTGGATGATGAAGCAAAAAGCTGTCGGACTAATCAAGGCCGACGACGTGCAAAAGCTTCATTGTTAGGCGACGACACACCCCACGCCTCCATCAACGGTAAGCGGTTCACTGAAGCCGGTGGCAGCTTGAAAGCTGGGCACAGAAATATACCCAGAGTTGCCTTTCGATGCAGGCTCAGAATTATGGCCAGAGTTGTCTTTCGAGGCAGGCTCAGTATGATGAGGTTTTTCAGGCCAGGCCCAAGCCGCTCTCAGGGAAAATATGGAATCCACGCACCCTACCAGTCCTACTCTCCAATCAAGGACGGAAAAAGAACCCGCATCAGGGGCCTTTGGGCTTACCGTAAGACCACCGGTAGCCATGGAGGTACGTGGGTCTGGTTCTTCCGAAACATGGGGTTGTGGACCATTTACAAGTTGGTAATATTTTTGTACAAGTGACAATGATAACATGAGATTCAGATCTGTTTTAAAAAACTAATGATAACATGTGATTAGTTTATACTGCACAACATACAAAGGTTCCAAGCAGGCTTGGAATTGGGGCCAGAGTTGTCTTTCGAGGCATGCCTGGTATTATGGCCAGGATTGCGTTTCAGGACAGGCTCGGGAGTCTGGCCAGAGTTGTCGTTCGAGGCAGGCGCATAATTATGGCAGGCGTGGCTAGTTCATTGTGAAAGATGAAGGATGTCACTTCATACTGATTTAACTCGTATGTGCAGTATAGACTTTCAGAATAGGAAACTTTGTTACTGTCTAACAATTGATTTCCATAGGATCTTTATGGCAAGCATCGATCTCAAAGATGCATGCTATTCAGTTCCCATTCACAGGGACACCGGAGATATTTGAAATTTATCTGGATTGGGCAATGATAACAGTTAAAGCGTTTCAAAATGGGCTAACTTCAGCTCCCAGGTTATTTACCAAATTACTAAAACCAGTGCTTGGGCTGCTCAGAGCTCAAGAACATTTGTTATTGCCTATCTGGATGATATTTTAAATGCTGTATTTTACTAAAATTAGCTGTTGCAGCCGCAAACTATATTTGAGAAATTGGAGTTTCTCATCCATCCAGTTAAATTTAAGTTGATACCAATCAGAACTATTAATTATTCGGATTTACCTTTAACTATTAACTTAACAATGACTCCGCCCTGGGGCAAGAGATTGGAATGGATAGAAGCCTGTAACAACCTCGTTGTTATGAAGCAGCCTTCTATTCATCAAGTGTAATTGGCAACATAATAGCTGTGTTTGAGCTGTGCAATTTGGGCCTTTGCATTATCAGAACTTACAACAAGCAAAGAATTAACCTCTCAAGTACCATATAGGTCATTATTAACAGACCTATGTTATTACCAGCTGAAGCTACCAAAGTCACAATGGTGGCAGTATTCAGCATTGCTCCAGCAATTTTGGTCAGTAATCTTCAATAATTACAAACTGATGCTAGTGCTCAAAGATGAGAAATTACTAATGCCATCTGCAGTCACGGAGGTGGATGCGTTTTGCATGAGTTACCAATTTTTCAGTTATTGGTATCAACTACCTATAAACACTAGGTGCATTCTATAGGTTAAAGGTTATTGTGCAAATAGGCATAATGTGCATGCTCAACTCCAAGTTGATACACTATGGTGGTGGCATATGTTAGTCACATGGGTGCAATCAAGTTAAAGTATCCTGTGATATTTACCTAACCTCATTTGGCACTATTGTATCATCACGTGAAATCAATGACAACACAGAATGGATGTTGGATCACAAAGTATTTAATGACATTATGGCTCGATAGAACACTGAATTCGATATGTTTACATCAAGGCTCATTCACCAGTTGCAAAATATGAGGCACACAGTGGCGAGAGATACATTATCGTCACACTGGGGAGGAATGTTCTTTTATGTCTTTCCTCCATCCTGCCTCATCAGTCGGGTCTTGCAATAAATCCAGCAAGATCCCGCTTCAGGCTCGAACTGCTTCACTGGCCTATGCAGCCATGGTTCCCGCTAATATTGGGAATAATAATAGAACCTTATATGGTTATTCTAAACATAACTTTGCTGGTTCAGTCTGTGACTCGGGAAACCAGCCTCTGCATGATAAATCAATTCATTGACTTGCAGACTCTGAGACGACTATTCCTGCGGCTCGGGTTGTCAGACCGATCCATGTATGTGCTCACTGCAGAGTTCAGGGATACCACCAAAAAAGGCAGTACATTTCCTCTTCAGAAGATGGGAAGTGTTTTTGTTTAAATAGACATGTTACATATAATACAGCACAGATAACTGATGTCTTGGAGTTCATTTTCAAATGGGTCTTTGACAATAATTGAGGTATAGTGCCATTAACTGTGCCAACGCGCCTTCTCATCATACTTGCTGCAGCAAGTGGGACACACACTGTCGGGCCTCACCCTCTGATATCCAGAATTATACAGGATATCTTCAACATAAATTCTCCCAGGCCCAGTTACAGAGAAGTATGGGACATTGATGTTATGTTAACCATATAACCATATAACAATTACAGCACGGAAACAGGCCCTCTCAGCCCTTCCAGTCCGTGCCGACCATTTATTTTCCCCTAAGAAGTTAACACTTCTTCACCGGGGGGCTCCAGCTACATCCTTATCTTTAGCCAGCTCTCATAAGGTAGTTATCCTCACGGCACTGGTCTCAGTGCAACGGGTCCAGTCACTACATAAATAGCGACAGGATGGTTACATCTGCAAATAACATAATATTTTATGTTATGATTTAGTTAACCAGAACAAACCAGGGGCATTGGTTTTCATGGCATACCCCATGGACTAGTTTTCATGGCATACCCCATGGACCTTCGGTAATGTGTGGTCACACATTTACAACAATACGTCAAGGTTACCAAGAGCCTTAAAGGCTCCAAACTAGGAATGTTTGTTAGTTACAAAAAACCTCATAAGAAGCTGTTAGTTAATCTTCTCCAGGTGGTTAAAACGGGGTTTTGATAATGCATGAGTCGATACTAATATTTTCAACTCTCACTCCACCAGGGCTGCTACTACATCAGCTCCAAGGGTAATGTACCTTCCGCTGGACCACATCCTAGCAGCTGCAGGACGGTTCAATGAACATACTTGCCAAACATTTTATAATAACCCATTGCCAGACCTGGGGTATTGCCAACTCCATTTTAGATGCTGTTTTATAGTTTCCCCCTGGATGAGAGGGGTCACTATTATTTTCCTTTGGTGATTAAAGCATCAGCATTTTTAACAAACTAAGTCATGTCTGAATGCATTAATCTTTTTCACTCATCCATGGTCAATTGATGCAGTGTGTGACGCATGGACTCGTTTCCGGCATGAAATCACAGCTTTGAAATCTTCACGTAGTCACTCACGTGACTGAAGTAAAATAATACGATTAAACGAGAACTTACTAGTTTGAAGTTTGATCTTTATTTTATGAGGAGTTACGATGAGTGATTACGTGCCCACCGCTCCCAACCCTCGTATCATAAAGGTCATCTGGTAGTTCTACTCTTCTCTAATCTTACTATGTTCAGTTCAATTACTGTTATCTGTGATTTCACACCGCTGCTTTGAACATTGACGCGCATGCGGGCTGACTGCCTTCTTCACGTAATCGCTCATCGTAACTCCTCGTAAAATAAAGATCAAACTTCAAACTGGTAAGTTCTCATTTAATCTTACTATTCTAACCTACCAACTCACTGTGGATCCATGCTTCTTGATCTTCTCTATTAGACTACCATGAGGGAGCTTGCCAAATGCCTTCCTAAAGTCCATGAGGGCAGCATCCACTGCCATATTCATGTAAAATCATTTTATTACCTCCTCAAAAAGCTCAATAAAATTCGTAAGACATGACCTGCCGTGGAGAAAGCCATGCTGATTATCCCTAATTAACCAATTCACGTACAAAAGAGAGTAAATTCTATCTATAAGAATTCTCACCAAGAGTTTCCCTACCACTTACATTATATTAGGCTCACTAGCCTATAATTTCCTGGATTTATCCCTATTTTCCGTTTTAAACAAAGGGACAATAATGTCTACTCTCCAGGCCTCTGGGACCTCGCCTGTGATTAGAGAGGATGCAAAGAACTTTGTCAAGCCCCTAGCAATCTCCTTTATTATCTCTCTCTTCACATGTATCCACCTTAATAGCCGATCATATAAAAGTTATTTTGTACATGTGTTTCCTTAGGTCAAGAGTGTTTCATTGTCATATGTCCAAGATAGAACAATGAAATTCTTACTTATAGCAGCACAACAGAAAATGTAAACATAGTACACTGTAAACAATATAATAAATGAGAGAGAAAAAAAAGTATTACTGCAGTGGTTTAGTATATATTTTATTTTAATTTAACTGTATTTATAGCCCATCCCTAATTGCTCTTAAGGCAGTGGGGTAAGTTGCCTTCATTAATCTGTGTAGTTAGTGGTAAATCCTGTTATGTAGGGAATTTCAGAATTCTTACTTGGTGCCAATGAAGGAACATTGGTATATTTCCACAATGGCAAAACGTGACAAATATGGTAGAGTTCTCATGGATGTGCTCTTTATTTATCAGATCTGTAGAAAGTTAGAGAGATGTAGCATGGAAACAGGTCCTTTGGCCCAACAAGTCGACGCTGTGCATTGATCACGTTAGTTCTTTGTTATCACACTTTTGCATCCACTCCCTACACTCTAGTGTCAATTTACAGTGGCCAATTAACCTACAAATGCACATGTGTTTGGTATGTGGGAGGAAACCAAAGCACCCGGTGGAAATCCATGTGGTCAAAGGATGAATGTGCAAACTCCATCAGACAGCATCAGAGGTCAGGTTCAAACCCGGTTCTCTGGCACTGTAAGTCAGCAGCTCTACCAGTTGTGCCACTATGGCACTATTTGGGAGGTACTATCAAAGATGCCTTGGTGTACACCGAAGAGACAATGTGTCAGTGATGGTGATTTTCTGTCATTCAAGTAAACACTAATGCAGAGCACTACAGCCACAATGCTTTTAAGATCCATATCATGTAGTAACCAGTGTGCTTAGTTATTTATTGATAAAGTATGAATTGTGTTCAATGTAACTAAATCTTGGCATCCCTGATGGAAATCCTATTGAGATCATGAGATTTACCTCATTATCTCAAAAATCCCCTCATCTGAAAATTTGATTTATTATTTCCCGAGTTTTTTACTAAAATTGTTCACCAATCTGACATCTTTTTAAAATCTAACGTGCCGAAGCGAGCTGGATAACGTCACAATGCCTCTGCTCCTCGCGGCAAGCGGTACAGAATTTTCAATGCGCAGCCCCACTGTTTTCCACGAGCTGCGAGTGACATGCCCAGCGTTCAGGAACCAACCCTCCCCTGTGACGCCGCGTCGCCCCCACCCCTCAATCTCTGCCCCCATCCTTCTCCCTCTCTATCCCCCTCTCCACCCATCCAGATTTCTCTAGCTGCGCCTTCGTAGTTGGGGGTTATGAGTCAGTGGGTAGGGCGGGGCGTGCGGTAAAAGGAGCGTGTAATAATATTATATCAAGGGGGGGGTTAGTGTGTGTGTGAGGGGTGGTTAGTGTGTGTGTTTGTGTGTGACGCCGAAGGCCCTCCCCCCCCCCCCCCCCCCCGCAACCGCACGTTGAGGGGACTGGACCCAACGGGTCCCCCATGGTTTAGTTAGTTATAAAATTTGGGCACGATAAACGTGAAACAAATTGCCTACATATGAAGAAAAAGTAATTGACTCTAAAATATCTTTAATCATTATCAAAAGCCTTACCATTGCTCGAGACTAGTAACTAAATGATCAAAAACACAATTTCTATTGGAAAAATAGCTTCACAGTCTGAAAATGCGATAAAAAATTTTGAGAGGATTATAAAATGTATTTTATCAACTTTTATGCAGTTAAATTATATTTTAAAGTAGCATAACATGTTTTACATTTTTTTTTAACTTTATGCTAATACTTACTCCCCCAAAATAATTTTGTCATTTACATTGGTAATTTGAAATTTTACAACATTCAGAAATGTTCATATTTTAAGTTTCATCGAAAATTTGGTAAAATAAATAACTCCGAAACAAGTGTGTTATAATTTGTGGAACATTACCGATCAAAGTAATTGGAAAAAATGCTAAAATGACTTTGAATTTTCATACCTTTGTTGGTAGGAGTTCATACGATTTTAAAAACCTTAAATGTCCAAAATCTTGTTCATTGTTGATGGATAAAGCTGCCATTAGAGCTTTGAAGAATTAATTCCTACACAGTGAATACCTGTGATGTAGGTAGTTTTCCACGCTCGGACCAAATAACTATGTTGGAACTGAAACTGAGCACCAGAACTAGGTTGAAACCTGTTAATCCTGGTGTTGAGTTTCAAACCAAAGCAAAGTCACTCACAAAGGTATTATGTTGGCTGTCAAACAAACCTCATCTTTAGATGGCCTTGTGAAGGCACTCGAGAATGCCTAAGTCTGTTTGAGGTCCCTCACTAGCAAGACAATTTTATGCTCTTAATTCTATTCACAGTGATCAGTATTAACTGTTAGAGTAGCATTGAGTTACAATGTATGTAAGAAAGCTTTTTATGAGGTGTTGCTGTGGAATTTTTCTGTTAAGAACAACTATTTAAACTTCTGGCTTGTCAGTGTCAATTATTTGGACAAGAATTTGATGGCATTCACAAAGAAACACACCAATACTTTGTAATTCAGTAGGCATTAAGTATTTTCATTATATAAACATTGATTTATACCTGGATGAACAAAGAAAAGATAGAAGATAGACACAAAAAGCTGGAGTAATTCAGCGGGACAGGCAGCATCTCTGGAGAGAAGGAATAGGTGATGTTTTGGGTCAAGACCCTTCTTCAGACTGGTTGGGATAAGGGAAACGAGAAATATATATGGTGAAGAGATGAACAATGAATAAAAGATATGCAAAAAAGTTACGATGATAAAGGAAACTGACCATTGGTAACTGTTTGTAGAGTGAAAATTAGAAGCTAGTGTGACTTGGGTGGGGGAGGGATAGAGAGAGAGGGAATACCGGGGCTATCTGAAGTGAGAAAAATCCATATTCATACCACTGGGCTGTAAGCTGCCCAAGCGAAATATGAGATGCTGGAGGAGACCTAGGGCAGAAAGATCTGCATAGGAATGGGAAGGAGAGTTAAAGTGTCCAGCAACCGGGAGATTGTGTAGGTTCAGGCTGGCTGAGCGAAGGCAAAGAAAAGATGGAGGTGGGGTTGCATGAGTAGAGGGCATAAGAATGGCTCTTCCAATGAGGTTGATGTTGCTAGCAGATTTACAAAGGTAGCTTGTAGTATAGGATAGCATTTTATGAATTGGATGCTGCATGCACCAAACATGGTCAGCACCAAACTTGTGGTTCCAGCATTTGGCTTCAATAAATTAGTCAAAATATTTTAACATTATTCAAAAATATTTATTTGTAATCCATAATATTAGTTAATCAAAGATAGGCTTTCATGAATCTTGTGGATATAAAAGGAAATGGCTGACTGCATGTATCCAAAAACACTTCTTTTGTGCGTTGTTTGAACTTGTACATAGTATTAGAAAGTGAATAATTTGAAGCTATCGATTATTGTATCAACAGTGAATCTCAGAGGGATCAAATACCGAGAGATGAATTTATAATCTTATTCTTTGAAAGAAACTCCTTATATAAAAGTGCCTTAAATATAACACACCAGACTTTGAAGTTGCTGCAGCATAAGCATTAACAAAAGGGTATGAATGCAGTCAAAATCTTACCTAAAAAGGAACAATTTATGAATTATTGTTTTATGCGGTAGTTTAAATAATGTACATTTGTTGTTTGAAATGTGTTCCTCATCTCCAAAAATAGGTGAAATATGTTACATTTCAAATTCTGTCCCATATTTTCTTGTTTGGGGGAATTAATAGGATCAGCTTTTATGGAAAATAAATGAAAATGGATGTGAGAATGTATCCTTTGGACAGATTTTCTGTAATAGTTCTGAATAAAATATAAATATTCCACTTTGTTAGTAACTTTGTTAATGCCAGATGTTTTCCAGCAGTGTTGATCTGAAACAAAATTAGACATTCATTTAACACGCAATTTGTAAAGCAATAAAATTTATTGATTCATTCATAGGACGTGAGCTTACTAGTTATGTAAATACATCACCCTATTCCTGTTTGTAACTGAAGTGAATGCTGAGACCTTTTCAGAGGGAATTTGAGTTAGACAATAGATAATAGGTACAGGAGTAGGCCATTCGACCCTTAAAGCCAACAACGCCATTCATTGTGATCATGGCTGATCATCCACAATCAGTACCCCGTTCCAACCTTTTCAGCATATCCCCTGACTCTGCTATCTTTAAGAGCCCAATCTAGCTCTCTCTTGAAAGTATCCAGAGAACCGGCCTCCACCGCCTTCTGAGGCAGAGAATTCCATGGACTCACAAATTGTGTGAAAAAGTGTTTCCTCATCTCCGTTCTAAATGGCTTACCCTTACAGGCTCAGCCACACCATTCTCTCAGCATATGACAGTCCCGCCATCCCAGGAATTAACCTTGTGAACCTACGCTGCACTCCCTCAATAGCAAGAATGTCCTTCCCCAAATTTGGAGACCATAACTGCACACAATACTCCATGTGTGGTCTCACTAGGGCCCTGTATAACTGCAGGAGAACCTCTTTGCTCCTATACTCAACTCCTCTTGTTATGAAGGCCAACATGCCATTCGCTTTCTTCACTGCATGCTGAACCTGCATGCTTACTTTCATCGACTAATGAACAAGGACCCCCAGATCCCATTGTACTTCCCCTTTTCCCAACTTTAGATAATAATCTGCCTTCCTGTTTTAGCTACCAAAGTGGATAACCTCAAATTTATTCACATTAAACTGCATCTGCCATGCATCTGCCCCCTCACTCAACCTGTCCAAGTCACCCAGCATTCTCATAGCATCCTCCTCACAGTTCACACTGCCACCCAGCTTTGTGTCATCTGCAAATGTGCTAATGTTACTGAATCCCTTCATCTAAATCACTGATGTATATTGTAAATAGCTGCGGTCCCAGCACCGAGCCTTGCGGTACCCCACTAGTCACTGGCTGCCATTCTGAAAGGGACCCATTAATCCCTACTCTGTCTGCCAACTGAATTTTCTATCTGTCATCACTCTACCCCTAATACCATGTGCCCTAATTTTGCCCACTAATCTCCTATGTGGGACCTTATCAAATGCTTTCTGAAAATCTAGGTACACTACATCCACTGGCTCTCCCTTGTCCATTTTCCTAGTTACATCCTCAAAAAATTCCAGAAGATTAGTCAAGCATGATTTTCCCTTCGTAAATTCATGCTGACTCGGACCGATCCTCTTACTGCTATCCAAATGTGCCGCTATTTCATCTGTTATGATTGACTGCAGCATCATCCCCACCACCGACGTCAGGCTAACTGGTCTATAATTCCCTGTTTTCTTTCTCCCACCTTTCTAAAAAAGTGGGATAACATTAGCTACACTCCAATCCACAGGAACTGATCCTGAATCTATAGAACATTGGAAAATGATCACCAATGCGTCCACGATTTCTCGAGCCACTTCCTTAAGTACCCTGGGTTGCACACCATCAGGCCCTGGAGATTTATCAGCCTTCAGTCCCATCAGTCTACCCAACACCATCTCCTGCCTAATGTGGATTTCCTTCAGTTCCTCTGTCACCCGAGATCCTCTGGCCGCTAGTACATCAGGAAGATTGTTTGTGTCCTCCTTATTAAAGACGGATCCAAAGTACCTGTTCAACTCACCTGCCATTTCCTTGTTCCCCATAATAAATTCACCCTTTTCAGTCTTTATGGGTCCATAAAACAGGTTAACAAGTTAACAGGTTGCAAGTGGACTAGGCTGAGATTTTTCTTTTGAATGTTGATGGCACCATTACTGACAATGAATCTTTATTCCAGATGTATTTAATTATTTATAGTTTTTTTAATTTTTATAGATTAAGAGTAATAAAAAAGAAAGAGAGAGAGAAAAAAAAATCATAAGGAATGGAATAATTTACCATTAATACATCATTGGAGATAAGATCAAGGAATATAGAGTATAACTTTTCATCTGATCCTGAGTCCAAGTTTCAGTTATGTTCTCCTGCCGAACCAATCTACTCTTATTTAAATTTAAATTCCCCAGCTCAAATTCATGAATCCATATATACAAAACTTACTCTACTAACCCATTAACCTATAATCGGGTACCTCACAATCTGTAATTTATATACCTGCTCCTCCTAGCACTTTGTCACAGGTGGATCTTTACTGTGTTAGACCACTTCTGGATATAACGTGGATCTCTAGATTTCCACCCTAGGCATTATGCAGCCGACATGCATTCCACGGGCTATGATGTGCAAAAGATATTTGGCCATTTACCATAGAACAGTACAGCACAGGAATAGGCCCTCTGCCCCACGATGTCTATGTTGAACATGATACTACATTAAAATTAATCCCATCTACTTGCAGCTGATTCATCTCCTGCCACTCCCTGCATTCGTAATAAGGTGGATGAGTTGGAGGTGCAGATAGCGATTAATGACTATGCTATAGTTGGGATCACGGAGACATGGCTCCAGGGTGACCAAGGCTGGGAGCTGAACATCCAGGGATATTCAATATTTAGGAGGGATAGACGAAAAGGAAAAGGAGGTGGGGTAGAGTTGCTGGTGAGAGGAGATTAATGCAATAGAAAGGAAGGACATTAGCGTGGAGGATGTGGAATCGATATGGGTAGAGCTGCGAAACTCTAAGGGCAGAAAACGCTAGTGGGAGTTGTGTACAGGCCACCTAACAGTAGTATTGGAGTTGGAGATGGCATCAAACAGGAAATTAGAAATGCGTGCAACAAGGGTAACACGGTTATAATGGGTGACTTCAATCTGCATGTAGATTGGGTGAATCAAATTGGCAGGGGTGCTGAGGAAGAGGAATGGAATGTATGCAGGATAGTTTTCTCAACCAACATGTGGAGGAACCAACGAGAGAGCAGGCTATTCTAGACTGGGTATTGAGTAATGAGGAAGGGTTAGTTAGCAGTCTTGTGTGTGACCCCTTGGGCAAGAGTGACCATAATATGGTTGAGTTCTTCATTAGGATGGAGAGTGACAAAATTAAGTCAGAAACAAGGGTTCTGAACTTGAACAAAGGTAACTTTGAAGGTATGAGATGTGAATTGGCCAAGATAGACTGGCAGGTGATTCTTAAAGGGTTGACAGTGGATGTGCAATGGAAGGTATTTAAAGACTGCATGGATGAAGTACAAAAATTGTTCATACCAGTTTGGCAAAAGAATAAATCAGGGAAGGTGGTGCATCCATGGATAACAAGGGAAATCAGGGATAGTATAAAAACAAAAGATGAGGCATTCAAATTGGCCAGAAAAAGCAGCCTACCGGAGGACTGGGAGAAATTCAGAATCCAGCAGAGGAGGACAAAGGGCTTAATTAGGAAAGGAAAAATAGATTATGAAATGAAACTGGCAGGGAACATAAAAGCTGACTGCAAATGTTTTTATAGATATGTGAAGAGAAAGAGACTAGTTAAAACAAATGTTGGTCCCTTGCAGTCAGAAACAGGTGAATTGATCATGGTGAACAAGGACATGGCAGACCAATTGAATAACTACTTTGGTTCTGTCTTCACTAAGGAAGACAAATAATCTGCCGGAAATAGCAGTGGAACGGGAGTCAAATAAGATGGAGGAACTGAGTGAAATCCAGGTTAGCCGGGAGGTGGTGTTGGGTAAATTGAACGGATTGAAGGGCGATAAATCCCCAGGGCCAGATAATCTGCATCCCAGAGTACTCAAGGAGGTAGCCACAGAAATAGTGGATGCATTAGTGATAATTTTTCAAAATTCCTTAGATTCTGGAGTAGTTCCTGAGGATTGGAGGGTAGCTAATGTAATCCCACTTTTTAAAAAAGGAGGGAGAGAGAAAGCGGGGAATTACAGACCAGTTAGTCTAACATCGGTAGTGGGGAAACTGCAAGAGTCAGTTATTAAAGATGGGATAGCAGCGCATTTGGAAAGTGGTGAAATCATTGGACAAAGTCAGCATGGATTTACGAAAGGTAAATCATGTCTGACAAATCTGATAGAATTTTTCAAGGATGTAACTAGTAGAGTGGATAAGGGAGAACCAGTGGATGTGTTATATCTAGACTTTCAGAAGGCTTTCGACAAGGTCCTGCATAAGAGATTAGCATTCAAACTTAAAGCACACGGTATTGGGGGTTCAGTATTGATGTGGATAGAGAACTGGCTAGCAGACAGGAAGCAAAGGGTAGGAGTAAACGGGTCATTTTCAGAATGGCACGCAGTGACTAGTGGGGTACTGCAAGGCTCAGTGCTGGGACCCCAGCTATTTACAATATATATTAATGATTTGGACGAGGGAATTCAATGCAACATCTCCAAATTTGCAGATGACACCAAGCTGGGGGGTATAGTTAGATGTGAGGAGGATGCTTGGAGGCTGCAGGGTGATTTGGATAGGCTGAGTGAATGGGCAGATGCATGGCAGATCAGTATAATGTGGATAAATGTGAGGTTATCCACTTTGGTGGCAAAAACATGAGGGCAGACTATTATCTGAATGGTGGCAGATTAGGAAAAGGGGAGATGCAACGAGACCTGGGTGTCATGGTACACCAGTCATTGAAAGTAGGCATGCAGGTGCAGCAGGCAGTGAAGAAAGCAAATGGTATGTTAGCATTCATAGCGAAAGGATTTGAGTATAGGAGCAGGGAGGTTCTACTGCAGTTGTGCAGGGTTTTGGTGAGGCCACACCTGGAGTATTGCGTACAGTTTTGGTCTCCAAATCTGAGGAAAGACATCCTTGCCATAGAGGGGGTACAGAGAAGATTCACCAGACTGATTCCTGGGATGTCAGTACTTTCATAAGAGGAAAGACTGGATAGACTCGGCTTGTACTCGCTGGAATTTAGAAGATTGAGGGGGGATCTTATAGAAACTTACAAAATTCTTAAGGGGATGGACAAGCTAGATGCTGGAAGATTGTTCCCGATGTTGGGGGAGTCCAGAACAAGGGGTCACAGTCTAAGGATAAGGGGGAATTCCTTTAGGACCGAGATGAGGAAAACATTCTTTACACTGAGAGTGGTGAGTCTCTGGAATTCTCTGCCACAGAAGGTAGTTGAGGCCAGTTCATTGGCTATATTTAAGAGGGCGTTAGATGTGGCACTTGTGGCTAAAGGGATCAGGGGATATGGAGAGAAGGCAGGTACGGGATACTGAGTTGGATGATCAGCCATGATCACATTGAATGGCAGTGCAGGCTCGAAGGGCCGAATGGCCTACACCTGCACCTATTTTTCTATGTTTCTATGTTCAGGTGCCTATCTAAAAGCTTCCTTAACGCCACTATCATATCTGCTTACACATCTGGGGAAGAATTCAGGCCACCTGCCCTGCATCATAAGAATTCAGGTCACCTAAGTATGGTGAGCACAACTTCCAATAGGACAATATTTTAGAAAATTTACAAATGATACGAGGAGTGAACGGAATCTTAAATAATACTAGACCAAGTGGGAGCCATTGGGTCCCGTCCCCTCGTTGCACTTTGTGGTTGTGGGGTGGGGGGGGGGGGATGTGTGGCGGCCTGAGGCTCACACACACACTAGCCTCCCCCCACACATACACACGCCCCTTGATATTATATTAGTATTATTCATTCGCTCCTTTTATCCCATTCCCCGCCCTATCCACTCACGCATACCCCCAACTCGCAGGCCCGGCTAGAGAGGAAGGGGGGCAGAGAGAGAGAGAGAGAGCAGAGAGAGAGGGGGGGGCAGAGAGAGGGAGGGCAGAGAGAGAGTGGACCCGACCTGACAGCTCGGTCCCGTCCCTCAATGAGGGCAGAGAAGAGGGGGACGTGGACTCGGCGAGCGGGGCGGCCGGCAAGCGGGGTGGGCCTGCCTTGCTTGTTCTTTCTGTGTCTTTTGGAGCGGGGGCGGGCAGAGTCTTGAATAAAGGGGGGGAAAGAGGTCGGGGTGGGGTGACGTCACTCACAGTGCGAGGAAGAAGGGCACGCAGACCCATTGTGACGTCATCAGCGAAAGACAGTCATTTTTAAATTCAGATTTGTTAGATCTTTGAACATTTTCAGTAATAACTCGAGAAATAAAGCATGAAATTTTCAGATAAGGGTCTCCACGGGAAAAATCTCTACCAGAATATGTAAAAAACTTACCGTTAGCTCGTTGTTTTTTCGCGAAGGATATAGTATATAAGTATATAGATGCTGTTGGAGGATTTTATGATAATTTCATGTGCAGTATATCATCTATGTTTAGCTCCCTGCACTGGATTATTCGAATGTTCTGCAACTTCACAGGACCTAGTTTACTTGACTTGCTTCATTAATTAGTTTCTGACATGTGTTTGGGGCAGGGTCGATATTCTGCATATTTTATGTCTGGCGATTTCCTTTTGTAATTATAATAGTAGAGCGGGAGCTCTGGAAAATGTAGCTTTTGTGTTTTATGCCTCAATTGTTATATTTAAACATTAACATTGCCACAAATGGAAAAAAAAATCTCCATTATCACAATTAATCAATGTGTACATTTTCTTTATTATTCTCAAGACTTCTTTGTGTTATTGTGAGCTTTCTGGAATTTTTTTTTGTGGTGACTATTACAAAATCTTTCTCCCATAACCTCAGTGCATTCAACCATAGCTATCTGACTATTGGTCACAATCTTCTGTTACAGGTAAAGAAGCAAATGCTTTTCAAAGGCTAGTAGTTACTTCATGTTTAGTTATTTGTTGCACATTGGATATACTGCTCTCTTTGTTAGGAGACAATCTCGTTCTTGTAAAACAAATCAAAACAAGAAAACCTGTTCACACTAATTGAGTGATTACCTAAGGATGTTTTACACCCTGTTATCAAAACCCAAGGAGCATCTTATCATAGATGAATGTCATACAGGTATCTTAATTTTATTTGAGTTTGTAGCCACTTAGAAGGTCAATTATACCGTTTGTTCTCTATTTTTATATGCTTTAGGGGACAAAAGCAGTAGGTCGTAAAGTTAGACTACTTAACCTCAACAAGTGCACTTTAACATTCAGGTTTAGTGTAAACAGGAAACTCTGTTCTAAAGGGTAGAAACTAGATTGTGAATGTCCCACTTACAATTCTAGAGGTTTTTGACATATTGGAAAAACACTGCAATTCATACAATCCACAATCTTTTTTTTTTCAAATGCTCTTCTAAATGCTGCAAATGTACAGTTGATTTTTCTTACAATAATCAGTGATATCACTTTTATTTTAGGTCTGATTGCCTACACCGAATATTTGTTTCTTTTGTGCATACTAACAAGTGAGTTGAGAAAATGGCATGTTTAATAATTTCAGCAAATGCTTTGCATATTTTAGAACTTGTACATGGTATCATTTTACAAACCTATATAAATAATCAGAAAAGCAATCTACATTTCATTTTTCTAATATTTTGATTAAAGCACAAATGGTTTTCAAAGTGGGGAAAAAATAACCGATATCACCTTGTATCAAAATAATTTAAGTAATAACTTTACTTTCTGTATCAGCATGCCAACTGTTAAGTTCTCTGCCGCCAACTGTTAAGTTCTCTGCCTCCAACTGTTCTGTTTTGATTGTCTGGTTTTTATTTCTTAAATCATTTACATATTTGAGACTGAATCATAACGATTTCAAACTTTAGCCATTGCTTAGTGGCAATCGATTTTTTTTCTTTTAACCCTATTTTTTGCTGCTCTTTTTCTTCCTTGTTCTTGGGAATATTAACCTGTCTTTGTTCTAGATGGCAAAATATTGTTATGTATTTCAATTAATTTCTTTGGAAATATTTGAATGCGTGTCATTTGATCAAGTGTCCACTAATTGTATTCTCATCTGAGTAGTCCCAGGTGGTAGTAAGGAAAACATCTTACGACCATTAAAGCAGCAAATTAATGGCATTATATGAATTCTACAGCATGTTTTTCATGCAATTGAATACAATTTTAAGCATTGGAAACAGCGCAACATGTCTTCTAATAACACCTTAATGACACATGAAATCATTAATGACACAATAAATTAGTGTAAACCAAATGGCATACAGTAGAAAGCTGTTAAGTTCAAACTAAATAACACATCTAGGTATTTAGATTTGTTTTTGTTTGCTTTTAATTATTTTGAGATATAAAAATATATTTGACATTATAATCAAGGAAGGCTCTTTTTTAAATGTGTAGCCAGTCACACTCTGTATTTTACTTTCATAGTCGTAAGGAGATTTACTTGTAAAGTGATATTTGCTTTAGATTTGATAGTGTACACCCCTTAAATATGTTACTGTATATAACTAATGTATTTTGCATAAATGTTGCAGAGCCTCATGCAGGTTTTAAAATAGCTTTCAACATGTTTGACACTGATGGCAATGAAATGGTGGATAAGAAGGAGTTCTTAGTGGTATGTACTTTAATCTGTATATCTTGTGTACCAATTTTAATTTATTGTAATTAGTAAAAAATATACAATGCAATGGATTTTGCTTTTTAAAACCAGCTTTGAAGACAATGTAAGAATTATTCTGCAGTAGACTTGTAGCATGCAAAATATTATGGCAAGTTAATTGAAAATATCCTGACAAGCTTGGAAATATACATGAATTTTTATAAACTTGCTGCCCTTCAGCATTTTTTTTTAATACTGTGCACATTTGTTGATTGGAGTGAGCACTTAATTCAGAATTATAGCAGGGAATTGAAGAAGGAAAAAGTACATGGAATAATTTGCATTTAGAGCAGTAATCTTAGGTCAATTAATTATTTATCCTCCATCCCAAGCTGTGCATTTAATTCATATTGAACAATACTGATATGCAACCAGATCCCAAGTAGACGTTATTTATGACAGGATAAATTTGTCATATGACAGGATTTAAATTTTCGATAACAAAATTAGAAATTAGGGGCAATTGAAAATCAAGAACTGCAGATACTAGAAATCTTATATAAAAACAGAAAATGAAGAAAATAATCAGCAGATCAAGCATGGTAATATATCAGATCAAAGACTTTAATAAGAACGGAAAAATAATTCCTCTGAGGCCAAGGTTGCCCACGTGATCCCATTGTTTATGGACCATATGGTTAATAAATTAATTAGGGATTCACAAGAAATCGCAGATATTGGAAACTTGACCAATACATGGTGTTCGAGTAATTCAGCGGATTAGGCAGTATCGGTGGAGGGAAAAATAGTCAATAGTGCAGGTCCGGGCCCTTCAGACTGATTACAGTAGGGTGGGAGAAAGCTAGAAAAAAGAGGTGTGATAGGGAAAAGCCTGGCAAATGATAAGTGGATTCAAGTGAGGGGGGCTGGGGGGTGGATGTCATTGAGGTGCGAAGTGACAAAGGTTAGAGGTGCAAAGGAGACAAAATAGTGTCAGAAAAAGTAAAGTGAAATGGAAAGTCAAACCTTTATAAACCTCTATAAATTATATAAACCTCTATCTCAATAGAGAGCCTACCCTTCCAAATACGATGTTCCATTATAGACACAAAATGCTGGAGTAACTCAGAGGGACAGACAGCATCTCTGGAGAGAAGGAATGGGTGATGTTTCGGGTCGAGACCGTTCTTCAGACTCAAAACGTCACCCATTCCTTCTCTCCAGAGTTGCTGCCTGTCCCCCTCTAATCACTGCCTGCCATTCTGAAAGGGACCCGTTATCCCTACTCTTTGTTTCTTGTCTGGCAACCAATTTTCTATCCATGTCAGCACTCTACCCTCAAAACATGTGCCCTAATTTTGCCCACTAAGCTCCTATGTGGGACCTTTTCAAATACTTTCTGAAAGTCCAGGTGCACTACATATACTGGCGCTGCCATGTCCATTTTCCTAGTTACATCCTCAAAATATTCAAGAAGATTAGTCAAGCATGATTTCCCCTTCGTAAATCATTGCTGACTCGGACCGATCCTGCTACTGCTATCCAAATGTGCCGCTATTTCATCTTTTATAATTGACTCCAGCATCTTCCCCACCACCGATGTCAGGCTAACTGGGCTATAATTTGCTGTTTTCTCTCTCCCGCCTTCCTTAAAAAGTGGGATAACATTAGCTACCCTCCAATCCATAGGAACTGATCCTGAATCTATAGAACATTGGAAAATGATCATCAATGTGTCCACGATTTCCAGAGCCACCTCCTTAAGTACCCTGAGATGCAGACCATCAGGCCCCTGGGGATTTATCAGCCTTCAGACCCATCACCATTGCTTGCCTAATGTGCATTTCCTTCAGTTCCTCCGTCACCCTAGATCCTTTGGCCACTAGTACACCAGGGAGATTGTGTCCTCCTTAGTGAAGACTGATCCAAAGTACCTGTTCAACTCGTCTGCCATTTCCTTGTTCCCCATAATAAATTCACCTTTTTCAGTCTTCAAGGGTCCTCGGAACAATAAAACTCAATTTGAAGTCTTTCTCCTGGTCCTACCAGAATGGGCCTCACACTTGGTCCTGCTGTAATTTCTATAGGGTGAAACGAAAATGTATAAAAATGGCCTTTATTAAAATCTTACGTGCACTTTAACCACATGTGATTTTCTCTTTTCCAAATCTCAGATTGTGGAGTACAGAGGCAAATAAATAAATGATGGGTCTTTGTTCCAAACATTATGGAGGGCACTTGTTT
Organism: Raja brachyura; assembly: GCA_963514005.1. The sequence goes on along the minus strand of OY740781.1, from coordinate 73,966,645 downwards.
ACTTAATCCAGGAATCTTAATACTGAACATATCATTTAAAGTTTATCTTAATATAGAACAAATAAAAATATACTGTAGCTATGCCGACTTCAATAGCAATCATTGGATAGTATTGCCAGATCGAACATCTTACAAAAAATTTGAAATGAATAAGCCCAATGCAGAATTGTAAGGTCAGTGTTTTTATATCTGAATTAACAGTCTGAGCAAACAATCCCAAATAATTGAAAAAGTGTATTTTTACATTAACTACTAGTAGAGGTGCCCCAGTGATCCAGACTTATTACAGATATCCGGTACAGTCTCTGTGGAATTTGCATGGCCTCTGCTTGGGTTTAATCTGGATATTTCCGTTTCCTCCCACATAAAATGATCCTCGTAATTGAGTGGTAGAATCTGAGGGGAGGAATGTGGGAAGAATAAAAAAGGGATTAGTGTAAGTGGATGATTGATAACACCGAAGTATGGATGGGCCAAAAGGCAGTTTTCAATCTCATGATTCAAATTCAATGATGCAGTCTTACCTTGGAAGGGCATATTTTTTATTACAGCACTCCACCTTAAGTTAAAAAATAAACTTAGAGTGCAGTTTGTAGTTAGAAGTCTGTGAGGCAGAGGGATGGTTATGTTTTGGATGAACACAATGCTCTTGATTTTTGCTCTTGATTACAGCATTTGCAGTCTCTTGTGTCTCCACAGCTCAGTAAATAGTAGTAGTCTGGGGTACTGACACGGACATTGCTTGAAACCAATGGTGATAAGCAATAAGGTTCAAGTTCCACTCTATCGGGGAAATTCACCTGACGTGATTCGCTGTTGCAACCTATATGGCCAGGTTTGGTTGAGAGATTCAGCATGGAAACACCCTTTGGCCCACTGATTCCTTGCCGACCATCGATCACCCGATCAGACTAGTTTTATGTCACCCCACTTTTGCATCCACTCCCTGCACACTAGAGGCAATTAGGCTACAAATCCTCGTCTCGTTGGGATATCAGGGGAAACAGGAGCACCTGAAGGAATCCGACGAGGTCACAGGGAGAATATACACACACCTCGCAGACAACAACTGAGGTCCGGATTAAACCCGGGTCTCTGGCACTGTGAAGCAGTAGTTCTACCAGTCTCACCACTGTGCCACCATCAAACTTCCATAAAAGCCTCTAAGCACTTACTGACTCAGTTGTTCAAATCCTGCTGTGCAGTGTTTTCTTAGGAGTCAGCTCCCTATTCACTTAGGCAATATGGAGTTCCTGCACTGACCAGGAGGAGGGAGTATTTACAGTATTTTCTTTTTTCCTTATTGGCCACAACAGTACTTCCCAGGTTCAAGATTTTGTAAACATGAGTATTTCAGCTCACTTGCTCTATACCAACACTTCTTGATGCACATTGAAAACAAATGCTGTTTGTGCAAGTATAAATCTAAGGTTGTGCAAACGTTTTAATTCAATATGTGGATGTATGATCTTTGTTTATGTAAAACAAAATTAAATAATTTGCCTTTAAAAGTTTATATATGTGCTACTTCCAGAACAAATATTTTTGACCTAAAACATTTAAAAATTTCTAAATTCCCAGTCTTGATCGAGAGTGGGAAATAGAGACATGTATTGTTTTTGTTTGATAAGCAACATATCATTAGTGATGTTCTTTAAAATCTTGGTTTAGTTTAGAACCATTAGTAAATATGTAACAATAATAAAAGGTTTAGTGATGACAGGAAAATTGTACCAGAATTTTAATAATTCCCATATTTTACCAACAGTCTTCTAAGCAATTATTTGGGGATTTTTGCTGTTTCTTAAATAGTCTTCAAAACAAATTTACTTTCTATTTACTTGCTTCATTGTGAAACCCATATGTAAACTTTACTCTTAATTCTAACAGCAGACCCATGATCATGGTTAAAGGAAAGCGTAGTAATGGTGCTTTTAACTTACTGCTAATTTGTATGTATGTATGTATAGATTTGAATGTGAGTTATTTCCACCATATTTTATTGTAGCTTCAGGAAATTTTCAGAAAGAAAAATGAGAAAAGAGGAATAAGAGGTGATGATGAAGAGAAGTCTGCACAAGTGGTAAGCACATATTAGTTTTCTGTTTTGATCTATGATGAAGGTGATTATTTAAACATACCAGTGGCAGTTTAGTCTTATTAAAATCACTTACATCATGTCAATTACTAAATCTTCAAAAAACGAAGCTGTGAGTGATAATATGAGTAGCATACATAAATCATATTCACCAGTTCAAGGCTCGAGAATGAAAGGGGAAATATTAATATCAGACTGAAGAGCTTTTTCTGTTCTGCCTGTGTGGTTTGATCTGAGAAGGTGTTTGTATGACTGACTGCTCTTTCTAATTGCATTGTCTTTCCTTTTCCTTTCCTTTTCTCATTTGCTGACCACAATCTCTAACCTGACACCACACCATATGCCATGTAAGAATCTGCAACTTTTTGGTTATCAATATGCTCCTGCTTTCCGTGTATGTATAGCTTTTTAATTGTATCTGCAGTGTTAATTTATGCAGGATGCATTTTATGAGTATAATATTTGAGTATCAAGATATTTGAGTATCAAGATATAGCATGCATCTTGATTAACAATACCCAGTACCCCAAAGTTGTTTTCAAAGTATAGACATTCTATCTTATCATTTTTTGTATTGCACATTTGTGGAAATCAATCATTTAGAAGCTTGGCTAAATATGGTCAAATTATTTATTTAAAAGGTTAATCTGAATTGAATTTAGATAATTGTTGAAATCTAATAATTTCATGTCATTATTTACTAAAAAGTGCTATAACAGGTATGGCTTTCTGAAATAATATTTAGATTTTTTTTAATGTAAAGGTCAATAAAGTCATTAGTTAAGATTGATGTGAATAAATTGAGTAAATGCTACTTTATATGCATTAGAAAATGAAAAGAACATTTCTTTTAGACTACATAGATGTTGGGAAGGTGAATAAATTGGTCAATAATTTCCAGTGTCTGCAAAAGATAACCTGAACCAGATTTTTCAGTCATACTTTCAACACATTGGTTGGATGGGAAACAAAACAGTCTCATACTAGTTTTAAGGAAAAAAATAAATTGGTAGTTCTCTTACATCTGTAATGCAACACATTTCTGCCCATTTTCATTCTCACTTGTCAATGGTATCCATGTTACATTTTGTGACTTTTCTTGGGGGACTAGTCACTCATTCATGACCAACCAAGCCTTTCAGTTGGGCATTCAGATTTGTTTGCATTTACATTACTCCAAACTTGTTTAGACTTCATAAATTTAGAGCCTTGGAAACAGAGCTGCTCTCACAGTAATGAAAAACCCTAAATCAGATTGCCAGGATCTATTATCTGCACCTTATGGCACATAATATTTAATGTGAACAGTGATATATATCTTGTAGCCCATAAGTATCAATATGGATTATGTACATGTGTTATGCAGGTGAATAGCTTGGAGCCGAACTTAAATACATGACATGCAGGCATACAGATAAAATGGTAACTACAGCGAGGCAGAGAACATGGAGAAAACAAATGCAACAAAATATAGCAAATATCTGGAAGCTATATCTGGCAGACATTCAGGACAGAGGAGAATTGCAAGAAATATGAAAAGAGAGGAAGAACTCAGCATAAATAGGGAAATGAAGACAGTCCAGAATGACAAAATTAGAATGCATATAGTGCCCTCCATAATATTTGGGACAAAGACCGATCATTTATCTATTTGCTCTGTACTCCACAATTTGAGATTTATAATGGGGTAAAAAATCATTGTCAGATTTTACTAAAGGTCATCTTTATACATGAGGACCAAAGTTGTGCCAATGAAAGTCAAATAAGTCATTATGAGACTGAGAAACAAGAATAAAACTGTTAGAGACATCAGCCAAACCTCAGGCTTACCAAAATCACTGTTTGGAACATCATTAAGAAGAAAGAGAGCACTGGTGAGCTTACTAATCGCAAAATGACTGGCAGGCTAAGGAAGACTTCCACAGCTGATGACAGAAGGATTCTCTCAATAATAAAGAGAAATCCCCAAACACCCGTCCGACAGATCAGAAACACTCTTCAGGAGTCAGGTGTGGATTTGTCAATGACCACTGTCCGCAGAAGACTTTATGAACAGAAATACAGAGGCTATACTGCAAGATGCAAACCACTGGTTAGCCACAAAAATAGGATGGCCGGGTAACAGCTTGCCAAGAAGTACTTAAAAGAGCAACCACAGTTCTGGACAGATGAGATGAAGATTTACTTATATCAGAGTAATGTCAAGAGCAAAGTATGGAGGAGAGAAGGAACTGCCGAAGATCCAAAGCATACCACCTCATCTGTGAAACACGGTGGTGGGGGTGTTATGGCTTGGGCATCAGGCACGTGCCGTCAGGGTAGGCAAGGTAGGCACTGCCTACCCTGACTAAAATTATAACATAGTAATTACTAAATATAAATAGTAAAGGCGTGGGAGAATTATGCCTATGTAAGAGACCGATCTCTTAGGTAGGCATAATTCTACGTGCCTTTCATCCGCAGAGCTTGTAACACGGGAAGGTCTGTGCAGCCCACGTGCTGTCAGCGCTGCCTGAAGCCGTCACTTTCAAGAGGGGCTGAAGGCAGCAGAAATTCGGCCTTTGCAGCACAGCGGAGGCGCAGCAGCATACTGCGCAGCGCTAGTTTCTTAGCGGGCTTTTCAAATATGGATTGGCATTATTTTAAGTGTATCTTACGAAACGGGGAGAGAAGAATGGAGCTCGTGTACCAATGACGTGGTAACCATATAACAATTACAGCACGGAAACAGGCCCTCTCGGCCCTTCCAGTCCGCGCCGAACATTTATTTTCCCCTAGTCCCATCTACCTGCACTCAGACCATACCCCTCCATTCCCTTCCCGTCCATATACCTATCCACTTTACTTTTAAATGTTAAAATCGATCCTGCCTCCACCACTTCTGCTGGAAGCTCATTCCACACAGCCACCAGTCTCTGAGTAAAGAAGTTCCCCCTCATGTTACCCCTAAACTTCTGTCCCTTAATTCTCATGTCATGCCCTCTTGTTTGAATCTTCCCTATCCTTAAAGGGAAAAGCTTATCCACATCAACTCTGACTAGACCTTTCATCATTTTAAAGACCTCAATCAAGTCCCCCCTTAACCTTCTGCGCTCCAAAGAATAAAGACCTAACTTGTTCAACCTTTCTCTGTAACTTAGTTGCTGGAACCCAGGCAACATTCTAGTAAATCTCCTCTGTACTCTCTCTATTTTGTTGACATCCTTCCTATAATTAGGCGACCAAAATTGTACACCATACTCCAGAATTGGTCTCACCAATGCCTTGTACAATTTCAACATTACTTCCCTACTCCTATATTCAATGCTCTGATTTATAAAGGCCAGCACACCAAAAGCTTTCTTTACCACCCTATCTACATGCGATTCCACCTTCAGGGAACTATGCACAGTTATTCCTAGATCCCTCTGTTCCACAGCATTCCTCAATTCCCTACCATTTACCATGTACGTTCCATTTTGATTTGTCCTGCCAAGATGTAGCACCTCACACTTATCAGCATTAAACTCCATCTGCCATCTTTCAGCCCACTCTTCCAAATGGCCCAAATCTCTCTGTAGACTTTGAAAATCTACTTCATTATCCACAACACCACCTATCTTAGTATCATCTGCATACTTATCCAATTTTCCACCCCATCATCCAGACCATTGATGTACATGACAAACAACAGTGGACCCAACACAGATCCCTGAGGCACCCCACTGGTCACCGGCTTCCAACCTGAGAAACAGCCATCCACCATTAGTCTCTGGCATCTCCCATTCAGCCACTGTTGAATCCATCTTGCTACTCTGCCATTTACACCCAAAGATTGAACCTTCTTAACCAACCTTCCATGGGGAACCTTGTCAAAGGCCTTACTGAAATCCATATAGACAACATCCACTGCTTTACCCTCATCAATTTCCCTAGTAACCTCTTCAAAAAATTCAAGAAGGTTTGTCAAACATGGCCTTCCAGGCACAAATCCATGTTGACTGTTCTTGATCAGACCCTGTTTATCCAGATGCTTATATATATTATCTCTAAGTATCCTTTCCATTAATTTGCCCACCACTGACGTCAAACTAACAGGTCTATAATTGCTAGGTTTATTCTTTGAACCCTTTTTAAACAATGGAACAACATGCGCAGTACGCCAATCCTCCGGCACTATTCCCGTTTCTAATGACATTTGAAATATTTCTGTCATAGCCCCTGCTATTTCTACACTAACTTCCCTCAATGTCCTAGGGAATATCCTGTCAGGACCTGGAGACTTATCCACTTTTATATTTTTCAAAAGTGTCAGTACTTCCTCCTCTTTGACTCTCATAGTTTCCATAGCTATTCTACTTTTTTCCCTTACCTCACAGAGTTCAATATCCTTCTCCTTGGTGAATACCGAAGAACAGAAATTGTTCAATATCTCCCCCATCTCTTTTGGCTCTGCAGATAGCTGTCCATTCTGGCTCTCTAATGGTCCAATTTTATCCCTCGTTATCCTTTTGCTATTAATATAGAAACCCTTTGGATTTACTTTCACCTTTCTTGCCAAAGTAACCTCATATCTTCATTTAGTCTTTCTAATTTCTTTCTTAAGATTCTTTTTACACTCTTTATACTCCTCTAGCACCTCATTTACTCCATGCCTCCTATAATTATTGTAGATATCTGGGTAAGTACATTTCGTGGTGATGTTTTTAAATACCGTATTTCCCGGGGTGTGTGGGTGGGGGGAGAGCTCCTTTCACAGCGTTTGGGGAGTCTGGCCTGGGATATAGTTGTGGGGAGGGCACGAATGTTGTGAAGGAGGGGATCACGATAATGCCACTTGCGACACTCCTTGCACGGAGGCGTGCAATGCCACCGCATTGAGGTGGGGCGGGGGGAGAAGTAGCTCGGGTGGCTGAGCGGCTGCCAGGCCGGACAGCTGAACCGGCCGCCACCTTAGCTGCTTCTGCCGGTCCCCATTCACCTCTGGCAGCTCTCCATCTAAAAACCTCTCTCCTGCCGCTCGTTAGCCTCACTCATGTCCTTAAATTCCGACAGTGTGATTGAGGTTACTCGGCTGTGGGAATTTAAGGATTTGCAGGAAGCCGCTGAAATGGGCGAAGTCGGCGAGTGGCTGGTGAGAGAGATGTTCCGATGGAGAGCACTGCCAAAGGTGAGCGGGCCGGCAGAAGGCACTGAAGTGGGGTCCAGTTCTGCTGTCGGGTCCTGGCGGCAGCTCGCAGCTCCCGAGCTGATTCTATCCCCGGCTACAGTGCGGTGGCTTCGCGCCCGGAGAGCTGCGGCAGCGGTGAGTGAGTGAGTTACTGGCAGTATCCCCGACCCCCTCCTTCTCAGCACTCCTGTCCTCCCCACAACTTTACCCCGGCAGAGACTCTCCACATGCTGTGAAAGGGACTCTCCCCCAATTGGTCCCTTGAACAAGTGTTGTCATTCAATTAGATGACAACTGATTCAACTATTCCCTGTACTCCCGTTTTTCCCACCATCTCTCCACCTGCCATCACCCTTCACACCCCCACCCATTCAGTAATTCAGAATAAAGGAGACTAGGAAGCCTTGGGAAAATTGAATTGTCACTGTTTAAATTTTATTTTTTTTACGGAGAGAACAATCTGCGCATGCGCAGTTTACATTTTTTTTTAAAGCCGACTGACTGCCTACCCTGAGTAATTACTCACGGCACTTGCCTGCTGGGCATGTATGGCTGCTGAAGGTGTTATGGCTGCTAAAGCAACAAACGAGTTTTTCAAAGCTAAAAAATGGTTAATTATTGAGTGGCCAATTCAATCACCCGATCTGAACCCAATTGATCATGCCTTTTATATGCTGAAGAGAAAACTGATGGGACTAGCCCCCAAAACAAGCATAAGCTAAAGATGGCTGCAATACAGGCGTGGCAGAGCATCACCAGAGAAGACACTCAGTAACTGGCGATGTCCATGAATTGCAGACTTCAAGCAGTCAATGCATGCAAAGGATACGCAACAAAATACTAAACATGACCACTTTCATTTACATGACATTGCTGCGTCCCAAACATTATGGTGCCCTGAAATGGGAGGACTATGTATAAACACTGCTGTGATTTCTATATGGTAAAATCAAAATGTATAAAAATTGTCTTTATTAAGATCTGACAATGTGCACTTTAACTGCATTGGATTTTTTCTGTTCGGTTGAAAGGAAATAGTAAAAATTGGAAAGAGCCATGGTTTTCAAGGGAAATTGGACACATTTTGAAAAAAGAGAGATATCTACAATAATTATAGGAGGCATGGAGTAAATGAGGTGCTAGAGGAGTATAAAGAATGTGAAAAGAATCTTAAGAAATAAATTAGAAAGACTAAAAGAAGATATGAGGTTGCTTTGGCAAGAAAGGTGAAAGTAAATCCAAAGGGTTTCTCCAGCTATATTAATAGCAAAAGGATAACGAGGGATAACATTGGACCATTAGAGAGCGAGAATGGAGAGCTATCTGCAGAGCCAAAAGAGATGGGGGAGATATTGAACAATTTATTTTCTTTGGTATTCACCAAGGAGAAGGATATTGAACTCAGTGAGGTAAGGGAAAAAAAGTAGAGTGGCTATGGAAACTATGGGATTCAAAGAGGAGGAAGTACTGACACTTTTGAAAAATATAAAAGTGGATAAGTCTCCAGGTCCTGCAGGATATTCCCTAGGACATTGAGGGAAGTTAGTGTAGAAATAGCAGGAGCTGTGACAGAAATATTTCAAATGTCATTAGAAACGGGAATAGTGCCGGAGGATTGGCGTACTGCGCATGTTGTTCCATTGTTTAAAAAGGGTTCAAAGAATAAACCTAGCAATTATAGACGGGTTAGTTTGACGTCAGTGGTGGGCAAATTAATGGAAAGGATACTTAGAGATAATATATATAAGCATCTGGATAAACAGGGTCTGATCAGGAACGGTCAACATGGATTTGTGCCTGGAAGGTCATGTTTGACAAACCTTCTTGAATTTTTTGAAGAGGTTACTAGGGAAATTGATGAGGGTAAAGCAGTGGATGTTGTCTATATGGATTTCAGTAAGGCCTTTGACAAGGTTCCCCATGGAAGGTTGGTTAAGAAGGTTCAATCTTTGGGTGTTAATGGCGGAGTAGCAAGATGGATTATCTGAATGGTGGCAGATTAGGTAAGGGGGAGATGCAACGAGACCTGGGTGTCATGGTACACCAGTCATTGAAAGTAGGCATGCAGGTGCAGCAGGCAGTGAAGAAAGCAAATGGTATGTTAGCATTCATAGCGAAAGGATTTGAGTATAGGAGCAGGGAGGTTCTACTGCAGTTGTACAGGGTTTTGGTGAGGCCACACCTGGAGTACTGCGTACAGTTTTGGTCTCCAAATCTGAGGAAAGACATCCTTGCCATAGAGGGGGTACAGAGAAGATTCACCAGACTGATTCCTGGGATGTCAGGACTTTCATATGAGGAAAGATTGGATAGACTCGGTTTGTACTCGATGGAATTTAGAAGATTGAGGGGGGATCTTATAGAAACCTACAAAATTCTTAAGGGGTTGGACAAGCTAGATGCTGGAAGATTGTTCCCGATGTTGGGGGAGTCCAGAACAAGGGGTCACAGTCTAAGGATAAGGGGGAATTCCTTTAGGACCGAAATGAGGAAAACATTCTTTACACAGAGAGTGGTGAGTCTCTGGAATTCTCTGCCACAGAAGGTAGTTGAGGCCAGTTCATTGGCTATATTTAAGAGGGCGTTAGATGTGGCACTTGTGGCTAAAGGGATCAGGGGGTATGGAGAGAAGGCAGGTACGGGATACTGAGTTGGATGATCAGCCATGATCACATTGAATGGCGGTGCAGGCTCGAAGGGCCGAATGGCCTACTCCTGCACCTATTTTCTATGTTTCTATGGATTCTACAGTGGCTGAATGGGAGATGCCAGAGAGTAATGGTGGATGGCTGTTTCTCAGGTTGGAAGCCGGTGACCAGGGGTGCCTCAGGGATCTGTGTTGGGTCCACTGTTGTTTGTCTTGTACATTAATGATCTGGATGATGGGGTGGAAAATTGGATAAGTAAGTATGCAGATGATACTAAGGTGGAGTTGTGGATAATTAAGTAGATTTTCATAGTCTACAGAGAGATTTGGGCCATTTGGAAAAGTGTGCTGAAAGATGGCAGATGGAGTTTAATGCTGATAGTGTGAAGTGCTACATCTTGGCAGGACAAATCAAAATAGGACGTCTTGGCAGGACAAATCAAAATGGTAAATGGTAGGGAATTGAGGAATGCTGTGGAACAGAGGGATCTAGGAATAACCGTGCATAGTTCCCTGAAGGTGGAATCGCATGTAGATAGGGTGGTAAAGAAAGCTTTTGGTGTGCTGGCCTTTATAAATCAGAGCATTGAATATAGGAGTAGGAAAGTAATGTTAAAATTGTACAAAGCATTCGTAAGACCAATTCTGGAGTGTGGTGTACAATTTTGGTCGCCTAATTATAGGAAGGATGTCAACAAAATAGAGAGAGTACAGAGGAGATTTACTAGAATGTTGCCTGTGTTCCAGGAACTAAGTTACAGAGAAAGGTTGAACAAGTTAGGTCTTTATTCTTTGGAGCGCAGAAGGTTAAGGGGGGACATGATTGAGGTCTTTAAAATGATGAAAGGGATAGACAGAGTTGACGTGGATAAGCTTTTCCCATTGAGGGTAGGGAAGAGTCAAACAAGAGGGCATGACATGAGAATTAAGGGACAGAAGTTTAGGGGTAACATGAGGGGGAACTTCTTTACTCAGAGAGTGGTGGCTGTGTGGAATGAGCTTCCAGCAGAAGTGGTGGAGGCAGGATCGATTTTAACATTTAAAAGTAAAGTGGATAGGTATATGGACAGGAAGGGAATGGAGGGGTATGGTCTGAGTGCAGGTAGATGGGACTAGGGGAAAATAAATGGTCGGCACGGACTGGAAGGGCCGAGAGGGCCTGTTTCCGTGCTGTAATTGTTATATGGTTATATGGTTATCACATCTATTACAAATTATGGAGTACAGAGGCAAATAAATAAATGATGGGTATGTGCGGGGCAAATCTGATCGTCACCTAATATTGGAGAATTCAATGTTCAGAATGTTAGGTTATAAGCTACCAAGCAGAATATGTGGTGCTGTTCCTCTAATGTTTGCATGGCCTTGTTATGGCAATGGAGGAGGCCCAGGACATAAAGGTCAGTATAGGAATGTAAAAATGGTGAGCACAGGGAGATCTAGAAAGCCTTGGCAGAACGAGCGCAAGTATTTGGTGAAACGGTCGCTCAGTGTACGCTTGGTCTCACCAATGTTTTCAATGTACTTTTACATAGACGCATGGATATACAGGAAATGAGGGATATTGATCACGTGCAGGCTAAGGAGATTAACATGGCATCATGTTCAGCACAGACATTGTTGGCCACAAGGTGTTCCTGCAGTATGTTCTATGTAAGAAAGCCTAAAGTGCATTCAGAAAGTATTCAGACCCCTTAACATTTTCCACATTTTGTTACATTACAGCCTTATTCTAAAATTGATTAAATTCATTTTTTTATCATCAATCTGTACACAATACCCCTGAATAAAAAAGCGAAAACAGGTATTTAGAAATTTATTTTTAAAAATAAATAACTGAAATATCACATTTACATAAGTATTCAAACCCTTTACTGTGCACTCTGTTGAGGCACCTTTGGCAGCGATTACAGCCTCATGTCTTCTTGGGTATGATGCTACAAGCTTGGCACACCTGTATTTGGTTAATTGTTCCCATTCTTCTCTGCAGATCCTCTCAAGCTCTGTCAGGATGGATGCGGTGCGTCGATGCACACCTATTTTCAGGTCCTTCCAGAGATATTCGATCGGGTTCAAGTCCATGCTCTGGCTGGGCCACTCAAGGACATTCACAGACTTGTCACAAAGCCACTCCTGCGTTGTCTTGGCTGTGTGCTTAGGGTTGTTGTTCTGTTGGAAGGTGAACCTCTGCCCCAGTCTGAGGTCCTGACGCTCTGGAGCAGGTTTTCATCAAGGACCTCTCTGTACTTTGCTCCGTTCATCTTTCCCTTGATCCTCACTACTCACTAGTCTCCCAGTTCTTACCGCTGAAAAACATCCCCACTGCATGATGCTGCCACCACCATGCTTCACCATAGGTATGGTATTGGCCAGGTGATGAGCGGTGCCTGGTTTCCTCCAGACGTGACACTTGGAATTCAGTCCAAAGAGTTCAATCTTGGTTTCATCAGACAAGAGAATCTTGTTTAGGTGCCTTTTGGCAAACTCCAAGCCATGTGCCTTTTACTGAGGAATGGCTTCCATCTGACCACTCTGCCATAAAGGCCTGATTGTTGGGGTGCTGCAGATATAGTTGTCCTTCTGGATGTTTGTCCCATCTCCACAGAGGTACTCTGGAGCTCTGTCAGAGTGACCATCGGCTTCTTGGTCACCTCCTTGACCAAGGCCCTTTCACCCCCAATTGCTTAGTTTGGCCGAGCGGCCAGCTCTATGAAGAGTCCTGGTGGTTTCAAAGATCTTCCATTTAAGAATGACGGAGGCGACTGTGCTCTTCGGGACCTGCGATGCTGCAGAAATTGTTCTATGCCCTCCCCCAGATCTGTGTCTCGACACAATCCTGACTCAAAGGTCTACGGACAGTTCCTTTGTCTTGATGACTTGGTTTTTGCTCTGACATACACTGTCAACTGCGGGACCTTATATGGGCAGGTGTGTGCCTTTCCAAATCATGTACAATCAATTTAATTTACCACTTGTGGACTCCGATCAAGTTGTAGAAACATCTCAAGGATAATCAATGGAAACGGGATGCTCCGAAGCTCAATTTTGAGTGTCATAGCAAAGGTTCTGAATACTTATGTAAATGTGATATTTCATTTATTTCTTTGTAATTACTTTGCAAACATTTCTAAACATCTGTTTTCACTTTTTTATTATGAGGTATTGTGTGTAGATTGATGATGGAAATTTTAAAAAAAATCCATTTTAGAATAAGGCTATAACGTAACAAAATGTGGAAAAAGTGAAGGGGTCTGAATACTTTCTGAATGCACTGTATGTCAATTGTAAACATTATGTAGGACACTGTATCTCTTAAATAACATGCATCTTACTCTTAGGTTATAATCAGGTGAGAATAGAAAAATGAGAAGGCCATTTGATTGTTTCACCTTATTTATACTAGTCATCACATATGACATAACTTGATACCTGATTTATGCTAATGTAAGTAATAATAAATGTAAGTCAGTCTCCCTTCCCAAAAGAACCTACGTCGTTCCTGCGATTCACCAGGTGAACGTTCATTGTATTGCCATTGAGGCAGGTGTTACCCTCTTTAGGTTCAGGAATTAAAGCTATGCAGTACTTCAGGTTATTTGCACGAAGAAACAATATATTTAAATTTCGTGATGTGCACTCCTAAAATTCTGAATTCAAACAAAATAAAGGAAACAGCATTGATGTAATTTGCATATTTTTTCAGTGCCATGCGTAGAACTTTGACCATATTTGATGAACAATGTCAAACCTTACAACAATTATACCTTTCCGCAACTCTGCAGGTGTTAAAAAAAGATTGCCCAGATCATGCCACAGATCGAAGTTACTGGGATACATTGAGGCGTAACACCAGCCAAGCACTCTTTGCAGATCTTGCAGAGGTACTGAAATATCTGAAAAGTCCTGTAATGATTTAAAGAAATTTGGTTCCAATGCATTTGGAATGTGTGTATACCATCACTTTTTGCTGAGCATCAGTGACAGTGCAGGTCTAAAGTTATGTTCCAAACCTTGAGAATTATGTAGTGCACTGGTAACATGATCAGACTACCAATAGAAAATCAAATTACCATTCTGACAGTTGGTGGATTTTAATGTATTTAAAAATAAATAATGTATTTATGTATTGTTTAAGTAAAAGCTATCTAAACCATCAACGTATACTGTTAGTTTCTTACCAGAAGAAATGTCTTACTGTTTTGTTGCGTGCGATCCTTACCTAATCACCAATATGATTGCTTCTTCATGGTCTTGCTAAATTACAAAGAAAACCAATCAGTTAGTTTGAACTGCTTCTCGTTCGTTTGAAGATGGCCCACCACCACCTTCACAGCTCAACTAGGAAAATACATTAGATGCAGACGTTTCAAGGTGTGCCTGTATCCCACTTTTAAAGTAAAGAGCACAGAACCAAGAACAAACTCTTTTAGTATGGAGTCAACATTTTTAAATGCCCAGCATTTGATTTTTGTTATAAAAGTACAGGAATTGAAATTCTGACTTGGGGTAATGTTTTCATGCAACACATTGCAAAGTCAGCATGGCTTTGTGAAGGGGAGGTCTTGCTTGACAAATTTGCTGGAATTATTTGAAGACGGAAATAGGACAGTCAATGGAGAGTCAGTAGATATTGTTTACTTGGATTTTCAGAATTCCTTTGATAAGGTGCCACGCATGAGGCTGCTAACGAAGATAAGAGCCCACTGTATCAAAGGGCATGTTTGCTGGCATGGAGAGCATGTTGGCAATAAAGGGGGCTTTTTCTGGTTGGCTGCCATTGACTAGCGGAGTTCCGCAGGGTTCAGTGCTGGGGCCGCTGTATATTAATGATTTGGATGAGGGGATTGAAGGCTTTGTGGCCAGGTTTGCGGATGATGCGGAAATAGGTGAAAGGGCAAGTAGTGTAGAGAAAGCAGGGACTCTGCAGAAGGACTTAGACAGGTTGGGAGAGTGGGCAGAGAAGTGACAGATGGAATATAGTGTAGCAAAGTGTGGAGTCATGCTTTTTGGTAGTAGGAATAAAGGCGTAGACTAATATAGACTATAGACAATAGATGCAGGAGGAGACCATTCGGCCCTTCAAGCCAGGAGGAGGGGGGGGGGTGTCAAATGGGATAGTCAAGGACAGAGTTAAAGGGAAAGAGAGTAAAGGGATAGTTAATGATCCCAGAATTAATGGGAAAGAAAGCTCACAAAGGGATAGCAGAGTATGGCCAAGTGTAATAGGAATCGATGTGAAAGGTGAGATGCGTAAGGAATGAAAAGTATTGTATATGAATGCGCGAAGTATAAAAAGTAAAGTAGATGAGCTTGAGGCTCAATTAGGGGTTGGTAGATATGACATTGTGGGGATTATTGAGACGTGGCTGCAGGAGGATTGGGCCTGGGAACGTAATATTCAGGGTTATACATCCTATAGACAGGCAGGTGGGCAGAGGTGGGGGGTAGCTCTGCTGGTGAGGGATGGAATTCAGTCCCTTGCGAAGGAAGACATCGGGACTGACGAGGTAGAGTTACTGTGGATTGAGTTGAGGAATTGTAAAGGCAAGAAGACACTAATTGGTGTTATCTACAGAACCCCAAATAGTAGCCCGGATGTAGGGTGTAAGTTGCAACAGGAGTTAAAACTGGCATGTAACTAAGGTAATACCACTGTGGTAATGGGGGATTTCAATATGCAGGTCGACTGGGAAAATCAGGTTGGTTCAGGACCCCAAGAAAGAGAGTTTGTAGAGTGCCTCCGAGATGGATTCTTAGAGCAGCTTGTAATGGAGCCGACCAGAGAAAAGGCAATTCTGGATTTTGTGTTGTCTAATTAACCAGATTTGAACTCGAAGTAAAGGAACCGCTTGGAGGTGGTGATCATAATATGATTCGTTTTAATCTGCAATTTGAGAGGGAGAAGGTTTAATCGGAAGTGGCAGTGATGCAGTTGAACAAAGGGGACTATGAAGGCATGAGAGAGGAGCTGCCCAAGGTCGACTGGAAAGGGATCCTAGCAGGAATGATGGTGGAACACCAATGGCAGGAATTTCTGGGCATAATCCGGAAGACGCAGGATCATTTCATTCCAAAAAGGAAGAAAGATTCTAAGGGAGTAGGAGGCAACCGTGGCTGACGAGAAGTTAGGGATAGAATAAAACTAAAAGAAAAGATGTATAACACAGCAAAGAGTAGCCGGAAGCCAGAGGATTGGGAAACTTTCATAGGACAACAAAAGGAAACAAAACGGGCAATACGGGCTGAAAAGATGAAGAACGAGGGGAAGCTGGCCGGGAATATAAAGGACAGTAAAAGCTTCTTTAGACATGTTAAGGGAAAAAGAGTAGCAAAGTCAAATGTGGATCCCTTGAAGGCAGACACGGGCGAAATTATTATGGGTAACAAGGAAATGGCAGAAGATGAACAGGTACTTCAAATCTGTCTTCACTAAGGAAGACAAACAATCTCCCAGATGTACTGGAGGACATAGGATCTAAGGGGGTAGAGGAACTGAAATACATTTTCATTAGGCGAGAAATAGTATTGGGTAGGTTAATGGGGCTGAGGATGATAAATCCCCTGGGCTGGATGATCTGCATCCCAGGGTCCTCAGGGAGGTGGCTCTAGAAATAGTGGATGCATTGGTGATCATTTTCCAATGCTCAATAGAATCAGGATCAGTTCCTAGGGATTGGAGGATAGCTAATGTTATCCCACTTTTCAAGAAAGGAGCGAGAGAGAAAACGGGGAATTACAGACCACTTAGCCAGACTTCGGTGGTGGGAAGGATGCTGGAGTCAATTATTAAAGAGGTAATAATGGGGCATTTGAATAGCAGTAAAAGGATTAGTCCAAGTCAACATGGATTTATGAAAGGGAAATCATGCTTGACTAATCTTCTGGAATTTTTTGAGAATGTGACAAGTAAAATGGATGAAGGGTTGCCAGTGGATGTAGTGTATCTAGACTTTCATGGAAGACTGGTGATTAAAATTAGAGCACATGGTATTGGGGGTAGGGTGTTGACATGGATAGAAAATTGGTTGGCAGACAGGAAGCAAGGAGTAGGAGTGGTCCTTTTCAGAATGGCAGACAGTGGCGAGTGGAGTGCCGCAAGGCTAAGTGTTAGGGCCGCAACTGTTTACCATATATATTAATAATTTGCAAGAGGGAATTAGGAGCAACACTAGCAAGTTTGCGGATGACACAAAGCTGGGTGGCAGCGTGAACTGTGAAGAGGATGTTAGGAGGTTGCAGGGTGACCTGGACAGGTTTAGTGAGTGGGCAGATGCGTGATTGAAAAGACTAGGCTTGTATTCACTTGGGTTTAGAAGGATGAGGGGGATCTTATAGAAACATATACATTTTTAAAAGGACTGGACAAGTTAGATGCAGGAAAAATCTTGGGCGAGTCCAGAATCAGGGGCCACAGTCTTAGAATAAAGGGGAGGCCATTTAAGACTGAGGTGAGAAAAAACTTTTTCACCCAGTTGTGAATTTGTGGAATTCCCTGCCACAGAGGGCAGTGGAGGCCAAGTCACTGGATGGATTTAAGAGAGAGTTAGATAGAGCTCTAGGGGCTAGTGGAGTCCAGGGATATGGGGAGAAGGCAGGCACGGGTTATTGATAGGGGACGATCAGCCATGAGCACAATGAATGGCGGTGCCGGCTCGAAGGGTCTAATGGCTTCGTCCTGCACCTATTTTCTATGTTTCTATGTAACATTGGAAGTACTCTAGTCAAGCAGCATCTGTGGAGAAGGAAGGTATAAATCATTGCTTTGGATCAACTCACTGCATCAGGACTAAGTGGCAATAGGAAAGATTGCCAGTACGTAGCAGGTTGTTTTCTATGTTTCTATGAAGTGCTGTCCCTTCTACCTACCGAGGGAATTCTCCTCCATCAACCTGACCGCGGTCTACATCCCACCCCAGGCAGACATCCGTCTGGCATTGGAGGAGCTGCACGTTGTGGTCAACAAGCACCAGACGGCTTACCTCGAGGCATTTACCACCGTAGCCGGGGACTTCAACAAAGCCAACCTGAAGGAATTGCTCCCTAACTTCCACCAACATGTCTCCTGCAGCACCAGAGGATCAAACACCCTTGACCACTGCTACACGACCATCAAAGACGCCTATTGCTCTATCCCTCGCCCTCACTTCAGAAAATCCAACCATTCAGCGGTGCTGCTGCTTACAATATATATTAATGATTTAGATGAAGGGATTGCAAGGAATATTAGCAAATTTGAAGATGACACAAAGCTGGGTGGCAGTGTGAATTGTGAGGAGAATGTTATGAGAATGCATGCTGGTCCAGGAAAGATCTTCTGATATATGCACGCCCAGGAATTTGAAGTTATTGACCCTCTCCAAGATAGTCCTATTGATATAAACAGGATTGTGGGTCCTCATCTTTCCCCTACTAAAGTCCACAATCAGTTCCTTGGTCTTACTGATGCTGAGAGCCAGGTTGTTGTGCTGTCACCATTTGGTCGATCTCACTTCTATATTCTGACTTGTCCCCATCTGTGATTCGTCCAACCAGAGTGGTGTCATTGGCGAACTTGATGATGGAGTTCGCACTATGACCGGTTACGCAGTTATGGGTATAGAGTGAGTAAAGCAGGCGGCTGAGCACACAGCCTTGAGGTGCTCCCGTACTACTTGATACTGAGGATGAAGTGGTTCCTCCAATTCGAACAGACTGTGGTCTGTGGACGAGGAAGTCGAGGATCCAATTGCACAGGGATGCGCAGAGGCCCTGTTCCGTGAGCTTGGTAACCAAGTTGGAAGGGATGATGCTATTAAACGCTGAGCTGTAGTCTATAAACAACAGCCTGACGTAGGTGTTTTTATTGTCCAAGTGGTCCAGTGCAGAGTGGAGAGCCAGTGAAATTGCATCTACCGTTGACCTGTTGTGGCGGTATGCAAACTATAGTTGATCGAGGTTCTTGTCGAGGTAGGAGTTGATGTGCACCATAACCAATCTCTCAAAGCACTTCATCAACACAGACGTTAGTACCACTGGTCGATAGTCATTGAGGCACGTCACCTTACTCTTCTTGGGCACCGTTATTATTAATGCCCTCTTAAAGCAGGTGGGAAACTCAGACCTCAGAAGTGAGAGGTTGAAAATGTCCGTATAACTCCAGCCAGTTGGTCTGCACAGGTTTTTAGAACACGGCCGGGTATACCATCAGGCCCAGGCGCTTTCCGAGGGTTCACCCTCTGAAGGATCTTCTGACGTCGGCCTCTGTGACTATGACTGTAACATTGTCAGGGCGAATAGGGGCTCGAGGAGGCACACCAGTGTTCTCCCTATCGAACCGTGCGTAAAACGCATTGAGCTCGTCAGGGAGTAATGCTTCGCTGTCGTTTGAGCCGCCCCCTGATTTCGCCTTGTAGGAGGTGATGGTATTCAAGCCCTGCCACAGTTGCCGAACATCCGTCCCATCCTCCAGCTTAGAGAGAAGTCCCTTTTGGCCTCTTTGAAGGCCCGGGATCTTGCCTTCAGAAGAATGCGAATCTCATGGTTCATCCAAGGCTTCTAGTTAGGAAACACTCGGAAGGTTTTTGTTGGAACGCAGTCCACCACACATTTCCTTATGAAGTCTGTAACAACTGTGGTGTATTAATTCAGGTCCTTTGCCAAGTCCCAGAACTAGTTGCCCAGTCTACAGTAGACAATAGACAATAGGTGTAGGAGTAGGCCATTTGGTGATCATGGCTGATCATCTCCAATCAGTACCCAGTTCCTGCCTTCTCCCCATATCCCCTGACTCCGCTATTTTTAAGAACCCTATCTAGCTCTCGCTTGAAAGATCGAGAGAACCTGCATCCACCGCCCTCCGAGGCAGAGAATTCCACAGACTCACCACTCTCTGTGAGAAAAAGTGTTTCCTCGTCTCCGTTCTAAATGGCTTACTCCTTATTCTTAAATTGTGGCCCCTGGTTCTAGACTCCCCCAACATCGGGAACATGTTTCCTGCCTCTAGCGTGTCCAAACCCTTAATAATCTTATATGTTTCAATAAGATCCCTTCTCACCCTTTTAAATTCCAGATATACAAGCACAGCCGCTCCATTCTCTCGCCATCCTGGGAATTAACCTTGTGAACCTACGCTGCACTCCCTCAATAGCAAGAATGGCTTTCCTCAAATTTGGAAACCAAAACTGCACACAATACTCCAGGTGTGGTCTCACTAGGGCCCTGGACAACTGCAGAAGGACCTCTTTGCTCCTATACTCAACTCCTCTTGTTATGAAGGCCACATGCCATTCGCTTTCTTCACTGCCTGCTGTACCTGCATGCTTACTTTAATTGACTGATGAACAAGGACCCCCAGATCTAGTTGTACTTCCTCTTTTCCTAACTTGACACCATTTAGATAATAATCTTCCTTCCTGTTTTTGCTACCAAAGTGGAAAACCTCACATTTATCAACATTAAACTGTATCTGCCATGCATCTGCCCACTCACCCAACCTGTCCAAGTCACCATGCATTCTCATAACATTCTCCTCACAGTTCACACTGCCACGCAGCTTTGCGTCATCTTCAAATTTGCTAATATTCTTTGTAATCCCTTCATCTAAATCATTAATTTATATTGTAAATAGCTGCGGGCCCAGCACCGAGCCTTGCGGTACCCCACAAGTCACTGGCTGCCATTCTGAAAGGGACCCGTTAATCCCTACTCTTTGTTTTCTGTATGCCAACCAATTTTCTATCCATGTCAGCAGTCTACCCCCAATACCATGTGCCCTAATTTTGCCCACTAATCTCCGATGTGGGACCTTATCAAATACTTTCTGAAAGTCCAGTTACACTACATCCACTGGCTCTCCCTTGTCCATATTCATAGTTACATCCTCAAAAAATTCCAGACGATTAGTCAAACATGATTTCCCCTTTATAAATCCATGCTGACTTAGGTCGATCCTGTTACTGCTATCCAAATGTGCCGCTATTTCATCTTTTATGATTGATTCCAGCATCTTCCCCACCACCAATGTCAGGTTAACTGGTCAATAATTCCTTGTTTTCTCTCTCCGGCCTTTCTTAAAAAAGCGGGATAACATTAGCTACCCTCCAATCTACAGGAACTGATCCTGAATCTATAGAACAATGGAAAATGATCACCAATGCGTCCATGGTTTCTAGAGCCACTTCCTTAAGTACCCTGGAATGCAGACCATCAGGCCTTAGGGATTTATCAGCCTTCAGTCCCATCAGTCTACCCAACACCATTTCCTGCCAAATGTGGATTTCCCTCAGTTCCTCCGTCACCCCAAATCCTTTGACTAGTACATCAGGAAGATTGTTTGTGTCCTCCTTGGTGAAGACGGATCCAAAGTACCTATTATCTAAATTGGGAGAGAATGCTGAAATCGGAGGTGCAAAAGGACTTGGGAGTGCTGGTGAGGGTTATGGGGATAAGGCAGGAGAATGGGGGTAGGAGGGAGAGATAGAAACATAGAAACATAGAAAATAGGTGCAGGAGTAGGCCATTCGGCCCTTCGAGCCTGCACCGCCATTCAATGTGATCATGGCTGATCATCCAACTCAGTATCCCGTACCTGCCTTCTCTCCATACCCCCTGATCCCTTTAGCCACAAGTGCCACATCTAACGCCCTCTTAAATATAGCCAATGAACTGGCCTCAACTACTTTCTGTGGCAGAGAGTTCCAGAGACTCACCACTCTCTGTGTAAAGAATGTTTTCCTCATTTCGGTCCTAAAGGAATTCTCCCTTATCCTTAGACTGTGACCCCTTGTTCTGGACTCCCCCAACATCGGGAACAATCTTCCAGCATCTAGCTTGTCCAACCCCTTAAGAATTTTGTAAGTTTCTATAAGATCCCCCCTCAATCTTCTAAATTCCAGCGAGTACAAGCCGAGTCTATCCAATCTTTCCTCATATGAAAGTCCTGACATCCCAGGAATCAGTCTGGTGAATCTTCTCTGTACCCCCTCTATGGCAAGGATGTCTTTCCTCAGATTTGGAGACCAAAACTGTACGCAATACTCCAGGTGTGGCCTCACCAAAACCCTGTACAACTGCAGTAGAACCTCCCTGCTCCTATACGCAAATCCTTTCGCTATGAATGCTAACATACCATTTGCTTTCTTCACTGCCTGCTGCACCTGCATGCCTACTTTCAATGACTGGTGTACCATGACACCCAGGTCTCGTTGCATCTCCCCCTTTCCTAATCTGCCACCATTCAGATAATAGTCTACCCTCATGTTTTTGCCACCAAAGTGGATAACCTCACATTTATCCACATTATACTGCATCTGCCATGCATCTGCCCATTCACTCAGCCTATCCAAATCACCCTGCAGCCTCCAAGCATCCTCCTCACACCTAACTATACCCCCAGCTTGGTGTCATCTGCAAACTTGGAGATGTTACATTGAATTCCCTCGTCCAAATCATTAATATATATTGTAAATAGCTGGGGTCCCAGCACTGAGCCTTGCGGTACCCCACTAGTCACTGCCTGCCATTCTGAAAAGGACCCGTTTACTCCTACCCTTTGCTTCCTGTCTGCTAGCCAGTTCTCTATCCACATCAATACTGAACCCCCAATACTGTGTGCTTTAAGTTTGTATGCTAATCTCTTATGCGGGACCTTGTCGAAAGCCTTCTGAAAGTCTAGATATAACACATCCACTGGTTCTCCCTTATCCACTCTACTAGTTACATCCTCGAAAAATTCTATCAGATTTGTCAGACATGATTTACCTTTCGTAAATCCATGCTGACTTTGTCCAATGATTTCACCACTTTCCAAATGCGCTGCTATCCCATCTTTAATAACTGACTCTAGCAGTTTCCCCACTACCGATGTTAGACTAACTGGTCTGTAATTCCCCGCTTTCTCTCTCCCTCCTTTTTTAAAAAGTGGGGTTACATTAGCTACCCTCCAATCCTCAGGAACTACTCCAGAATCTAAGGAATTTTGAAAAATTATCACTAATGCATCCACTATTTATGTGGCTACCTCCTTGAGTACTCTGGGATGCAGACTATCTGGCCCTGGGGATTTATCGGCCTTCAATCCGTTCAATTTACCCAACACCACCTCCCGGCTAACCTGGATTTCACTCAGTTTCTCCATCTTATTTGACCCCCGTTCCACTGCTATTTCCGGCAGATTATTTATGTCTTCCTTAGTGAAGACAGAACCAAAGTAGTTATTCAATTGGTCTGCCATGTCCTTGTTCCCCATGATCAATTCACCCGTTTCTGACTGCAAGTAAACAAGAAATCATATGTAAAATTATCTTCCACAATAAAAATTGGATCTATTGAACACATCAAAGTATGAACAAGAGTGTCTAATGTAAGTAAAAGTGAGCATTAAACTGGCAGTGAAAGAGGGATCCACATCAGCTTTGGCTGCGATGGCACTAGATCAGCCACGGTTGAATGGCGGAGGAGACTTGATAGGCCAAATGGCCTACTTCTACTCATATGACTTATGACCTTAATCTAAAACCTAATCACTAAAATCTTTTGGCCACTTAAAGGTCTTCAGTCTAGGTCCTCCCGAATATGTGATGCATATATGCAAAGAGACTGCTGTGGATGCACAGTGAATCAGGCAATGTTCAATATAATTTGCTCTAAATTCTACCTTGCACACGAGACTTTCAAGTATGCTGGGCCTCAGCAGTGAAGCAAGTTTTAGCTAGAGCGTCGAGGCCGGCTTTGCTGTTAGGCTGCTGGACCCTACCTGGACTGCTGTTGGGGATCTATCCGAACATACTTCAGGTATGCTCTTACTTTAACTTGGCATCTTATCATAATTTATGATTGCCACAGTTCCCACCACTTCTAGCCCCCAGACTATACACCAAATCCCTGCTAATAGTCTTTGATCTTTTTTCCTCCATCTACTCCAACTGTAATTTATTCGCCTGCACATTTCCTCCACAGTCTCCAATTACTGTAATGACAGGGGAGTGTGGAGAAAATGACTTTTTGCATGTTTGGGCAAAGAAACCCTATTATACTACGTAAGACACTTTAGTCCTTTTCATCGTGGAATACTGTAACCTGAGTGCCGTCGCAGCCAAAGCTGATGTGGATCCCTCTTTCACTGCCAGTTTAATGCTCACTTTTACTTACATTAGACACTCTTGTTCATACTTTGATGTGTTCAATAGATCCAATTTTTATTGTGGAAGATAATTTTACATATGATTTCTTGTTTACTTGCAACAATCATTATAATAAGTACCTCGCCTGTAGTATAATTACCTTGCAAGCTATGACCTGCTCTCATTACTATCATCTGATTTTAATATTTATTGTACAACTCACTTCAATTATAACACATTTATTATTTTCCACATTATCTCATGCCTTTAGCCTGAAAAAACTTCAGAAATATTTAATTCTTAAATGAATGTTTCCATTTCTATCAATGCAGTGCATTTAAATGTTGTATTTTGATATAGTGTTGTAATGTTATACTGCCCAGTGGGGGAATGTAGATTTTACTCAAAAATAAAATTCCAAATTAGAGAGATTTTGCAGAGAATATTATTGCCCTGCGTTTCTCTTTAGGAAAATTTAATTTCATCTACTACTAGTTACTAATGACATAGTGTTGTACACCTTGGAGTTGTACAGAAATCAATAGTTGCAGCAGGGTTTAGCAAAATTATGTTAAACCCATGTTAAAATAAATAAAATATAATTGCAACCAAATAAGTGTTAGCATTAAGATTAAAGTTAGAAGATTTATAATTGCTGTCAAATGCTAGTAAAATATATGTAAAGTGTAAATGACTTCCAGACTCAGTACATTATTCAAACACATCTTTAATCAGCACTAAAGCTTAACAGCATGAAGGATGATTAGTTGTCAACACATCGTGGCTGCTCTAACTGTCGGTGCTGGGAAATAGTATCAGTATAATTATTACAGTGGGGTGGAGTTGGGGATGCTGGCTGGTGTGTGATTGGTTAACATGTAACATTAATCTACATCCTTCCCCCCAAAGGTTAAGTGTGAAAGGGCACTCATGCCATGGGGTTAAACATACTCGCCATATCTGTCTGGTGGTCTGCTAACACGGCCCGAGCGCGTGCGGACCAAACCCTCCCCCCCCCCCCTCACCTGAAAGATGAGACGGAGAGCCTGGACGCGAGAATGACGTGGTGGAGGCTTGTGGTGACCGAAAGGGAAAACATGCGGTAGGTGAGGCCCCGTGGTTAGTGGAGACCGCGGGATGTGGAGGGGTGCAAGGCATGCGGGGACGGGTGGGAGACATTGCAAAAGGCGGCTGGAACTCGAGCCGTGGAGCATGGGGACCAGCAGGCGGTGCTCGAGGCTCCTTCACACCAAGCAGGTGTTGTCGACTTCTCTGATATACCGCTCCCTCACAGTCAACCAGGTAAGACCATGGCTCGTCAGTCAGGTTGATAACAGAGCCCAGACGGGAATGTCCAGTTGAGGTTCGTAGGCGGATGACCTGACCCGGAAGTAGAGGCTTGAGTGGTCTGCTGGAACTGGCGTATGACCGTTTCTGGATATCGTGCTTCTCTTGTGGACGTTTCTGGATAGTGGCGGGCTTCAGCACTTGAGGAACCAGTTGCTGTTGTGCGATGGGTACCGGAGACCTCGTCAATCTCGACATCAGTCGCTGTGCTGGTGATCCCGTCCCTGGCAAAGTTTCTGAGATTCAGGAGATCGAGATAAACGTCTGACTTTGAAATCTGTCCTCGCTCCAGCAAGTGTTTGGCGCTTCTGACAGCGCGTTCAGCGAGTCCATTACTCTGTGGATACTCGGGACTGCTCGTGACGTGCTGGAAGTTCCATCGGTCTGCGAAAAGCTTGAACATGTGGCTGGTGAACTGCCGACCGTTGTCGGTTCTCAGGCTGACGGGAGCGCCAAAGGTAGAGAAGTGTCTTTTCAGCTTCTGGATGACCATCTCCGATGTGAGGGCGGTCAGTTGGTCTAGCTCAAACCAATTAGAAAAGGAGTCGACTAGAACGAGGTAGTGTTTCCCGCACCATTCGAAAACGTCTGCCGCCAGCGACGTCCAGGGCAGAGCTGCTGGAGGTTGTTGCAGAAGGGGCTGTCGCTGCTGATGAGGCGCAAGGCTGTTGCAAGCGGGGAAGGAGGCTACGCGGTCCCAGATGTAGCTGGTCATTCCCGGCCAGTAGAACAGACTACGGGTGTGTACCAGTGTGGCGTCGGCTCCTGGGCGACCGCAGTGTGCCTCTTTGAAGTATACATCTTGTAGCGATGAGGGTATCACTACCTTGTAACTCTTGACGACAGCCCCATCCTGAACTATCAGTTCATCATGAACCAGGAAGAAAGGCTGCACCTCTGTGGGCGTGTTGGATTGTCTGTCTGGCCAGCCTGTTTTGATGATGGAGGAGAGGATTTGAAGCGTATTGTCAGTGGCGGTGTGCACGGCCTAGGTGCGCAGTTGCTTGTTGGAGACGAATTCGACACCGAGGACCATGAAATTTTCCTGTTCATAGGGATGTTGTTCGCAAGATGCCCGAGGTGCACGGGAGAGAGTGTCAGCAACGTGCGTGTCCTTACCCTCAGTGTAGGTAATAGAGAAGTCGTACTGCTGCATCATCATACGCTGCAAACGAGCTGGCGCGGTGCGGATGGGCTTGTTCAGGATTGTCACCAGTGGTTCGTGGTCCGTCTCGACCATGAAGGTGTTGCCAAAGATGAAGTCGTGGAATTTGGAGCAAGCAAAATTGAAGGCCAACAGTTCCTTTTCAATTTGCGCGTAGTGCTGCTCCGTGTCAGTCATGGTGCGAGAGGCATACGAGACAGGTAGTAGAGTGCCCTCGGCAGATGGTTGTGAGCAGGCTGCGCTGAGCCCGAATTTCGAAGCATCGCAGGTGATCGTTACTGGACGTTTCAGGTCAAAAATATTAGAGTTGGTGCACTGGTCATTTTGGACTTTAAGATATCAAAAGCAATCTGATGTTGCTGGAGCCATGACCATGCTGTGTCCTTTTTTGTCAGCTCCCGCAGTGCGGAGCTCAGTTCGCTGAGGTTCGGTATGAACTTGCCGAGATAGTGTACCATGCCCAGAAAACGCTGCAGTCCTTTCACGTCTTTGGGGGCAGGCATTTCTGTGATGGCAGTAGTCTTCTTCGGATCGGGTTTGCGACCATTAGGAGTGAAGATGTGGCCGAAGTCGGAAACCTCTGGAACCCGGAACTTGCACTTGTCAGGATTGAGCTTGAGGTTGATCTTGCGTGCGCGATCCCAGATGAGCCTGAGATTGTGGTCGTGCTCCGTTGCATCTTTGCCATACACTAAGATATCGTCGATAATGAAGGCACAAGGTAGGTCCTCGAATAATAGCTCCATAGTTCTTTGGAAGACTTCACTGGCAGAGTTGATTCCGAATGGCATTCTCAGAAACTTGTATCTGCCGAATGGGGTGGCAAATGTGGTGAGGTTAGACAGCCAGATTTGACACTGGAGGAAGCAGCACATGCATGCAGGACAGCGGAATTCATTGACCCTATAGACAGTTCGCATTAAACCAAAACCATCAATCTGACGGGCCTCACTAGGCAGCGAACCAACACGGATAACAGGCAATTTATGACCCAAGCTAGTCAGGCGGCTCTTGGCGATCCTCAGAAGAAATGCCCAAATTGCAACTCACACAGCAGACAATCAGCTTACCCCACTTTTGGTAAATCATGCAATTACTGTAAAAAGTTAAACACTTTGCCCCTGCATGTCGGGCAGCATGTCGGGCCCGTGGGAAAAATTTGCCTAGCTCCAGGTCTAATCTCAACTTCTTGTTACGAGACAGCAACAATCTCACTCCCCAATTCCAGCTCGAACCTGCCCACGAACAGACTCCAATTAACTCACAAGAGGACCCAACTGTTTACTCATTAGAGCTTGCTGCTGCTAAGAATTATGATCCGACCGTGACAGTAACTGTAAACACCATCCTTTTTGGTGCGAAATTAGACACGGGAGCAAAAGTAAACACTATGTCAATCAACCTCTTCAACAAGATAAGAACTAACGAGTCACTGATCAAGGATAAATCCACTCTACATGCGTTCGGAGAGGAGGTTCTGGTGCCTCTGGGCAAAACCAACTTGGAATGTGTGCTGAAAAAAACCACAAGGAATTTGACCATTTATGTCTTGAACTTTAATTCAGTTACTCTGCTTGACAACCGGGCCTGTCAGGAACTGGGGCTGATCTCCTTTGACAAAACAGTCCACAAGCTGCAAATTTCCCTGGACCCGCTGAGTGAATTCCCTGATCTTTTTGACAGTAACCTGGGCAAGTTGCCCGTGACTTACAAGATTATTATTGACCCCGAAGTGACACCCGTCATCCGACCTCCACACCAATTGTCATTTGCCATGACTGACAGGGTTCACTCTGTGCTGAAGTGAGCGACCTCACCAACTGGGTCTCAAGCATGAATGCCACGCTCAAGAAGGGAAAAAATGAAATCAATTTGTGCATCAACTCGAAAGAACTGAATACTGCCATTAAGCACCCACACCATCCCACTTCTGACACCATGTAAATGACTTCCAGACTCAGTACATGATTCAAACACATCTTTAATCAGCACAAAAGCTTAACAGCATGAAGGATGATTAGTTGTCAACACATCCTGGCTGCTCTAACTGTCGGTGCTGGGAAATAGTATTACTATAAGTATTACAGTGGGGTGGAGTTGGAGATGCTGGCTGGTGTGTGATTGGTTAACATGCAACATCAATCTACATAAAGAATACAAATAAATAACAATTATTTATTGTCTATCTCTAATTGCCCTTCAAAGTGGTGGTGAGGCATTTTGAACCATTGCAGATTTTCAGGTGAATGTATCAGTGATGTATATCCAAGATAAGATAAAATGGTGTGTCATTTGCATGGGGATCTGCAGATGGTTGTGTTGATCCCATTGGCCTACTAGTCTTGTCCTCCTTAATGATAGCTGTTGTGGCTTTGGGAGTTTCTGCAGCAGCAGCCTAGGCAAGCATTTGTAGATATCACACACTGAACCACCATCGTTAGAGAAAATATTTGAAGGTGTTGAATGGGCTGCCAGTGAAGTAGGCTATCTTATATGTTTGCAACTTTAAAGGCCACTAAACTACTGTTGTAATTTCGAGCATTTTTGGAATTGGCCATTTGTTGAGCCTTCTGCACATTTTTTTTGTTTAGCTTTTTTCGGAATGGTGAAGGGCTATCTCCATGCAAGCATTTTGCAGAGGCAATGATGAATTATTTTTACTGCAGACAGAGACCTTAGCTTGGAAAGAGTCGGGTGATTTTTGTCTATATTACTAAAAGTCTGATCTTGACCACTTCCTGTTGTTCCGTATATTGATTTTAGAAAAAATGCTGCCGCTTACGGCTATGATTTTTGGCCATTTTACTCAGTCCCCCTCCGCTGTGCAGGACAAGAGGATTTTTCCCATTGATGAAAAATAAAAGAGTTATTAGTGTTTAAAAAATGTTGAGATTCTCCCTCCTGAAGGCCACGCCCCTTCCGGAGGGACTATAAAACCTGGAAGTGTTGAGTGCCTCAGTCAGTCTCTGCAAGATGGGGGAGCGAGAGAGTTACGTCTCTCAGTCTGAGCTGTGAATAACACTGAACACATGTCTACTAAACTGTGAGTGTAGTTTTACTGACCTTGAGTGCCCTTAATGTGGTTTGAAAATGAAAATGTGGTTGGTTTGATGTAAAAGCACAGCAAATGGTTGGTGGTGGTTGGTTTGAAGTAAAAGCACAGCAAATGGTTGGTGGTGGTTAGTTTGAAATGGCAAATGATTAAAAGTCTGCACTTGAAAACTTCCTATTTGCACTGTATATTGATTTTAGATAAAACGCTACCACTTACGGCTAGAGGTCACGACTGTCTGAGCTGTGAATCAACTGAACACATCGAATGTCTACCGAACTGTGTGTGGTGTTTATGTGGTGTTTTGTGTGGTTTTATGGTGGGTTCACCCTTCTTGAAATAGTATGAAACTGCATTTGAATGTGGTGACCTTGCACCCTGCGTGAAATGGTATGAAACTGCATTTGAATTTGGTGGTCTTGCACCCTGTATGAAATGATATGAAACTGCATTTGAATTTGGTGGCCTTGCACGCTGCTTGAAATGGTATGAAACTGCACTTGAGTGTGGTGGTCTTGCACCCTGCTTGAAGTGGTATGAAACTGCACTTGAGTTTGGTGGCCTTGCACCATGCTTGAAGTGGTATAAAACTGCACTTGAGTTTGGTGGCCTTGCACCCTGCTTGAAATGGAATTTCAAGGTATAGCTGTGAGTCAACTGCCATCCCACCAGCCGTGAGTGAGCTGCCAGCACATCAGGCTTGAGTGACTGAGCTACCACCCCAAGAATCCATTTGGCCCACAATGTCCATACTATCCCTCTGGAAACCAGTCCCTTCAGCCCACAACACCCATACTAGCGCTCCAGAAAGACCACAACAAACTCTCAAATAAGCAGTCCCGTAACAGGCCTTTGAAGCCGTGACCTTTGTAAATGGCATTGAATTAATCCTATGCACTTTAGAAAGCATTCTATCGGAATGCATGAAAACTTAGTTTGGCAACTGCTTTGCCAGAGACTCCAAGAGATTACAGAGAATTGCAGATGCAGCTCAGTCCATCATCCAAATCCCTCCCCCCTTCCACCCATCCTCTCCATCTACACTTCACGTGGCCTTGGGAAACCTGTCGGCATAACCAAAGACCACTTGCACCTTGGTGACTCCCTCTTATCCTGTCTAACATGGGGCTGAAGATACAAAAGTTTGAAAGCATGTACCAGCAGATTCAGAAGAGTTCCCCACAGTTATCATCTATTGAACTGTTTAAGAAAAAACTGCAAATGCTGCAAAAATCGAAGGTAGACAAAAATGCTGGAGGAATTCAGCAGGTGAGGCAGCAGCTGGAAAAATCGAAGGTACACAAAAATGCTGGAGGAAGTCAGCGGGTGAGGCAGCATCTATGGAGAGAAGGAATAGGTGATGTTTCGGGTCGACGTTTCGGGTCTGAAGAAGGGTTTCGGCCCGAAACATAGCCTATTCCTTCGCTTCATAGATGCTGCCTCACCCGCTGAGCTCCTCCAGCATTGTCATCTATTGAACTTATCTCTCATAAGCTTAAGATGTAATCCTGATCTCCAAATCTACCTCATTGCAGCTTTTGCATCTTTTAATCTACACTTTCTCTGTAGCTGTATATTCTGTACTCTGTTTATTTTTTGCTTTAGTCCACCACTTGTATTTGTGTATGATTTGACTGTACTTTTGATTGTACTTGTGTATGGTATGATTTGACTGGTCAGCACACAAACTAAAGTTTTTCACTGCATATCGGTATACAGTGTTTTGAAGTATTGCATTTATAGTTGTTAAAGAAGGAACTGCAGATGCTGGAGAATCGAGGGTTACACAAAAAGCTGGAGAAACTCAGCGGGTGCAGCAGCATCTAAGGAGCGAAGGAGATAGGCGACGTTTCGGGTCGAGACCCTTCTTCAGACTGGCCAGGGATCAGGGAAACGAGAGATATAAACAGTGATGTGGAGAGATAAGGAACAATGAGTGAAAGATATGCAAAAAAGTATTGGTGATAAAGGAAGCAGGCCATTGTAAGCTGTTTGTGGTGTGAAAATGAGAAGCTAGTGCGACTGGGGGGGGGAGATGGAGAAGGAATGTCAGGGCCAGAGGGCTGAGGAAGAGGTGGGGGGGGAGGCAGTCTGGGTTAACAGAATTGAGAAAATTCAATGTTTAAGCCCAGAGGATGCAGACTCCCCAAGCGGAATATGAGGTGCTGTTCCTCCAACTTGCGGTGTTGATCACTCTGGCCGTGGAGGAGGCCCAGGACCGAGAGGTCGGATACAGAGTGGGAGGGGGAGTTGAAGTGCTGAGCCACCGGGAGGTCGGGTTGGTTATTGCGGACCGAGCGGAGGTGTTCGGCGAAACGATCTGGTTCGGCGAAAAGAGTAGTCCAGGTAGTCCTGTGACTCCCACAGCTACCTGGACTACTCTTCCTCCCACCCTGCTTCCTGTAAGGACTCCATCCCCTATTCCCAATTCCTCCGTCTACGCCGCATCTGCTCCTAGGATGACGTGTTCCACACCAGGTCATCGCAAATGTCCTCGTTCTTCAGAGAACGGGGTTTCCCCTCCCCCACTATAGATGAGGCTCGCACCAGGGTCTCCTCCATACCCCGCAACACTGCCCTCTCTCCCCATTCCCCCACTCACAACAAGGGCCGAGTCCCCCTGGTCCTCACCTTTCACCCCACCAGCCAGCGCATACAACAGATAGTCCTCCGCCAGTTTCGTCACCTCCAACGTGACCCCTCCACTCGCCACATCTTCCCATCTCCCCCCCTGTCTGCCTTCCGCAAAGACCGCTCCCTCCGCAACTCCCTCGTCAATTCTTCCCTTCCCTCCCGCTCCACTCCTTCCCCGGGCACTTTCCCTTGCAACCGCAAGAGATGCTACACTTGTCCCTTCACCTCCCCCATCCACTCCTTTCAGGGACCCAAGCAGTCATTCCAAGTCCGACAGAGGTTCACCTGCACTTCCTCCAACCTCATCTACTGCATCCGTTGCTCCAGATGCCAGCTGATCTACATCGGTGAGACCAAGCGGAGGCTGGGCGATCGTTTCGCCGAACACCTCCGCT
Organism: Raja brachyura; assembly: GCA_963514005.1. Next base: position 73,934,059 of record OY740781.1, on the reverse strand, counting down.
CGGTCCGCAATAACCAACCCGACCTCCCGGTGGCTCAGCACTTCAACTCCCCCTCCCACTCTGTATCCGACCTCTCGGTCCTGGGCCTCCTCCACGGCCAGAGTGATCAACACCGCAAGTTGGAGGAACAGCACCTCATATTCCGCTTGGGGAGTCTGCATCCTCTGGGCTTAAACATTGAATTTTCTCAATTCTGTTAACCCAGACTGCCTCCCCCCCCACCTCTTCCTCAGCCCTCTGGCCCTGACATTCCTTCTCCATCTCCCCCCCCCCCCCCCCAGTCGCACTAGCTTCTCAATTTCACACCACAAACAGCTTACAATGGCCTGCTTCCTTTATCACCAATACTTTTTTGCATATCTTTCACTCATTGTTCCTTATCTCTCCACATCACTGTTTATATCTCTCGTTTCCCTGATCCCTGACCAGTCTGAAGAAGGGTCTCGACCCGAAACGTCGCCTATCTCCTTCGCTCCTTAGATGCTGCTGCACCCGCTGAGTTTCTCCAGCTATTTTTTGTGTCCCTTGCATTTATAGTTGTTCTTAATTCCATTAGCATCACATATGTAAGTAAGATTGGACATTAAACCACATTTTAAAAAAAGGCACATTAAACCTGCAAAGCAAGAGGAGGAGCAGTTTTGTGTATAACTTTGCCATTGGCAATATTCCATCACATCACATGTCACTGTGTGATACTGCACACATATCCACCATTGTAGAACTGGCAGAGAACTGGATACATTGCAAATTATAGAGGAATAGCAGTTGAGAATAGGTCCTTGAGACCTGGAATTTACGTCCTGGGATGTCAGAGGAAGGGCCATTGAGGGTCCAAGATACAAAGGATAGGGGAATGTATTGATGTTGCCAGTTTACTTTTGATAAACGTTATCAGACCATGAGAGTAGGCATGTGTTATGTGGCCAAACTGCAGTGGTCATGGGTGTAGGGGAGAGAAGGGCTTGGCATCATGAATGTAAACCAAACCCCCTACCAGATTGCATCTTGAACACCCCAATCACATAATAAGCAAGGTTGTGTTCCTTTAAATAATGTAGGAGCATGCCTCAGTTGTTCAAAAACTATGGATATGCCACTGAATTATGTCAAACTACGAATTGCACGCTATTGACAACAGTGCATGAGGTCCTAAACAAACTGGAATTTCCATGACTTGCACACAATTATGATTTAGATTTAAATTCTTAACTTAACATACAAAAATATTACACTAGACAAAATAATTTCTAACTCAGTGATTTATTTTTTGAATGCGAGCAACATTTTAAATATTTAAATTTAATTATGTATTTATTTATTATTTTCTTCCCTGTTAATGTTATGTTGGTAAGATTCAGGTGCAAAGTGTTAATTTAGTAACTCCATAGCATTAATTATACATTAATTTTACTACTTCCAGCATTTTGTTGTTAATATGCTTCAAAAGATGAAGATGAAAAGATCGGTCCCATTAAACTTTCCTAATCCCCTTTTAGATATCCTAGGTACTTACTGGATTTAATTTTGGTTCTCTCTTCATGAACCTTACATTTCTTATTCCATTTTTCTTTAAAGCCTCCATCTACCTTTAAGTGATCTGTATATCTATTTAAAGAATATTGAATGATTGTAGCACAAGCTCAATTTAACTCAGCAGCAATAATTGTTCATACTAATGGATAGACGTTCTGTGGGGATTTGGTGGAATGGGAGATGTTCTGTAGGGAATTGGAAAAAGTCAAAAGACTATTTTGAGAAACCAAGATGAACGCTATACACAAACCTTTTCTTAGTTTTCTTGTATTCTATCTTCAGTTATTACTGGATATAGCAATGTATCTCTGCTAAATATTTCGGCATATGTGAATACGGTTATACAATGCAGAATTTTGAGGTCTGAAAGAATGAGAAGCAGTATTAATTTCAATGTTGAAGGTACAAATAAAAGAAACTGTAAACAAATGTTAAAAGCTAGAGAGGAAAACTTAAGAGTAGTAATACCATTATCATTAAAATCATACAGCAGATAGTATGATAGAATGAATGCTAGAGGTGGAAAGAGGGTTGCTAGTGATAAGCTATGCTTGAATATGGGATAGTTGTTTAATTAAAAACCAAGGTAACAAGAGCAATATTTAGCTAGATTATTTGCTTTATACATGGGAAATGTTTGTTTTCTATAAACAAATTATAGGAAGTGACTGAGAGAGACTTGTAGATTTACAAATGGATTACGGCTAAAAATTAGAAAACTTCAAAACCATCTGCCATTACAATATTAATATTTATTTTATTCCAGCGTGCAGAGGAGAGCTTTCTTGTAGATACCACATTACTTGTTCATTTTTTTGGAAGGAAAGGAAAGGCTGAGCTGAATTTCGATGACTTTTACAAGTAAGTCAAAATTGTAATTTATTTTTCTTCATTGAATTGATTGAATTGCAAGAACATAGAACATAAAATAGTAATTACCCAGCTTCTGTTTTGGCTATTTCCCTTATCCAAGATCCTTTACTGAATTTTAATAACCAAATAATCTATAACTTAAGCTTTTGATTGGAAAATATTTTGTTTTATGTTCTCTCATAGTCTTGTCATTGTAACACTATTTTAGATTCATGGACAATATACAGACTGAAATTTTGGAAACGGAATTCCTTTCATACTCTAAAGGAATGACCACAATCAGTGAAGAGGATTTTGCTCGTACTCTATTGCGCTATACAAATGTAGATAACATAGGCAATTATCTGGAGTCTGTTCGCCAAAGGATTCCCGATGAAAAGGTATTTGGTCTTTCTCGTGTGATCTGCAGAGTTTTCCAACAAATTAAGATAAAACAACCTTTTTTTTAGGTGAATACTGCATTTATATTTGGTAATTCTAATGCATCAGTAAACTGTTTTTATTTAAATGCTAGAGGCTTGATGAGTAATGCAAAGGATCTCATGGCATGGATAGGTATGTGCGACTGGGGCATTGTAGCCATTATGGAAACCTACCTAAGAGAGGGACGAGACTGTTAGAGAGAGATACGGGTAAAAGAGGAGGGATGTTGGTTGTTTGATTCTAGAAAATGTCACGGCAGTGGTCTGAGGTGACTTTAATGGTGGTTCATACAGTGAGGCCACTTTAGGGGGAGCTGAGAAATAAAAAGGGGACAATCTTGATGGGAGTGTTCTATAGGCCCCCAAATAGTCAAATTGAGTTAAAAGAACAAATATGCGTGGAGATTGCAAGCAGTTGTAAGATTGATAGAGTTATCATAGTAGGGGATTTTAAATTTCCAATTGGCCAGTTCATTGGCTATATTTAAGAGGGAATTAGATGTGGCCCTTGTGGCTAAAGGGATCAGGGGGTATGGAGAGAAGGCAGGTGCAGGATACTGAATTGGATGATCAGCCACGATCATATTGAATGGTGGTGCAGGCTCGAAGGGCCGAATAGCCTACTCCTGCACCTATTTTCTATGTTTCTAAATGTGTTCAGGAACATCTCCTCAGATGTAAGTATAGTGAAGGACATTGCCATTACCCCATTTGTTGACAGCCAATGTCTGTTATCAATTGGGTATCTCAGCAAGAGAAAAATCTTGCAGCAAGTAAATGCATCATTGAAAATCAATGCTGCTGGTGTAACAAGTAATCCTTCAGGCAGGGGATGTTTTGGATTATCCCATTGGTTTTGTTTATAAAAGGATCATGTTAATCTATCTTGGAATAACGTGCAAGCAATTGTATTTGCTTTAAATTGCTACATGTTAGTAATGTTTGTTGTTATATGTGAAACAAGAAAAATCTGTTTATTTTGTACGGGAGACTATTTCATAATGGTCTAGAAACGTATATTAAGTTCACATTCTCATCTTGTTCAATGTACCTTTAGTACTTATAATTAAAGCAAAATTTAGATTTTAAAACACATTCTGAAGAAGGGTCTCGACCCAAAAAGTCACCCATTCCTTCTATCCAGACAGGCTGCCTGACTCGCTGAGTTAAGGGCCTGTCCCACCAGCATGCGACTGCATGCGGCGAGCGTGACCAAGCGTGGTGGCTTGAGCCATACGGCCATACTGGGCCGGTTCCACTTCGAACCGCGGAGCCGTATGGAGCTGGTCCCGACATCATGCTCACCAATCAGCTGGGCAGGAGGCGGGCCGACTGAATTTGGACGTCGCACGGTGTCTGCCGGTGACGTCATCACGCAATAGGCGTACGGCGTCCAGACGTTGCGTACGACGTCCAGACGTTGCGTACGACGTCAAGACGTTGCATGTGACATCCAGACGCTGCGTACGGCCTCAATGTGGCTGCGGGCCGACAGGCCTTTGCCGCGCGGGATTTTTGAACAGTGTCAGTTTTTCGGAGCCCCGCGTGATGTCGGGACCAGCCCCGCACAACTCCATACGGCTCCGGCGATCGAAGTGGAAGCGGCCCCGCGAGGCCGTATGGTTCAAGCGACCACGTTAGGTCGCGCTCACCTCATGCAGTCGCATGCTGGTGGGACAGGCCCTTTACTCCTGCATTTTCTGTCTATCTTCGATTTGAATCAGCATCTGCAGTTCCTAGGTACAATTTTGGGTGTCTGCATTCAGTAATTCACCAAATCCCTCCTTTAAAAGAAGAAAGAATCACAAAATAATGCTGTACTAAACACCGGCATCAACCTATTCCTTACACTGGAGTCCGCTCACTCAAACGCCAAAGTGTTTTTCTTTTCTGTCTTCTCCAGTCATTGCTCACAACAGGTTACTGATTTCTTTCAATTTTTTGTTAACCTTTAACTTGTCTTTCTCTCCTTCCTATTCTCTCCAGAAAAGTATTATTCACTCTCATATCTGGGCTGTTACTATTGATCCATATCTAAATCATAACATATGAAGTGACTCATCAAAAAAAGACTAGTAATAGAAGCTGATCCTAAACAGATTTTGCTTCGCTGCCTCCCAATTCTTTCTTGTCCTTCCCTTTAATACTCCTCCTTGCCGCACTATTTTGGCTCTCCCTCTCAACACCACACTGATAACAACATTGTTAATTGATCATACCAGAACTGAAGGGCTTGGGTTATAAGGATAGGCTGGAGTATTTTTCCGTGTGGCATAGGAGACTTGAGGGGTGACCTTATAGATCTATATAAAATTACAGGGTTCAAAGAGCTATATAAAGTGCGACAAGGGAATGAAACAGTGGCTCAACGGTACGTCTGCTGCCTCACAGTGCGACAGACCCAGGTGCCGTCTATGTGGAGTTTGTACATTCTCCCTGCGTAGGTGGGTTTTCTCTGGGTGCTCCAGTTTCCTCCCAGATTTCAAAGATGTGCCAGTTTGAATGTTAAAACTGTAAATTACCCCTAGTGTGAAGGATGCAAAAGTGGGATAACATAGAACTAGTTTCCGGATGATCAATGGTCGGCATGGACTTGACTGAACTAAACTAAATATAAAGGGGATGGCCACAGTCATTTTTTTTTCAGGCTAGGAGAGTCTAAAATTAGAGGGCATTGGTTTAAGGTGAGAGGGGGGAAATATTTTAAGGGGATCGGAGGGACAACTTATTCTTCCCACAGATGGTGATGGATATGTAGAATGGATTGCCAGAGGAGTTGTAAGAGGTGAGTAGAATTACAGTGTTAAAAAAGCATTTAGACAGGTACATGAGACGGAAAGATTTAGAGGGATACATGCCAAATGCTAGCTCTTGCAAGGGCCTGTCCCACTTGGCCGTCATTTGCGCCTCATTTACGTGTCATATGTAGAATAGGTCGATGCGTTGTTACGTGCGACGTCAGGCGCAAATGACGCGTCAACATGCCGTCTGGTGTGCGTGACGTCATTAGAATACCCTGCGGGGCGCGACAACGCATGGTTACGCACGGTGACGTAACCATGCGTCACCAAGTGATACAAGTGAGACGTCGGGACGCAGCGTGTAACGCCAATGCGTCAGCGTGCGTACGCTATACGTCGGGCAGGTGGCGCGTGAGGCTTTCGTTCAGCACAAAATCCTGGAGCGCCGCTCAATACCGCAACTCCACACTCCTCCACGCCTCTCCCTGCGCCCGTCTCGCGCTACCCATACGCTACCCGTGCGTTACAACGCGTGAACCTATTTTACATATGTCGTGTAAATTAGTTGCAAATGACGGCCAAGTGGGACAGGCCCTGTAGGCAACTCAGTCAGCATGGATCAGCTGGGCCAAAGGTCCTGCTTCTGTGCTGTATAACTCCATGACTCTATGAAAAGTGATTTATTTCAGCATGGTTGTAGCTCGTTAATTAGGTCAACAATCAGTTAAACCTGTTCAAGGCCAAACTGTTATTTGCAATAATCAAAGTAGAAGCAATATTATTTCTTAATAAATTCATCAGGTATTAAGAAATTAGTTCTGAACTTTGCGATTTGAATTTTCTCTCTTTTTAGCATTCTCTGGTGCTCGCTATCACTCTTTAATTATTTATTTTTAATTTCTGTATCATTTACTCTCAATTAGATTTAAGAGTCAATTTCCAGGAATCTGGAGTTCCCCACTATCTCCATTATGGATAGTTGATTGCCTTCTATTGATTGCCTTCCATCAATGTCACTAACAAATCAAAAGGGGTTTCATTCTAGTGTATCTGTTTTATAATCACCATTTCTGATTTAAATTTTAATTCTAGAATTAAAAATTAAATATTTAATTTTCAATCTGCCATGGTAGACATTGAATGTCTTTCTGGTTGTGGGTTATCTAGTGGTATAAATTATAAATAATTTTAAACCTATGATACAATGTAAAGTGCTGGAAATAATACTTTATTGATATGGGCATGTGTAACAGTGTACATTCTTGTTGCGTTTTCATAACTCTGTCTCAAGTGTTTAATTATCATATGTACTGAAAGGGAACAATGAAATTCTTATGTTAATTTGGCTCTCAAATGGCTGTTAATTGGCTGTGGACCATTCTCGCTTGTAGTGCTTTTTATGTTATCCCACTTTATTATGAAATAAAATTCATATCTTTGTTTTCTTATCTACTTTGTAGGTTACAAATTAGAGTTCTTAATTACCTTTCTTGGCCTGGAAACTATACAAATAACATAGATGGTATTGTGCAATATTCTGAAGATTAGGATGTGTTGTCAGACATAGAAGAATGTTATATTAAAATTCAAAAGATCTCCCTAACTAGACTATGTTTAGTGACAATAAAACGAATATTTTCAGAGGAGCAAAACCAAGGCACTCACTTAAAAGTACCTTTCAATATATTATTTTAGTTGAATTGTGTCAAAAAGAGCAGTTGGAACAATCGTTGACCTAATCTGAGGAAAGTTTGCTGACCTTCAAAGATTTTTCACTCTGTGTGTCATCATCAAGTCTAGTATTAACCTTCTATTGCTGGGTTATATCGCACACAAAGTGTTAGATATGGAACCCATAACAATAAATCAAATATAGTACCCAATTACTTACAATTAAAGGTCTCTTAATTGACACCAATATCTATTGGAGTCATATAATGGTTCACTCAGTACTTACTGATGTTATTTACATTTTAGGGGATCACTTTTGATGAATTCAGATCTTTTTTTCAATTTTTGAATAACTTGGAGGACTTTGCCATTGCAATGCAGATGTATAATTTCGCAAATCGATCAATTGGGCAAGGTGAGTAAAATTATTATTTCAAATATTTGCAGAGGAGCAAGTTCATTTGGGTAATATTGATTTTGGTTATGTTTTATAACCTTGTGAATTTGTGCTTTGAGAATTTAAAAAAGCTTTGCTGAAGTAACAAAGACTACTTGTAATTATTTACAATTTTGGGCTACGGGCATTATTTTAAATAATAGTAAAGCACTTTTAATGGCTTTTAGCACTTTTTTACTGTTTTACTATTACGTTTATAAGGAATTGTTTACTTTGACCCCCTTTTTTAATAGTATATCAATCCTAATCATCACTTATTTTCCAAGTTAACTTTGAGAAAACTGGAATTTAGGAATTACTGCTTTAAAAACACGTACATATTCTTTCTATAACAAGGATTAACTTGCTGGTGTTATGATTGTTGGAGACGCAGGATGAAATAGTAATGATGATAATGATAATGTGACCTGAAAATATCAACACCTCTTAACTAACTGAGCAGCAAGTGAAAAGAGCCCGAGTAATATTTTTATCTTGTTTATGTGTACATAAGCCCCATTCAACTAAACATAATATTAAGTTATATCGCCTCTGAAAATTATTTTCACTTACTATATCTTACAGACATGAAATATTTTTAATTATAATTTTTTCAATATATTATATTAGTTATCCACCACCGATTTTCCAGCGCCCTTGGTTCCAGAGCTTTGCCGGACCAATCGACTAATTATACCCCTCCCATGTCTCCAAGCACCATGGACTGCTCGAAACTTAAATGCAATGAATACTAATTGTAAATAAATTTTATTGCAAAATTTACATTCCTTGCACGGGCAGCCTGGGTGCCAGTTAATGAGTTGCCGTCAGAAGTCCCGATGAGGGTTGGATATGCAGCCGCCTGTGTGGCTGATGTGCCACTTTCCCGGCAGGACTACCAGGCCAAGCCCCACCAACACCAGATTTACCCACAAAGTCAGCTATGGGAACAGATCTGCCGGCTCCGGCTGGGCAAGAGTTCCTGAGCCCCGGCTGCAGGGCAAAAATTCAACCAGCCGATCGGAGGTCCAGCTGCAGAAGTTAGCTATGGGAATGGACCCACAGTCTCCAGCCGGGCCGGAGTTCCAGAGCCCCAGCTGCAGAGGCAAATTAAACCCACCGATCGGAAGTCCGGCCACAGAAGACCACAGAGGTCAAGATTGGCCGTCTCACCTGGCCTGAATGCCACATTTTCAGGGGGAATTCCGGAGAGGATTTCAAGTGCACTCTTGTAATAATTTTGTCCGGATTAAAGAAAGTGCCGGACCAACTGTTGCCAAAAAATCAGTGATGGACCTGTATAACTTACAGAAAAAAAATATTTTCAATGAATTGTTAACACTTATTAAACTATTGACATTCGTGAAACACATACAACTTGGAAATGTAATCTTCTTGGTCTTTTTTTACAAATTGTTGTACAGTAGTGAAATCGACTTTTTATATATTTAAATTGGTAAAAATGAACAGGTTAAATCTAGGCTGATCAGTAACATTGGGAAGGGTGTTTCATGTTTTTAATTATTTCTTTAACTTGATTATGCAGATGAGTTTAAGCGTGCTGTGTATGTGGCCACAGGCCTCAAACTTTCTTCTCATTTGGTGAACACAATCTTCAAAATCTTTGATGTAGACAAAGATGATCAACTAAGTTACAAGGAATTCATTGGTGTTATGAAAGATCGACTACACAGAGGATTTAGGGTGAGCAGATATAGTTTTATAAAAGATTATTGCTGAATTGCTTTGAAAGCACATTTGCTTATCTATACAGCTTAATAGGTGATAATTGCTCTGGTATTCAATCAAAACAAAACATATTAGATCTTTAATGCAATGGAAATCAACTGGAATGCTAAGAACGTGTAACTGAAGTAAACAGTAGCACTTCTGGATTAGCCCAGTGTTATCACAGACTTCTATTTAATGTTTAAACTTTCAAGGTAACTTTTATAAGATCTTGTTGTTTTGAGTAACCACTTACTAAAAATCTTTAATCTATTGAAAATGCGGTCTATTTAAGTGCACCATCCATTGTTTACATACTTATGCATACAAGGATTCAGTATTGCTCTGGCATTTTTTTATTACCTAGTCTGATTACCAAGTCACATTATTACAAAACTGATTTATAGCTTCATCTAACTCCTGTTTATAGATTTCAAAAGAGTAAGCTGCATATAACATTGTCAATGTAAGATATCTATTGGACTATTTGAATACAAACGTGTGGTATCTGCACTAATTGCAGTATGTTATAACAAACTCTAGTTCTTAAGAACATTTTTGAAATAAAAAACAAATTCCTCCAGAGTTTGAAAATTATGCCCTATTCACTCCTTTGAGTAATAATTCCAAAGAAGCTGAAAAAAACACGCTTTCATCTCAACCTCTACAGCGAATCAGCAAGTCCGGATAATACAAAAGTTTTCCCATAAATACGAACATAGAAAATAAGTGCAGGAGGAGGCCATTTGGCCCTTCGAGACTGCACTGCCATTCATTGTGATATGGCTGATCATTCACAATCAGTAACCCATGCCTGCCTTCTCCCCATATCCCTTGATTCCGCTAGCCCCTAGAGCTCTATCTAACTCTCTTTTAATTTCATCCAGTGAATTGGGCTCTACTGCCTTCTGTGGCAGAGAATTCCACAAATTCACAACTCTCTGGGAGAAAAAGTTTTTTTTCTCATCTCAGTTTTAAATGTCCTCCCCTTTATTCTTAAACTGTGGCCCCTGGTTCTGGACTCCCTCAACATTGGGAACATTTTTCTTGCATCTAGCTTGTTCAGTCCTTTTATAATTTTATACATTTCTATAAGATCCCCTCTCATCCTTCTAAATCCAGTGAATACAACCCCAACCTTTCCAATCTTTCCTCAAATGACAGTCCCGCCATCCCGGGGATTAACCTCCTGAACCTACGCTGCACTGCCTCAATAGCAAGGATGCCCTTCCTCAAATTAGGAGACCAAAACTGCAAACACTACTCCAGATGTGGTCTCACCAGGGCCCTGTACAACTGCAGAGGACCTCTTTACTCCTATATTCAAATCCTCCAATTATGAAGGCCAACATGCCATTAGCTTTCTTCACTCCCTGCTGTACCTGCATGTTTACTTTCAGTGACTGGTGTGCACGGACACCCAGGTCTTGTTGCACTTCCCTTTTTCCTAATCTGACACCATTGAGATAATAACCATCACCCTCTGCTTCCATCCAGGAAGTTAATTTTCTTTTCAGTCGTTGGGTCTCTTTGGATCCCATGCAATCTAACCTTCCATGAGCAGCCTACCATGCAGTACTTTGTCAAATGTCTTCCTGAAATCCATACATTGTCTGCAGCTCTGCCCAAACCAACCTTTTTGGTTATAATCTTCAAAAAACTCAATCAAATTAGATTTCCTCCAGTTTAAATTCCAATTTGGAATATTTTGGAGAACTACGAAATCAAGAACCAAGATTAGTGAGACAAGGTCGCCCACGTACAGAACCGTGCTGACTATCCCTACTGAGCCCTTGCCCATCTAAATGCACGTGTATCTTATCCCTCAGAATACTCTCTAGTAACTTTCCAACCACTGATGTTAGACTTACTAGCCTATAGTTCCTTGCAGCCCTTCTTAAATAGAGGCAGAACATTTGCCACCCTTCAACTCTTCTAGGACCCCAGTGTATTTAATGAAGACTTGGATATCTTAGCCAGGGCACCAGCAATTTCCTCCCTAGCTTTCCACAGTGATATATCTGATTGTTTCTGACAAAGATGTGTCATAGAAACATAGAAAAATAGGTGCAGGAGTAGGCCATTCGGCCCTTCGAGCCTGCACCGCCATTCAATGTGATCATGGCTGATCATCCAACTTAGTATCCCGTACCTGCCTTCTCTCCATACCCCCTGATCCCTTTAGCCACAAGTGCCACATCTAACGCCCTCTTAAATATAGCCAATGAACTGGCCTCAACTACCTTCTCTGGATGAGAATTCCAGAGACTCACCACTCTCTGTGTAAAGAATGTTTTCCTCATCTCGGTCCTAAAGGAATTCCCCCTTATCCTTAGACTGTGACCCCTTGTTCTGGACTCCCCCAACATCGGGAACAATCTTCCAGCATCTAGCTTGTCCAACCCCTTAGGAATTTTGTAAGTTTCTATAAGATCCCCCCTCAATCTTCTAAATTCCAGCGAGTACAAGCCGAGTCTATCCAATCTTTCCTCATATGAAAGTCCTGACATCCCAGGAATCAGTCTGGTTTGATTCCTGGTGTCACTCCGTGTTAGCTATGTAACTTGCAGCAGTAAATATAATGCAAATGAAACAGACAGCAAGTTCTAGCTAACATTTGAGCATCATTTTTTGACAAGTTACTGGAGCTTCTGGATCCTTTTATCTGTGGAGCTGATTAAAACCGGGTTTGAGAAAACAGGAACAGAAATCTGACAGATCACTGTCATGTGGAGATGACAAAAGTAACTACAGAAAAATCCTAAAGTCCGATATGATGTGGATTAATAAATAAAATGCTGGAAGAATTCAGCGGGTCAAGCAGCATCAGTGAAATTAACAGAATGATCAATGTTTTCGTTTGAAACCCATCATCGGGATTGAGGGTGTAGTGGGAAAATAGTTGTTGTATGAAAGTGAGAGAGAATGATGAGACAGGCTGATAGAATTAGAGGTGAGAATCATTTGCTATAATTTGCATTTCTTGACCATGGTTATGTTAACTGTGATGTTTCACTCACTCTAGCTTATAATTTCTGGAAATGGCCAAAATTGCCAGCTAAAATTAGATCATAAAGGGGTTACAATATTTCTTATTTTTGTGATGTGTTGTAATGACCCTAATTATGATTGCAGTAGTTTGACAACAGTTGTACTTATCAAAATTGTGTTATGACATATGTGCAAGGTGGCATCTGTTGTCTCGGGTGGTTGCAGGTTAATCTAGACCAAAACAGAAATACAGCATGGAAAGATGCAAAAAGTAGGTCAGGCAACATCTATGAAGAAAATGATTAGGTGATGTATTGAGTTGGCACCCTTCTTCAGACTGAAAGTAGTTTGGGGTGAGAGGCGCTGTCATTTTCAAGTTAAGTTGGTTTTGTATCTCTAAATCTCTTCTAGATCAGATATTTATGCTATCTTGTCTTGCATCTGTTCATTGATGTAGTGAAAAATATGTCAGTATAGAAAATGGACGATTTTGGGGAACATTGCTGCCATCTACTGGTTATGTTGCATAAAATGAATAGTTATAAATTGTTACGTGTACAAGCATAGCCATTGCTTACTTGGAAGTCATATTTATAAATCTTACTACAGCTGTCTGGTAGATGTTGAGTAGATATAAGCCTCCACATGAAAAGCTAGAACAAGGGAGCACAGATTCAGAATGACGGTGGCCTGTTCAGAGCAGAGATGAGGAGGAATTTATTTGCTTGCAGGGTTGTAAATCTTTGGAATGTTACCATTCCACAGCACTGTGGAGACTGAACCATTCAATGCATTCAAGACTGAGAAGGACATATTTTTTGGCCTATTGGGTAGTTTATAATTATGGAGATCTGGCCAGCCATGGTCTCATTGAAACGAGAATCAGGCTCAAGGTGCGATACAGCTTATCCTTCAAATTAATCATTTATTCTAATGCAAATGAGGCCCAGGAATTGCTTTATGCTCCACTTTGGGACAAGCAAGTGAGTGGTCTGTGAGATGAATTGTGCATTAAGGCAAAGAGTGAGGAGGTAGTACACTCACAATTTTGTCCACACATATCCCTCTTAGTTAAAATGTTGAGGTTCAAAGGTTGAGGAGAACTTGACCATATATTCTTTCAATGGTAGTATTGAGGAAAATGTGATCTGTGCAGGGCTGCCAACTCTCACGCATTGCCAACTCCCCCCCTGTCTGCTTTCTGCAAAGTCCGCTCCCTCCGTAACTCCCTGGTCAATTCTTCCCTTCCCACCCGCACCACCCCCTCCCCGGGCACTTTCCCTTGCAACCGCAAGCGATGCTACACGTGTTGCTTTACCTCCCCCGTCGGTGCCATTCAAGGACCCAAGCAGTCGTTCCAGGTGCGATAGAGGTTTACCTGCACCTCCTCCAACCTCATCTATTGCATCCGCTGCTCTGGATGTCAGCTGATCTACATCGGTGAGACCAAGCGTAGACTTGGCGATCGTTTCGCCGAACACCTCCGCTCGGTTCACATTAACCAACCTGATCTCCCTGTGGCTCAGCACTTGAACTCTCCCTCCCATTCCGAATCCGACCTTTCTGTCCTGGGCCTCCTCCATTGCCAGAGTGAGCACCACCGGAAACTGGAGGAGCAGCACCTCATATTCCGCTTGGGCAGTCTGCATCCCGATGGCCTGAACATTGACTTCTCCAATTTCTGGTAGCCCTTGCTGTCCTCCTCCCCTTCTCAGCTCTCCCTCAGCTCTCTGGTTTATCCTCTTCCTTTCTGCTTCCTGCCCCCCCCCCCCCCCCCCCCCCCCACCCTGCATCAGTCTGAAGAAGGGTTTCGGCCCGAAACGTTGCCTATTTCCTTCGCTCCATAGATGCCAGGACTGTCAGGACTGCCTTATGAAGAAAGACTGGATAGACTTGGTTTATACTCTCTAGAATTTAGGAGATTGAGAGGGGGATCTTATAGAAACTTACAAAATTCTTAAGGGGTTGGACAGGCTAGATGCAAGAAGATTGTTCCCGATGTTGGGGCGGTCCAGGACAAGGGGACACAGCTTAAGGATAAGGGGGAAATCCTTTAGGACCGAGATGAGAAGGACTTTTTTCACAGAGTGGTGGGTCTCTGGAACTCTCTGCCACAGAGGGTAGTTGAGGCCAGTTCATTGGCTATATTTAAGAGGGAGTTAGATGTGGCTAAGGGGATCAGAGGGTATGGAGAGAAGGCAGGTATGGGATACTGAGTTGGATGATCAGCCATGATCATGTTGAATGGCGGTGCAGGCTCGAAGGGCCGAATGGCCTACTCCTGCACCTAATTTCTATGTTTCTATGCCGCCTTACCCGCTGAGTTTCTCCAGCAATTTTGTCTACAATGGAGTTTTAACCCCGGCCCGGAGCCAGGAGCGGACCGGGTGAGTGGGGGCGTCGGTGCCGCCTCCAGAGCCGTGGTGATGAATCTTGGGCTAAGGCTCCGCTCTGATGCCCGACCCCAGGGTCACTGACCCTCACCTCCCCCGGACCCCAGCTGGACACAAAGCACCTGGGCCGGCCCACATTCCCGGGAGCGGGGGGGGGGGGGGGGGGGGACACGCTCCCACATCCGAAAGAAGCGAAGGTTTGTACGTTAATTGGCTTCAGTAAATTGTCCCTGGCGTGTAGGATGGAATTGGTGTATGTTAGATTGTTGGTCGGTGTAGACTTGGTGGGCTGAAGGGCCTGTTTCCATATATATGTATTACATATATATCTTAATTTCATTGAACCATATATGATTGAATATGTGGCATTATTTTCGTCTTGTTTCTATAGTCAAAGGGTAAGGTTGATTTATTTATTTGTGCAGAACAGTGTTGGAAGTCCGACTCTTGCCTTGTTTCTCTGTTTTTTTCTCTATATATATGCATAACAGCATGAATTAAAATCTGATTTCCATACATGAATATAGTCATTCATGTGCTGCACCTGTTGATCAGAGCCTGGCTCTACTGTGGAATGTAATTAGGAATGTAATTTAGCCTAACCTTATTCATACCTAATCCAATTTAAAGTATAAATGTTGCATTCAAGTGTAAGTTAAAAGACTTGCTACAGTATGCACCAGATTGCACAATTTCAAACTGAAAAATGCGAAAGCTCCCTACTGTGGGAGGGGGACACCCTCCCCCCCCCCCCCCTTGGTCGCTACGCTCCCTCTCAATTTCTCACTCTCAACTCTCACCCAATGTTGGCATCCCTGTCTGTGCAAGGGGCAGATCATCAAATTAGATGCTAATCAGAGGTTGTATCAACTTCTTGCAGTGATCGTATGACTCCATTGCACTGTGGGGAATATAGCAAGTTTTTTGTGCCTAATCAAAAATAGATTGCATGATATTTCACTGCGATGCTTTTATTGGACATTTCTATGTGCTAAATGACTTGAGGCATTTTGGAAAGATGTGAGACGATGCTATATATGTGTAAGCTTTTCGTTTGTAATGAAAATTGTATTCCTTTCCATCAACAACAAATTCATTCAAGCCCAGTGTTCTTCACATGTTTTAGCACAAACATTTTTACTCTTAACATTGATGTAGAATATTGAATATAGAACTGTATATCTTTTTCTCATGATCAGAAAGAAAAGAATAGTATTAAATCTCATTGCTGACGCCATGTTATCTTAACAGACGCTGCACATAGCTTCACTCCCTAAAATTTGCGATTTTTTGCGTTAAAACTGGGTCTACAGGCGGGACTGATTTTAAAAACGTACCGGAGCCTCTGGACGTCGTGCTGATGACATCATCAGTAAGCGCTGTGAATTTAACGGAGGCTTAAAGCACTTTAAATGAAAAATTCTTCCCCTGGTAAGAGCACTCGGAGAACAGTTACAAAACATTCCTGGGGAAGTCAGACGAAGCCTGCAGAAATTATTTTTGAAGCGGCTTCTATAGAAAAGGTGCTTTTCTATATGACTACAAGATCTAAAACAGATTTGGCCAAGCACAAAGAATTTGAAGAATTAAAGCTTTCGGTAAGTGAACTGAAAGATGTAAAGGTGGATGGAAAAAAGATGGAACACATGATGGGAGTGATGATGGAAAAGATAGAAAAGCTATCTTTATTATTGAGTCTGTGAAGGATTCGATTGGCACTATTAATAAATGAATTGACGATGTGAGAGATGAACTATTGGAGAGAATTGATAAGGGTGAAGAAGACACCACGAAGAGGTTCAGCGCTGTGCTGGACACTGTATCAACCTGTATGTTAACAATGCACGAGATGGAGGATGAGATGGCAAGACTGGTGGAGGAGATGAAGAAGGTGAGGTCAGAACAATACCTTGCTACACGACGGATGGCGACTCAGCTGGCTAAAGTTTCAGACAAGTTTCTGGATCTCGAGGCTCGTTCGAGACGTCGTAACCTAAGATTAGTTGGTGTACCAGAGGGAGCCGAGAGAGATAACATTTGCGAGTTCGCTGCGGGATTAATTAAAGAAGCTCTTAAACTCCCTAACGTACAAAAATTGAAGTAGCACACCGAGTTCCTAAATTCAAACGCAAAAATCAGGACGGCTTAGAACGTACATGACAGATTATTGTGAAATTCCGGGACTTTGCTGACGTGGAAGAGGTTATAAGGAATATCAAATATGGTGTGCCTCTGATGCATGGTGTCACTACTTTTAAAATCTTCAGGGATTATCCTTATGAAATCATGCAAAAGCGAAATCAGTTCTCTAAGGCAAAGCAGGCTCTCCAAGGATATAAGGTATGGTGTTTACTACCCAGCTAGAATGCGCATTTCCTACAAGTAACAGCAAAAATCGTTCACAAATCCCGAGGAGGCATACAAATATGCTCTAACCATCGTGGAACAGAAGGACTAGCTGGAAAGGTTGGACATTTTGGACACTCGCTCTCTTTACTATTGCACCCAGAATGGTGGCATACTGCCCAAAGAAGGAACTTTGTCTAGACGTCTTATGGGCGGAATGCTAACTCAAGGACATACTCTGTTCCAAAAGAAGCTGGAAAAAGATGACCACCGAAAAGAAGAACTCATCAACAGACTGGGCTTAGCTATTACTGTTGTATATGAGATCTAATGAATAACCTAAATGGTATAGCATTAACATCCTTAACAATATTAACATAGAATATTAACATAGAAACAGTAATGAATGCTAATCAGAAATGCAGAAATGGGGATTTTCAAATTAACATTTTAATTTAACCTAATAATTCTCAAGTAGATTTACAACCGGGGCGTGAGGGGCAGAGGTGAGCTCCTGGCTCAGTTCCAGGAGCCAGAAATAGATTAACCCCTTCAACCAACAGTTGATGATTTATGAGGTTAAAATATACCCTTAACACTTGGTAGATAAAAATGATAGTTATATTCGAAAATACCGAGGAAATGAACATATATTCTGTAAATGGGTACTACACATCTGATATTGAAACCGGTCCCGCTCCAGTATGTTATGATTAATTGAGGGAGCGGAGCTATTTGTTTGCTTTATATCGACACGGAAGTCAATAAAATGCTTTTTCCCACCTACAGGTGGGTCACTTGTTACAGTGCCGACAAGCTCAGACACTGTATTCTCACTTGTATTCGTTTTTTTTTAAATCATTTTCACATTTAATCACATGTTTTTTTTATTCAAGGACTATCGCAAAGGGAATCTACTAACTGAACATTGTAGGGTAAATTATCCCCCTATATCTAAAGACCTGAGGTACAAATGCACCGCAAGACACACAGGTATTAAATCTATTCAAAGTGCAAGACGATAACCAAAATAAACTGGGAGGAATCTCATTTTTAGTTGGAACGTTAGGGGTGTTAACGAACGCATTAAAAGGGGTAAGATTCTAGCTCAGTTGAAAGCATACAACACAGACATTGCTTTTTCACAAGAGACCCATCTTAAACTTCAAGACCAAGCTAGACTGAGGGCGAACTGGATAGGACAAACTTTTCATTTGTCATACTCGTCGAAATCAAGAGGAACGTCTATTATTATTCGCAAAGATATTCCATTTAAACCCAAAACTACCTTAACAGATAAGGACGGGAGATATTTGATAGTTACCGGGGAGATCCATGCTGCCCCAATTACCCTGGTCAACATATACACGCCCAACTTTGGCAACCCGCACTTTTTCAATAAAATCTTGAATATAATTGCAGAATATAACTACCAAAATGTCATAATCGGCGGAGACTTTAACTGTGTCTTAGACACTTAGAAACATAGAAAATAGGTGCAGGAGTAGGCCATTCGGCCCTTCGAGCCTGCACCGCCATTCAATGTGATCATGGCTGAACTTACTTAGATAAATCCAATCAAAAACAAAGAGGTATTACGAAATCCAAAACTAGCGAACTTCTAAACACATATATAAAAAAAACAAACATAACAGATGTCTGGAAGATTGCAAACCGACCGGCAAGGATTACTCGTTCTATTCTATGGTACACAAGACATATTCACGAATAGATTATTTCCTGGTGGATACAAAACTAATACCCCATACTTCTAAACCAAAATACCACACAAATACGATCTCAGATCACTCCCCAATAACTTTTTTTCTAAAAATGGAAGGAATGACTAAGAATAAACCGTTTTGGAGGTACAATCCTCAAATTTTAAAAGACCCGCAAGGGTGTATATATTTAAAAGAGCAAATTGACCTTTTTTTCGAAATAGACGACACGCCAGACATATCACCTACACTATTATGGGAATCTTTCAAAGCATTTATTCGAGGCGTGATAATTTCATATCAAGCTTTTCAAAATAAGAAAAATAAGAATGAACAAAGACAGTTAGAACAAATTAGACAACTGGACATAGAAAACGCTAAAGACCCCACTACGGATAAACATAATAGAATAATAATACTGAAATTCAAATTAAATAAATTATTATCAGAGGAAGTCATAAGATTATTACAAATTACAAGACAGGAACACTTTGAATTTGGGGATAAGCCCCACAAACTTCTGGCACGTCAGTTAAAAGAACGAGAAAAGGATCACACAATTTTAAAGATTAAATCAGACAAAGGGGAAATATTGACCTTGCCAAGTGATATTAATAAAAGATTTGCATAATTTTACGAGAATCTGTATACATGTAAAACTATAATGGACACCAACAAAGTTACAGAGTTCTTGGATACTTGTAACCTTCCTAAATTAGAGTTGCAGGAACAAGAGGAATTGGGAGCACAAATCTCAAATAAGGAAATAGAAGAAACAATAATCTCATTAAAAAATGGAAAAACACCAGGTCCCGACGGATTTAGTAAAGAATTCTATAAAAGTTTTTATGACATATTTACTCCTTGCCTACAGAAAATGTATACTTAAGCCTTCAAAGAACAAACACTACCTGAAACACTAGCAGAATCCACGATCACACTAATACTTAAGAAAGATAAAGATGTGGAAGAACCTGGATCATACAGAGCTATTGCGTTGTTAAACACAGATCAAAAAATATTAGCGAAAATACTAGCTAGAAGACTAAGTAAATATGCTAGTAAATTAATACATCCGGATCAAACGGGGTTTATCCCTAAGACAATCATTTAATAATTTGAGACGTCTGCTCAACATAATGCATTCACACCAAACGGAAGATCAAAAACTATCAATCATATCGTTGGATGCAGAGAAATCATTCGATCAGGTCGAATGGGAATATATGGTCAGGGTATTGCAAGAATTTCAACTGGGAGAGAATTTTATTCTATGGATTAAATTACTATATAATAAGCCAACGGGCAGAATATTAACTAACAATAATTTATCTACGAAATTTCATTTGTCAAAGGGTAATAGACAAGGATGTTCATTATCACCGTTGTTATTTGCCCTCATAATTGAACCCCTAGCGGAAAGAATTAGAACTCATCCGAATATCCATGGATATAAAACAAAATATTCCAACAATAAAATATCACTATACGCTGACGATGTACTATTGTACATCACAAAATCCCATATTACAATACCAAATATTTTAAAATTAATAGAGGACTTTGGATCATTCTCAGGATATAGAATAAATTGGAATAAAAGTGAAATCAGGTCAATAAAACCGAAAGACTCTACGCATCTTTTACAGTTTCCTTTTAAAATAGCTACGGAAAAATTTAAATACTTGGGCATCGAAATTACTAGAAGATATCAAGATATGTTTGATGAAAATTATAACCCTCTACTTAAGAAACTATATAACTTGATTAAATTTTGGAAAACGCTTCCAATGTCCTTAATAGGCCGAATAAATGCCATAAAAATGATTTTTCTACCACAATGTTACACCTGTTCCAATCTATTCCAATATATTTACCCAAAAAGTTAAAAAAAAACTGGACTCAGATATCACAAATTTTATTTGGGATTATAAATCCCACAGAATACAAAGAGCTCATCTGACTAAACCCAAACCCAAAGTAGTAGGGGGATTAGCACTCCCCAACTTTATGTATTACTACTGGTCTGTAAATATGAGAAACATGATCCAATTGCTGGATAACTCTCCCCAACAACCGGATTGGACGATTATGGAGAAAGAGGATTGCTCTCCTTATAATATTGGAGCAATCCTTCTCTCTCCAATATCGATGAATAATATAAATTACAACAATAATCCAATTATATACAGTACAATTAGAATTTACAAACAAATAAAACACAATTTAAAATTAAGAAAGTTATCTCTCTTATCTCCTATCGGTAAAAACCCCTCATTTAAACCTTCAACTATAGATAAAGCATTTATACAATGGGAAAGATCTGGAATTAAAATCTTCGGAGATGTGTATGAATTGGAAAAACTTTTATCATTTAAACAAATACAACTACAAATACAATTTGGGATACAATCAGTATTTTAAATATTTCCAAATCTGTGACTATCTGAAAAAATACGCACAAGATTATCACAATATGCCTCCAGACTTACTGGAAGTAATGAATACAAAGGCAGAATCCTAATATCATATATATATATAATATTATTCCAAATGCAGAAATACCAACAAGAGTTGGTATCAGGAGAGACTGGGAAAAAGAATTAAGTATAAAAATTCCCAAAGAAAGGTGGGAAGAACATTTATTAAATGTGCATAAATGTTCAATTAATGTAAGACACACCTTAATACAATTTATAATCTTACACAGATTATACTATTGAAAACTGAAATAAGTAAACCGTTTCCCAACGTCTCACCTATATGTGATAAATGTCAATGTCAAGAAGCTAATATAGCACACTCATTTGTCTTTTGTACAACAATTCAAACATTTTGGACTGAAATTTTTGATATTTTCACAAAAATATTTAAAATAAAACTGATTCCAAAAGCAGACTGGATTATCTTCGGGATATCGGAAGATAGCCCTGAATTAAATGTGTTTCAAAAGACTCTATTTGAATATGGCTTAATAACTGGAAAGAAGCTAATCTAAAAATTCTGGAAAAATTCTCCTATACCAACAGTTAATATGTGGATTTCAACTATGTTCGAAACACTACATTTGGAAGATATGAGACTCCGACTAGCAGGAAAATCAGACTGTTTCTATAAGACGTGGTCTGCATTTACAAATCTATTACAAGGATAAGGTGCAAGAATACCTCAAAAAAGTGCCGGTGTCGGGTCTTGGTAAAGGGGAAAGAAAAACTGTCGAGTTGGTAGATTCCTTTTGCGAGATGTTTATAATAAAGTAACTGGCTTTTCTTCTTTCTTTCTCTATCTTTCCCCTTTTTTTTTCCTCGCCAGGGTCTTTCTCTTAATCTCCGGTCTCTAACTCTTCAAGGGTTTCCTTTCCCTATGTCACGCTTTTGCACTTTCACATCTCTTTTTCACTTTTCTACTTTCTTTGCTGGTATTTCTCTCTCTTTTCTCTCTTTTCTAAAGCCTTAAAAAAAATTAAGGGGTACAATGACTGTAATACAATATAAGTGATGTACACTGATGTAACTTACGGTAACTTTAATAAATAAATATTTAAAAAATAATAATTTAAAAAAAAAATCTCATTGCTATTCTTTGCTTCAGCTGCACTTTGTGGTAAGCTAAATTAGTGTTTTATTTATTCATACTTTTATTACTTATACGTTATAAGATCCATGTTACCAGAGGAATACATATATCCTAAATGTTTTCATTACTAAGAAGGATAAGCCTAAAGCAATGTCAGTGCATGAAATAGGATGCTTTCTATTGTAACATTTCTTGCACGATGCATATTTACCATCTTTCTGAATTTATCTCAGCCTGAAGATGGGTCTCGATTCGAAACGTCACCCATTCATTCTCTCCAGGGACACTGCCTGTCCCACTGAGTTACTCCACCATTTTGTGTCTAACTATCTTTATATGAGTCTTATGTAATACATAAATTTATCTGTCTTCAGTGGCCAATGGCCTTTTATTGAAAATGCATAGCTGGCTTATAACATGTAACTTTTAATTATACGAAAACTGATAATTATAAACCAGTTAGCCTTACATCGGTAGTGGGGAAGATGTTTGAGTTGATTGTTAAAGATGTTATAGCAGTGCATTTGGAAAGCAGTGACAGGATCGGTCAAAGCCAGCATGGATTTATGAAGAGGAAATCAAGCATGACTAATCTGGAATTTTTTGAGGTGCAACAAGTAGAATGGATAAGGGAGAGCCAATGGATGTGGTGTATCTGGACATTCAAAAAGCCTTTGACAAGGTCCCACACAAGAGATTAGTGTGCAAAATTAGAGCACATGGTATTGGGGGTAGGTTATTGACATGGATAGAGAACTGGGCAGACAGGAAGCATAGAGTAAGAATTAATGGGTCTTTTTCAGAATGGCAGGCAGGGACTGGTGGGATGCCACAAGGCTCGGTGCTGGGACCTCAGTTATTTACAATATATATTAACGATTTTGACGAGGGGATTAAACGTGACATCTCAAAATTTTTGTTGTATGGCACAAAGCTGGGTGGCAATGTGAGCTGCAATGAGGATGCTATGAGGCTGCAGGGTGACTTGGATAGGTTGGGCGAGTGGGCAGATTCATGGCAGAAGCAGTATAATATGGATAAATGTGAGGTTATCCACTTTGGTGACAAGAACAGGAAGGCAGATTATAATCTAAATTATGTCAGATTAGGAAAAGGGGAGGTGCAATGAGACATAGGTGTGCTTGTACATCAGTCACTGAAAGTAAGCATTCAGGTACAGCAGGCAGTGAAGAAAGCTAATGGCATGTTGGTCTTCATTGCGAGAGGATTTGAGTTTAGGAACAAGGAGGTTCCAGTGCAGTTGTACAGGGCACTGGTGCGACTACACCTGGAGTATTGTGTGCCATTTTGGTCTCCTAATTTGAGGAAGGGCATTATTGCTCTTGAGGGAGTGCAAGGTAGGTTCACCAGGTTATTTCCTGGGTTGGCGGGACTGACATATGATGAAAGAATGGGTAGACTGGGCTTATATTCACTGGACTTTAGGATGAGAGGGGATCTTATGGAAACATATAAAATTCTTAAAGGATTGGACAGGCTAGCTGCAGGAAAAATGTTCCCGATGTTGCGGGTCCAGAACCAGGGTTCACTGTTTAAGAATAAGGGGTAGGCCATTTAGGACTGAGATAAGGAAAATTTCTTCACCCAGTGGAGGCCAATCCACTGAATGTTTTCAAGAGAGAGTTCGATTTAGCTGTTAGGGCTAAAGGAATCACGGGATATGGGGAAAAAGCAGGAACAGGGTGCTGATTTTAGATGATCAGCCATGACCATATTGAATGGCGGTGCTGGCTTGTAGGGCCGAATGGCCTACTCCTACACCTATGTTTCTAACTTGAATGCTGCAAATTTCACTTGTCATCAGCAATTTACCATTGAATGTACAAACAGCTCAGTACAACTCAACTGAGAATGTACAACTCAGTATAATATGCAGCCAACATATTACTCTCCTCACAGTTACAGTAATTTCAATTAACTGACAACTACTGAAAACTTCCCACCCATCCTAAATGATATAATATAATGCCTGTCCTTCATTTGATAGCCTGTCAGCTAAACTGCTCACAGCAATTTGTCATGTTCCTCAGAAGGGCCCTGTAGCATTTCACACAGTTAGTTAAATTGCAGGGAATACTAATCTATCTTCAAATTAGATTGTTATTTTGCATAGAGTGATGTCTCTCAAACTGTAAAGTAACAAAAGACAGATTTAATCGTTTTTAGCGGTGTTGGTTGAATAAATAATGTTTTCCAGGTCTCCTTGCACATATGACTATTTGGATCTTAAATAGGTGACATGGAAGACTATTATGATTACATGGTTGAAAGGCAAAATAAAAATTGTGGATACTGGAAATTTTAGTTTAAAAATGCAAAAAATATTGAATAAATCAGCATTGCTGAACAGAGAAATAGAGCTAATATTTTAAGTTGAAAATATTTCATCTGAATCCATTTTATCCTCTGATTCCCACACTGAAAAGGATTGGCCTGAGCTCCACTTCTAAATAGACAACAGGTGCAGGAGTAGGCCATTTGGCCCTTCGAGCCAGCACCACCATTCAATGTGATTATGGCTGATCATCCCCAATCAGTACCTTCAGTAAATCTTGTGGAAAAGTTACCCACAGCTTAATAATTTCTTATTTTTATTTGGTACCTTAGCTACATAAGTAGTTAAAAATCCTCTATGATATAAACCAATAGTACAGTGGCTTGCAAAAGTATTCATACCCCTTGAACTTTTCCACATTTTGTCACGTTACAACCACAAATGTAAATGTATTTTATTGGGATTTTATGTGATAGACCAACACAAAGTGGCGCATAATTGTGAAGTGGAAGGAAAATGATACATGGTTTTCAAATTTTTTTTACAAATAAAAAACTGAAAAGTGTGGCGTGCAAAAGCCCCTTTACTCTGATACCCCTAAATAAAATCCAGTGCAACCAATTGCCTTGAGAAGTCACCTAATTAGTAAATAGAGTCCACTTGTGTGTAATCTAATCTCAGTATAAATACAGCTGTTCTGTGAAGGCCTCAGAGGTTTGTTAGAGAACATTAGTGAACAAACAGCATCATGAAGCCCAAGTAACACACCAGACGGGTCAGGGATAAAGTTGTGGAGAAGTTTAAAGCAGGGTTAGGTTATAAAAAATATCCCAAGGTTTGAACATCTCACGAAGCACTGTTCAATTATTCATCCGAAAATGGAAAGAATATGGAACAACTGCAAACCTACCAAGACATGGCCGTCCACCTAAACTTACAGGCCGGGCAAAGAGAGCATTGATCAGAGAAGCAGCCAAGAGACCCATGGTAACTCTGGAGGAGCTGCAGAGATCCACAGTTCAGGTGGGAGAATCTGTCCACAGGTCAACTATTAGTCGTGCACTCCACAAATCGGGCCTTTATGGAAGAGTGGCAAGAAGAAAGCCATTGTTGAAACAAAGCCATAAGAAGTTCCGTTTGCAGTTTGCCACAAGCCATGTGGGGACACAGCAAACATGTGGAGGAAGGTGCTCTGGTCTGATGAGACCAAAATTGAAGTTTTTGGCCTAAGTGCAAAACGCTATGTGTGGCGGAAAACTAACACTGCACATCACCCTGAACACACCATCCCCACTGTGAAACATAGTGGTGGCAGCATCATGCTGTGGGGATGCTTTTCTTCAGCAGGGACAGGGAAGCTGGTCAGAGTTGATGGAAAGATGGATGGAGGCAAATACAGGGCAATCTTGGAAGAAAACCTGTTAGAGTCTGTAGATGGTTAGTGCATGTCCCTTTAATTGTAGTTACGTAGACCTGCTAACCACTCCCCTATAATCAAGTATATCTGTGTCTTCCCATCCCCTAGCTCCCTCTCTAGTGAACGTGACAGACCATGTACAGCTAGGGCAGTAATGTGTGTGTAGTCAATAAAAGCTATAGTAAAGAATTCCTTGTGTATGTGCATGTTCTTTACATGGTGTCAGAAGTGAACCTCCGTAACATTCCCCGCGACCACGTCCTGGGGTCCCCGGCGCAACGCCTCATGTCCCGAGTCACGCGCCCTCCCATTCCGGTTGCCCAACAGACCCTTACCCCCTCCGTGCTGAAACCTGCCATGGTCCGCGAGCGTATTGCTAACAAGCAGTTCATCCAGAAGCGCTCCCATGACAGGTCCTGCCGCGTTCTTCCTCCTCTGTCTCCTGGCTAGGTTGTCCGTATGCGCTCCACCTCCGGTCACCCTGGGCTTGCAGTTGTCGTTGGATCTGCCGGTTCGCCTCGTTCTTACTTGGTTAACCTCGATGGCACGGTCTACCGTAGGTCACGTCAGCACCTTCGCCTGGTGAATGAGCCTCCACCCCCTCCTGCTGTCCCGCATGCTTCCCCCATGTCTGCTCTGCCGCCTCCGGCTTTCCCTGGCCCTGAGCCCCCCCGGACCGTCCCGGTCCTTCTTCCTGATATGGCCCCCTCCTCTCCCTCGTCGCCGCAGCGCTCACCGCCCCGCGACTCTCCTGCCAGGTTTTCCCCTCCTGCTCCGGTTCCGCTCGTTCCCGTGGGGGGAGGAGGTGTGAGCGGGATGCGGACCCGTTCTGGCCGTCTTGTGCAGCCGCCTGACCGTTGTGGCGAATATGTATGATTCGGTGCTGCGTTATTGTTTCTTTGTTTTCTATTTGCCCTAGCGCATGAGACATGGTCGGCTGTCACTTTACTTTCTTTTGTAGAGGAAGGATGTAGATGATTAGTGCATGTCCCTTTAATTGTAGTTACGTAGCCCTGCTAACCACTCCCCTATAATCAAGTATATCTGTGTCTTCCCATCCCCTAGCTCCCTCTCTAGTGAACGTGACAGACCATGTACAGCTAGGGCAGTAATGTGTGTGTAGTCAATAAAAGCTATAGTAAAGAATTCCTTGTGTACGTGCATGTTCTTTACAGAGTCTGCAAAAGACTAAACATACAGCCAGAGCTACAATGGAATGGTTTAGATCAAAGCATATTCATGTGTTAGAATGGCCCAGTCAGTCTAGACCTAAATCCAATTGAGAATCTCTGGCAATGCTTGAAAATTGCTGTTCACAAACGCTCTCCATCCAATCTGACTGAGCTTGAGCTATTTTGCAAAGAAGAATGGGCAAAAATGTAAATCTCTAGATGTGCAAAGCTGGTAGAGTAATAACCCAAAAGACTTGCAGCTGTAATTGCAGCGAAAGGTGGTTCTACAAAGTATTGACTCAGGGCGGCTGAATACTTTTGCACGCCACACTTTTCAGTTTTTTATTTGTAATAACATTTGGAAACCATGTATCATTTTCCTTCCATTTCACAATTACGCACCACTTTGTGTTGGTCTATCACATAAAATCCCAATAAAATACATTTACGTTTGTGTTTGTAACGTGACAAAATGTGGAAAATTTCAAGGGGTATGAATACTTTTGAACAGTGCTCCGTGAGATGTTCAAAGCTTGGGATATTTTTTTATAACCTAACCCTGCTTTATACTTTTCCACAACGTTATCCCTGACCTGTCTGGTGTCTTCCTTGGTCTTCATGATGCTGTTTGTTCACTAATGTTCTCTAACAAACCTCTGAGGCCTTCACAGAACAGCTGTATTTATACTGAGATTAGATTACACACAAGTGGGCTCTATTTACTAATTAGGTGACTTCTCAAGGCAATTGGTTGCACTGGATTATATTTAGGGGTATCAGAGTAAAGGGGGCAGAATACTTTTGCACGCCACACTTTTCAGTTTTTTATTTGTAAAAAAAATTGTAAGCCATGCATCACTTTCCTTCCACTTCACAATTAGGCGCCACTTTGTGTTGGTCTATCACATAAAATCCCAATAAAATACATTTACGTTTGTGGTTGTAACCTGAGAAAATGTGGAAAAGTTCAAGGGGTATGAAAACTTTTGCAAGCCACTGTATACTGAGGCACACCCCTATACCCCGTGACAACTCCTTCCCGCCATTGCCCAGTCTCGTGACCCTACCCCCAACTGCCCAGGGTTCGTGTATCTAGTGGCCCAACCACCGGGTGCCGCTACAGGAGCGCCCCCAAAACCGGAGGCAGGAAAACGAGCAGGCTGACAAAACGTGGCAGCCTCAACTCATAAACACACAGGCAGACCGTGAGGGCAGATGTCAAAAAGGGATGGAGCTTGCTCACTTTCTATAAGAAGGTGTGCAAGCATGGTCGAGGGCGGCTCCTGCTGTGGGTCGGGGGCACCCCAGCTGTGGATTTGGAAGGTGGGGCCTGCGGGCGCTCTCGACACTCCTGCTGTGGGCCATCCTGGCCATATGCCGAGGGGTGCAAGGAAACCAACACAAAAGCCGCAGGATGGACGAGGTACAGACCCGACACATTGACCAGCAGGGGATCGTGTCCTGAGAAATATGGCGCCCAGCGATGGTTGGGAGACGTCGCCAACAATGCAAATACAACAACAAAGAAATAACAAGAAACTAATAGCAATATTAAGCTAGGTCATTACAGTGTAAAATGGAAGAAAAAAAATTACAGTGAGCAAATAAACAGCAAAGTCCAAAGTGGTCGAAGAAGATGTGTTTGAAACTGTAGTGACACCATCCGACCAGAGGTGACGCTGTTGACAGTGATAAGGCTGCAGAGACGCCATCTGTCCGGAAGGTGGCGCTGTTGACGGCAGTCAGAGCAGGGCCCTGCATACTAGAGCGAGTGGCGAGCCCCCTCCGACGGGGCGAAAAATGTTGACCTCCGTTCCCGGAAGTAGAAACGTCACTCCCGGCCGGCCAACATGGCGGGCAAAGGAGGTGGACATTTTGGCGGCCGGCTGAGGCGGCCTTTACTGGCGGCCGACAGAGGTGTTTCCCGGATGCGTGCATGGTGCTGCATAAGAAGACTGCGTGTTCGCATCATGTCGGGGTCACCAATGTAGAGGCACAAACGTCGAGAGTAAACAGTTTCTTTATTCAAGCATTATAGGTTAGATATACATGCACGTTTAGTCCTCTAACACAAAGTCATTATTGCTGCTGCGAGGCTTTTGCCTCGTGGGCTCTTGCTGAGGTGGCAGGACACTCGCGCGAAGAGAGAGGAAGAAAGAGAAGGAAGGTTGACCCGTGGTTCGTTATATACTAAGGCACATCCCTATAACCAGTGACAACTTCTTCCCGCCATTGCCCAGTCACGTGCCCTACCCCCCGACTGCCGAGGGTTCGTGTAGCAAGTGGCCTAACCATCGGGTGCCGCCACAGGATAATATAAAAACAGTACAGCACCCTCTGTTTATATAAATAAGCATACCTGCTTACACAACCTGTTTTCCCCTTCACCTTCAAAGATATGCCCTGTAGTCTTTGACATGTCCAACCTGGGGGGAAATGGTTCTGACTACCTGTCTGACTGTTAGACATTTTGAAATACTTTTGAAAACTTTCCCTTGAACAAGCCTATCTTAGTGTATGGCATTTTGCTCTCTTACATTTTCACTGAAAATCAGACGGCAAGTTCTGTCAGCCTCACATACACAATTAATTGCAAAAATCGGGAAGCTACCAACCAGTATGCATGGCCTGCCGTAACTTTCCATTAATGCTTCTCCCAGAGACTTAACATTCAAACTTATAAAAGGTGAGAAGTGGTGTTACTTCATCACCAGACTCACTGCTTTACTGGTCCTGCACACAGACTCCCTGCAGCAGGCAATGTTGCCATAGTTTCTTAACCTCAGAAAATGGCAGAAATTCTGATGAAAGAATGAATAACAACTGCTGTTTGGCATTAATTGCACAATCTGAGGAAATACATAAGGTATTACATACAATACATATGCACAATGCATAAGGAAATAATTAATTTTTAAATTCAAGTATTTTGTAAAGTTCTTTAATGGGTTATTTAATAACAATGAAATTCAAACATTATAGTTGTATAATTGATACTGTTACATTTGTGAAGTTTCCAAAGTGTAGTAATGCCATGCAAAAACAAACCATGGTTCCAGGAAATCTGAATTAAAAATGTTAAATACTGTAAATACCCAGGCCATACAACATCTATGTAAAGAGAAACATTTTCATTGCAATTATTTTATAAAGTATAGTAAGTAAACTGAGTTTAAGTAGTGATTTACATTCAGTCTTGATTTGAAATAATGATATAAAACTCAATTCTATCAATGTCAGCAAAGTAAAATTATAAAATGCTATGTTAATTTCCAAGCTTGCAGATCATTACTAGACTAATATTTGCTACTAGAACATTGCCTTAGCTAAAATGTATCTAACAATTTGGAAATTTTTAAGTTCTTTAAAGTCATAAGCTAGAAAATATTTAATATTACCATCTCTTCGTCTTTCTTGCCTTTCGTCCAACAGGGCTACAAATCTACACAAGGATACCCCAGTTTTAAAGTCTGCCTAAAAAAAGAGTTTGTCCGCAGATAAGTATGTAGAATTTATCTTTTCTTTTTTCTTAAAAGAATATTTATTAAAAAGTAGTGATTTCCTTTAAACTTTATTAGTTAAAATATAATTCCATTTTGTCTTTTTAATTAAAAGTTTATGACTACAATTGTCTTGAGTAATCTCTCAATGGAAGATGCTCTTTCATTTGATGGAATATATGTTGGTTTAGATAAGATTTTTCAAATTGTGACAAGTAGCTGCATTATATCTGAGATGCAGATGGCTCAAGAGTTGAGTTTTTTTATTGTCTTATGTCCCAGGTAGTACATTGAAATTCTTACTTGCAGCAGCACAACAGAATATGTAAACATAGTACACTGCAATCTTCAGACTTGCAATAACAGACTTGTAATAAATGAGAAAAAAAGTTTAGCGTGTGTGTATACACACACACATGCACACATACACATATAAAACAAACAAACAATAATAGTGCAATAATAACAACAATAGTTTATGTAGTTCAGAACTTATTTGAGGTTGTAGTGTTTAATTGCCTAATGGCTGTAGGGAAGAAGCTGTTCCTGAACCTGGACGTTACAATTTTCACCTCCTGTACCTTCTTCCCGATGGCAGGGGTGAAATGAGTGTGTGGCCAGGGTGGTGTGGGTCTCTGATGATGTTGGCTGCCTTTTTGAGGCAGCGACTGCATTAAATCCCTTCGATGGTGGGGAAGTCAGAACCAGTGATGGACTGGGCAATATTCACAACTTTTGTAGTCTTCACTCCTGGGCATTCAAGTTGCCAAACCAGGCCGTGTTGCCACCAGTCAACATGCTCTGTTGAAGTTGAAGCTAATCCTCTCTGACATACCGCATCTCGTAATCATCTCAGGAAGTAGAGGCGTTAATGTACTTTCTTTATAATTGCATCAGTGTGCTGAGTCTAAGAAAGATCTTCAGAACTATGCATGCCCAAGAATTTGAAGCTTTTACCTCTCTCCACCATCGTCCCATTAGGCAGGTGTATGGGTCCACATCCTTCTTCTGCCAAAGTCCACAATCAGTTCCTTGGTCTTACTGACTGATTGCCAGCTTGTTGTGCTGGAACCATTTGGTCAGTCGATGGATCTCACTTCTACACTCTGACTCATCACCATCACTATCACACAAATTCCAAAGGAAACGTGTGATGTAGAAAACCACATTAGATAAATAACTGTGTTAATGGGGGGAAAAGAGTTTTAGGTCTTTAGAATTTCAGACTTACAATAACAGTTTTTCTTGCAGGATTTACGACAATAAAGATCTTTCTTTTAGAGTCATAGGGAAGTCATAGAGTGAAACAGTGTGGAAATAGGCCTTTCAGCCCAACTTGCCCACACCGGCCAACATGTCCCATCTACACTGTACCCACCTGCCTGCCCTTGGTACATATCCCTCCAAACCTGTTTCTTAAACATTGGGATAGTCCCAGCCTCAACTACCTCCTCTGGCAGCTTGTTTTATACACTCACCACCCTTTATGTGAAAAAGTTACCGCTCAGATTCCTATTAAATCATTTTCCCCTTGAACCTATGTCCTATGTTCTTCGATTCCCCTACTGTGCATCTACCTGATCTATTCCTCTCATTCTATACACAAAGCTTTTATACAAATTAGCTTTAATCTTATTTTTCTCACTGCAAGCTGAAAATATTAAAGGCTGTATGTTTCATTGATTAATAAAGTAATATCCCATGTGTCAATAGATGTGCTTGCTTGTCGATTTCAATGAGCATCTACGGTGAAACTGACAGTCTGTGTTCTTGAGAGACAATTATGTCTAATTGCTATGGGGAGGTTATACAGATTATTTTTTTCGCTGGACTTTTATTTTGCCAGACAGCTTGTCAATTTCCAAAGTATCTTTTAAGTAGCTCTCTAGTTCCTACTCAAAATCGCATTATATTTAAATCGCATTATAAAATCAATATTTTAGCTAAAAAAAGAACAAAAGTCTAGGGTTTGAAGAAGAGTCCTGCCCTGAAACGTCACCTGTCCATGCTCCCCAGAGATGCTGCTTGACCCGCTGAGTTACTCCAGCACCTTGTAAATTAGCATTTGCAGTTCCTTATTTCTAATATTTTAGTTACATAATTATAAATAAACTAATTGTAAGATTGCTGATATCACACAGTAATTTTACAATTATTTTATCCATGATTATGAAGTGTTTTGGAAGCCTAAATGTCAGGCAACGTAACTAAAACATTGATTGTTTAATTCCAAACAGGAAAATACAGATCGTTTTAATTCACCTGGAACGGACAAAAATTGCACACATTTTCAAATTATTTTCCTTGAGTTTTTGCTCAAAGGATTTATGTATCAACAAGCACAAAGACTACGATTAATCTGTGCAATTGGATGATATGTTAAACCTTTGATACTACATGGAACAGAAATATACATTGGCTGAAAGATGTAACTCTGTCAGATTGTCACTTGACTAGTCTATGGGATTGCTCTCCCAATTTTTCAAGAAATCCCCAGATGCTAGTGAGGATAACTCTGCAGGGACTGAGCTACATATACTTTTGTCTTGTCTCAAACGGGAGCCTAGGTTACTTCTTAATATAATATTATGGTGATTTTAGAAACCGTAAGAGTAACCAGATTCCTGTGGGAGTAGCGTGTAGGCCAGATCAGGAAAGAATTGAGGATTGAGGGATCTTTAAAAAAAACTGTTTTTTGACAGATATTTTATAGTGGTTTTACCATTACTGAAACTTGCTTTTATTTTATTTGCAGGCTAGCAAATTGCATTTTGCTAGCCTACAAATTGCAGCAGATAATTAATTTATCATGAAAAAATATTTTTTGTCAAACTTTTGATGTGAATAACTATTAAAATTTATAAAAAACATTGTTTTCTGGATGTGACAGTACAATTGGCAGTTTTTAAGTCAATCTTTAGAAATGAAATATACATTTAAAATCTTCCAAAATACATACATTAATCTCAACAAACTGAACCTGTGGAAGAATATTATTTTTTCTTTACCATTATATATTCTTTAATTATTCATGGGTGGAGGGGCAGGTAGGGTGGAGGAACCAGGGTGTTTGCAGAAGGACTAGACAGGTTGGAAGAGTGGGCAAAGGAATGGCAGATGGAATACATTGTAGCAAATTATGCAGTCATGCAATTTGGTAGTAAAAATGAAGGCGTATACTATTTTCTAAATGGGGAGAGAATTCAATAATCGTAGATGCAAAGGGACTTGGGAGTGCTGAAGCAAAATTCCCAAAAGGTTAATTTGCAGGTTAAACTGGTAGTAAGGAAGACAAATGCAATGTCAGCATTCATTTTGAGAGGACTAGAAAATGCAGAGACGTAATGCCGAGGCTTTATAAATAGGGCGCTGGTAAGACCGCATTTGGAGTATTGTGAATAGTTTTGTGCCCCTATATCTGAGGAGGGATGTGTTGGCTTTGGAGAGGGTCCAGAGAAGGTTTACGAGAATGATCTTGGGGATGATTGTGTTAACATACAGTATGATGAGTGTTTGATAGGTCTGGGGCTGTACTCACTGTAGTTTAGAAGGATGAAGAGGGATCTTCTTGAAACTTACTGAATAATGAAAGTTCTGGATAAAGTGGATGTTGAGAGGATGTTTCCACTAGTGGGAGAGTCCAGCACCAGAGGGCGCAGCTTCAGAACAAAAGAACGTACCTTTAGAAAGGAGATAAGGAGGCATTTCTTTAGCTGGAAGGTGGTAAATCTGTGGAATTTATTGCCACAGGCGGCTGTGAGGCTGTCTCTGGGTATTTTTAAGTGCAGATTGATAGTTTCTTAATTAGTAAGGGTATCAAAGGTTACAGGGAGAAGACCGGGGAATGGGGTTGAAAGGGAACGATAGATCAGCCATGATTGAACAGTGGAGTAGACTCAATGGCCTGAATGGCCTAATTCTGCTCCTATAACCTAAGAACTTATGAACACTTGTGTTTCTCAAAGACACAATTTGAACTTGTATGGCATCTTTAGCAGCGTATTACCAGTGAGGGATTTCATGTGTCATTATTAAACAAAATTTGACACAAGATATTAGAACAGTGCTAAAAATTGGTCTCAAGAACTGTTTCAACAACGTAACTGTCACTGTATGTCATGTTGTTACTTGTGGGTGGAGCACCAAGGCAAATTCCTTGTATGTGAATACTTGGCCAATAAACTTACTTACTTAAGTGTGAAGGGAAAATGGATCGAACAAAGGAATCCATTGTGTAAAACCTGACAACAAAAGGAACAATGGAGCAATCGGAATTGGGAGTAAAGCTAGAATTGTGGGAACACAGAAATCTCAAAGTGCTGAAGCGTTGGCGGAGATGATACAGATAAGGATGTGTAATGGATTTTGAATGTGGATAAATATTTTAAAAATGTTGTGTTGCCAGGTTTGAAGGTTACCAAAGCAGTGAATAGCAAAGGGATATTAATAATAGTTCAAAGTTATGGAGGGTGAACTATGAGAGGCTGGCTAGGAGAGCATTAGAATAGTTAAACCTGAAGGTAACAAACAATTACTAATTTTATTTTCTCATCTTCTCACACAGGTGTTCAAATGGCTGGTAGTAAAAATGATTGCAAATGTGTACATAAAAAGAAGGCAATACCGGAAACAACTGAAAAGACAATATAAAGCTTGGTTCTTTTAATGGTGTTAAAAGTCCCAGAAAACTCATACTCAAGGTTGAATGATACTTGACAACCTATGCAAAGAAGCCTAATTACCCTTATACCCCTATTTGAACTGTACAATTATTTGGAAAATTTGACTGCTTTGCAGCTATTCAATGCACTGCTCAAATAGATCAATGGTTTTACTTTAAATGCTTAAGTAAGAGTCAAAAGTACAAGCATGTGTGATCACAAACCTTTGTTATGCATTATGCTGGTGCTTTAGTGTTACTGATGTATAGAATATAAAATAAGTAGACAAAGATAAAAGTTGAGTAGAAAAAAATAATATGAATGAGCAAGATATAATATATCACTGAACACTTTGAATTTATAGATGGCATAAAATATAACAACAAAGTAGACTGAGCATTAATCATAAAATGTATTTTCTTGTGTTGATGAAAACCCTAGGCTAGTTAATTTCTATAG
This sequence comes from Raja brachyura, assembly GCA_963514005.1. Next base: position 73,898,120 of record OY740781.1, on the reverse strand, counting down.
TGTGAACGGTATTCAAAATCTAAATTATTTAGAATTTAATTTGTAAGGAAAAAAGCATGGGTACATTCAAAGGGAATCCAGAAAATATGCACGAGAGCGTAACATAAACATTGGTATAGACCTCCTTGGTCTGTATTGCTATGGTTGATTCTGTGTGGTTTATATAAACAAATCTGGCATGGACACATTAGTTTAAATAGGAACATTGCACATATCTGAAGAAAGCCTGTTAATATGACACTGTCATTATTACTTGTAGAATGATTGTATTGTCACCTACTAAGCAAACTTTTTTCCCTGAAAATAAGCTGTATTTATTTTTGACCTATTTATTGTATCACAATTTATTTATATTCTTCTTATCAGGTTTTCATACTATATAATTAAGCAGCATCCACGTATATTTATCAAATTAAACTGAGTTCTTACAGTTATCAGTTACAATTAGTTTCAGTGATTTAAAAGCAGTTGAACAAACGTAAATACTGATGCCTACGAGAGAAATTACAATTATTCAGTACTTTATTTTCAAAAGTCAGCACTGGGTTTGGTCATTTGCAAAATGCCTATTTCAATGACAATAAAGTCATCAAGAACAATTTTTTTAATGGATTTCCAAATGTTATTTTGACTTTGAAAGTTAGTAAACACGAAGGAGAAATTTTGGATGCTTTGCATACTGAAATTTAGAAAGTATTAGACTAAATGGGACCCTTTGTCATACGGGAGGCCAAGTCCCCCAATGCAATATTCCATCACTAAACCATAGCCCCCAACTGTGCATGATCAGCCGACGGTCCCGCACCAACAGCAGAAGTTAAGTTAAAGTTAATAACCTTGCATTTAATATTTCCATTACCTTGCCATCTCTCTTCCTACTCCTATCCTCCTCCATTCCCCCTGATCCCCACCACTCCGTCCCCCTCTTCTTGACACTCCCTCTTCTTTCACCTGGGAGAGAGGGAGACAGGGAGAGATGGAGGGAGGGAGAGAGGCAGAGAGAGAGAGGGATGGAAATGAAGGGGGAGGAGGGGGAGGGAAAGACGGAGGGAGGGAGAGGGAGGAAGAGAGTGAGGGAGGTAGGGAGGGAGGGAAACAAGAAAGGTGGAGGGAGAGAGAGAAGAAGAGAGAAAGGGAGGGAGGGAAAGAGGAGGAGCGAGAGAGGGATGGAAAGGAAGAGGGAGGGAGAGTGAGGGGTGTAACACTTTTACCGTGAAGAGGGAGGGAGAGGGTGTAGAGAGAGGGAAGGAAAGAGTGGATGGATAGAGGAATGGGTGGGAGAGTGGGAGGGATGGAAGGAAGGAGGGCTCATCCCTGACCCCGGACCCAGGCTCGTCCTTGATTCCATCCCAGGCGGCGGCTTCTTTCTCGGCCCCGGCCATGGCCCCATCCCAGGCCCCGGGCTTCAGCTCCAGCCCCAGGCTCGGCTCGGCTCCAGCCCAGTCTCGGCTCCATGCCAGGCCCAGTCCCTGGGCTCGTCCTTGGCTCCAGACGAGGCTCAGTCCCCGGCCTTGGCCCGCGGCACTACCCACCCCACCTGGCCGCCGCCACTCCTTCACCACAGCGCCAATTGCAATCTCCAGCCGACTGACAGCGGACGCGGCTAATCAGTGCGGTGATGGTGCAGGAAGAGGCCTCACCATCCTGGCGACGCCCCTTCCTGACTGACAGGAGAGGAGACCAATTTGCGAAAGGCGAGTGACAGGAAAGGAGATTAATCTGCGCATGCACGGTTTTTAAGATTTTCAAACCTTAATAACTTTTACGTATACCATCGATCAGAACAAAACTTGTCACACTTGAGCACAGGAAAATGGTGAGTAATGGCGAAAAATCGTAGCGCTATCGTGTGCCGTGTTGCGCAAATAGAAAAAACAAGCAAACCGGAAGAGCACAAGATCAGAGTTGTAGTTATGTATAGATTATAAATTACCATTCACAGCAATATTCACAACTATGTAACACTTTTTGATATTAGAAAAACACAAAAATGGGGAAACCTGTCAGACCATACAAAATACCACTGTGACATTAACTCTTAACAACAAGATTTCACATATTTTTTAAACGACTATAGCAATACTGAGGATTCTAGAAATATACTTTGAAACAAAATACTGAAAATACTCGCCATGATCTGGGGAAAATGAAACAAGAGTGAACCTATTAGGTCTTGAGGGCAGCATAGCGACTCGGCGGTAGAGTTGCTGCCTTACAATGCTGGAGACACGGGTTTGAGCCTGACTATGGGTGCTGTCTGTATGGAGTTTGTATGTTCTCTCCGTGACCTGCATGAGTTTTCTCAGAGGAGCTTCGGTTTTACCCCCACAGTCCAAAGGCGTATAGGTATGTAGGTTAATTTGCTTGGTATAAATGTAAATTGTCCCTAGTGTGTGTAGGATAGTGATAGTGTGTGGGGATTGCTGGTCCTCGGACTTGCAAGGCCAAAGGGCCTATTTCCATGCTGTATCTTTAAACTAGCAACATTATTACATATACAAATTGCTTGTTATAAAAAGGTGACGAGGTATTTGACTTCCTTATTATCAAATCTAGTAGGCTGGGAGGTTCACATGCTTATCTATTTCATCCTGTGTTCCCAATGTTGGCTCCTGTACATTGGCAAGACCTGCCATAGACTTGGTGACTGCTTCACTAAACATTTGCACTTGGTCTGCTAAGACCTACTGGATCTCCCTTTACTAACCATTTTAACTCCCATTTCCATACTGACTTTTCTGTCCTAGGCCACCTCCATTACTCGAGTGAAGCCGCACACTAACGAGGAACAGCGCCTCGTATTCCGCTTGGACAGCTTGCAACCCAACCATATGAACATTGAATTCTCCCATTTTAGGTAACCTCCAACAAACCCCCTCCTCCAGACTTGCCCCCTTCTTCCCCCCTCCCTTCTCCTGTGCCCCACCTGGACTCCCACCTATAGCTCCCCACTTCCTACATTCCTTCCTCTGGCTTCACAATTTGGAACTCCTCAACCTGTGTCACACCTGCTTTTACCTCTGGCCTTTGTTCCAACCATCTGTCAATTAAAATCCCTCTTTGCCTGTGTGCGCCTATTACCTGCCACGCTTTCTCCTGCCTCTCCTCTCTCCAAGTTTTCTTTCCCTTCTGAAGAAGGATCCCAGCTCAGAATGTCACCTATCCGTGTCCTCCCAAGATGCTGTTTGATTCCCTTACTCCAGCACGTTGTGTCCTTTCAGGCTGGGATAAAGCATGCATTTGGTTGTTTATTTTAAATATGCAGCTCTTTAAATACCAAAGTCGCCTGCTTGTCTGTGTATTAAAACAAATTTACTGAGGCAGTGAATTGTATGATGTAAACAACACTTTAATAACAATGAAAAATAAATGAAGCACCATCTACATTTACAAAACTTGCTTTAATAACCTTTCATATGTAATTTAATTGATTTGCATTATTTAAGAAATTTATTTTGGAGAGGAGAGTGGCTAGAAAAACATTTTTTTCAGTTGAACAATTGTTTATTTTTAGTTCAAATAGGACTTTATTGTTACAGCTGAAACTATTGTTTATTTGTCAAGGCACCTTCATGTGTATGCATATTATAGAGGAACCAGAAGAAATTTAGCAACTTGAATAGAATAGTAAGATTAAACGGGAACTTACCTGTTCGAAGTTTGATCTTTATTTTATGAGGAGTTACGATGAGGGATTACGTGAAGAAGCCCCGCCAGGCGCATGCTCGGCATACTTCATAGCAGCGGCGTGAAAAACGCAGAACCAATAGCCAAAGTAAGATAGTAAGGCTCACACAAGACTAGAACTACCAGATGATCTTTTAGATTATGAGGGGCGGGAGCAGAGGGCACGTAATCCCTCATCGTAACTCCTCATAAAATAAAGATCAAACTTCGAACAGGTAAGTTCTTGTTTAATCTTACTATTTTACTTAGGAGTCACGTGAGGAACTACGTGAAGATTTTGAAGCTCTGTGATTTTCATGCCGTAGATTCATTCCATACGACACACTGCTTCAGTTGATACAGTAGTGAGTAAATAATATTATTAAACATTGCTTGAATAATGCAATAAGTATTTTAATAATAATAATAAAAGAAAGAAAAGTAAGAAAAGAAAGAAAATTTCCCTTCTATCATAAGGGAAATTACAACAAAAGATATGAATCATTACATAAAAGAAAGCAAGTAATCAAACAGAACCCAACACTGCATGTCCAAACTCTGACACCGTGATAATAAGTTTATTGTAAAACTTGGAAAAAGTTTGTTCATTACACTATCCTGCGGCCTCTAAAATTTGGTCGAGCGGCACGTCCTGTGCCTTTGCCGCGGATGTGGACGCTGCCCTGGTGGAATGAGATTTAAACACATCAGTGTCTACTCCAGCTAAATCCAAAACCTGTTTTAACCATCTAGAAATAGTTTGTACTGACACTTTTTTGTATGGTTTCTTATGGGCAATAAGTATTGTTGTCTCACAACCTTGGAGACTCTTGGTTACTTCAATATATTGAGTCAGATGCTTAACCACACACAATGTTTGGTCGACAGGATATGCTCTAAAGATTACCTTGGTTCCAGACTTCCCTGGTCTGCTTTGTTTGATTAGATCATAAACATAAAAAGTAATGTTATCTGCAGACAAGTGCATACAATCTAAACATAACATTTGCAATGTTTGTACTCTTTGTGCTGACACTAATGCCATAAGCATTACTACTTTAAATGTTAATTACTGAAAATACAGTGACGTAATTGGAGCCCATTGCCGGAGCAATGTGAGAACTATACTAACATCCCAAATTTCTGTATATCTGGGTTTGGGAGGATTTTTATTAAAAATCCCTCTCATAAATCGGGATATTAATGTACGAGACCCGATAGATAGATGTTCTGAAAATTGTTGTAAATAGGAAGACAAAGCACTATAAGCACTATTAATGGCACTTTAACTAAGGTGCTGATCAAAATGCAACATAGCAAGGAACTCCAATACATCTGATATGTTTGCAGTATGATAAGATATATCTGACTGAATACAAAACAGCTTTCCATTTCTTTATGTGAGACATATATTGTTTCTTAGTGCTATCTCTCCAAGCTGACGTTATGACATCCATGGTCCTATCCGACAGTCCAAGCCCTTGTAATGGTCTGGTCAGAACCTGCAGATTAACAAATTCATATGATCATGCAATGGATGAACTTGTTCTGTCACTGGTTGTACCAATCAATTCCTGGAGCTGGGAATCGTCATAAATGGTTCAATTATCATTCTAAGCATCAATGGGAACCATGGCTGTGTAGGCCAGTTAGGAACCACCAAAACACCCATGGCAGAGTCTTGCTCTATTTTATTGAGACATTGCCTAATCAGCCAAAATGGGGGAAAAGCATAGAAAGACATATTTCCCCAATGTAGCGAGAATGCATCCAACGCTACAGCTCCTGGATCAGGCTCCCATGACACGTATTTAGGCAATTGGTGATTTAATCTGAACGCAAATAGATCAATGTCTGGTACACCATACCGATTGACAATTCTTTGGAAAATTTGTGGATTTAACATCCATTCTATATTGTCTTTAAACTCCCGTGATCTGTTGTCTGCCACAACATTGTCTTTCCCTGGGAGATAGATAGCTGAAAGCCAGATATTCCTAGATACACACCAATTCCACATCAGGTTTACCAGATGATCACATGATACTGATCTTACTCCACCCATGTGATTGATATATGCTACAGCTGTGGTATTGTCTACTTGTAATTGAACATGCAAGTTCTCCATTGTAGAACAATAAGCTTTTAATCCAAAAAATGCCCCCAATAACTCCAAATACTTAATACCATATGTTTGGAGAATTAAATCCTCTTGGACAGTCCATCTACCACCACACCTGGTGTTCTTGTCCGTAGCCCCCCCCCCCCACCCCCCCCCCCCCCCCCATCCGAGAGCACTTACATCAGTTTGCAATACCACTGAATAACAATAACAATAGGTTGCTGAATAACAATATTTTTAGTAGCTTGTGCAACATTCCCAATCCACCACTGTAATTCAGCCAACGTTTCCGTTGGCAACTGCATGGGTCTGTCAAAATGACCTGCACGTTCTTTTAGTGTTTGTGCTTTTGCCCTTTGAAGATTTTGATAATGCAAAGAACCAAACTCAACAGCGGGAAATGCTGCTGCCATCTTACCAATAACCCTAGCTACTTCTCGGAGGGATAAGGTTTGTCAGCAAGGCAACTACACGCATTTGTAATATCCACAACTTTATCTGTTGGTAAAGTTACTGACATAGCAACTGAATCAATGACAAATCCCAAATACTCAATTGTTTGCAACGGCTGTAGCTTAGATTTTGTTGGATGGATCAGAAACCCTAGCCTTTCCAACAGGCTTATAGTTGCTGAAACTGATTCTTCAGCTGATTCCTGAGTGGCATTAATAATTAAAATATCATCAAGATAAGCCATGACAATGTGATTTTGAGCCCTTAACAATGCAAGTGCTGGTTTCAATAATTTTGTGAACAGCCTGGGAGCTGAACTTAACCCATTAGGTAATGCTTTATATTGCCACAGCTGACCCATCCAATTAAACTTCAAGTACCTACGATAATGCACTGAATAATACGCATCTTTTAAGTCTATAGTAGCCATGTAACACCCTATGGACAACAACTCCTTTGTAGTGTTGAAGGTGTCCATTTTGAAATGTCTATACTGGACATATGAATTCAATTTTGTGAGATCCAGAATGACTCTACAACCTCCATCTTTCTTTGCCCTGGGGAAAATATTTGACACAAATTGTTGCGGATGATTCTCCGTACTTTCAATTACCCCTTTTTTAAATAAATGTTTTACTTCTTCTTTTACCTGAGAATTTTCAGGTGCAGAAAACACCAAAACCCGATTAAGTTTATGCTGTACAGGTGGATCAACTCCTTCCATAAATTCTATAATAGCACCTGACACAGTATCTAATATAAACCGATCAGATGTTATACAGTACCATTCATCATAAAACAATTGCAATCTACCACTAACCGGAGGTTCTACAACAGTTTCCTCTGTGATAGAATAAAGTTTTTGTACCTCAGCAAATGACCGTGACTGTCTCGTTCTCCCAATATATGGATTAACATTGGGCTGTGATGGGTGATATTACCTTCTCACCATACCCCTACCTCTGCTTGTTCCTGCTCCTGAATCAAACCCCCTTCTCATCCAGCCAGATTCTCTCCTTTGACCAAATATAAAAGGTTTTATGAGGCTGATAGTCTTTGCCTCCTCATCGATATCTTTAATTTCTTTAGGCAGGTTTTCTCCGAATAAATAATCTGGAGTTTGAACATTGCTTGATTTACACAAACCAGCAAATCTTGGGTGCAGGATGGGCTAAATGGCAATTTATCTCATACAATTAATCTCAAATTTTACTTCGGAGTCACGTGAGTGACTACGTGAAGAAGCCCCGCCTGGCGCTGGATCGGCATTACGTCGACGCTATCGGCAGAGGAAGAGCTGCAGAGCGCAGCTCCAACACAGCGGTAAGGAAACGGCCCGCAGGTAAGTAAAATTATTTTACTTCCAGGGCGTTTTCTAAAAAACTCCATAGGCTGATAGGTAAACCAGGAGGAGTTAAAATAAAAATAAAAATGTTTTAAAAAATCGCGGGTAAAACGTGCGTCCCGGGGTGTAGAAAACTCGGGACAGCAGATTATTGCGGAGCCGGTTCCGATACCGGTGGCCGTTGAAATACCCGTTAGTGAGCCTTTGGTTGCTCCACAAACAAAAACTTTGAAAACCCAGTGCCTAAAATGTAAAAGGAAGCTTGAAATGCCTGAGGTTCTGAAAGATCCTGAAAGGAAAGCTTTTGGCTAAGTATGGATCTAATGGAGAAAATACTCCAAACAATATCAACCAAGGGTCTAAGTACCCAGAATATTCCCAGGCAGCCCCTGAGGGGGTTCCATATCATGAATATGGTGTCAGTTTGAATTGGGAATTGAAACTCCAGTGCCTGGGATTGGGCTGGAGGAAGTCTCCTTGAACAAGTTTCAGGAGTACCAGGCCTGTATGAGACTGACCCTGAAAGTGGTGTTGTGGTCAGAAGTACCCACCACAATACAAATCCAGGTGTGTCTGATGGGGCACAAAGTTTACTATACCTGGAGGAGGCTGTGAGGCCATGGAAGGAAACCTGGCGGCCAATGTTAATTATATGGCCTCTCACCTGCCTCAAAAAAGCTGTTATGGTTGAGACAGCAAATTTGGATTTAAACACCTATTTATTGTGGTCAGAAGTACCCACCACAATACAAATCCAGGTGTGTCTGATGGGGCACAAAGTTACTATACCTGGAGGAGGCGGTGAGGCCATGGAAGGAAACCTGGCGGCCAATGTTAATTATATGGTATCTCACCTGCCTCAAAAAAGCTGTTATGATTGAGACAGCAGATTTGGATTAAAACACCTATTTATTGTACCTCAAAGAAGGTACCTATGGTGAATCCGGCTTTTTTGGGCGCCAATGTCAGCAATAATGCGGGCGCAGGAATTACGATTCAAAGAATCCTCAAGCTAATTTTGGCATCACTGTCTTTTGGAAGACAAGCTGGAAGGTTGTGGAATGACCAAAGTTCAGAATAAACATATGTTGGGCTTATTCTGCAACTCATTTTGAGATAAATTATATAAAATGGAAGATTGCCATTCGGCCTCTTTTACATCCAAGATTTTCAGGGTTGTGCAGGGCAAGCAATGTTCAAGCTCTTGGTTATTTGTTTGGAGGAAATCTGTCTAAACAAATTGAAGAAATGGATGAAGAGGCAAAAACTGTTGGCCTTGTGAAACCCTTCAGTTTGGCCAGAAGGCTGGTCATATGAGAAGGGGATTTGATTTTGGAGCTGGAACGAGCCGAGGCAGGAGTATGATAAGGAAGAATTACCAGCCAGCACAGCCGAATGTACACCCATTTATTGGGAAAGGAGATCATTTCGTCCAGTTGGAGAGGTACAAAAACTTTCTCCTATTAAAGAAGGATGTTTGGATGAACCTCAGATTGGTGGTAGACTCCGAATGTTTATAATGAAAGGGAGGTATGGATCCATTGGGACACAATAAGCCTAATCATTCTTTGATGTTCAGTCTTGAAAGTATTCAAATTGACAAAAGAGGTTAAGAATTTGTGTGAGAAAGGAGTTATTGAGAAAACAGGATCCACAACAATTGTATCAAATATTTTCCCCAGACTGAAGAAAGATGGGGGTTGTAGAATCATTTTAGATCTCACACAATTGAATACATTTGTCCAGTATAAACATTTTAAAATGGACACATTCAACACTGCAATGCAGCTGGTATCAGCAGGTTGTTATATGGCTACAATAGATTGAAGGATGCATATTTTCAGTCCCAATTCACCATAGTTTTGCAGGTAATTAAAGTTTATGGATGGGACAGCTGTGGCAATACAAAGCTTTGCCTAATGGATTAAGCCAGCACTTGCACTGCTAAGGGCACAAAAAATAAACACATCGTTATGGCTTATCTAGATGACATTTTAATTGTCAATGCTAATCAGGAGTCAGCTGGAAAATTAGTCTCAGCAACTACAAGTTTGTTTGAGAAGTTGGGTTCCTGATCCATCCAACAAATCTAAGTTACAGCCATCCCAAACCATTAAATATCTGGGGTTTGTGATTAACTCAGTTACCATGTTGGTAACTTTACCAATGGATAAGGTGTTGGATTTGACAAATGTGTGTCAGAACCTGATTAACAAACCTTATCCCTCCATCCGAGAGGTTGCCAAGGTTATTGGTAAATTGGTAGCAGCATTTCCAGCAGTAGAGTTGGTCGTCTACATTACCAAAATCTTCAAAGGGCAAAAACTCAAGCGCTTATTCAGCGAGCAGGCCATTTTGATAGGCCAATGCAATTGCCTAAGGAAGCTTTATCAGAATTACATTGGTGGATTGAGTATGTTCCACAAGCTGCTAAGAACATTTTAGTTCATCAGCCAGTAGTGTTTTTGCAAACTGACGCAAGTTCTCCCGGATGGGGGGCTACGGATAATGAGACCAGCTGTGGAGGCAGATGGGCTGTCCAAGAGGATTTTTTGCTCCAAACATATGGTATTAAATATTTGGAGCTATTGGGAGCATTTTATGGATTAAAAGCTTATTGCTCTTCATTAAAAGATTTGTATGTCCAATTACAAATAGATAATACCACAGCTGTGGTATATATCAATCACATGGGTGGTGTCAGATCAATATCATGTGATCATCTGGTAAACCAGATGTGGCAATGGTGTATGGCAAAGAATATTTGGCTTTCAGCTATTTATCTCTCGGGGAGAGACAATGTTGTGGCAGACAAAAGATCACGAATATTTAAAGACAATACAGAATGGATGTTAAATCCACAAATTTCAAAAATATTGTCAGTCGGTATGGAGTACCGGACATTGATCTGTTGCATCTAGATTGAATCGCCAATTGCCCAAATACGTGTCTTGGGAACATGATCCAGGGGCAGTAGCGGTGGATGCTTTCTCGCTACACTGGGGGAATACGTTCTTTTATGCTTTTCCCCCATTCTGTTTCATTGAGCAATGTCTCAAGGAAATAGCGCAAGACGCTGCCAAAGGCATTTTGGTGGTGCCAAATTGGCCCACGCAGTCATGGTTCCCATTGATGCTAAAATGATTATTGAACCATGTATGACAATTCCCAGTTGCGACAATCTGTTGACACAACCAGTAACAAAAGAAATTCATCCATTGCATGATCATATGAATTTGTTAATCTGCAGGGTCTGACCAGACCGTTGCAAGAGTTTGAACTGTCGGACAGGACCATGGATGTTATAGATGCAGCTTGGAGGAATAGCACTAAAAAACAATATATGTCGCATATAAGGAAATGGGAAGTTTTTGTACACAGTCAAAGATATCTTATGATACTGCAAACATTTCAAATGTATTGGAGTTCCTTGTTGGGTTACACTTTGATGAGCATTTGAGTTATAGTGCCATTAATTGCACTCGTAGTGCATTGTCATCCTATTTAGGACAAATTTCGGATCGGGATTCAGTTGGGTCTCACCCATTAGTATCCCGATTCATGAAACGAATTTTCAATAAAAATCCTCCCAAGCCCAGATATACAGAAATTTGGGATGTTAGCATTGTTCTCACTTTGCTTAAACAATGGACTCCAATTAATTCAATGTCTTTGCAGAAATTAACATTCAAGGTGGTAATGTTAATGGCATTGGTAACAGCTCAAAGAGTACAAACTTTGCAATTGTTACGGTTGGATTGCATGCATGTGACTACAGATAACATTGTGTTTTATGTTTATGACTTGATCAAACAAAGCAGACCAGGAAGAACTGGAATGAAGGTAATGTTTAAAGCATATCCTATTGATGAAACATTGTGTGTAGTTAAGCATTTAACTCAATACATTGAGGTAACCAAAAATCTCAGAGGTTCTGAGAAAGCGTTATTGATAACACACAAAAAGCCACATACAAACGTTTCATTTCAAACCATTTCTAGATGGTTAAAACAGGGTTTGGGACTAGCAGGAATAGACACTGATGTGTTTAAATCTCACTCCACTAGGGCGGCAGCTACGTCCATGGCGAAGGTACAGGACGTACCACTTGATCAAATTTTAGAGGCCGCAGGGTGGTCTAGAGAAGAGATTTTTTCAAAGTTCTACAATAAACCTGTTGTCACGGTGCCAGGATTTGGACACGCAGTACTGGGTTCTCTTTAAATGCTTGCTTTGTTTTACATTATTGATTTATATTATCGATTTATGTTAACATTGACATTTATCAATTTATTTTGTAATTTTCCCCTGCGATAGAGGGGTTATTATTAAAAAGTTGTTCTTTTTGTGATTAAAGGACTTATTACGTAAATTGTAACAATGTCTTAAAATACTATTTACTCACTACTGTTTTGAATAAACAGAGAGTCGTATGAAATGAATTTACGACATAAAAAACACAGAGCTTTAAAATCTTCACGTAGTCACTCACGTGACTCCGAAGTAAAATAGTGAGATTAAACGAGAACTTACCTGTTCGAAGTTTGATCTTTATTTTATGAGGAGTTACGATGAGGGATTACGTGCCCTCCACTCCCAACCCTCATAATGTAAATGATCATCTGGTAGTTCTAGTCTATTTTGAGCCTTACTATTTTACTTCGGCTATTGGTTCTGTGTTTTTCATGCCGCTGCTTTGAAGTATGCCGATCCAGCGCCAGGCGGGGCTTCTTCACATAATCCCTCATCGTGAGTTACAAAACAATGCCAACATGTCTTTTTGGATTTTGGACATAGCATGCCCTTCCAGCTGCCTCCCAAAAGCAGTAATGCCAGCTACAATGAGCTTGAGGACCCTCCTGTCCTTGCATTGTTAAAGTCATGGGTGTCCAAATTGCTGGATTCACCGTCGGCACCCTCAGTGATGCACAATTAACAGGTATTTTATAGAGGTCTGCTGTCTCAATCATGACAGTCTCCTGAAGCTGGTGAGAAACCAAATGATTAATGTTGGCCGCCAGGTTTTCTTCCATGACCTCACCGCTTCCCTCTGGTATAACAAAGTATTGTGCTACATCTGGTACACCTGTAGTTTGACTTTTTGGCTGTGGTGGGTATTCAAGACCAAGAACACCACCTTCAGGGTCAGTCTCCTTCCGCCCTGGTACTCTTGATATTTGCTCAAAGGAGACTTCTTCCAGACCTAAACAAGGCTCTGGAGGTTCACATTCCCATGTTGTAAAGGCACCATATTCATGATATGGAACCCTCTCAGGGGCTGCCTGGGAATATTCTGGGTCTTTTGACCCTTGGTTAATAATCGTTTGAAGCATTTTCTCCATTTGGTCCATCCTGAGCCACAGGCTCGTTTGCCTGGCCCTGTCTCTTCTTCATCAGATTCATCTGAAATTACAGGCTTAGCAGACTTCCTTTTATTTTTCCTTTCCACTGGAGTACCCTCCGTGGCCTGTGGCTGTGGAGCGTCTAAAGGCTGAACTACGGCAGGGTCAAACGGCTACCGGTATCGGAACCGGCTCCATACTAATCTTAATTGTGTTTCCACCCGGGTCGCGCGCTTTCCCCGCGTCGATTTTTTCATGTGTCCATTTTTTTTAAACTTCCCAAACTCCTCCTGGCTATTCCAGCCAGCGTCACGGAGTTTCTACCCAGGAAGTAATTTCAACCCACTTACCTGCGGGCCTGTTACTCACCGCTGGTGGAGCTGCGATCTGCAGCCCTTCCTTATCGACATGCGTCGACGTAATGCCGAGCATGCGCCTGGCGGGGCTTCTTCACGTAGTCACTCACGTTACTTCGAAGTAAAATTGTGTTTTTGATAAGCAACGCCTGAATAGATTAGAATTTCGAGCCCAGAAACATTTTAAGGCATTGTTAGCAAATCTGCAAACTGGTAAAGCAATAGATCAGTTGGAAGATTTAAAAATAACTAGACAAAGTGCAGACCCGTTGGGTCTGTTCCCCCAACGAGCATTTGCGGGGGGTGGGTGGAGGCGGCATACGGCGCCACACACACTAACCACCCCCACACACACAAACTAACTACCCCTTTTGATATTATTAATATTATTAATTTGCTACTTTTACCCCATAACCGCCCTATCCACTGAGACATAGCCCCCAACTCGCAGGCATGTTTAGAGAGGGAGGGGGGTAGAGAGTGAGGACACAGAGAGAATGGGGAGCGACATGGAGAGAGGCAGAGACAGAGGGTGGGGTGGGGGGGAGGAGGAGAGGGTGGGTGGGGGAGGAGGGATCAAGAGAGGGGAGGAGAGAGGGGGGAAGGGAGGGGGAGATGTGGAGCGAAGGGGGTGGAGGGCAGGGGGTAGGGGAGGGGTGGAGGGGAGGTTGTGGAGGGGGGAAGGGGGTTTAGGGGGGAGGGAGAGAGAGTGAGAGGGGGAGAGAGCGGGGAGAGAGAGAGAAGGGAGGGAGAGGGAGAGAGAGGAGAGGGGAGAGAGAGAGGAGTGAGAGAGGGTGGTGGCGGGGAGCCGGGCAAGTGAGTGTGCTGCAAAATGCGGAGACAGAAGCGGCTTCTGACTCTCTAGAAAAACACAGCTGGAATGAGTGCGCAGGGGATGAGAGGGGCGGGGCTTCACGAGTTGCGCCGACAGTGAGGAGAACCTCATTCAGCGTGTGAGTGATCTAAAGAACAAAGATCCTATAGCTGAGCGCAGCTCTAGGATCTTTGCTGCAGAACATTCTCGTTCTTTCTGCGCCTTTTGAAGAACGGGAGGGGTGGGTGGGTGAAGTAACGTACCTTATGGAAAACTGCATGCGCGTTGACAGCAGCTGCATTAATCCACAGTGGTGGGGAGGGAGAGGTGGGGCCAGAAGGCAGATGGGCCTTGATTGGGGGCATGTGGGCATTGTGGCATCAGCAGCTGGCAAGCGGTGATTTTTTTATTTTTAAAGTGAGTTTTGTGAACAATTTTACTCAAAATCTGGGGAAATAATTGAGCAAAATTAGAGAGGAGTGGATTTCTGAATTAATCAAGTTAAATCCCCACTGAAATATGTAAAAATCTCAGTGTTTTTGCGTCTGGTTTTCGAGGAAATACGTTTCAAATGCAAAATGACACACACACACACACACACACACACACACACACACACACACACACACACACACACACACACACACACACACACAGTTTTAATAGATACTAGACCAAGTGCAGACCCGTTGGGTCTGTTCCCGCAACGCGCGGTTGCGAGTGGAGGGGGCGGCCTGAGGCGTCACACACACACTAACCAACTTCTCTCTCACACACACACACACACACAAACAAACACACACACACACACACACACACACACGCATGCACGCACGCACACACACACACACACACACACACACTGACCAACCTCTCACACACACACACCCTAACCACCCCTCACACACACCCCTCACACACACACTAACCACCCCCATTGATATTATATTAAGAAGAGAAGGAGAGGGGTAGGGCCGCCAAGAGCCTCAGCTCCATGGCCTCGCATCCTCAGCGCTTCAGACCCCGAGTACGGGGAGGGGGGAGGGAAGGTGCAGTGGGCGGGCGGGCGTGATGCCGAGTGAGCCTGCGGGCCAGGCGTACGCCATCAAGATGCTGCGTACGACGTCAATACGCTGCATACGACTTCACGACGCTGCGTACGCCCTCAATGTGCCTGCAGGCCGACAGGCCGTTGACGTGCAGGATTTTCGGACAGTGCAAACGTGGGCCGGCAGCGAGGACGACAAAATGAAGCGGGGGAACAGCCGAACTTTGCCTTCCACCAGCGTGACAGAGCGTGAATGACTGAGTTGGGGGGGGGGGGGGGGGAGGGTTTTATTAAATATTTGTACAGAAAAATGACTAAATTTAAAGAGGAGTGGTTGTGCGAATGTAAAAGTGAAATCGCTTCCGAAATGGTAAAAATCTTGTCGTTTTTGCGTCTGGTATTTGCGTCTGGTTTTGGCGGAGTAACGGATCAAAGGCAAAAAATATGACATACACCCACACATACACACACACACACACACACACGCGCACACACACACACACACACACACACACACACACACACACACACACACACACACACACACACACACACACACACACAGAGTTTTAAATGTATATAGATATATGATATGATGATAGATCATTTAATGGAGAAAATTTAAGTGTTCCACTTGTTTTATTACAATTGCCAAGAATGTTCCACTTGACAAAAAGGTACCATGAATGTCTGAAGAAAGGCCACAACTAATGAATAGCATATTAAAAAAAGTAGATATTGAGGAGACTCGCGGAGCTTCAAAAAAAGCTGCAAAAGATGGCAATTATAAGACAATGAAAAGAGTTATGAAAAATGTACAGCTTTCAAATTATGCAATTGTGCAAATAGAAAATAAAAAAATGATTGTCAGAGCAATGTTGACCCCACCTTCAAAAAAAAATTAGATGGCATTTTTATAAATGCAAATAACTGGCTGGCATGTGTTTTTACATCCACGGGAAAGGAAGATCAAAACAGTGATGAGGATATGCCAAAATTAAATCAAAACTTTTAAATAATCGCACTAAAGTATGTCAAAGATCAAAGATGAGATAGACTTTCAAGGAAGTAGAAAAGAGTATCACAAATACAACAATATAAATTAGGAACAGGGGTAGTTAATTTGGCCCCTTGAAACCACCACCATTTCACAGCTGATCTAATTTTAGCCTCAATTCAGTATTCCCATCTTTCGCCCCATTGCCCATCAAGAATCTATTTATAAAAAAGGGCACAAAGTGCTGCAGTAACTCAACGGGTCAGACAGCATCTCTCCAGGAAAGATTCCCAATCTGAAAAGTCACCTATACATATTTTCCAGAGATGCTGTCTGACCTACTGAGTTACTCCAGCACTTTGTGCCCTTTTCTTAAACCAGCATCTGCAGTTCCTTGTTTCTACTAAGAATCTATTTATGTTTGGCCTTAAAATATTCAGATTATGCGACCACAATAGTAAGTTTCAAATTCTCTCAACCTGATCTGGAAAAGCAAGGCCTCAACCTGTAATGTCAACAATTCACTTTCCCCCACTGATGCTGCTCGACCCACTGAATTATCCATCAGTTTTCATTTGCACCAGATTTCAGCTTCTACAGTCTCTTGTGTCTGAAAGACTCACAAATGCAAGGAAAAAAATATCCTCATTGACATCTTAAATGGATGACCCTTGTTTTTCTTAAGTGTAGGTGTGGACTCGGTGGGCCGAAGGGCCTGTTTCCACTCTATCGTTAAAGTCTAAAGTGTCATCGCAGGTTCTAACTTCTCCAGCATGAGGTAACATCCCCTTCATATCTATACTGTCAAGATGGCCTGGGATCTTGTGATTCAATCAAGTACTCTTTCATACTTCTAAACTTAAACAGAAGTAAGCTTTAGCCTGTTCAATCATTCCTTGTAAGAGAACTTGCTCATTTCAGTATCAGTCTAGTGCACCTGAACTGCTTCCAAGATGAGACCTCACCTATGTAATAGATAACCAAAACAAACTGTCTCCAACTGTTGTATTCAATTTCCCTGGCAATAAACAATACATTTTTGCTAGCTTTTCTAATTACTTGCTGTATTCTAATTATTTGCAAACCATGCACAAGGATCACCAGATTACTCTGCAATTTAAAACTCTCCATCATTTATGTCTTTATATTTTTGTGACAAATGGCCAATTTTACTTTTTTTCCCCATTACATTCAATTTCACAGATCTTAGCTCTCTCATTGTCAATGTAAAATCCCTCTGTAGCATCCTTATGTCGTTTACTTTCCTACTTACCTCTGTGTCATTACTAAATTGACTAACCGTTGCATTGGTTCCTCAAAACACTTACGTATTTATCAAATGCCTTCTAAAAATCATGGTTCTATCCAACTGTTCCTTTTTATTCACAGCATATGTTCCTCTTTCAAATAACTCCAATAAATTGGTCAACACAAGTTTCCTTTCACAAATCCTTTGATGTTGCTCAATTATCTTGAATTCTAGTTAGTGCCCCACTATAATTTCTTCAATAGTAACTTACTATATTTTCCAAAAATGGCTGTTAAATGGACACTGCCAATTTTGTTATCTTCAGTTTTTCGTGTAATCTGCATCTTTTGTATATTTTTAATTTGTCTCCAATTTGTGTCTATTCTTTTGCTTTTGGGTGATATAAATTTGCATTCCTTACAAATTGTACACATTGTTAATTGCTTTCAATTTTCTATTATTATTTCGCTAATAACAATTCTGGCAGTGGCTTTCACAATGACGTGTCTTCTGCATGTAACTTGGCTAAAGTATGTTGTCTGAGAATACTTGGCAATGCTCTGCTGATAGTTAAAACGTTCATACAAAACGGTGTAAAATCGACTTTCCTATCTATAAAATCTACATTTTATAGATAGGAAAGGTTTAGAGATATGTGCCAAATGTGGGCATATGGGACTAACTTAGATGGGGCACCTTGGTGGCATGGACAAGTTGGGTTGAAAGACCTGTTGCCATGTTGTACGGTTCCGTGACTATATTTGGACACATGTCCAAGTTGGTCCATCCTCTCTTGCATCTAGTTGAGGTGCCTAAACACTGCCATTAGCTGTAACAAAGAATCAGCCATCCAAATATTGCAGTGTGATGATCACGCTTCCATTACCAATATTAGATGATTCATGTGGCAAGCAGTGTGTCAGCAATAAGAATTTGATTTGAACAACATTCAACTGTGCAATCACAGTTTGATAGTAAAATTGCTCATTTTGCATCCTGGAATTGTGATCTCTAAGAAAAAAAGATTATCGCAGTGGTAACTGAAGGAATTTATTCACATTGAAGATAATTGCTCATGCTACCTTGTCAAGATCCACTGTTAAATTTGTTCACGAGTAATCAAGAGAGTCACGAGTGTTTTATTGTCACATGTCCCAGATAGAAGAATGAAATTCTTCCTTGCAGCAGCACAACAGAATATGTAAACATAGTACACTGTAACCAATACAATAAAAGTAGTGTCTTCTAACCCATCATTCATAGCATCAAGCCAACACCGTAGCATGAAGCATATGATAATCCAAGGGTCTATCACAGTAAATCAACAGAAATTCATAACTCAAATTGTTGGTACATTGAGATTAAAGATCAGCCACGATCTCATTGAATGGCGGAATACACTGAGTGAGCAAATGGACAATGCACGATTACATTTTTAAACATCAACTCATTCTTAGCAATTAAGCATTGTGTTGTGATAGTATTTGTAGTTCTATGGCCCTAATTAGAAAATGCACTAAATATTTTACATGCATATGCGGAAAGCCATAACATATAAAAATTACACGTTTTTATGATCCTATTTCTCACATTTCCTTACAATGTAAAATGAGACTATTCGAGTCTATGCCTGCCCTCGTTTCATTTCTATTCAACCTGCAAGAAAAATGGTAGGAGGAACTCAGCAAGTCAGTCAGCATCTGTGGAGGAAAATAGACAGCGACAGTTCAGGGTGTGACTGATTTGAAGTCTGATATTTCGATTTCCCTCTACAGATGCAGACTGATCCGCTGAGTTATCCAGCAGTTTGTTGTTGGTCATTTCCAGCATCTGCAGTACTTGTAATTCCACTCCCTGGAGCCCATTCCCTCTCACAAACTCATCAACTCCAATCTGAATTATAGCAGAAATAATTTACAGAGGCCAATTAACCACCCAATCAACCATGATAGACCTGCTAGAGTCAGTTATTAAAGATGGGATAGCAGCACATTTGGAAAGTGGTGAAATCATTGGACAAAGTCAGCATGGATTTACGAAAGGTAAATCGTGTCTGACGAATCTTGTGGAATTTTTCGAGGATGTAACTAGTAGCGTGGATAGGGGAGAATCAGTGGATGTGGTGTATCTGGACTTCCAGAAGGCTTTCGACAAGGACCCACACAAGAGATTAGTATATAAACTTAAAGCATACGGCATTGGGGGTTCAGTATTGATGTGGATAGAGAACTGGCTGGCAAACAGGAAGCAAAGAGTAGGAGTAAACGGGTCATTTTCACAATGGCAGGCAGTGACTAGTAGGGTACCGCAAGGCTCAGTGCTGGGTCCCCAGCTATTTACAATATACATTAATGATCTGGATGAGGGAATTGAAGGCACTATCTCCAAGTTTGTGGATGACACTAAGCTGGGGGGCAGTGTTAGCTGTGAGGAGGATGCTAGGAGACTGCAAGGTGACTTGGATAGGCTGGGTGAGTGGGCAAATGTTTGGCAGATGCAGTATAATGTGGATAAATGTGAGGTTATCCACTTTGGTGGCAAAAATAGGAAAGCAGACTATTATCTGAATGGTGGCCGATTAGGAAAATGGGAGATGCAGCGCGACCTGGGTGTCATGGTACACCAGTCATTGAAAGTAGGCATGCAGGTACAGCAGGCAGTGAAGAAAGCGAATGGTACGTTAGCTTTCATAGCAAAAGGATTTGAGTATAGGAGCAGGGAGGTTCTACTTCAGTTGTATAGGGTCTTGGTGAGACCACACCTGGAGTATTGCGTACAGTTCTGGTCTCCAAATCTGAGGAAGGACATTATTGCCATAGAGGGAGTGCAGAGAAGGTTCACCAGACTGATTCCTGGGAAGTCAGGACTGTCTTATGAACAATGACTGCATAGACTCGGTTGATACGCTCTCGAATTTAGGAGATTGAGAGGGGATCTTATAGAAACTTACAAAACTCTTAAGGGGTTGGACAGGCTAGATGCAGGAAGATTGTTCCCGATGTTGGAGAGGTCCAGGACAAGGGGTCACAGCTTAAGGATAAGGGGGAAATCCTTTAGGATCGAGATGAGAAGGACTTTTTTCACACAGAGTGGTGGGTCTCTGGAACTCTCTGCCACAGAGGGTAGTTGAGGCCAGTTCATTGGCTATATTTAAGAGGGAGCTAGATGTGGCCCTTGTGGCTAAAGGGATCAGAGGGTATGGAGAGAAGGCAGGTACGGGATACTGAGTTGAATGATCAGCCATGATCATATTGAATGGCGGTGCAGGCCCGAAGGACCGAATGGCCTACTCCTGCACCTAATTTCTATGTTTCTATGATCATTTTAAAATGACCCTGAACGAGTCAGTGTTGCTCCCAATTTTTAAAACATATATATATATATATATATATAATTCTTCTTTCTTATGCTCTTTAATAATTTCTGGATTGATTATTCATTTGCTTGAATTCTTTCAAAAAGATTTGTCTGCTGAGGCTTCGCAAAAACAAAAAGGGGGAGAGAATGGTCGGCTGATCAATGTAGTGTCTGCGCTGTCCATGTGATGCCCGGCGTGCAGGCGCTCTGCAGTGTGACGGTGCCGGGCCCGGCGCTCAGTCGCGGGGAGCCCGAGTGCTCAGCGGACGAGCCGCCGCCACCACCACCGCCGCCGCGAAATTGGAGAGAAACTGCGCCGGCCGACCCGCCCGGAGAAGATGGCGCCGTCGCGGTCCCGCACCCTGAGGAGGTGCCAGCGGGTCTTGTACTGGGTGCCCGTCCTCTTCATCGGGCTCATCGCCTGCTGGTCCTACTACGCCTATGTCATCCAGCTGTGCGTGGGTAAGGCAGGAGGAACAGAGCAGAGCTCGCCGCGTCCCGCCGCTGTACAAGGATGCCCCTTGTCAAACCTTCAGCCGGGCTGCAGCAGCAACCGACCCGCTCCCACATCACGCCCGCCCATCAACCCATCCCCTGCCCACAGCCTCGCCCGCCCCTCAGCCCCACTCTCCCCATTCCTCCTTCCCACAGTCTCGCTCCCTACCCCCCCTCCTTCCTCATCCTCACAGGGTCTCTCTCCCCGTCCCCCTCGTTCCCCATTCTCCCAGTCCCTCTCCCCTCATTCCCTATCCTCCCAGAGTCTCTCCCACCCCCATGTCCCTCCCGATCTCCCACTCTCATTGGTGTCACTCCCGCTCCCCAGCTCCCGCTGCGGCTTTTCACCCAAATCCCAAACTCCTCTGTCTCCGTGTCTCTCCCCACCCCCCGCCCATCTCCCGGGTCTCATCTGCCCCTCTCCCCCATTTCTGCCGCCCCAGCCGCTACTTTTCTCTATCCTCCCTCCACACTTGACTTCCCGTGTCTCCCGTCCCCACTCTCCCCGTCCCCACTCTCACTCTCCCCCTCTCCATCCTCACTCTCCCCCCTCCCCCTCTTCTCCCTGTCCCCCTCCCCACTCTCCCCGAGTTCCGCAGCCCCTCACCCCCACTCCCATTGACCCCCAGCCCCGCGGCCCCGATCTTCTCAGCCCCTCCTGCCCCGCGGTGTGGTGTTTGTAAACAGTCGGCGGGTCATCACCATTTTATGGGGTTGCGACTGCCGATCCCATGCCCGCTGCAAAGGTGTTCAATTCACAATCGCGCCCGTGTGGAGATAACGCCTGGTTAATGGCACAAGAATCGTATATAAAGAACGTGTCTTTACTGGTGTAATTGGAGAATTCCTGGCACTTGGGGAAATCGGTTGTCGAGTTATTTTTTCCCGATTTTCCATAATTGTGTGACCTAGTTTTAATATAGCTTAGGTGGGGCAAATTCAGATATAGTACAACTCCCATATTGACATTTGATTATAACTAAATTAAATTTCAGCCGATACCTTATTTCGCCTACGCAATAAAGCACGTTAGAGCTTTAATCTAAAGGGATTATTATGCAAAACTATTATGCAAAACTCTGTGATAGTTGAGATTCTCCTGCCACATGACAATATTCGTAACAGAACATCGTTTTAATTTGGAAAGTTTATCTCAAAATAATCAGATTGCAATGACGTAGAAAAAAAGAATAAACTGCATTTGGAGTGTCTCAGATTCCTGAGCTGAATCTAAATGCGAATCACCCCATACGTTGTGTGTCTGCCGAGATACATATTAACAGATCTTTGTAGAAAATATATATATATTATGGCATATAGGTTTCACACACAGTTCATAAAAGTGTAAAAATGTACACTCATTGTAACAAAGTTCTGAAATGAATTAAACAGTATTCTTTATTCGGAAAATACTGTTTCGCGGTCGTGGGTAAGATACAACGTTCCTTTCGTGCATTTAATGCATACTAAAATTAAATGTGTTGATAAGTCCCGATATGTTTGTTTTGCTCTAAGTAGTATTCTAAGAGAAATAAAACACACTGTTGCGAATCTGTAAAACATTTAAGAAATACATGAGATGCTGCCTATCCCGCTCAGTTACTCCAGGATTTTGTGTCTATCTTCGATTTGAACCAGCATCTGCAGTTCTTTCCTACACATTAGAAATACATACATGTATTAGCTTGAGTGTGGTTGCAAGCCTGGTATCATTCTAGATACTACTAGTCTCTTTATTTTCAGCATTTACTTAAAAACATTTTTTTTGTTTCTAATGTGGCATAGATCTCAGTTTGGGAGGAATGTCAGTTTGATTTTCTTAAATATCATTTAGCTATTTTGTTTTTGAAAAGCTGCAAATAACCATTCTAGGAATAAATAATGCTAGAATAGTGTACGTTTGTGTACTTATGGACATTTCAGTAGAAAGTGTTTGATCCAGAAACCTTATTTCTGGATGATTTATTTTATATGAAGGCTGACACCTAAGCATGTGTTTGTTGCAATGCCTTGTTTGTGCCATTAGTTTCAGTTGAGATACCACATTGTAGCAACACATTGTGGTTGAACTGACCACTGCAGAAATGCAGCAAGCCTCTGCATTCAGGTATTCCTTTTCAAGCTTATTTCAAATTGCACCCGCCTTGAAACTGAATATTAAATATTTTACTGGCACTAAGCATAATATTTTTTTAATCATATGACTACAAGCAATGCCTGTATTTAGTGCTTATTTATTACCACATGAAATCTCATGATGCCCTGGTGCTGTGTTGTGAACATTACAACCAGTTTGTATGCAGGAAGGTTTAATATTCAGCACAATGTTGCACAACAGTTGATGTTGTTTGTAGGATAAATATTGACCAGGATGTCAGGAAAGCTCCCCAGTTCATCTTTCATCAATGTCACTGGATATTTTACATCCGCCTGAGAGAGCAGACCTTTAATGCATGATCTAAAAAATGGATCTTACATAACAGTAGACCATCAGTGTTGCACCAATGTGTTAGCCTAGATTATGTGACATAGCTATAACCAAACAGTGTTGCTTACTTGCTTTTGGCAGAGGAATATTATGTATGCTTCTGATGCATTAAGTTGTATGCAAGGATCACAGAAGATAAAAAATGTGCCTATTGTTGTAGTGCCTTTGTTACCTAGTGCCTGAGAGGAAAATGTTCAAAACAGAAATTACTGAATGAAAAATACAACTTTTATAATGCCAAAACACTGGGTTGTTGAAATTAAAGTGTTGTCTTAAAATTAATAAATATTTAGGACATGCCATGCATGAAATTATGTTAATAATTAACATTGTCCATTAATTCTGGGTCAAACCACCAATTGATTTCTAGCAGATTACTGGCATGCTTGAGTATCTGCCTTGAGTTACAGCAAAACTAGATGATAAAAAGCTTCATAGATTGCAATCTACACATATGGCAGGAGACTCTGGAGGATAATTAGCATGGTTGTTAGTTCCAGCTGGTATCAAAAAATTATCCTTGCAAGAGTGTTATATCTTGGTAGTTTACAAGTAAATCTTTACTGCAAATAATTTTGGTTTTAGTGGTTCATCAACAACTTTGCTACAGATATTCGGGGCTGTTGATATTGTGAACATTATACGGCTCAATGTTCACAAATCCAGGCAATTGAATGTATATGGATACAATAATGGAACGTTGGAAGTACTCTAGTCAAGCAGCATCTGCAGAGAAGGAAGGTACAAATCATTTCTTTGGATCAACTCTCTGCATCAGGACTGAGTGGCAATAGGAAAGATTGCCAGTACGTAGCAGGTAGATGGGATAGCAACAGGTAAAACCATGTAGGGAGGGTATCATGGAATCAGGTAGGGAGGTTATGATGGCACCAGGTACAGATGTTATGATGGAACCAGGTGGGAGGGTATGATGGAACTGTGAAGAGGGGGTATGATTGAACTAGGTAGTTGGGTATGATGGAACTAGGTAGGGGAGGGTATGATGGAACCAGTTAGGGGGGTTATAATGGAACCAGCTGGGAGCAAGATTTGGAACAAGGGCTTGCAGGTGATAGGTGGAGCCAACTGGGGAAGGGTGTTTGGGTAGATGGAACTAGGTGGTTTATCCAACAATTGGAACCAGGTTATCCAACAATTTTACTATTCCAAAATTCTCCTTACCTACATCCTACTTGCAATGATTTATATGAAGAATTACTATTCACTGTCAGCCTTTCCAATTAAAACGTCTCAATATACCCAAATGTATTAATTATGGAGGAAACAAATTTATCTGGATTCCACCGATATATATATTGCTTTACCAATCAGTTCCATCTGCTTTCTCAGCTGTAAATGATTAAGAAAGTTATTTAATAATAATTTAAATTTCTGTACCAGCATTTCTATTTTAATTTCATGATGAATCATTATGCACAGGAAACGATTTGTTGAGGTAAAGGAAGTCATTCTGTTGTTTGGCAGGATGATAGTCGTAAAGTTTACAGTCCATGTTTATTGTTATTTTGTAAATACATCTATTAAGCTTGCCTTACAGTGATGGAGATTTGATCTAGCGTGGATCTCCCTCGAATACATGGATATAAAATGGAGCATTTACTTGTTGCTGTGGTTACAACCAATTCTGAATTTTACTGTATTGCTGAGACTTTTTAAATCTGTTCACTTAGTGAGGAAGCAATTTACCCATTTTGCATGAAATAAATTCCGTGCCATATGTCAGGAAATATCTACCAGTATAAACCTGATCTTTAGGGCCTAAAATATAATTTGAAGGTGTATGGTATCATATCCACACTCTTGAGGGTGAATTTTCTGTGGCAAAATGGTTGCTGGTTGGGAACCATTCCTTATCAACAACAACAACACTTGTTACCTGTCACCGCTGAAGTCACGCCACCTATTTGTGACGAACATGGACTTATTTCCCTGGGATCAAGAAATATGGACTTGATTCTGTACCTCCTGAAACATATATTTATGGCAAAGTTGTAGATCACTCACACCTCATCCAATGGCTGCTGCTTAATTGTAAGCCATATTTTTGTTTGACTGTTTGGTTGAGAAGTGCTTTACTATTTTAATGTATTGTGGACTATTTTGAAGCATGCCCATCTGGCAAAAGTACTTTTAGTCTATCTGATCATCTATTTAAATTTCAGTAATTCAATTTGTCCCTTTACACAGTCATTTAGCAATGCTAAACTAATCTAATGAACATATTTTAAAACATATTAATGCACACTTGTTCGGCATTAACAGATTCAAGAACGATGTGGTCTTAAAGCTGCTGCAATGTAAATTTCCATTTCCAACACCATTTTGAACATGACTAATCTTTGTAACAAACAGCAACCTTCCTTCAGTAATACTCACCATTTTTTTGGCTGGGCTTTGAGATTTCTGGTGAAGAAGCAAAGATGAGAGTTTTTTCCATTGTTGTATATTGTATGTTCTTAACATTGGCAGTTGCTATGGAGCTATCTGTGATCCAGGCACACTTTTTCAGCTATTGGGAGCATAAAGGAGTTGCATGAAACAGAGACGAGTACAATCACATACCTATCTTGACAAATCATTGTTGACTCAATATTATAGAAAATGTTTAAAACAGCACATATTAAGCGATTAGATATTGTTCCAAATGTTTTACATCAAAGTCAAGTCAAAAGAGTTTATTGTCATGTGTCCCTGACAGGACAATTACATTCTTTCTTTGCTTAGCACAACAGAACATAGTAGGCATTGACTACAAAATAGATCAGTGTGTCCATATACCATTATATACGTAAATACACACATGAATGAATAAATCGATAAAGTGCAAATAACAGATAAAGGGGTATTAATGTTCAGAGTTTTGTCCGAGCCAAGTTTAATAGCCTGATGACTGTGGGGAAGTAGCTATTCCTGAACCTGGTCGTTGCAGTCCTCAGGCTCCTGTACCTTCTACCTGAAGGTAGCAGGGAGATGAGTGTGTGGCCAGGATGGTGGCCAAGATGAGTGTGTGGCCACATTGCTCTATGTTAAAGCATTTTCTATAATATTTTCTGCTTGCAGCCTCCCCCTCATATCACATAATCATATTAATTTGTTTGTTGTGCATGTATATTGTGTAAATTGGCCATTCCTTGCAAAGTGGTGTTGTTGTATTCTTACAACTGTACTAGTTGTTGGTTAGGCTACACCTAGTATATACTGTACAGCAATGGTCTCCGTATATATTATTCTTGGAGGCAGTCCAGAAGAGATTCACTGGCCTAATTATTGTAATCAGGGTTGTCCTGTCACAAACAGCTTACAAAAAAAAGCTAGATCTGTATTTTTTTAGAGTTTAGAAGAACAAGAGATGATCTTACTGAAATATATAAGATCGTAAGGGCCCATGATAGGTAGATGCAGAAGGAGGCTTCAATAAGGGGAAACAGAAAAACAAAAATACAAGGAGGCACAATTACTGATAATTTTAGTACCACATTATATATTGTGATGATCCCTGTGGCATTTGTCAAAATGGAATAATGTGTGAATGCGTACAGAAACATACTGACCATGCAGTGTCAGTATCATTGGATGCTGATGTGACACCTGATCCCCAAAACAAGGAATTTAAATGCACATATCACACAATACAAGTCACACACAGGAAATTTCCCCAGTCTGATTGCTAGGAATCAACCATCTTCCCATCCTGAAATGGGAGGGAGAGGTCGTGGTACATATAGGTACCAATGACATAGGTAGAAAAAGAGAACAGGTCCTGAAAGAATAATTTAGGGAGTTAGCAGGAGAGTTAAAGAGAAGGACCGCAAAGGTAACAATCTCAGGATTACTGCCTGTGCCACGCAACAGTGAGAGCAGGAATGGAGTGAGGTGGAGGATAAATGCGTGTCTGAAGGACTGCTGCAGAGACAGGGATTCAAGTTTCTGGATCATTGGGACCTCTTTTGGGGAAGGTGTCACCTGTACAAAAAGGACGGGTTGCACTTGAACCTGAGGGAGACCATTATCCTGGCGGGGATATTTGCAAAGGCTACTGGGGAGACTTTAAACTAGAATGGTTGGGGGGAGGGACTCAAATAGAGGAAGCTAGTAGACAGTGTGTGAGGCAGGAGGCAGAGAAGGGAAGCACTCAGACCCAACATGTAGGGGGGAAAGAAGAAAAAAAAAATAAACAGAGAATAAATGTGTGAGCAGAGAGACAGAGGGGTGGAAAATGAGGGTACAAGCAATAGGTAGCAAGGTGAAAAGTAAAAGTGGCAGGCAGACAAATCCAGGGCAAAAATCAAAAAGGGCCACTTTTCAGCATCATTGTATAAGGGGTAAGAGTGTTATAAAAACAAGCCTGAAGGCTTTGTGTCCCAATGCAAGGAGCATTCGTAAGAAGGTGGATGAGTTGAACATGCAGATAGCTATTAATGACTATGATATAGTAGGGATCATGGAACATGGCTCCAGGGGACCAGGACTGGGAGCTGAACATCCATGGATATTCAATATTCAGGAGGAATAGACAGAAAGGAAAATGAGGTGTGGTAGCGTTGCTGGTTAGAGAGGAGATTAACGCAATAGAAAGGAAGGACATTAGCTTGTAGGATGTGGAATTGATATGGGTAGAGCTGCGAAACACCAAGGGGCAGAAAACGCTAGTGGGAGTTGTGTACAGGCCACCTAACTGTAGTTGGGGATGGCATCAAACAGGAAATTAGAAATGCGTGCAACAAAGGTAAAACGGTTATAATGGGTGACTTCAATCTGCATGTCTATTGGGTGAATCAAATTGGCAGGGGTGCTGAGGAAAAGGTTTCTTGGAATGTATACGGGATAGTTTTCTAAACCAACATGTAGAGGAACCAACGCGAGAGCAGGCTATTCTAGACTGGGTATTGAGTATTGAGGAAGGGCTAGTTAGCAGTCTTGTTCTGCGTGGCCCCTTGGGCAAGAGGGACCAATATGGTTTGAATTCTTCAGTAGGACGGAGAGTGACATAATTAATTCAGAAACAAGGGTTCTGAACTTAAAGAAAGGTAATTTTGAGGGTATGAGACGTGAATTGGCCAAGATAGACTGGGAATTGATTCTTAAAGGGTTGATGGTGGATGTGCATCCCCAGGGCCAGATAGGCTGAGTACCCCATCATCAATTCACCTGCTTCTGACTGCAACGGACCAACATTCTTTCTAACTAGCCTCTTTCTCTTCACATGTCTTTAAAACGTTTGCAGTCAGTTTTTATGTTCCCTGCCAGTTTCCTTTCATAATCTATTTTCCCTTTCCTAATTAAGCCCTTTGTCCTCCTCTGCTGGATTCTGAATTTCTCCCAGTCCTCTGGTAGGCTGCTTTTTTTGGCCAATTTTATGCCTCATCTTTAGTTTTTATGCTATCCCTGATTTCCCTTGTTATCCACGAATGCACCACCTTCCCTGATTTATTATTTTGCCAAGCTGGTATGAACAATTTTTGTACTTCATCCATGCAGTCTTTAACTACAAGAGACTCACAAAATTCTTAAGGGGTTGGACAGGCTAGATGCCGGAAGATTGTTCCCGATGTTGGGGAAGACCAGAACAAGTTTAAGTATAATGGGGAAGTCTTTTAGGACCGAGATGAGAAAATCATTTTCCACACAGAGAGTGGTGAATCTGTGGAATTCTCTGCCACAAAAGGTAGTTGAGGCCAGTTCATTGGCTATACTTAAGAGGGAGTTAGATGTGGCTATTGTGGCTAAAGGGATCAGGGGGTATGGAGAGAAGGCAGGTACAGCAGGGCTCGAAATTAGCAGTTGCCCGGATGCCAATGGCAACGTACAGTCCCGCCGGGCAACCTACAAGCCATGCAATTTTGCCCGGCTTGGCAAGCAACCGGGACTCCCGCCCGCCATCCGTATCCGGGTCTCTACTCTCTGATCTCAGCTCGGCGCTAGCTCTTGGCTCGGCTCTCGGGTCTCCGCTCGGCTCTCGGGTCTTGGCTCTCAACTCGGCTCTCCGCTCAGCTCTTGGGTCGCTGCTCAGCTCTCGAGTCTCGGCTCTCCGTTCGGCGCGGCCGGTCGCCGAGCACATCATAGGCTGTGGTTGTACGCATGTGCGGCCTGCACATGCACACTGTCACGGCAGCTGGTCGGCGTCGGCCACTTTCTCCCTCCCTTTGCATTGTGGGAGTTCTGGTTACAATTGCTGTCCGGCCGCTGCCTCACCGTGACCGCTGAAAAACAACGCAGAATCACTCCCTGGAGCTGGAGTAACTCCCTGGAGTAACTCTTGCTTCTTGGTTTCCTGGTCCTCCAAAAATATTCAAAATGGAATTTAAACTGGTGGACCCATCACCACCAAACTCCAAACTCTGGAAAAATAACAGCCTATTGCATTTTATCTGTTTATTTATTGTGTGTATATATATGGTCTATAGTATATAGACACACTGAACTTTTCTCTCCTGTTCCGTATTATGTTTACATATTCTGTTGTGTTGCAGCAAGCAAGAATTTCATTGCCCTATCTGGGACACATGACAATAACATTCTCTTGAGTCTTGACTTGGACAAGCAAAAAAGGGTTCTTGGGGGGGAAAAAAAACTACCTTAAATTTAGTTGCGTCTGGTTGGTACCTATGGTAGGGCGAAGCCTATTCCATGCTTTAATTAGTTCTATCCCACACATCAGTGACATAAGTCAATAGTGTTTTATTCTCTCACGTCCCAGTTAGAACAATGAAATCCTTACTTGAAACAGCCCAACAGAATATGTAAACATAGTACTCTGTAAACAATGTTATAAACGAGAAAATAAAGCTCCATACAGACAGCACCCGTATTCAGGATCAAATCCGGATCGTGGCAATTTTAGGCAGCAAATTTATGGCTAATGTACTGCCCCAATAGCCTTGAACTGAATTAACACGTACAGTAGCTGTAAAGGGGGACATAGCGTCACTTGGAGATTTAAGACTGAAAATTGATAGCTTCTTTTTTTTCAGCAACCAAAGTTATCAAGGTGCGTTGGATTTTTTGTGCGTTGGAAAATAAAATATAGTGGCACAGCTGGTGGACTTGCTGCTTCACACGCCAGAGATCTGTGTTCGATCCTGTTCTCGGGGACTGTCTGTGTTGAATTTGCACATTCTCCCTGCAAGCATGTGAGTTTCCTCCCGCAACTCAAAGACACATTAGCTTTGTAGGTTAACATGTCTTTGGAAAATTGCCCCTAATGTGCAGGGAGTGGGCGAGGAAAGTGGCATAACAGAACTTGTGTGAATGGGTAGACAAAAATGCTGGAGAAACTCAGCAGGTGAGGCAGCATCTATGGAGCGAAGGAAATAGGTGACGTTTCGGGTTGAGACCCTTCTTCAGACTGATGTCGGGAGTCTTGGGGGGGCGGGAAAAAGAAAGGAAGAGGCAGAGACAGTAAGCTGTCGGCGAGCTGGGAATGGGAGGGGAAGGAGGGAGAAAGCACGGACTACCTGAAATTGGAGAAGTCAATGTTCATACCACTGGGGTGTAAACTACCCAAGCAAAATATGAGGTGCTGTTCCTCTAATTTGCAGTGGGCCTCACTCTGGCCATGGAGGAGGCCCAGGACAGAAAGGTTGGATTTGGAATGGGAGGGAATTGAAGTGCTGAGCCATCGGGAGATCAGGTTGGTTATTGTGAACTGAGTGGAGGTTTTGTGCGAAACGATCGCCAAGCCTGCGCTTGATCTCACCTAGGTTGATCATACGCTGAATAACCATATTTTTGTTTGGAAGTGAAAAGAGATAACAGAAATTGCATTCATTGCAATGTGTAAAAAGAGATGAGATACTGTATTGTAATTTTGCTGCATGTCATTGTGGTATATATCATGTCTTGATTGGTGAATATGTTTAGTTTGTGACTTTATTTGAAGTAGAAATATGAAATATGTGAATGCTTTGTTGACCATAATTCCGACTGGTAACTATGCACTTCGTCCGAGCACATTATCGCAAGCGTCATGCAAGTTGTGTTAAATGACCACCTAAACTGTCATTTGGCAACCTAAAAAGCTGCCAAATGACCCGGCTGGCAACAGGGAAAAAAGTTAAGCGATAGCCCTATACAGCATGCTGAGTTGGATGATCAGCCATGATCATATTGAATGGCGGTGCAGGCTCGAAGGGTTGAATGGCCTACTCCTGCACCTATTTTCTATGTTTCTATGCCTCCTTCTGAGCAGCAGGGGAAAAGGCGCTAGTTTGGAAGGCGCATCATCCAAGACTTTTCCAGATGAAATCATTCTCCAGAAGTGAAAGATACAATGTAACCAGAGGCTGGACGTTCTGTAATAAAATGCACCACTGAGTCATGGAGCGCAGATACATGGCTCCAGGCAAATACCCACATGCTGGCTGCTTTGTCTATAGGCGTGAGGGACACAGTAGCCTTCAATCTGGCCTCCAAATCGTTCCGAATGTCACCTACTATATTACCATGTCTCACTGTTTATAGCTGTCTCCTGTGTTCCTGATGTGATTAAGTATTTCTTTTTAGTTTAGTTTAGTTTATTATTATTGTCATATGTACTGAGGTACAGTGTTAAGCTTTTTCTAAAAGAAAGTTGATACATTGCATTGATATAGAAAGTTGCAAGTGATGTAGATTGTTTTTGCACCGTGGCTCACCAGTGGAGCTGTTGCTCCATGCTTCCAGTGAAGGAGGTTCAGTACTCTCCTCCGGTGTTGTGAATTTGCACATTCTATGTGATTTCCCATCAAGTCTACTCTACCATTTAATCATGGCGGATCCATCTCTCCCTCATAACCCCATTTTCCTCCCTTCTCCCCATAATCTCTGACACCCATACTAATCAAGAAACTAAATATCTCTGCCTTGAACATGTCCATTGACAGCCTCCACAGCCTTCTGTGGCAAAGAGTTCCACAGATTCACCACCTTCTGATTAAATACATTCCTTCTCATCTCCTTCCTAAAAGAACGTCCTTTAATTCTGAGGCTATGACCTCCAGTCCTAGACTTTCCCACTAGCGGAATCATCCTCTCCACATCCTCTCGATCCAAGCCTTTCACTATTCTGCTTCACCTTCCCACATCCATAAGGCGTAGGTTGTCTGCTTAATTATCTACTGTAATTTGTCCTTATTGTGTGTGGTAGAATCTGAGGAGAATTGAAAAGAATAGGATTAATTGTGGGATTTGTGTAAGTGGACAGTTAATGATGTGTGGACTCAGAAGCTAAAAGCTGGATAGGGCTCTTAAAGACAGTGGAGTCAGAGGATATGGGGAAAAGGCAGGAACGGGGTACTGATTGGGGATGATCAACCATGATCACATTGAATGGTGGTGCTGGCTCGAAGGGCCGAATGGCCTACTCTTGCACCTATTGTCTGTTGTCTATTGTCAAGGGGTCTGTTTCTGTGCTGTAAGAAGTGTAGTTGTGACTTTCATCAAGGTAATTTGATTGCACTGGCTTCTGAATTAACTCACCATTTTTGTGCACAAAATAATGTTTTGGCACTGTTTAAATACTATAAGTATTTTGCAAGTTGTGCTAATGAAGTTCTGGTGGGTGTAGTCAATATGGCACTGCTACTTCACATCATGTTCCAGTGTATCCATTCCAACTCAATGAATTACAGGCCCATCGAAGCATGAAATATTATGATTGTAGATAGAAAAAAAAAAGGATACGCAGAGTATCCTTATATTTTAATGACATTCACCAAGAAAGTGAATTATCGATAACATCAAGGCGTTATGGAGACCGCTTGCATTTTAAATTTCATTTGAGGTATTTTCTATTGTCAACTGCAGCTTAGATTGACTTTGGAAGTTAAATTAAGATTTAGGTGATTATAGACATAAAATGCTGGACTAACTCAGCTGTACAGGCAGCATCTCTGGAGAGAAGCAATGGGTGACTTTTCAGGTAGAGAAAGGGTCTTGTCCCGAAAAGTCACCCATTCCTTCTCTCCAAAGATGCTGCCTGTTCCGCTGAGCTACTTCAGCATTTTATGTCTTTCTTTTGTGTAAATCAGCATCTGCAGTTCCCTCCTACACATTTAAGTGATTATTTAAGTGATTATTTCAGGATATTTCTGTTTATTGATTAATAGACTTAAAATTAAGCTGCAGAGCCTTCAAATGTTTATGCAATGTGGTAAATAAATTTGGATTTTTTTTAGATGCTTCTAAACATAGAAATCTTAAATGTAGTTTTAGTTAAATGTGACCCTTTAAAGGTTGCATGAATGTGCATGAAACATCAATAAGTGGCTTACTATGTTCCATTGTGCCTGTTTAAATAGCAACTGGTCAATAAATCTGCCTAATGCTATTAGGTCCTGGAAATGTTGATGTACTTATTTTTATTTAGGTCTATTGAGGTCTATTTTATTTAGGTCTATTTAGGTCTACTGGTTTATTGATTGAATTTGAATGATTCTTTTAGCACAATATTCATGAAGATAAAGTTTAATTGTGCACGTTTGTATGAGGTTAGTTGCTTAATGATATCAATATAATTTGGAAAGTAGACAAAAATGCTGGAGAAACTCAGCGGGTGAAGCAGCATCTATGGAGTGAAGGAAACGTTTCCGAACCTGTAAAGAGATCAATCTCACACAGGTTGAAGCACAAGCATCTTTATTGTTCAGGTAACACAATCATCCCCTCCAAGCTGGTTACCAAACTCGCAGAACTGGATCTTTGCGCATCCCTCTGCAATTGGATCCTCGACTTCCTCATCCACAGACCACAGTCTGTTCGTATTGGTGGAAATGTGTCAGACTCGATAACAATCAGCACGGGAGCACCTCAGGGCTGCGT
This sequence comes from Raja brachyura, assembly GCA_963514005.1. The sequence goes on along the minus strand of OY740781.1, from coordinate 73,863,570 downwards.
GCTCAGACCCCTGCTGTACTCACTCTATACTCATGACTGCGTAGCCGGTCATAGCGCAAACTCCATCATCAAGTTCGCTGACGACACCACTGTTGTGGGACGTATCACTGATGGGGATGAGTCCGAGTATAGAAGAGAGATCGAGCGACTGTCCATATGGTGCCAGCACAACAACCTGGCCCTCAACACCAGCAAAACCAAGGAACTGATTGTGGACTTTGGAAAGAGTAGGATGGGGACCCACAGCCCTGTTTATATTAACGGGTCGATGGTTGAAAGGGTCAAGAGCTTCAAATTCCTGGGCGTGCACATCTGTGAAGATCTTTCCTGGTCCGAGAACACAGATGCAATTATTAAGAAATCATCAGTGCCTCTACTTCCTGAGAAGATTACGGAGAGTTGGTCTGTCAAGGAGGACTCTCTCTAACTTCTACAGGTGTACAGTAGAGAGCTTGCTGACTGGTTGCATCGTGGCTTGGTTCGGCAACTTGAGCACCCTGGAGAGGAAAAGACTCCAAAAAGTAGTAAACACTGCCCAGTCCATCATTGGCTCTGACCTTCCTTCCATTCGAGGGGATTTATCACAGTCGCTGCCTCAAAAAGGCTGGCAGCATCATCAAGGACCCACACCACCCTAGCCACACACTCATCTCCCTGCTACCTTCGGGTAGAAGGTACAGGAGCCTGAAGACTGCAACAACCCTGTTTAGGAATAGCTACTTCCCCACAGCCATCAGGCTATTAACCCTGGCTCGGCACTCTGAACATTAATATCCCTCCATCTGTTATTTGCACTTTATTAATTTATTAATTCATGGGTGTATTTATGTATAGAATTGTAGTCAATGCCTTCTATGTTCTATTGTGCTATGCAAAGAAAGATTTTCATTGTCCTGTCAGGGACACATGACAATAAACTCTTTTTGACTTTGATCTAAGCAGTACATCACACGTTCACACTACTGCAGCTACTGGCAGGCAGTAGGCGAGTTCTTACACTATAAATGTTATAATTAGGCGGATTTATAATTACTAAGCATTCTGATTGGCTAACATGCAATATGGGGTTATACATAATCGCCATATCTAATAGGTAACCAGCCCGGTCCACGTGCGGTATGGAGCTGCCCCATCAACCTTTTTTTCTGAAAAGTTGAGGGCTGGATTTAGTAAGTCCAGGGGTCTGTGTGGAGATACCGCCGGGTAGCTAGGGGTGGACCGTCGCGGGGACACCGGAGAGCCAGTTACAACAGGGGGTGCAGGGACAGACCCACGAGGGGAGTGGATGGCACTAGGAACAACAGGAGTTGATACGGCTGGAACAGTGGTCAGTTGAAACTTGAGCGGCGGGGCATCAGGACCCTGGGACGCCGGACGCCGTTCCTTCACAGGAAGGAGGGTTGACGGCTGTGGGATATCAGACGCTGGGCTGGAGAGCCTAGAACATTACCCTAGAACATTATTAAGCAAGTTTAGCAGATTAGGTAGACGTCGGATTTGGCTAAGTGGGAGCGCTCCATGAGTTGCTTTGTGCTTTGAACAGCACGCTCGGTAAGTCCATTTGACTGTGGATATTCCCGGCTTCTGGTGACATGTTGGGCGTTCCATCGCTTTACAAAGTCTTTAAACGTTTGGCTGGTGAATTGAGTTCCGTTGTCAGTCTGGAGGCGAGCTGGTATGCCATGTACCGAAAAGTGTATTTTGAGCTTTTGGACTCCAATCTCTGAAGTGATCGCTGGTATAAAATCAATTTCAAACCAGTTAGAGTATGAGTCCACTAACACGATATAGTGTTTCCCGTGCCATTCAAAAATATCGGCAACCAACCATGACCATGGTAGCGAGGGAGCTGGCTGAGATAGGAGAGGCTGCTTTTGCTGATGCGGTATTTGACTGTTACAGACAGCGCACAATTCTGTTTTCTCCCGAATGTACTTGGTCATTCCGGGCCAGCAGATCATTTATTTTGCTCATTGTAAGGTTGCCTCCATGCCGGGGTGGCCACCGTGGATTTCCTCATAGTACTCGGTTCGTAAAGTTGCAGGAATGACCGCCTTGTGACCCTGGATAATAACTCCATCTTGTAGTACCAGTTCGTCACGGACTAGGAAGTAGGGTCGTATTTCAAACGGGGTGTTTGACAGTTTGTTTGGCCACCCGCCTTGGATGACGGAGGTCAGCAACAGAGAAGTTTTATCTGCAGCCGTGTGTTCGGCAAGGCAGCGTAGGCGATCAGTGGGCACAAACGAGACTTTTAGGACAGAGAATTTGTCCTATTCAAATGGGTGTTGTTCGCTGGTGGTGCGTGGAGCTCTGGTTAGTATGTCTGCGATGTGCATGTCTTTATCTTTCTTGTAGACGATGTGAAAGTCAAATCATTGTAGCTGTATCATCATCTGTTGTAGTCAAGCTGGGGCTGCATGGATAGGTTTGCCCAGGATGGTGACTAAGGGCTGGTGATCTGTCTCGACAGTGAAGGTTTTGCCAAAAATCTTTAAATTTCGAACAGGTGAAAACTACGGCGAGCAGTTCTTTCTCTATCTGAGCGTAGCGTTGTTCTATATCAGTCAGGGTACGTGACGCCTATGAGATGGGCATCACGTCGCTGTTGAAGGAAGTTTGTAGATGCGCTGCGCCTAGCCCATACTGGGATGCATCGCAGGTGATAGTGACAGGCAGGTTTAGATTTAAATACGCCAGTGTCGGTGTGCTGGCAAGCTGCAATTTTAAAGTCTCAAAAGCTCGTTGATGTGTGTACCAAGACCAAGCATTGTTCTTGTGGGTCAGTTGTTGTAGGGGAGCAGAAAGCTCACTGAGGTTTGGGATAAACTTGCCCAAGTAATTGACCACGCCCAGAAAACGTTGTAAGCTGGTGATGTCAGTTGGAACCAGCAGCTCATTGATGGCTGCAGTCTTCAGTGGGTCAGGTTTTAACCCGTTGCTGGTGAACACGTGACCTTGCATTTCAGAGGGTTATGTTTCAGGTTAATGTCTCTGGCACGGTTTAATACTTTTCGCAGGTTGGCATCATGCTTGGTCAGATCGCGACCATATACTTGGATGTTGTCAACAATGATTGCACAAGGATATTCTGCGAACAGCTGTTTCATTGCGCGCTGAAAGACATCACTAGCAGAGTTGATACCGAAGGCCTGTAGCGGCCGAACGGAGTGGCAAAGGTTGACGCACGGTCCAACGGGATCTGCCAGCAGGAGCTTTTGGCATTGAGGACGGAAAATACCTTTGCATTGCCGATGTGTGCTGCTACATCCTCAGTGGTCCTCATCGGGTAGTGCTGGTGTTTCATTGCTGTGTTGAAATATTTAGGATTGATGCAGATGCGCAATTCCTTCTTATCTTTTTTTGTGGTGATGACCATAGTGGAGAACTAGTCCGAGGGTTCACTGACCTCGGTAATGACTCCAGTGGAGATCATACGCTTTAGTTTGTTGTGAATCTTCTCATGCATGCCATGAGGGACACGGTGAGGTGCACGAACAATTGGGGTGATGGTATGATCTACAGCGATCTTGTATATTGTAGGCAGTTTGCCCAGTTTGTCGTCAAATAAGTCTTTATAGTTGGACAGCATCTGTTGTGTTGGTTCCTCTGTCAAACAGAGTTTGTGGACAGCACGCCCAAAATAAACTAGACCCAGGTTGTGGCATGCATTTATGCCAAGTAGAGTTCCAGAGCTTGGCTGGACGATGTAGAAGAGTAATTTATTTGTGTGCTCATTGACAGTGCACTTCAATTCACCCGGCAGGTGAAGAATTTCCCCTTGGTAAGCATGTAGAGTGGAGGAGTCTTTTTTTCATGATCTCAGTGGTTCTTATCTTGTTGTACTGTTTGAGTGACATGACGTTTACATTGACTCTGGCGCCGGTATCGACTTTAGCAATCAGTGGTTTGTTATTGATTATCATGGTCACCGGAGGATCAATCAGTTTGCCTGGGGAGCGCAGGTTTAGGGAAAGTACGGTAGAGTCAATGTCTGTGTTATCTGAATTGTTCCCGTGGGAAACCTCATCATGCTCTTGGGAATCAGAGTCAGACGGGTCTTGTTGAATCAGGTGCAGCTTCATCCTTGAAGCAGCACTCCCACTAGATCGACGACACCAATTAACAAAGTGGTTGAGTTTCTTGCAATTATAACATACTTTCCCATGGGCAACGCAAAATTGGCTCCCCCTCGGGTGGAAATAGTTAAAGTTAGTGCATCTCGTGGCAGGCACATTTTGATTTTTGCGGGACGCAGTGAGAAATCTTTGAGGAGGATAACTAGCCAGATTCACATTATGTTGTTGTTGAGAGTTTGTGCTATCAAAATCAGCAAGTGGTGCTACCATCTCTGCCATCTGACAAGCATGAATGGCTTGCTCTAAAGTCAGCTCAGTGTTCCGCAGCTATTCGGCTCTTAACTTGCGGCCGCTCATTCCTCCCACAATTTTATCTCGTACTAGCTCATTTGTCAACTCACCAAATCGGCATCGAGAGCTGATGTGTCTCAGATTGTTTTACAGGCTCATCAGCCTGTTGCTGTCGGGCAAAAAATCGCGTTTTCTCGCGGATTCGAGTCAATGGCAGGTCACATAGTTCTTTAAACTTCCTCAGCAGAACTGTCGGGTTGTTGATGGTCTCAGCTGGCACCACTACCAGTCGATTTGCGTCTAGGTGTGCTGGTGCGAATTTAAAAGAGTCGGCACGGATCATTGCCTCCGGACCCGTTAGGTTCAACAGTAACGATGCCTTCAGATCGTCGGGGTCGTTTCGGTGAACGATGCGGATATAATGAGCATAGTCGCATTCAAATATTCGTCATCGCTCGGCAATATCGGAATCAAACACAAGCGGGCTTGGCTTTCGACAAGAGTTTGCCATGTCGTCAAAATCACTCACAAATAAAAATTGATAAACAAAACAAATCGCGGTAAAAATGTAACTTATTTTTGTTGATCCAGGCCAGAAAATGCTCCCATTTTCATAATGGCTGAGTGGTACCCTTAGAGAGGGAGATATGAAATGTGAATGGTATGGAAGAATATAACGGTGATATTGGCATTTGGTTATTAAACCTTTAAACCTTTACCTTGGGCCATAATGATTGAGTCGGCAGAATGGCCAGAGGAGTGGGCTAATTTAACTTCCAGCTTTAATACGTTCAGGTAGTTTTGGATCTTTATAGGTTTTTTCTTTGCATTGCATACATATTAACCTATAAACCAAATACTAATAAATGGGATTCGTAAAAATGGTCAGCATAGACAAGGTCGACTGAAGGGCCAGTTTTCTGCGCTGTGACTGGATTGACTCATCGATGGAAAAGTGTAGAAATGTTGTTGAAAACAATGATTTAGTTTCTTTCAAGAGTGTTTAATTGTCATATGCACTGGGACTGGAATAATGAAATTCTTATAGTAGCTTTCCAAGCACATTAACAGAACACCAAGCAAACAAAATTAATAATGCATAAATTATCAGTTATACTAGGTTATTTTCAGAGCTCTACTAATTACGATACAAAGCAATTCTGCCACAGAAAATATCTTTGACAAATGTTGCTAGCACCTAGGATAAATGGTTTTCAGTTGTAATTGTCAACAGTCAACAATACTTCTTGCATTTCCATGCCTTGAAGCTTTTGGCATCAATGGTTGAACAACTGTGGGTAATTGATAGTGCGTGTGTATTAAAGCAGCAGTGTTCCAAATAAAATGTGAGGAGAAATAAAAACCTGCAAATAATGGAAACTTAAACAAAGCGGAACATTCTGAAAATAGACACCATTATTTATATTTATGAAGCTATTTTCTATAAAGGTTAAAGGCAATAGTAGAATCATTAAGGCAAGTCACCAGTTTGAGATTGTGCCACCTCTATTGCAGAGCAATACAGTCACCTAACTTTTGACATTCATCAACATTATCATTGCTTAGTAGCTGCAGAGTGTACCATCTATAAAATGCACTGTGATGACTCACCTAAGCTACTCTGACAGCACCTTCCCAAGCAATGACCTGTAACTATAAAAAGGACAAGGGCAGAAAGAGTGGACACATGAAACTGCAGATACTGGTTTGCAAAAAAGCCACACAGTGCTGGAGTAGCTGTGGGTCAGACAGCATCTCAGCGGAGCATGGATTAGCGATGTTTTGGGTCAGGACCCTTATTCAATTTCATTGCAACTCCTCAGCAAATGAAGCAAACCTTGCTTGTATTCAGCAAAATCGAGATCTCATTCAGGCATGGTCTGATAAGCGGCGAGCAACATTCTTGCCACAAAAGTACCAGACAATGATCATCTCTTTGTGGGATTCTAATGCCCCTGTCCCACTTAGGAAACCTGAACGGAAGCCTCTGGAGACTTTGCGCCCCACCCAAGGTTTCTGTGCGGTTCCTGGAGGTTTTTGTCAGTCTCCCTAATGGTCGAAAGTGGTTTCCGTTTTAAAAATCAGTAATTTTTTAGTCGAAGCCGGTTGCGATGCTGATTGAAGGTGGTTGCTGGAGGACAAAAACCTCCGGGAACCGCACGGAAACCTTAGGTGGGGCGCAAAGTCTCCAGAGGGTTCCGTTCCAGTTTCCTAAGTGGGACAGGGGCATAAGTGGGACAGGGGCATAACTACCAATCCCAGATATAGAATGGTGTTACCATTGCTGAATGGCCGCTTCATGTTCCATTTACAAAGAGAACAGTTGAACGGTGGAACAATAGCTGTAAATAGTAAGCCAGTCAGGCAGCTGTTGTCAAAAGAGAACATAGAATCATAGAAAATAGGTGCATGAGTAGGCCATTCGGCCCTTCGAGCCTGCACCGCCATTCAATATGACCATGGCTGATCATCCAACTCAGTATCCGGTACCTGCCTTCTCTCCATATCCCCTGATCCCTTTAGCCACAAGGACACCCAGGTCTTGCTGCATCTCCCCTTTTTCTAATCGGCCGCCATTCAGATAGTAGTCTACTTTCCTGTTCTTGCCACCAAAGTGGATAACCTCACAGTCACCTTGCAGCCTCCTAGAATCCTCCTCACAGCTAATACTGCCCCCCAGCTTTGTGTCATCTGCAAACTTGGAGATGTTGCATTCAATTCCCTCGTCCAAATCATTAATATAAATTGTAAATAGCTGGGGTCCCAGCACTGAGCCTTGCGGTAACCCACTAGTCACTGCCTGCCATTCTGAAAAGGACCCGTTTACTCCTACTCTTTGCTTCCTGTCTGCCAGCCAGTTCTCTATTCACATCAATACTGAACCCCCAATACCGTGTGCTTTAAGTGATAATCTCTTATGTGAGACCTTGTCGAAAGCCTTCTGAAAGTCCAGATATAACACATCCACTCGTTCTCCCTTATCCACTCTACGTTACATCCTCGAAAAATTCTATAAGATTCGTCAGACATGATTTACCTTTCATAAATCCATGCTGACTTTGTCCACTGATTTCACCACTTTCCAAATGTACTGCTATCGCATCTTTAATAACTGACCCTAGCATTTTCCCCACTACCGATGTTAGACTAACTGGTCTGTAATTTCCTGTTTTCTCTCTCCCTCTCTTTTTTAAAAAGTGGGGTTACATTAGCTACCCTACAATCCTCAGGAACTACCCCAGAATCTAAAGAGTTTTGAAGAATTATCACTAATGCATCCACTATTTCTGGGGCTACCTCCATCTGTGATGCAGCCTAACTGGCCCTGGGGATTTATCGGCCTTTAATCCATTCAATTTACCTAACGCCACTTCCCGACTAACCTGGATTTCACGCAGTTCCTCCATCTCATTTGACCCCCAGTCCCCTGCTATTTCCAGCAGATTATTTATGTCTTTCTTAGATTATTTATGTCTTTCTTAGTGAAGACAGAACCAAAGTAGTTATACAATTGGACTGCCATGTCCTTGTTCCCCATGATCAATTCACCTGTTTCTGACTGCAAGGGACCTATTTGTTTTAACTAATCTTTTTTTCTTCACTTATATATAAAAGCTTTTGCAGTCAGTTTTTATGTTCCCTGAAGTAGAACAAGTCTACATTCTGCGTCGATGATCTTTCTTGAGAACCGCTGTGTATATTGTAAACATTTTCTGTTTTCATGTTGGGTGTCCAGTATAGTGCATATTGTTTCATGATGTTTTTATATTTTTGGTTTTAAATGTTAGTATTATTGTCTCTCATTGTTTTGTAATCTAGTTTGCCTCTAACTTGACTCTTGTCATTCTTTTATTCCCTATCATTCCCTTGATTCATCCCAAAACCTAAAAACGAATTGCTTGAACACATCATCTATTGGTCTCTTAGTACTCCACAGTCCAGTTACTCTCACTGTCTCATCAGCAGCTTGTCTTTCTAACAACCTGTATCACAAATAATCTTTGAGGTGAAGGGTAATTATCTAATGACCAGAGAATGATAGGAGATGCTTCAGCAAATGAGGGTCAAATATTGTACATTTTATATATTTCATGCTGCTTTGGCTTTGCTTAATTTATCTTTTGTTTTTCTTTTTAGTATCAATGAAAAATATTGGAGAAAAAGGTACGTTTTTAATTTAAAGTTGTTTATCAAATAAGATTCAATGACAATTAGAGAGCAACTCTAATATTAAGCTGAGACACTTAGTAGGAATGGGGCGAATGCAAGTCACAGTTATTAGTTTGGAAACTCATTGTGTGAAAGAAAATAATTAAGACCTTCTCCCCGTATCCCCTGACTCTGCTATCTTTAAGACACTATCTAGCTCTCTCTATGTAGATTTGTATTTATTTAATCTGCAGTTCAATTTTATATTTTCAATGCTGGTATTGAAAACAAAATGTCACAAGGTCATAAGGAATAAGAGTAGAATTAGGCCATTCAGTCCATCAAGCCTATTCTGCCTTCATTCATGGCTGATCTATCTCTCCCTCCAAACCCCATTCCCCTGCCTCCTCCCCATAACCTCTGACACCTATACTAATCAGGAATTTATCTATCTCTGCCTTAAAAATATCCACTGACGGCCCCCCTTCTGTGGCAAAGAATTCCACAGATTCACCACCCTCTGACTAAAGAAATTTCTGCTCATCTTGTTCCTAAAAGAACGTTCTTTAATTCTGAGGCTATGACATCTAGTCCTAGACTTTCCCACTAGTGGAAACATCCTCAACACATCCACTCTATCCAAGCCTTTCACTATTCTGTATGTTTCAATGAGGTCCCCCCTCATTCTTCTAAAATCCAGTGAGTACAGGCTCAGTGCTGACAAATGCTCAGCATAGGTTAAACTACTAATTCGTGGGATAATTCTTGTAAACCACCTCTGGACCCTCTCCAGAACCAGTCATATATGGTGCCAATAATTGCTCACAATATCCAGAATGCGGCCATACCTGCACCTTATAGACCCTCAATATTACATCCCTGTTTTTATATACAAGCCCTCTTAGAAATAAAATGCTAGCATTGAGTTTGCTTTCTTTACTACCAATTCGATTTGCAGATTAACAGTTTGGGAATCCTGCTCCATCACCTCCTAGTCCCTTTGCACCTCCGATTTCTGGATTCTCATCCCATTGAGAAAATAGTCTACATCTTTATTCCTACTACAAAAATGCATGACTCCACACTTTGCTACACTACATTCCATCTGTCACTTCTCTGCCCACGCTCCAAACCTCTCAAAGTCCTATTGCAGAGTTCCTGCTTTCTCTACACTACCTACCATTCCACCTATGTTCGTATAATTCGCAAACTTTGCCACAAAGCCTTCAATCCCCTGGTCCAAATCATTGTATACAACGTGAAGAGTAGCGGCCCCACACTGACACTCCTCTGGAACTCCGCTAGTCACTGGCAGCCAACCAGGAAAAGCTCCCTTTATTGCTACTTTTTGTCTTCAGCCATCCAGCCAACCTGCTGTCCATGCTCATATCTCCCCCTTGATACCGTGGGCTCTTATCTTTTTTAGCAGCATCACTTGTGGCACCTTATCAAAGGCTTTCTGAAAATCTAAGTAAACAACATCTACTGACTCTCCTTTGTCTGTCCTGCTATTTACTTCTTCAAAGAATTCCAGCAAAGAAGTCAAGCTAGACCTCCCCTTCACAAAGCCATGCTGACCAGCCTATTTCTTCTAAGTGAACTTCTAAGGACTCCGTAACCTCATCCTTTATAATGGACTCCACAATCTTACCAACCACTGAAGTCAGACTAACCGGTTTATAGTTCCCACTTTTTGTGCAGCGGATAATATTGGCAATTTTCCATTCATCTGGGCCCACTCCTGACTAGTGATTCATGAAATATCACAATCAATGCCTCCACAATCTCTAAAGCCACCTCTTTCAGAACCCTAGGGTGCAGTCCATCCATCCCAGGTGACTTATCCACCTTCAGCTTCCCAAGCATCTTCTCCCTGGTAATAGCCACTCCACTAACTTCCACCCTCTGACTCTCTTGAATTTCAGGCACACTGCTGGTGTCTTCTACTGTGAAAACTGATGCAAAAAAGTTATTCAACTCCTCTGCCATAACTTCATTGCTGTTAATTGTTTATTAAAATATAGTTATTATTATGCCTTGGTGTGCCAGATTTAATCTTGAATCAAATTTGCCCAGTTGATTTCATAATAATATAAAGTTGAAGGACTGGCTCACTATTTAAATTCATGCACAAAAATGTATATGATTTTTTTTGTAATCTCCTTTCTTCCAGTTGTCTGTCTAGTATTCTACCATCTGCTTTTCATCATGTTTGTGTGGTCATACTGGAAAACCATCTTTACAAAACCAATGAATCCGACGAAAGAGGTAAGCATGAAGGCAGAATATTTTTTGTTTGAAAAGGTTTGTACATATGTTTGTCAATTTATCTTTCCATTTTACGAACTGTTTACATAATAAAAAGGTGCACATTTTGGTATTTTGGTGTGTTTCAATGATGGAGCTATTCCTGATTTTTGCTCTAATTCCATCAGTGTTCCAGATAGTACCCTTGGCAGTGTTTTCAGGAATTAGCTCCATATTACACTACAATGCAGCTAATTAGTGTAAACTAGGAATTGGACCGGTGGCTTCCAGGGAGTGCCATAAAGGAAGAGTACTTTACTGTGCAATAGTGTCAAGGATTCTGTGAGCCAGGTAATCTTTTCTAATATTTGGTATGAAGTGGCAACATCCAACGCAAGGAGTTCCCATCTCTTGTATGTTATCAATAGATTAGATTTAATGACAAAAAACATTCCTTCCAAAGTGAGCCATAGTAGTGAAGTGCATGGATGAAAACAGGAGACTGTTTTTGAAAGGAGAACCTGGTAACCCATGTGACCATGTAACATTTGGCTTTCTGGTCTCTGGAAATAAATGGGCACTGAAGATCTATTGGCAAAGCCAACCTTTAGTTCCATTCATATTATAGGACTGCCTTTTGGCCTTTCAACCTATGAGCAGTTTAAGAGTTCTCCATTTAAGTTCTCCAAGAACAGATCATAGCACCAGGAAGTAGCCCTCCAGTTTTTTTTCTCTCACCATTAGGACATTCGATCCAATTTGTGGTCCCAGCCTCAAAGACAGATGTGTAGAGCAATTTGTTCTTTCCACGCACTATTAAAGCATGGAATAATCTCCACCAAGCCACGGTTGCCCAGCCAGATGCAACTAAATTAAAAATGGCACTTTCTTCCCAATAACCCTCTCTGGCTAAACTCCTCCCTTCACCACCTCCAGTTTAAATTCAAGTTGGAATATTTTGGAGGACCAAGTAACCAAGAACCAAGAACCATTAACCGCAGCATTTAACCAGAGTTACCACTTGCAGGGAATGTAGCTTTTCCATGACTGCTACACGTTAATGCAACAGGAAATCAGCTCAAAGGATCTGTTGCGGCAATCAGTGAGGAGCGCTCCCTTTAACAATCTGTAGGTTTGATTTTTGAAAAGCTTTGTTTCAATTGAGCCTAATAAATAACTTAACTGGCAATTGTCAGCTGCACTGTTTCTCGGCCAGATGTGGTTTATTGACAGAAAACATCATGAACAGTTTGTTAGGTTATTTATCAAGAATGTATTTTTTAAATACAATGTTAGGCAAGATCTTGATTTATTTTTCATGTTACCTTATAGAGTATCAAAGCTCTTTTGTTTTACAGCTGAAAAAGTTAAATCAGACCAATATGCCTTTGTAAACCTTTTGGAAAGTATACGACATTTCACTTAAGGAGATATTTGGACAGATGACCAAACGTTTGGTTAACCATTTTGGTTTTGGCACAGTTTCAAAAGAGAAAAGACAGGGAAAAGATTTAGTGTGAGAATTACAGAAATTTAGGCCCTGCAGCTGAAATCACAACTATAAACTAGCAATGTTACAAAACTTTGAGATTTTAAAAATCAAGTCTGCAAATAAAGTCTGCAAAAAATCCCATCAGATAAAAAGAAGTTTAATTTGACACCTAATTTACTTTCATATCTTCAGTATTAAAAAAGGTATGGCCATTTTCATACTCGGAAATTAGCATCTTGTTCCCCATTGACTTAACTCAAAAGCTGTGATCAAGGACAGTCAAAAGCCCATAACTTTCTTAAAAATTAAGAGAACTCAATGAAATTTTCAGTTATTATAGATTGAAGCATTCTGAACCAAATATGAAACAATCTTACTTGGATGACCTGAAATTAAAGCATATAATTAGTTAGTTACCTAATTGTAGCTAAAATTCAAAATTCAATTACTAGATCTAAACATCAATCCATTTCTAAAAAAGAGAAAAACATGTTTAAATTGCCAAAGTGTCCAAATAACATTCACACAATAATTCACAATATAACATGATTTTTAAATCTCATTTTCATGAATTTATAGGCCAAATTGAAGGAATTTAGTGTTTAATTCCTGTAAATGAATGGCCATTTAAATCAACTTACTAGTGGGTTTTAGTGGAATGCAGTGGATTAGAATGTTGCGGTTTGCGGTGAAGTCGGCAGGGAAAATACTGCCGGTTCGTATCTTTTTTTTGTCCCCATTTCGCAACATGAAAATGTGATTAAATGCTTCCTAAGAAGCATGTTTTTATGTAAAAATAAACTTTGTACTTTATTTTCTCCCCTACGTAAAATCCTTCCCGTTGTCGGCGCTCACGGCTTTAGAAGATGATTTTTAAATTACTCTAGCTAATAAATAATCTAGCGTAATTTAAAAATACCTTCGTAAATCAAATGTCGGAGCGATTTTTCTTCAGCAACAAAACCCCCTGACATGGATCGATTTGCCCTGTCTGTAAAAAAACGGCACTTTAAACACGCCCCCCTCTGAAAGCCGCCAAAGTCACGCACAAGGGGAGGGCCGAACTGCAGCGCTGCCCAAGGTAAGTTTTGTAACATACCTGTATAAACGGAGAAGCATTTAGGTTAGGAGTAGACCAGAATTAATGGAGCCCAGATATTTAATGCTCACTTAATTAACTGCATTGTAACTAATTAATATCAAATATACATTTCACTTTTCTACTCGTACTACACACCTCTGCCAATAATTTCACCAGTTAGTTTTCCCTTTCACTTTTGTTGATCATTGATATAGATTTTGTGTAATATGCTAACTTTTGCCCACTCTTATGCAATCATATGCATAAATCAAGTTGTGTATTGAATTCCCACTAAGCATATGAATCATAGACAATGGATCTTAGCTTTTCCATGGTTTTGCTTAAAAGTCTAATGACATTTTTTGTCATATTTATTTTGTACATTAAAAAGCTGTAATTTCAGAATTCTGTTTCTATAATCTGCATATTTTTATTTTAATGTAATTGTGTCCCTTTTACTTTGTCTCTAATTAGTTATTTTTAATTTTATCTGCTTAATTTTCTTTGATTTAGTGATTGAGTGTATTGAATTTATACATTGAGCTGGGTGCCAGTGTGAACAGTGAGGAGGATGCTATGAGGATACAGGGTGACTTGGACAGGTTGCGTGAGTGGGCAGATGCATGGCAGATTCAGTTTAATGTGGATAAATGTGAGGTTATCCACTTTGGTGACAAAAACAGGAAGGCAGATTATTATCTGAATGGTGTCAAGATGGGAAAAGGGGAAGTACAATGAGATCTGGGGGTCAGTCAGTCACTGAAAGTAAGCATGCAGGTACAGCAGGCAGTGAAGAAAGCTAATGGGATGTTGGCCTTTATCACATGAGCAGTTGAATATAGGAGCAAAGAGCTCCTTCTGCAGTTGTACAGTTGTACTGAGACCACACCTGGAGTATTGTGTGCAGCTTTGGTCTCCAAATTTGAGGAAGGACGTTATTGCTATTTAGGAAGGTAGGTTAATAGACAATAGACAATCGGTGCAGGAGTAGGCTATTTGTCCCTTCGAGCCAGCACCGCCATTCAATGTGATCAGGGCTGATCATCGCCAATACGTACCCCATTCCTGCCTTCTCCCCATATCCCCTGACTCCGCTAATTTTAAGAGCCCTATCTAGCTCTCTCTTGAAAGCATCCAGAGAACCTGCCTCCACCGCCCTCTGAGGCAGAGAATTCCACAGACTCGCCACTCTCTGTGAGAAAAAGTGTTTCCTCATCTCCGTTCTAAATGGCTTGCTCCTTATTCTTAAACTGTGGCCCCTGGTTCTGGACTCCCCCAACATCGGGAACATGTTTCCTGCCTCTAGCGTGTCCAAGCCCTTAACAATCTTATATGTTTCAATGAGATATCCTCTCATCCTTCTAAACTCCAGAGTGTACTAGTCCAGCTGTTCTATTCTCTCAGTTCATGAGATTAATTCCCGGGATGGCGGGACAGTCATATGTTGATAGAAAGGAGCGATTGGGCTTGTACACACTGGAATTTAGAAGGATGAGAGGGGATCTTAGGGGACGATGTTGCAGAGTCCTTTGTGCATTGCTGTGTGCATCTTGCACATGGAGCTGGTTATATTAGTTCTCCAACAACTACCATTACTTTTTGGACATCACACTAGAAATGCCAACAAATATTGTCCATGCCTCCTCCTGAAATACGGGGAGGCACATTGAAATAAGTAATTGTGACATAAATAGTTAATTAAGTTAATAAAGATGACCAGTTTATACATGCTTTATAAATTCTCTGAATATGAACATTGAATTCATAGAACTATTTCTCAGAATTACTGCTATGTCATTCAGAATAAGATTTCTTAAAATACTGCAGAGCACAAGCTGCAACGGAGATTGAAACCAAATTGATCCACTTAAGTTATTCTGAGGTGATAGGAATTTAGATTCTTAAATACATTTTTTATTACTATTATTATCCACAGTTCCACCTTTCATACACAGACCGGGAACAAATAGAGCGTGGGGATAGGGGTGAAAGTCAGCAGGAAGTCTTCAGACGAATGGCCAAGGAATTGCCCATCTACACAAGAACTTTATCTGGAGGTAAAAATCAAATTAATATTGGCAATGTTCTGCTAGACATACTTGGGTCTGATTGCATTCTGATATCAAAGATGCTGTTTGATTAAACCGCACTTATGGCTGAAAGCTATTACAGCAATTCTTCTAGAAATTAATAAAGGCAGAAAATGATGGAAATATTCTGCAGGATACACAGCCTCAAAGAAGAGAGAAGCATGAAATGATTGCAGGGGAAAGTACCTGGGGAAGAGGTAGTTTGGGTGCGTAAGAATGTGAACCAGGAAGTTGCGGAAGGAGCGGTCTCTGCGGAAAGCAAAAAGGGGTGGGGATGGGAAGTTGTGGCTGGTGGTGGATTTGTAACACCAGCCCTTATACCTCCTCCCTCACGTACATCCAGGGACCAGCTGTCCTTCCAGGTGAGAAAGGTGGATTTACGAAAGGTAAATCATGTCTGACAAATCTGATAGAATTTTTCGAGGATGTAACTAGTAGAGTGGATAAGGGAGAACCAGTGGATGTGTTATATCTAGACTTTCAGAAGGCTTTCGACAAGGTCCCGCATAAGAGATTAGCATACAAACTTAAAGCACACGGTATTGGGGGTTCAGTATTGATGTGGATAGAGAACTGGCTAGCAGACAGGAGGCAAAGGGTAGGAGTAAACGGGTCCTTTTCAGAATGGCAGGCAGTGACTAGTGGGGTGCCGCAAGGCTCAGTGCTGGGACCCCAGCTATTTACAATATATATTAATGATTTGGACGAGGGAATTCAATGCAACATCTCCAAATTTGCAGATGATACCAAGCTGGGGGGTATAGTTAGGTGTGAGGAGGATGCTTGGAGGCTGCAGGGTGATTTGGATAGGCTGAGTGAATGGGCAGATGCATGGCAGATGCAGTACAATGTGGATAAATGTGAGGTTATCCACTTTGGTGGCAAAAACATGAGGGTAGACTATTATCTGAATGGTAGCAGATTAGGTAAGGGGGAGATGCAACGAGACCTGGGTGTCATGGTACACCAGTCATTGAAAGTAGGCATGCAGGTGCAGCAGGCAGTGAAGAAAGCAAATGGTATGTTAGCATTCATAGCGAAAGGATTTGAGTATAGGAGCAGGGAGGTTCTACTGCAGTTGTACAGGGTTTTGGTGAGGCCACACCTGGAGTACTGCGTACAGTTTTGGTCTCCAAATCTGAGGAAAGACATCCTTGCCATAGAGGGGGTACAGAGAAGATTCACCAGACTGATTCCTGGGATGTCAGGACTTTCATATGAGGAAAGATTGGATAGACTCGGTTTGTACTCGATGGAATTTAGAAGATTGAGGGGGGATCTTATAGAAACCTACAAAATTCTTAAGGGGTTGGACAAGCTAGATGCTGGAAGATTGTTCCCGATGTTGGGGGAGTCCAGAACAAGGGGTCACAGTCTAAGGATAAGGGGGAATTCCTTTAGGACCGAAATGAGGAAAACATTCTTTACACAGAGAGTGGTGAGTCTCTGGAATTCTCTGCCACAGAAAGTAGTTGAGGCCAGTTCATTGGCTATATTTAAGAGGGCGTTAGATGTGGCACTTGTGGCTAAAGGGATCAGGGGGTATGGAGAGAAGGCAGGTACGGGATACTGAGTTGGATGATCAGCCATGATCACATTGAATGGCGGTGCAGGCTCGAAGGGCCGAATGGCCTACTCCTGCACCTATTTTCTATGTTTCTATGTGAGAAAGAGGTTCACGTTCACCTCCATCTAACCTCATCTACTGCATGTGGCCTCCTGTACATCAGCGAGACCAAGCGCAGAAACAGCAAACACTTGCACTTGATCCGGCAAGCCCTGCTAGATTTCCCAGTTGCTAACCATTCCCATTCCCGTACTGACCTTTTTGTCATGGGCATCCAGCATTGACAGAATGAGGCCACACACAAGCTGGATGAGCAGCACCTCGTATGCCGCTGAGTAGCTTATAACCAAATGGTATAAATATGGACCATCAATTTTAGGTAACTAACCTTAATCGGAACCTGGGGAATAACTTTTGCACAAAGGGTGATGGGTTTATGGGACGAGCTGTTGGAGGAGGTAGTTGAGGCAGGTACTATCGCAATGTTTAAGAAACATTCAGACAGGTACATGGATAGGATAGATTTAGAG
Source organism: Raja brachyura (assembly GCA_963514005.1). The sequence goes on along the minus strand of OY740781.1, from coordinate 73,846,044 downwards.
GGATATGGGCCAAACACAGGTAGGTGGGAGTAGTGTAGATGGGACATGTTGGTCGGAGTGAGCAAGATGGGCCGGAAGGTCTGTTTTCAAGCTGTATGACTTTATGACTTAAGTGTGAAAATATATCTGCAGTGTTAAGATAAGTCATACAGCTTGGATCACAATTATCTCTCGCTTTGTAATTACAAAATGGAACGCTAGCTTTCAAGTGTTTAATATGAAATTCCTTTATCCCCTATTTTACTAGGTGTAATCAATGAATGAAGATTTAATCCATTCATCATTTGAAAATCAAAATTTGTTAAAATACGTAATCAGATGCTTGTATCAACAGTGTAATTTCAATGCCCTTTTCTGATTGATCACATTGAATAAATGGATTAATGTAATTTAGCATATCTACAGTATCATCTTTGTCCAGATTTTTGTCCCATATATTTATGTATAGCATTGTTTCCAAAGCAATTCGATACTGCGATAGATGTCAACTTGTGAAGCCAGATCGCTGTCATCACTGCTCAGTCTGTGACAAGTAAGCATTTATTCACTCTACCATGATGTGCCAAACTGTTCAATGCTTTCTTTGTTGAACTTACCTTAACTCTTTTATCCATGACATGTTACATTGTTGTCACATATGTTGGTGTGAATACAGCTTTATAAAGCAACTCTAAGCTGCCATGATTATTATTATAACATAACCTTTTTTGATGCACGATACCATAATAATTATGTGTCTTTCTTAGATTATATATTTATTTATATATTTAATGTTTGGAGCCTTTTCTACATGTTACCGTTCAGGTGGACTGATGCCGTTTAGGAATAGAAATCTGCCATTGTAAGATATATGGAACACGCTGCCAGACAAGGTGGTTGAGACAGACAGCATTTAAAAGACACATGGACAGGTTCATGGAAAGGAAAGGTTTAGCGGTTTATGGGTGAAAAGCAGGCAAATAATAATAAATTCCTAGGGCAACTTAGCCTTTGCTTCAGAAGACATGGATGGAACAGTGACGCAGCTGTTCAGTTGCTGCCTTGCAGCGCCAGAGAGCCAGGTTTGAACCTGACTACAGGCGCTGTCTGTACAGAGTTTGTGCGTTCTCCCCGTGACCTGCGTAGGTTTTCTCCGGGAGCACCGGTTTCCTCCCACACTAAAGAATGCAGGTTTGTAGATTAATTGGCTTCTGTAAATTGTAAATTGTCCCTAGTGTGTAGGATGGAGCTAGTGTATGGGGTGATCGCAGGTCGGTATGGCCTCAGTGCACTGAAGGGTCTGTTTCCATGTTGTACCTCTAAACATGTCTAAACATGTAATCAAATACTTCTCATTAATAATTCTAACCTCCTTGACATGCAACGGATATGTTTTTTAAACATTGTGAGGGATCTAAGACTTGTCATGATTTGAGATATTCATAACCCATTTGTTTGTACAACTGTTATGGGATGCCAAACAACTTTGTCTCCTGTCCAGATTTCTCTGCAAATTTGATAGGGGGAGTATGTGGGAAAGTGGATAAGGTACAGAACCACCTGTAATAATAAACGAGAGAGGAAGCTTCAGGGCTCCTAGTTCTTATATTGGTCCACTAAAACACTATAATTTAGCACCTGATTAAGCACACTGATGAAGCCTCACATGGTGAGGCCCAATTTAAGTGTTACTGTCAGTGACTGAAATTTCCACCTGACTTAAAAATGTAGGCAATGGTCATTGATTTATGGGGTTTTATGAAATCTTACATTTAATTATACCTTGTATTCAACAGGTGCATTTTGAAGATGGACCATCACTGTCCCTGGTATGTAAAATTGTGTATTTTCTGTGTTTAACCTCAAACTAGTTGCTTCATCAAATATTATGGCTTCAGATAATCTAAATTTCTCACAATATGTTTTACATATTTTGGGATGAAAAATTATTAACTGTTTCCTCTCCCTGGTATTGGTCCCCTCCTTTATTAAACAGCCATCAGCACTCACCACCTCAAAAACAGTAAATCCTTCAGTTCTTGCAAAACACCTTCTAGTCTCCAAAGTCTAAAGTTACTGATCATGTTGCTCCTTTCCAAATTCATAACAACCTTTCTGAATGAATCGTATCCAGCCAGCTTTCTGGGCTTGCTACAGCACAGAAATAACTCTAGTCAAGGTTACAACCTCTCGCCTCATTGGTATGTTGATCCACAGCAATCCTCTCCAATGCCTCTCCTTCATCAGATGAGGCTGCACTTGCGTGTTTTCTCTCTCAAATCTCCAGTTGTAAACAGAAAATTCACTTCAAAGACTTCACCACAACTACACTGAAACTGCAGTTCCCTCAGGGTCAATGTTGTGTGTTCACCTATTTTTATTTTCATATCTTTCCTTAGTGTCATAGAGATTTGATACCAAATTATACACCTACATGTACACAGATGTATATTTCAGATTTACCACATCATGACATAGAAACATAGAAATTAGGTGCTGGAGTAGGCCATTCGGCCCTTCGAGCCTGCACCGCCATTCAATATGATCATGGCTGACCATCCAACTCAGTATCCCGTACCTGCCTTCTCTCCATACCCTCTGATCCCCTTAGCCACAAGGGCCACATCTAACTCCCTCTTAAATATAGCCAATGAACTGGCCTCAACTACCCTCTGTGGCAGAGAGTTCCAGAGACCCACCACTCTCTGTGTGAAAAAATTCCTTCGCATCTCGGTCTTAAAGGATTTCCCCCTTATCCTTAAGCTGTGACCCCTTGTCCTGGACCTCCCCAACATCGGGAACAATCTTCCTGCATCTAGCCTGTCCAACCCCTTAAGAATTTTGTAAGTTTCTATAAGATCCCCTCTCAATCTCCTAAATTCTAGAGAGTATAAACCGAGTCTATGCAGTCTTTGTTCATAAGACAGTCCTGACATCCCAGGAATCAGTTTGGTGAACCTTCTCTGCACTCCCTCTATGGCAATAATGTCCTTCCTCAGATTTGGAGACCAGAACTGTACGCAATACTCCAGGTGTGGCCTCACCAAGACCCTATACAACTGAAGTAGAACCTCCCTGCTCCTATACTCAAATCCTTTTGCTATGAAAGCTAACATACCATTCGCTTTCTTCACTGTACCTGCATGCCTACTTTCAATGACTGGTGTACCATGACACCCAGGTCGCGCTACATCTCCCCTTTTCCTAATCGGCCTCCATTTAGATAATAGTCTGTTTTCCTATTTTTGCCACCAAAGTGGATAACGTCACATTTATCCACATTATACTGCATCTGCCAAATATTTGCCCACTCACCCAGCCTATCCAAGTCACCTTGCAGTCTCCTAGCATCCTCCTCACAGCTAACACTGCCCCCCAGCTTAGTGTCATCCGCAAACCTGGAGATATTGCCTTCAATTCCCTCATCCAGATCATTTATGTATATTGTAAATAGCTGGGGTCCCAGCACTGAGCCTTGCGGTACCCCACTAGTCACTGCCTGCCATTGTGAAAACGACCCGTTTACTCCTACTCGTTGCTTCCTGTTTGCCAGCCAGTTCTCTATCCACATCAATACTGAACCCCCAATGCCGTATGCTTTAAGCTTATATACTAATCTCTTGTGTGGGACCTTGTCGAAAGCCTTCTGGAATCCAGATACACCTCATCCACTGGTTCTCCCCTATCCACGCTACTAGTTACATCCTCGAAAAATTCCACAAGATTCGTCAGACATGATTTACCTTTCGTAAATCCATGCTGACTTTGTCCAATGATTTCACCACTTTCCAAATGTGCTGCTATCCCATCTTTAATAACTGACTCTAGCATTTTCCCCACTACCGATGTTAGACTAACTGGTCTGTAATTCCCCATTTTCTCTCTCCCCCCCTTCTTAAAAAGAGGGGTTACGTTTGCTACCCGCCAATCCTCAGGAACTACTCCAGAATCTAAAGAGTTTTGAAAGATTATCACTAATGCATCCACTATTTCTGGAGCTACTTCCTTAAGTACTCTGGGATGCAGCCTATCTGGCCCTGGGGATTTATCGGCCTTTAATCCATTCAATTTACCCAACACCACTTCCCGACTAACCTGTATTTCACTTAAGTACTTCTTTGACCCGCGGTCCCCTGCTATTTCCGGCAGATTATTTATGTCTTCCTTAGTGAAGACGGAACCAAAGTAGTTATTCAATTGGTCTGCCATATCCTTGTTCCCCATGATCAACTCACCTGTTTCTGACTGCAAGGGACCTACATTTGTTTTAACTAATCTCTTTCTCTTCACATATCTATAAAAACCTTTGCAGTCAGTTTTTATGTTCCCTGCCAGTTTCTTTCATAATCTATTTTTCCTTTCCTAATCAAGCACTTTGTCCTTCTCTGCTGGTCTCTGAATTTCTCCCAGTCCTATGGTATGCTGCTTTTTCTGGCTACTTTGTACGCATCATCCTTTGCTTTGATACTATCCCTGATTTCCCTTGTTATCCACGGATGCACTACCTTCCCTGATCTATTCTTTTGCCAAATTGGGATGAACAATTTTTGTAGTTCATCCATGCAGTCTTTAAATGTCTTCCATTATGTATCCACCGTCAACCCTTTTAGAATTGTTTGCCAGTCAATCTTGGCCAATTCACGTCTCATACCCTCAAAGTTACCTTTCCTTAAGTTCAGAACCATTGTTTCTGAATTAACAATGTCACTCTCCATCCTAATGAAGAACTCGACCATATTATGGTCACTCTTGCCCAAGGGGGCACGCACAATAAGACTGCTAACTAACCCTTCCTCATTACTCAATACCCAGTCTAAAATAGCCTGCTCTCTCGTTGGTTCCTCTACATGTTGATTTAGATAACTATCCCGCATACTTTCCAAAAAATCCTCTTCCTCAGCGCCCCTGCCAATTTGATTCACCCAATCCATATGTAGATTGAAGTCACCCATTATAACTGTTTTGCCTTTGTCGCACGCATTTCTAATTTCCTGTTTGATACCATCCCCAACTTCACTACTGCTGTTACGTGGCCTGTACAGAACTCCCACTAGCGTTTTCTGCCCCTTAGTGTTTCGCAGCTCTACCCATACCGATTCCACATGCTCCAAGCTAATGTCCTTCCTTTCCATTGCGTTAATCTCCTCTCTAACCAGCAACGCTACCCTACCTTCTTTTCCTTTCTCTCTATCCCTCCTGAATATTGAATATTCTCGCTATGAAAGACCTCGCTCTATCCTTCTACATTCTCAGTTGTCAGATTGCTTGCTTAACCTCTATCCCTGGGAAACTAAACCATTTATCCCACATGACAAATTGCATTCTCCTGCATTGATTCCATTTAACTCTCTGGACATTCTTTCTGACTGAACAAGATCGCTTGAAAACTTGACATTCTACTTGGTACACTGCTGAGCCTAGTACTTTGCAAAAGCTACGACAGGACCAAAGTAATTCCCAGCTGGTTATATAACCTTTAAATAGTTTTTCTTGCATTGCTTTAGAGATGCATGTAGTTTCTTGTTCGGAATTTCAGTGAATGTGGGCTTGATATTTGGGGAGCGATATAGTTTGATAGTGGAGTCAACCGTAGAGTCTTTAGGTTGGAGCTCAGGAAAAGGGAATGAAATACTGGAAACTGGAAGGAATGGGAGTTATTGCAAGATTCTGGGGAAAGTTGCATTTGCCAGTTGTTAGGGTGCTGGATGATTGAGGGCAGGAGGTTGGTCAGATGAAAGGGGAGTGGGGGTGGTGATCATCTGATTGTAACAGGGAGGAGTGCTCAGTGTCAGCAATAGGTTTCCTTGAGGGTCCTGGGGAACACTCCTGATCATTTTATCTCATATCAGATACTCAAAATATCACCACCTGCATGTTGACCTAATTATTCCCATGAAATCATTATCAATAGCCGTTTGGGTACCTGGTTTAAATATTACAACAAGGTCTGTCACCTCCGAGTTGCCACCGCTCCAACACAGGGTATACGCAACAAACAACTGCCAGAACAACCACAAATCGCATACAGGGCAGTTGAAATTGCCTTTTACATTCTTTAATTTTTTCCCTATTCCCAGCCTTCATCCATATGTTGTGAAAAATTGTAACATCTACCTCCTCTTTCTTCTCTTCCTTCTGGAAGAGAACACAGAAGCAATAGACAATAGGTGCAGGAGTAGGCCATTCTGCCCTTCGAGCCAGCACCGCCATTCAATGTGATCATGGCTGATCATCCCCAATCAGTACCCCGTTCCTGCCTTCTCCCCATATCCCCTGACTGCTATTTTTTAGAGCCCTATTTAGCTCTCTTGAAAGCATCCAGAGAACCTGCCTCCACCGCCCTCCGAGGCAGAGAATTCCACAGACTCACCACTCTCTGTGAGAAAAAGTGTTTCCTCGTCTCTATTCTAAATGGCTTACACCTTATTCTTAAACTGTGGCCCCTGGTTCTGGACTCCCCCAACATCGGGAACATGTTTCCTGCCTCTAGGGTGTCCAAGCCCTTAACAATCTTATATGTTTCAATGAGATATCCTCTCATCCTTCTAAACTCCAGAGTGTACAAGCCCAGCTGCTCCATTCTCTCAGCATATGACAGTTTCGCCATCCTGGGAATTAACCGTGTAAACCTAGGCTGCACTCCCTCAATAGCAAGAATGTCCTTCCTCAAATTAGGGGACCAAAACTGCACACAATACTCCAGGTGTGGTCTCACTAGGGCTCTGTACAACTGCAGGACCTCTTTGCTCCTATACTCAACTCCTCTTGTTATAAAGGCCAACATGCCATTCGCTTTCTTCACTGCCTGCTGCACCTGCATGCTTACTTTCATAGACTGATGTACAAGGACGCCCAGATACCGTTGTACTTCCCCTTTTCCCAAATTTAGACGCCATTGAGATAGTAATCAGCCTTCCTGTTTTTGCTACCAAAGTGGATAACCTCATATTTATCCGCATTAAACTTCATCTGCCATGCATCTGCCCACTCCCCCAACCTGTCCAAGTCACCCTGCATTCTCATAGCATCCTCCTCGCAGTTCACACTGCCACACAGCTTTGTGTCATCTGCAAATTTGCTAATGTTACTTTGAAAGTAACATTTAAAACTTAGAAGCAGTCATAACTCTGACCGATGATGGTAGCAGTATGCCGTATGCAGATATGCAAGGTTGGACACAAATCATCAGTCAAATAAAAGATCTGCAGCATTCTGCTGAAATCTTAAAACACAAAGTGCTAGCGTAACTCATGGGTCAAGCAGCATCTTCAGAGACCATGGATAGGTTATGTTTCGGGTTGGGACCCTTTTTCAGACTCAATGGAGAGGTCAAAATATAGAAACAAGAAATGCAGATGCTAGTTTAAGACTAGCTAGAGATGCTGTTTGACATTCCTTTTGTGTGAACCATTCTTTGTTTCTGCTGTACTTTTAGTTTGCCCTGGAACTATTACAATTTTTCATTGATAAACATGAAAAACTACTGCATTACAAACACCATTATTACTGATGCATTACAAACAAAACATTACTTAAGAAGAAGGGTCTCAACCCGAAACGTCGTCTATTCCTTCTTTCCATGGATGCTGCCTCACCCGCTGAGTTTCTCCAGCATTTTTATCTACCTCCTATTACTATAGAAGAAGTATCCCATATGTGATGTTTTTAGTAATTCTTAGACAAAGTCGATGTTAAGGATTAGTTCAAGGTCATACAATGAATTGAGGACTTTTCACGTTGTATCGAAGTTGATAGGGCCTCACACGTTGACTCATGTGTCATCCGTCTGTTTTGCCTCACCTATTTTTCTTTCCTTGCATTTCAGTAATTTGTTCATTCTTTAGTGACCAGCATCCTGATTTTTTTTCTTTATAAGAATATAATTTTTACGAAGGATAACATTTTACTTGTTTCCAGGGTGAACAACTGCGTTGGTTTCTCCAACTACAAGTTTTTCTTCCTTTTCTTGGCTTACTCACTGCTTTACTGTGTATTTATCGTGGCTACCGATCTGCAGTATTTTATCAAGTTTTGGATGGTAAGTTTAACATGTCTGCCTGTGTACTCTAGAAAAGGATGGTATTTTTCTGGGAAATAACTGTTCACACAATCTAATTGATTGTACGATTAAATTTCAAGAGATAAAGCTCAGAATATTACAGGTCATTTACTTGTTAAAACTGTAAATTAAATGGATGAAACAGTCAATTACTTAGCCATCATTCTAGTGTGGTTTTGAATTTAAATGCATATTTTTCTTTCTACCTAAATAAATTAGAACCAATCCAGAGATTAAAACTCCTTAAGAAATTTTAGATCTGTACAGAAATCTGTTGATAATTTACAAATTAAAGTGCAAAAGGAAAGGAGATTTTAGATAAAAGCACTAAAATGAAAAGTAGATAAAATGTTTTCATAACATTTGCTGATTTATTTTGATATACAGTAAACTGAAACTTTTCACACAGCCAACTTCCAGAAATAGCAATGAAAGTGAATATCATTTTATTATTTGATATCTTCTGCGATTTCTTAATGATCTTCCGTTTGTTTGTGTAAGTGGATTCACAAACTAATGGAACCATTCATTCCAATTTTAAATATGTTCCACACGACCATGGTTTGCAGAGGCAAATATCTTGGAGCCTCCAGTTCTACAGCCACCTTCCCTTGACATGAGAACAAGGCTTACTGTTGCTGCTGTTGTAGTCCAGCCCTTATTCTTGAATCAATCATTGTTAGCCATATTATTGTAATTCATTGGAATTTCCACTGCCAGTGAAAGTCATCCCAGTGATAGGTAATTTGTTAATATCACAGAGTAATGAACCTTTATGGGATAGAAGTCACATGAAGAAAAAGGGCCTCATAGTATTGATGGATGTGAGGCAAAACTGAGGCCTGAATTAACTTTTTCTGGCTGTAACATAATGGACATCATTGTAGGTCTCTTTATGCCTTTAAAGAGGGAACTCATTCCACGCAGAGTCATAGTGATGCAGTGCAGAAACGGGCCCTTTGGCCCAACTTGCCCACACCGGCCAATGTCTCAGCTACACTAGTCGCACCTGCCCGCATTTGGCCCATATCCCTCCAGACTTGTCCTATCCATGTACCGGTCTAACTGTTTCTCAAATGTTGCAATAGTTCCTGCCTCAACTACCTCCTCTGGCAGCTTGTTCCATACACCTACCATCCTTCGTGTGAAAAAGTTACCCCTCAGATTCCTATTAAATCTTTTCCCTTGAACCTATGCCCTCTGGTATTTGATTCACCTACTCTGGACAAGAGTGTGCTTCTACTCGATCTATTCCTCTCATGATTTTATAATGATGATTAGAAATGTATGCTTTTCAGTGGTTTTTAAAAGAATTATTTCATATTGATGAACCTGAAAAAGTTGTCATCTGGGACTTTCAGTATCGCATAGCCCTTCCACCCATTGTAACACATCTAATTTGAGAACCATTAATCACGATATATTTGTGGAAAATACTTGGGCTAATATGGCATGAGTGACGGTGCTTTGCCTGGAAAGATCCAGACATATTAAAATGAATAATGGTGATGACCTTCACTGGAGCAAGGGTGTCAGGGGTTATGGTCAAAGGCGAATGGGGTTAAAAGGGAAAGAGAGATCAGCCATGATTGAATGGCGGAGTAGACTTGATGGGCTGAATGGCCTAATTCTGCTTCTAGAACTTATGAAACCATATAGTGGTACAGGATTAAGCCACAGGCATTTTGTCTAAAGTTAACATATTTCCTGATAAATTCGGGGAGAATGGCAGAAATGTTTACATAAAGCCATTTTTATTGGTAGACCCGAGCAGCTAGTGCATTGGAAGCCTGACTAAGAAATTTAACAGTGGTGAAACATTAAGAATCATAGAATCATAGAAAATAGGAGCAGGAGTAGGCCATTCGGCCCTTCGAGCCTGCACCGCCGCCATTCAATATGATCATGGCTGATCATCCAACTCAGTATCCTGTACCTGCCTTCTCTCCATACCCCCTGATCCCTTTAGCCACAAGGGCCACATCTAGCTCCCTCTTAAATATAGCCAATGAACTGGCCTAAACTACCTTCTGTGGCAGAGAATTCCACAGATTCACTACTCTCTGTGTGAAAAAAGATCTTCTCATCTCGGTCCTAAAAGACTTCCCCCTTATCCTAAAACTGTGACCCCTTGTTCTGGAGTTCCCCAACATCGGGAACAATCTTCCTGCATCTAGCCTGTCCAACATCTTAAGAATTTTGTATGCCTCTATAAGATCCCCCCTCAATCTCCTAAATTCCAGCGAGTACAAGCCGAGTCTATCAAGTCTTTCTTCATATGGAAGTCCTGCCATCCCAGGAATCAGTCTGGTGAACCTTCTCTGTACTCCCTCGATGGCAAGAATGTCTTTCCTCAAATTCGGAGACCAAAACTGTATGCAATACTCCAGGTGTGGCCTCACCAAGACCCTGTACAGCTGCAGTAGAACCTCCCTACTCTTGTACTCCTTTTGCTATGAATGCGCTTTCTTCACAGTCTGCTGCACCTGCATGCCTACTTTCAATGACTGGTGTACCATGACACCCAGGTCTCGTTGCATCTCCTCTTTTCCTAATAGGCCACCATTCAGATAATAATCTACCCTCCTGTTTTTGCCGCCAAAGTGGATAACCTCACATTTATCCACATGATACTGCATCTGCCATGCATTTGCCCACTCACCCAACCTATCCAAGTCACCTTGCAGCCTCCTAGCATCCTCCTCACAGCTAACACTGCCCCCCAGCTTCGTGTCTACCGCAAACTTGGAGATGTTGCATTCAATTCCCTCATCCAGATCATTAATATATATTGTAAATAGCTGGAGTCCCAGCACTGAGCCTTGCGGTACCCCACTAGTCACTGCCTGCCATTCTGAAAAGGACCCGTTTACTCCTACTCTTTGCTTCCTGTCTGCCAGCCAGTTCTCTATCCACATCAATACTGAACCCCCAATACCGTGTGCTTTAAGTTTGTATGCTAATCTCTTATGTGGGACCTTGTCGAAAGCCTTCTGAAAGTCCAGATATAACACATCCACTCGTTCTCCCTTATCCACTCTGCTAGTTACATCCTCGAAAAATTCTATAGGATTCGTCAGACATGATTTACCTTTCATAAATCCATGCTGACTTTGTCCAATGATTTCACCACTTTCCAAATGTGCTGCTATCCCATCTTTAATAACTGACTCTTACATATTCCCCACTACCGATGTTATACTAATTGGTCTGTAATTCCCCATTTTCTCTCTCCCTCCCTTTTTAAAAAGTGGGGTTATATTAGCTACCCTCCAATCCTCAGAAACTACTCCAGAATCTAAAGAGTTTTGAAAACTATTTGTTTTATTTTAAAAGATTGACTCTTGTTCCTTCACCCTGCCTAATATTCTGTTTCCCCATTGAGGTAATGTAAAAAGTAACTGAGCTAGTAATGAATGTATTAGGTAGGACACTTCGAACTTGCAGTTTATTGTGACTGCAGGTCAGGTTGGGGGGAGTTCTCTCCGCCACGGGTACCATGTAATCTCGAGCTACCTGCTCCATGGTCAGATAGTTGGCGACTGAACCATCTCCCCCTCCTGGTTTCCCAGGTGAGGAGGGGCTGTGGAAAATTTAGTAGGAAAATTTACATTTTATGTTTTCATTAGATCATATGTCATAGGAGCAGAATTAGGCCATTCAGCCCATCAAGTCTACTTCTCCATTCAATCATGGCTCTCTGCCTCCTAATCCCATCTATCCTGCCTTCTCCCCATAACTTCTGACACCCCTATTAATCAAAAATCTATCTATCTCTGCCTTAAATATATTCATTGATTCGGCCTCCACAACCTTCTGTGGCAAAGGTTTTCACAGATTCACCACCCTCTGACGAAAGAAATTCCTCCTCATCGCCTTCCTAAAAGAGCATCCTTTAATTCTGAGGCTATGCCTCTAGTCCTAGATTCTCCTTAACAAATAAAACACATTTCCTTCAAGCCCGCTTTCTTTTAAGGAAACTTGTTAGACCAAATATATTTCACACACTTTAAACTATATGAACAGTATGAAAATAGGAAGATGATTCTTATCATTTTGGATCTATACATTCAATATGCATCAGTGTGTAGGAAACGACCAGTGGCTCCATTTAATCAATCCCATTGCAGTCTAATATATTAAAAATACAAGATAATATATGGAACTTTTATGAACAATTATTCACATGGAATTCTAATTTTGTTTTCCACAGTGCGAGCCACTTTTGTTTCTTATGTTCTGAACAGTAATCAGACATATGGTTTAAAATCCCATAATGACAAGAAACCAAATTTGTGTTTTTTTGTGACTTCATCTTGTTCTATATCCACCCTCTCTTCTCACCCCTCTCCCTCCACATTTCCTTTTGAACATAAAATATTCAGTGGTATTATTTTGAAGAGCTGGTGTTTCTTCCCAGTGTCTAGACCTATTGTTCTACTCAACCAACATCTACAAAGGGAACATTGTAGATCAAAGATAGACACAAAAAGCTGGAGTACAGGCAGCATCTCTGGAGAGAAGGAATGGTGTGCCAACAATAACCTCTTCCTCAACTCCCAGAAGACGAAGGAAATCATTGTTGACTTTAGAAAGAACAGAGGGGGCAGACACACCCCCATCCATATAAACGGGAATGAGGTGGAGCAGGTCTCCAACTACAAATTCCTTGGGGTACACATCTCGGAGGATCTGTCCTGGTCCCTCAACACCTCCAAGCTGATCAAAAAGGTGCAGTAGCGCCTTTACTTCCTGAGGAGGCTCAAAAAAGCCCACCTGTCCCCCCAGATCCTGAACAACTTTTACCGCTGTACCTTCGAAAGCATCCTGACCACCTGTATTACGGTATGGTACAGCAGTTGCACCGTAGCAGATAGGAAGGCACTACAACGGGTGGTGAAAACTGCCCAGTACATCATCGGTGCCCCTCTCCCTGCCATGGATGCCCTCCACCGAAAACGGTGTCTGAGATGGGCCGGGAAGATCATCAAAGACCCCTCACACCCTAACCATGGACTGTTTGCCCTCCTACCATCAGGGAGGCGGTACAGGAGCCTCAGGTCCCGCACTAGTAGGATGAGGAACAGCTTCTACAACAACACCATCACACTGCTGAACTCGGAGTCCTGCCAATAGATTTCTCCAGTCTCTCCGTCCACATTGTCTGCATTCTGTATTTATTTCTATATTGCTATTACTACGAACTGACGCTAAACTGCATTTCGTTGTACCCATACTTGTATCTGTGCAATATACAGGTGGTATATTGAAGTTGAATTGAATTGAATGGGTGACGTTTTGGGTGGAGACCCTTCTTCAGACTGGTTAGGGATATGGGAAACAAGAGATACAGATGGTGATGTGGAGAGATAAAGAACAATGAATGAAAGATATGCAGAAAAGGATGATAAAGGATCCAGGCCATTGTAAGCTGTTTGTGGGGTGAAAATGAGTAACTAGTACAACTTGAGTGGGGGAGGGATAGAGAGAGAGAGGGAATGCCGGGGCTACCTGAAGTGAGATAAATCAATATTCATACCACTGGGCTATAAGCTGCCCAAGCGAAATATGAGATGCTGTTCCTCCAATTTGCTTTCAGCCACACTCTGACAATGGAGGAGACTGAGGACAGAAAGTTCTGCGTAGGAATGGGAAGAAGAATTAAAGTGTCCAGCACCGGGAGATCAGGTTGATTCACGTTGAGCGAAGGTGTTCCGCGAAACGATTGCCCAGTCTGTGTTTGTTCTCACTGATGTATAAGAGCCCACATCTTGAACAATGGATACAGTAGATGAGGTTGGAGGAGGTGCAAGTGAACCTCTGCCTTATCTGAAAGGACTGTCGGGGTCCCTGGACAGAGTCGAGGGAGGAGGTATAGTGACAAGTGTTGCGGTTGCAGGAGAAAGTACCTGGGGAGGGGGTGGTTTGGGTGGGATGGAATGAGTTGACCAAGGAGTTGTGGAGGGAACGGTATCTGCAGAAAGGGGTGGAGATGGGAAAATGTGGCTAGTGGTGGGATCCCATTGCAGGTAGCGGATATTTCGGAGGATGATGTGTTGTATGCGACGGCTAATGGGGTGGAAGGTATGGAGTAGGGGGACCATGCGGGTGCCCATAGCTAAGCCTTGGACTTGGAGGAAGTGGGAGGTCTAAATTGTAGATCAATCTGGCATTGCTGTTGTGGAAGCTTGCTGTGCACAAATTGGCTGCTAACTTTCCTGGAGTATGGTGATAAATGCACTTTAAACACTATTTCCTTGACTGGAAGGCATATTGAGAGAGCCTGAGGTTGCAAAAGGTGCTTCTATAAACACAAGCATTTTTAGCTGTGGACATAAGGCACTTTCTTTGGTTATTTCTTGATTTGTTTATTTTATCAATTCTAACTTGTTCTATTTTTATTGATTTCCTACATCCACTTTCACCTCTTTTGATGACGTCCCTCTTTTCAAGGATGGAATTCTAATTAAGCGCCTGAAGGAATATTGGGTAGGAATCCAAATTCTTGATCGGCCCCATTTCCCTGACAGAAATTGATTATCGGTTAGCAACATTTGAACACACTCCATTTTTGATTTATAATGCTGCAACAAACTTATTGGAGCAAAATAGTCTCTGCCTTTTTGGTAATGTTGGAATAGTGTTGTTGCAGTAATTGTAAGCTGTGCTAACCCAATACTATTTTTGTTTTTGCTGGCTTTAGTGTCACCCTGCATGCAGTCAGTTCCAAACACTTTACAGCTAGAGAACATGTAGAACTTATTAAAGAAGGTTAAGTCACCAAGTGGTTCGGTTATCCTGAGGATATCAGGCAAGAAATCTGGTGGATTTGCAGTTTAAACATTCAACTTCAGCAACCTGCATTTGTGATGTATTTGTGATGCATTTATAACAGTAATACATCCCAAGTGCAACACAGTTTAAATTGTAATAGCAGTGATACAGAATTATCTTTGAATCTGATAGAAAAGTTAACCACCAGTACATCACTCTTCACAAAAATGGCATCAAGCATCCACACATGACCAACTTAATCAAGAAACCTTTGTTCCATATAGAACACTTGCTCTTGGTCTGCAGAATGAGGCCACAATATACTTGAGGAACAGCATCTCATATTCTGCTGGATTGGCTCACAACCCAATGGTATTTACATTGAATTCACTAATTTTCGGAAAAATAATGTACAAAACACCCCACCCTCCTTTCCCACTCCCCACCCTTTTCCCCCTCTCTTCCCTGTGCCCCTATTGGACTCACACCCATTTCTACTTTCCTCTTCCACTTACACCTACATTTCTTCCTCCGGCTTCACAATTTATAACTCTTCTATCTTTATCTCACACTTTTTATCTTTTCATCTTTAGCCTCTGCCTATCAAATACCTGCCTCACCTATATCCACTTATCACTTGCCAGACTTTGTTAGTTTTAGTTTTAGAGAAACAGCTTGGAAATAGACTCTTCGGCCCACCGAGTCCATGCCGACCATCGATCACCTGTACACTAGTTCTACCGTACACATTAGAAGCCAATTAGATTCAGATTCAATTTTAATTGTCATTGTCGGTGTACAGTACAGAGACAACGAAATGCATTAACCTACAAACTTGTGTGTTTTTAGAATGTGGGAGGAAAATGGAGCACCCGGAGAAATCCCATGTGGTCACAGGGAGTACGTGCTAACTCCCTACAGGCAACATCACAGTCAGGATCGAACCGGGGACTGGCATTGTAAGGCAGCAACTCTACTGCTATGCCACTGTTCTGCCACTCCTTTCCAGATTTCACCCCCCCCCCCCTTACCACAATCAGTCTGAAACATCCCCTATTCATGTTCCCCAGAGTTCCTGTCTGACCTGTTGATTTACTCCAGCACTTTGTGTCTTTTTTTCCCCACAAGGTTTACCCAATAATAGTTACTCCCAATTTACTCTCACTAACTCTTATCTAATAATGCTGTAACCTGCCTTATTCTAATTTAGTATCTTCCTCAAAGGTCCAGACTTATCCTTATTCATGTTAAAACATGCATGGATGTGATGACTGTTCAAAAAATCATCTTCCATTCATGATCTTCCAAGGATATCTGGCCAGGATTATCATTGCACATCTGACACAATTTTCACAAAAGACTCACTTCAAATGATGTTCATCCAATGCTTGTTGGTACCAGTTATGCTAACACTGGACAAATATATGGAGATATACCAAATGCAACTATAGCATACTGTAGCATAATGCAAATTGCATTATGGCACACAGCAGGAAAACACACTGTAGCCTGACAAAATGCGTCAGAGCAGTATTCTTCCATCTGTTGTTGTATTATTTATATTCGCAAAGTGACTGAACGAACAACTGATCCCAATGATATGAGAAGAACAATGTTATGGAAATAGATGTCTAGGCTAAGATTCCTGATAAGTGTATCATTTTTGCGCTTTTATATTAATTTGCATTCCTAGGTTCCAAAACACAATCGACCTCTCTTAATTTCATTAGCTTTCAAAGGAAAGTACACGTCAAACTAAATTGTAACTTTTTAGGAAGGAGCATTGACAGTAACATGTTTCATCTCATGATTGTGCAAACAACATGCTGTGGTGATGGCAGTGGTGAGGTGCAGGTTTAACCTCACTAATTGCAGTCATAGTGAGTCACAGTCATACAGCACGGAAACGGGCCCTTCGGCCCAACTTGCCCACATCGATCAACATGCCTGATCTACATTACTCCCACTTGCCTGGTTGTGGCTTGCTGTATTACTACCTGATCCATGTACCTGTCCAAATGTTTCTTAACCATTGCAATATTACCTGCCTCAAATACCTCCCCCAGCAGCTTGTTCCATACACTTATCACCCTTTGTGTGAATAAATACCCCTTAGGTTCCCATTAAATCTTCCCCCACCCCCCCACCTTAAACATACTGTCCTCTAGTTCTCGATTCTCCTTGCAGTGTTTCAGATTTTAGGCTTCTCACTTTTAAAGTGAATTCCGCACTTAGAAGGGAGCAGAAATTGACAAATTAAGCCTGCTCTAAATCTTTGAAGATTAGGTCATGAAGAGGACAATGTTAGAGAATAATCTAGTTGAAATGATCTTTGTTTTAAATGATATGGGCATTGAGATTTTGATTCATTGGAGCAATCAGAACTATATTCTATACCATTCAGAATTGAATGCAGGAGGCAATTTTTCACTAATAACAGAGGAAATCTGGAACTCTTACATACTCTCATCTAAAGGATAATAACTGCTGGGTTAATTGAAATTGTTATGAACCATAAATAGGTTTCCTTTGAGCATAGGATGTTTATGTTTATTAATCAGAGGTCAGTTGGTTGTAGTTGAGGTAGAAATTAGTTGAATGTCTTGCATAGTGGAATGGCCTTCTCTTGTTCCTTATATGCCTGAAAAAGATGGGAAAACATTAAACCAGATCTGTTGCTGTAGTATATAGTTTCAAATTTACACACGGCAGGTACAAGCTTGTTTTTTATGTTCACAGTGTACTGTTACCTTTTTGTTTTTATTCCCCAGAATGGGTTGCCAGATACCCAAGCAAAGTTCCACATCATGTTCCTGTTCTTTGCAGCTGCAATGTTTTCCATCAGCCTGTCCTCTTTGTTTGGCTATCACTGCTGGTTAGTCAGTAAAAACAGGTCTACATTGGGTAAGATAAAAATTCTCAACAATAATCTGTTTGAGCTGTTGAATTTTTAAACAATAAGGTTTGTGAAAATTTGGTTAACCTACAACATAGAAAAAATGAGGTAATCTCAATGTAACTTTGTGATTTTTTCATATTTTGAGTTTGCACGGCTGCAGAAATATTGTGCACAGTAACATAGACGTTGATCTCAGAGGTTTAGGGTCATTGTGACAAAGTCCACAAGGGAAACCTATATGCATCGAAACCTCTCTTCCTGACCTGGTGACTGTCTCCTGCTCTTTCCAGCCAGACACAAAGTTCACCAGGTAGGTACCTGTAATTAAATTAAAACTGGTCAGTCAGGATGGGACATTGTGAAGACCAGATATTCTCAATGCCACTCACCAACAGAATTCAAACCAGTACAGCACTGAGAACAATAGCGCTATCTCCACTCCCAGTCTCTGAGTAGTAATATGTACACAGAGTGAGAACAGTAAAGTGAAGAAATAATAGGGAAAGATTGCATTTGTAACAGAGGAGTTGATTTAGATCTAATAAAAATGCAACATGTGACATGGTACATTTACTTCAGTGAGTAGAATGGTCAGTCTCTCTAGTCATTCAATGTGATTGGTCTTTTGTCCCGGATACCAATTCTAGTCACACTTCAGCAACGTCTCTTAGGCCTTGTATCCTTTCTGCAGTGTAGTGTCCAAAATGGGCCGTGCATCTGCAGAGGGGTTCTGAACTTCCATGCCACAGAAGGCTGTGGAGGCCAAATGAACGACAATAGGTGCAGGAGTAGGCCATTAGGCCCTTCGAGGCAGCACCGCGATTCAATGCAATTCATGGCTGATAATCCACAATCCTCATTTCATGTGGCATGGGTTGTGGAAGCAAATCGGTCATTGGGCCCGGGCGTGCATTCCATGCCAAACATCGAAGGTGCAGCGGCACGTCCGGACGCCAGTGCAGGAGTTTGCAGTGCCTTGCCAGCGCTTTGACCATGTTCACGTGGATATCGTGGGGCTGCTGCCTCCACCCCGGGGTGTCTCGCATCTTCTGACGGTGGTGGACTGTATCCAGAGAACCGGCCTCCACTACGTAAGAGAATTTCACAGACTCTCAACTCTCTGTGTGAAAAAGTGTTTTCTCATCTCCGTTCTAAATGGCTTACCCCTTAGTCTTAAAATGTGGCCCTGGTTCTGGACTCCACCAACATCGGGAACATGTTTCCTGCCTCTAGCATGTCCAAACCCTTAATAATCTTATATGTTTCAATAAGATTCCCTCTCATACTTCTAAATTCCAGAGTATGCAAACCCAGTCACTCATTCTCTCAGCATATGACAGTCCCGCCATCCTGGGAATTAACCGTGTGAATGTATGCTGCACCCCCTCAATTGTCCTTCCTCAAATTTGGGGACCAAAACTGCACATAATACTTTAGGTGTGGTCTCACTAGGGCCCTTTACAACTGCAGAAGGACCTCTGCTCCTTTACTCAACTCCTCTTGTTATGAAGGCCAATATGCCATTCGCTCTCTTCACTGCCTGCTGTACCTGCATGCTTACTTCCATTGACTGATGACCAAGGACCCCCAGATCCCATTGTACCTCCCCTTTTTCCAACTTGACACCATTTAGATAATAATCTGCCTTCCTACATTTGCTACCAAAGTGGATAACATCACATTTATCCATATTAAACTCCCCACTCACCCAATCTGTGCACGTCCCCCTGCATTCTCATAGCATCCTCCTCACAGTTCACACTGCCACCCAGCTTTATGTCATCTGCAAATTTGCTAATGTTACTTGTAATTCCTTCATCTAAATCACTAATATTTATTGTAAATAGCTGTGGTCCCAGCACTGTGCCTTGCGATAACAATGGATATTGTTATCGTAGAGATTGATAGATTCTTGATTAGTACGGGTGTCAGGGTTATGGGGAAAAGACGAGAATGTGGTTCAGAGGAAAAGATAGATCTGCCATGATTGAATCGTGGAGTAGACTTGATGGGCCAAATGGCCTATTTCTGCTTCTATCACTTACGAACATCCTTTCTTTTGCACTCTTGAAATCAGTCTGAAGAAGGGTCTTGACCCGAAACATCGCCCATTCCTTCTCTGCAGAGATGCTACCTGTCCAGCTGAGTTACTCCAGCAATTTGTGTCTACCTTTCATTTTTAGAAAGCATATGTCTTCATCCATACCCTTGACAATTTCAATCATTTTTTCAGGTTGATTTAAATCCTCCACCCTCAATAAATTTCAACCTGTTACACATGACACTCCCACCACCCTTAACCTTATCAACCTACAGTTCACAATTCCTCCACTGAGTTAAATCATCTTTGTGATTTAAATTCCATCTGTCTCACTAACTAATTTCCTGTAGTTATAAAACCAACCTTATGAAGGATGAGAGGGGATCTTATAGAAACATATAAAATTCTTAAAGAATTGGACAGGCTAGATGCAGAAAAAAAAAAATCCCGATGATGGGGGAGACCAGAACCAGTGGTCACATATTAAGAATAAGGGTAGGCCATTTAGGATTGAGATGAGGAAAAACTTTTACACCAGAGATTCGTGAATCTGTGGAATTCTCTGTCACTGAAGGCAGTGGAGGCCAATTCACTGTTTTTTTTCAAGAGAGAGTTAGATTTAGCTCTTAGGGCTAAAGGAATCAAGGGATCTGGGGAAAAAAACAGGAATGGGGTACTGAATTTATATGATTAGCTATGATCATATTGAATGGCTCGAAGGGCTGAATGGCCTATTTTTCTCAAATCTCTTGCATTTCTTCCAACTTTTGCTTCGTCTCTGGTCAGTTTGCATTTATTTACCTGCCCAGGTCTCATTGTTGGAACTTATTTTTCCCCATTCTTAAAACAACCCTTTTTGATCCCCATGTGGATTCCTCCATGTGGCATGTTCCTGTGCCCAATGATATACTTTTGATTGCACTTCTAATACTCTAATACTCATTCTGCATTAGGGTGTTATATAAATAGAAATAAGAAATATTTTAAATTAAATTGTTTGTGTGTATTTTATTTTTTATCACAGTCCATAGATTCTCCAATGACTACAGCATTCCCAACCTACAAATTCTGTTCATTTTCCTGGTACATTTAAAATGTCAATGAATAAAGACCTCTACACTAAATGCATCCTTACACAAATGAGATGTGAGACTTTTTTTTCAAATTCAACCAGAACTTTGTCACTAGCTGCTTTATGAAACACTGTAATGCCAGAATCCAATCCAATCCAATCAGGCGATGTTTGTGGTGATGCCAAATGCTTCATTTATGGCCAGAGTTGGCAGATTATTCTGACAATTTTATGTGGACATTGCAGTAATAGTAGCGTTTAGCTTTGTAACATCAGTTGTAACTCTAATGCAGCTGACAGCTCATTGGGCAAATGATCATGTTAAATATATTTCATTGCAGAAAGAGAAGAATAGCACAGGATGCAAATGTTCCATGTTCAGAGTATGCTCACAATATACAAAAAGATCTTTGTATTTTGATATGTGTGGACAGCAACAAAAGACCTGTTATGTTCCATGGAAGAAATGCAACACCTCTGATTTTAATCAGTAGTGCCATTGTACCAAAATCGGAAGCTTTATGGGGGAACTGTAACACAGTGTATCTCAACATTGTTGTTCAATTACAGCATCAGTACAGGGACCAAAATTATTGATCTGGAGATACCAGTTCAAATCCCGTCAGTGCAGTTGTGAATGTAATATTGAATAATTAATTAAATCTGGAATTAAAAAGCTAGTATCAGTAATGTGATTGCTGTAAAGACTCATTCCCTGGTTCACAAATGCCAGAAAAAGACATCTGGCCCCCCCAGCTACAATAAAAACAGAAAATGCTGGAAGCTCCAGCAGGTCAGATGACAGATTAGTTTATTCTCAAAATCCCTTGTACATATGAAGCTCACAGCAAACAGTACACATACAATGATCATAAACACAATGGCAAGTGCAAAACAACAGAATGGTGCAAGATTGTAATGAAAAATCGTTCAGTCATACAAAAGAATATTGAAATGCAATAACAGAATAACTGACTGAGGTTGAGATAAGACTAAGATAACATTGCAGCACCTCCAGGGTTGGGAAGTGAACGAGGTGATTGATTCAGGAGTCGCATTGCAGTAGGGAAGAAGCAGTTCTTAAGTCTGGAGGTCCGTGCTATCGCGTTCCTGCATCTTCTCCCAAAAAGGCAGAGGAGAGAACAGGAAATGGCCAGGGTGGCAAGCATGGCAGATGAAGTTTAATGCGGATAAATGTGAGGTTATCCACTTTGGTAGCAAAAACAGGAAGGCTGATTACTATCTAAATGGCATCAAGTTGGGGAAAGGGGAAGTACAACGCGATCTGGGGGTCCTTGTACATCAGTCTATGAAAGTAAGCATGCGGGTACAGCAGGCAGTGAAGAAAGCGAATGGCATGTTGGCCTTTATAACAAGAGGAATCAAATATAGGAGCAAAGAGTCCTTCTGCAGTTGTACAGAGCCCTAGAGAGACAACACCTGGAGTATTGTGTGCAGTTTTGATCCTCTAATTTGAGGAAGAACATTCTTGCTATTAAGGGAGTGTAGCGTAGGTTTACAAGGTTAATTCCCAGAATAGCGGGACTGTCATATGCTGAGAGAATGGAGCAGCTGGGCTTGTACACTCTGGAGTTTAGAAGGATGAGAGGGGATCTCATTGAAACATATAAGATTTTTAAGGGGTTGGACACGCTAGAGGCAGGAAACATGTTCCCGATGTTGGGGGGGTCCAGAACCAGGGGCCACAGTTTGCGAATAAGGAGTAAGCCATTTAGAACTGAGACGAGGAAACACTTTTTCTCACAGAGAGTGGTGAGTCTGTGGAATTCTCTGCCTCAGAGGGCGGTGGAGGCAGGTTCAGCCATGAACACATTGAATGGCGGTGCTGGCTCGAAGGGCCAAATGCCTTACTGCACCTATTGTCTATTGGCTATCCTTGGCGACATTTCCAGTCTTCCTGTTGCAATGCACTGTAAAGATGGGCTGCATGGAAGGCAGCGGCAAGCCTTGGTGGACTGGGCTGCGTTCACCATGCTGCAGGTTCAGGCAGTCGAAAAGGGAGCTGAAATGCATTCTGTCTTAATATTTTCTATAGCGCATCTGTAGAAGTTAGACAGAATTCTCATGGACTTGCCAAATATGCTTAGAAAGTAAATACGCTGATGTACTTGATCACCATATCAATGGAAAGAGAAACTTTACTTAATACTTCTAGTCCAAGACCCTTCAACGTCCTCGCCAGGCCCACTCCAATGTGATTGTTCAGAAGACAATGAAGAAATAGCACAACAGCCGCTGATGGCTGGACCTGCTGGGAATAGGCATTAAATGCTGACCCAGATATCATCTACCATGATGTGGAGAACAGTTTCTCAACATTCTGCTGTCCCTTCATTAATCCCTTCTTCTTTGCTTAACCTGAGACGTCTTTAAAACCTTTCAAACCACTGGTGCCTTAAGTCTTCTTTAATTCCCTTCCCACAGCTGCTCAGATCTGAAAAGGAACTGTAAAGTTAAGGCACCTAAACAAAGTAAGATTATGATTCATCTCACAAAGTTTGAAAAAGCAGACATTAAACTCTGTACTCTTATGCTTTATTGGTGGCTGCAGAGAGGAATTAAAATGGTTAGGATGCCCTTTCAAAACGATATTTCTCTCATGAATTTTGTTTTGGTTTGTTGCTTGTTCTGCATTTAAATGTTTCAAATAGTATGGTGTTGAGTTCCATGTGATAACATTAAAATAATGACTCTTATGTTTCAGAGGCCTTCAGGGCACCTGTATTTCGACAAGGACCAGACAAGAATGGGTTTAGCTTGGGCTGCGGCAAGAATATGAAGCAGGTATTTGGCGATGAGAAGAGGTACTGGTTGCTGCCTGTCTTTACAAGGTACAGATCTTGACATCCCCTGTCCTTAACAATTCTGACAATTGCCACAAATGGGGTTTAGTTTACAATGTAAATGATTGCTGTAAAACTCTATTGAATATTAGCCTTTTCTGAGAATTTAAAATAATTTTCTTCTACCTATTAATTGATTTAATTTTGGTTTAGTATTTCCCAGAGGCTCCTGTTAAACAATTACACAATGAAAGGTAACCATGGGTGTTGGAAAAGCTGACCAAAAGATGCATTGAAATAATAGGTTTAAAAGGTTTGTAATGATGCTCTCACTGAATTAAGAGGAAAAGATATTCTGAGGAAAAATTCCTGAGAGCAATAGGGCAGCTTAAAACAGCAGCAGGACACAAAATGCTGGAGTAACTCAGTGGCTCAGGCAGCAGTAACTCAGCTGGACTATTACCTAGAAGACAGAGGAAGGATATGCAGTGGCTTGCAAAAGTTTTCATACCCCTTGAACTTTTCCACATTATGTCACGTTACAACCACAAACGTAAATGTATTTTATTGGGATTTTATGTGATAGTCCACAAAGTGGTGCATAATTGAGAAGTGGAAGGAAACTGAAACATGGTTTTCAAAATTTGTAACAAATAAAAAACTGAAAAGTGTGGTGTGCAAAAGTATTCAGCTCCCTTTACTCTGTTACCCCTAAATAAAATCCAGTGCAACCAATTGCCTTCAGAAGTCATCTAATTAGTAAATAGAGTCCACTTGTGTATAATCTAATCTCTGTATAAATACAGCTGTTCGTGAAGGCCTCAGAGGTTTGTTAGAGAACATTAGTGAACAAACAGCATCATGCAACCCAAGGAACACACCAGACAGGTCAGGGATAAAGTTGTGGAGAAGTTTAAAGCAGGGTTAGGTTATAAAAAAATATCCCAAGCTTAGAACATCTCACGGAGAACTGCTCAATCCATCATCCGAAAATGGAAGAGTATGGCACAACTGCAAACCTACCAAGACATGGCCGTCCACCTAAACTGATAGGCCGGGCAAGGAGAGCATTGATCAGAGAAGCAGCCAAGAGGCCCATGGTAACTCTGGAGGAACTGCAGAGATCCACAGCTCAGGTGGGAGAATCTGTCCACAGGTCAACTATTAGTCGTGCACTCCACAAATCCGGCCTTTATGGAAGAGTGGCAAGAAGAAAGCCATTGTTGAAACAAAGCCATAAGAAGTCCCGTTTGCAGTTTGTCACAAGCCATGTGGGGGACACAGCAAACATGTGGAGGAAGGTGCTCTGGTCTGATGAGACCAAAATTGAAGATTTTGGCCTAAATGTAAAACGCTATGTGTGGTGGAAAACTAACACTGCACATCACCCTGAACACACCATCCCCACTGTGAAATATGGTGGTGGCAGCATCATGCTGTGGGGATGCTTTTCTTCAGCAGGGACAGGGAAGCAGGTCAGAGGTGATGGGAAGATGGATGGAGCCAAATACAGGGCAATCTTGGAAAAAAACCTGTTAGAATCTGCAAAAGACTTGAGACTGGGGCGGAGGTTCACCTTCCAGCAGGACAACGCCCTAAACATACAGCCAGAGCTACAATGGAATGGTTTAGATCAAAGCATACTCATGTGTTAGAATGGCCCAGTCAAAGTCCAGACCTAAATCCAATTGAGAATCTCTGGCAAGACTTGAAAATTGCTGTTCACAGACGATCTCCATCCAATCTGACTGAGCTTGAGCTATTTTGCAAAGAAGAATGGGCAAAAATTTCAGTCCGTAGATGTGCAAAGCTGGTAGAGACGTACCCCAAAAGACTTGCATCTGTAATTGCAGCGAAAGGTGGTTCTACAAAGTATTGACTCGGGGGCAGAATACTTTTGCACGCCACACTTTTCAGTTTTTTATTTGTAATAAAATTTGGAAACCATGTATCATTTTCCTTCCACTTCACAATTATGCACCACTTTGTGTTGGTCTATCACATAAAATCCCAATAAAATACATTTACGTTTATGGTTGTAACGTGACAAAATGTGGAAAAGTTCAATGGGTATGAAAACTTTTGCAAGTCACTGTACATCTGAGACAAAATGGTTAAGTTGCACGGATAGAATGGGTTGTGCACACAAGTGAATTTGATAATTGTGTCTGTAAACTCGTACTTACTTACTGCCTATTATGCCTCCTGACATGTAGGGCAGCAACGAAGGTGCTCCACTCAGTAGTGTTGATTCCTTCATTTGCTGTTTCTGTAACATATTTGTTTCACGAGACAGGATTGTTAGCCCTATGCTCAACCTCGAACCTGTAGGACCAGTGGATCACTCTTCATCTCGCCTCTACCCTTCGACCTGTCCAGCATGGGAGACCCTAACAGGAGCCGAATCTCCCACTGGCATAGCTCTAGCAGTCACGGAGACACACAAGCTCCCGGACCACGACAAGGTTGCAATCCAATGGGGAGAAAACTCTGTTTATAGAAAAACAGTGCTGATATTTACATAGTAGACATTGGCAATTAAATTCCCCATTCACCTTCATTGTGGTAACACAACCTATGGCTGTGTGAGGGAAAACAAAAATAAATAAAACCTGTATTTAATAGAATAAATTAATAATAATAAATTTCAATTAAGTTATTTTCAATCTCGACCATGGTCGACCAGCCAGCAGAGATCCCTGCCCCACACTATACGTCAGAGACATAGACTGACGACAGCAGGCACCTCAAAGCACGAGAGCAATACCTCCAAACCTTCCTAATGATCCTGCAAATCCACTGGCAGGATAAGTGAACCATACGTCAGTGTCCTCTCTCAGACCGATATCCCCAGAAAGTGCTAATTATTCTATCAGCTGCAATAGACTGGCCACATCGTTAACATACCTGACCATAAGTTCATAACATTTTAGGAGCAGAATTAGGCCATTCAGCCCATCAAGTCTACTCCTCCATTCAATGATGGCTGATTTATCTTTCCCTCTTAACCCCATTCTTATCCCCAACAATCCTTAATATCCGTACTAATCAAGAATCTGTAAATCTCCACCTTAAAATTATGTGAAAATATCCGATATCAGACTCCAAAACAGACGCTCTATTCCAAACTCTGTCACAGCCAATGGTTACCAGATGGACAAAGGCAACTAATCAGAGATGTTCTCATAGAGCCATACAGCATAGGCAGCTTGTTGCATAGGGTGGTAGGTTCCATACACCGACCACCCTATGTGTAAAAAGGTTGCACCTCAGGTTCCTAGCAATTCTTTCTCCCCTCAACTTAAACATTTGACCCTGGTTCTCGATTCCCCTACTCTTGGTAAAAGTGCAGTTTCTATATCTATTCCTCTCATGATCTTGTACGCCTCTATAAGATCACCCCTCATCCTCCTGCACTCCAAGGAATACATTCCAAGCCTGCTCAACCCCACCCTATAGCTCAGCCCTTTGAGTCCTGTTTCTTGTAGCCTTTTAGAAGCATCCCTGCTTAATCTGAATAATTCCTGGCCCTTGCATCATTCTAAAGAATGCATGTCTGTATTGAATTATGTTGTATATTTTGTCCTTTTATAATTGTAATGCTGCATGGTAAATTAATTTCACTGCACCTTATGGAGCATGTGACAAATACAACTTTGCCTGTAGCAAAGTTGGTCCCATATTGGCCTCATCAGCCACCTTTGAAACCAGAGAATTGGAATAGAAACAAGTCATCCTCGATGTCATTGGACTAACTAAGAAGAAGATAGGAGGTGAACAATAAGGAAGACCTTATGAAAAAGAAAATTCAAGCCATATTTTCTCTCATTGCAATGGAAGGAAGTTGCAATGTAAAAAAATAATCTTGTATATTTGAAGATAAGGTATAATTTCTGTTAAAATAGAGCAAGAATACTGAAGGACTGAAAGTGTCAACTTCTGATATGTATTGGTGATCAAATACCATTGTATATTTGACATAAATCTCATTGAGCAAAGCTACATACCAAATGTGATCATTCAGATCATTGACCCTAAGAAGTTTTTAATTACTTGCAGTTTAGTTAAAACAACTTAATGCTGATAAATGTGAGGTGCTACGTCTTGGCAGGTCAAATCAAAATACGACGTACATGGTAAATGGTAGGGAATTGAGGAATGCTATGGAACAGAGGGATCTAGGAATAACTGTGCGTAGTTCCCTGAGGGTGGAATCGCATGTAGATAGGGTGGTAAAGAAAGCTTTTGGTGTGCTGGCCTTTATAAATCAGAGCATTGAATATAGGAGTTGGGAAGTAATGTTAAAATTGTACAAGGCATTGGTGAGACCAATTCTGGAGTATGGTGTACAATTTTGGTCGCCTAATTATAGGAAGGATGTCAACAAAATAGAGAGAGTACAGAGGAGATTTACTAGAATGGTGCCTAGGTTCCAGCAACTAAGTTACAGAGAAAGGTTGAAAAAGTTAGGTCTTTATTCTTTGGAGCGCAGAAGGTTAAGGGGGGACTTGATTGAAGTCTTTAAAATGATGAAAGGGATAGACAGAGTTGACGTGGATAAGCTTTTCCCATTGAGGGTAGGGAAGATTCAAACAAGAGGGTATGACATGAGAATTAAGGGACAGAAGTTTAGGGATAACATGAGGGGGAACCTCTTTACTCAGAGAGTGGTGGGTATGTGGAATGAGCTTCCAGCAGAAGTGGTGGAGGCAGGATCGATTTTAACATTTAAAAGTAAAGTGGATAGGTACATGGACGGGAAGGGAATGGAGGGGTACGGTCTGAGGGCAGGTAGATGGGACTAGGGGAAAATAAATGTGCGGCACGGACTGGAAGGGCCGAGAGGGCCTGTTTCCGTGCTGTAAATTGTTCTGTGGTCATATGGTAGTTTAAATCCAGTTTGGAAACGTGTCACCTTCTGAATGAGATGCCTTTAGCTGGAGAATAATTTTCTACATGCACATTTTATATTAGGCAATCATAGGATTAAAGCTTGTGATTGGCAACTACTTTTAACAGTCCTGAGAACTGCTTGCTCACAGGTTCAAACATGCGTTTCTGAAGGACAAAACTCCACACTGGGATGTGAAAGCAGAAAGAAATGTAGGTTTTATTCTTTGAAAAGAAACCCCAATCATTGTTGAGTTGTAGAGAGAGTCTGTGGTAAACAGTTCACTGGAACCCAGCAACATAGCAGATTTATCACATGCAAATGGGCAATTTTACTTTGGAGTCACGTGAGTGACTACGTGAAGAAGCCCCGCCTGGCGCTTGATCGGCATTACGTCGACGCTGTCGGTAGGGAAAGAGCTGCAGAGCGCAGCTCCACACAGCGGTAAGCGGTTACTTCCTGGGCGTTTTCAAAACTCCGTAGGCTGGTAGGTAAACCAGGAGGAGTTAAAACTAAAAATGGAGAAAGTTAAAAAATCGCGGGTAAAACGTGCGTCCCGGGGTGGAGAAGAGTCGGGACAGCAGATTATTGCGGAGCAGGTTCCGATACCGGTGGCCGTTGAAATACCCATAAGTGAGCCTTTGGTTGCTCCACAAACTGAAACTTTGGAGGAAAACCCAGTGCCTAAAAAATGTAAAAGAAAATCTGAAAGGCCTGTGGTTTCTGATGAATCTGATTCGGAAGGTCCGCCAGAAAGAAAAGCCTTATGGCTCAGAATGGATCAAATGGAGAAAATGCTCCAAACATTAATCAACCAAGGGTTTAAAAACCCAGAATATTCCCAGGCATCCCCTGAGGGGGTTCCGTATCATGAATATGGTGCCAGTTTGAATTGGGAATTTGAAAACTCCAGTGCCTGGGATTGGGCGGGAGGAAGTCCTTTGAGCAAGTCTCAGGAGTACCAGGGCTGTATGAGACTGATCCTGAAGGTGGTGATTTCGGTCATGAGTACCCACCACAATACAAATATGTTGATCCAGGTGTGCCTGATATAGCACAAAGTTTTGCTATACCTGGAGGAGGCGGTGAGACCATGGAAGAAAACCTGGCGGCCAACATTAATTATATGGTCTCTCACCTGCTTCAAGAAGCTGTTATGGTTGAAACAGCAGATTTGTATAAAACACCTATTAATTGTACCTCACTGAAGGTACCTACGGTGAATCCGGCTATTTGGGCGCCAATGTCATCAATAATGCGGGCACAGGAAATACGTTTTCAAAGAATCCTCAAACTAAATTCGGCTGGCATCACTGCCTTTGGAAGGCAAGTGGAAGGTTGTGGAATGACCAAAGTTCAGAAGGATATGTTGGCATTGTTCTGCAAGTCATTTTTTGATATAAATTGTATGAGGAAGATTGCCATTCGGCCCATTTTACATCCAAGATTTGTAGGGTTATGCAGATCAAGCAATGTTCAAGCTCCTGGTTATTTGTTCGGAGAAAATCTGTCTAAACAAATTAATGAAATTGATGAAGAGGCAAAAACTATTGGCCTCGTGAAACCCTTCATTTTTGGCCAGAGAAGGGCCGGTCAAATGAGAAGGGGATTTGATTTTGGAACAAGCCGAGGCAGGAGTATGGTAAGGAAGAATTACCAACCAGCACAGCCGAATGTTCACCCATATGTTGAGAGAAGGAGACCACCATGTCTGGTTGGAGAGGTACAAAAACTTTATCCTATTAAAGAAGAATCTTTGGATGAACCTCAGATTGGTGGTAGACTACAAATGTTTTATAATGAATGGGACAGTATAACATCTGATCGTGTTATATTAGATACTGTTTTAGGATCTACCATTGATTTTGTAGAAGGTATGGATCCAACAGGACAGAATAAGCCTAATCATACTTTGATGTTTTCTGTATTTGAAAAAATTCAACTTGATAAAGTTAAGAATTTGTGTAGAAAAGGAGTTTGAAAAAACAAACTCGAGAAAACAGGTGAGTATCCACAACAATTTGTGTCAAATATTTTCCCCAGACCAAAGAAAGATGGGGGTTGTAGAATCATTTTAGATCTCACACAATTGAATACATTTGTCCAGTCTAAACATTTTAAAATGGACACCTTCAACACTGCAATGCAGCTGGTATCAACAGGTTGTTACATGGCAACAATAGATTTGAAGGATGCATATTATTCAGTTCCAATTCATTGTCACTTTTGCAGGTATTTAAAATTTAAGTGGATGGGACAGCTGTGGCAATACAAAGCATTACCTAATGGATTAAGCTCAGCGCCTAGACTTTTCACTAAATTGTTGAAACCAGCATTTGCACTGCTAAGGGCACAAAAATACATCATTATTGCTTATCTAGATGACATTTTAATTGTCAATGCTAATCAGAAGTCAGCTGAAAAATCAGTCTCAGCAACTACAAGTCTGTTTGAAAGGCTGAGGTTCCTGATTCATCCAACAAAATCTAAGTTACAGCCATCCCAAACCATTGAATATCTGGGGTTTGTGATTAATTCAGTTACCATGTTAGTAACTTTACCAATAGATAAGGTTATTGATATGACAAATGTGTGTCAGTGCCTGATTAACAAACCTTATCCCTCCATCCGAGAAGTTGCTAAGGTTATTGGGAAGTTACTAGCAGCATTCCCAGCAGTAGAATTTGGTCCACTGCATTACCAAAATCTCCAAAGGGCAAAAAACTCAAGCACTTATACAGCGAGCAGGCCATTTTGATAGGCCCATGCAATTGCCAAAGGAAGCCTTATCAGAACTGCATTGATGGATTGAGAATGTTCCACAAACTGTTAAGAACATATTAGTTCAGCAGCCAGCAGTGTTTTTGCAAACCGATGCAAGTTTTCTCGGATGGGGTGCTACGGATAATGAGACCAGCTGTGGGGGCAGATGGACTGTCCATGAGGATTTATTTCTCCAAACATATGGTATAAATTATTTGGAGTTACTGGGAGCATTTTATGGATTAAAAGCTCATTGTTCTACTATGAAGGACTTGCATGTCCAAATACAAATAGACAATACCACAGCTGTGGCATATATCAATCACATGGGTGGAGTAAGATCATTATCATGTGATCATCTGGTGAACCAGATGTGGCATTGGTGTATTGGTAAAAATATTTGGCTTTCAGCTATATATCTCCCAGGGAGAGACAATATTGTGACAGACAAAAGATCACGAATATTTAAAGAATGGATGTTAAATCCACAAATTTTCAAAAATATTGTCAGTCGGTATGGAGTGCCGGACATTGATCTGTTTGCATCTAGATTGAATCACCAATTGCCCAAATACGTGTCTTGGGAACACGATCCAGGGGCAGTAGCGGTGGATGCTTTCTCGCTACACTGGGGGAATACGTTCTTTTATGCTTTTCCCCCATTCTGTCTGATTGGGCAATGTCGCAAGAAAATAGCGCAAGACGCTGCCAAAGGCATTTTGGTGGTGCCAAATTGGCCTACACAGTCATGGTCCCCATTGATGCTAAAAATGATTATTGAACCATGTATGACGATTCCTAGTTGCAACAATTTGTTGACACAACAAGTAACAAAAGAAATTCATCCATTGCATGATCATATGAATTTGTTAATCTGCAGGTTCTGACCAGACCATTGCAAGAGTTTGGACTGTCGGACAGGACCATGGATGTTATAGCTGCAGCTTGGAGAAATAGCACTAAAAATCAATATATGTCGCATATAAAGAAATGGGAAGCCTTTTGTAGACAGTCAAAGATATCTTACCATACTGCGAACATATCAAATGTATTGGAGTTCCTTGCTGGGTTACATTTTGATGAGCACTTGAGTTATAGTCCCATTAATAGTGCTCGTAGTGCTTTGTCGTCCTACTTAGGACAAATATCTGATTGAGACTCAGTTGGGTCTCACCCATTAGTATCCCGATTCATGAAAGGAATTTTTAATAAAAATCCTCCCAAGCCCAGATATACAGAAATTTGGGATGTTAGCATTGTTCTCACTTTGCTTAGGCCATGGACTCCAATTACTTCAATGTCTTTGCAGAGGTTAACATTCAAGGTAGTAATGTTAATGGCATTAGTATCAGCTCAAAGAGTACAAAATTTGCAATTGTTACGGTTAGATTGCATGCATGTGGCTTCAGATAACATTGTGTTTTATGTTTATGATCTGATCAAACAAAGCTGACCAGGGAGAACTGGAGCTAAGGTAATGTTTAAAGCATATCCTATCGATGAAACATTGTGTGTAGTTAAGCATTTAACTCAATACATTGAAGTAACCAAAAATCTCAGAGGTACTGAGACAGCGTTACTGATAACACACAAAAAAACACATACAAAAGTTTCAGTTCAAACCATTTCTAGGTGGTTAAAACAGGTTTTGGATTTAGCAGGAATAGACACTGATGTGTTTAAATCTCACTCCACTAGGGCAGCAGCTACGTCCGCGGCGAAGGTACAGGACGTACCACTCGATCAAATTTTAGAGGCCGCTGGGTGGTGTAAAAAAGAAACGTTTTCAAAGTTCTACGATAAACCTGTTGTCACGGTGCCAGGATTTGGACACGCAGTGCTGGGTTCTCTTTAAATGCTTGCTTTGTTTTATATTATGGATTTATATTATCAATTTATGTTATCATTTGATATCATTATCATTTTTCTTTTGTAAAATTTTCCCCTACGATACAGGGGTTATTATTAAAAAAAATGTTCTTTTTATGATTAAAAGACATTACATAAATTGAAACAATGTTTTAAAATACTATTTACTCACTACTGTATTGACTAAACAGAGTGTCGTATGGAATGAATCTATGACATGAAAAACACAGAGCTTTAAAATCTTCACGTAGTCACTCACGTGACTCCGAAGTAAAATAGTAAGATTAAATGAGAACTTACCTGATCGAAGTTTGATCTTTATTTTATGAGGAGTTACGATGAGGGATTACGTGCCCTCTGCTCCCAACCCTCATACTATAAATGATCATCTGGTAGTTCTAGTCTATGTTGGGCCTTACTATCTTACTCCGGCCATTGGTTCTGTGTTTTTCATGCCGCTGCTTTGAAGTATGCCGATCAAGCACCAGGCGGGGCTTCTTCACGTAATCCCTCATCGTAACTCCTCATAAAATAAAGATCAAACTTCGAACAGGTAAGTTCTCATTTAATCTTACTATTTTGTATAACAGTAAAGTTGCACACACACCAGGAAGTTAAAAGGCTATTGGCATTCCCAACCTCTCTCTTTCTCTGGCTAAACAAGATCAACTATCTCAACCATGTTAGAAGGTAAATGTGAGATCTTCCTGGTTGGTTACTGTAGGCCACCGGGCATTAAATATACTTGTTTATTAAAGGAAAAGCAAATGTTTATTCACATGTAAAAAGGTCTGTTAAATTCATCAAGAATATCAAGATAATGTATTGTAGTCTGTCCTAAAAGTTAGTTAGATTATTGCATTATTTTATAAAGAAATGACAATTTATATTGAAATGAATAATTTCTTATGTTATGTAATTGCAGTTTGGGCGATGGTTGTTCCTTCCCAACATGTTTAGTGAATCAGGACCCAGAGCAACCCACGACTCCATCTGGGCACAACTCAACTGCTAAAAAGTATTTACTTATTTATTATATGATTCCCCGTGTATCTGAAGTTTTTCAAAATAGATGTGTTTTTTTGCCTAACTCGGTGACTTAATTTATAAGCACAAGTAATTTGTAAGCTTTCAGTTTTCAATTTTGATTATTAGATCTGTTTTAAAATATTTTATGCAATTAATCTTTGATTGTTGATGATTATGATATGTAATCTCTGTAAGGCATGCTGCATGTGGTAATTGGAGTATTAAGTGAGATTTACTGAATGACTAGGATGGTGAAATATCCTGGAGGTTAATTCAAAGTACCCTCACAAAGAACCAATCATTTAATCACAATCACAAGTGGCGGGGGAACAACGGGTCAAGCAGCATCTATGAAGGGAATGAACAGATGACATTTAAGAGTCTGATGAAGGGTCCCATCGCAAAACATTGCTAGTTAATTCCCTCCATGGATACTGCCTAACCTGCTGACTTCCTCAAGCACTTAGTGTTTTGCTCAAGGTTCCTGCATCTGTAGTTGCTGGTGTCTCTGTAATCATTTAATCACCTGCTCCAACAGTGTTACTGAAGGCCATCCTTTTCTTGCCAAGCCTTTACGAGAGTCCCAGAACCATCTATTGGGTAGCAACCAGACATGGTCAGATGGAACTTATGACGATGGAAAAGGCAAGCATGGTGAGTTTTTAGAACATTTCAACATTTAATGAACTTGACAAAAGGGAACTTGAGATAGCTCTGGCAGATAAAGTAAAGGAGAATGCAAAGAGATTGCACAAGTGCATTAAGTGCAAAGGAGTAACTAGGGAGAGAATGGGACTCCTCAAAGATCAATGAGGCCGTCTATGTGTGGAGGCACAGGTGATAGCAAGGATTTTAGTTTAGAGATACAGCATGGAAACAGGACCTTTGGCCCACCAAGTAGACCATCGATCACCAGTTCACACTAGTTCCATGTAACCCCACATTCTTATCCACTTCACATACACTAGGGTCAAATTGCTTTTGGATGTGTAAGGAAACCAGAGCGACCAGAGGAAAACCACATAGTCACAGAGAGAATGTGCAAACTCCATATAGGCTGCTCCCAAGGTCAGGATTGAACCCGCATCTCTGAAGCTGCGAGGCATTGCACCAACTGCTCCACTGTGCTGCCCTTTTCTATTAAAAGAGAGTTCTTGTTGGTCTCTACTACCTGCAGGTAGGAGGGCACTTACAATAATTGAATGGCTACATTTAAATTGAGTTTAGTTTAGAGATACAGTATGGAAATGAACCCATCAGCCCACCAAGTCCATTCTTTGGAAAGTTAATAGTGATGTCTTGAATCTATATTACAGAAGTGTTGAATATCTTGAAATGCATTAAAGTAGATAAATCTCCAGGACCTGAACAAGTGTAGAGGACATTGTCGGAATCTAGGAAATAAATAATGGGGCAACTGACAGAGATATCTTTATCAGTGAAAGTCACAAAGTGGGGGGGAGATTGAAGGGTGGCTGATGTTATGTCATTATTTAAGAAGTCTGCAAGGCAAAGCATAGGAACTACAGACCGGTGAGCTTTACATCAGTGGAAGGGATTTTGAGTTAGCATCTACTTGACTTTGGAAAGATAGGGACTGATTGGGAATAGTCAGCGTTACTCTGCGTGTGGGGAGTTGTGTCTCAACGATTTGATTGAGTTTGTTGTAGAGGTGACCAGGTAGATTGATGAAGGCACCATGGTAGACGTTGTTGGCATGGACTTTGGCAAGGCCTTTGAAAAGGTACTGCATCATGAAGTGGCGGCGCTGTCCAAGCAGCTGCGGCTCGCCTGCAGTCCGTCTGTCTTTTTCTTTTTTTTGTTTTCTTTTGTCTTGTTAGACGTATGTTTTAGTTTCTTTTTAGTTGTGTACGTGTCAGGGGCGGGGGAAACTTGTTTTAGTCTCTTCCTTCGGGGGGGATGCGACATTTTCTTTGTCATATCTCTGTCTGCGTCTGCGCTGAGGCCTAATCGCGGAGCTGGCGGCCTCCAACTGGGACTGACCTCGAGGCTCCGGAGGCAGAGCCAGGACTTACCATCGCAAAGGTGGCCGACTTCGGGGCTGTAGTGGCGCTGCGGCGGCGGCCCGACTTCGCAACCTCAGAGACTTCGGCTGTGGGCCCAGTGGACGACAACATCGGGAGCTCGCAGGTCCCAGGTTGGTGACCAATTTTCCGGAGGTCCCGCAACAACAGCTTCGTCTGCTGGACTGGAGGGTGGCAGCTGCGTCCACCCCGGGCCGCGGAGTTTGAACCGGCCCGTTCGCGGAGCTCGGAATCGACCGCGGGACTTATCATCACCCGGTGGGGGGCCCAACATCGAAAACCTGGATCGCCTCAACGCAGAGGGAGAACAAGGAAGGGACAAGGACTTTAAGACTTTTGCCTTCCATCACAATAAGGAGGTGCCTGGTAGACTCACTGTGGTGGATGTTAAACTGTGTTCATTGTATGTCCTGTTATTTTATTCTCCGTCTTGACTGCAAGGCACGTAATTTCGTTCAAACGAAAAGTTTGAATGACAATAAAGGATACTTTATACTTTATGGTGGGCTGGTCTGGAAGGATACGTTGCATGGGATTCAGGTCAAGCTAGCCAATGGGATTAAAATTTGTTATATATGCTTAAGAGACGGAGGATGGTGGCAGAGAGTTGTTTTTGAGACTGGAAGCCTGTAACAAGTGGTGTAACACGAGGTGAGGAGGTATTTGCCACTCTTCTTCATCAGTCAGGGACAGGAGTTGGGACGTCATGTTGTGGCTGTGCAAGACTAGTAAGGCCTCATTTGGAGTACTGAATACAGTTCTGGTCACTCTGCAATAGGAAGGATGTCATTGAACTGGAAAGGATGCAAAATAAATTTGCAAGGTTTTTGCCAGGCCAGGAGAGTTTTCGTTAAAAAGAGAGGTTGCAAGAGCTGAAACTTCTTTTCCTGAAGTATGAGAGGCTGAGGGGTAACCTTGCAGAGGTTTATAAATTCCTGAGGGGCATAGATAAAATTAATAGCCTTAGTCTTTTCCCCAGTGTAGAGGAATAAAAAACTAAACTTAAGTGAAAGGGAAAATATTTGATTTAAAGGGAACTCGAGGGAGATGGTTTTCACAGAGAGGGTGGTGCATATACAGAACAAGATTCCAGAGAAATGGTAGAAGCATGTACAATTCTGACATTTAAAAGACACTTGTACAGGTACAATGGATAGTAATGAATTGGCAGCAATTACAGTGGCTTGCAAAAGTTTTCATACCCCGTGAACTTTTCCACATTTTGTCACGTTACAACCACAAACGTAAATGTATTTTATTGGGATTTTATGTGATAGACCAACACAACGTGGCACATAATTGTGAAGTGGAAGGAAAATGATACATGGTTTTCAAATATTTTTACAAATATAAAACTGAAAAGTGTGGCGTGCAAAAGTATTCAGCCCCCCTTTACTCTGATACCCCTAAATAAAATCTAGTGCAACCCACTGCCTTCAGAAGTCACCTAATTAGTAAATAGAGTCCACTTGTGTGTAATCTAATCTCAGTATAAATACAGCTGTTCAGTGAAGGCCTCCAAGGTTTGTTAGAGAACATTAGTGAACAAACAGCATCATGAAACCCAAGGAACACACCAGACAGGTCAGGGGTAAAGTTGTGGAGAAGTTTAAAGCAGGGTTAGGTTATAAAAAAATATCCCAAGCTTAGAACATCTCACGGAGAACTGTTCAATCCATCATCCGAAAATGGAAGAGTATGGCACAACTGCAAACCTACCAAGACATGGCCGTCCACCTAAACTGACAGGTTGGGCAAGGAGAGCATTGATCAGAGAAGCAGCCAAGAGGCCCATGGTAACTCTGGAGTAGCTGCAGAGATCCACAGCTCAGGTGGGAGAATCTGTCCACAGGACAACTATTAGTAGTGCACTCCACAAATCGGGCCTTTATGGAAGAGTGGCAAGAAGAAAGCCATTGTTGAAACAAAGCCATAAGTAGTCCCGTTTGCAGTTGGTCACAAGCCATGTGGGGAACACAGCAAACATGTGGAAGAAGGTGCTCTGGTCTTATGAGACCAAAATTGAAGTTTTTGGCCTAAATGGCGGAAAACTAACACTGCACGTCACCCTGAACACACCATCCCCACTGTGAAACATGGTGGTGGCAGCATCATGCTGTGGGGATGCTTTTCTTCAGCAGGGACAGGGAAGCTGGTCACAGTTGATGGGAAGATGGATGGAGCCAAATATAGGGCAATCTTGGAAGAAAACCTGTTAGAGACTGCAAAAGACTTGAGACTGGGGCGGAGGTTCACCTCTCAGCAGGACAACGACCCTAAACATATAGCCAGAGCTACAATGGAATGGTTTATATCAAAGCATATTCATGTGTTAGAATGGCCCAGTCAAAGTCCAGACCTAAATCCAATTGAGAATCTCTGGCAAGACTTGAAAATTGCTGTTCACAGACGCTCTCCACCCAATCTGACTGATCTTGAGCTATTTTACAAAGAAGAATGGGCAAAAATTTCAGTCTCTAGATGTGCAAAGCTGGTAGAAACATACCCCAAAAGACTTGCAGCTGTAATTGCAGCGAAAGGTGGTTCTACAAAGTATTGACTTAGGAGGGCAGAATACTTTTGCACGCCACACTTTTCAGTTTTTTATTTGTAATAAAATTTGGAAACCATGTATCATTTTCCTTCCACTTCACAATGATGCACCACTTTGTGTTGGTCTATCACATAAAATCCCAATAAAATACATTTACGTTTGTGGTTGTAACGTGACAAAATGTGGAAAAGTTCAAGGGGTATGAATACTTTTGCAAGCCACTGTAGACCAGGGAAGTGGAACTAACTTGGATATGTTACTTGATTGGCATGTACGAGTTCGCCCCATGCTCGATGACAATGTAAATGGATGCAATGGTGATTTGAAACAAAAGCAAGATTAAGATAATCGCTGTTTACTTTTAAAGATGAGTTAATATGCTACATACAGTGCATTCAGAAAGCATTCAGACCCCTTCAGTTTTTCTACATTTTGTTACGTTACAGCCATATTTTAAAATGGATTAAATTCTTTTTTTTTATAATCAATCCACACACAATACCCCAGAATGAAGAAGCGAAAACAGCTGTTTAGAAATGTTTGTAAAGTGATTAAAAATAAATAACTGAAATATCACATTTACATAGTATTCAGACATTTTATTATGACACTCAAAATTGAGCTGAGGTTCATCCTGTTTCCATTGATTATCCTTGAGATGTTTCTACAACTTGATTGGAGTCCACCAGTTGCAAATTACATTGATTGTACATGATTTGGAAAGGCACACACCTGTCTATATAAGGTCTCACAGTCGACAGTGTATGTCAGAGCAGAAACCAAGCCATGAAGACAAAGGAATTGTCCGTAGACCTCCGAGACAGGATTGTGTCGAGACATAGATCTGGGGAAGGGTATAAAACAATTTCTGCAGCATTGCAGGTCCCGAATAGCACAGTGGACTCCGTCATTCGTAAATGGAAGAATTTTGGAACCACCAGGCCTCATCATAGAGCTGGCCGCCCGGCCAAACTGAGCAATCGGGGGAGAAGTGCCTTGGTCATGTAGGTGACCAAGAACCCGATGGTCACTCTGACAGAGCTCCAGTGTTCCTCTGTGGAGATGGGAGAACCTTCCAGTAGGACAACTATATCTGCAGCACCCCACCCATCAGGCCTTTATGGTAGAGTGGCCAGATGAAAGCCACTCCTCAGTGAAAGGCACATGACAGCCCGCTTGGAGTTTGCCAAAAGGCACCTAAAGGACTCTCAGATTATGAGAAACAAGATTCTCTGGTCTGAATGAACCAAGATTGAACTCTGTGGCCTGAATGCCATCATCATCATCATCATCATTTATTTATTGCCATTCGATAAAAACATTTTCCACATGAATCATGAACGAAATTTGTACTCGGGTCCGAGCAGCTTAATAGTGCAGTAAGACATCAATAAAGTGCAGCAAAGACATCAATAAATTCTAACATATAAAAACATTCCACAATAAAATCTAAATAATAATGAGCCTATGAATAAATAGTAAAAAGTAAAAAAGCAGTATGGTTAACAGACAGCAGCATAATAATGTCCATAGCAGCAGCAGTCGCAGCAGACAGTTCACTGAGGTTGTGAGGGTTCAGTCAGTGAGGTAGGGAGTTTAAAAGTCTCACGGCCTCGGGAAAGAAGCTGGCTTTAAGCCCTGTTGCCCTGGCCTTTATGCTACGCAGCCTTCTCCCTGAGGGGAGGGGGGCAAAGAGTCCATTTACCGGGTGGGTGGGGTCCTTCATGATGTTTGAGGCTCTGGTCTTGTACCTGCTGATGTAAATGCCCTCAATAGCAGGGAGGCAGTTAATGCCCTCAATAGCTGGGGGGCAGTTTTGACCACCCTCTGCAACGCCTTCCGGTCAGCAGCAAAGCAGTTTACGTACCACACAGTGATACACGATGTAAGGACGCTCTCCACCACACACCTGTAAAATGATGTCAGGACTGGGGTGCTGAGGCCAGCACGCTTCAGCTTCCTCAAGAAGTAAAGGCGTTGGTGGGCTTTTTTTAATGATGCTAGCCATGTTGCAGGTCCAGGTGAGGTCGTTAGAAATGTGCACCCCCAGACATTTAAAACTGGACACCATCTCCACAGCTTCTCCTCCGATGTAGAGGGGAGGGGGATGTAGCCGCCTTTCCTGAAGTCCACATTCGCCTCCTTTGTCTTCCCCTCGTTGATGTAGAGGTTGTTTGCTTTACCAGAATTCAAGTTCTCCCACCTCCTGTCTGTAGCCTGACTCGTCATTGTGGGAGATTGATTCCACCACGGCTGTGTCATCTGCAAATTTCACAATATGACTCTTCGGGTGTTTGGCTGAACAGTCATAAGTGAGAAGAGTGTACAGCAGGGGGCTCAGGACACATCCCTGTGGGGAGCCGGTGTTGAGGGTAATTGTGGGGGGGGGGGGGGGGGGGGGTGAGACACTGTAGATTTTAACAGACTGTGGTCTGTTGGTCAGGAAGTCAGGAAGTCTAGTACCCAGTTGCACATGGATAGTATTGAAGGCAGAACTAAAGTCCAAGAAGAGCAATCTGACATATGAACTCCTGTTCTCCAGATGAGTGAGGGCTGAGTGATGGATGAGATTGCATAAGATGTAGACTGGTTCTTCCTGTAGGCGTACTGATGAGGGTCCACATTGATGTTAATGCTGTCTTTTATGTGGACCATAACCAGCCTTTCGAAACATTTTGTAATTATCGGGGTTAGAGCCACCGGACGGTAATCACTCAAGCCTGACACCACTGACTTTTTTGGCACAGGGATGATGGAGGCGGTCTTGAGACATGCCGGCACCACAGCTTGGGAGAGGGAGGTGTTACAGATGTCAGTCAGTAACCCAGTGAGTTTGTGAGCGCAGTCTCTCAGAAACCATCCCTGGATGTTATCCGGGCCTGCTGCTTTGCGGGGGTTGACTCTCATCAGGGACCTCCTCACATCTTCAGCAGTCACCCTGAGAGGCAGCTCACCTGGTGGGAGTGTGAACCTGCAGCTGGAAGAGAGAGGTGTTGGAAGCCTCAAAGCGAGCTTAAAAAGTGTTCAGAGCATCAGGAAGAGATGAGACCCTGGGGCATGCAGCATCTCTTTTGTTGTGCTGTGTGATGGCCTTGATGCCCTTCCACATACTCTGGGGGTCATTGGTGGAGAAATGACCTTGGATTTTGAGAGCATAGTTGGAATATCACGCCTGGAGGAATTCGTCACGTCTGGAGGAAATCAGGCATCGCTCATCACCTGACCTATACCATACCTATGGTGAAGCATCGTGGTGGCAGCATCATGCTGTGGGGATGTTTTTCAGCTGCAGAAACTGGGAGACTAGTCAGGATGGAGGGAAAGATGAACGGAGCAAAGTACAGAGAGATCCTTGATGAAAACCTGCTCCAGAGTGTTCTGGACCTCAGACTGGGGTGGAGGTCTTCCAACAGGACAACAACCCTAAGCACACAGCCAAGACAACGAAGGAGTGGCTTAGTGACAAGTCTGTGAATGTCCTTGAGTGGCTCAGCCAGAGCCCAGACTTAAACCCAATCGGACGTCTCTGGAGGGACCTGAAAAGAGCTGTGCATCGACTCCCCATCCAACCTGACAGAGCTTCAGAGGATCTGCAGAGAAGAATGGGAGAAATTACCCAAATATAGGTGTGCCAAGCTTGTGGGTGTCATACCCAAGAAGACTTGAGGCTGTAATCGCTGCCAAGGGTGTCTCGAAAAAGTACTGAGTAAAGGGTCTGAATACGTTTGTAAATGTGATATTTCAGTTATTTTTAATCACTTTGCAAACATTTCTAAACATCTGTTTTCGCTTTTTTATTATGGGGTATTGTGTGTAGATTTATGATTAAAACAAAAAAGAATTTAATCCATTTTGGAATAAGGTTGTAATGTAACAAAATGTGGAAAAAGTGAAGGGGTCTGAATACTTTCTGAATGCACTGTATCTCCATAACTCTGGGTACAGTTTATATGCAACTACTGTCTGTAAGACCTCAAATGTTATAAGATACATGGTCAAATATTATTGTAATATAAGGAAAGTTAAAATTATATAAACAAGACTAATTAGTGTATAGAATCGTAACTCTGCAACAACTGGATGAGGGAAACACAAATGAATGCATTCATATTTTTAATTCTGGATAGAATATGTTTTATTATTCTAAGCTTTGTGGGAAGATTTCAAACTATCAATAAGAGGTCTACCTCAGTGAATGGGATTTACTAGTCAGTTATGCGCAGTGTGGTGTGAACCTGTGATAGCAGGTATAAGCAAATAAAGTACTTCAGTTGAGAAAGATCTGTCTAACAAGCCCATTTAGATTGATTCTAGATTTACATAATGTTACTCTTATGAGTTGTGATCTTGATCTGTAGGACTGTTAAGTATCTTTGGCTCTATCCCACTTCAACTTCAGTTTAGCTCCAATTTGATGGTGCCAATTGATGCCAAGTCAATTATAATCACAAGCAACTTATTGTTTTAAATCCTTTATGGAGAGAGAAAGGGATTTTTCCCAATGCCATCATACTGAAGACATATAAAGCGTATATACTTTATTCCTGAGTTTGCAATCTGAAATAAATTGCCTGTATTTTTCCACCTCCCCTCAACTTTTCATTGTTTGTAAGAACTGGATTAAACTGTTCTTTCCTTACTTCTCTGTTCTCCAAAATAACTAAGTTT
Organism: Raja brachyura; assembly: GCA_963514005.1. Next base: position 73,802,597 of record OY740781.1, on the reverse strand, counting down.
ACTCATTGAATATTTATTTATAATTTATTTCTAAAGCCTGAAACCATCATGGTTAATTCTGCTTTAGACTTACAAAAATTTACCATTAAACTGCAATCACCACTTTAATTTAACCCCAAAGCCACATTTGTGCAAAATAATGAATTATCTCTTGAGGAAGTAATAATTGTAGGAATTACCCTAGTCTGGAGTGATGACAATGTTGTTTAAATAGTTTCCCATTTATCTTGCACATTAATTACCTGTCTCCATACCTCCTCCCTCACTACTATCCAGCTTCCCCAGTAGCCCTTCCAGTTGAGACAAAGATTCACATGCTCCTCCTGGAACCTCATCCACTTCATTCAGTGCTCCCATTGTTGCCTCCTTTACATCAGGGAGACCCAGGGTAAACAATATGACCGTATTTCCCCAACACTTGCACTCAGTCCACCAAGGCCTGACGGAGCTCCCAGTTGCTAACAATTTTAACTCCCTTTCCCACTCCCATACAGACCATTCTGTCCTTGGCCTTCTCCATTGCCAGAGTGAGGTCGCACCCAAAATGGAAAAAAAGCACCTCATATTCCACTTAGGTAGCTTACAACTCAATGGTATGAACATTGAATTTGCCAATTTCAAATCGTAACCCTCCTACTCCTCTTTCCCCAGCCTCCACGTTGCTACTTTCCCATCCTTCTTAAGCTCATCTCCCATCTTGGGTCCTTTATTTCCCATTCATCCCCCTTCTTTCCCTTACCCCTTTTCACTTCTGCTTATGTTCCTCCATCTGGCTTTACATTTCACTTCGTTCTTTAGCTGACACTCTTTTCTATCTTTGGCACATCTTTTCGCCTTTGTCACTTACTCCATTGATCTTACTCCAACGGTAGGGAATTGAAGAATACAGTTGAACAGAGGGATCTGGGAATAACCGTGCATAGTTCCTTGAAGGTAGAATCTCATATAGATAGGGTGGTAAAGAAAGCTTTTGGTATGCTAGCCTTTATAAATCAGAGCATTGAGTATAGAAGCTGGGATGTAATGTTAAAATTGTACAAGGCGTTGGTGAGACCAAATCTGGAGTATGGTGTACAATTTTGGTCGCCCAATTATAGGAAGGATGTCAACAAAATAGAGAGGGTACAGAGGAGATTTACTAGAATGTTGCCTGGGTTTCAACAGCTAAGTTACAGAGATAGGTTGAATAAGTTAGGTCTTTATTCTCTGGAGCGCAGAAGGTTAAGGGGGGACTTGATAGAGGTCTTTAAAATGATGAGAGGGATAGACAGAGTTAATGTGGACAAGCTTTTCCCTTTGAGAATAGAGAAGATTCAAACAAGAGGACATGACTTTAGAATTAAGGGACAGAGGTTTAGGGGTAACATGAGGGGGAACTTCTTTACTCAGAGAGTGGTAGCGGTGTGGAATGAGCTTCCAGTGGAAGTGGTGGCGGCAGGTTCGTTGGTATCATTTAAAAATAAATTGGATAGGCATATGGATGAGAAGGGTACGGAGGGTTATGGTATGAGTGCAGGCAGGTGGGACTAAGGGAAAAAAGTTGTTCGGCACGGACTTGAAGGGCCGAGATGGCCTGTTTCCGTGCTGTAATTGTTATATGGTTATATGATCTGCCAATCAGCTTCACCAGCATGCTTCGTCCCATCCCACCTGTATTTTCAACCCCCAACTCCAAAAAGTGTGATGAAAAGTCTGATGAAAGGTTCTAACCCGAAGCATCTTCCTCCAGCTGTTTGTTTTTATATACACACACAAATATATACAGTGTCCTCCATAATGTTTGGGACAAAGACCCATAATTTATTAATTTGCCTCTGTACTCCACAATTTGAGGTTTGTAATAGAAAAAAATACATGTGGTTAAAGTGCACATTGCCAGATTTTAATAAAGGCCATTTTTATACATTTTGCTTTGTGATTTTTATCTATTACAAATCTCAAATTATGGAGTACAGAGGCAAATAAATAAGTGTTGGGTCTGTCCCAAACATAATGGAAGGCACTGTATATTTATGTATATGTGTGTTTCCGTAAATAAGGGTGCCAACCTGTGACATGGGTCGCCAAATTTGAAGGTTATAAAATCATAATGAAATACCACAGCATTAAAAATGGACCTACCTAGGATCCTTTTTTGCTAATTTGTGGTCAAAATGTGAAGAAAATAAATGTGAAAAAAATAATATTTATATGACATATAATACATATGGGACACTTACTGATTGCTAAGCTCCCTTACAAAATGTCAGCACCTAACCCACCATGAAGCCCATTATTCACGCCAGGGTCATTATAATCGCATTGTTTGAATTAAAGAAATAATCGCGAGTGCAAAAAAAACCCCGTTATAGTGATCGCATTCATGATGTTATTCACAATGTTACTCAACGGGGGGACGGAGGGAATAACAGAATGAGACTAAATTGCTAAAATAGGTGAGCAAACTAGATATTTATTTCATGATTTTAATTCCTATTCATTATTAAGTATTTCATTGGAAAGCTTAAACATAAAATATAAACAATTTAAAAAAACAATAAATATAAAAAGGTTACTTTGTTTTTAATTCACACATTTAACCAGTGACCAAATTGATACTGCTACACACGTTCTGTTGCAAAAGCTTGGGGCATCAGAAAAGCATCTTATCGAGTGATAAATGATAAAAATCATAAGCATAATCAGAATTTGGCATATATAGAGTTATTTAATTGTAAAATCAATGTAATCATTCTGGTATAAATTACCCTAAGGATTTGATGAATCTGCTTGAAAAATGTCACAAAAAAAGTCAAGAAAACACAGGAACATATCGGATATTTTTCTTTGTAAAAACAGATTTATTTATTTTTGCTTCATCTCATTATTTTGGCTGTACACCATGATCTTGACTACTTAAAATACAGGATATGAAACAAGAAAATAACCCGGAAGTTTCGAAATCTCCAGTTTCACTTCTGAGTGCTGCATTTATGGAAACACTCATATGTATATATATATATATATATACATCATTGTCGATATCTCTCATTTCCCTTATTCCTAACCAGTCTGAAGAAGGGTCTTGACCCGAAATGTCACCCATTCCTTCTCTCCAGAGATGCTGCCTGTCCCGCTGAGTTACTCCAGCTTTTTGTGTCTATCTTCGGTTTAATCCAGCATCTGCAGTTCCTTCCTACACATATTGTCTTTATCAATCAGGGCAATGAGTATAAGAGTCATTTTATATATATATATATATATATATATATATATATATATATATATATATACATATACATATATATATATATATATATATATATATATATATATATACATATATATATATAATATATATATATATTCTTCAAATAGATATATAATATCTCTCTCTCTATATATATATATAAATATATATATTCTTCAAATAGATATATAATATCTCTCTCTATCTCTCTCTCTCTTTCTCTATATATATAGATATATATATATATAGATACATAAAATAATAGTTGAAGTGTGTGTGTATATATATATATATATTGAATAATAACTCTTATACTCAATACCCTGACTGATAAGGGAAACGAGAGATATAAATAATGATTATAGAGAGATAAAGAACAATGAATAAAAGATATGTAATAAAGTAACGATGATAAAGGACACAGGCCGTTGTTAGCTGTTTGTTGGGTGAAAACGAGAAACTAGTGCAATTTGGGTGGGCTGTAAGCTTCCCAAGTGAAATATGAGATGCTGTTCCTCCAATTTGTATTTAGCCTCACTGACAATGGAGGAGACCTAGGACAGAAAGGTCTGTGTGGGAATGGGAAGAAGAATGGAAGTGTTTAGCAACCGGGAGATCAGGTAGGTTCAGGTGGGCTGAGCGATGGTGTTCAGCAAAACAATCGCCCAGTCTACGTTTGGTCTTGCCGATGTATAAGATTCCACACCTTGAATAAAGGATACAGTAGATGAGGTTGGAGGAGGTGCAAGCGAACCTCTGCCTAACCTGAAAGGACTGTCGGGGTCCCTGGCAAACAATATCCTTCTTTACCACTTTATCTAACTTATATTGCCACTTTCACAGAGCTATGGACTTAGAGAGACCTGGCCAAATGAGAGATAACGTCTTGTTCAGCACACCTGTACAATAATCAGAACATAATTTTGAGAGGAAAGTTGAATTTATTGGGTAGTTACTTCCTTGGACGTCTAACTGCTTGAAGTGTTTGTAAGGAAGGCCAAAGAATCCTAGAAAATCTATTTGTGAATAGAAATTACATGACCAGCATAAAACCAGCTGTTATGTTACTAATGTTTTAGGTGTTTGTTAATTTACAGGTATGAGCAATCCTGTCATGGTCGTGGAAAATGAGACCTAGCACCCCCTCAAACACACTTAACCAGCTGGCAGCTGTAAGTAGACCAACATCCTTGTAACTATATACTTCTAATTCATGGTCCAAATGTGTGGTTATAGGATGAATATTATAACATTGTAAGTTTCATGTTAATATAACAATTCAATTGAATTGTGCAAATTGCAGACCAATGTACTGTAACTAAAAACTCCAATTTCTGCATTTTGCTAGAGCTGTAATTTAAATAACTGAGCTCTTACCTACTTAAAATGCCTTCTCACTAAATCATCTTGCATAAAAACTTATTACACCCACAGGCCATGAATTTATACTCAGATTCTCTTAATTGCCTGCCTTAATTTTGTCATAAGATCAGCAGGAGACACTTGAAAATTCTTTATTAATCTGATTGCAAATCCATGAAAATATTGTGCCTAATTTCATGTATGATCTTTGACGATGAATATTTCACTGCTTTGGTTTGGCGTCCGGAAAAACTGAACGTAAATTTCAGATAGATACGCCAGTAATCAGCACTTCTGCCTCGATTATGGCATGAATCAGAACATATAACAACAGTTGGAACTTCATACCTTCCATCGATTTTCATTTCATCTGTTAAAGAACGTTCTTTTTGAATTTTGAACACTGATTTCAAGTCGACATTAAAGTAGGGGAAGCAATTGACTGTTTCTTTTGTATGAGGTGCTACACCTTGGCAGGACAAATCAAAATAGGACGTACATGGTAAATGGTAAGGAATTGAAGCATACAGTTGAACAGAGGGATCTGGGAATAACCGTGCATAGTTCCTTGAAGGTGGAATCTCATATAGATAGGGTGGTAAAGAAAGCTTTTGGTATGCTAGCCTTTATAAATCAGAGCATTGAGTATAGAAGCTGGAATGTAAGGTTAAAATTGTACAAGGCATTGGTGAGACCAAATCTGGAGTATGGTGTACATTTTTGGTCGCCCAATTATAGGAAGGATGTCAACAAAATAGAGAGGGTACAGAGGAGATTTACTAGAATGTTGCCTGGGTTTCAACAGCTAAGTTACAGAGATAGGTTGAATAAGTTAGGTCTTTATTCTCTGGAGTGCAGAAGGTTAAGGGGGGACTTGATAGAGGTCTTTAAAATGATGAGAGGGATAGACAGAGTTGATGTGGACAAGCTTTTCCCTTTGAGAATAGGGAAGATTCAAACAAGAGGGCATGACATGAGAATTAAGGGACAGAAGTTTAGGGATAACATGAGGGGGAACCTTTTTACTCAGAGAGTGGTGGGTATGTCGAATGAGCTTCCAGCAGAAGTGGTGGAGGCAGGATCGATTTTAACATTTAAAAGTAAATTGGATAGGCATATGGATGAGAAGGGTATGGAGGGTTATGGTATGAGTGCAGGCAGGTGGGACTAAGGGAAAAAAGTTGTTCGGCACGGACTTGAAGGGCCGAGATGGCCTGTTTCCGTGCTGTAATTGTTTTATGGTTATATGTGTCTATGTGCTTTGGAAGTCATGGGAAAGAGTTAGCTGGAAAGTCTCTGAGAGCCACATTAAGCTGGGAAGAACAAACCTGAGCACTTTCATTTACATGTATAGGAAGGAACTGCAGGTATTGGTTTATACTGATGATAGACACGAAAAGCTGGAGCAACTCAGCGGGTCAGGCAGCAGCTCTGGAGAAGAGGAATAGATGATTTTTCAGGTCATGACCCTTCTTCAGACTAATTTAAATGGCAGGTCTATGAATTAATGAAGTCTGGGGGCAGTGTGGGTACATTTGGGGTCATTTTCAGTAGCTCCAAATATTTTTGATGCAAAGCATGCTTTTTTTGTAAACGTTCCAAATTTTCTTAGTGAAAATAGGAATATAAAGGCTGACAGCAACTAGGCTGTCACAGACTGATAACATTTGCATGAAGTTTAAGCTGCTTGGATAAAATGAACGTGGGTACAATACTTATCAGCAGTAACATTGCATTGTGCAAATTTGACAGTTTTATATCCCTGAGGCTTCCCTGGTCAATCAGACCTGGCAGAGGCAATGCACTTTAGTCATAGAGTGTTACACTGCGGAAACAGGCCCTTCAGCCCAACTTGCCCACACCGGCCAACATGTCCCAGCAACACTGGTCCCATCTCCCTGTGTTTGGTCCATATCCCCCCAAACTTCTTCTATCTATGTACCAGTCTAACTGTTTCTGAAATGTTGGGATAGTCCCAGCCTCAACTACCTCTTCTGGCAACTTGTTCCGTACGCCCACCGCATTTTGTGTGAAAATGTTACCCCTCAGATTCCTATTAAATCTATCCCTCTTCACCTTAAACCTATGTCCTCTGGTCCTCGATCTACCTACTCTGGGGAAGAGATTATGTGCTTCTACCTGATCTATTCCTCTCATGATTTTATACACCTTTATAAGATCACCCCTCATCTTCCTGCACTCCAGGGAATAGAGTCCCAGTCTACTCAACCTCTCCCTATAGCTCTGACCCTCTAGTCCTGGCAACATCCTTGTAAATCTTCTCTGTACCCAGCTTGACAACATCTTTCCTACAACATGGTGCCCAGAACTGAACACAATACTCTAAATGCAGCCTCACAAACATCTTATACAAATGAAACATGGCCTCCCAACTTCTATACTCAATACTCTGACTGATGATGGCCAATATACCAAAAGTCTTCTTGACCACCTTATCTACCTGCGACTCGACCTTCAAGGAACCATGCACCTGCGCTCCTAGATCCTCTGCTCTACAAAACAACCCAGAACCCTACCATGCAATGTGTAGATCCTGCCCTTATTAGACTTCCTTAAATGCAACACCTCACATTTCTCTGTATGAAATTCCATCAACCATTCCTCAGCCCGCCTGGTCAATTGATCAAGATCCTGCTACAATTTTTATCAACCATCTTCACTATCTGCAAAAGCACCCACTTTTGTATCGTCAACAAACTTGCTAATCTTGCCATGTATGTTCTCATCCAAATCATGAATGCAGATGACAAACAGTAACACCGAACCCTGAGGCACACCATTAGTCGCAGGCCTCCAGTCTGAGAAGCAACCTTCCTTATCACCCTCTGCTTCCTTCCATTAAGCCAATTTTCTATCCATTCAGCTATTTCTCCTTGGATCCCATGTGATCCATGATGCATTTGATGCATGTTCGTTAATTACTGGACTCCTCCCTTGTCCTGTTCTCCTCATAACAACAATTTAATTGGATTTCTTTGAGACCCGAATGGTTCCATTCATATTCCTTACATACAAGTTCTTTAGATGTAATTTCCATTTAATACAGATAATGGATGAGATGCCAGTGGGGAAATGTAGCACAATGTTTCTCTGCACCATCTGATCAAATTTAAGGTGAACAGTTGATACTACCTACAGTTTGTGTAGTTTGACAGTTTTGGTGCAAAATGTTTGCACCTGCAAGACAATTGCGAGAATATTTTTGTTGATTTTGTTTTGCGGGCAAAGACTTGTTTACGGGCAAAGGAACATCCGGTAAGAGGGGTGCTTTTTAATGTGAGGGTGAAAGTTCATGTGCATGTTACTGTGAGATTGAAAGGTCGAGGAATTGAGGCTCTGATCAGGAAAGAGGAAGAGGCATGAGGCAAGTAAGGCAGCTGGGATCAGGTGTATGTATCCCTGGTGGAGTGTAGGGGATTGAAACATAAAAAAATAGGTGCAGGAGCAGGCCATTTGGCACTTTGCGCCAGCACCGCCATTCAATATGATCATGGCTGATCATCCAAAATCAGTACCCCACTCCTGCTTTTTCCCCATATTCCTTGCTTCCGTTAGCCCTAAGAGTTAACTCTCTCTTGAAATTGAGGAGCATATTTAAGAAAGAAATCGGGAGGGCAAAATGGGCACGAGGTAGATTTCATATGTAGGGTTCAGGAGAATCCAAAAAGATCTTATGTATATTAAGGGAAAAGGGATAGTGAGAGAGAATAGGGTCTCTCAGAAATCAAAGAAATCTATTTGTGGAGCCGCAGGAGAGGGCAAGGTCGTCAATTAATATTTCTCCTCTGTTTTTACTTCAGAACTTGGGAAAGTTAAGTGCAATGTCTTGAGGACAGTCTGTATTACAGGAGAGGAGATCAAGTCAAGAGAGTTTATTGTCATGTGTCCCAGATAGGACAATGAAATTCTTGCTTGCTGCAGCACAACAAAATATTGTAGGCATAAATACAGATCAGATCAGTGTGTCCATATACCATAGAAAATATATATATACTCACATAATTACACACATAAAGTGCAATAGGCTGTTATAGTTCAGAGTTTGTTTGAAGTTGTGTTTAATAGTCTGATGGCTGTGGAGAAGAAGCTATTCCTGAACCTGGATGTTGCAGATTTCAGGCTCCTGTACCTTCTACCTGGTGGCAGCGGAGAGATGAGTGTGTGGCCAGTATGGTGTGGGTCCTTGATGATGCCGGCAGCCTTTTTGAGGCAGCGACTGGGATAGATCCCCTCGATGGTAGGGAGGTCAGAGCCGATGATGGACTGGGTAGTGTTCACAACATTTTGCAGCCTTTTCCACTCCTGGACGCTCAGGTTGCCGTACCAAGGCACAATGCAACGGGTCAGCATGCTCTCTACTGTGCACCTGTAGAAGTTCAAGAGAGTCCTCGTTGACATACCGACTCTCCGTAATCTTTTCAGGAAGTAGAGGCGCTGATATGCTTTCTTTATGATTGCATCAGTGATCTTCGGAAATATGCTCACAAAGGAATTTGAAGTTCTTGACCCTTTCCACCATCGACCCGTTGATATAAACGGGACTGTGGGTCCTCATCCTACCCCTCTCGAAGTCCACAATCAGTTCCTTGGTTTTGCTGGTGTTGAGAGCCAGATTATTGTGCTGGCACCATTTGGTCAATCGGTTGATCTCACTTCTATACTCTGAATGTGTGGAGATGCTAGGATGTATGAAAGTAGATAAATCTCACAGGCCTGATCAGATACATACAAGACCACTATGGGAAGTTAGAGAAGTAATTACAGGAATCATGGCTAAGATATATGGATCATCGTAATCTCGGCTGAGGTGTTGAAAAACTGGGGAGTGGCTAGCATTGAGACTCACTTAAGAAAGGCTGCAAGGAAAAATCTGGGATCATCTGTTCTCTGAAAGGTACTAGAGAGGATTCTGAGGGTATATGCATTGAGAAAGTCAGGGATTGAATAGGGCTAGTAGACATGGTATTATGCAAGGAAGGTTGTGTCTCACGAATTTGAGGGTTTGTTGACGAATTAATCAATAAGGTTGACAAGGGCAGGGTCATAAAAGAATTGCTATGGACTTTTGGCGGCTCTGGAAGGTTAGATCACATGGGATTCAGAGGAAGGTACAGTATTGGCTTAAAGTCATAAGGAATAATAGAATTTGGCCATTCAATCATGGCTGATCTATCTCTCCCTCTTAACCCCATTCTCCTACCTTCTCCCCATAACCTCTGACACCTTCACAGTAGGAAGCAGAGGGTTTTGGTAGAAAGTTGTTTTTTTTACACTGGAGGCCTGTGACTAGTGGTGTGCCTCAGGGATCGGTGCTGGGCCCATTGATGTTTATCGTAGATATCAATGATTTGGATGAGAATGTGCAAGGCATGATCAATAAGTTTGCAGATGACACTAAAATAGATAGTAGCCTAAATGGTGTGCATGATCGGGGAAATGTCCTTCATTTGGTTTGAAATAGATTATGGCACATTCCTTGACTTTAGTGCAAGGTACCGAGCCCACCATATTCAACCCATCATCATAAAAATGTTTCTTATACATTTTCTATATTTTTACTGTTTGGGCTGTGCTACCTGTTGGAGCAGAACACGCAGTTTGTATAATGTAGCAAATCCACTCTGCTAAGTTGTTGCTAGGCAACAGAGATAAGAACTTGAACACACTGATGACTTGGAGATCTAAATCCATTCTATCTCTTTGAGTTCTAGGTGCAGCTGCTTATGGAAGAAATCTAGGAAGAAATGTTCTCCATGATCCCAACCTTCACCTACCTACTATTCCTATTAGATGTCTGTGCCTCTGTGGGATGTCCAATGGAAATAATCCTGTGATTGACTGGTTTTCCTATTATCACAGCTTAACACATACAATGTATTGGTTCAGCCACCCTTAAATGTACGATGGGGGATATAATTCTATTCTGAATGCATTTGCTTAACAAAACACGCTAAACCTTTATAGCAGCTTGGCATTGCAGCAATTATGAGATTACTGAGGAAAACGGTCTCTTGCCCTTTGAAACAGTGCTGAAACAATACTGTTTTTATTACTGCTCCTGCCATAGTAATGCCACGATTTCCACATCAAATCATATGATATGCGCAAGGGCTGACTCACATTCTCTGAGAGCAGTACATGTGATAGTATTTTCTGTTAAATATGAATGACCTGTTAACAGACAGTTAAGGATTTCATAAGAAGAACAGATTTTTATCAACAGTTTAGGGGGTGGCTTACAAAGCAAAAACAAATGACATATCGTGAATATGCCTTTCATTAATGCACTGGGGACTTATTTTGATTTTTATTTTGCTATGATATGGGGTGAGAAGTGTATATGATATTGGTTTTAGAACATATAAACCATATGTTTTGCAATTTTGCTGAAAGCAACTTGCAGAAATAGTTGGTTTTCTGGCCAAAGAAATGCTGAATGAAAATATTTTAAATGGTTTTTCAGACTTGCAGTATTCTGTACTGTGGTGTTTATAATGGTAGGTTTTGCATGCTGCAACTGTGGCATTCAATCCTTTTTAATTTATTTTAGCAGACACGAGAAATGACCTTGTTGCCAGTTTTGGCGTCCAGTTTTCCCTTACGAATGTTAAGTCAGCATGACATTGTGCGTGTTGTTATAAAATGGAATGATGTGAATAGTGTAACAGTTTCACAATATTTATACATCATAAGAGCTACATGACAAAGTGCCATCAGCACAATCAATACAAAGGGATTTAAAATACAGAAAACATGCTGAAGTGGGAGGTGAAAAAAAGCACAAAATTGCCCCTTCATAGTGCCTTCATTGAAAGTTGGACCCAACGCTGTAATCTATTTGAAATTAACGATCAAGACATTTTCAAAACCAAATTTTAGTATGGCTCAAGCCAATGGAATTAGTATTATTTTTATTTCTGTAATCAAGTCGTAGAGAAAAAATATATTCTGACATCTGGGGAGAGAGGTTTCCCCTATGCAATGAAAAGTGAAGTAGTCTTCATTAATATTAGTTATTATGTGCATTTAATTTTCTGACTGCTGCTTGGAAACATGAGTAAATCCTTAGACCTCGTCTTAAACAAGTGAATAAGTATTTAATAAGGCACCAGTCTTTTGTAACACACATTGGATAATGTAAACTAAGAACAATTTTGAAGGCTGTACAATTCCAGGGTTGTAATTTTTGAGAAAAACAAGAATATCTGTGAAAGGAGAACTAATTATAGTGGCCTTAGAACAAATTCGTTTTCTAGTGATTTCTACCAAGGCATTTTAAAGAACTGCGTTATTTCTGTGGAATATATTCAGGGGTATTTTGATTAAATTGCTGGGACAAGTACTTTAAAACAAATGGGAAAAATAAATCATTTGCATTAAGAAGAAAGTCAGTGGCTTAAAGGGGCTGTCCCACAGCGGCGACCTAATTGGCGAGTTTAGGAAAGTTTGAAAAATTGTCATGTTGAACACCTCCTTTGACTGTGTTGAAGACTAGCTTCGACTAGCTTCGGGAAAATTGGACACCGAATAGGGGAGAGTGAAGACGATCTCCTTCGAACCTCCCTTCGACTATGTTGAAGACTATCTACGACTACCTTTGATTACCTTTGACCACCCTCGATTACCTACGAATAAAATGCCAACCTACCACAACCTACTTCGACTAAACCTACGAGTAAAATAAGTATCGATTTTTTCCCTTGCGACCTTTTTGTTACTAGGGGGCATATTTTAACATATTGAAAAAAAACACCGCGACCTAGCTGAGGCCTCGAGTACGCGGGGACTACTCTCGAGCATGAAGGAGAGTTATAAAGACCTCCTAGGACCTCGTGTTTCCCTCGACCATGCTGCAAGTATGAGTCGAGGGAAAACTCGTCAGAGCTCGCGGATTAGGTCGCCGCAGTGGGACAGGCCCTTTAATGACTTAAAGCAAAAGCAAACCACTGTGGATTCTGGAAATCTGAAAGAAAAACACAAAATGCTGGAATGCTCTGCAGGTCAGGCAGCGTTTGTCATGGTAGAGAAACTCAGCAGGCCTAGCAGCATCTGAGGAGGGAAATGGACAGTCAATGTTTCGGGACAAGACCCTCCATCCAGTCTGAAGAAGGGTGTCAACTCGAAACATCACCCATCAATTTCCCTCCACAGATGCTGCCTGCCCACAGAGTTCCTCCAGCAGTTTCCTTTTTGCTCAAGATTCCAGCTGGCAGTTTCTTGTGCCAGCATTTATCCTGCTGCAGTTCTGATAAAAGATCAGAACGTGACCAGTTTTAATAATGTATTGTGCATTTTATCATGTTTTCAAAAAACACTGGTCAAATTAATTTATCCTTCAACAATTGGTATGTTAATCTTGTTATTTCTTTGGAAACCTACTCAGTGAAGGTGTATATAGATCCAGAGAAAATCCAGTAATGGTAGCTACATGACACACAAATCGAATTAAGAGTGAAATTAATTAATCCTAACATTAAACATTGAAGAATTCCCCTGTTCCAAAAGGCTTGCATGTGCTTGTTGTCTAAATGTTGCTTCATAAGTGACCGGCCAAATCTACCACACACAATTTAAGGGCGGCATGGTCGCATAGCGGTAGAGTTGCTACCTTACAGTGCAGTAGACCCAGGTTCGATCCTGACTCCAGGTGCTGTCTGTGCGGAGCTTGTACGTTATCCCCGTGATCGGGTGGGTTTACTCCGAGTTCTTCGGTTTCCTCCCACATTCCAAAGATGTACAGGTTTGTAGGTTAATTGGCTTGGTATAAGTGTAAATTGTCCCCAGTGTGTGTGACATAGTGTTAGTGTGTGGGGATTGCTGGTCGGTGTGGACTTGGTGAGCGGAGTGGCCTGTACCACTAAACTAAATTTGGTAGTGATGTCCTAAATGTTACAACTTTAAATATATGATTTAATCATTCTCTTCTATCACCAGAAAATTAACTGAGAAAATAATTTTAATAAACTCTACTTTAATGATTATAAATATGAGGAGTTTTGAAACCTTTAGATGTTTAGGATATATCCTTTAAATTTAAAATTCCCATTGTTGCTTTGTTGTTTTTATAGTTCATTAAGTTGGCCAAATGCCTTGGAATCTATATCACTTTTCTAAAGCATTGGTTTTGAAAATTGTGAGCATCTAAATTTGGGAACATTCCCTCATTCCATAATGAATAAGTAATAATGTACCTCTGTCCACATTAATATTTTGTGGGGTGGAGCCTGCCCAAAATGAGAGAACCAAGTTTGGGTCCCATCTTCCATCGTAGTGCCTCCTATGTAAGTGCAGTGGGAGATGGTAAATTGGAATTGAGGACAGGCAAGGGTCAGAAGCCAGAGATGATCATCACACCTTGGGATGGTTGTACATGTGAAGATTGAGGTTATTTAATTAGACTGAGCATTGGGCATGGAGGATTAATGTTTGCTTGGGACAGAAGAGACCAGGCCACATTATTTTATGCAGCACCAAGGATGCTCTGCCCAATTCCACAATTGGATCATTTAAAAGAATAATCCTTTCGCCTGATGGCCTCCATGTTGTGCTCTGCAATTTTAGAGCATGGCAGGTAAAACCAAAGATCTTATAGCAAGCAAGATAGATCACTCGACGAAAAAGACATAGTACGGTCATGGGTCGATTCATGGGTAATTTTCCGCCCCATTTCCGTAACCGGCTTCCGTCTCCACACCAAAGATCCCATAGGTGCGGAGACTGAAGCCGGTTACAGAAACAGCCTCGTAAAAATAAAAGTTATTTGGTAAAAATCATCTCATTATCAGAATTATAATTTATTAACACAAACTGTTCCCCCGCAACGTTGATTACACTGTGAGTCGGGTTATTGAAATGGATGAAAAAAAGGCCCACGTTCCGCTTCGTTGCATACTACACGTCAGCCCATTGCCTTTAGAAGGAGTGATCTATCTTGCTCTGCTATAGGATCTTAGGGTAAAACACCAATGCATTGAAAAGTTGATAACACGTCCTGTAAAAAGCATAGAGTGCTTTTGGCTAGTTATGTGTATTTGCTTCCTTTCCAATATATTGGGGGGCTTAGATCCAGTTTAAATATTTCAAAACACCAATCATTTTATCAAACTATATAAAATCTTGGAATCCTTCATATTCTTTGACTTCCTGGGGAAAGATTGCACCACAATACAAATTATCTGCTTCAGAGTAACACCAATATTTTGAGCATTCCAAAGTAGTTATTTAGAGTTTAATACCAGTTGCAGAGAAAGATGTCAATTGAACTGTGCAACGCTGAGTCCCATAAATAGAAATGTGATAATGCTCAGATAATATGTTCAGAGGATGTGAATTGAGGGATTAATATTGCCTAGGACTCAAGGAGAATGTGTGCATTTTTAAAAGAACAATTGGATCATCTTTACCCACTAGGTCCCATTTTAACATTTCAGAGATAGCAGTTGTAAATGATTACATTTTCATGATTACAATGTGTGAGTCAACCAAGACTGGAGATATTGAGGTTTGAATTCAAGTCAGGAGTTACTCAATTATGTGTGAACTGTTAATGCTTTAGTTTTACATTCTTCTATTGACTGCACTGATTAAATGTGAGAGAAATATTACTTTAAGAAGCTATTAAAGAACGAGAGCCCTCATAAGTACCATTTCCCACCAGCCGCACAATTTTGTTTTTGGCTGATTATTTTCAGATTGACAGATCCCTATCCATTTCCCAAAAGCAGAAATAAAATGCCTTCACTGTGCAAATCAAGACCCCAAATTTGTTTTTATACTTTGCCCCAAATTATTCATAAACTGTACACGACTCGGCAGTGAATAGAATTTGGGAACATTCCCTGCATTCCATAATGGAATAAGTGAAGTCTCCCCCAAGATACACCAAGGAATTTTGTTTCCACAAAGCCAGAAAGAGGTGTATTATCACTGGTCCAGACTCTAACTCTGCAGTTTGCATCTCCTCCTGACAGTAACGTATCCACAACTGGAGTCAGTTCAGAAATAGATGAGATGCCCTGAGCCACAACTATTTGGTATGCGCTGGTTTTTGTATACTTCAGATGTGACTACCTGACATTGTACCTATCTTGTTCTTAGTGCTTCATAAATACTTCACTTAATTACTTTGGAGGTACACTGCCCTAAACCATCCCACGGCAAAGAAACATTTTATACACAATTTATACACAGTCAGTTCCTACACAGAGCCAATGTAAATAAAAATCTGAAAATCTAGTTTTATTTTAGAGATGCTGATTCACGGTGAAATATTGGCTAAGATACAAAAAACTCCACTATTATGATTTAACACCATGAGGCGTTTGTAACAACCTTCCTACTTACTCTAACATCCCATTCAGAGACTGTCTGCTAGTACAGCAATCTCTCAGTACATTGAAGTACCAAGATCACTGGAGCAGGACCTCTAAATAGGTGAAAATGGTTATGTTTGAAGCAGGATCACTTTAAAAGAATAAAATTAAAAATTGTAAACTGTTTATATTTGTTACTGTGGTGTGAGGTTGTTTGATTTGTGGTTCAATGAATATACACCTCTCGTTTCAGCCGATCAAGAAAGTGACAGTGGGCATAGAATAAGAGCAGGAAGGATTGGCACAAATTGACAAGAAAGCAGATAGCCATGCAGCACAGAAAGAAGCCCTTAGCCCCACCACATCCATGCTGCCCGGTAAGGACTCATATTAGCCAATCCACTTTATTTACCCTGGTTCACAGGCATCTAGCCTCTGAGATTTAAGTGTTCATCAATGTATTTGAAAGAATTGGCACAATTTAATCAAATATTGGAATGGCCATAGCTGTGTACAATTCTGGTTTGCATACTATTGGAAGGACGTTAGAACACTGGGAGAACGTACAAGGGAGATTCACCAGGGTGTTAGAGTCATAGAGAGAAACACTGTGGATACAGGCCCTTCAGCCCAACTTGCCCACAACAGCCAACATGTTCCAGCTGCACTGGTTCCACCTGCTCGCCCTTAGTCCATAGCCCTCCAAACCTGTCCTATCCATGAACCTGTCTAACTGTTTCTTAAATGTTGGGATAGTCCCTGCCTTGACAACCTCCTCTGGCAGCTTGTTCCATACACCCACCCCCCTTCGTGTGAAAAAGCAACCCCTCAGATTCCTGTTAAATCTTTTCCCCTTCACCTTCAACCTATGCCCTCTGGTCTACGCCATTGTAGTTGGAGACTCCATTGTGAGAGGTACGGACAGGGGTTTTTGCGGCAACAGACGGGATTCCAGGATGGTGTGCTGCCTTCCTGGTGCCAGGATCCAGGATGTTACGGACAGAGTGCAGACAATCCTCAAGGGCGAAGGTGACCAGCCGGAAGTGGTCGTGCATGTTGGCACAAATGATGTTGGAAAGAAGGAGATGAATTTTTTGCAGCGGGACTTCAGAGAGCTCGGAAAAATGCTGAAAAGCAGGACTTCCAGGGTTGTTATCTCCGGTTTGCTTCCAGTTCCTCGTGCTGGCGAGAGCAGGAACAGGGAGATATGGGACCTGAATGTGTGGCTGAGGAACTGGTGCAGGGGGCAGGGATTTAGATTCTTAGATCACTGGGATTTTTTTTATAGTAAGGGGGAACTGTACAAAAGGGACGGATTGCATCTTAACAGGTGGGGGACCAGCATTCTGGCCGGCAGGTTTGCCACTGCTACACGGATGGTTTTAAACTGAATAAGGGGGGTGGGGTATCAAATGGGATAGTCGAGGACGGAGTTAGAGGGAAAGAGAGTAAAGCGATGGTTAATGACCCCAGAATTAACGGGGAAGAAAGCTCACAAAGGGATAGGAGAGTATGGCCAAGTGTAATAGGGATCGATGTGAAAGGGGCCACTTGTCAACATAATTGTATAAGGAGTAAGAGTGTTGTAAAAACAAGCCTGAAGGCTTTGTGTCTCAATGCGAGGAGCATTCGTAATAAGGTGGATGAGTTGAAGGTGCAGATAGCGATTAATGACTATGCTATAGTTGGAATCACGGAGACTTGGCTCCAGGATGACCAAGGCTGGGAGCTGAACATCCAGGGATATTCAATATTCAGGAGGGATAGACGAAAAGGAAAAGGAGGTGGGGTAGCGTTGCTGGTGAGAGAGGAGATTAATGCAATAGAAAGGAAGGACATTAGCGTGGAGGATGTGGAATCGATATGGGTAGAGCTGCGAAACTCTAAGGGGCAGAAAACGCTAGTGGGAACTGTGTACAGGCCACCTAACAGTAGTATTGGAGTTGGGGAGGGCATCAAACAGGAAATTAGAAATGCGTGCAACAAGGGTAACACGGTTATAATGGGTGACTTCAATCTGCATGTAGATTGGGTGAATCAAATTGGCAGGGGTGCTGAGGAAGAGGATTTCCTGGAATGTATGCGGGATAGTTTTCTCAACCAACATGTGGAGGAACCAACGAGAGAGCAGGCTATTCTAGACTGGGTATTGAGTAATGAGGAAGGGTTAGTTAGCAGTCTTGTTGTGCGTGGCCCCTTGGGCAAGAGTGACCATAATATGGTTGAGTTCTTCATTAGGATGGAGAGTGACAAAATTAAGTCAGAAACAAGGGTTCTGAACTTGAACAAAGGTAACTTTGAAGGTATGAGATGTGAATTGGCCAAGATAGACTGGCAGGTGATTCTTAAAGGGTTGACAGTGGATGTGCAATGGAAGGTATTTAAAGACTGCATGGATGAAGTACAAAAGTTGTTCATACCAGTTTGGCAAAAGAATAAATCGGGGAAGGTGGTGCATCCATGGATAACAAGGGAAATCAGGGATAGTATAAAAACAAAAGATGAGGCATACAAATTTGCCAGAAAAAGCAGCCTACCGGAGGACTGGGAGAAATTCAGAATCCAGCAGAGGAGGACAAAGGGCTTAATTAGCAAAGGGAAAATAGATTATGAAAGGAAACTGGCAGGGAACATAAAAACTGACTGCAAAAGTTTTTATAGATATGTAAAGAGAAAGAGACTAGTTAAAACAAATGTTGGTCCCTTGCAGTCAGAAACAGGTGAATTGATCATGGGGAACAAGGACATGGCAGACCAATTGAATAACTACTTTGGTTCTGTCTTCACTAAGGAAGACATAAATAATCTGCCGGAAATAGCAGTGGAACGGGGGTCAAATAAGATGGAGGAACTGAGTGAAATCCAGGTTAGCCGGGAGGTGGTGTTGGGTAAATTGAACGGATTGAAGGCCGATAAATCCCCAGGGCCAGATAGTCTGCATCCCAGAGTACTCAAGGAGGTAGCCACAGAAATAGTGGATGCATTAGTGATAATTTTTCAAAATTCCTTAGATTCTGGAGTAGTTCCTGAGGATTGGAGGGTAGCTAATGTAACCCCACTTTTTTAAAAAGGAGGGAGAGAGAAAGCGGGGAATTACAGACCAGTTAGTCTAACATCGGTAGTGGGGAAACTGCTAGAGTCAGTTATTAAAGATGGGATAGCAGCGCATTTGGAAAGTGGTGAAATCATTGGACAAAGTCAGCATGGATTTACGAAAGGTAAATCATGTCTGACAAATCTGATAGAATTTTTCGAGGATGTAACTAGTAGAGTGGATAAGGGAGAACCAGTGGATGTGTTATATCTAGACTTTCAGAAGGCTTTCGACAAGGTCCCGCATAAGAGATTAGCATACAAACTTAAAGCACACGG
This sequence comes from Raja brachyura, assembly GCA_963514005.1. Next base: position 73,783,301 of record OY740781.1, on the reverse strand, counting down.
TATTGGGGGTTCAGTATTGATGTGGATAGAGAACTGGCTAGCAGACAGGAGGCAAAGGGTAGGAGTAAACGGGTCCTTTTCAGAATGGCAGGCAGTGACTAGTGGGGTGCCGCAAGGCTCAGTGCTGGGACCCCAGCTATTTACAATATATATTAATGATTTGGACGAGGGAATTCAATGCAACATCTCCAAATTTGCAGATGATACCAAGCTGGGGGGTATAGTTAGGTGTGAGGAGGATGCTTGGAGGCTGCAGGGTGATTTGGATAGGCTGAGTGAATGGGCAGATGCATGGCAGATGCAGTACAATGTGGATAAATGTGAGGTTATCCACTTTGGTGGCAAAAACATGAGGGTAGACTATTATCTGAATGGTGGCAGATTAGGTAAGGGGGAGATGCAACGAGACCTGGGTGTCATGGTACACCAGTCATTGAAAGTAGGCATGCAGGTGCAGCAGGCAGTGAAGAAAGCAAATGGTATGTTAGCATTCATAGCGAAAGGATTTGAGTATAGGAGCAGGGAGGTTCTACTGCAGTTGTACAGGGTTTTGGTGAGGCCACACCTGGAGTACTGCGTACAGTTGTGGTCTCCAAATCTGAGGAAAGACATCCTTGCCATAGAGGGGGTACAGAGAAGATTCACCAGACTGATTCCTGGGATGTCAGGACTTTCATATGAGGAAAGATTGGATAGACTCGGTTTGTACTCGATGGAATTTAGAAGATTGAGGGGGGATCTTATAGAAACCTACAAAATTCTTAAGGGGTTGGACAAGCTAGATGCTGGAAGATTGTTCCCGATGTTGGGGGAGTCCAGAACAAGGGGTCACAGTCTAAGGATAAGGGGGAATTCCTTTAGGATCGAAATGAGGAAAACATTCTTTACACAGAGAGTGGTGAGTCTCTGGAATTCTCTGCCACAGAAGGTAGTTGAGGCCAGTTCATTGGCTATATTTAAGAGGGCGTTAGATGTGGCACTTGTGGCTAAAGGGATCAGGGGGTATGGAGAGAAGGCAGGTACGGGATACTGAGTTGGATGATCAGCCATGATCACATTGAATGGCGGTGCAGGCTCGAAGGGCCGAATGGCCTACTCCTGCACCTATTTTCTATGTTTATGTCTATGTCTATGTCTATGGTCCTCGATTCACCTACTCTAGGCACGAGACTCTGTGCATCTACCGAATCTATTCTTCTCATGATTTTGTACACCTCTAAGATCACCCCTCATTCTCTTGCGCTCCAAGTAAGAGTCCCAGATTACTCAATCTCTCTCTATAGCTTAGACTCTCTAGTCCTGGCAACATCCTTGTAAATCTTCTATGTACCCTTTACAGCTTGGCAACATCTTTCCTATAACATGGTGCCCAGAAATGAACACAATATTTGAAATGCGGCCTCACCGTCTTATACAACTGTAACCTGATCTCCCAACTTCTACATTTTGTTTGGGATAGAGTGATTCTGTATTTTCTGAAGGGCATAGAGAGGTAAATAGTGGGAACTATTCTCCAGAACACAGGTGTTTAAACAGAGGGCATACATTTAGCGGAAGGAGTAGAAGATCCGGAGGGTTTGAAGGAAGAACTCATTCATCCAAAGGGAGTTTAGAATGCAGAACGCACTGCTAGAGTGGGTGGTAGAAGCAAGAACTCTTGCAATTAAATACCTCGATGCGTATGTAAATCTCAAGAGGCTAGATGCATATGATCCTGGGAAGATAGATGTGAGTAGGAAGGAGCTGCAGATGCTGGTTTAAACTGAAGATAGACACAAAAAGCTGGAGTAACTCAGCGGGGCAGGCAGCATCTCTTGGAGAGAATGAATGGGTGAGGTTTGGGGTTAAGACCCTTCTTCAGACTCCAGTCTGAAGAAGATAGATATGAACCAGGCTAAGAAGATTCCTTACTGGTCAGCATGGATATGGTGGGCCAAATGGCCTCCATATGTGCTGTATGGCTCTGACTATTTGCTTTCTTGTCAATAACCTTCTCTGGACCCTGGCATTAGAGACCAGGCTGATTGTTCTTTTAAAGGCATTGATAAAGTAAATCGATAGGAAATTAATTGTATTTGTTGAATTACATATCATAAATAACCCAAAATAACAGTAGTTTAAGCTGTTTACATTTGCTAATCAAATTGGAGTTTATTCAATTTTAAAATGTAGTCATTTAAAAAAAAATTACATTGACAGTCATTTATTCATGAAATTATTTTTTAAGTTAATACAACTGTACAAAGGCTCCATTTATACTATTAGAAATTCAATGAGAACATTTGTTGGACACTTCAGTGGTGAGCAGATTTGAGGAGTGACATAAATACACTACAGATATAATTTTTCACTTTGCGTGTCGTTTCAATCAGAGAACATGATTATAATCAACGTGAGATTAAAAAATGGTCTGACCAACTCTGGGGGAAAATCAAGAAGATTTTGTTTCATTTCAGCAGTTTATAAAGTTGTTGGATTGATGAGAATTTTTGCATTATGGATGTGAAATAATTTAGTTTCAGGAGGGTTTTTGAGTTAAGCCTGAACAAGGCAAATCTGGACAAAATCCTGGTCATGAGCCCAATCCTATGCTGCAGGTTCAGTTGCATTACTTTTATAACATAGGTAATTCTGCTATAACATATGTTTTCATTAACATGAATTGGATATAATGTGATTGATAAATTAAGGAACACTATTTGTATCATGTAGGCCAAATTGGTATTACCACTATTTCTATTGGGAACTAGAAAACCACTTAAAAGTTACTTTGGAAATGTACAAGCCGAATCAAAGCTGTCTTGGGAAAGGAACAGTCTAGGAAAAAGAAACTATATTCAATATATAATATATATAACTTTTAGATCTTTTAGTTTGCAGTAAATAAAACTAAACTTATAGCTATTTAAAAATACCTTTTATTTTTGAAAATCCTATAGGAGAACTAACTTTAATTGCAAATCTAAACTCTTGCATCTTTAACAACCCCTCTCCCATTGACATAGTTGCTTTTATAACATGATTTTCTATAACATGATTTTCTATAACATGAGGCTTCTTAGGAATGCAACTATTACATTATAACAGAACAATATATGAAGGTAGGAATGGTTTCCAGGAAGAAAGAAAATAATTCAACTAGGTATTCTAAATGTATTTGTGGTATGACAAAGATTTTTTTTGTCAATAACTGGGAATAAAATGTCTTGGGAGTAAAACACAAATGTATTCCTTGCATTTTAGGCAAGCTAAGTTGACAGATGGTATTTCAAATATTGCATCCAAGAAGTATGCATCCTACACCATCAGTGATGCGTAAACAACCATCATGTTGAATGCAATAATAGAAATTGTATGGTATTTTTGAGTAATATTGCAGGAAATTTATAAATAGCTAATTTTATTTTACTTCATAAATAGAATGGGAAACAGGTTGGTATTTTCACCTCAGCATAAATACCATCTAAGGTGTACATTTAAAAAAAATCTCACTATGATCGCAGGGTATGTCTTCGTACACAGAGAACAGCAATGGAAACATATTTCACTCAGGTTTCTTATAATATGAAGGGTCCCAACCAAATATAAACTATAGACAGATTGCTACCTTCATGTCCTCACACACATCAATACTTTTCACTCAAATTGAGACGTCATAATTCTAGTAGGGTAATTATGAAACTTTTTAATACTTAAACTCATCTATTGATTTGTGACAGTTCCACATTTATTTTGTAAAGACAATATTATGAAATAATCTGTTAATGTGGACTGTTTTCACAAGCTGGTTATATCCAAAGAGATTTTTTGGTACAAGCTAAAAGCAAAACATCTAAAAAAAAGAAAAATCTACATTTTTGGAAAGTATATTTATTATATTTTTAAGTAAATGTTAACAAGTAAAGATTGCAATCACTGAACCAATAAGAAAAATTCTAAGTTTGAGAAAAGGAAAATGTTACGACTGGATATAGATTGATATTTGAATTTCCCTTCCATCAACTCATATGACATCTAGTCAATGCACTTGATGCTAAATAATTATATTATTTTTTTATAATCCTTAATTTTTTTCTAAAAATTGAACTTGTAAGAGAGCTCTCTATTGAAAGGGGGACAGAGCAGTGAAGACATAATTGAGCATGTTGACAGCCATTATTTTAGCCTGTTCATTTTTCAAGGGGTTGCAAAAAGCTTTGTTATCGTCAAGAATTTTGTATGTAAATGAAGTGTTGCTCTGTTTCGATTGTTTTATGCAATCAGTATGGGCTGTGGCATTTTGTTGTCAAAATGCATTTTAATGAAGTATTTTGTGTATGCATTTGTATTATTACAAAACATTATACATTGGAGTTGATTTGCTGTCTGCCATACTCTGTAATGCTGAAAATTACTCAATTAACATAAAGTTGTTTGATTAGATTGTGACCACAAGGGTACATGTGGTTCTTGGTTTCTGTACTTTTCTAAAAAAATACTTCAATATCTTTTCTTTAAAACAAGCTGCTTCTTGTGTGCTTTTAACAATATCTTACCTGCTATAGTAAGGAATGAGACAGATCCTTGTAATTACCACTTGTTGCAAATAACCTTAAAGTTGTTTTAACATGGTGTACCCCTAAATTCCACCCATTATTGTCCAATAAATGCCGAATGTGATATTCCAGACCTCAAACCCAAGGCTTTGAACCCCCACTTCACAATCTTAGACCCATTTTCTCTCAGTTATACCTGCACTCAAAAATGAAGTCGTCTAGAGGAAAGAGATTTATCTTCTGTATTGAGAAAAGTATCCATGTGATTTGTTAATCAAGTATGGTGGCATCAGAATGCCACCTTGAAGGCATTTGTATAGCCTATCCAAATAAGCATTAATGCAACTGAATCAAGGATTAGTACAATTTTGATAACGTAATTTGAATTTGGTTCCTGACTTAAATCTCCACCTTCAACAAAATATTTTTTTACTATTGTAGTGGTCATTTTGGGGGCAGAGTTTTAGAGTTGGTTGTAAAACCATCTGCTGCAATCAGACCATAACGTCCAGATTCCCTTCAGAGATACCAATAAGCAACATCCACTATTCACATAATTCTCAAGCCTACAAATCCATCCACTCCAATCTCTCTTGGAAATAAAAATTACAAAATAGAAATTAATTATTTTGTGGCCCACTACTGGAGATACCAATGTTTCAATTTTATGCACCATTATTTATCTTGCCCTGCAAGGTACCAACCCAATGATATCTACCCAAGAGCTAATGGTGAAACAGCATCAAGGAACCTCAGGACTTACCTGTTCAAAGTTCAACTTTAGAAAAGCAGGTATATGTACCTGGAGGCAAGTGGGACAAACATGCTGAAAGTACAGCAAATGACAAATGAATCTGAGTCTATGATTTAAAAATCATATCTTCATTGCCATTGAAAATTCATCTATAACCATGTGTCAGGGTTCTTCAAACTTATACATTCTCATTCAAATTGTTGATATAGATGACAAACAGCAATGGGGTCAGCACTGATACCTGAGGCACACCACTAGTCCATTGTATGACTGTTGGCAGATGTATTTCCCTCGTGGGATAAATCAAGTTCTATCATATTGTCAAGTCAAACTGTAATTAAAGGACTAATGCTAAATTAAAATCACAAGCGCACAATAGTAGGAAAAGAGCATATACCGTACAGGTGAAATGGACTTAAAAGGGGAGGAGTGCGGTGTATGTAATAGAAAAGGTATTACCTGCCTCCAAGTTAAAGGGGGAGGAGTGTTAGGTATGGGATAATTAGGATAAGTAATTGGTGACTTGTGATGCCTGGGGCAAGTACACATGAGCAGGGAGAGACTGGAGGTGGCGTCCTGCAGTAAAGAAGCTTGTATGATTCCTCCTGTGTCCGAGCCTTTATTCAAGACTGTTCAAAGCATCAGAATACACAACAATTGGCGACGAGGATAAAAGAACGAAGATAAGAACAAGGCCAGCAAGAAGAATCGAAAACAAAGGTTAAAAATAGAAGTAGTATTTGGAAACAAGTTGAACAGCACAAAGCCAAATGGTTTTGAATTGGCGCCAAAAAGAAAAAAGATAGGAACGGGAAGCAATAGCTCAGGGAAGAGCTAGGAAAACAAGCAGGGGCAGTAAGGGTCTCCAAGCACAGTGTCAGCTTACCCGGAATGTATCCAGGGCTGTGAAGCCCAAGCAGCAGCCACAGACGTCGGGTGGGGGCCTAGTACCGTGAAGGCCACGGACAGGTCCAGAGAGCCACAGAGTGCAAGGATGAACAGACTCCTGAGCATCATTTTTATCTGTGCCCCAATTATGAGTCTTCAGCCCAACCGGGAACAGTCAACCCGGTGGGGGGAGAAAACAGAGTCAGCCTGACCGTGAACAGAAAAGCGGACAGGTCCGCGAGAGAAGTTGACTTGCGGCTAAAACTCGAACAGTATAATCTAAGAGACTGTCCTAAAAACTGCCGCGAGCGCCAGCAAAGGCTTGCAGGACTGATTATCTACAGCACCCGATTAGCATCCGGTTTTTAACCTGCTGAAAGACTAAACCGTTAAATACCTTAAAACTTACAACATCCAAATGCCTTCAAAGTAATGGCTGAAGCAATAAATCAAGTGGAAATGTAAATTAATTGCTGAATCTGCCAAAATAAAAAGGGGGGAAAAAAATGGAAAAGAAGCGTTTTGGTCATTGAGTGAAATCCAGTTCATCATTGAATGAATGGATGAATTGGATCCCTTTCGAGTGGGGAATCTGCACAAAAACATTAGAAGACTTGACAGTGAAAAACCGCTGTGACCAGGAGATCTGGAAACCTGGAAAAGAGACAGTTAAGTCAAGATAAATCATGGCTGATGAAGTTACTGGAAAGTCAGCTGAGCAGCTCAAGGTGGAGAGGACAACAGCAAAATGGGCATTCTCTCGTCTTGTTAACAGCATCATTAGGAACCATAAAGAAATGTCTGAAGAGGAGCTCAGGAACAATTTCAACAAACTCATGCAGGAGGCTGAAAATGTCATGGAAGCCAATGACGATGTGGAGGCTGGACTCATTGCAGAGCTGGAGGCGGAGCTGGACGCAGATGAGGAAACTGTGTTAACTGAACAGCAAAAAGCCGACCTGGCAAAGATTGCAAAGGAGTGCGAGTCGACACTAAAAACGGTCAAAGGGCGCATTCAGGACACTCTATGGGCAAACTTTGGAAATTTTGTATTATCCACCTCACAGATGGTGCATGTGAACTTGCTGCTGCCACCGCACCATCAAATAGCAACCAAGAAGTCATGCTTAACCACCTGCGGAAACTGGTAGAAACTGCAAAGGAGACGTACAGTCGGTGGAAACATTGGGTCCCTCTGGATGAGCAAGAGAGCTTCCAGAAACACCCAAGAACACTCGAGCTTCTCGTCCCCAAGCTGGTTTCCAGGAAGGCTGACTTCATACAGGCAAGAATAAAGAAGGATGCTGAAGGATTAGCACAAGCGGTGAATGCTTTTAATTATCCTTCACCAGCCATCAGACTGAGACCCACAGCCCTTCCTAAGGTTACTAGAAACAAGCGTGACTTTTATAGATGGAGGAAGGATTGGGAAGCACTGCAAAAGCAAGGTGAACCCACTGGATCAAATGAGGTGAAGAAGGTTCAATTGCTGGACAGTCTGGAGGACAAAATTACAAGAGACCTCCGCCTCACAAGTTATAACACAGCAGATGATATATTTTGTGTCCTAGAGAACCGGTTTGGAAATCAAACAGCTATTGCTATTGTGATAGTGGAGGAGCTTCAGAGAATCCCACCTGTCAGAGGACATCAGCCACGTAAAATAGTGGAATTCATTCAAGCTGTGGAAAAGGCGCTTAAGGACTTGAGCGATCTCGGAGACACAGGCTCTATTAAAAATCCACTGATGACAAAATCAATTGAAACCAAGCTTCCAGAAACCCTCAAAAAGGAATGGCTGGTTTATGTAGCTGATAAGAGGAATGCTGTGACACCAGACAAACGGTTTGACAGTCTCTTGTCATTTCTCAAAGAGCAGGAGAGCATATACGGACAGCTCGAGCAACTGAGGGACGAGGAGCCGAGTAGAAAGGAAACTCGGACTGAACCAAGACATGCCAGAACCAAGTCTACCAAGTCAGGAAATGACCACACAAGTTGTGTAGTCTGTGGTGACGTAAAGCATAAAAGAAAGCTATACTTCTGCAAGCAGTTTCGAGGGCTAAAGCTGACAGAGAAAAGAGCTGCAGTAAAGAAGTTGGGAGTATGTAAAAAGTGTCTTGAAGTTCATGATGATGGTTCATACTGCAAACCTGCATGTCTGTGTAAAAATCAAATCTGCAAGGATGAACAGACTCCTGAGCATCATTTTTATCTGTGCCCCAATTATGAGATGAGGAAAAGCAGTGTGGATCAGAGAAGGAGTAAATGTCCAGAGGAAGATAAAGGCAAGAAGAAATATACAGTGGACCAAGAGGAGTTTTTCAGCAAACTTCCACCAGAGTTGGCGAAACAATGTCGAGATGCGTTCTCCAACACTGCATCAAGAGCCTTCAACACTGCAAAGCATCAGCCAAGCCTCCTAAAGGAAGGTGCACTGCAAGAGCATCCAGTGATTATGATGCTTCTGGAGGTCGTAGCAAATGCTGGACAAAAGGTTGGGACATTAATTGACTTGGCTTCAGATACCAACTACATAACTCACAAGGCTGCGAGTAGACAGAACCTTAGGAGTGAAGACATCACGCTTATCGTCCATGGAGTTGGGGGGATGAATGTCCACGTAGAGATGAGGCACTACCTTCTAAAGATCCGAGTGAAGACTCCCAAGGGCACACTCAAGTCGCACCAGTTAGTTTGTTATGGATTGGACAGCATTGCAGATGTTCACAAACATGTGACACCACAGCAGCTGCAAAAGTTATTTCTAGACATCCCACTTGAGGAAATTGTGAGACCAAAAGAGATACATTTGCTCATAAGCCATAGAGAAGGTCAGCTGGTGCCTCAGAGGATTAGAACTGTTGGAGATCTCATTCTGTGGGATGGACCACTGGGAAAGACTGTTGGAGGTTGTCATCCTGAGCTGTTTGAGGAGCTTACCATGTCAGCCTATATGTCCAAAACACACTTCGCAAGATCAATGAGAGCAGCTGCTTTAAAGTATGAGGAGCTCACTGACGCAGTCCCCGAGGAACTTTCACCAAACGGACAGGTCGCCGTCAAAGTCCAGAAGTCACGTACATCAACCGCCAATCGGGACTTCTTGGATTGGTGGAAGTGGCATAGCATTGGAGCAGCATGCGAGCCAAAGTGCGGGGGTTGCTGCTGTGGAAACTGCCAGCCAAGCGGAAAAGAAATCACTCTTGCTGAAGTGGTAAGGGAAGGCCTCACCTACGTAACAGGAGACCGTCACCGTAAAGACCCACATTGGCATGCTAGCTGTCCTTGGTTGGAAGACCCAGCTTCTCTACTAAATAATAAAAGGACAGTGGAAGCCACATTTATCAGGACGGAGAGGCAGCTATCCAGAGAACCTGAATGGAAAAGTGCCTACACAGCTCAGGTGCACGACATGGTGGACCGAAAGGCTGCAATCAAATTGTCCGAAGACATGATTGCAAACTTGAAGGGACCAGTGTGGTATGCGAGTCACCTTATTGCTCCAAACCCCCACTCTGTCACGACCCCAGTGAGACTAGGTGGAACAGCAGCGAAAAGTGCAATGGTGTCAGCTTAAATGATTTACTGATGAAAGGTCTAGACGTCCTCAATCAAATTCGCCCCGTCCTCCTCAGATTCAGAGGCGGAATCTATGCTGCTCTGGGAGACATAAAGAAGATGTATAACTCAGTCTGGTTGGAGGACCGTGAAGTACACTTACACAGATTTCTCTGGCGAGATTCTGAGGACGAGGAGCTGAGAGAGTATGCTATCACAAGTGTGAACATCGGAGACAAACCTGCGGGCTGCATTGCATAGTTGGCAATGCGTGAGACTGCTAATCTTCCTTCTTTTACCCACCTCAAGGATGAGCAGCACGTACTCCAGAAAGACAGCTATGTTGACGACATCCTCACATCTCACAACAGCCTCGACCAGTTGAGAATCATCACAGCAAATGTGGAATGAATCCTGAAAGCTGGTGGGTTTGAGCTCAAGTCTTGGGTTCTGTCTGGCCAAAGTGGGCGGAAGGAGGACAGTGATACTTTAAAAAAAAAAGCAAAACAAAAAGCATGATCCTACCAAACCAAATGCATGATGATGATAACAAGGTACTGGGTCTGGGCTACAATGTTGAAGAGGACATGATCCACGTTATGAGAAAGAAAAAGATGCGGCTTGGTCAAGGCCTTCTACGAGAGCAAATCAAAACTCAGACGCCAAATCCCCTAACAAGAAGAGAGCTTCTCAGCCAGGTAGCAGGGCTATTTGACCCCATCGGCATAGTGGCTTCTGTTAAGCAAAAGGGAGCGATTCTAATACGCAGATCTTTCCAAGAAGCAAAAGAGGGAAGTTGTTCGGTCAGAGACACATGGGACATGGCACTCTCAGATGGACTCAGGGAGGATGCAATTAAGCTCTTTGAAGAGTATGCACAACTTGGAAACGTCAAGTTCGTCAGGGCACTGAATTCCTCTTGCTCTGCAACTGAACCCTTGGGAATCACCTTTTCTGACGGAAGTGAGCACACCTACGGGGCGGTGATGTACCCGAGATGGGATTCAGACCATGGCCCAATTGACAGACTTGTGGAATCCAAGGCCAAGTTAACTCCCTTGGACCACAGAGGAGACACTGTTGCAGGAGAGATATGTTCGCCTCACGCTTAATGAAGTATTTCGAGCTACACAGTCGTATTCAAGTGGAGAAGTGGTATCATCTTGAGGATAGCCAAACAATCCTTGGTGCAATACAGCGAGAAAGCTACAGATTTCAGACATTCTTCGCCAATCGGATTGGAGAGATTCAAACAAGCACCAACATTCAGGACTGGCGGTGGATTCCTGGCCCACAAAACATCGCTGATGTAATCACCAGAAGTGCCAGCCCTCAAGACCTTGATCAGTATTCGGAGTGGCAAAATGGACCGAAGTTCTTGGTGTTGCCTGTGAGTCAGTGGCCAATAAAATCAGCTAAAGAACTAGCTGCCACTGCCAGGGAGAACATCGACAAGTTACAGAAGAAAGGTTTTGTTGCAGCACTATCAAGAGCCAAAGTAGAGAAACAAGAACCGGAACCAACAAACCCAAAGAGACCACCTGCAGGGTCAGCTATTCAGAACCTTGTTGATGTCAAGCGGTTCAGCATTCTAACTCGAATAATCAAGACAGTCGCATGGATTTGGAGAGCAGCGAAGAGGTTTCTTGGCAAGAACAAAGCCCTAAACAATCCAAAGTGGGAGGCCATCTCTTTGACAGGAGTCATTACAGTAAGAGAACGAGAAAATGCTCTAAAATACATCTTTTGTGCTGCGCAATTGGGCACAACTTTCCCAAGCACCACAACAGATCGACTGGTAGCCTATAAAGACCAAGATTCTGGGCTGATGGTTTGTGGCGGCAGAGTGCAGAGCTTTGAAGAGGATAAAGTTGCTGTTCCCATCCTGCCTGTTGATGCCTGGGTGTCCATGCTGCTAGCTCGGGAGGCTCACAGGGAGAGTCATGACGGAGTGGCTGGGACCTTGCTTAAAATGGGAAGAAAGGTTTGGGTCATAAAAGGAAGGAGAATTCAAGTGGCCAATAAAATCAGCTAAAGAACTGGCTGCCACTGCCAGGGAGAACAAGAAAGCAAAGGCAAAGAAATGTCAACAAGTAATGAGTGATCTGCCGCCTGAAAGAACTGAACCTGCTGCTCCTTTTGAGTTTACAACAGTAGACCTCTTTGGGCCCTACCACGTACACGATGACGTCAAGAAGAGGGTAAAACTCAAAGTCTGGGGAGTGTCTTCTGCTGTATGGCCAGCAAACCCATCCACACGGAGTTAGTCAACACCTTATCAAGTGAAGGGTTTCTGATGGCTTATCAAAGATTCACAGCAATCCGTGGTCAGATCCAGGCACCAATTTTATTGGCACAAAACCAATCTTAGAGGAACTATATAGATTTTTGGACAACCTGGACAGAGCAGCTTTGGAGGAGAACGCAGCTAAAAATGGAACAGAGTGAATGTGGAAAATCCATCCTGCTGATTCTCCACACAGAAATGGCGCTGCGGAAGCTGCTGTGTGTGTTGTGAAGAGAGCGCTCCAAAGTTTTGGAAAAGAATCGTCACTCAGTTATAGTGAGTTTCAAACAGCTCTTTACATGGCAGCCAACCTGTCAAATGAATATCCAATCGATGCCAGGATACAAAGCCGGGAAGACTGCGTTCAGTACATCACACCAAATACTCTTCTGCTTGGCTGAGCGTCTCAGTGCGGAGACATCAAGACTGGTTGTCTTACTTCCAGTAGAAGAACAAGACAGCAATGCATCAGGAGACCAAGTTCAAACCTAGACTTCAAAGTTTGACTTTAAAGCGTCGATCTCCCAAGTGGTCCCATTGGAAGATCGAGTGGGAGGTGTCAAGTCAAACTTTAATGAAAGGACTAATGCTAAATTAAAATCACAAGCGCACAATAGTAGGAAAAGAGCATATACCGTACAGGTAAAATTGACTTAAAAGGTGAGGAGATGGGGAAAGTAATAGAAAAGGTATTACCTGCCTCCAAGTGTCCGAGCCTTTATTCAAGACTGTTCAAAGCATCAGAATACACAACAATTGGCGACGAGGATAAAAGAACAAAGATAAGAACATGGCCAGCAAGAAGAATCGAAAACAAAAGTTAAAAATAGAAGTAGTATTTGGAAACAAGTGGAACAGCACAAAGCCAAATGAATTTTGAATTGGCGCCAAAAAGAAAAAAGGTAGGAACAGGAAGCAATAGCTCAGGGAAGAGCTAGGAAAACAAGCGGGGCAGTAAGGGTCACCAAGCACGGTGTCAGCTTACCTGGAATGTATCCAGGGCTGTGCAGCCCACAGCCAAGCCCAAGCAGCAGCCACAGATGTCGGGTGGGGGCCTAGTACCATGAAGGCCACGGACAGGTCCAGAGAGCCACCAACAGAGACTGAGTCTTCAGCCCAACCGGGAACAGTCAACCCGGTGGGGGGAGAAAACAGAGAAAGCCTGGTCGGGATCAGAGTCAGCCCGACCGTGAACAGAAAAGCAGACAGGCCCGTGAGGGAAGTTAACTTGCTGCTAAAACTCAAACAGTATAATCTAAGAAACTGTCCTAAAAACTGCCGCGATCGCCAGTATAGGCATGCAGGACTGATTATCTACAGCACCCGATTAGCAGCTGGTTTTTCACCTGCTAAAAGACTAAACTGTTAAATACCTTAAAACCTACAACATCCAAATGCCTTCAAAGTAATGGCTGAAGCAATAAATCAAGTGCAACTGTAAATTAATTTCTGAATCTGCCAAAATAAAAAAGGGGGGGAAAAATGGAAAAGAAGTGTTTGGTCATTGAATGAAACCCAGTTCATCATTTCGGGGTGGATGAATCAGATCCCTTTCAAGCAGGGAATCTGCACAAAAACATTTAGAAGAATTGACACATATCGTCACAGGCCTCCAGTCCAAAAAACAACCTCCCACCAGCACGTTTTGCTTCCTTTCATCATGCTAATTCAGTATTCAGTCGGATAGTTCTCCCTAGATCGCATAGAATTTAACTATTAGAAGCTAAAATTCGGAATGTTTTCAAAGGCCTTGCTGGTCCATACACACATCTATAACCCTGCCCTCATCAACCTTTTTGGTTACTTCTACTAAAAATTCAATCACATTCACGAGACAGGTCCACCCACACACTAAACTGTGTTGACTATACCCTAACAACCCTTCTTTCCAATTAATGTATATATTATCCTTCAGATTCCTCACCAGTAACTTTGCTACCACAGATATTAGGCTTACTGTTCTATAGTTTATGAATTTTATCCAAGGTTTAGCAGAGAACACAAAAAAGAAAAATGTCATGCAGTTAATCATATTGAATGGTATACCTGAAACATCAGATTCAAAGTTAAATCATTGTATAGAAGCACTGATTCAGGGTCTCAAGCCAAAACATGAACCATCAGCTTCCACAGATGCTGTTTAACACGCATGTTCCTCCAGTGGTTTATGTTATGCCTAGATCATTACATCTATTGCTAACTCAAATATAATTTCATTGTTGTTGACAATTATTGTGCTTTATACACTATGGAGGCATCAATAGGAAGAAAAACTAATAAGAGAACAAGCAACCTATTTTGCAAAACTCTTCGATACACAAAGTAAACTTCCTGGTTAAATTGGAAACATCATGTGTTTAATTCTGATGGATAATGTGAAAGGTGATGAACATCTTGAGCTATTAAAATCAAGCAAACATACCTTATGTAAGTAAGAAACAAATCGGAAGCCTTTATTTACAAAAAGTTTAAAAACAAATAATACCTTGTTTTTCCACATAATTGCTTTAAAAAAAGGTCCATTAGGTTACAGTTCTGTAACATAATGAAAGAACAGAACACAATAATTACATTGTAGTCACACTGGTCAGGAGATTTTGACCTTTTCCCAAGCTCTGAAATCTAATAACTGAATTTTGCAACATGCGATTGATGGTTTCAGGCAAGTACCAACTATTCAGCAAAGGTCTTCCTCCATAGCTGCTCTAGAGGGCATGCAGGATACAATGCATACGACTCAATAATATATTACATGGAGTTTACAGCTCATATATAATGTACTAAAGGGGTTGCATAGCAAGTCATGCTGCATCAAAACCAGCATCACTCTCAGCTGATATACTTATGCAATGCTACTTATGGAATTGCAATACTGTAAAAAGACAGTATGCCCTTTCAAAGATTGTTTTTAAAAATTAATTTTTTGATCCTACTAAAGTAAAATGGTAAATAAAACAGAAATACTGAAATGTTTTTGAGTTATCAATTCTGTTTTGTGTGGTAACATGTTTTGAAAGCTCTGCTATAACATGACTCTCAATGCTTTATAATTATGACTGTCTTTGCACCATTAAAGTAAAGTAACAATTGTCTATCTCTCCCTCAGGGGTTTAAGCCTCTACAGACCAGCAACCCAAATCTCCAAAACGTTTTTGACTAGTTCCCATCTTCGTCGCTAGGTGTGGTAATCATTCTGGGAAAAGCCTGGCTTCTTAACATATGCTTCCTGCCACCAGCTGATCCACAGAAATAATGCAATAATTAGGCAAAAGGAGTTGAAGCCTAGTTTTCTACTGGGTTGGAAGGTAGGCAAGCTGAACTTAAAAACAATGGCTAAAATGAGATTAGAAGACAAAAATTCCTGTACCATCTTGAAAAGGGAACTGGTCAGAGAAAATCTTGAAGTTAAAAGCTTCATGCATGCTAGAGAGTGCTTTAAAAAAAACATTTCAGTGATAACTTTGGAGGAAGCCTAGCTTTGGTGTAACTGAGATGCTCCTGCACTGTTGGAATTAATTGCTGCTACTGAGGATGGCATTTTTTTTTGTAACAAAGCAGAGCTTGAAGAAATCTCAGAACATTCTTCCTTTGGAAAAAAAAGCCTATTGTGTCATAAACAACATTGCATAATGTACATAATCTGACACTAATGACATCAGTGCTAAGCTGTGATAAGTATAATTTTTCTCTTTTTAAACTAAAATTAAACTCATTCAAGTTATATTTTATTACAACAATGCAGCTAGAATGTACAAATAGATGTAGTAGCTGTAACACAGTGTGTTGCGAGATGCTGGTTTTGGTTCAGCTAGCTGCACTTCTGAATATGTCAGACTGCGTGTGTACGGGAAACATTCCCAGGAGAATAAAAGAAAGATGTAAGGCAACACTTACAGACTTCCTTTTTTTGACTGCAGCAAATACAAGAGCTTCAGTAATATTGTTCGTTACCACAAACCAGTAGTGGAGACGCTGTCACACTAAGCCAGCAGGCACAGAAAATCCACAAACGGTAACTCCATGGTATGAAGTAGTTCAAGTTTCTGGGCTTTCTTATCTCACTTGTGAGAACAAGCAGCAAAATTCCCATAAAATAGAGGAACCAGTCACTCTCTAAAGTGCAAATTTGATGGTCCACAATCCTGAATAGCTAAAATTCCTGTTATGTTTATTTTAAGTGCCACATATTAGATTGGAACGACATATAACCAGATGATACATTTTATAGGCTTTCAGAAAGAAGAGAGAAAAATAACTGCTTGAAAATTCATCCAGGTAGTTATTTTCTAGCAACTTGTGAAAAAAATGTATGTACTACAAATAGCTGGGCAAATTATAATAACAATGAGTTTCATTACCAAGGCCAGAATGATCAAGGTATTGGCACAAATCTAGTGAACAGAAAGAACAGGGAAATGATGAAAACCTGAAGGTCTGAGCAACTCAGACACAAGATAAAAATCAGATCCAGTATATGTGGCCCAAAAAATTAATCTCCCCATTTCAGGTCAAGGCTGCTGTTTATTAGCTTCCTCTTCATATGCATTCCCCGTGCCATTCTGAACATATGATGAACCAGAGCCAAGACCATACAGATGACCGCAGTACTTGGCATCATCAATGTGATCCTCAAAGAACATCTGGAGGAAAACAAAAGGTAAAGAAAAATCATGAGAATTCACTGCAGAATAAAATATTCTTCTGGACTTCATACATTAATTAATCTATTTTCAACACCATGATGACAAAGGGCACTGTTAACAGATTAACATATTAGTTTTTCATCAGCTGTTGTTTGACCTGATCACCTTTCATTATTTACTGTCCCACTTTTTTTTCTGCTAGTCCTTCAGAAAAGCCAATCAAAATTTGTGTGAAAATAAATACTACTCCCAATATCAGCAACTGAACAGTACTCTCATCAGTTAGAGTGTGGTTTCTAGAGTGACCTCCCATTTACCTCATTCGAGAACTATCTTTAATCAGACATTATCTTGCATTAAATGATCGTCCCAACGGATGGTTCGACTGCCACAGCCGCGGGAGAAGAGGAAGAAAATTAGACTTTATTGCCTTCATCACAGTGAGGAATGTGGGGAATCCACTGTGGTGGATGTTTATGTTGACTTTAATGTAGTTGTGTGTCTTGTTGCTTTATTTTAGTATGGCTGTATGGTCATTCACATATGACTGTACCTTAATTGGTACACATGACAAAAGACCTTTGAAACGCTTTATCTATTATCTGTGCACTGTGGTCAGCTTGATTGTAATCACGCATTATTTTTTCTTTGATTGGATAGCACGCGCACAAAAAAACATTTCAGTCTACCTCGGTAGATGTGACAATAATAAACTAAGCTGATGGACGAAATTTATAAATACTTACTCAGGCAGTTGTACCTGATGCAGGGTCTCGACCAGAAACACAACCAACTCCTTTCCCCCACCTCCCCGCAGATGTTGCTGAACCCACTGCATCCTCTAGCAGTTTGTTTTATGCACCAAATTCCACCAGCTGCAGTCTTATTTCTCCAGCTCTTCACCGAGTTGCTCTGCTCTTCCACAAGTTCCACTCTTGCCCATGGACTCAGCATTCGCATAAAAAAGGCTATACATTTCCAGTACACACGAGATATCTACCACAGAATGTTTGTAAAAGTGTTTTGCATACCTCTCGCATTTTGAAGAAGGCCATTCCTGTTAACAGTGAATCTGATCCTGCTTGATGCTGTGGCCCAATTCGCTCCAATTCCAACTGTTCAGCTACTTCCTGCAAACCACCCTGCACAAGAAAATTATGTAATTTAGATATATTACATAATGTATGGTAGACAAAAATGCTGGAAAAACTCAGCGGGTGAGGCAGCATCTATGGAGCGAAGGAAATAGGCGACGTTTCGGGTCGAGGCCCTTCTTCAGACTGATGTGAGGGTGGGGAGGGGGGGGATGGGAAGAAGAAAGGAAGAGGCGGAGACAGTGGGCTAAGGGAGAGCTGGGAAGGGGAGGAGAAAGCAGGGACTACTTGAAATTGGAGGTCAATGTTCATACCACTGTGGTGTAAACTGCCCAGGCGAATTATGAGATGGCCATGGAGGAGGCCCAGGACAGAAATGCATACATGCATTCATTTCCGTCCATTAAATAATGCATCCATAATGTATGCATTATTTTAAATTACAAATGGGAACTGGGATTATGGGAAGAAACAAATAATAACTGCAGAGATTTTGTTTTGCTTTGGCATGGAAATATTCTATCTAAACCAATATCAGTAATGGTGCACAAACAGTATCTCAATACCAGTGAGATGTAATCTACCAGAAATGTTAACTCTGCTTTCTCCCCACAAATGCTGCTTAACCTGTCCCCCCCCCCCCCCCCCCCCCCAGCATTATTGATGGTGCATCAGTAATATAAAATTCTCATAATAGTTGACCTATTCCTCGCCATTAAAACCACAGTAACTTTTTTTAAAATCTATCAATTAAGCCAATAAAAGAACTTTGGGGTCCATACAAAATGCATAAGCATTCATTTATAAAGTTATTAAAAGTCTTAGTTTCCTAAAAGTTTCAAAAAATAATTAACATTTGTGTGATTAGTTGTATAACAATATGCCATCCACAGGCAAATTATTGCTAATGATTAATTGCACTAACTGCAATTATTGATCTGGATATTGGTTTATTATTGTACTGAGTTACAGTGAAAAGATTTATTTGTGTGCTATCCAGTAAAATCATGCTATACATGAGTACAAGCAAACCATACACAAGCACAAGAGGTAGACAAAAATGCTGGAGAAACTCAGCGGGTGAGGCAGCATCTACAGAGCGAAGGAAATAGGCAACGCTTCTGGTCGAAACCCTTCTTCAGACAGATGTGAGGGTGGGGGGGGGGGGGCGGGGGGGAGGTGGAGCCAGAGGGCTGAGGGTGAGCTGAGAAGGGGAAGAGAAAGTAAGGACTACCTGAAATTAGGGAAGTCAATGTTCATACTGCTGGGATGCAAACTGCCGAAGCAAAACATGAGGTGCTGCTCCTCCAATTTACGGTGTTCCTCACTCTGGCCATGGAGGAGGCCCAGGACAGAAAGTTGGAGGAGCAGCACCTCATATTGGAAATTATTACTTTTTACACAACTTTAGCAGGTGTTCATACTTTTTTCGCCTTAGAATCTGATTACTGAAGTAAAGTAGAAAGTCTAAACACACACGTTGTATTTAACCATCCCTTAATATGTAAAGTACAAATTTAATATTACTTTTACACAATCATGAAAGAGCGCCCTAGCAGTTACTTTGTGAAAATGCAAACACCAAAGAAATTAATATTGACCAAGTTTTGTATGTATTTATAAATTTAGTCTTCAGTGACCGTGAAATATATTTTCCCCAACAAATTTTTCATAAACATTCAAAGACTTGATTACAGCAGCAATGAAAATCTTTAAATAAAACAACAACAAAATGAAGGATTACATTTTGGTTTAATTATAGAAATACCTTGAGATTTTTACAGCTTTTCATGAGGTATTTCACATCATAAATTACAGGGAAGAACAACCTCAAGATCTCAAAGAAGTCTGGTTCTTCTTCAGGTAGGTTTGAATTGGTAAGTATTTTGATCAAGTAGCCAAAGTCATACCCACTGCAATTAAATCATATTTCAGTTACTAAATCTTGTTTTCAATGATAAACATTTGTCGATGCATTGTAGTACTGTACTCTACAAATAGTCCATTCAACTGCGCAATGATGGCCTTAGTATATTCCATGCTTATTTTCGACTTACTAGCATAGGTTGCTCTCCCACACACAACAGATGATATGCAAAGGGAAAAAAATGATGTTTTCCTCTTTAAATGATCTTTAAGTTCTTAAATGCTGTAAAAAATTCAGGAGAGTTGTCAGAATTTTTATTTTTCCTACCAAAGTGTGGAATTCTCTTCCATAAAACCAGCACATGCTAGTTTATTTCATTCTTTTCAATTAGCGATCAATATAGAACCAAATTAAGATGATGGAAAGATAAACGCCGCACTATATCTTTTGCTTCTCTTCTGGCTCGGCGAACAATCCTGCTCAGGTGGACGGAACCTACCCTGCCAACTCATACACAATGACTGACAGATATTATGTCCTGCCTAAAGCACGAGAAAATCAGGTACTCACTTCAACATTCAAATGGAAGGTTTCAGAGAGCGTGGGGACCTTTTTTTAAATGCATTCCAGACTTTGTAAATGCTTGATCATCAAGTACAGTTTAACAGCTTAACAGTCTACCCATTCACTTATCGTGGATTATTGTTGTGACAGACTGATATTTGCATATGCTCACTGGCAGTGACTAGGGAGGGATTATTTTTGGTATCTCATTTTTATTTTGTATTATTTTGTTATATGTTGGCATGTTTTTTTTAATGTATTCTTTTCGTACACTCTGTCTGTAACAAATGAACAACTTTGCACTTTGTTATGTCCTGAAAACTAAATAAAATAGATTTTGATTTAAAAAAAGACGATGAATTTTTAACAAAATGGATCAACCATGATCTCACTGAATTGAATGTCATTGAATGGGATTGACTACTCCTGTAGAGCCAGTCATACCTTTGAACACCGATCCCAATATCCATGAAACATAGAAAAAAAGGTGCAGGACTAGGACATTCGGCCCTTCGAGCCTGCACCAACATTAGAATGTTGTAAGTCTCTATAAGATCCCCCCTCAATCTTCTAAATTATAGCGAGTAAAAAACAAGTCTATCCAGTCGTTCTTCATATGAAAGTCCTGCCATCCCAGGAATCAGTCTGGTGAACCTTCTCTGTGCTCCCTCTATGGCAAGAATGTCTTTCCTCAGATTAGGAGACCAAAACTGTATACAATACTCCAGGTGTGGCCTCACCAAGACCCTGTAAAATTGCAGTAGAACCTCCCTGCTCTTATACTCAAATCCTTTTGCTATGAATGCTAACATACCATTCGTTTTCTTCACTGCCTGCTGCACCTGCATGCCTACTTTCATTGACTGGTGTACCATGACACCCAGGTCTCGTTGCATCTCCCCTTTTCCTAATCGGCCACCATTCAGATAATAGTCTACATTCCTGTTTTTGCCACCAAAGTGGATAACCTCACATTTATCCACATTATACTGCATCTGCCATGCATTTGCCCACTCACGCAACCGATCCAAGTCACCTTGCAGCCTCCTAGCATGCTCCTCACAACTAACACTGCCCCCCAGCTTAGTGTCATCCGCAAACTTGGAGATGTTGTATTCAATTCCCTCATCCAGATCATTAATACATATTGTAAATAGCTGGGGTCCCAGCACTGAGCATTGCGGTACCCCACTAGTCACTGCCTGCCAATCTGAAAAGGACCCGTTTACTTCTACTCTTTGCTCCGTGTCTGCCAGCCAGTTCTCTATCCACATCAATACTAAACCCCCAATACCGTGTGCTTTAAGTTTGCGTACTAATCTCTTATGTGGGACCTTGTTGAAAGCCTTCTGGAAGTCCAGATATAACACATCCACTGTTCTCCCTTTTCCACTCTACTAGTTACATCCTCGAAAAATTCTATAAGATTCGTCAGACATGATTTACCTTTCATAAATCCATGCTGACTTTATCCAATGATTTCACCACTTTCCAAATGTGCTGCTATCCCATCTTTAATAACTGACTCTAGCATTTTCCCCACTACCGATGTTAGACTAACTGGTCTGTAAACATGAACATGACTTAGTGTGAAATTCTGTTGCGCAATTCTAATGTGAAGTGCTTTGGGATGTCTAACATTAAAGACACCATATATAAAAAAGATGTGGTGGTTTACCACCTGGCTTTGGTAGCCTATTTCCAAGACTATCCTTCACCACCGCTAAAGAGTCAGATGATGACAACATACACAAAAAAATCTAAAGAGGGATGGTGGAATCAGAGCAGCAAATGGAGGGATTCCCTTTTTACAATTTCACAATTCACAAAGCTTTTCACTACCTCGGTACACGTTGCAATAAACTAAACTGAAAGTGGATTAAAGGGAAG
Source organism: Raja brachyura (assembly GCA_963514005.1). The sequence continues at coordinate 73,761,218 of OY740781.1, read as the reverse complement.
GGAAGGGTTGGACCAAACAAATCTAATGGGAAGAACATACAAGGCCAGATTAATGGTCATGGCGGGACTGATGGACTGAAGTGTGTTTATGATTTAGAGGGATGTACAGGAGGTGGAGGAGTTGCATTATTAATCAGGGAGAATGTCACAGCTGCACTTTGATGGGATATACTGGAGGAATCATCCACTGAGGCAATATGGGTAGAGTTAATACATAAAACAGGTGCCATCTCTATAATGGAGCTATACTTTACAGGGGCCGAACTAGACAGTACACACAGAATGCATATATTTTTTGGTGTATTTGCAAACAATCAAAGCGTTTTGGTAGTTTAAGCTGTAGTAAATAAGGGACCAACTGTTAAAGCAAAGCAGGGCAACTGAATTGCTGCTGAAATCATGAGACTAAGTGGCAGGAATCAACTTTACTAGATTGGATGCTGTACATATTATAGAAAGTCAACAATAGACAAGATATTCATTCTGTGACAAATCCACAAACAATGTGGGGAGTTGCATCAACCACTGCCTCAAAAATATATCATGCTCCATTTGCTCTGCAATTACATGCAAACAGTGACCTCCAACAACAGATCCAATGTAGACCCAATCTGAGTGAAGATCTGAGTCCAGCAAAGCTGCATCATTGCACCAACCCTTACTCACTGCAACACTTTACCTTGCTTCCAACAAGCTTTGTACAGTAAGAGTTAATCTGTAGAATAAGTGGAAAATTGATCAACCTTTGCTGCTCTCCATTGCAGAACACAAATCATTCTGACCTCAGTTGTAGAGTCACAAATGCAGGTGACACTTATGAAAGAGTTAGTTATCAATTGATTGTTGTCATACTAAGCTTTCCTGTTGTAAAAAGCCAATTGTGATGCATGATGGGATTCGGACAACTCCCATCATGCAAGGTGTGTCTTTCTTTTAAGTTGAACAGTTCACAGCTCTCTTGCAAGGTTTTTTTATATAAGTTGAAAAGTTTGCAGTTTTTTTTTACAAGTTTTTTAGGTAAGTTGAAGAGGTTAACCAGATAAGAAAGGGCCCAGAAGACGCCATTGGGGTGTCTGGTTTTTGGCAAAGAGTGAAAAACAACTCCATATTTGGATGATGTCTTTTGTACATTACATCATCTAATTTGTTTTATATCTGTACGTATATAAGCTTGAGTTCTCTGGTATTTCCTTGTGTGTGCTGCTGGAGATTCAGACGTGAAACTGTTGCCTCTGGGTCTCTAGGTCCACACCTGTCAGACGTTAAATTAAAGCTTTGGATGGTCATAAGAATTTGTACTTTGTCTATCTTTTTAAGTGAACGTTTACACTTATGCCTCCACACACTTACGAACCAAGTGCTAAACCACCACCAACTTCTTTATTGCAGCATACTAGAAGATAGGTCCCGCATGTGTAAGTCAAAATTATTCACCAACCTACCCCCACCAAACAACAGTGTTGTGACAGTCAGGGTCTGCAATGAGATGCTGGTTAACATGGATCATTTCCAAAATCCTTGGTGTCACCTATGAGCAATCGCAGATGTCGCTGATGAAATCTGCTGTTACCTCCAGCTTCCCACTGGCCTATAATTTAGACCAGTGAAGAAATTATTGACAATGAAGCAAAGCACTAGCACAGAAGTAATAGGGTCAGTGCGAATATATGATTTTGCCTCAAGTCTGCACTAAGACTGAATGCCCTCAAGCCTCTTTGAAATAAACTTAATAAGCATGGTGAGGTACAGATACAATGAAAACCTTGCTTGCAGCAGCATCGCAGGCACATAGCTGCAGAAAAAAAATGTACATAAATTACATATAAATTCTGCAAGGGGTTGATAAAAAACAAAAACTGCAAAATAAATTAATGCAAACACGCTTTAAAAAAAAATTGTGGGAAGACAAGCAAGTGTCTCAAATATTCCTGATAGAACCATGAGAAGACAAAATAATCCAAATGCAAGACCAAATGCAGGAGTATACAAATAATCCATCTGGCCCACCTACCCAGCCCAGCAAATTATACCTGTAGCAGATCTACTGATCAAGCATGGGACTTATTTGCCACTTTACAATCTACAGATCAGTGGTAGAAGCAAGGCATCTTCCATACTTTCTTGTATTCAAAATGACTCACTGACTATTTAATCTGATTTACATACTTCTGATTAAACAACTTTATGAACCTTGAGGAACTTTTACTCACCTATGGAATGAAAGCCACTTGACACCTTCACATAATACCACACCAGACGTCATAAGAACTTCAGCAAAATACATTGTATCAATTCCTTCCTCCTCATGTTTTTTAAACTGGATACCAGATGTTGTAAGGAGCTCTATTGAGTCTTGTGCATACATGTCCTCCCTAAAATAAACAATAAACCTTTAAGCAAACAAACAATGCAAGTCTACGAGATGCAGTACATTTCATATAATAATGGGTACAATCAATTATCAAAGGCGTGTCATTTTTACAAAACAAATGCACTTCGTATAGTTTTAAATGATGCCAATTAGAGTCAGAGTGTGGAACCAGGCCAGCTTGCCCACACCAGCCAACTTGTCCCAGCCACACTAGTCCCACCTGCCCACTTTTGGCCCATATATCTCCTAACCTGTCTTATCCATGTACCTATCTAACGGTTTCTTAAACGTTGGGATAGTACCTGCCTCAACAACCTCCTCTGGTAGCTCGTTCCATACACCCACTACCCTCCATGTGAAAAAGTTACCTATCAGATTCCTATTAAATCTTTTCCCCTTCACCTTAAACCTATGTCCTCTGGTCCTCGATTCACCTACTCTGGGTAAGACACTGCGTCTACCCAGTCTATTCCTCTCATGATTTTATACACCTCTATAAGATCACCCCTCCCGCTCTCCAGGGAATAGTCCCAGCTTACTCAACCTCTCCCTATAGCTCAGACCCTCGAGTCCCAGCAACATCCTCGTAAATCTTCTCTTTACCCTTTCCAGCTTGACATCTTTTCTATTACAAGGTGCCCAGAAATGAACTATTACTAAACAGTACACTCAAAATGGGCCTCACCATCTTATACAACTGCAACATGACCTCCCAACTTCTATACTCAATAGTCTGATTGACAACGGCCAATGTGCCAAATGTCTTTTTGACCACACTATCTACCTGGGACTACACCTTCAGGGAACCATGCACCTGCACTAAACAGTAAACTTTTACCCAAACAATCATGTGCAAGACTACCAGATGCAGTACATTTTACTTCCACAACTTGCATCTTGTCATTTATTTTCGACCTATTGAAATTTGGCACAAATCTAAGTTGATCCAAGAATCTTCCTGAACAGAACAAACTCCAGACTAACCCTGGTCAAGTGCTTTTCAATTCCCATGAAGTGAGACATGATACATCAGTCAATATATTTTTCCATCATGGCTTACTAGGAATTTCAATCTGCATTTCCCACAACATGATTTAGTATCCACATGATAGACACAACATGCTGGAGTAACTCAGCTTCGCGGGAGAGGAGGAATGGGTGACATTTCAGGTCAGGACCTTTCTCCAGAGAAGTCTCAACCCGACTATTTAATCTTATCGAAACGTCACCTATTTCTTGGCTCCAGAGATGCTGCCTGTCCCACTGAGCTACTACAATTTGTGTCTAACTTCAGTTCAAACCAACACCTGCAGTTCCTTCCTACACAATTAGCATCCACAAACTGATTCAATGATTTTGTCCCATGAGAAGTCTCCATTCATATTGAACCTTCTAAGCATTGCCTTGATATGACTTGATTGCCAAATATGGCACAATTAAACTAAAATCCAGCCAAAATAGTTATTTTTCTCCCTAATCCAAAGCTCTCACTTTATTCATTTGACAGCAAGGTCACAGTGATGATTGTTTAGAAATCTACATTCTGTTATGCCATATTCCATTCAGAGTTTCGCTAACCGTAAAAAATATCTTGATAACCATTCTATTATTTTATGCAGAGACCAAATGATCAAATTGTAATTTTTTTTAAAGCCCCGTTACAAAAACGAGTCTATGTATTAAGTAATAGATCCTTAGTTGTACTTACGTGAGATTAAATTTGAAATTAAATTGCCATGTAGAGGTGCCTAGAGGGTACTCGCCCTGTTCATTTACAAACGTCAGCCCCAGCTGTATAATCTTCAGTAAATCCACATTACAGCGCAATAGTTGGTACTGATAGTCTGCATTGCTTCTGAATTCGCCAATTGGCCGTGCTACAACACCCGGAAATTCTGTGTCCTGGAAATTTTGTTTAAAAATGCAATCAATAAGGAGTATAAATGGTTGGTTAGTGCTTAGAAATCAACAAATAATCCTCCCTCCAGAAGCATATGGCCATATTTAAAAGTCGTGTACTACATGTTGGAGCAGAAATCACAAGACACAAGTCACTGCAACAAAAGAACCAATGCATAAGCTTCTCTCTTCATTAACTTGTCAGTTTGCATAGTCTAACATAGTCTAAAATTCTGTAATTCGTACACTTTTTAAGAAATAAGTTACATTTTTATTTAGAGGCATGTACATATCATAGTCCAAACCACTACGAACTTTGTTAACCGGTTACATATTAAATATCCAAAATTCCACGGACCCCGCTACCAGTGTAGCTGGGGTCTTCATTTATCGGTTACATTATTAACATTGACAAATAATTATATTTTTTTTAATAGAAAAAAGAGAAAAAAAAAGAAAATTAGAAAAATAGAATAAACTATCCATAATACAACTTAGGAGATAGGTCCGTAGGTCAGAGAACATAACTATTCATCTAGTCCTGGGTTCAAGCTTCAGTCAGGCTTCCGCGCCGGCCCATTCTACCCCTTCAGATAATCTATGAACGGAGACCATATTCTAGAAAATAATTCTGGTTTGTCAATTAAGACAAATCTAATTTTTTCCAGATTTAAGGTCTCCGACATCTCCATAATCCACTTATTGATTGTGGGGGTTACTGGGTTTTCCCAAAATTTTAATATTAATTTTTTCCCAGTTATTATACTGTAATCAAGGAAATTTCTTTGGTTTATTGTAAGTTTTAGGTATTGTTCTGATATGCCTAATATTATTAATTTAGGATCGGTCTCCAGTTGAGTATTAACCACTACGGAAATAATTTCAAAAATATCCATCCAAAATGTTTTAATTTTTATGCAACTTACAAAGGTATGGGTTAAATTAGCGTCAGAGTATTGACATTTATCCCAGATAGGAGAGATATTAGGAAAAATTCTATTTAATTTTATTTTAGAATAATGCAATCTATGTAGTACTTTAAATTGTATTAAAGAATGTCTGGCGTTTAACGAACATTGATGTATATGTTGTAGACTTTCATCCCAAATATCTTTCGTTATGGGTTGAACTAATTCGTTTTCCCATGCTTGTCTATATAATTCCGTCGACGGAATCTCGCTATCTAAAAGAGTATTATAAATGTAAGATATTAATTTGACTGTGTTGGGGTGTTTATTCAAACATTCATCTAGAATCTCTGGCTCTCTAGTTCTGTATTCTTGTGTATGTGATGTAACATAATCTTTAAGTTGTAAATATCTAAAAAAATTATTTGAATGTAATCCATAATTCTGTTGTACCTCCTGAAATGAGAGGAACATACCTTTTCTATAAAGATGTCCCATCTTTTCAATTCCATAATTTTTCCATTGTGCAAAACCTTTATCCAATACTGAAGGTTTAAATGAAGGGTTATTTGCAATAGGGTGAGAAAGTGATAAATTATCTTATTTTAATGTCTTTTTTATTTGTTTCCAAATTCGAATCCCACTATGTTTCATTGGATTTTCACTATAGATTTTTTTAATTCCATTTTGTAGGATTTAACAGAATCGGACTAATTTCAAAAGGCAGACAATCCTCCTTTTCTATCTTTAACCAGTCTGGTTGGTGATCCATATCTTCCAACCGGAAATTTATGTTTTTGACATTGACTGCCCAGAAATAAAATAAGAAATTTGGTAAGACTAATCCTCCATTCGTCTTGGGTTTACATAAGTTTTTTGCTTATTCTGTGATTCTTATAATCCCGAATAAAACTTGTCACAATAGAGTTGACTTTATTAAAGATATTTTTTGGGCGATATATCAGAATTGATTGAAAGAGGTATAGTAGTTGATGAAGGAAAATTATTTTAATAGCATTAATTCTACCGAACATTAAAATTTGTACACCTTTTAATGACAATATTAATGGCATTCACCTCAATAAGCTTTTACTCTAGGAAAACCACTTAGACCGTGGGCCAAGGTGCTTTTTTGTTTCATTTCGGGACCTAAATCACATATCTACCTGTATTTATAACATATTGCGTAAAATAGTTTAGAAATCATACTTGAAACTCGTAAAGACCAAAACCTGCACATATTTTTTAAATATGAGAAAACCTCAAATTTTCCGAGTAGTAATTGTTCAATCAAAGCAGATTTGACATTGCATCGGACACCAATTGACCAATCACGCGCTTTGTTTCAGGTTAGCTGGGCAGCGAGCACACCGGGATCATGGCTGCCTCCTAATTACATAAAAAAAAGCAAGGTTTCAAAGGAATAAAGGTAATGTAACCTTGCTGATAATTTTGTTTTACAATTGATTTATCGTTGTAATGTTATGATGTGAACAGTTAAATAAAAATGATAAATAAAAATGTAGAGCTAGAGTTAGGATTTGGGTTAGGGTCAGTCAGTCGGTCGGGCTGTCGGCCGACCCGTGGGTGCTGCGAGGGGCCGGTCGGGCATTAGCAGGAAATGGTGCTGGGTAGACTGATGGGACTGAAGGCTGATAAATCCCCAGGCCCTGATGGTCAGCATGCCAGGATACTTAAGGAAGTGGCTCTAGAAATCGTGGACGCATTGGTGATAATTTTCCAGTGTTCTATAGATTCAGGATCAGTTCCTGTGGATTGAAAGGTAGCTAATGTTATCCCACTTTTTAAGAAAGGTGGGAGAGAGAAAACAGGGAATTATAGACCAGTTAGCCTGACATCGGTGGTGGGGAAGATGCTGGAGTCAATTATAAAAGATGAAATAGCGGCACATTTGGATAGCAGTAAAAGGATCGGTCCGAGTCAGCATGAATTTACAAAGGGGAAATCATGCTTGACTAATCTTCTGGAATTTTTGGAGGGCGGTGGAGGCTGGTTCTCTGGATACTTTAGAGAGGGAGAACTAGATTAGGCTCTTGAAGATAGCAGAGTCAGGGGATATGGGGAGAAGGCAGGAACAGGGTACTGATTGGGGATTATCAGCCATGATCACATTGAATGGCAGTGCTGGCTCGAAGGGTCGAATGGCCCACTCCTGCACTTATTGTCTATTGCGAGGGGTCGGTCAGGCTGTCGGCTGGCCCATCTGTGCTGCGAGGGGTCGGCCGGCCCGTGGGTGCTTCGAGTGGTCGTTTGGGCTGTCGGCTAGCCGGTGTTCCAGCGAGCGAGCGACATTTTTATGTACACTCTTTAACATGAATATCCTTCCCCCCTTCCCCCCCCCTCACTCATTTTGTGGCCTGCTGCTGGCCAGGCACCATAACTGCAGCTGCTGCAGCTCGCTCTCTTCCAAAAACACCGCCATTTTTTCTCCCCGCGGCCAGTTTTCGCAACTGAAGCAGGTTCGAGGACCAGACCCAACAGGTCTGCACTTGGTCTAGTAATTATATATAAATCCAGTCATATTCATGTTGTATATTTTATATATAGATATATGGAATAATATATGGTTTAAATAGACAGCAGCACAGAATTAGGCTCCCCATAAAGTAATACGAGCATTGAGCACTAGATGGCGTTTACTTTTTCGATCTAATTTTCTAATTAGCTTAAGTTCAAGTTCCATTTATTGTCACATGTACCAATTGGTCCAGTGAGATTTGAGTTACCACACAGCCATACAAGGATACAAAGCACATTTATTATCACATGCACCAGTTGGTGTAGTGAAATTTGACTTGCCATTGCAGCACACGAATAAAGATAAGACACAACATGAAAGAATTTAACAATAAATATAAAAACATCCTCCCACAATGGTTCCCACTGTGGGGGAAGGCAGCAAAGTCCAGTCCCGTCCCCTGTTCACCCATAGTCGGGCCTATTGTGGCCTCCGCAGTCGCCGCTACGGCAGACTGATGCTTCAGGCCCTCTTGCCGGGAAGATGGAACTCCAGCGTCAGGTGAACACTCCTCAGCGGCTTGGAATGTCTGGAGTGGCCGCTTCCTCCCTGGAGATCGCGGCACCCGAAGTCTTCGAGTAAACGAATAAAAATAACATAATGTACGATAGTTTAACATAAACATCCCCACACAGCGGAATCAACGTTTCCCACTGAGGGAAGGCAATAAAGTTCAGTCATCTTCCTCTTTGTCGCTTTACCTCCCCCCTCGCCTCCTTTCGGGGCCTTTGAGCCTTCCGCAGTCGCCGCTATGGCGGCCCGATGTTTCCAACCCACTCACTGGGATGATTGAACCTCCGGCGTCGGAACAGAAGAACACTCTCAGCGGATTGGAGTTTCCGAATCGGCTGCTTCTTACTGGAGACCGAGGATTCCGAAGTCCATAGGCTGAGCTGGGAGGAGCTCCAACGCTGGTGACCCCCAGCAAGGGATCCCAGACCTCCACGATGTTAAAGTCAGTGCCGCCCGAGGCTAGAAGCTCCTCAAACCACAGCTCCACGGTGTTAATCAGCAGCCCCAACACTTCGATGCTTCAACAAGCTATTCCCGGTAAAACATTGTCCCACTGCGCGATGGAATTCAGTGTTGCGCCGCTGTTGAAGCTCCAGCCGGTCTCTGCCAGGAAATCCAGTTGGTAGGCCGCGAGGGGGGTGTGAAAATTTGACTCGGAGAAAAGACGCATCCTCGACCAGTAAGTGACTGGGAAAGTTCCCCCTCTTTCCCCCCACCCCCCCCCCCCATATAAAAAGGACTAAGAAACCTCCAAAAACAATTTAGGACAGACTAAAAATAACAAAAAGGGTGAAAGGACGGACAAACTGCTGGCGAGGCTGCCGCGTGGGGCTCCACCCGATAAAGAATTAATTAGAGTGCAACTTTTGACACTTTTGACACTCAATTATATTTAATCTAAATCTGTGCCAAATTTCAAGTAGATACCAGAAATGGGTCACGAAATACCATACAAATTAGCCAGAAGCATACAAATTAGCCAGAAAAAGCAACCTACCAGAGGGCTGTGAGAAATTCAGAGTCCAGCAGAGGAGGACAAAGGGCTTAATTAGGAAAGGGAAAATAGATTATGAAAGAAAACTGGCTGGGAACATAAAAACTGACTGCAAAAGCTTTTATAGATATATGAAGAGAAAAAGATTAGTTAAAACAAATGTAGGTCTCTTGCAGTCAGAAACAGGTGAATTGATTGTGGGGAACAATGACATGTCAGACCAATTGAATAACTACTTTGGTTCTGTCTTCACTAAGGAAGACATAAATAATCTGCCGGAAATAGCAGGCGAATAGAGTCAAATGAGATGGAGGAACTGAGTGAAATCCAGGTTAGCCGGGAAGTGGTGTTAGGTAAATTGAATGGATTAATTCCCGATTAATCCTCAGGGCCAATAGGCTGCATCCCAGAGTACTTAAGGAAGTAGCCCCAGAAATAGTGGATGCATTAGTGATATTTTTTCAAAACTCTTTAGATTATGGAATAGTTCCTGAGGATTGGAGGGTTGCTAATTTAACCCCACTTTTTAAAAAGGGAGGGAGAGAGAAAACGGGGAATTACAGACCAGTTAGTCTAACATCGGTAGTGGGGAAACTGCTAGAGTCAGTTATTAAAGATGGGATAGCAGCACATTTAGAAAGTGGTGAAATCATTGGACAAAGTCAGCATGGATTTACGAAAGGTAAATCATGTCTGACGAATATTATAGAATTTTTCGAGGACGTAACTAGTAGAGTGGATAAGGGAGAACCAGTGGATGTGTTATATCTGGACTTTCAGAAGGCTTTCGACAAGGTCCCACATAAGAGGTTAGTATACAAACTTAAAGCACATGGTATTGGGGGTTCAGTATTGATGTGGATAGAGAACTGCCTGGCAGACAGGAAGCAAAGGGTAGGAGTAAACAGGTCCTTTTCAGAATGGCAGGCAGTGACTAGTGGGGTACTGCAAGGCTCAGTGCTGGGACCCCAGATATTTACAATATATATTAATTATTTGGACGAGGGAATTGAATGCAACATCTCCAAGTTTGCGCATGACACAAATCTGGGGGCAGTGTTAGCTGTGAGGAGGATGCTAGGAGGCTGCAAGGTGACTTGGATAGGCTGGGTGAGTGGGCAAATGCATGGCAGATGCAGTATAATGTGGATAAATGTGAGGTTATCCACTTTGGTGGCAAAAACAGGAGGGTAGACTATTATCTGAATGGTGGCAAATTAGGAAAAGGGGAGATGCAAAGAGACCTGGGTGTCATGGTACACCAGTCATTGAAAGTAGGCATACAGGTGCAGCAGGCAGTGAAGTAAGCGAATGGTATGTTAGCATTCATAGCAAAAGGATTTGAGTATATGAGCAGGGAGTTTCTACTGCAGTTGTACAGGGTTTTGGTGAGACCACACCTGGAGTATTGCGTACAGTTTTGGTCTCCAAATCTGAGGAAAGACATTCTTGCCATAGAGGGGGTACAGAGAAGGTTCACCAGACTGATTCCTGGGATGTCAGGACTTTCATATGAGGAAAGACTGGATAGACTCGGCTTGTACTTACTAGAATTTAGAAGATTGAGGGGGGATCTTATGGAAACTTACAAAATTCTTAAGGGATTGAACAGGCTAGATGCAGGAAGATTGTTCCCGATGTTGGGGAAGTCCAGAACAAGGGGTCACTGTTTAAGGATAAGGCGAAGTCTTTTAGGGCCGAGATGAGAAAAACATTTTTCACACAGAGAATGGTGAGTCTCTGGAATTCTCTGCCACAGAAGGTAGTTGGGGCCAGTTCATTGGCTATATTTAAGAGGGAGTTAGATGTGGCCCTTGTGGTTTGTGGATTTTGGGGAGAGGTAAAATCGGGCCGTGCGGGGCTGGGGATCGATGAGGTTGGAGGCTCGGGGGGGGGGGGGGTCAGGGAGCCGGAGTGGATGAAGTCAGTGATGGTGCTAGAGATAGTGGCCTGGTGCTCCTCTGTGGGGTCGTGGTCCAGGGGTCAGTAAGAGCTGTCTGAGAGTTGGTGCATGGCCTCAGCTTTGTAGAGATCGACGTGCCAGACTAGGGGAGTGGAGAAGTGGAGAGTACCATAATGTCCCAGCTTCTATACTTAATACCCCGACTGATGAAGGCCAAAGTACCAGAAGCCTTCTTTCCCCACCCTCTCTACATGTGATGCAACATCTGGGCTGTTGAGTTTCTTCAAAATTAAGGAAGCAGATATTTTAAGTGAACATGGGTAGATGCAAGATTCGTTTTATTCATTTCTGCTCAAGAGTGAAATTTTCAGAAACTTAATACACATGATCAAACGACTAATAGTCCATGTGACAGCTTGGAGAGGCAGCTGACAGGAGGGAACAGACCCCGCTGGGGCCGTCATGGGCTAGCTACCCATGATAGCAGTCCCCAACGCTGTTTCAGCTAGTTGGAAACACCCGCTAAATGCTACAAAAAGTAAATTAAAGATACCCCTAGAGCCTGCGAGAGCGGGGGCGCAAGATGGCTCACCGACTGATAACACGGTTACAGACCCAGGAACGGAAACGACCACGGACAAGGAGAGCATGGCACATGAGACATCCACAACAGCTGCAGGACACAAACTTCAGGTGTGCATCTGTGGTTGGGAGAAAAGAACATCAGTGATGGGCTTGAAGATCCACCAAGGGAGGAAAAAGTGCTTGAGAGAGCAGAGACAAGGGCCTCGCATTGACCAGTACTTCTTACGAAGCAACCAGTCAAATCAGTCGAGTGAAGCACAAAGTCGGGACACAAACCAAAGTTTGCAGAGCATCAGCACCCATGTCACTGAAGAGGGTGATATAAGCACAGAAATGGTGGTGGAGTAGCCCACGCAACAACTACAAAGACCTCCATTGGAGGGAAAGATCAAAGGGCACAAACCTGGAGTGAAATGGCCCAAAGCTGTTGAAAAGAAAGAGTGGGAGACGGTCAACAGTGACCTTATACATATCTTGGACCAACAAGTGGGCACAGCAGTGCAAAAGCTTGAAAGGATGGGCAACATAACCTACAGCTATGGAGAAGAACGGTTTGGGGTGAGTAAAGGGAGAGGTGGCAAGAAATTACCAACACCAATCAAGTCCAGGAGGCAGCAGGAGATCGAGAGGTTAATCAGAGAGAGGAGACAGTTGAAAAAGCAATGGAAAAAAGCAACTGACGCACAGAGAGAAGGTCTCATGCTTCTCGAAGAGGACATCAAGAGCCGACTGACAACCTTGCGAAAAGCAGAGAACATGAGGAAACTTCGCAAGAAGAAAGAACACACAAGAACACGGTTCTACAAAGACCCTTTCAAGTTCATCAAAGACCTCTTCACAAAGGAAAAAAGTGGAACTTTGAAAACATCAAAACAAGAATTGGAGGAACACCTGGAAAAGGCCCATCAAGACACGAAAAGGCATGAGCAGTTAGTCATCCCACATGACAGCCCGTCTATTCAACCACCTGAATTCAACCTGGACACCAGCCCTCCGAAATGGAAAGAGGAAGAGAACACTGTCCGGCGAGCAAGAGCAGCATCAGCTCTGGGGTCAAACGGAGTACCATACAAGCTCTACAAGAACGCACGGGATGTGTTACGCTTTCTATGGAAGCTCATGAGGGTGGTGTGGAAGAAGCAAACAATACCTAAGGCATGGCGAAGGGCCGGTGGCATACTAATACCTAAAGAAAAGGATGCATCAGACATCAGCCAATTCCGGCCAATATGTCTCCTCAACGTCGAGGGCAAAATCTTTTTCAGCATTGTATCACAAAGGCTATCCACCTATCTGGTAACAAACAAGTACATCGATACATCTGTACATAAAGCAGGAATACCAGGATTTTCGGGCTGCTTGGAGCATACAAGCATGATCTGGCACCAGATCCAAGCAGCTAAGAAGGACAAGAGAGACCTACATGTGATCTTCCTCGATCTGGCCAATGCATTTGGTTCAGTCCCCCATGAACTCCTTTGGGAATCTTTTGCCTTTTTCCATGTACCAGAGCTCATCACCACACTGGTCAAGAACTAGTTCCAAGACCTGCAGCTGTGCTTCACAACAGCTGAATTCAGTACAACATGGCAGCGCTTGGAAGTAGGCATCATGGCAGGTTGCACAGTCTCACCCTTGGCCTTTACAATGGCCATGGAAGTCATCATCAGGGCCTCAAAATGGGCGGTGGGCGGTGAACGAACCAGGATTGGGCTCCGTCGGCCACCCATCAGGGCATTCATGGACGACATGACAACACTAACCACTACTGCAGCATGCACCAAGCGGCTACTTGGAAAGCTGCAGGTGAACGTCAAGTGGGCCCGAATGAAAATCAAACCAAGTAAATCTCGAAGCATCTCCATAGTTAAGGGGGTGCTTAGAGACACAAGGTTCAGCATCAGTGACGACCCAATACCAACAGTGTCTGAGCAGCCAGTAAAAAGCCTGGGCAGATGGTACAACGCAAGTCTCAAGGACAAAGAACAGGTGCAACAACTAAGGCAAGAAATTGTCAACGGCCCGGAGAACATCAATCAGACCCTACTGCCTGGGAAACTGAAGCTCTGGTGCCTACAGTTTGGACTCCTGCCTCGGACAATGTGGCCACTGACCGTTTATGAAGCCCCAATAACAACTGTGGAGAAGATGGAGCGAACCATAACTTCATACGCGAAGAAATGGCTCGGTGTCCCACGATGTCTAACTAACATCGGCCTCTATGGCAAACGGGTCCTTGAACTACCACTAACTAGTCTAACAGAGGAATACAAGTGTTCTAAAGTAAGAATCCAGATGACACTGAGGGACTCTAGAGACAAGACCATCAGTGCTGTTGCGCCGCCCCTAGTAACTGGCCGGAAGTGGACACCATCTGATGCCGTACAGCAAGCTTCATCAGCCCCGAGGCACAAAGACGTTGTGGGGCAATTGCAGCAGGGAAGAGGAGGCTTTGGCCTTACGACAAGTAAACCAACTTGGCGAAAGGCTACAACATCAGAGCGGAGGACATTGGTGGTTGAGGAGGTGCGGCGACAGGAGGAGGCTGCAAGAAGTGCAAAGGCGGTCTCTCTTGCCAAACAGGGGCAATGGATGCAGTGGGAAGGTGTGGAGCGGAGGAAGATCAGCTGGAAAGAACTATGGGAAATGGAATCAAGCACAATCAGCTTCATCATCAGAGCGACATATGACTTGCTTCCATCACCAAAGAACCTCCATCAGTGGTATGGCGAGGATCCAACCTGTGCCCTCTGCCCAACTCCTGCAACCCTCAAACACATCATGGTAGGCTGCAAGACCAGCCTCACGCAAGGAAGATACACGTGACGGCATAATCAGGTACTAAAAAGCCTGGCAACAGCCCTCGAGAACAGGCGGTGTGCGACCAACTCCTTGCCTCCGAGAGCAAGCAACCACCCTTTAAGGGCAACAACCTTTGTCCGAGAAGGACAGAAAATACCTAAACATCCTTCCACCAGATCAGAAGAAGGAAACCTATGCAGGGCCCGTGACTGGAGGATGCTGGCTGACATCGGCCGACAACTAATCTTTCCACCTGAAATTGCTCTAACCAACCTCAGGCCAGACTTTGTGTTCTGGTCCCCATCACAGAAGACTGCTTACATCATAGAGCTCACAGTTCCATGGGAGAACTCTGTTGAGGATGCCTATGAGCATAAGAAGCTGCGCTACGCAGAGCTTGCTGCAGAGGCAACGCAGCGTGGCTGGAACATCAAAGTTTATCCAGTTGAAGTGGGATGCAGAGGATTTGTTGCATCATCTACCATCAGACTGCTGAAGGAGCTTGGAATCCACGGTCAGGCTCTGCGGAAGACCATAAGATCACTCTCAGACGCGGCTGAAAGAAGCAGCCGTTGGATTTGGCTCAAGCGGAAAGACCCATGCTGGGCCCCAAGTACGTCATGGTGAATCTTTGGGACAGTTTGACACGGGACACGCGCTGAGGGCTGATCATCCTGCAGCGGGCCGCCCTTGTGGAGGGTGTATAGTGTTAAAAGGCCAAAATACCCAGTGATGCAAGGGTACACTACTGATGATGTGTCCTGTGCCCAACTGTCCTGATGGTTACCCAGGCCAAGATATACGTATACGTATGCCCCCCCCCCTCCCCCGATGTTGAGCGTCTACCACTCTCAACAATCAACGAATGTCGTGAAATGCTCCCCACCTACTGGCACAAGGGACTTCTTAACACCTTGTCCTGTGTATTTGATTCCTTCATGTGTAAATTGGTAGTCTGCAATAATATCATTTGATACAATACATCTCCATATTTCTCTTGGGGCGGGGGGGGGGGGAAGGGGGGGGAAGTATACTTTTACAACAATACTTCTAAGAGCAAAAAATTTTAAGGCAGAACTATTAATCCTTATTCTATATTTATCTGGTATGAACATGGCAATAAATATTAGATGTGAGGTTGTGTGCATCAAAAGAGAATGCAATTTCTTTAACCCAGTTTACACAAATTGATTAAGAAAATATCAGCTGACAATTGCTCAGCTGACAATTACCCAACAACTGATGTCACATGGCTATTCTTCACACAATGTCCAGGCAAAGACACAAGCTGTTTTTAAATGCCTGATCGAATGCTGTAGCAGTTCGGATAAACAAACCCAATTTGCTCATTGGCACCAGAGATGAAGGCTGACCTGTTGAATGCCTTCAGCGTTCCTGTTTTAGTTTCATATTTACAAGTGATGAAAATCTTTTGCCTTTTTTAAAAAAAACACATCACTAGCTGGACAGGAAAGAGTAAAATTGTCCCGGGATATTTTAGCAAATAAATTATGTTTGAAAAGCTGCAACAATGTGAGAAGGAAAACACTTTAAATGAGCTTTGATAAATAACAATCCTGGCACAGGGAAATAGATTACATAGTTTAGCTCAAGTCTAAGCCACTCCTCAACACCACACGAGCCCTGAATAACAGTAAGTATAAGAAAAGACACAAAGTTCTGGAGTAATTCAGAAGGTCAGGCAGCATCGCTGGTGTACATGCACAGGTGATGTTTTGGTCGTGACCCTTTTTCAGACTGATTGTGGTGGGGTAAAATAGCTGGAAGAGAAGTGGAAGATTTAAAGAAGGCACAAAGTGCTGGAGTAACTCAGTAGGTTAGGCAGCATCTCTGGAGAATGTGGATAGGTGATGTTTCAGGTTGGAACTGCTCTTCAGACATTCAAAGGAAAATTCAAAGCCTGGCAAGTGATTGGTGCATACATCTGTTTATGACTGGCAGATGGTTAGACAAAGGTCAGAGTGAATAAGCAAAAGGTATGAGTTAAGGATATAACAAATGTGAATTATGAAGCAAGAAAGAATATTGGTAGAAGAGGAGAAATGGTTGTGGCCCTACTCTGGCAATGTAGGCGGATCAGGACTAAAAGATCAGTATGGGAAGGGGAGTTCTATTAGTTAGCAATCTGGAAATAAAGCAGACCGTGGTCGCAAAGTGCCTACCAAGTGCCGTACCAAAGTGCCAGACCAAGTGCAAATGTTCGGCAAAGTGGTCGCTGGGTCCAAGCTTGGTCTCTCGGATCTAAAGCAGGCTACATTGAGCGCACCAATGCAATACATGAGGTTAGTGGAGGTGCACGTGAACCTGTCTCTCCTGGAAGAACTGCTGGGTCCTTGGATGGATGAGAGCAAAGAGTTATAGATACAGGAGTTACTTCTCTTGCTGTTGCAGGGAAAGTACCCGGGGAGGGAATGGTTTGGGTAACAAGGGATGAGTGAACCAAAAAGTTACAGTGGGAGCAGTTTCTGCAGAAGGTGGAAAGGACCGAGGATGGGAAGACAAAAAATCATGTTGAAACTGGTGGAATGGTCAGAAAATGTGTTGGATGTAGAGGCTGATGGGGTGACCTGGCAAACTCTATCCATGTTCAGTGTTGGGGAGGGTGAGTGAGAGCAGAACTATGAGACACAGAAGAGACACAGGTGAGGGAGCCATCTATGACTGCAGGGGGAAACCATTTTCACTAAAGAAAGAGGGTATCTCAGATGTCCTCATCGTTTAAGTATTCCTTGGTACTTAATTACTTCCACCATAGTTCTTTCTAAGTTCATCTCAGTAGGATTCACTGTTGTCTCTTGATGCAATCATCACTGAACAATGTCACTTCACTTTTCCAAACTCCACACAGCATCTGCAGCAGGTTTTCCCCCTCTATTCTGCTATATCCATCTTTCAAAATTAGCAGTCATCAACTTTCTCCACAACACAGCTTAGGTGTATCTACCCTTGTACGCCATCTATACATCTCCAAACATATTAATTTTCTGAAGTTCTTGTGTCATTTCAGTTCAGCACCCATCTCTCTTGCAGCTCCCTACTTCTATCAGTAGAATAATGCCGCTGGAGACGTTGCTTCTTTGTTGAGTGTCCTATGATCGTGTTTACCGTTTATCTATCCTTACTGAGTACTGAGTCATTCGCTCCAATGCTCCTGTCAACCACTGTTATTTCAAAGGAACACTTGGAATACAGATCTTTATTAGATCCAATGTTACCGGCACAGCTGTGAGTGCAACCAAACCACAGAGGTGTGGCAGGGTTTCTCTATTGAATCACGGTTACAGAGTCATATAGCATGGAAGCAGGCTCTTTAGTCCAACTCATCCAAGCTGACCACAGTACCCCATCTAAAATAGTCCCATCTGTCCCTGTTCGGCTCAAATTCATGTATATCTCCTATCTATGTACCTGTCCAAGTGTCTTTTACATGCTGTTATAGTACCTGCCACAACTACCGCCTCTGGAAGCTAGTTCCACACATCCACCATCCTCTACAAATGAAAAAGTTGTCCCTAAGGTTTGTATTAAATCTTCCCCTCTCGACTTAAACAAATGTCTTCTTGCTTTCGATTCCCGTACCCTGGGTAAAATATTCTGCATTCATCCTATTTATCCGCTCATGATTTTATACATTTCTATAAAATTCACCCCTCAGTCTCCCGCACTCCAAGGAATGAAGTCCTAGCCCTCCCAACCTTTCCCTATTGCTATGTCCATTAGTCCTGGAAACATCTTCACAAATCTTTATTTAGTTTAGTTTAGAGATACAGTGCGGAGACAGGCCCTTCAGCCCACCAGGTCTGCATCGGCCAGCGATCCCCGCACATTAACACTCTCTTACACACACTAGGTACAATTTACTTTTATATCCATGCCAATTAACCTACAAACATGTACATCTTTGGAGTGTGGGAGGAAACTGAAGATCTCGGAGAAAACCCACACGTTAATAGATAAAAGACAATGGGTGCAGGAGTAGGCCATTTGGCCCTTCGAGCCAGCACCGCCATTCAATGTGATCATGAATGATCATCCCCAATCAATACCCCGTTCCTGCCTTCTCCCCATATCCCCTGACTCCGCTATTTTTACGAGTCCTATCTAGCTCTCTCTTGAAAGCATCCAATGAACCTGCCTCCATCGCCCTCTGAGGCAGAGAATTCCACAGATTGACCACTTTCTGTGACAAAAAATGTTTCCCCGTCTCCATTCTAAATGGCTTACTCCTTATTTTTAAAACTGTGGCCCCTGGTTCTGGACTCCCCCAACATTGGGAACATGTTTCCTGCCTCTGGTGTGTCCAAGCCCCTAACAATGTTATATGTTTCAATGAGATCCCCTCTCATCCTTCTAAACTCCAGAGTGTACAAGCCCAGCAGCTCCATTCTCTCAGCATATGACAGTCCCCCCCATCCTGGGAATTAACCTTGTAAACCTACGCGGCACTCCCTCAATAGCAAGAATGTCCTTCCTCAAATTAGGGGACCAAAACTGCACACAATACCCCAGGTGTGGTTTCACTAGAGTTCTGTACAACTGCAGAAGGACCTCTTTGCTTCTATATTCGATTCCTCTTGTTATAAAGGTCAACATGCCACTCGCTTTCTTCACTGCCTGCTGTACCTGCATGCTTACTTTCCTAGACTGATGTACAAGGACCCCCAGATCCCGTTGTACTTCCCCTTTCCCCAACTTAACGCCATTTATATAGTAATCTGTCTTCCTGGTTTTGCTACCAAAGTGGATAACCTCACATTTATCCGCATTAAACTTCATCTACCATGCATCTGCCCACTCCCCCAACTTGTCCAAGTC
Source organism: Raja brachyura (assembly GCA_963514005.1). Next base: position 73,741,868 of record OY740781.1, on the reverse strand, counting down.
ACCCTGCATTCTCATAGCATCCTCCTCACTGTTCACACTGCCACCCAGCTTTGTCTCATCTGCAAATTTGCTAATGTTACTTTGAATCCCTACATCCAAATCAATGATGTATATTGTAAAGAGCCTTGCGGTACCCCACTAGTCACTGCCTGCTATTCTGAAAGGGACCCGTTAATCCCCACTCTTTGTTTCCTGTCTGTCAACCACTTCTCTATCCATGTCAGCACTCTACCCCCAATACCATTCGCCCTAATTTTGCCCACTAATCTCCTGTGTGGGACCTCATCAAATGCTTTCTGAAAGTCCAGGTACACTACATCCACTGGCTCTCCCTTGTCCATTTCCTTAGTTACATCTTCAAAAAATTCCAGAAGATTGGTCAAGCATGATTTTCCCTTCGTAAATCCATGCTGACTCGGACCGATCCTGTTACTGCTATCCAAATGTGCGGCTATCTCATCTTTTATAATTGACTTCAGCATCTTCCCCATCACCGATGTCAGGCTAACTGGTTTATAAATCCCCGTTTTCTCTCTCCCGCCTTTCTTAAAAAGTGGGATAACATTAGCTACTCTCCAAACCACAGGAACTGATCCTGAGTCTATAGAACTTTGGAAAATTATCACCAATGCATTTCTAGAGCCACTTCCTTAAGTACCCTGGGATGCAGACAATCAGGCCCTGGGGATTTATCAGCCTTCAGTCCCACCAGTCTATCCAACAGCATTTCCTGCCTAATGTGGATTTCCTTCAGTTCCTCTGTCACCCCAGATCCTCTGGCCTCCACTAGATCAGGAAGATTGTTTGTGTCCTCCTTAGTGAAAACAGATCCAAAGTACCTGTTCAACTCATCTGCCATTTCCTTGTTCCCCATAATAAATTCACCTTTTTCAGTCTTCAAGGGTCCAACTTTGGTCTTAACTAATGTTTTCCTCTTCATATACCAAAAGAAGCTTTTACTGTGCTGCTTTATATCCTAGGCTAGCTTACCTTCGTACCTCATCTTTTCTCCCCCTATTGTCTTTTTGGTTATCTTCTGTTATAAACATTACACAATCCTCTTGCTTCCCGCTTATCTTTGCTATGTTGTACTTCTTCGCTTTAATTTTTATACTGTCCCCGACGTCCCTTGTCAGCCATGGCAGGCAGTGGCGAGTGGAGTGCCGCAAGGCTCAGTGTTGGGGCCGCAACTGTTTACCATATATATTAATGATTTGGACGAGGGAATTAGGAGCAACACTAGCACGTTTGCGGATGACACAAAGCTGGGTGGCAGTGTGAACTGTGAAGAGGATGTTAGGAGGTTGCAGGCTGACCTGGACAGGTTGAGTGAGTGGGCAGATGCGTGGCAGATGCAGTATAATATAGATAAATGTGAGGTTATCCACTTTTGTGGCAAAAACAAGGGGGCAGATTATTATCTCAATGAGGTTAGGTTAGGTAAGGGGGAGGTACAGCGAGACCTTAGTGTCCTTGTACACCGGTCACTGAAAGTTGGCGTGCAGGTACTGCAGGCAGTGAAGAAAGCTAATGGAATGTTTGCCTTCATAACAAGAGGATTTCAGTATAGGAGTAGAGAGGCTCTTCTGCAGTTGTATAGGGCTCTGGTAAGACCACATCTGGAGTATTGAGTGCAGTTTTGGTCTCCTAATTTGAGGAAGGATATCCTTGTGATTGAGTCAGTGCAGTGTAGGTTCACAAGATTGATCTCTGGGATGGTGGGACTGTCATACGAGGAAAGATTGAAAAGACTAGCCTTGTAGACTAGGCAAGCCCAGAACTAGGGGGCCAGTCTTAGAATAAAGGGGAGGCCATTTAAGACCTCAAAAAAAACATTTTCACCCAGAGAGTTGAGAATTTGTGGAATTCCCTGCCACAGAGGGCAGTGGAGGCCAAATCACTAGATGGATTCAAGAGTGAGTTAGATAGACCTCTAGGGGCTAGTGGAGTCAATGGAAATGGGGAGAAGACAAGGTTATTGATTGGGAACGATCAGCCAAGATCGCAATGAATGGCGGTGCTGGTTCGAAAGGCCGAATGGCCTCCTCCTGCACCTATTTTCTATGTTTCTATCCCACTGCTCTACAATGCTCCACAGGATCCTACAATTCACTGTGAAAGTCCTGTCCTGGTTTCACTTCCCAAAATGCAACACCTCATAATTCTGCATTAAACTTCATTCCTTAACTCACTTGTCCAGCTGATCAAGAGCCTACTGTCATTTTTGATAACCTTCTTCACTATTTATGAAAACACCCACTTTAGTGGCACACACACACACACATATATAATACGATTAAACTTTATTCATCCCCGGAGGCAAATTGCTCTGCCAACAGTCGTCGCAGCACACAAGGTACACGAAAACTAGAAATTAAAAGTGAAAACAAAAAGAAAAAGACAAGTGACTGTTGTCTGGCTGCCATGTGCACAGCACCTTCACTGGAACAAACAAACAAGCACAGACTTAACCCCTGGACAGAGGATTCTAAACTAGAGTGCCCCCCCCAACCCCCACATTTGTTCCACACACCAGGTTCCCATTGTCTTCCCCTTCCTGCTCATTTACCGTTGATCGCGGGTGTGTGTGTGTGTGTGTGTGTGTGTGTGTATATATGTGTGCGTGTGTGTATATATATGTGTGAGCGTGTGCGTGTGTGTGTATATATATATATATATATATCTCTATCTCAAGTTCCCTAATCCGCAATAATCTTCAGGCTTTTCTCCACGGTAAAAACAGAGGAGAAATTCGCATTGAGGACTTTGTCCATCACCTGTGTACATTCCCCAAATCTTTCTCCGGTACAGCGACAACTACATCGGAGATACCTTCTGCACCCGAACAGAACTCATGGACTTTATTAATTTTACCACTAACATCCACACACACTCCAATTTCCCTGGACTATCGCCGACACCTCTCTCCCCTTTATTGATCTCTCTGTCACCATCACGAGAGACTATTGACAGACATCTACCACAAACCTACCGTCTTCCAGTTATCTGGAATACACTGCTTACCACCCTTTTTTAGTGAACTTGGTTTCCCTCCATTCGGTCATTGGTGGGTCACTCACACTTGTATCTTCTGTGTCCCACAATTCTGCTCTCCCTCTCCCCCCCAGACACAACTGATATCGCTCTCCCTCCCCCCAGACACAACAGAACAGATTCCTTGGTCCTCAACTTTCACCCCACCTCTGCATTCAACACGCAATCCTCCAACATTTCCATCACCTCCAACGTGATCCCACCACTGATCACATTTTCCCATCTCCACCCCTTCCTCCCTTATGAAGATACCGCTCCCTCTGCAACTCCATGGTTCACTCATCCCTACCCACCCAAACCATCGCCTTCCCAGGTACTTTCCCCTATAATCACAAGAGATGCAAGACAGGCTCCCTTATACTTCCTCCCTCAACTCCAGGGACCACGACAGTCCTTCCAGGTTAGTCAGATGTTCACATGCACCTCCTATAACCTCATCTACTGCATCCAGTGTTCCCAATGTGGGCTTCTGTACATCGGCGAGACCAAGCATACACTAGGCGACCGTTTTGCTGAACACTCACTCTCCATCCGCCAAGGCCTACTGGATCTGCCGGTTGCTAACCATTTTAACACCCTTCCCATTCACATACTGACCTCTCTGTCCTGGGCCTCCTCATGAGTGAGGCCATACACAAATTGGACGAACAGCACCACATATTTCATTTGGGTAGCTTATGGTATGAACGCTGAATTCGCTAATTTTAGGCAGGGTGAGAGTTGAGAGTGAGAAATTGCAAGTGAGCGTAACGACCGGTGGGGGGAGAGGGGGGGGGGAGGGGGTAAAGAGCTTTTACAGTTTTCAGCTTGAAATTATGCAATCTGGCGCATACTGTAGCGAGTCTTTTAACTTACACTTGGATGCAACATTTATGCTTTCAATTGGATTAGGTATGAATAAGGTTAGGCGAAATTACATTCCTAATTACATTCCACAATAGAGCCAAGCTCTGCTCAACAGGTGCAGCACATGAATGACTATATTCATGTATGGAAATCACATTATATTCATGCTGTTATGCATATATAGAGAAAAACAGAGAAACAAAGCAAAAGTCAGACTTCCATCACTGTTCTGCACAAATAAATCAATCAACCTTGTTCAAGAAGGAACAGCAGATGTTGGAGAATCAAAGGTAGACAAAATTGCTGGAGAAACTCAGTGGGTGCGGCAGCATCTATGGAGCGAAGGAAATAGGCAACGTTTTGAGCTGAACCCCTTCTTCAGACGATTTCAACCTTACCCTTTGAATATAGAAACAAGACTAAAATAATGCCACATATTCAATCATATATGGTTCAATGAAATTAAGATATATATGTAAAAATATATATGGAAACAGGCCCTTCCGCCCATCAAGTCCACACCGACCAGCAATCCATCATATACCAATTCCATCCATCACGCCAGGGACAATTTACAGAAGCCAATTAACCTACAAACCTGCACTTCTTTCGGATATGGGAGAAACTGGAATATCCAGAGAAAACCCATGTGGTAGTAAGGCAGCAACTCTACCGCTGCACCACCGTGCCACCCCATTAAATTATTTTTTCTGTAATATATTTATTATGGTGTCACGTGAATAAAGATGAACACATGATTCTAATTTCTGCCCTTAGTTGGATAACACACATGTCCAGTCATTGTGTTTTATGGCTGGTTTTCAACCTCTTCGGGCTGAAAGTCTCGACTCGAAACATCACCCATTCTTTCTCTCCAGAGTTGCTGCCTGTCCTACTGAGTTTTTCTAGTTTTTAGTGTCTATCTTCAGTTTACACTATTTGTTAAGCAAAACAGGTCCTTTTCTCATTATATAATTTTGTGAACAGCGTGAGAATTTTGTGAAATGCGCAGGTCTCACGCTCAATGCGTGAGTGTTGGCAGCCTGGCTAATAATTCAAACATTTAATGCAAGTTCCAATTGTTTGGACAAAAATCACTTATTACTGCTTTATAACAGTTAAGTTACTTTAAGACTATTTCAGAAATTATGGCAGTCAACAAAAAAAATCAACTAACAAATTAAATCAAACTAGAAAAAAATAACATGTTCCCTTTCCTGACTCTACCTCATAAGTACTTTAACGCTGTTAACAGAGCAATGGGATATTAATCTCAAGAATCAAAATGGGGAAAGTGAGGGCAATTTTGCTTAAATGGTAATTCTGAGCCCATTCAGATCTGCATAGTCAGTTATACAACATGTACATACATGGCTGGCCCAATTTCTCCATACTGATCAAGTTGGCATTCTGCGTGCCCAGGGACTGGCTGCCGTTCCCAGGTCAGCTCACGTCCCAGGGACTAGCCGCAGTTCCCAGGTCGGCTCGCCTGCAACAGAATGAGTGGTGGGCGGGGAAAGTATTGAGAGGGAGAAGAGAGGGGGAGGGGGGGAGAAGGAAGAGAGAGAGGTTTAATTGAAGCAACTTGCAGTGAGAGCGTTGCTGTTGCTGCTGCCCGCTAGTGTTGAGGGGAGGGGGTGGTCGTGGCTTCCGTTCCAGGTCGGGAACCCGCAAAAACGAATTTTTAAAAAAATGCGGGTTTTCGGGTTACGGGCCGTGTGCCCGTAGTCCGAACCCTGTCCTGGATGGTTGACCTCATTATGGTCATCGTCCCCCCCACCCCCATGTTTGACAACTGCTTCACCTGGTTGTTGTTGTCGGCAGCTGCACATTCGACCAAAAAGAGAAGAGACGCGACGTCACTCACAGCCGACAACCGACGCGCTTCCCCAGACCGCACAGCTCGCTGACAGCCGGCGCAAAGGGACAAACTGGCGCAGGGACTGAACTCAGCTTGAGAACTCGGTCATGGGCGTGAGGGAGTGAGAATTTCAAAAGTCAAAAGTCAAAAGAGTTTATTGTCATGTGTCCCTGACAGGACAATGAAAATCTTTCTTTGCATAGCACAATAGAACATAGAAGGCATTGACTACAATTCTATACATAAATACACCCATGAATTAATAAATTAATAAAGTGCAAATAACAGATGGAGGGATATTAATGTTCAGAGTGCCGAGCCAGGTTTAATAGCCTGATGGCTGTGGGGAAATAGCTATTCTTAAACCGGGTTGTTGCAGTCTTCAGGCTCCTGTACCTTCTACCCGAAGGTAGCAGGGAGATGAGTGTGTGGCTAGGGTGGTGTGGGTCCTTGATGATGCTGCCAGCCTTTTTGAGGCAGCGACTGTGATAAATCCCCTCGATGGAAGGAAGGTCAGAGCCGATGATGGACTGGGCAGTGTTTACCACTTTTTGGAGTCTTTTCCTCTCCAGGGCGCTCAAGTTGCCGAACCAAGCCACGATGCAACAAGTCAGCAAGCTCTCTACTGTACACCTGTAGAAGTTAGAGAGAGTCCTCTTTGACAGACCAACTCTCCGTAATCTTCTCAGGAAGTAGAGGCGCTGATGAGCTTTCTTAATAATTGCATCTGTGTTCTCGGACTAGGAAAGATCTTCACAGATGTGCACGCCCAGGAATTTGAAGCTCTTGACCCTTTCAACCATCGACCCGTTGTTATAAACAGAATTTGCTCCAAGGCGTGATTCTCACACCAAAAGCATGAGAGTTGGCAGCCCTGATTTTAGACCACCTACAAACACTCCCGCCCCCCCAAAAGCTGGTTAACTAGTTCCACAGTTCGCAACAATCTATCCCTCTTGGGTTCACACTGTCCCTAGCTCCCCGCTTGAGGGCATCTTTTGCTGGTGCTTATGAGTCCAGGTCTTTTCTTGTTTCCAGTCCCTTCCCTACAGCGCATGGAATTTAAAAAGGTAGGAATTTGTGTGACATGCGAGGTGCTGTTCCTCAAATTTGCACTGGGCCTCACTCTGACAATGGAGAAGGCCCAGGACAGAAAGGTCAGATTGGGAATGTGAGGGGGAGTTGAAGTGCTGGGCCAGTGGGAAATCAACTTGGTTAAGACGGACTGAGCGGGGGTGCTCAGCGAAACATTCACCGTGCTTGCACTTGGTCTCGCCGATGTAGAGAAGTTGACAATTGGAACAACAGATGCAGTAGATGAGGTTGGAGGAGGTGCAAGTGAACCTCTGCCTCACCTGGAAAGACTGTTTTGGGTCATTGGATGGAGTCGAGGGGGGAAGTAAAGTGACAGGTGTTGCATCTCTTGCGGTTGCAGGGGAAAGTACCTGGGGAGGGGGTGGTTTGGGTAGGGAGGGACGAGTTGACCAGGGAGTTACGGAGGAAGCGGTCTCTGCGGAAAGGCAGCGCAGGATGGAGATGGGAAGATATGGCCAGTAGTGAGATCCCTTTGGAGGTGGCGAAAATGTTGGAGGATATGTTGTATGCGACGGCTGATGTGGTGGAAGGTGAGGACAAGGGGGATTCTGACCTTGTTATGAGAGGGGGTTGGGGGAGTAAGAGTGGAGCTGCGGGATATCGAGGAGACCCTAGTGAGAGCCTCATCTATAATGGAAGAGGGGAACCGCCATTCCCTAAAGAATGAGGACAACTCCGATGCCCTGGTGTGGAAAACTTCGTCCTGGGCGCAGATGCGGCATTGACGGAGAAATTGGGAATAGGGGATAGAGTTTTACAAGAAGCAGGGTGGGAAGAAGTGTAGTCACTGTGGGAGTCAGTAGGCTCATAATAGACGTTGGTCAATAGTCTGTTTCCTGTGATGGAGACGGCAGGATCTAGAAATGGTAGGGAGTTGTCAGAGATGGTCCAAGTGAATTTGAGTGCAGGATGGAAATTAATGGTGAAGTGGATGAAGTCAGTGAGTTCTGCATGGGTGCAGGAGGTAGCACCAATGCAGTCATCAATGTAGCGGAGGGAGAGTTCGGGAATAGGGCCAGTGTATGCCTGGAACAGGGATTGCTCAGCGTACCCGACAAAGAGGCAGGCATAGCTTGGGATCATGAGTGCCCATAGTCATGCCTTGGATCTGGAGGAAGTGGGAGGAGTCGAAGGAGAAGTTGTTGAGGTTAAGGACCAGCTCTGCTTGACTGAGGAGAGTATTAGTGGACGGAAATTGGCTGGTTCTGCGATCGAGGAAGAAACAGAGGGCTTCTTTGTTGACCCTCCTGATGGGAGATGGAGGTGTAGAGTGACTGGACATCCATAGTAAAGATTAGGGAGTGGGGGCCTGGAAAACAGAAGTCATTGAAGAGAGGCGTCTTGGACGTAGGTAGAGAAGGATTGGACCGGGGGGTGGGGGGGATAGGATGAGGTCGAGGTATGTGGAAATTAATTCGGCAGGGCATGAACAAGCAGACACACTGGGTCTGCCAGGACAGTTCTGTTTGTGGATTTTAGGGAAAAAATAAAATCGGGCCGTGTGGGGCTGAGGAACAATAAGGTTGGAGGCATTAGGGGGCAGAGAGCTGGAAGTGATGAAGTCAGTAATGGTGTGTGATATTAAGGCCTGGTGTTCGTCTGTGGGGTCATGGTCCAAGGATACGTAGGAGGAGGTGTCTGAGAGTTGTCACCTGGCCTCAGTCCAACAGAGGTCAGTGTGCCAGACCACCACGGCACCTCCCTTGTCGGCAGGTTTATTGTGTGCAGTTTTGGTCATTACGGTACAGAAAGGATGGGATTGGTCTGAAAACAGTGTGCAGAGGAAATTCATCAGGATGTTGCTTGGGATGGTTCGTCTCAAATTTAAGAAAAGACTGCATAGGGTCAGTTTCAGTTATTTCAGTCAGGAGCAGAGAAGGCCGAGGGAGAAACAATTAGCGGCATATTCAATTATGAGAGGCCTAGATAGGGTAGACTGCAGTAAACTTCCCCAAAGCAGAGGTGTCTCAAAACAGGAGTAAAAGATTTATAGGGGATATAAAGAAGAATGTTGTCACTCAGAGAGTGGTTGGCATATGGAATGCACTGCCCGAGAGAGTAATAGAAGCCTTGACTCTCACAACACTTAACAAATATCAAGATGTACATTTGAATCGCAAAGGCAGAGAAGACTGAGCACCAAATGCTGATTAATGGTATTATTATAGATAGAGCATAAAACAAAGAATATATCACAAGAACAAATCCTTCAGACCACCATGCCAATCTAACTGATCCCATCTACTCGCTCACAGCCCACATTTCACTTTTGCATGACCTTTCATGTGTCTGTTTAAATGCCTCAAATATTTCTATTGTATCCGCTTCTATCACCTCCATTGTATTACCCCATTTAAAGTTGCAAATTAATTGCTTGCAGAAATACCTCACAGTTCAATACAGTCCAATGTTGCAGTTAATTCAAGGATACCTCATTGTTTTAATAATTCCAATATTCATTCAAAATCAATATCCATCTATACTTCAGATAGTCAATACTTCAGATCAGTATTACAAAATTATATTGGTTCTCTCCACATCACTCCTTGACATGAGGTTAGCCAAACATTTCTCGACAGTGTTTAGATACCATTCATTTGGACAAATTCATATATTTATAACGTACAGAATCGGATTTAGATAAGTTCAGACTGAGAAATATAATCAGCATTTTAAAATTATATACTAAAAAAAGGAAGAAATAACTGGCTCCCCATATAAATTAAGTAATGACAAAGCTTCAAAGCAATGGACTTTTCAGAATTGACGACAAAATTACAACAAAGCCACGAGTTCTGTTTTACTATAAGATTTCAATAAATGCATAGAAAGGATCCGGTCAAGGATGGGACAGTGGGTTGCTCCCAGCAAGCGCTGCGGAACTGTCAAGAGAGGATCCGGTGGCGGTCGAGGAGGGGCCGGTGATGGGCGCTGGAAGATGGAAGGGCCCGTGCCTTCACGTTCAAAGAAACTCGAAGCGGGGGGGGGGAGGGTTTGCGAGAACAAAGAGAGAACCGGGCGGGGTGGGGGGCGCAGTGAAGGAAAAGGAACCTGGCGGGGGGAATGGGGTGCAGTAAACGAAGAGGGGCCATTGGGAACTAAATGGAATACTTTGTAACTGTTGCTGCCCTACATGTGACAAATCTTTGCATACCTGTGTATGCAAAATAAAGAATCTCACTGTGGCATGTCACATCTGATAAAATATCATTCATTATACCACAATCAAAGGTTTTAAACGTTTCAAAGGTCTTTTATTGTCACGTGTACCAATTGTGTACCAATTAAGGTACAGTGATATTCGAATTATGCATTGTCCTGATAAAAATTGAAATATTATTTACTTAAAAAATTAAGAATTGCACTCTTCCTAGTATATTTGTGAAACATCATTGTTATCAAATGATCAATCAACTCCCACGTTTAATAACATAGCGGTTAGAAGTCATGGATCCTTTGAATAGACTACGGATAGCAACTGGCTCAGAAAAGTATTGTTACAGAAGTTGTCAAATATATAGGTGTATTTGGATGTATATGTATGTGGCTGAAGGGTCTCAACCCGAAACGTCGCCTATTCCTTCAGTCCAGAGATGCTGCCTCACCTGCTGAGTTACTCCAGCATTTTGTGTGTATTTGGAGTTATCCATAATAGTTGGTGCAATAGCTTTACAATAAACTCTTATGGAAGTACAGAAATCAGTCATTGGAACTTTTATTTTGTATCCTTAGTATTTGTAATACTTGAGTTACTTAACTTTTATCCTTTGTATTTTAACTTTGGTAACTCTGCATGTTTGTGTAAGCCTTTGTGCTCTGTATCCGTGGCTGTTTTTTTTTTGTAAGGCCTTGTGTAAGCATTTGGGTTCTCTCGCAGCTCGTGCAAATCATGGTGACTGGTGGTTGCCGTTATATGACCTTTGTAACTCTGTAAACACACTATAGCTGGATGAGCAAGAGTTAAGGGGGGGGCAAGATAGGAGAAGTCGTGTGGTTTAAACAAGGATGGATTAAGAGATGGAAGTTAACTGGAATAGGAGGGGAGATGTGTTTGCCAGTGATTGGTTATTACTAATAGAATGTTTGCAAGTGATTGGTTATTGATAAGGGAATGTCTGCAAGTGATTGGGTATGGAAATGTACCGGGAGTGGGATGTACAGAGTTAAACATGCCATAAAAAGAAGCAACTATTTGTGTGAAGTGGGCAGTCAAGCTATTAACTCTCTGATTGTCCCACCCTTGATTTGCAAATAAAGGTTTGAACTTCTTGAAGAATTCTCCACATCGCCTGACTTAATCTCAAATATCGGTAACAACGCAAAACTGCCGCAGTCGGCAGGATCGAAAAGAGGTCCGTTCAATAAAGCACTTCCCAGCCCCTCATGGGTTCCCGGGGACAACAGGACAAGGGTGGGCTCCCGCAAATAGGTAGGCGGTTTTCCACTTCATTTGGTCTAACAACCTGTTGAAAACGGGAAGCCACTGGGGACACAGAAGCGTCTAGACGGTCAGAGAGCCTCTGACCCAACGAATCTGTCACTAAATTATTTTAAGAGGAGACCCGGAGGATTACTTGAGAAGACTGCACAGTAGGGTGTAGAAAATAATTGATCTGAGAAAGTAGAATCTGTGTGATAAGAATAGACCTTGTGGATACCGCCCTAAGAAGAGTAAGGGGACTGAACGGACAAGGCATCCTGCGGATACCGCCCTAGGTAAATAGGGGTCTGTACGGGCAGGATAAGACGTTCTGTGGATACTGCTCTAGATAAATAGGGGTCTGTACGGGCAGAACTGGTAAAGTCAGGGAGAATAGGGACTAATTAGTTAATATAAAATTGCAAATTGTTAAGGGGCAAAGTAGGATTGTAGAAAATAATAAAAGTAGTGTGTAGGATAGTATAGTAACTACAGGAATGGGACGGAATAAGAAAAAGGACTATGACTGGACTGATTAATAAAGTGCACTGAACAAGATAATACAATGAGTAAGGTAACTGCAGTTGAACTACTAAGTAAAAAGATCCCCTTATCTAAACATTATAAAGCACTCTGAGAAATGGGAAAAAAAGGACGGAAAAACTGCTGACGAAGTGGCCCAAAGAAGGCACTTTCGATATAATTGTGTGACGAGATGGAAGTGTTAATTAAGAAATATAGGCCCAAAGATGTCAGAAATGCGAAAAAAAAGAGAGAAAAGGAGTTAGACACATTTAAGCTGTTTAGACCAGAAAAGCAGCATGAGAGCCAGAAACTCCAAGGAAAAACATCGAGCTTGAGGGACCCTGGGCATCCCCCTTCCTATCCAGGCCTGGACGGTACAAAGCAGTGCCACCTGGTAAAGGGAACAGTGGAGATAGAGGGAGAAGTTGCAGTTTGGGATGATGAGAAGGAAATAAGGGAATATAAACAGAGAAAGGGAAAGGATGAAGCAAGAAATAAGGGAATTAGAAGTGGATATCAGGAGGCTGCAGGACCTGAGGAACCAGAGGGATTTTGAGGCATCCTATGCAGCAGAAAGGGGGAGCGAGGAAATTAGTAGACAGGACTGGAAAGTGATTGACGAGTGGTCACTGAAAGGAGGGCAAGGCAGTGAGGAGGAAACAGAATCGAGAAGCGATAGGGGAGATGCGAGGGGAATAAGGGATGAGGAGTTAGTGGAAGATTTTAAAAGAAAGGTGAGGAATCGCGAAGGAAGGCTAGAATATCTGAGAAGCAAGAAATAGAGATTAGAATGAGAAAGAAGGAAATCGAAGAAGGATTAAAATGGGAAGACCTACAGATAGAACCACGGTTAGAGGTAGAAGAAGAGGAACGGCAACTGAGGGGTAAACAAAAAATGATGCAGTTGCTTTTAAAAAGAATGGGATAGACACAGTATACCCCTTAGGGGATGCAGGATGTAGAATGCCTAAAAAACACCTTGCCCAATATCCATGAGGGGGCAAGAAAATGGATTAGGGTTTTTGAGGAGGAGACCATAGGATGGTTGTTGGCTATGGAAGATTTGAAGGCATTGCTGGTGAAAGTGATAGGAACCACTAAAATGGCAGAACTCCTGGAGATGGCTGGTATAACAAAAAGTGGCAGATAACGCAATGATCGATGGCCACCCATTTGACTCAGTCAGCCAGAGGGTATGGCAGACCCTCAGAAACTGTTACCTGCTTAAAGTGGACCCCAAGGCATTAAAGGGAGATCCACTGGGGGATGCAGATAATCCAGCAACCTATCTGGAGAACCAGCTGAAAAAGTGGAGACTCGAAACTGAAGAGATAGAAGGCAACCAGTTGATAACCACTATGTTCCAGACCGCTGTTGTGGATGCCATGCCTCCTCAAGTCATGTCCAGACTAGAGGTGGTGGTGGTATTGTCATCTATATCCCACCCCCAGTTCAGGGATCATCTGGTCCACGCAGTCAAAAAGCATCACAAAGATAGAAAAAGACTAGCAGATCAGCAGGAAGAGGTGCAGAAGAAGTTGATGCAAATGCAACATGAAGAGCTCAAAAAGAAAGAGCGTGAAAAAGGAAAGAAAATGTTGTCAGTAAAAACAGACCTGGTTGGGACGACTGAATTAAGTGAGGCACCGCCTTACAATGAGTCCTATGACAGAGCCAGACAGGGGCTGGAAAATCCCATGCCGGTAATAAATGTCTTTGGGGGAGCATTTCCTCAAATGCCCCATCAGGAACAAAATAAATCTGGATATAAGCTCAGTCAGGACTGGGGCCCCCAAGGGAAGGAGGGATCTCAAGGTGGTTGTCGAGGAAGGCTAGTACGGAGACAGGTAATGGATAGGGTGTGCTGGGGATGTGATCAGGTAGGGCACCGGAGGAGGGGCTTCCCACACCGATCGTGGCCTGGCCCATACCAACAGGGACCAATGGAAGGTGAACGATACTTTAAACCACGGCCAGCCCCAACAGGCCCGAATGGACCTGTGAACCCCTATGCCAGATACTAGGGGTGCCCAGAGAACCCGGATGGGAAGGGACATCACCCAATGATAAAATGAGAGGCAGAAGAACCCCCGATGAATCAGGTAATTTTGGGGTGGGCAGTTAACGCCCATGACGATAGATATGGGAGCTACATACACTTGCGTGCAACCGCAGTATGCCTCCCACCTTCCCATGTCAGAAAAATTTGTTAAAACTGTAAGGTTCTCTGGGAAAAACACAGTAAGTTTAGAAATGAGTAATAAATAAATAGTATTGGCGGTATTGGTGTCCAAAGGGACCACCATTAATCTGCTAGGGAGAGATGCTCTGTTGAGACTGGAATTAAAATTGGAATGTACCAGAAATGGTTTGAGCGTGGACAGGACAAGCGCCCAATTGATAATGCAGTAAGTTAGAAAAGCCAACGTCTTTTGGATAGGAGATATAGAAGATCAAATTTGGGAAAACGTGGAAAAAGTGGAAGAAAGGCGTGCTGGCCATATGCCCAAAGCAGCCCAGCCCAAATCTAAGTTGCACTGTACAGTGATTTTTGACGAAGCTCAGGGTGCAGACAAAAGGGGTCTATGGCGTGTAGGGGCATGCGGCCAGAACCACCTAAAAGCAGAAGCAAAAATAATTGGAAAACAAGCGGCAGCCTTGCAGATTAAATGGAACGCATTTTTGGAAAAGTGCTATAGGGTGCCAGGAGCTGCACCCCATGTGACATTGCTTGTAAATGAGGGTCACCAATCTAGAGATTTGGGGGCCCTGGTGAAACAGGCAGGTACTATTACTAGTTGGGAAAGAATTACACCACAATTATAGAAATCAGGAAAATAATAATTACATCAAGATTGCGGTGAATATAGATATGATAGGAACATCAAAAGAGGTTGAAATTACCCCCCCGGCAACATCTTCCTCTGATGAAGAAAAGAGAGGTCAGACAAAGGAGGAAAGGTTAGATAGGTTGCCCCCCCATTCTGTGGTCACAACACGACACAGATGTCGGAAAGGTAAAGTCCGCTAGTCCAGTGGAAATAGGATTAAAGCAGGGAGCGATTCCGCCCCAGAGACCACAGTAACCCCTGAAGCCAGAGGCAGAGGAAGGTATTGTATTCAATTTATTGTCATTATCTAATTTTAGAGACAACAAAATGGATTTTCCTTACTTCCTTAGTATAGCACCAACTATGCAGGGTCTGCTGGAGGTGGGAGTACTTATTTGAGCTCAAGATGGCAGCGTGCACAGTCGCAGCGGCTCAAAGCTCTCCCTTTCGGTGTTTTTTCTTTTGCGCGTTTTTGTTTGTATGCCTGTTGGACAATGTTACGTTTTGTCGTGCATATCTCACCGTCAGCCGACAGGATCTTCGGATTATGGAGTTAACAGGCAGTTACGAGTGTTTTTCTGCACTCACGCAACATACCGGAGGAAATAGCCAGGACACCGGGCTCTCCGTGGATTGTTGTCGGCCCCAGCAAACGCCGGAGACGGAGGAGGCACAGGAAGCAAAAGCGTGGCCGCCGGTCCGGACTGCTCGCTAGGCTACGGCAACAACCATCTGCCTTTGGATCAAGGACTTTCTGTCTAACCACCCACAGACCGTCAGACTGGGCCATCACCTCTACACCCCCATCACACTCAGCACCGGCTCCCCACAGGGCTGTGTGTTGAGCCCCCTCCTTTACACCCACGATTGTGCCCCCGCCCACTCCACCAACACCATCGTCAAGTTCGCAGACGACACGACTGTGGTTGGACGTATCTCAGGAGGAGATGAGACAGCCTACAGGGAGGAAGTCCAAAGTCTGGCAGCGTGGTGTTCAGACAATAACCTCATCCTAAACACCACAAAAACAAAGAAAATTATCGTAGACTTCCGTAAGAACAGTGCAGCCCTCCAACCCCTATTCATCAATGGGGACTGTGTGGAAAGGGTCTCAGACTTCAGATTTCTGGGCACACAAATTGCGGAGGATCTCTCCTGGACCACAAACACCACCACGGTAGTCAAGAAGGCCCAGCAGCGACTCTACTTTCGGAGGATCCTCAGGAAAAACAACCTGGAAGAGAAGCTGCTGGTGTCCTTCTACCGCTGCTCTATCGAGAGTGTGCTGGTGTACTGTATAACCACATGGTATGCCAGCTGCTCTGCAGCGGACAGGAGAGCCCTTCAAAGAGTCATCAACACCGCCCAAAAAATCACTGGCTGCCCACTGCCCGCCCTGAAGGACATCTTCAGCTCTTGCTGCCTTGGCAGGGCAGCCAACATCTTGAAGGACCCTTCCCACCCTGGTCACAACCTGTTCCACCTGCTGCCCTCTGGCAGACGGTACAGGTCTTTCATAACGCGCACGAGCAGACTCAGAGACAGCTTCTACCCCATAGCAATACGTGAGCTTAACAATGCAAAATAAGCTCGCTGACTCTCTTGGAAAGGTTCGCGTGCGGAGGCCATAAAGTGTCCAGGAAGAAGCTGCAGTTTTTTAAGCAGCAGGTAGAATATTTAGGACGATTAATATCCAAAGGAGTAAAGGCTGTAGCACCAGATCAAATTGAGGCAATCATTAAAGCTCCCAACCTCAGATAGTAGGACCGATGATGACGTTCTTGGGAATGGCAGGATACTGAACTGCTGAAACTGTGATGCCATTAAGGAAAATAATGAAAGAAGCAGGACACACAAGCCTGAGAAATGTTTTGCAATGGAATGATGAGGCGTAAACAGCTTTTAACACCATCAAGCAGGAGTTACAGTCAGCTCCAGCCCTAGCCCCGCCAAACTATGAAAAGGCCTTTCACCTGTATGTTTCTAACAGGCAGGAGGGCTACACTGCAGCAGTACAGTCACAGGAAACGGGCATAGGTAAAGCAAAGTAGCCTATAGCATATTACAGTACAAAATTAGATGAGGTAGCTCCGGGATACCTACCCTGCTATCAGGGATTGGCCGCATTGTACTATGCATATGAAAAAGCATCGTCTATGACCGTGGGCTATCCCGTGATCATATACATACACCATAAGGTAGCAGAACTGTTGGAAAGAATTGTGTTGACACCGGCCAGGATAACAGCATTTCAGATGTTGGTGGACTTTTCCAGATATTACTATACAAAGGTGTAACACAAGTAATATGGCTGATTATATCCCGCTTGGTCATGAGGGAGAGCCCCATGATTGTGTCAGAAAAACGATGGTATTTTCTAAGTTGAGTGCGAATCTACAGTCAGAGCCATTGAACAATGAGGACGTCCCTGGCCAGGACCTGGCCCGAAAGCAGTGGACAACCCGAAACCGCTTGAGGACAGGCATAGAACGCTATGGAGTAACGATGAAGTGGCGGTGCCTCGCAGACAGCGCCTCCTGCGAGTGTGGGAACCCAACAAAGACAGTGGAGCACAGTGTCACCAGTTACCCCAAACACCGGCCACCGAATGGTGAACGAGGTCTGATTGACCTGGACGATGACACTGGCTCGCCTCAACGGAGCTGCAGGTCTAAAAGACATACGACAGAAGATGAGGACAAAAAGGTCTTGTTTGTGGATGGTTCTTGTTATAGGGATCACAATGGCAATCATGCAGGGTTTGCAATCGTATAACAGTACCAATCAGGGTTTAAGACAATCAAATTGGAAGCTTGCCCACAACCTTACTCAGCCCAGTTGGCAAAAATTAAGGTGTTAATAGCAGCATGTGAAATGATGGAAGGTGAGAAAGTTGATGTTTATACAAACTCAGCTTATGCACACGGGGTCTGTCACTTGTTTGGGGGCAGTATGGAAACAGAGAGGCTTTAAGAAAAGCAACGGAGACCCCAAACAACATTATCAGCAAATTTCAGACCTGATAAGGGCAACGATGAAGCCTAGGCACATAAGACGGGAAATGACATGATCACACAGGGAAATCACGCTGCAGACGAAGCAGCCAGAACAGCGTCCGGATGCCAATCAACCGTTATTGCACCTCAGGTAAGCTTGGATCTGGAACCCACAGAGGAGGACATAATTCAAATGCAAGGTAAGGCAACCCTAGCAGAGCAAACAATGTGGAGACAAAGGGGAGGTAAGGAGAACTTGGTGGGTATGCGGACTACTGAAGAAGGATTGTTGGTAGCACCCACACCATTGCTGACCGTTCTTATTTCAGAAGTGCATGGGTTAGACCATTGCTCAAGGGGGGGGAAGTAATAAGAAAGGTAAAAAAGGATGGGTTCTAGTCACCCTATTTACAGCCTTCGGTAGACCACATTTTGTCAGTGTGAGGTATGTGGTCAAAACAATGTTAGAAAGGGAATAACAACGTCTATAGGTCACATACCTGTCCCAAAGGGCCACTTAGGCACCTGGTGATTGACTATGTGGATATGATAAAGACGGTATGAGGGAAAATGTACATGCTAGTAGTGATCAATAGATTTAGAAGGTGGGTGGAGGAAGTACCTTCCAAAGATTTAGCTGCAGGGACTGAAGTAAAGTTTCTGACGAATGAAGTAATCCCAAGGTTTGGTATACCTACAGAAATTAGCTCCGACAACGGATCGGCTTTAATTCAGAAAACAGTCAAGCTGGTGCTACAGGCCGAGAGTGAAACAAAGGTTTGGGTGTGTATCACCCTCAGTCACAGGGCATGGTGGAAAGAATTAATGAGACGTTGAAGGCGAAGCTAAATAAGAATCAAATACGAATCGAATAACTCATTTGACACAATACGAGATGCTAACTGGCAGACCCATGCCAGCGCCAAAATGGTGTGGTCCCTACAAGGGACCAAGTTTGGAGCAGTTAGACGTAGAACTTAAGCAGTATATGCAACAGTTAACCATGATACACAAGTCTATTTATGCACAGGAAAAGCAAAAGAAGCTGGAGGTGGACCAGGAGGAAGGACCCATTAAACCCGGAGACAAGGTTTATGTACGAAGGAAGTGGAATGAGCCAAGAAGGGAAGGACCGTTCACAGTAACTAAGGCCTCGCCCACCGCTGTTCAGCTAGAAGGTCGATCCACATGGTACCATCTCAATCATTGCACGAGGGCTGTCCCACAGGTACAACTCGATAATAACCTTGAGGTAAGTGAACAGGAGGACGAAGACGTAAGGGAAGAACAGAGCTTTAACCAGATAGTAAGGGAGGTTTTTGGAGACACTAGTGACTCTGAGCCTGTTGTAAATTAGGTCGCGAACAATTGTCTTCCTCCTGATAGTATGGGTAGGGGCAGGCTGGGGAATGCCAATATTGTCCCTCCCCACTCAGACCTGGAAACGATCAACATGGCAGATATGACCTGGTAACTCAGCCACCTCACCAGGGTTAGGGGAACAGGTGCGAGGCCGTAGAGACCTTGGGGGAGGGAACGGCGATAGCTGGGCCATATGGTCCAGAGCTGCCACTTTGGTCCAGATTGGTATAGGTGGACACGATACACGCACAGACTTCGAAATTACCACAATGCATAATATGCACTAAGGCCACAGGAAAAACAATGGCTGTACTGGATCCTCATAACTACACATATTGTGTAAAATTCTTGCAAAGTATAACACAGTGATCAAACATTTCTCAATATCCAGTACAGTGTCTAAACGCAGCAGGATCAACACAAGGGATGGTTCCGGCAGACCAATGCACATTATGGAATTTCACACGAGTTAGAGAACCCTATCCTGAACCACCATTAGGGATAGAAATTACACCTGCAAAACAGTATGAGTGCTACATTGCGGTGAATGGCATACATCCAGTAGCAAATTTCCCAGGCAGGTGTAGCACAATATGGACTTGCAATCAAAAAGAACTGAGTCAGTTAACCCAAAATATGTCCAGTCTAACAGTCCTATTTCGCCACCAGATTGCAGGACTATTCTAACAGCAGATGCAACAGTAGGGGATAGATTTTGGATGTGCGAGGCAGGGCCAGAAACACACTCCCACCCAACTGGACCGGATTGTGTGCTAGGCTAATGTTAGCACAGCCCGTCCTGGTCATAAGCCCAAAATAAATATTTGTAAAGACCCATAGGAAGAGATCATTTGAAACCCTTCCTGAAGGAGTATACCTAGATGGAATAGGGCAACCAAGAGGAATCCCCAATTAGTTTAAAGCTAGGAGTGAGATTGCTGCCGGGTTGGAGCCAATACTCATATGGATCAAGCCTGCAAAAAATACAGAATGGATCAACTATATTTATTATAACCAGCAGAGATTTATTAATTACACTGAGGACGCACTATCGGCCCTAGGGACCAGCTTGATGCCACCAGCAAGTTGGCGTGGCAGAATAGGCAGGCCCTAGATTGGTTGCTAGCAGAAAATGGGGGTGTGAGTGTCCTGTTTGGGGAACACTGCTGTACCTTCGTACCTAACAACACCAGCCCGGAGGGGTCCTTCACTGAAGCAATGGATAAGTTGAAGAATCTGAGAAAAGAATTAAGCAGAATGTGGGTTTTGGATATCAATGCTTTGATTGGCTAGAAAATATGTTAGGAGGTTGGGGAGCATAATTGGCTACGTTGGAGGTGGCTATTGGAGCTGCCCTGCTGGTGGTTACTGTTGTACTATGTTGTGTTTTTCCCTGTATTAAGTCTCCCCTAGTAAGAGCCACTGCAAAGCAGCTCCCGTTGCTTCAGGAAAAAGGCAAATCTGATCTCCTCAGGAAGCAGACCCCGTTGATAGAATACTACGATGACGTGCAAAAAACACCAGAGGAATATAGAACAATAGTCTGTAAGGATTGCTGGGTCTTTTTTCCCCACCCCATCATAATGGGGGTGGGTTTTTGGCCCAGTGACCCAGGACCTCAGAGAAAGAACACCATGAGGCTGAACATTACAAATATGAAGACCCTGATTTTGGGGGCTAGTTTTAGTTTGATTTGGTGCCAATATGTGCAGCTTTTGGTTTTCTTTTTCTGTGAGACCAAATAGGTCTCAAAGCGGGGAATTATATGGAAGTACAGAAATCAGTCATTGTAATTTTATTTTGTATCCTAAAGGGCTTGTCCCACTTTCCCGAGCTGCTCACGAATTCTCCCGAATTTTCCCCTTGATTCAAACTCGGTGAATGTTCGTAATGGGTCCGTAGGAGTCCGCAGATATATCGTAGCGGCTCGTTATGTCAGCCATAGGTACTCGGGATTTTTGCATTTTTTTCTCCTCTCGACTATCTTTTTACTCAAGGACATTTTTTTGTTATGCTGGAAAAAACGTCCCGACTTACCCGAAGCCTCGAGTACCTGCAGCTGGCATAACGAGCCACTACGATATATCTACGGACTCCTACGGCCCCATTATGAACGTTCTCCAAGTTTGAATCAAGGTGAAAACTCGGGAGAATTCGTGAGCAGCTCGGGAAAGTGGGACAGGCCCTTTAGTATTTGTAACACTTGAGTTACTTAACTTTTATCCTTTGTATTTTAATTTTGGTAACTCTGCATGTTTGTGTAAGCCTTTGTGCTCAAGCAACTCTGCATGATTGTGAAGGCTTTGTGCTCTGTAATTGTGGCTGTTTGTTTTTGTAAGGCCTTGTGTAAGCGTTTGGGCTCTAACATAGAAATATAGATAATAGGTGCAGGAGGAGGCCATTCGGCCCTTCGAGCCAGCACCGCCATTCATTGTGGCTGATCGTCCCCTATCAATAACCCGTGCCTGCCTTCTCCCCATATCCCTTGACTCCATTAGCCTTAGAGCTTCTCTTGTAGCTTGTTCTGCAATTAGTGTAAATCATGGTGACTGGTGGTGGCTGTTATATGACCTATGTAACTCTGTAAACACACTATAGCTGGATGAGCAAGAGTTAAGGGGGGGGGGGGGGGGGGGCAGATAGGTCATGTGGTTTAAACAAGGATGGATTAAGAGATGGAAAATAACTGAGGTACGAGGGGAGATGTGTTTTCAAGTGATTGGTTATTGCTAAGGGAATGTTTGTAAGTGATTGGTTATTGATAAGGGAATGTCTACAAGTGATTGGATATGGAAATGTATCAGAGGTGGGACATACAGATTTAAACACTCCATAAAATGGAGCAACTCCATTATGGAGTGTGTGTGAAGTGGACGGTTAAGCTATTAACTCTCTGATTGTCCCAGCCTGGATTTGCAAATAAAGGTTTGAACTTCTTGAAGAATTCTCCGCGTCGCCCGACTTAAGCTCGAGTTTCGGTAACGACGACACTCTCAGCACAAATACAACTTTCTCTGCAGCTGCAACACTATATTTTCCACTCTGTTCATTTTTCTTTTGCAGTTTGATAGTGAATAGTTTGATTGCAGTCATGTATGCATTGATTTGACTGGATAGGATGCAAACTTAAATTTTTCACTGTATCTTGGCACACGTGACAATAATAAACCAATACCAATAAATACTTTCAAATATATCCACATTTAATCAGACCGAATTTTTTAAAAAAGCAGTTGACGTACCATTGCAACATAGTTGAATTTCCGAATTACTTGCCGTATTCTCTTCATCTCTTCATCCAGGTTACAAGCCCAGACCTCACAGATTCTTTGGCTGTGATCTACTGTTGCTGCTGGCATGATGCCAATTTCAACTCGCCTTCATTAAAGCCCTACACCTGTGGGTGGGGGGTTTTTTTGTAAGTGAGGATGTCCAACTTTTTACTGTAATCTCCAGTCACAATATTTGCCTATGAAGCAAAAAGGTAACCATTTAGAATGTATAAAACAAATGAAGCTATAAAATTTCAACGATCACACAAAAACTTAAATAATAATTGTCATTTACTGAAATTCTTTGCAAGCCCTCAACACCCAAAAATAGAGTCTTTTTGAAAGTTATAAGGAAATATTTGCACTTTTATTAAAAAAAAACACCATCTTCAAAATAAAATGGAGGAACAATTTGCTGAAGACTTTAACAATACACTTGATTCCATCTCAAGTGGGAACAAAATCAAATACATTACTGTGAGACTAAAAGGACCAGTTAAACATTTACCATGTACCAAAATAAGGCAGCCTTTGTGTTCTTTTAATAAAAAATTACTTTGCACATAACAGTCATCCCAAGGCAGCCCAAGAAAATCATCAGATAAATATCAATCACGAATGAAAGGAAGAGGGATGAAAAGTGTTAATTAAAAGTAAATATCCAAGTGATGGATCACAATAAAGAAATAAAAAGGCCCAGAGGCAGGGTGTTTTGGAAATTACATTTTGGTGTATCAAGGTTACGAAACAGATTGCAGACAGTGGGCAAGGAATTCTTGATGAAGGCATGAAATTTATTAAAAAACATATTCATCTAATCCATAAAGCAGGTTCGGTCTTCTATAATTTTGCAAGTCGATCCAACATATCCAAGACATGTCAAATATACAAAAGTATGTATAATCTCCACTTGTGTGGCTCAAGCAGTTGTTACAATATAAATATAAAAAGACAAAGTCATTTCCTTGATTGGAACCTCATCCAATAGATAAAATAGCCCTTCAAACCATACGGTTGAAAGCAGAAGTCAGTACAGCAAGACATCAATGACACTTATGCTACATCTTCCCCAACTAAAAATACTGGGACTGCAGATGTATTGGATCAACATTTTCCAAGATCAACTTCTTGTTATATTATTGTTCCCTCATTGCTGCAAGATCTAAAACCTGGAATGCATTAGCCAACAATGCAAAGAAACCCTTTAGCACGGAGTTTAAAAGTATCACCAAATGGTCATACTCTGGAAAGAGGTCATTCAGTTCATTATCCCACAAACTCCGTAGGCATAGTTCAACGTCACGCTCCCCTACCTACTCCCCATAGCCCTGAAAGCTTCCTCTCAGCCCAGGCGGGAACAATTATGGGAGTACAAAAAATGCTGGGTACAGTAGCATCATCAACAAATTATGAATGGAAATATGGGGAATAGATTAGACAATCATTTCAAATATTTTGCAAATTCGTGAGCAGTCCAATGAGTGACCTGATTAGATGTCACAAAGCAACCAAGCATGGAATAGAAACTTTGTAATAATTAAAAAAGTGAAAAATGCAATAAAGTTTCAACATAAGCAAAACAAAACATGTATTTGGGGAGATGCCTTTGCAAACAAAACATTTTAGAAAGCTTTCAAATTAAGCAAAACTATCAAAACAAGTTTAAAAAATGATTATTATATAATTAAGTCCTAATTTCACAAGGTGCTTGGAAGTACCAATAGGATATTAATAAGTTCAACATTTCGATACAAATGTTTTCCTGATTTGTTGAGAAATCAGTAAAAAGACAAAAAAAAACGCAACAAAGTTACACTTGCATTGTATCTACCGATACTCGGGGAGGAGGCAAGCATTGCTGAGTACATAACTGGAGGTTTTAGCTATAATCTTCAGCACATGGCATTTTTTCAAGTGATTCTCGGGAGCTGAACTTAATCCTTAGTTGTCATCAAACTGAGTCATGCAAATGAAGTGTATTTCAATAACTGATCATTTCTCATCAACCCAAATTATGCTCTTTTGGTTTAACTGTTCCGAGTGAAGGTATGAATGCTTTAAACTTCAGGGGATGTTGCTTATTTTGAAAGCACATCGGAACCCAGTCTTTATATCTCGCTAACTGTTAACTTTGTTGTACAAATCGTACCCAGTAAACTGGGAGTCATGTGTGCACCTGCGGAAACCCGGGGGGCATTTCTGGTCTCGTTGAGTATATTAATGATAGATAAGCGTTAAAAAAAAGGACACATTTTAAGAGAAATTGGTTGTTATAATTTCTGGGACCACTGGCCGGGGAAGGGGAAGAAAATCGGTCTGTTTCAGCTGGAACTGAACATCACTAACGAGAAATATCAGCAGCTCTATTGATTTTGAACACAGATTTATAAAAGAGTTGCCATTTGTAGGACGTTGGTTTTACCTGCGTCAGACGGGAGTGGGCTCTGAGAACTCTTTAACTATTAAAACAGGAGCCCGTCTCCTCACTGCCTCAAAACCCCACTCGCATCCTCCATTACAGCCACCGCGCAACTCTCTGACGTCACCGAACCGTGTGTATTGACCTTTCAACTTCTACTCGTTCTTTCACAAAAGCAAAAGCACAATTCGAATCAAATTTTCACCTAGACAGAGGAAATGTCGTATTTTTGACACGTACGTGAATATCGATGTAACTTGAAATGCTGCGGTCTACTTTGGTTCGGTTAGGGGCAGCGACGTTTGCGCAGGTCTGGTTGACGTAGTGCACAGGCTGGCTCGCTCGCTCGCTCGGGTGATGGCGACGGTCGACTGACTGGTGCCGGGAGTCGGACCCCCAGATGGCCGGCGGTCTGCATTAACGCGCCGGATCGGCTGCTCAACCAGGGTCGCCCCCTGAAACACCTCCAGCAATGAGCTGGATATTCCCGCTGTCAAAGAGCGGCGGCGGCGGTCACCTGCCGCCTCTGACCAACTTGCAGCAGCAACGCCAGCGGCAGATCGAGTCGGTGAAGAGTTCGCACAGCGGGTGAGTGCGGCGTACCCGCTGCTGGGCGGCATCGCCACCCCCACCCCCTTCCTCCTGCCTTCCTGCTCACTCCGAGTGATAGATGCCGTCCACAGCCCAAATGTCCCTGGGAGATGATTCCCCCGAATGCTCTGTGTGTCTTAATCCTTCAAAAATCACGGGACAACAATACAAAGATAGACACAAAATGCTGGAGTAACTCAGCGGGACAGGCAACATCTCTGGAGAGAAGGAATCGGTGACGTTTGGAGACTTCGGTGACAACCGAGTTGTATCGTATTGTATCGAATCGTTGAACTTATTGATATCCTATTGGTACTTCCAAGCACTTTGCGGAATCTTCGGTGTAAACCAGCATCTACAGTTCCTTCCGACACAATACTATGTGTCGTCTGACGTGAACATCTATTAATGGATAATTTGAGCCATGTACCTGTGGATTAGTTGGCTATGATGACGAAAAGTACAAAAGAGAGTTAAACATAGCTCTTAGGACAAGCGGAATCAAGGGGCATGGGGGAGAAGGCAGGAACGGGGTACTGGTTGTAGATGATCAGCCATGATCACATTGAATGGTGGTGCTGGCTCAAAGGACCGAATGGCCTACTCATGCACCTATTGTCCATGTATCTTGCTCCTGTCAGCTGGCTGGGGATAGAGTACTGAATCTGGGGAAGTCTTGCTTTATGTACTTTATTTGTAAATACTACTAATGTGGTGTAGTTTGTATCTGCATAACATGTATAGAGACAGCACATTGGCACAAAGTAGCTAGCTTCATGTGCAGCGATCAGGGTTCAATGTTGACCTGTGTTGTCCATGGAGTTTGCACGTTCCCCTGTGACCTGTGTGCTTTTCCTTCCAGACACCAAAGACAAGCGGGATTGCAGGTTAAATTGCTGCTGTAATCTGTCCCTAGTGACATGTAGAATCAGAGGAATTGTGGGGAGGAAAGAGAAAAAATAACCTTGATGGCCCAAAGGCCTGATTCCGTGCCATATTTAGCAAACCGTCTTGGTTTGACAATCAGTCGCAAAGTCAGTCTAACTATGAAGAAATAATTGAAGATAAATTCTGATTCACAGAAGAGGTGAAAACCTAAAATCATGAAAGAATAAAAATGTAATAAAAAGTAAGTCATAAAGATTTTACGTAAGTGCAACCTAGCTGGCCAAATGGTTGCTTTCATTGCATTCTCTCTGCAAATAATTTCCTCGCAGCTTCTTAACCTGTTTCAAATTGAATGCTGTAATTAAGCCTGACTACTGAAAATGAAACCATAACTTAACAAGTTGAATCAAAAACTCAGATTTATGAAAGCCCCACAATTCCTTGGCCCCCTTTTTATACTGATATATTATGTGTCTACAGTTGGAAACATAGTCATAGAGAACATAGAAAATAGGTGCAGGAGTAGGCCATTCGGCCCTTCAAGCCTGCACCGCCATTCAATATGATCATGGCTGATCATCCAACTCAGTATCCCGTACCTGCCTTCTCTCCATACCCCCTGATCCCTCTATCCACAAGGGCCACATCTAACTCCCTCTTAAATGTAGCCAATGAACTGGCCTCAACTACCTTCTGTGGCAGAGAATTCCAGAGACTCACCATTCTCTGTGTGAAAAATGTTTTTTTCATCTCGGTCCTAAGAGATTTCCCCTTTATCCTTAAACTGTGACCCATTGTTCTGGACTTCCCCAACATCGGGAACAATCTTCCTGCATCTAGCCTGTTCAACCCCTTATAGAATTTTGTACATTTCTATAAGATCCCCCCTCAATCTTCTAAATTCTAGCGAGTATAAGCCAAGTCAATCCAATCTTTCTTCATATGAAAGTCCTGACATCCCAGGAATCAGTCTGGTAATCCTTCTCTGTACTCCCTCTATGGCAAGAATGTCTTTCCTCAGATTTGGAGACCAAAACAAAGTTGTTTTTATAAATGTGATTGCCTCATTATTCAATTTGTGACGTTACTTGCAACAAAGAAGATGTTCCACTAAGAACAACGGTTTATCTAAGTTAGAAGAGAGGATTATGTTCATTAGCTGGAATGATCAGATTTTAAGTTTGGTGATGATATTCAGCCCAACCCAGAAGCTTAAAATTAAAAATTCACAGAAATCTGTACTTAACAATTTTGGTCCTTTTGGTTGAGAAAACTCATGCTTTGTTTCATAATAATTAGCAGACACAAGAACTGCAGATGCTGGTTTCCAAAGAAAGAAACAAAAGTACTGGAGTAACGCAATGGG
Organism: Raja brachyura; assembly: GCA_963514005.1. The sequence goes on along the minus strand of OY740781.1, from coordinate 73,714,342 downwards.
TCAGGCAGCTTATCTGGAGAACATGGATAGGTGATGTTTTGGATCAGGACCCTTCATCAGACTGAAGAAGTCAAATCATCATGTTCTCCAGAGATGCTGCCTGACTAGCTGAGTTACTCCAACACTTTGTGTCCTTTTTCATAATAATTATTTGAAATAGTGTATCCATATAAAGTACAGTTCCCTTGTAATTAAGACAGTTAGTTAATTTCTTGTTCATATGAGATATGACTAACGGATCATGTTCCACTTTGTAATTGTTTCTGCGACAATATCCTGTGACTGAAAATCAACATGAACTCCAAGCTTAAGCCTATTTAAATCTCAATCATGTGATATACATTTGACATAATGTATTCTGTACTGAAAGTATTACAATCAGTCAAAAGCATTCATTCTAAATTTGTGTTTTCTTCACCGGTGTTAAATTGTATAGATTGAGTGCCTTTAATGTTCCAAATTATAATTAATTTAATATTCTGAATCTTTGGAAATGTTATTGTTTGTCAGTTATAGAGTCATATAGCATATAAACAGGCCCTTCGGCCCAACTCTTCCATGCATATAGAGAACTAGGCAGGAGGCTGAAAAGCAGGACTTCGAGGGTGGTTATCTCTGGGTTGCTTCCAGTACCTTGTGCTAGTGAGGGTAGGAACAGGGAGATAGGGGATTGGAATGTGTAGCTGAGGAGTTGGTGCAGGGGGCAGGGATTTAGATTTCTAGATCACTGGAATCTCTTTTGGGGCAGAGATGACCTGTACAAAAGGGAGGGGTTGCACCTTAATTGGAGGGGGACCGACACTGGCAGGCAGATTTGCTAGTGCTACAAGGGTGAGTTTAAACTAAAAAGTGGAGAGGTAGAGTCAACAACATGGACGCGTATCCGTGCAGCTAACGGGTAAGATAGTGTATGAAAGGTCACGTTTAAACTAACAGGGCAGGGGGATGGGACCCAATGCAAGGAGACAGTGGGCCATAAAAGGAGGACAGAAGCAAAATGTAGAAGGGAGATAAGAAAAACAAACCTGAAAGCTTTGTACCTTAATGCGAGGAGCATTCATAATCTTCTTCTTTTCGTGTCCCTCTTGTTACAAATGTTGACCTCTCTGTCATCGTCCGTCCTGAAAAGGACGCAGGCTTCCGGCAACAATCAGTGGAAGCCATCACTTGCCACAATAGATGATGGTGGTAGCAGAATTAGCTCAGGATATTTCCAATTTCCAGCCCCGCGACGTGGACGCTTCTGTTATGGGGCCAGCATTCGAAATAAGGTGGATGAATTAAATGCGCAGTTAGTAGTTAAAGGATACGATATTGTTGGAATTATGGAGACATGGCTCCAGGGTGACCAAGTCTTGGAGTTAAACATGGAGGGGTATTCGATATTCAGGAAGGATAGACAGAAAAGAAGAGGAGATGGGTTGGCATTGCTGGTTAAAGAGGAGATTAGGGGTGGGAGATTGCCACCTTCACGTGATCCGCCCTGTTTCGACGAATGCAATCAACCTGGCATGCACAATCAAATAAGATCAAATAGAACAAGTTGTCCTACAACTTTAGGCTGTGCACGCCATACGCAAGAAGAAGAGAAGATTAATGCAATAGCAAAGAAAGACATTAGCTTGGATGCTGTAGATTCGTATGAGTAGAACTGCAAAATAGCTAAATGCAGAAAACGCTTGTTGGAATTGTATACAGACCACCAAACAGCAGTAGGGAGGTTGGGGATAGCATCAAGCAGGAAATTAGGGATGCGTGTAGCAAAGGTACAGCAGATATCATGGGTGACTTTAATCTACATATCGATTGGGCCAACCAAATAGGTAACAGTGCTGAGGAGGAGGATTTCCTGGAATGTATTGGGGGTGGGTTTTTAAACCAATATGTAGAGGGCAGGTCATCCTAGCCTGGGTATTGTGTAATGAGGAAGGATTAATTAGCAATTTTGTTGTGCAAGGTCCCTTGGTCAACAGTGATCATAATATGGTGGGATTCTGCATTAGGATGGAGAATGACACGGTTAATTCAGAGATTAGGGTCCTGAACTTGAATAAAGGAGACTTTGAAGGTATAAGACAGGAATTGGCTAGGATAGACTGGAAAATTATACTTAAAGGATTGACAGTGGAGATGCAATGGCAAAGATTTAAAGACCGCATGGATAAACTCCAGAAATTATTCATCTCTTTCTGGTGAAAAAATAAAACTGGGAAGGCAGCTCAACTGTGGATGACGAGGGAAGTCAAGGATAGTGTTAAATCCAAGGAAAAGGCATATAAATTGGCCAGAAGAAGCGGCAAACCAGAGGATTGGAAGAAATTTAGAACAACAGAGGAGGACAAAGAGCTTAATTAAGAGGGGGGGAGGGGGGAAGAGCATGGAAGAAAGCTTGTGGAAAATATAAAATCTGATTGTAAAAATTTATTTCGGTATGTAAAAAAGAAAATATTAGTGTAGACAATCGTGGATCCCTTACAGTCAGAGACAGGTGAATTTATAATGTAAACAAGGAAATGGCAGAACAATTAAACAAGTAGAAACATAGAAAAATAGGTGCAGGAGTACGCCATTCAGCCCTTCGAGCCTGCACCTCCATTCAACATGATCATGGCTGATCATCCAACTCAGTATCCCGTACCTGCCTTCTCTCCATACCCCCTGATCCCTCTATCCACAAGGGCCACATCTAACTCCCTCTTCAATGTAGCCAATGAACTGGCCTCAACTACCTTCTGTGGCAGAGAATTCCAGAGACTCACCATTCTCTGTGTGAAAAATGTTTTTCTCATCTCGGTCCTAAGAGATTTCCCCTTTATCCTTAAACTGTGACCCATTGTTCTGGACTTCCCCAACATCGGGAACAATCTTCCTGCATCTAGCCTGTTCAACCCCTTATAGAATTTTGTACATTTCTATAAGATCCCCCCTCAATCTTCTAAATTCTAGCGAGTATAAGCCAAGTCAATCCAATCTTTCTTCATATGAAAGTCCTGACATCCCAGGAATCAGTCTGGTAATCCTTCTCTGTACTCCCTCTATGGCAAGAATGTCTTTCCTCAGATTTGGAGACCAAAACTGTTCGCAATAATCCAGGTGTGGTCTCACCAAAACCCTGTACAACTGCAGTAGAACCTCCCTGCTCCTATACTCAAATCCTTTCGCTATGAATGCTAACATGCCATTTGCTTTCTTCACTGCCTGCTGCACCTGCATGCCTACTTTCAATGACTGGTGTACCATGACACCCAGGTCTCATTGCATCTCCCCTTTTCCTAATCGGCCACCATTCAGATAATAGTCTACATTCCTGTTTTTGCCACCAAAGTGGATAACCTCACATTTATCCACATTATACTGCATCTGCCATGCATCTGGCCATTCACTCAGCCTATCCAAATCACCCTGCAGCCTCCTAGCATCTTCCTCACACCTAACTATACCGCCCAGCTTGGTGTCATCTGCAAATTTGAAGATGTTGCATTCAATTCCCTCGTCCAAATCATTAATGTATATAGTAAATAGCTGGGGTCCCAGTACTGAGCCTTGCGGTACCCCACTACTCAGTGCCTGCCATTCTGAAAAGGACCCGTTTACTCCTACCCTTTGCTTCCTGTCTGCCAGTCAGTTCTCTATCCACATCAATATTGAACCACCAATACCGTGTGCTTTAAGTACTTTGGTTCTGCCTTCAGTAAGGAAGACACAAACAATCTCCTGGAAATACTAGTGGGCGGAGGAGGATCTAGTGGGAGGGAGGAACAGAAGGGAATCCGCATTCGTCAGAAAATGGTGTTAGGTAAACTGTTGGGACTGAACACAGATAAATCCCCAGGGCCTGATGGTCTGCATCCCAGAGCACTCAAGGAGGTGGCCCTAGAAATCGTGGATGCATTGGTGATCATTTTCCAATGCTCTCTCGACTCTGGATCAGTTCATGTGGACTGGAGGGTAGCCAATGTAACTCCACTTCTTAAGGAAGCAGGGAGAGAGAAAACGGGGAATTAAAGACCAATTAGCCTTACATTGGCAGTGGGGAAGATGCTGGAGTCAATTGTTAAAGATGTTATAACAGCACATTTGGAAAGCAGTGACGGGATCGGTCAAAGTCAGCATGGATTCATGAAGGGGAAATCATGCTTGACTGATCTTTTGGAAATTTTTTGAGGATGTAACAAGTAGAATGGATAAGCGAGAGCCAGTGGATGTGGTGTATCTGGACTCTCAAAAAACCTTTGACAAGGTCCCACACGAGATTGGTGTGCAAAATTAGAGCACATGTTATTGGGGCAGGGTATTGATTTTGATAGAGAACTGGTTGGCAGACAGAAAGCAAAGAGTAGGAATTAACGGTTCCTTTTCAGAATGGCAGGCAGTGACTAGTGGGATGCCGCAAGGCTCGATGCTGGGACCCCAGTTGTTTACAATATATATTAACGATTTAGACAAGGGAATTAAATGTAACAATTCTAAGTTTGCGGATGACTCAAAGCTGGGCGGCAGTGTGAGCTGCAAGGAGGATGCTATGAGGCTGCAGGGTGACATGCAGTATAATGTGGATGAATGTGAGGTTATCCACTTTGGTGGCAAGAACAGGAAGGTAGATTATTATCTGAATGGTGTTAGATTAGGAGAAGGGGAGCTACAACGGGACCTGGGTGTGCTTCTACATCAGTCACTGAAAGTAAGCAGGAAGTGAAGATAGCCAATGGCATGTTGGCCTTCATTGCGAGAGGATTTGAGTTTGGGAGCAAGGTGATCCTACTGCAGTTGTACAAGACCCTGGTGAGACTTCACCTGGAGTATAGTGCCTCCTAATTTTGGTCTCCTAATTTGAGAAAGGACATTATTGCTATTGTGGGAGTGCAGCGTAAGGTTCACCAGGTTAATCCCTGGGATGGCTAGGATGTATGGTGAAAGAATGAGTCGATTGGGCTTGTATACGCTGGGATTTAGAAGGATGAGAGGGGATCTTAGAAACATATAAAATCCTTAGAGGATTGGGAAGGGTAGATGCAGGAAAAATGTTCCCGATGTCGGGGAGTCAGAACCAGGAATAAGGGGTAGGCCATTTAGGTGTAAAAACGTTTTCACCCAGAGAGTTGTGAATCTGTGGAATTCTCTGCCACAGAAGGCAGTGGAGGCCAATTCACTGGATGTTTTTAAGGATATGGGGAAAAAGCCGGAACGGGGTACTGATTTTGGATTTCAGCCATGATCATATTGTAGGCTCAAAGGGCCGAATGGTCCACTCCTGCACCTATTTGATATGTTTCTATGCTGATGGAGTGACCTATCTGAGCTAAATAGGTTTAGTTGTGGAAGTTTTAATTGTTTTTCAGTGATCTGTTCTAGAATGGAAAAAGCCAACTGCAACTGTGTATTCCATTACAGTCTGGTGGACCTCTCACTTAAATTAAAAAATAAATAAATGGTTGCCTTTGGAACTTAACGTTTCGGGATTAGTAGTAGATGCAGGAAGGACAGAAGCAGTCCAGTAAAATGCGCAATGGCACTGCACAACATAAACCATGCAAAACTCATGTAAAGTATTTGATTTATTTTCAAAAATACATACTTTTCAACCTTCTATTTCAATTTTTTATCTGCAGCGTCATTGCCCATGTTACTGGACAGCTTCTGTCTTCCTGCATGTTACTGGATCATTTTAAGTCATTAACATTATTTATTTTGAATAAATCTTCATAACATTTGCGTGGGCAAAGGTAATATTATCAAACTCTGGACACTCCCTGAACTGGACTGGACTGAAAAGGACTGGACAAGTTAGATGCAGGAAAAATGTTCCCAATGTTGGGTGAGTCCAGAACCAGGGGCCACAGTCTCAGAATAAAGGGGAGGTCATTTAAGACTGAGCTGAGAAAACACTTTTTTACGCAGAGAGTTGTGAATTTATGGAATTCCCTGCCACAGAGGGCAGTGGAGGCCAAATCACTGGATGGATTTAAGAGAGAGTTGGATAGAGCTCTAGGGGCTAGTGGAGTCAAGGGATATGGGGAGAAGGCAGGCACGGGTTATTGATAGCGGACGATCAGCCATGATCACAATGAATGGTGGTGCTAGCTCGAAGGGCCGAATGGCCTCCTGCACCTATTTTCTATGTTTCTAACCCCTTGATGAGGGTAAAGAAAGGATTGATTGTAATAATATCAATGTTGAAGAGCTACAGCTAAGGCAAAGTTGAGCATATCCCCTTGGAACAAAAGAATGTCACTGTGCTGTGCATACGTGACAAGAAAGAACCAATGAGAACATTAATACATTTGGATATGAGGGTTTTGTAAGAGTAAATTATATTTCTTGGAAATGTTTGTAACCAGACCTGCATATTTAAGTGGCCTACTAGTTCTGCAAACTAAAACTTTTCACGTGTCCAGTAATTGCCATCAGACTATTGCAAAGGAGTTACAACTTTTCAGGGAGGTTTTGACACATTCTTCAAGCATTTTTCTGTCGTCCTGGAGATTGTCGTCCTTGGTGAAGCTGAGTAGAGAGGTTATCTCTGTAATATCATCTCAGGCATACAGCTGCTGTGGCCTACCCATTTAAGTTAATAACTTGATTAGAGTTTGTTGGCCTGGGAGAAGCAACATTGCTAGTGGACATAGGATTTTGCTGAAACAACAATAGTTGAACTTCCTATCTGCTCTAAGTTGTTCTGACCCATAGGCAGGTGATTCTCACTTGTATCTTGAAGAACATAAACTTGATGCCAGGTTTGAACACCAAGCGATCAAAAGCAGTGCTAACATTTTGGAGGTAGGATGTATTTTGTTGTTGATATTTAGTCCCACTGACTGTTGGCTGCTGAAACATTGGAAATGATTCTGTAACCGTGGTCTCATCATGGAACTTAAATGTCTGGCAGTTGTCTTGTACGGTGGAGGTTGTTTGATGGTCTAGTGCTCCAAGTGCTTTCAGTGAGGCTTATCTTCTCCTGTGCATCAAAAAAATCTAAAGTGGTTTATTGTTCAGGCTCCAACCCTGCGCATTCTTAAGCACAACTGTGTGCTGTAACTCAGTGACTGACATTGATGTGACCTTCAGAGTTTGAAGAAGGGTCCGCACCCAAAACGTTGTCTATCAATGTCCCCCATAGATGCTGCCCGCCCCGCTGAGCTGAGTTTGTGTTTTGCTCAAGATTCTAGCATCTGCAGTTCCTTGTCTCTCTGTTTTAATGTAATCATTGTCTGGGAATGGAAATGTCGAATGGAATATTACTTGAAATTGGAGAGTTCAATGTTTATACCAAAAATAAGACAAAGTGCTGGAGAAGGGCCCCAGCTCAAAACATAATCTAATCATGTTCTCCAGGTATGCTGCCTGGCCTGTTCAATTCCAGCAAAAAAAGTGTGATTTTTGTAAACAAGCATCTGCAGCTTCTTGTACCTCAATGTTTACACCATCGGTTTGAAAACTACACATGGTGTTCTTACAGTTTGCATGTGTCCTCAGTCTGGTTTGAGAGTGGGAAGGGGAGTTATCGTCTATCCATTTAATTTGATTAGGCTGCAGTTGTAGAATTATTTGCATATTTTCCTTAGTCTGTTCCAAGAATATAGCAGCATTGGAAACTTTGCAATGTAGATTCACTAGATGCTATTAGGAATAAGAAGTTTGTTATGAAGTGAGGTTTGTAAATTTTGGGATTGCTTGGTAAGTGGAAGGATTATGTGACTCTATAACTCTATAACTACTTATGAAACGGGAGATTCTCTGGTAAATTTTGATTGTTCTATCTATATATAAATAGATATACTGATATTCCAACATCCCTTGTTATATATATATATATATACACATATATATACATATATATGTAACAAGGGAGGTTGGAATATCAGTACATTAAAGGTGAGTTAAATTACAGAATCACTGCCACAAAATTGTCATTAATGCTGAAATAATTATAAAATATAATGTGGAATTTATTTAAGGGAAAATGAAAAAAAATTAATGCTTGTATTTGTAAACATGTTAACGTGTCCCAAGACACCTCAGAGGATGTTTATCAACCAAACGTTGAAACTAATTGTTCCATCCATTTACTGGATGTAGGCAATGTAGTGCTTGATGTCTTTTAATTGCCATCGAACATGCTGGTAATGCACTGCCACAAGCCATGGAGGTCTTATGCCATTGGAGTCCTTATGATGATGTTTTTCATATGGTGCTATTTATGTAGGAAAGTCTGAATTGTTTATTCAAGTGTCACCATTTGATAGAGAGAAACAACTGAAAATATTTGGGCCAAGTACACGTTTAACAACTCAAAGTTGGACTTCCATGAGACAGTGTGCGCATTCATCGGAGAAGTATTGTATTTCATCTTTTTTCTGTACAATTGTGCTTGTGCATTCCTTTCACAGCAAGGTTCTGTAGTTCGCTTATCACCTTCCAAATTTTGGAAAGCAATTAAGATAGATTAGGCATATTTGAGCAATTTGTGTTAAAATTAGCCAGTATAATTAATATTATTAATAACATTAATAAACTGGTGGAACACGAACAATCTGATCCTGAATGCTGACAACAAAGGAGGTCATCGTTGACTTCAGGAGAAACCGGCACGGTCACACACCACTACACATTAATGACATCGATGTGGAGTTGGTCAGTAGCACTAAGTTCCTGGGGGTGCAGATCACGAACAGTCTGACCTGGTCACAAAACATCGCATCACTAGTTAAGAGAGCACAGCAGCGTTTGCACTTTCTGCGCCGGATGAGAAGAGCTCACCACCCCCATCCCGTCCTCACCACTTTCTACAGGGGAACCATAGAGAGCATTTTGACCAGCTGCATCTCTGTCTGGTTTGGGGACTGCAAAGCTTCCAACTGGAAGTCCATGCAGAGAGTGGTGAGGACAGCTGAAAAAATCGTCGGGACTTCTCTTCCTTCAATCCGGGACATTGCGTGCAAACGTTGCTTATCCAAGGCCAACAGCAATATAAAAGACCCCACACATCTCCATCATGGACTGTTCACTCTGCTGCCCTCGGGCAAAAGGTGTCGCAGTATAAGGAGCAGAACGGCCAGGTTTTGGAACAGCTTCTTCCCCCGAGCCATCAGACTCTTGAATTCCATATAATGTGCCGCCACTATTATCTATTTTATCATTTGTTATTTTTTGTTGCACGGTGAGCCAGATGCAACAAAATTTGTTGGTGTATTTTTGAATGACAGTAAAGTATTTGATTGATTGAGATAATTAATCATATTAATTATCTTCATTCATTTTGTACAGTGTGGTAGAAATGCAGAAGGATGTGGAATACAGGCTGCCTTTTACAGCAAACAATAAAACAATCAATTTAAATATGTAAGTATAAAACATAATGTAAGATATTTTACTTGAATTGCACAATATTGTACAATAAAGAGAAAACTTCAAACTAATCAGATTTGTAGCTTTAACTTTCTCTCGCATTTTACCAGCTGCTATTATTTTACAGGTCCATTTTCACAACAGTTTATATATATATTGTAAGCAGGCTTTTCCCACATAATGGGATCCAACATTTCATAAATCCCTTTCCCATAATACTTCAGCCCACACATTTCACAAATCCCTGTCGGGTAACCCTACAAGGCCTGATCAGAACCCCAGCTCCAGCCACTATATAGTATCAGCATTTATATTTATGCTGCTGGCTTTGGGTCCCGATTGTTCCAATGAACACAAACACTCCCCAACAGTTGTAATAGATGGCACCTTTTTGACTGAAAATATATAATGCCTTTGGGGTCATGCCACAGTTCTAAGCCTGTCAGCACAAGCTAGTATTGTGATGATGGATCCACAACATAAATTGTTATAGACTCATCATTTGTTCACCGCTATAATAGCATTCTCTAAAATCCAGGCCATAGTGTTTTTGCATTTGTTTTCTGGTTGAGTTAGGAGCTCTCTGTGTTTGTGTTTCTGATTCTCATCATGAATGTTTTGTTTTGAAATATTAACACTGTTTGATCAAATTGGTAGTTTAATTGAATGAACATCAATTGTAAAAGCTAGATGCATGGCAACTACATAAAAATCTAAGAGGAATTAATGAGAGGGGGCTCTTCACAACTGGGAAAAAATAAAAAGATAAACAAACTTATTTTAGGGGGGGAAAAGTGTGAAATTCTAAATACAGACCTAAACGTTGAAAGCCCTCCATATATTTTAAACTGGAGATTGGACCAGGTAGTAAAAAGTCATCATTTGAGCAAAACAAATTGAGATAAACTGATCAAAAACTGCTCAAAGAAATCAGCAGGGTGGACAACCTCTACGATGGCATAGGGTTGGTCGATGTGTCAGGTCAAGATCCTGAATCAGGACTGAAGGTGAAGAGGGGAGATAGCCAGTATATAGAAGTGAGGAAGAGAGGTCAGACAGAGGCCGGTGATAGGTGGAACCGGATAAGAGAAGGTTGATGGGCAAATAGAACCAAGTAGGGGAGGGGATAGGAAAGGAGAACCAAGCGATTTAAAAAAAATAAAAATAAAAACTCTTGGGGATAGAGGTATCTGGGTGATGGGCAGATGGAACCAGGTGGTGGAGTGAATGAGTCCTGGTAATGAGGGGCAGGGGAGGATAAATGAAAAATGTGAACAAAGTGAGAGAGAACCTGGATGGACTGATGGGAGTGGGTATGAAAATTGTGGGTGTGGGTTACCTAAAACAGGGAAATTCAGTGTACATTGGGCTGTGGGCTACACAAGCTGATTATGAGGCGCTGTTCCAGTTAGCATTTTGCCTCACCGTGGCAGTGGCGAAGATCAAAGACAGACAAGTTGATGTGGAAATGGGAAATTAGAGTTGAAAGAACATGCAACCGGGAATTCAGCATACTCGTTGCAGAATGAGTGCAGGTGGTCTGCAAAATGGTTGCCTATTCTAAACTTGATCTTACATATCACAAACATTGAATCCAATAGACTTGTTGGATGTGGTGTTCATGACTTAATTCCTCATCTGGAAGGCCTACTTAGGTCCCTAATTGAAGGTGAGGGAGGATATGGAGGGGCAAGTATTGCAGTTTCTATGGTTGCAAGGGAAAGTGCCAAGGGAGGAAGATTGATGACTGGGAAGAGTTGAGAAGAGAGTGGTCCTTGCAAAAACAAGGAAGTGGGGAAGGAGGTTGAGGCCAGTGGTGTGTTTCCGTTGAGGCTTGCAAAGTGGCAAAGGATGATAAGCTGGATGCAGAGACTAGTGAGATTAAAGCGGAGGACCAGGGGATCACTACCTCTATTCTGTGGGGAGAGGAGGTGATGAGAGAAGAATGGGTGGGATATGGAGGAAGAAGGTTCCTTCAATTGCAACAGAGGAAGCCACTTTCCGGCAGAATGAGGCAGTTTCAGAAGTGCTAGACTAGAAAGCCTCATCTTGAGAACAGATGTAAAGGAGATGGACAAACTGAGAGAAAGGATTTAATTGCTACTGGAGACTGGGTGGGTGGAGATGTAGTGGATGCACCTGTGGGTATCCTCAGATAGGTTTATAGTTGATATAGGTGGATTGTTTGTTTGTTTCCTGAGATGGAGACAGTGAAATTCAGAAAAGGAAGCGGAATGTTAGATATAGTCCAGATGAATTTGAGGGCAAGGTGGAAGATTAATAAAATTGACAAGTTCTACAAGAATTCGGGAGGTGGTGAGAGATTCTGGGTGGAGTGGTGGAAGTGGGAAGGGAACACAAGGGTCTGGTTCCAACACTCACCTTTTTCTCAACACTTTCAATCCACTCCGCCCCCCCCCCCGCATCCATTTACCCAACATCTTTCCTCCTCATTTGATTCTGCCAATCGCCTATCAGCCTTTGTCGCACCCCTTCGCTCCCTCACTGGCAATCGTCTCTGTACACCCTCTGTCCTAACATAATGTCTTGACCCAAAACATTGACCATCCCTCCGCAGATGATGCTTGACCCACTGAGTTCTTTCAGTAGTTTGTTTTTGTTCCAAATTCCAGCATCTGCAGTTTCTCGTATCTCCTTATGATAAAATGAGTAGGTAAGCAAATATGACGTCAGGCAAAGACAAATAGAATGTTTTTCAGACTTTTTTAAAAAATCCTTTTAATTTTAATTCTGAGAAAGCGTCTTGCTTAAGCCATTGAGTTCTCTTCATTCCTCCCATACTGAATAACCCAGTGTTGTAGAGGGTGTTTAGTTTAGTCAGAAACCTTTTATGATGCTCTATTATAAGCAGAAGAAAGTTACTTCAGGTACTTATTGGCTTTCAGCAAATCAGTTTGGCTCAATTGCCTGAAAGAATAAACAGCTATGGGCCATTTGTCAATGCTAATTATATAACAATTATATAACAACGGCAAAGTTTGCAGACTGCTAATGTATAATGTATATATTCATTTACTTCTGTCATGTCTTGCATTTGTTTAAATCTCTGAGGTGCTTTAGCAGCACCATGTTTATGTTTTAGCCACACAAAAATTTAGAAATAAACGATCTTGGTTTGCTTCTAATATTTTTCTTCCACAAATTAGTTTGCTTCCTCCTCAGTTTCCACAAGAAAAGCCTGTGGTTTCAGTCTTCCCACCAGTGCGGCATCATTTAGTGGACAAGCAGATGGGTACAATGGTGACAAGCCCAATGATTGCAAATGTACGTAGCAAAGCCTCTCTATTTTTCATAGGTTATATTTTTGTAAAATATACCATCGTATTATCATGTATTTTATGTTATATTATAAATTCAGAACCTCTCCCTCAATGTCAGCAAGACGATGGAGTTAGTTATTGATTTCAGGGAGCATGACCCAATCGGCATCAATGGTGCGGAAGTGGAAATGGTTCCTTGGCATTAATATTACCAATAATCTGTCAAATTGATGCGACAGCCAAGAAAACACATCAATGCCTTTGAAGAGAATGTGGAAATTTGACATGTCTCCAATAACTCATAAACCTCTACAGATGAACCATAGAAAGCACACTGTCGGGTTGCATCACTGCTTGATTTGAGAACTGCGGTGCCCAAGACGTCAAGAAATTGCAGAATTGAAGTTGTAGCCAAGTTTGTCACCAGACCAGACTCCCCACCATTTACACTAAATGCTGCAACATAAAAAAGCAGCCACCATAATCAAAAACTAGGCTCATCTAGGTCCATCCTTCTTCTCCCTGCTTCCGTTAGACAAAAGATACAGAAGTTTTAAAGTGCGCAGCACCAGACTCAGGAACAGCTTCTTCCCCTCTGTAGTCAGGCTTCTGAACGGTCCTTCCATAAGCTAGGATACTCTCCGATTCATCTCTTACCCCATTGCGGAAATTAGACCTAATCTATGGAACTGTTGAGCCTGAATGCTGAGATCTATATTCTGCACTCTGTATCTTCTCCTTTGCTCTCCCTATTATACTTGAGTTTGACTTGATTGTATTTATGTATAGTCTTATCTGTTGTGAATGGATAGCACAGAAAACAAAGCTGTGCTGTTTCACTGTACCTCGATGCACATGACAATAATTAACCTAAACCTAAACATCCACACTAAATTAGCCATTGCAGAAATTGGAACCAAGCTGGAAGTTTGGTTTCGGCCCGAAACGTTGCCCATCTCCTTCGCTCCTTAGATGCTGCTGCACCCACTGAGTTTCTCCAGCCTTTTGTGTACCCTGGAAGTTTTAACCTCCCACTCCACCACTGAATTCCCTGTTGTGGAGGAGACAGGTGCACTTTTACATTCGTCCATGAAATTTACTGCAGGTATACACAAAATGCTGGAATAACTCAGCGGGTGAGGCAGCATCTCTGGAGAGAAGGAATGGGCAACGTTTCTGGTCAAGACCTTTCTTCAGATGGAAAAAGGGCCTCGACCCGAAACGTCGCGCTGAGATGCTGCCTCACCCGCTGAGTTACTCCAGCATTTTGTGTCTACCTTCGATTTAAACCAGCATCTTTTTTTACAAATTTACTCCAGGGATGGTTGCATACATTTGAATGCAGTTGATGATCGAGTGGGAAAAGACAAGTATTTCAATTTTATTATTTCAATGTTTTTTATTATGTGTTAATATCTTAAGCTACTTTCGATTTCAAAATAATAATTTATTATTTAAATGTACTTGAATAGTTTCTAAATGTCTACATTAGAGGTGTATTAAAATAGTTTTAAGCCTGACAACACTGGGCCTAATCTGTCTCACAGGTTGCATCTTGGGCTTGAGGGTCAACTCATTCAATCTTTAAATCCAAGTTGGTATGCATCCGTGGGAGTAAATCAACGCTACACGCAAGTTCCAATGAGAGAGAGGGGGGGGGGGGGGGGGGGGGGGAGGAGAGAGAGAGAAAGAGTGGGGGAGAGAAAGAGAAGTGGGGGGAGAGAGAGAGAGGGGGGAGAGACAGAGAGAGCAAAATGCAACCGTGTGTCATGGGTTCAGAATGTTCTGGAAATGAAGCGTCGGCGTCTCATGCATAAAAGCTGTTGGCAGCTCTGTGGAATTTTGGGGAGGACCCCCCATCTTCCCCCCCCCCCCCCCCCCCCCCCCCCCCCACACACACACACAACACACACACAGAGCGGAGTCCGATCTAAGCTGTCAACGAAGACAGCAAATATATATTTTTTAAACTGTCTGAAATTAAAAGTTAATGTTAAGAATTAGTGATATTAAGTGAGAAATAATTCAATTCAATGAAAAACAAAGGAATCATTTGTGGTGCCAGCAGGTGGAGCCAGCAGCTAGGCTGGGGGGGTGGGGGCTGGGCGGGGCCAAGAGGCAGTTGGGCCAGGTGCAAAGGCATTGTGAGGTCCTGCAGCTGGGCAACCTTAATATTTTTTTTAAATGTCAGTTTGGTGATAAATGTTAGTAAATATCTCTGGAAATAATCGACCAAATTTATAGAGGATTGGATTTTTGAAATCATAAGGACATTTTCTACCAGAAGATGTAAAAATGTCACTGTTATTGTAACGTCAGCAGCTGGGCAGCGGGTCAGATTTTTTTTAAAAAGGTCAGATTAGTTAACAATTTAAAATAAAAAGTCAGGAAAATAATGTACCAACGCTACAGAGGAGTGGATTTCTAAACTCGCAAGGAAAATCTCTACTGAAATGTATCAAAATTCTCCCGTTTCGGCGTCTGGTTTTCAAGGAGATACGTTTCACATGCAAAATGACACACCCACACCCACACACCCACACACACACACACACACACACACACACACCCACACACACACACACACCACACACACACACACACACACACACACACACACACACACACACACACACACAGTTTTAATAGATACTAGACCAAGTGCAGACCCATTGGGTCTGTTACTCCGACGTGTGGTTGCGGGGGGGGGGGTGGGGGGGGGAGGGGGGGGGGGGGGACGTCATGCGGCGTCACATACACTAACTGTTATATTCCAGACAGCAGAATGAATAACAACTTACACGCAGGCTGCCTGGATCACAAGAGAGATTTATTACCCAACATCCCCTAGTTATATACAACAACCAACTCATTAGCATATACGTGAATATGCATGAATACATTACACTGCTCTCCTTTTTTTAAAGTATTAAATCTAAGTACACAGTTACAATGTTCTTGTTGTGATACTTGATGTTAAACCAGTATTCATTAAATCTTAAATGATAACATAATATATTTACTTTACATATTTACACATTTTCATTCTACCGAGACAGTGAGTTACTTAACTTAAAAACCTAATCTGACTACTGGTTTACGGATCCTGCCTGATCGTCTAACAGTAACGGGTGTAACAGGTTTAGGTGTTGACTCAACTGTAGGCTTGTTTGGCTCTGTTTTAGTACTCTGACTTTGACCAGAGGAATCTGTGTCTTTGTCTGTACTGACTGAAGTTTGTGTTTAAGTCACAGTTGGCTCTTCCAACTCACTTTCAGATAAAGACTCATGCTCAGTTTTTGGTTCATCTTTGGCTGGAATCATTTGATCAACATGAACACTTTTGATCCTATCTCCAACTTCAACTAAGTATCTTTTTGTTCCACACACTTCCACTATTTTCCCAACATCCCATTTGTCTCTACTGGACTTGTTGAGAGGACTGAGAACACGAACCTGCTCATCTGGCTTGAAGTACCTCTTCTTTTTGTGGGAGTCAAAATGGCGTTTCTGACTTAATTGTTTTTGTTCAACTCTCAAAGCCAAATTGGGTTGAACTAGACTTAAGCGTATTCTTAGCCTTCTCTTCCTCAACAGTTCTGCAGGTGAGTAACCTGTTGTGTGTGGTGTGGTTCTGTACTTCAGCAAGAAACTAGCCAAACGATGTTTCATGCTGAGCTTTGAACTACCCTGCAAAACCTGTTTCTTGAGAATATCTTTGACAATTCTAACAGACCTTTCCACCGCCCCATTAGAGGCTGGATGGTTTGGGGGAACAAGTTTGTGTTTTACACCATTCCGCTGCATGAACTCTTTGAACTGTTCTGAACGAAACTGAGGCCCGTTATCAGAAACAAGTTCTTCCGGTAAACCATGGCATTGAAAAATTGATCTCAACTCATCTATGGTATGCTCAGTGGTAGTGCTTGACCCCATATGTTTAACCTCAATCCATTTGGAATGACTATCTACCAGCACCAGAAAGTGATCATTACCTATTTCGCAAAAATCTACATGAACTCTCTGAAAAGGTCTACTTGGCCATGTCCAGGGTTGCAGTGGTGTTTTTGGTGATTTACTCCGGCAATTATGGCAGATGCTACATTTGCTCACCAGTGACTCAATGTCACTGTCAATACCAGGCCAATACACAAAACTTCTGGCAATTGACTTCATGCTTACTATGCCTGGATGTTCGGCATGAAGTTTGGTAGGGGGCGCCGTCCTGTATGGTGTGGCTGCCCAGCCTGCAGCTGTTTGTTTTTCACTCTTTTTTAAATTTTTTAGTGTTTTGTTTTTGGTGTTCTAGTCTTTTTTATGTGGGGGTGGGGGGGGGGTGGGGGGAGGGGGAAACTACTTTTCAAGTCCCTACCTGGTCGGAGAGGCAGCTTTTCTAAGGGCTGCACTCTCGACCCGTCCTCGCAGCCTACCAGCGTGCCTGGAGCGGCATTTCCTGATGAGACCGCCCAGTACCTCGGCTTCGGCAGCGGCACACGCTGGAGTGCTATCGTGGAGCGGGCGATGCCTTGCCCGGGTCGCCGCGCTGGAACTCCGGTGACCTGAGACCAGCGAGAAAAACATCGCGGAGCTGCGGGTCTGTGGAGCGGGCGGCGGCACTGACTTTAACATCGGGAGCCAGTGGTGGAGCTCCATTCAGCTTGTTGGCTTCGGAAGCCGCAGACTTCGTTAAGGAAGCGGCCGTTCCAGGTGTCCCAAGCCGCTGAGAGGATTCTCCCAACGCCTTAGCACCATCACCCGGCGAGAACGGCCTGGAACATCGGGCCTCCGTGAAGGCGACTGCGGAGGCCTCTATAGGCCCGACTATGGGTGGACATGGGATGGGGACTGGACATTCTGCCTTCACTCATAATGGGAACCATTGTGGGGGGATGTTTTTAATGTTTAAATCTCTTTATTATTGTTATATCTGTATTCTCTTTTATGTGTTGCATTGGCAAGAAGCATTTCACTACACCAATTAGTGTATGTGATCAATAAATAACCTTTTGATGAAGTTTGTTCATAATTTTGTTTCTCAAAGACTCTGGTACAACCACTCTGTAACCCCACTTAATGCATCCCTGCTCACATGATAATTCATGGCGTCGATTATGGAAAGGCTTCAGCTCTGAGTTCAGAACTGAGTTCAATCCACTATCGATTTCAGTCCATCCGTTCAATGTCTGTTCATAAACCCACTTCAGCACAATGTCTTTCTTTGTTTCTGTTGCAGTGACTGGAAAGTCTTCATCTACAACTTGCAGCGTGTAGATTGAGTTCTCACTTCCCACGTCAGAGTTCTCATGGGGCAACCGGAACAACGCATCTGCAACTGCGTTGCACTTGGAGTTTCTGTACTCCACCTTGTAGTCATACTGGGACAGAAAATTGCAAGGTAGACCACCTCTGACTGTGCAAATGCACATTTACTTTGACGCAGTTTGACATTGTGGCAATTCAGTCGTGTGAGCACTTGCTCGAGGATTTCCAGATGTTCTACCATGCCGTCTGTGAATATCAATAGGTCATCCTGGTTGCACACACAGTGCGGAATGCCTTGTAATATTTGGTCCATGACGGACTGAAAATTCTTCGGGGAGGATTTCACACAATAGGGCAGCTTTGTATATGAATACAAGCCCTTATGTGTGTTGATCGTCAAGTACTGCTGACTTTCCCTATCGACATAGAGTTGGGCATAAGCGTGAGACAAATCTAGTTTAGTGAAGACTCTTGCTCCACTAAGTTCTGCGTACGGATCTTGCGAGGTTGGTAACGGATATTGTTCGTCATCAATGGCTTGGTTGATTGTGTCTTTGTAATCACCACATAGTCGAACAGTTTTATCAGCCTTGGGTTCAGCCACAATTGGCGTTGCCCAGTTACTCTGGTCTGTCTTCACAAGTACTCCATTACGCTCTAATCTGTCGAGTTCTACCTCCACTTGTTGTTTTAGTGCATATGGTACAGGTCTTGGTCGACAATACACAGGTCTCACACCTTGCTTAAGTCGTATGTGTGCAGAGTACCCTGTTATTCCCGTGTAACTGTCAGCAAAAATGTTTGCATGTTTGCTTATGACGTTTTCAAGACGTATTTTGGACAAATTGACGCTGAAAATGTTCTTCCAGTCTAATTCTATTCTCAGCCAATCCTTTCCAAGGAGGGTTGGTTTATTTCTGTAGCTGGCTACTATGATGGGCAGAGTTACTGACTGACCATTATGCTGAACTTTACAGTTCATTTGTTCACAAGTCTCCAAAACTTCGCCCGAGTAGGTTCTCAGCTTGCCCTTACTCTCAAACAGTGGTATCTGTGGGAACTTTGTTTCGTACAGGTCTGTGCTCATGACCGAACAATCTGCTGCCGTGTCAATACACATATTGATTAACTGTTCATTAATCAATAGTTTAGTTCGAAAGTCCTTGCCTTGGCTGGTTGTTGGCTTATCGGTGTTGGTTGCATAAATGGTGTACAACCCAAGTTCATTTACATCTGGGTTCACCTCCAAGTTGTGAACTCCTCTCCGGTGTTGTTGCTTGATTCCCGCAGAATGTTGGTTTCCTGTTTTATGCTTGGCCCGACATGCTGAGGTGATATGGCCTTTCTTCTGGCAGTTATAGCACTTGTCCATTTTGAACTGACAAAATTGGGATGAGTGATTACCGTTGCAACGATAACAACTGGCTGAACTTGGCTCGCCGCCATACTTCGGTTTTGGTTTAGCGCCTCTTGGTTTGGCCATAGTCACTGCCTTGTGACTGTAAACGGCCACTGCAGCTCGTGGTGGGCAAAACTCGCGAGCATTCTTTGATGCCATCTCTAATGTGGTAGCAATTTTGCATGCTTTCTCGAATGTGAGATCTGGAGTGTACATCAGTTTGGACTGAATTCATTCCTCCACTAGATCACAAACAAATCCGTTGCGTAGTGCTCGTCCAAGAAAGGCTCCAAAGTTACAGTGTAAAATTACATTTTCCAAGGCAACAATGTACTCATTGATTGTCTCATTCTGCTTCTGGTTTCTAGTGAACAATTTATAGCTTTCTGCAATTTCCAGAGGCTTTGGTTTGAAGTGCTCCTCCAACTTATTTATAATGTTATTGAATGGCCATTCTTTTGCCTTTAAGGGTGCAAGGAGATTCACGAGTGTGCCGCACACTTCAGGACCAATTTCCGTGAGCAGAATCGCTTCATGCATTTGCAAATGGGCTTATTTGTTTCAGTTACTATCTCTCCTTCACAATATATTGTTTGCCTTAAAAAACATTTTTGCTCGCTCCATATAGGAACTGAACGGCTCTCTACTCTTGTCAAAAGTGCCAGGGTTTCCAATGTAGCCCGTGGACGCTGCCATTGTGTCGTTCTCTTTTTTTTAAAAATAAAACGTCCGTTCAAAAACCCCGAATTCCTGTCTGTTCTGGTGTAACAAATCACCTAACACTTAGCTGTACAAAGGCTATTCAGCTTGAGCAATTCAACAAAAAAAAAACTCAGTCTAAAATGTGTAACAACCCGAAGGACGGCATCTTGCCACGTAGACACAACATAGAGATAGCCTGACAAACTCGCCGATGTATGTACAGCTGATGTTTTAAACTACAGTTCCTGCATAGAAGGATCTGCAGGCCTCTCGTGTCCAGCTCACAAACAACTGCAACACAACTCCATATTTACTGTTTAAACTGTTAAACAATACTGCGCGTTGCAAAACAGACCTGTGCTGTATTTAAAGGGTGAGTTCACAAACTCTATCCCATCCTCGTCGCCAATTTTGTTATATTCCGGACAGCAGAATGAATAACAACTTGCACGTAGGCTGCCTGGATCACAAGAGAGATTTATTACCCAACGTCCCCTACTTATATACAACACCAACTCATTAGCATATACATGAATATGCATGAATACATTACGCTAACTACCCCCCCGCACACACGCTAACTACCCCCTTGATATATTAATATTATTAATTTGCTCCTTTTACCCCATAACCGCCCTATCCACTGATGCATAGCCCCCAACTCGCAGGCGAGTCTAGAGTGGGGGGGGGGGGGGGTTAGAGGGCAGAGAGAGAATGGGGAGAGACAGAGGGAAAGGGGCAGAGACAGAAGGGCAAGAGACAGAGGGAGAAGGGGTGGAGGGGAGGAGGAGAGGGAGAGTGGGTGAGGGAGGGGGAGGTGTGGGAGGAGGGGTGAGAGAGATGGGAGGAGAGAGAGAGGGGGGAGAGAGGGGGCTGAGGGAAGGGAAGGGGAGAGGTGGGGGGAAGGGAGGGGGAGGGCGGGGAGGGGATGGGGGTTGGGAAGGGGTGGAGGGGAGGGCAGGAGGGTGATGGGAGAGAGGGGGAAGGGTGTGGAGGGAGGAGGAGATGGGGTAGGGGAGAGGGGGAAGAGTGGACAGAGGATGGTGAAAAGCAGCGGGGGAACAGCCGATCTTTGGCTTCAGCCAGCGTTGCAGCCGGCCCGGTGGGAGGGGGGGCAAGTGTAGGACGTTAAATCGCCAGCGAAATGTTAAAAATGTCGGCGTTTTTGGAGGAGAGCAGGATGTCAGCAGCCGTTATGGTCGCTGGCCAGCAGGAGGCAAAAAATTAGTGAGTGGGGGGGGAAGGATTTTATTTTAAAATGTGTACATATTAATGTCTAAATGTAATGAGGAGTGGATTTACGAGTGTAAAAGTGAAATCGCTAGCGAAATGGAAAAAATCTCGGAGTTTTTGCGTGTGGTTTTGGCGGAACAACGAATCAAAGGTCAAAAATCTAATCTGACATACACCCACAAACAAATAAACACACACACACAAAGTTTTAAAAGTATATAGATATGAGATATGATATGGTGTGATAAATATCTTCCTGTCGTTTGTTGCATTTATGTGTAAACAAAAATAAAAGAGTCTCTTCAAACAGTGATGTCCTACATCTTAATCAGCACATATTAAGGCATATCCTATCCAGTTTATATTAAATAATGCCCATTGTTGATCTGCCAATTTCCCCCCCACACCCCACTGTGTATTAATCCTCCTTTTGTTCCTGAAATTATCAAGGCTTCCAGAACAGTACCATGATCTTGCCTAAAACTGTTTATGTCATTGTGTATAATCACACAACCTATTCATAAAAATATTTATTTATAATAATTATATCTTTTTGTTTTCTAATATTGAAGTTCACAATGCATTCAGACCTTGGAAAAATTATTCAGACAATCCTTGATGAATTTCGGAAGAACCCTCCTGTGTTAGCTTCCGGTTCATCATCCTTTCCTTAGTAAGTATAATAATTTTGCTCACTTCAAATGCAGGGAACGATAAGTTGCTTGCATCCGAGTTAAAATATTCTACTTTCAACCCCAAACGAATCACTACTTAAATGGGGACTACTGTATTGTTAGAGAATAGTTCTTGGCAATTTATTTAATTTGCATAATATATAAAAGAACCTGTGACACTTTTATAAAAAAAGCACAGTAATTTTTATTTGATGTACTGACCAATGTTTATTTATCAATGTTGTCTAAAATATATGATGTGATCATTATGCCACTGCTTTATGGGAATTGGATGTG
Source organism: Raja brachyura (assembly GCA_963514005.1). The sequence goes on along the minus strand of OY740781.1, from coordinate 73,692,149 downwards.
TGGAAATTGCCTGTAATGGAGCCTACAACAGTAATTACAAGTACAGTATTCCATTAGCTGCAAGGTGTATTAAACAGTCCGACCCAAGAACAGCACTGGATTAGAGTATAGAAGGAATGGGTGACTTTTCGGCTCCAGACCCTTCTTCAGACGAAGGGTCCTCTGAACAGGGCTCGTAAGGTCCTTGAAAGTCCTTGAATTTCAAACTGTTTTTCAAGGCCTTGAAAGTCCTTGGATTTCTCATGAAAAATGATAAAGGTATTAATTCATATAGAGTAACGTGGAGTTTTTTCATTATATATAATGTGCATTTTTATTAAAAGTCAGGAAACATGATGTGCTTGCTAACAATGCTCCTCCCCTGTAGGAGGGAGGGGGGAGCACTAGGATCCAGCATAGTCAGACCATGTGCTGTCTGAATCATAGAGGGTGTGTGTGGGCCGAGTACTGCACCTGGACCTCTGGTGAGGTGAGTGTCGGCTCGGGCCCGCTGGTGGCCGGTGGAGAGGTGTGGGTCGGTGGAGTCGCTAGTGGGGGGCTGGAGTAAGATACGGGTCGGCGGCAGCAGCATCGGTGTCCGGGGAGACGGTGAAGATCAGCGACAATGGCTGTGGCCCCGCCCGGGGAGGTGGTGAGAGTCGGCAGCCGCGGACTGCAGTTTCGGTGGTTGGGTTTGGCCGGGAAGGAGGTGAGGGTCGGAGAGGTGGTGGATGTTGTTGCTGCTCGCCATGGTGGTCGGACAGGCAGCGCCGCGGTGGAGCTGGCTGCGGCGGGCGGTCGAGTCGAGGAATGTCGGTGGAGGAACCGGTCTGTGGGTGTGTGAATGTGTGTGAGTTATGGGGGTGTATGGGAGTGTGAGTATAAATTAAGGGTAAACAAGCAGGGAAATGGTCATTTGATAATAATTATTAAAACATTATTAAAAATTTCCTGTGTAAAGGATACTTCAGTCTAATTAGAGTAAACAAGCAAGGACCAGGTATGTTACAAGTAGGTGTAGGAGTAATATAAAATATTTTCAATATGATAAGTGTAAACAAGCAAGGAGTTGGTGTCATTTTAAGGTATCATCACAATTTTTTTGTGTAAATTAAGAAATGACAAGCAAGAAAAATGTGTTATTTTAAGGTGCAATAAAAAAAATTACAGTATTATTTGGTACAGAATCAAATCATCCAATACCAAGCAATTTATATACAAGTCTCTGATAAACCATCAATGTTTGCTGGATTTTGGTCCTTGAAAATGGGATTTTTGAAAAGTCCTTGAATTTATGGCTATTCCAAGTGTACAAACCGTGTCTGAAGAAGGGTCTCGACCTGAAACCTCGCCCATTCCTTCTCTCCAGTGATGCTGCCTGTCCCACTGAGTTACTCCAGCATTTTGTGTCTAATTTCGGTTTAAAACAGCATCTGCAGTTCCTTCCTACACGTTTGATTACAGTACACGTGTTCATCCTTAGCATTTTGTCAAAAACTGCATCTCATTATTTACCTCATAAGTTATGGGACCCGCATGACCACACTTTGGAACTCAGTGGTTGCAAATTGCTTTGGGACATATCTTAAAGGTGGGGAATCTGTTATGTAAATACAAGTTCATTTTTTTTCTAATGATAAACATTTTGATTTTACACAATTATGTAAACATAAACTATTTTCATTTTGAACAATGTTATTCGGTAGCTAATCAAATAATCTATTTCCATTTTACTAGAATAGTGTTATTTGCACAACATAAGTGCACATACAATACTAGGTATAAATTCTATCTCTTTTTCAAAGTAGCTGTAGTTATAAATCATGCCAGTTTATTTGTGACTTCTGTCAGTTCCCCTTTCGTTGTTTGAAGATTTTTAATTCTAAAATCCTAATTCTAACTCCAGTGTTATGAGTGAAATATTTTTAAATACATTTGTCACATGTTTTGCACTTCGGTCCTGTAGAGGAATGCACTTAGTAGTACAACACTTACTTGTTTCTCTGAAATCTCAACAATTTAGAGATAGCCGGGTGCCTTTGTTACTTTTAAGTGATATTTGAGGTTTATTAATGAACACAAATAACTTTTTCTATGACCAAGGTTACAATTAAAGGAAAGATCTTTAGGAAATTTGGAACACTAAAGCAAGTGCTATTTTATCTCAAAATTATTGTTTCATTATACATTTCATTATACGTAGAGTTTTATAATCTATTTATAAAACTCAGGATTAACAAAGATTTCATGTTTCTAATTCAACTCCTTTAGCAGAAAAAAAACCTTTTCTGCTAATATTTAAGAAAGAAGTGCCATTATTGTGTCAGCTACCATTTATTAAGAAATTTTACTGCTTTAGCGTTTTGATTTATGTCTAGAAGCACATCTGTGAAAATAGCACGGACACAAGCTAAACTTAATTTGTATGTCTCAATTTTACTACACTATCCTCATTTATCCTTATTTTTTAGTTAGAATTGGAGTAAATGTAGAATTTAACATTGTGTTTATTTGCCCTTTTATATGTTGTAACCTTTATAAATTTATCTTAGTTGTTTCAGTAGCCCTGCTGGAATGGCACCTTACCCTCCCCAAGGATTTCCATTTATGAGCCCCTATCCTACTCAGGAGTCGACTGTGCCTTGTATTGTGGATTCAGGCCCTGGGTTTAATATTCTCAGACCTGCTGCTCCTGCATATGGACTGATTACAGATTTGCCATTACCAGTTCCCACAATTGACTCATCAGAACAGGTAAGCTTGAAAGCCAGCTCAATATTTACAACATAAGACATATACTTTTATGATTGTTTTGTTTCAAGTTCAGTGGAAAATAGATCATTGGTATTTATTTTCTTACTAAGGAAAAAGCTACAGCCAATCCATTTTGATATGGCCATACTTCCCTGCTAAATCTGAAAATGTATTATGAGTAAAAAGTGTGATCCAGTGTGACAGATAAAACTCAGTTATTTCAAAACGGATCCAACCCGATCACATTTCCTGGAATCCAAGAAGTTGTTGGTCAACAAGATATGCTTTGTTGATATGGATCCAGAGCAGTCCATTACAGGTGGCAGCAATTAGGTTTGGAGTATTGGGGCAGCAAGGCCTGGCCCATTTTTGTCAAGCTGTTACATAGGGCAGTATTCACTGCTCAGAGATTTTAATCCAGTAAAAACAGAGGGGAAAATAACATTTTAAACTTCAAGTGCATTCTACAGTTTTTAATAATAAATTATTTTCTTTTTGTTCTCCCCATTGAATTATTGGACCAACCCTTTAAGAAAATGAATACATTTTTGAGAAAGAGAAAGATTTGACGTAAAGATTTTAATCCATTTGCAGTGAAATAAATTGCTTTGTTATTATTATTTAAATTGTCAAAACTGTTTACAGTTTACAGTTACGATGTGAAAACTGTTTTGTTTCAAATATTTTTTTGTATCTATTTCAGTTAGGTTTGAATGGGCATAGTTATAAGATGCCAGATCTGCCTGACCACTTTTCAGAGCTCCATGAACTTAGGTACAGTAAATATCTTTTAAATTGTTAAAGATTCATAGAGCTATACAGCATGGAAACAGACCCTTGGGCTAAGTTGTTGATGCCAACCAAGTTGCCTATCTATACTGATCCCATTTGCCCCATATCCATCAAAACCTTTCCTACCCATATCTCTTTCAAAATGACGTTTAAACATTTAGTAATTGTAGCTACCTTTATCACCTCCAATGGCAGATTGTTCCATATACCCTCCATTCTCTGGGCTCCCGGGTGCCTTTAAATGCTCCCCATCTCACCTAAACCAATGTCCTCTAGATTCTCACTGCAAACCCTGGAAAAAAAGACCGTGACTATGTACTCTATCTATGTCCCTCATCATTTTATAAATCTCAATAAGGTCACCCCTCAGACTCCTTCACTCCAGAAAAAGCAGTCCCAATCTGTCCGATCTCTCGTCATAATCCAAGCGCTTCAGTCTAGACAACATTCCTGTTAATCTTTTCTGCATCTTGTCCACCTTAATGGCATTTCATCTAGTGTGGTGACTAGAACTGCACCGAATAGTGCACTTAACCAATGCAACAAGAAGTTATGCAACAATTTTGTGTACAAAGCAGGATTAATTTTGGAATTGCCATATTGAAGAAGGGTCTCGACCCGAAACATCACCTATTCCTTCTCTCCATAGATGCTGCCTCACCAGCTGAGTTTCTCCAGGATTTTTGTCTAACTAAAACAGCTATGTTGAATATACTCTCTTAGCCTGCACTTCGCGAGTCCTGATATCAATTTGGGAATACTGTGTTACCAGTATTTGCAAGTTATGTTTAAATTAAAGTGGCCACTATTCTCAGATCAGTTTAGTTTCGTTTAGAGATACAGAATGAAAACATCTTTCGGCTCACCGAGTCCAAGCCGACCAGAGATCACCCATACACTATTTCTATCCTACACACTAGGGTCAATTTACAGAAGCCAATTAACTCACAAACCTGCATGTCTATGTAATGTGGGAGCACCCTGAGAAAACCCACGCGGTTCAAAGGGAGAACATACAAGACCCATACAGGCAGCATCCGTAGTCAGGATCGAGCACGGGTCCCTGGCGCAGTAAGGTAGCAACTCTACTGCTGCGCCACTATGCCACTCTTGGTCCTGAGGTTATCAGATTTCAGTCTGCTTTGAATCTCTCAACTTATCTGTATCTCTTAGGAGAAAATCTACAAAGATTTGGGTCTAAACATTTCCATTTTAACTTTACAATATATTATGCATGCTACATACATACATATATATATATATATATATATATATATATATACACACACACAACATTTTGTCATTACATCTTTCTAATGAAGGTGTTTGTGCAGTTTTTTAGTGCTCAACATTTTTGTCTCACTTTTGGTGTATTGATAATCTTGATCTAATCGGTATAATTTTGAGCACCAACATGTGTGGCATGGTTCAGCATTGCTGCCCTCGAATGTTCAATATATCTGTAATGTAGAAGTCCTGAATGCACTATATGTCATTCTCTCCACTGCTGGACTCGCCACTGTAGTGTATTTGGATGCTTGGAACTGACTTAAAAGAACACTCAGATACAGGAGTAAACTAACAAGCTTCTTTATTCGAGGACGCCACCTTGAGTATCCCCCAGTGCATGCGGCCCCTCGCACAAGACATAACATATGCTAATTATATCACATACATCACACTGCTCCCCCTTTAACTTGGAGTCAGGTAACACCATTTACATTATATGCATTACACTGCTCCCCCTTTAACTTGGAGGCGGATAACACCATTTCGATTACATTAAATATAATTGATTAACACACTGTTGCAAAATTATATATAACAGTCATCTTATATTACATCCTCACAACTGTAATAATCGTATCTAAAACTTAGCACTTATAATGGTGCAATCCACTCATCTTCCTTAAACCACATACATTAAACCCCTTACATTATATGTTATCATTTTCTGTTCCTTTATGTGTAAGTTGTGCATTCTTTATAATCACTCTAGCTCTACCTGTATCACTCTAGCCTCTTCCCTTTTTAAATATTCTAATCTAATTTGCAGAGTTCTTCCTGTTCCTGATATTCTGCTAAAGTTAACATTTCCTTCTCTGCTCCATTTGCTTTGTTTTCCTCTGTTTCTGTTCCTTATTTGTAGGTGGGATCTGACACATGACTGCAGGTATTTGTTTTCTACCAGCTTCCTCTGTTGCTCAATTTCCTGGTGCTGCGTATTTATCTGCTCTTGTTGTAAAATAACATTCTGCAATGCATAACCATTTGTCCATTGCTCAGTGAAGGAAGCTCCATGCTGGACTATAGTGAAGTGTCCTAATCGCAATCGGTCCTGCATACTTTTGTCTCGACCGACAAGCCTCTCTTCTTTAGACTTTTCTATTAACAGCTTTTTGCTCAGCGTCACACATTTACTTAACCGTTCTTTGTATCGTTTAAGCCTTTTCTGTTGTTCATCTACTTGTCTTCTTAAATCACCTTTCTGTTATTCATCAAGAAGTAGGATGTATATTGTCTTTGCAATACAACGGTGGCTTTGATTTGCGCTCTGTATAGTTTTCTTACTACATAGCACGGTAGTGAGACTGCACTACGAGTGTTGTATATTTCAGTTTGAGGAAGTCTTTCCTATATTGTTTAAAGGTAAGCCTTTTGTATCGTTTCAGCCTTTTCTGTTGTGCATCTATTTGTCTCCTTAGGTCTTTCCTATACCAACTCATACGAAGTACTGGCTGAACTTTTACAATAGCCCTCTTTTGCTTAATCCACTGCCGAACCACCATTCCCTTGTAGGCAGCCTGAATGGTAATGGTTGCATACCTCATTGACTGATATTGCACAAACTGGGAATGCCCTATTTTGCATGCTTTGTACCATCTCTGGATCGAAATGACTGCTTGTCGCATAGCTCTGTAGCATCCCCTTGGTCGGTAACCATGGTATGCAGCTTGCAGAGTGACTACAGCCACCTTTTGCATCAAGAAATGTTTTCTTGTAATGCACATCATTAAGACTGACTTAATATGGCGTGCTGCCTTGATTTTCTCAACCAATTCTCTGGCTTTAATCCCACTGTAGAAGGCCTGAATACAAACCACTGCTTTTCTCAAACTATAATAATGTCTCACTTGGACATCTCTTATCTGGCAAGCTTTGTATCGTTGCTGTACCGCAGACCAGCGTAGTTTCTTAAAATACTGATGCTGTTTATGCATCTGATAATAAGTCTGTATGACCTTGGCAGATTTGTGCATGCACCACAATTGCTTTCGAACAACCATTCCTCGGTAGGCAGCCTGAATCAGCACAACACTGCTGTGAACTTTCATGTAAGTCTTGCGATCACTTTCCATTTGAAGGTGTGCCCTATAATGGGTTTGTACTATTATAGCTGCCAATCTCATTGCCCTGTATGGACGGTATACTCTGTACCTTCTAAATGCTGTTTGTATTACCGTGCTGCCTTCTGTTTGTTCCAGATCTCTCTCCGTACCTTCATGCCCCTGAATGCAGCTTGAACAGTTAGGGTTGCCCTCTGGATGGCAATGTCCCTTTGCATTTGACTTTTGTCCCTTTGCCTCTGACCTTTTCCACTTGACCTTTGTCACTTGGCACTTGACTTTTGTCACTTTGCCCTTGACATTTGTCACTTTGCCTTTTACCTTTGGCCTTTTTCACTTGACCTTCGTCACTTGGCACTTGACTTTTGTCACTTTGGCCTTAACTTTTGTCCTTTGAGGGGCACCCTGCCCTCTTTAGTTCAGACTCCTTGCCTCTGGATGCCCTTGGAGGTTTTGGCGAGAAATGAGCCATTAATGCCTCCTTACACTCTACGTATATTTTGTCTGTGGGCTTTGCTGGCAGCAGTAACATACGTAAGGTCTGATAACCCTCTCTTCCTAAGCCTAATATGAACCATGCTCTCTTCTTTTCCTCTGCAGCGATATCATTGGAAATGAAACAAGCCTCCAAGACTTCGGTCCAAATTTCAAAATTACACCCAGAATCTAATTGGGGCACGTTTCCTACAATTTGAAAAGTCATGCTACCTGTTGCTATTCAGGTGCACTATATTCTGTTCTCTCACTGTGTTTCCTGCACTGGACTTAATCCTTTTACACACTAAGAAGTGATCCAGTCCACTGACTTACCAATTCTTATAATAGATTTATACTATTAACCAACATTTCATGTCAATAGCCATCAAGAACATTTTAAACCATATTCCTTCTATGCACACAGATTTACTATTCATAACAGTGACCAATGCATTACATTCAAACAGTCCTGCTTTTGCTGTGCCCATGCATTACATTCACAGAGGGCTTTTATTATGAGATTGAATTGAATTACCTTTATTGTCATTCAGACCTTTTGGTCTGAACGAAATTTCATGCCTGCAGTCATACATATATAAAAAATAACAAAACCACACAATAAACACAAATTTAACATCTACCACAGTGAGTTCACCAAACACGTCCTCACTGTGGTGGAAGGCAGAAGTCTAAGAGTTACTTTTGCTGCCGCTGGCTCATTGCCAAGTCGACTCATGCTGCTCCACTGACTTGCCTGCTGTCTCCCTTGGATGCCCTGCGGAAGGTAAGTCGCTGCTGCTGGTCCCACTGCTTGGTTCGTCGTTGGCTCTCCGGCATGCCTGGCTGCTCGGCTCGTCGGGACAGTGCCCGGCCATCGGGGGGCTGGGTAAGCGCTGTGTCCCGCTTCTCTTGCGCGGACCCGCTTCTCTCTCGGCCGGCCTGCTTCTCTTGCGCGACCGGCTTTCTCATTCAGCCCAAGTGCTGTGTGCTTGAGTGCTGTGTCCTGCTTCTCTCGCATGGACCCACTCTTTGTTCGGGGCCGGATTTCCTCTCGAGTCCGGGCTTTCCCCGCTCTCGGCCGTCTCTTGCGACCGTGCGCTGTGTCCCGCTTCTCTCGCGGGGCCTGGTCCGCTTCTCTCTCGCCGTCGGCTCTCTCACTCGGTCAGTCTGCTTCTCTTGTGTGGCCGGACCCTCTTTTCTGCTCACGGTCAGGCTGACTCTGCTCCCGACCTGGCTTTCTCTGCTCAAGGTCGTCTCCTGCGACCGGGGTTTCTCTCGCGACCAGTCCGCTTCTCTCGCGGCCATTTTTTTCAACTCTGCTGCTCCGCTTCTCACGCGGCCGGCTTTCTCCCTCGACTGGGCTGACTCTTCTCCCGGCCGGGCTTTCTCTCACGACCGTGCTGACTCTGCTCCCGGCCGGGTTGACTCCGTTTTTGTCGTTGGCTTCTCCAGACCTGTCAGAGGCCTACCCGGTACTAGCCCCTCACTCGACGTTGGTGGCGGTTCCTGGGCCTGGCTGTGGGCTACACAGCCCTGGAAAACGTTCAAAGTCGGTGGCGGTCACCAGACCTGTCCGTGGCCTACACGGTACACGGCCCTGGAACTCACCCGAAGTCGATGGCGGCTGCTGGGCCTCTTCTGCCCCTTTGCTGTGGCTGCATGGCCCTGGAAAGCGTTCCAGGTAAGTTAGGCTTCCAGCTTTCGGCTGCGTTCTTCGGTGACACTTACTTACTGCCCCACTTGTTTTCCTTGCTTCCTGTTCCGACCTTTCTTTTCTTTGGCGCCAATTCAAAACCATTTGGCGCCAAATCTTTTTGCTTGGTACCGTTCCACTTTGTTTCCAACCACAACCTCTTTTTAACTTTTTTTTCTTGACAGCTCTTCTTCTTTGTGCTTTTCTGTTCTTTTATCCTTGTTGCCTCGTTATCCTTGTGTGTTTTGGTGTAACAATTCACCTAAAACTTAGCTGTACAAAGATTATTCAGTTTGAGGAATTCGACAAAAAAAACTCAGTCTAAAATGTGTAACAATCCGAAGGACGACATCTTGCCACGTAGACACAACATAGAGATAGCCTGACAAACTCGCCGACTTGTACAGCTGATGTTTTAAACTACAGTCCCATGCTTAGATGGATCTGAAGGCCTCTCATGTCCAGCTCGTAAACAATTGCGACACAACTCCGTATCTACTGTTTAAACTGAAAAACAATCCTGCGTGTTGCAAAACAGTCCTGCGGGTCAGTTCACAAACTCCATCCCATCCTCGTCGCCAATTGTAGTGTATTTGGGTGCTTGGAACTGACTTAAAAGAACACTCAGATACAGGAGTAAACTAACAAGCTTCTTTATTCTAGGACGCCAACTTGAGTCTCCCCCAGCGCATGCGTCCCCTCGCACAAGACATAGCATATGCTAATTATATCACATACATCACAGCCACCATCTGGCAAAAAGTGACTCTTGGCCTGAAGTCAAACATACTTTCTAGACTAAATGTCATGATCTTCTGATAAAGCTTCACACAAGGTATTATTTGAACATTGACTCTCTCAAAAAGCTGTAATAATATCAATATTTCGTAAGATGGCTGATGCCGTCCTTCAGACTATAGATGGAGTTCTCTGAAAATGTTTCCCATACAAAAATTTTAAAAATTCATTAATATAATATAGCATTAACAAATTGTAATTTCAATCTTGATGGCACAAATGGCTCCAGCAATAAGTGTTTTAGCAGTACGATTTCATCACATTTGCTGTCAATTTCCAATTGGCTCTCACGCTAACATGGTCCATCACTGACTCCTCTTCTGTTTCCCAACCTCAATCCATGTTTGCTCTCTGTAATTGCCTTTGCATTGCAGCCTCACCCCATCAGAGATATTCCCTTTGCCTTGTCAATCTCCTCTTCTACCCCCCTCATCTCCTGAGCTTAATTCTAACGTTTTCTCTGCTTACTAGTTATGAGGAAGTATCTTCAACGTTAAACGTCAACTCAGTTTCTCTTTCCACAGTAGTGACCTGTGCACTTTTTCTTTTCTAGCACTTTCTATTTTCATTTCAGCATCTGCATTTTTGTATTTCCAGTGCAGATTGTGTCATTCATTTTTCCTTGGTCCATTCCATGATGAACATTAAGTTTGTTCTCTCTATCCCTTGTCCTCTGCACTCAGATGTGTTTATTTTCTCTCTCTCGATTTCCCCCCTCACCTACAATGTTGTTCAACCTGCCGTTTCTCCAACAAATTGTTTGTTGCTCCAGATTCCAGTATCTGCAGTCTCTTATATTTGTAATGTCAATTAATGCCAGTCTATGGAGTAAAATGGACAGACGACATTTCGGGTCGGGACTCTTCTATAGACTGGTTCCCAACCCAAAACGTTGTCTATCCATTTCCCTCTGTATATGCTGCCTGACTCACTGACTCTTGTGTCTCTGATGGCTGTCTAAGCTACTCTGATAATTGAGAATATGTCATTAATTGAAGGACCCAGTCTGCGCATTAACTCCTCACCCCTAAGGTTGTTGTTTCTTGAAAGATACTGTTGTATAAAAATAAACATTTAGCTGAACTTATGCGCAAACAAAACATTGAAAAGCATAGCTGTTAATATGCTTGCGGTATTTTTACAATATCTCTCTCTGCCTGAATTATTATATAATATTAGTTTTCATCTTATTCATTAATGTTGATTTTGTCGTAGTAATTCGCAGCTGACTGATTTAAATGAAAATGAAGATTTGCGATTGGGGCACTTCATGGGTTCACCACAACTGAAGCAGATATGCACTGACAAAAACGATCTGGTCAGCTACATTGAGGAGCTAGCAAGTATGTTTTGTTCTACTTATTTGTGTGGATCTTTTTTCGTATCTTAACTGTAATAGCCTAACCATTTTTTTGTCTGTGTCTTTGGAAGAAAGAAATCTTCAACTTGAACCTCATTTAGAAACAAAAAGACAAGATCTATTAGATAAAGTAAGGCACTGGCTTTTTTGCTTTTACATGTTTAAGTTTTTATAACGCACTTTGCTTATAATATCTGTTTTTATTTTCAGTATGATCAACTGTCTCAGCTGAAAAGGACTTTTGAAAAAAAGATGCAAAGACAGCATGAACTGAGTGAGGTAAGTGATGCTGTCTTTTACATCAAGTATAATTAGTATAGCTTTATTTAAAAATCAATTAAATGCTCCTTCACTCCCTCTGGAGTAAACTAACATTATGGCAATTTATTTGGATGAATTAATTCAATTTTGTGTTTGTCATTTTCAGGTGTTTATTTTTAGGGGACAAATAATTTCTTGCGATTTATTATTTTACCAGTTTATTTGCCGCCAAATATTTGTGCTCAAATCCACAGTAGAGATTTCAAAACAACGAAACGACAGAAAGTGCTGGAGTAACTCCATGCGGGTCAGGCAGCATCACTGGAGAACATGAATAGGCGACGATTTGGGCCGGAACCCCTCTTCAAATTTATTGTGGGGGGAGGGGGAAGGAAACTAGAAGAGAGTTAGGGGTGGGATAACCTGCTGAGTTACTTTGGCATTATGTGTCAATCTTTGGGGGTGGTTCAAAGTGATAGGTGGACACTGGCGGGGGGGGTGGGGGGGTTGATAGGCAGGTGGTTGGCCAAAGGCCAGAGATGAAAATACAGAAGGTGTGAGACAAAAGGATTGAAGAGCCATTGTGAATTGCAAAGCCATTGGGATAAATTTTGGTGAAGGGAGAAATATGTGCAAGTCTGGGTGGGGCGCAGGGGAGGGGAGGGGGAGAAAAGAGGGATTGGGGAGAAAAGTGGGGGTGGGGTTGTTACAGATTACCTAAAATTGGAGAATTCAATGTTCATACCATTGGTTTGTAAGCTTCCTAAACCAAATATGAGGTGCTGTTCCTCCAATTTACGTGTGGTAATGGAGGAAGCCCAAGACAAAAAGATCTGAATGGGAAGGGGAACAAAAATGGTTAGCAACCGGGAGATGCAGCAGGAATAACGGACCAAGCACATGTTCGGCGAAATGGTCGCTTAGTCCACGCTTGGCTCTCTGATCTAATGGAAGCCACATCGAGAACACCAAATGCAGCACAGTGCTGGAGTAACTCAGCGGGTCAGGCAGCATCTCTGGAAAACATGGCAATTTAACCTCTTCAGTCTGAAGAAGGGTCCCAAAACATCACTTATCCATGTACTCCACGGATGCTGCCTGACCCGCTGAGTTACTCCAGCACTTTGTATCTTTTCTCGCCGTTGATATTTATTGGCTTGTTGCAGATATATTAGACAGACGCTTGTAATGAGCATAGTAATTTTGCTCCTTTAGTAATGTGGGATTTATGGTAAAAGTTTGGTTATCTGGCAGATGCTGGCTAAACAAATAAAGTAGTTAACAGAAGGTCAACTTAGCTGTTCCCTTCGGACCCTCCCTCTGCAGCACTTGTCCACTAGCCCCGCTTGTCCACATCCACTGTTTTGTACCTCTCCCCACCCCCACCTCCCCACCAAATTAACGGCTTTGGTGCTGAGAGCGATTAGTGGGGGTAGGTGAATGGGAGAAAGAGGGAGGGAGCAGCGTGGTTTAGGAAAGTGGGGAAAGCGCTGTTGCCACTCCTGTTTAGTTTAGTTAGTTTAGTTTATTGTCACGTGTACCGAGGTACAATGAAAAGCTTTTAGCTGCCTGCTATCCAGTCAGTGGAAAGACTAGACATGATTATAATCGAGCGATCCACAATGTACACATGCAGGATAAAGGGAATAATGTCTAGTGCAAGGTAAAGTCCAATTAAAGCTAGTCCAAAGTTCTCCAATAAGGTAGATGGGAGCTCAGAACCGCTCTCTAGTTGTTGATAGCATGGTTCAGTTGACTGGGCAAACAACTGCTTCATTGCTACCTCGAAGAAGAGCTTGACTTAAATGTTAGTGAAGTATCTCACCTGTGAATAGGGAGGGCATGCTGACACTGAATTAAAATATGTGTCGAGTTTGTGTGTATGACGAATGGGACACATTCCCATATTTATCATTTATTCCCACCTGCCCTATGTTGAGAGCTGATAATATCAAGGCCATTCAGTTATAATAGTACCTCTGAATTTTAATTATCCATTAATTTAATAAAGTTCACACTTTGCGGCTTTGAAGTAAATGTATATTTTTAATTGAAATGTTGCAATTACTTAGAGTTGCAGCTTAAGTGCCCTGCAGGCCAGGTTGAAAGTTGCAGCTCATCAAGCAGAAGAGGAATCGGAAGTGATTGCTGAGGAATTCCTTGAAGGGAAGGTTGAAATTGATGATTTTCTCAGCAGCTTCATGGACAAAAGAACAGTATGTAGCAATATCTGCTTTCTACGATTTCCTGATTTTAGATTTTAGAAACTCTTTGAATTGAAATGCATTCATTTATTGTTTGTTAAACAGGTGTACTTTTTCTCCATATGCCTCATTTAATAGATAAATACATTTATATTTGGCACCACTAAAAGTTGTATGCTTTTGCTCATATATAAACCCAACTTTCCCTCACTTTTGATTCCATTAATGGAGCACATTATTTCCAACAATGTCATGTTTGCATTTTTTTTATATAACTACTCTGTCACACAATATTGGAAATCCATGCTCTTTGCAGCCTAAAATATGGAGAAGCTTTTCAACATTACAAATAAACATTTTTGTCTAGAGTATCATGCATGTAGTGTTGATGTGTGTAATAGTACCAAATCACAACTAATGTTTTATAAATTGGGCACAAAAGGAAAGAAAACTAGTCAGCTATTGTGAAAATTCCATAAGCCAGAATAATAAATTGTTAATTAAGCCCTCGAATTACCCATTAACTTTCCAAACTGTAATCTTAAATAAATATGTGTTGGCAGCAATCATTACATCTGTGAATTAAATCATAGACTTCTAACAAATGGACTTGTCCTTAAACTAGGAAACAATGCTGAATATGAAGCATTTGTACCTTTAAATGTTCACAAAAGAATAAGATCATGTTCCAAACCAGAAAAGACAGATCTTGTGAGATAATTCCTTTTATACTTAAACTGACAATCTCTTGGATTGGAATAGTTTGTGAGGTGAGTGGGTGTGAAATGAGAGACATAATACGAGTTTACCCAAAGTTGTAAAATTTCTACTTGGGACCATTTTACAAGATACTATCAATTAATTTTCTGATGACTTACAATTGGGGATTTTGCCTTGTGCCTAAAACTCCCTGTAGGACCGTGAGGACTTGGGCCAAAGGAGGAGACCAAATATGGGTCTCAGGTTAATCTTACCATCCAGTTTTTAATCAATAACCCAGTGGATTACAGTTCTTCTATATTTACCTTGAATGTGGTGAAGGATTCTGCCGCCACCGGCCTGTCAACTGAGAGGTCCATGTTCCAAACATCTGTTGTGTAAAATATGATTTCCTCTAATTAATTTAATAATTAATTAGTGAGGTGGCAGATCATTGGTGTTTTACTGTACTTTTAATGCCGCAAATTGCTTCCAATTCCCAATTTTAGATTAATTATAAATTCCAACTGTTGCCAAATATTACTTTATTCTGAGAATTGCTACATCAATGTGGATTTTTTAATAGGAGTTTTATGTAAGTTTACCACTTTCACATATTACTAAATGTTTTTTGTTGCTTCAGCTTTGTCATTGCAGGCGAGCTAAAGAAGAGAAGCTTCAGCATTTGATGACACACCATGGACAATTTCACACACTATAGGTGAGGATTTTAAAATAAAAATACGTTTTCCCAAGATTGTCAAGATGGTGCAAACTGTCTTTTTGAATGGAGAACTGTAACTGTATTAGACTGCATCAAGTGTTACTCAGTGTACACATGTATTTTGACCCAAACTTAAACTACAAGTGAATATAGGACAATTAACACCATAAATGTAAAATAGCATACTGAAAGGATGTGATGCCTCTTATCTTTCACAAGACCTATCAAAAAACTTTGCCTGAGCTTATTCTCCATATTGAAAACAATAGTACAATACCACGTGCTGTCAGACTAGACTCCATACACGCAGCGCCCATAGTCAGGATCAAACCCAGGTCTTTGGCATTGTAAGGCTGCAACTCAACCTCTGTGCCACCGTGCCTCCCCGGTCTGCTGGTGTGCTGTCCCCCAGTTTGCTGACAAGACCGAGGGAATGCAGTGTCTCTTCCCAACACAAGGGGTCAGCAGCACTAGTAGAATGGTTCCAACTGTTAATGAGACTATGCCCAGGTTATTCAGCAACAAAACTTCCACTGTTATGAATGGTTGTGAATGTCTTTAATATTCATAAGCATTCAAATAATAATCAGGACCTATTTAATAGTTAATGTTTTTTAAAACAATTATTCAAAAATATTAATATTATGGCACACAAATACTTACTTCAATCACATGTCTATGGAACTGATGCGCTACAATGCCTGACATCGGTGTTGGGGAAGATGCTGGAGTCAATTATAAAAGATGAGATAGCCGAACATTTGGATAGCAGTAACAGGATCGGTCCGAGTCAGCATGGATTTATGAAAGGGAAATCATGCTTGACTAATCGTCTGGAATTGTTTGAAGATGTAACTAGGAAAATGGACAAGGCAGAGCCAGTGGATGTAGTGTACCTGGACTTTCAGAAAGCATATGATAAGGTCCCACATAGGGGATTAGTGGGCAAAATTGGGGCACATGGTATTGGGGGTAGAGTGCCTGACATGGATAGAGAAGTGGTTGGCAGACAGGAAACAAAGTTTAGGGATTAATGGGTCCCTTTCAGAATGGCAGGCAGTGACTAGTGGGATACCACAAGGCTCGGTGCTGAGACCGCAGCTATTTACAATATACATTTTGATGATTTAGACGAGGGAATTCAATGCAACATCTCCAAATTTGCAGATGATACCAAGCTGGGGGGTATAGTTAGGTGTGCAGAGGATGCTTGGAGGCTGCAGGGTGATTTGGATAGGCTGAGTGAATGGGCAGATGCATGGCAGATGCAGTATAATGTGGATAAATGTGAGGTTATCCACTTTGGTGGCAAAAACATGAGGGTAGACTATTATCTGAATGGTGGCAGATTAGGAAAGGGGGAGATGCAACGAGACCTGGGTGTCATGGTACACCAGTCATTGAAAGTAGGCATGCAGGTGCAGCAGGCAGTGAAGAAAGCAAATGGTATGTTAGCATTCATAGCGAAAGGATTTGAGTATAGGAGCAGGGAGGTTCTACTGCAGTTGTACAGGGTTTTGGTCAGGCCACACCTGGAGTATTGCATACAGTTTTGGTCTCCAAATCTGAGGAAAGACATTCTTGCCATAGAGGGGGTACAGAGAAGATTCACCAGACTGATTCCTGGGATGTCAGGACTTTCATATGAGGAAAGATTGGATAGACTCGGCTTGTACTCGCTGGAATTTAGAAGATTGAGGGGGGATCTTATAGAAACTTACAAAATTCTTAAGGGGTTGGACAAGCTAGATGCTGGAAGATTGTTCCCGATGTTGGGGGAGTCCAGAACAAGGGGTCACAGTCTAAGGATAAGGGGGAATTCCTTTAGGACCGAAATGAGGAAAACATTCTTTACACAGAGAGTCGTGAGTCTCTGGAATTCTCTGCCACAGAAGGTAGTTGAGGCTAGTTCATTGGCTATATTTAAGAGGGCGTTAGATGTGGCACTTGTGGCTAAAGGGATCAGGGGGTATGGAGAGAAGGCAGGTACGGGATACTGAGTTGGATGATCAGCCATGATCACATTGAATGGCGGTGCAGGCTCGAAGGGCCGAATGGCCTACTCCTGCACCTATTTTCTATGTTTCTATGTAACATTAGCAAATTTGCAGAAGACACAAAGCTGGGTGGCAGTGTGAACTGTGAGGAGAATGCTATGAGAATGCAGGGTGACTTGGACAGGTTGGGGGAGTGGGCAGATGCATGGCAGATGAAGTTTAATGCGGATAAATGTGTGGTTATCCACTTTGGTAGCAAAAACAGGAAGGCAGATTACTATCTAAATGGCGTCAAGTTGGGAAAAGGGGAAGTACAATGGGATCTGGGGGTCCTTGTACATCAATCTATAAAAGTAAACATGCAGGTACAGCAGGCAGTGAAGAAAGCGAATGGCATGTTGGCGTTTATAACAAGAGGAATCGAATATAGGAGCGAAGAGGTCCTTCTGCAGTTGTACAGAGCCCCAGTGAGACCACAACTGGAGTATTGTGCGCAGCGAGGTTTACAAGGTTAATTCCCGGGATGGCGGGACTATCATATGCTGAGAGAATGGAGCAGCTGGGCTTGTACACTCAGGAGTTCTGAAGGATGAGAGGGGATCTCATTGAAACATATAAGATTGTTAAGGGTTTGGGCACGCTAGAGGCAGGAAACATGTTCCCGATGTTGGGGGAGTCTAGAACCAGGGGTCACAGTTTAAGAATAAGGAGTAAGCCATTTAGAATGGAGACGATGAAACACTTTTTCTCACAGAGAGTGGTGAGTCTGTGGAATTCTCTGCCTCAGAGGGCAGTGGAGGCGGGTTCTCTGGATGCTTTCAAGAGAGAGCTCGATAGGGTTTCTAAAAATAGCGGAGTCATGGGATATGGGGAGAAGGCAGGAACGGGGTACTGATTGGGGATGAACAGCCATTATCACATTGAATGGCGGTGCTGGCTCGAATGGCCTACTCCTGCACCTATTGTCTATTGATCTGTTTTAATGGCATGCAAAACAAAGCTTTTCACTGTTCCTCGGTACACATGACACTAATAAACGTAACCCAAAATGCTTTACTTATCTTTGATATAGTTAATGATTTCACCTATTCATTTAAGACCCATTGCAATTGCACCCAGTCAATTTGATATGGGTATAGCTAGCATGTTTACCAGTTTCAGAGAAAGTTTGCCCTTGCCTACTTGGCTTTGTGAGGATTGACCAGCATGGATGTCCAACATCCATCACTCCTCTGAATGAAAGGCTACACTACCCACTGCACATGAGTAGCCAAGTTACAGACATATCTGCAGATTGAGTTCAGCACGAGATTGAGTCCAGTATATCTGGCATATCCTACCACAATGGTGCTGTTCATTGTGATACTTTCTCGGCTCCAATGAAATACTGAAGGAGCTGCATGGCTGTAGGTGCAATTTTTCGAGCGAGTTATTAAACCAAGGCACCACCCACTCTCCAAAATAGGTGAAAAATACATACATTATTTTAAAGAGCACATGAATCCTGGCCCTCCTGCCAAAATTCAACACATAACTAAAAACAGAGCACAGTAACACAGCGATAGAGTTACTGCCTTACGGCACCAGAGGCTTGGGTCTGATAAAGTGTCTCGACCCGAAACATCGCCAATTCCTTCTCTCCAGCGATGCTGCCTGTCCTGCTGAGTTACTCCAGCTTTTTGTGTCTAACTTGGGTTCAATCCTGACTGGGTTAATTGGCTTCTGTAAATTGTTCCCAGTGTGTAGGATGGGACTAGTGTATGGGTGATTGCTGGCCCGCGTGGATTCAGTGGGCCAAAGTGCCTGTTTCCCCACTGCATGTCTAAACTAAACTAAAGGCCTCACACATCTTATGTTACAATAATATTACACTTCAAAATTTGGCACTCACTGTATGCTGTTTGAGAGCACCTTGAAAGCAATATGAAAGGTGATGCATAAATAATTGAGATGTACTAGTCCTAAAGGCTAGGTTAGGTTAGGTTAGTCCTAAAGGTTAGGTCTCTTTAGGTCTTAATTTGGTTATAACCTAAATAAGCATGGGCTAATGGTTGTTCGAGCTCTGCATTCTGTAGCTTCTGGCCCAGTGATCTTTTCATGTTTTTCCTTTCCCTATAGGAAACAATACCTCTAAAATGGCAAATCTTTGTGATATTTTAAATAAATTATTTATTCCTCTTGGATGAAACTGCCATTGCTATTTATTTCCTCTGCAGCTTTATGTGACATATTGAGATGCTTGCACTGGACAAGATGGAATACATTGAACCTGCCGTGTGAAAATTAATTGCATCAAAACGCTGATCTTTTGAAATGATTTGTATATTTACAATTTCCAGTATTAAAATGCTTCTAAATTACTTAAATTTGTTCCTACTTTAGGTTTCAATATTCTATTAATATTGTTAAATTTGTATATGTAGCTTGAGTTTTTGAATTCAATATTTAATATGTATATAGTATTAATAAATGTCTGAAGAAGGATCTCGACCCGAAACGTCACCCATTTTTCTCTCCAGAGATGCTGCCTGTCCCGCTGATTTACTCCAGCATTTTGTGTCTATTAATAAATGTATGGCTGCTTTACTAATTATATATTTGCACAATTTTCACTGTTGAAGTTTATTAAGGTGACATTTTCAGTTTAGAAATTCAACATTGCTGTGGCATTCCATAGATACATTAATTCAGCATATCCTTTCGAGACAGGAATTCCAGAAGTGTAATCTTTCAACTTCATACATGTTAGAAAGACTGTGCACATAAAGATTTTGATTTACATTGAGGATAGAAATGCTATATCCTTTAATTTTCACTTTTGTATTACTTAGCACATTAAGCTTATCATTGTATTTTACAATAACATTTTATTTACAGAACGTTGAGAGATGCAGCAGGATTGTCTGAAATCATAAATATTTAACATATTTTCTTAAAATTAGGAATAAGATCCCAACACTACACCAAATCTTAACACATGCTGAGATTTCTAAGCGGGCCCACGATTCGTGCTTCAAAAGTACCAAATAGAAAAAGTACACAGAGGGCTTAATATTGAAACTAAGAGTACTAAAATAGTTAGCACCTTGAAAAAAAAATGGTTTGAGCAACGCTAAAATGTGCTACAGCCTGTTGGCTCAATAGGTTAATAATGCTTTGGACATAAAAATTGCTGGAAAGTAACTATTAAACAAAATGTAATAAATATATTAATATCCATAATTAAAACTTTATTCCTTAGAGCACAGGGGGCTGAGGGGTGATCCTGTAGAGGTGTATAAAATCATGAAGGGAATAGATAAGGAAATGCGCAGTCTTTTACCCAGAGCAGGGGAACAAGAATGAAAGGATATAGGTTTACGGTGAGAGGGGAAAGATTTACTAGGAACCCGAGGGGCAGCTTTTTCATTTGGAGGGTGGTGGGTATATGGAACAAGCTGTCAGAAGGGGTAGTTGAGACAGATACGATAACAACATTTAAAATAAATTTGTATATGTACATGGATATGATAAGTTTAGGTTCGGTGGAACTAGCGCAGATAGGCCATTAGTCAAGTTGAGCCAAAGGGCCTGTTTCCCTGCTGTATGACTCTAATTTCTTGGAGTTTTAAAAACTATTATCCAAAGATATATGCAAGACAACACAGTGGCGCAGCGGTAGAGATGCTGCATTACAGCGCCAGAGCTCCGGGTTTGATCCTGACTACGGATGCTGTCTGCAGAGTTTGTATGTACTCTCTGTGAACACGTGGGTTTTCTCTGGGTGCTCTGGTTTTATCCCACATTTCAAAGACGTGCAGTTTGGAGATTAATTGGTTCTATAAGTTGTCCCTAGTGGGATAGAACTAGTGCACAGGTGATCGCTGGTCAGCATGGAATCAGTGGGTCAAAGGGTGTTTCTACCCTGTATCTCAAAACTAAACGAGAACAGTCAGGAGATAGTGAGGCCAAATGGTGGACATTTATTATATAATAATTGGAAAGGGGGGGGGGGGAATAGACATTTCTTTCTAGGGCTATTTATTCCTGTGCAACTCAACTAAATCAACCAGTTAACTCTTTTTCTGAAGAGAGGAACCTAAAGAAACTCATATATTGGCTAATTTAGCATTGACCAAATTTTGCAATTATACCTGAATGTTCTTAAATTGATACATCAATAAATTCATTTTTGTTGAAAAGGAAATAAATTATTATAAAGAATAAAAGGTATAATTCACTAATCATACACAATAGCTGAAAGTGTAGAGTTCCACAATTACAATCATTTCTCATTCAATTCATTTTGTGACAATAGTTACACGAAATCTAGAAAATATTAAATAGATCATGTTAGTCGAATTATAACTGGATACATTCAACCGAATTCCTTTTAAAGTAAACAAAAATCGTTTGGTTTTAGCTTTCTATTTCCTTGCCAGCAAGGAGGCCATGCAGTAAAATCCTTCATCTACCAGTTTCTCCAGTGACTCATTTTGAGCATCAGAACTGCTGAGATTGAAGAAATTAGTCCATGATTTAAAAGATTTGGTTGAAAAGATTGGTCATGCCTTCTGCCGCTTGCAATGGACTTGGTGAGGAACGCTTTGGCTTCTATTATTAACCTCACTGGAGCAATCTAGTAAAATAAACACCTTGCAACTCAGTGCTGGCAAAAAAGATTTTATTTTTAAATGATCGCCGTGTTATAGCTTGCATAGGCCTTGACCATAAATGTAACAATTTTGACCCCCTTTATAAAACAGGAGCTGGAGGAATAAATAGATTTAGAAAAAAATCATGCTCTGCTTTCTGTTCCTTCCAAACCAAAAGGTTTACTACTTGCTTTGAGTAATGACTATATATATCCTATATATTTAAGATAAGATGGGATTTGAAGCTATAAATTGTAACTATCCTAAAAATCTACAAGTGTCTCACATACTGGCATATAATAAGAATGTAAATTGCACCTTCTCTTTGCAAAGTGTTCTTTTTTAACTAGGTGCACCAGGTTCTCAGGCAACAGCAAAGGCAGCTTCATCGGGGTATTCTGACAGGTGTTTGTTGCCCTCTTCACTCGACAGGAAGTCCCCACCACTTGGTGACCTGCAGTTCAAGTCAGCGACTCCTGATTCCTGATCACTGTTAGCAGAAAGATCAGTATCTGAATGCTTCATGCTGTGTGTTAGAATGATAGAATCCGAATCTTCATGTCCTTGTGAAGGGCTATAAGAAGTGAATGGTCTGCCATTGTTTGTATAATCCTGAGGCGTATTGGCTAAATGTTGATCAGAAACAGAAATCTCCACTTTGTGAGAAAGTTTAGTTTTCTCGCTTTTGTCCTTCAGATGGGATTTATCTTGAATTTCTAACTTCTGTTAAAAATAATCAAAGTTACATGTCAAGGAAGATTTTATTCCGTTTAAAATACCAAATAGCTGTTCAAATGAAAGCACAAGAATTATAATGGTATGGCTGAGAACAATTTTATCGCATGTTAAATAAAGAGAATCATGGGAGCAGATCTGCTTTTTTTCATTGATGTTAAATTATTTTACAAGATTATTCATATTTGCAAAAAGTCCACGCTTTTTTCTCTAATTTTGCCATTGAACCTATTACTAAACTATTGACCCTAATTTCCAATATTAAATGCCCTTTCCTTCCATTTCCCTACTTTTATGCATTTTTTTACATAGATGCGCACATTGTTCCTATTGTATGTACCCTCTATAATAGATAATAGGTGCAGGAGTTGACCATTCGGCCCTTCGAGCCAGCAGTGCCATTCAATGTGATCATGGCAGATCATCCCCAATCAGTACTTTTTCCTGCCTTGTCCCCATATTCCCTGACTCCGCTATCTTTAAGAGCCCTATCTAGCTCTCTCTTGAAAGTATCCCGAGAACCGGCCTCTACTGCCCTCTGAGAATTCCACAGCTCCGTTCTAAATGGCTTACCCGTTATTCTTAAATGGTGGCCCCTGGTTCTGGACTCCCCCAACATTGTGAACATGTTTCCTGCCTCTAGCGTGTCCAAACCCTTAGTAATCTTATATGTTTCAATAAGATCCCCTCTCATCCTAATCTCGAGAGTATACAAGCCTAGCTGCTCCATTCTTTCAGCATATGACAGTCCCGCCATCCCAGGAATTAACCTTGCAAACCTACGCTGCACTCTCTCAATAGCAAGAATGTCCTTCCTCAAATTAGGGGACCAAAACTGCACACAATACTCCAGGTGTGGTCTCACTAGGACCCTATACAACTGCAGAAGGACCTCTTTCCTCCTATACTCACCTCCTCTTGTTATGAAGGCCAACATGCCATTCGCTTTCTTCACTGCCTGCTGTACCTGCATGCTTACTTTCATTGACTGATGAACAAGGACCCCCAGATCCCGCTGTACTTCCCCTTTTCCCAATTTGACACCATTTAGATAATAATCTGCCTTCCTGTTTTTGCTACCAAAGTGGATAACCTCACATTTATCCACATTAAACATCATCTGCCATGCATCTGCCCACTCACCCAACCCCTCATCTAAGTCACCCTGCATTCTCATAGTATTCTCCTCACAGTTCACTCTGCCACCCAGCTTTGTGTCATCTGTAAATTTGCTAATGTTACTTTGAATCCCTTCATCTAAATCATTGATGTATATTGTAAATAGCTGTGGTCCCAGCATTGAGCCTTGTGGTACCCCACTAGTCACTGTCTGCCATTCTGAAAGGGACCCGTTAATCCCTACTCTTTGTTTCCTTTCTGCCAACCAATTTTCTATCCATGTCAGCACTCTACCCCCAATACCATGTATCCTAATTTTGCCCACTAATCTCCTATGTGGGACCCTATCGTTATGCAGAAGGATGTTGTGGTCCAAATCCATAATCCATGAAAGTGCCAACACAAGTAGATAGAGTGTTAAAAAGAAGGCATATGGTACACTTGCCTTCATTGTTGAGGGCATTGAGTATAAGAGGAAATCATGATGCAGCTTTATAGGACTTTGGTCGCATTTGCTGTATTGTGTGCAGGTCTGGTTGTCCTATTATAGGAAGAATGTGGTGGGTTTGAAAGACTGCACAAGAGGCTTTGCAGAATGATGCTTGGATTATGGGGTATCAGCTACAGGAAGAGGTTGGACAGACTTGGATCTCTTTCTCTGGAACAATGGAGGTTGAAGGGAGACCTGATAGAAGTATGTACAATTATGAGACGCATAGATTAGATCCATCCTAAGAACCTTGTTCCTAGGATAGAAATATCAGGACACAGGTTTAATGAATGAATACATTTATTGGCCAAGTATTCACATACAAGGAATTTGCCTTGGTGCTCCGCCCGCAAGTGACAACATGACATACAGTGACAGTTGGGAATGACACATGACACATTAATATGTGAGGGACAAAGATTAAAGGGGATATGAGGGACAATTTTCTCCCCCACACAGGGTGGTGAGTTCCCAGAAGTCACTGCTGCTGGACGTTGGAGGTGGTCGAGGCAGATAAGATAGTGGCATTTAAGAGACTTTGGATAGGCATATAGACTTTCAATGGTCTTTTATTGTCACATGGAGGAAAAGGATTGTTCAGGCAATGGAGGAATAAGGATTATGTGCTGGTAGATAAGAGTAGGTCTTGGCATCATGTTTAGCATAGTGGGCTGAGGGCCTGTCCTCGTGCTATGTTTATTACACAGCTAGTTAATAGCCTCCACAGTCCCCCTTTATCTTCATTGATTCACTTTCTACCTGTAAAATACTTAGGGGGATTTTCCTACATTAAAAGTATCCAGAGATGTTTTTCATGAGATTATTCCCTGTGATGTAGCTGTAAAGATGTAATGATGTAATGCATTTCGTTGTCTCTGTACTGTACACTGACAATGACAATTAAAATTGAATCTGAATCTGAATCTGATGATTTGTTCAAAGATGTCAATGTTGGAATGGTATAGCTAATTATTTCAGCTGCAATCATGAAGGGAAGGTCAAAGATGATTCAGTTTGGGGTAATTTAAGCATACAATTTAGTGAACTGACATTAATTTTCCCTTGCAGAAAATAAAGGATGTAGAATTATACGGGAACAGTGGCATGTTGGTGAAAAATACAGGAACTAGCTTTTGTTTTAAGCTCACTTTAAAGGATGTGAGGATGTCTATCCCCGCTTGTCCTGAAAGTGGTGCAGGTGAGCTAGCTTCTGACATGACTTTAGTCCAGCTGCTGCTGTTACTCTTGTAATTTTTGCCAGTGAGTTCCAGGCTTTATTACAATGGCAAAGAGGGAATGGTGGAATTACAACACGAAGGATGGTGTGCGACTTGGTAAAAACCTGCAGGTGGTGATGTTTATGACCTTGTTTCCCTTGTCTTTAGAGGTAGGTGGGTTTGTGTGTGTTGTGAAATAGCCTGGGAGAGGTACTGGAGTACATTTTGGAGATATTACACAATATAGCTGGAGTGTGCCAGTGATGGAGGGAATGAATGTTTATACATTCATAAATACATTTTACTCATGTCCTCCCTGAAGTGTGGTGACCAGAACTGCACACAGTAATAATAGCTGTAACCTAATTTAAGTATTCATAAAGTTGTACCATAACCTTTTTCCCTTTATATTCTATGTCCTAACTAATAAAGGCAAGTCAACCAAATCCTTGTATTACACAAGGAATTGGGGCACTGATTTTCCATGGATGGCAGCCAAAACCCCACAGATCAAGGGAGAACAATCTGAAGCATTCATGCCTTCCAGCTCATGCCACAACCCTACTTAAGTTGCTGATTTCTGGTGCTTCATACACCTACCCCACACTCCAGACCCAGGCTCGGTTGTAAACATACCCGCATTCCAGATCCTGACTCCAGATGCTCACCAACTATTGATATTTTACTACTTGCAGCAAAGAAATCCACCACATGGCAAAACTGTTCACTAAACACACCAGGGAAGGGTTCTGCATAAATATCACCATGCTTACCAATATTGCCGGTAAGACACAGCAAACACACACGAGCATGGATTCATGGATAGTGAGTGAGTAGAGAACAAGGACTTGGTCTAGGCAATGTGCCTTCTTCATCCCTTTAGCTGTGTTGCTGTCTTCAGTCAACTTTGCATGTGAATACCAAGGTCCTTTTGTCCCTTGGTGCTTCCAAGGGTTCTATCATTTATTGTGTATATCATGTATGTACCACTTTACATTTTTCAGGATTAAATCATCCACCATTTCATTGGCCAAAGTACCAAATGAGCTATCTCACTCTGGAGCCAACCTTTATCACTATCAACAATGTTACCGTCCTCATATAATTTGCAAACTTATTAATTAAATAACTCCTACATTCACATCCATATATCCACATCATGTATATAAAACACAGCAATGATCCTGGTAGCAATCCCTACCAGTGGTCACCAACATCCAATCACAGAAACATCCTTCCAAATACACCCTCTTGCCTTCTATTACCAAGCAATTTCTGATTCAATTTACCACCGTGCTCCGGATTCACAGAACGTAGAAACATACAGCACAGGAATGGGCCCTTTGGTCCACAATATTTGTGCCAAACATGATGCTTAGCTGAACTGATCTCATCTGCCTGCACATGATCCATATTCATCTATTCCCTGTGCTTCCATGTACTAATCTAAAAGCCTCTTATATGCCACAATTTGCCTCCACAATCAGCACTGGCAATGCATTCTAGGGGTGGTGCGATAGGATTTTACCAGGTTGTATGCAAAACAAAGCATTTCAGTATATGTCGATACATGGAACAATAAAGTATTGAATCAGGCTCTCACTACCCTCTGTACAAAAAAACTCACCCCGAAAATCTCCATTAAACTTTCTTCCTCTCACCTTACAGCTATGCTCTCTAGTGTTGAACAATTTCACCCTGGGGAAAAAGGTTATAACTGTCTATCCTATCTATGCCAAGGACCCATTTTAGATCAGTCTCCCATGTGGGACTTCAAAGGCCTTCATATGGTTCACTGTATCAACCACATAACTCTCATCAAGACGTTCAGACATTTTCTCAAAAAAAAAATGTTTTGTCAAACGGAAGACACCTGTACATGCCCCTATCTTCCATGGAAGCTATCAGAGTAGAACAAGAAATCTAAAATCTCTCCCTTTGTCACCATCTCTTCAACAACACATTCATATGCCCCACCTTTTTGTTCCTACCTGCCAGCAAGCAGCACTGGAAGTAACTAAGAGATTACAATCCAATATGTTTTTTTAATTTGCTATCTAGCCCCCAGTAGGATCTCCTGAACATTAAAAAAAACACTAGAAACCTGAAATACAGAGAGAGAGTGCAGAAAAAGCTCAGCAAGACAGGATTTGTGAAAAGAGGAACTGTCAACATTTCAGGTCTTGGAAGGATTTCAGTTTATCCCGTCATTGGTGCAAAATGGGATTTCCTCAACTTTGAAAACTTCTGCAATGAAAAGTGATTATATTCCTTCTTTATTTGGTTTGCTGCACGTCAGGGACAGTAAATCATCCTTAGCCAGGCACTGACTGTTGACATGTTAAAGCTCTCGCTGTACAGCCGTCCACATCACATTGTGGCTTTCAACCATTGTGACAAACCAAGAGGGCGATTTCTGAGAGACAAGGATTCATGGCACACTCATGACTCTGCCAAGCAACCCACACAGATAAGACAGATGTACACATGACAAGAACACCATGCTGCCACTCAAAAGTGTGCCAGAGAAGATAAATAACTTGCAGAAACTCTGGTTGAGACCCAATCTGAAACATCACCTATCCATTTTCTCCAGAGATGCTGCCTGACCCACCGAGTTACTCCAGCGTTTTGTGTCTTTCTTTGGTATAAACCAGTATCTGACGTTCTTTTTTATTACATTGCTGAAACTCTGCTTCCACTACCCTAGAGGAGCAATGAAGGACTCAACAGAAAAGGGGTCAACATTCAAAGTAGAATGTATAACAATACAGAACAGGAACAGATCCTTCGGCACACAATGTGCTCAACATGATGCCTAAGCCAACTTCTTATCTGCCTGCACGTAATCCATATGCCCCCATTCTCTGAATATTCATGGATATATTCAAGAGTCTCTTAAATGCCATTATCGTATCCTCCTCTACCACCACCCCGGCATAATCTCTTAGGATCCAAGGTGAGATAGCTCAGTGGACAGAAAATTGCCTTCATGGAAGGGTGATGGTTGAAGGTTTGTTTTCAGACTTGAGGCCTGTGACTAGCAGTGTGCCTCGGGGATCAGTGCTGGGCTATTGCTGCTAGTCATCTATATCAATGATTCGGATGAGAATGTTAGCAAGTTTGAAGATGACACAAAGGTGGGTGCTATTGTAGATAGAGAAGATGGTTTTCAAAAATTGCAACAGGATCTTGATCGGTTGGGCAGATGGGCTGAGGAATAGTTGATGAAATATAATACAGAAATGTGAAATGTTGCATTGTGGGAAATCTAACATGGGAAGTACCTACACAGTGAATGGTAGGGATTTGGGGAGTGTTGTAGAGCAGAGGGATCTAGGAGTGCAGGTTTATTGTTCCTTGAAAGTGGCATCACAGGTAGATTAATGGTCAAAATGGCTTTCAGCACTTTGGCCTTCATCAGAGTATTGAGTGCAGTTGGGAGGTCATTTTGCAGTTATACAAGATGTTGGTGAGATCAGTATTGTGTTCAGTTTTGGTCACCACGTTATAGGAAAGATGTTGTCAAACTTAGAAGGGTGCAGAGAAGATTTACGAGGTATTGGCAGGACTCAAGGGCGTGAACTATAGGGAATAATTGAGCAGGCTGGGGCTTTATTCCTTGGAGTGCTGGAGGATGAGGGGTGGTCTTCTAGAGATGTACAAAATTAGGAGAGAAATAAGCACAATCTTTTGCCCAGAGTAGGGGAATTGAGAACCAGAGGACAGAGGTTTAAGGTAAGTGGGGAATGATTTAGTAGGAACCCGAGGGATATTTGTATATGGAACGAGTTGCCGGAGGAGGTAGTTGAGGCAGATACTATTGCAATGTTTAAGATGCATTTAAATAAGTACATGGATGAAATCCATGGTGTGGGGAAGTTGGGCCGAAGGACCTGTTTCCATGCTGTATGACTCTATTGCAGCGTCTCCGATGCATGTCTTTTAATCTTTGCCCCTCTCATCTTCAAGGTATGCCCTCTAGTATATGATATTTCCATCTTAGGAAAAAGATTCTGACTGTCTACTCTATCTACGCCTCTATTAATTTAAATACTTTTAGCAGGTCTCCCCTCAACCCCCTGGCATTCCAGAGAAATCAATCCAAGTCTATCCAACCTCTTCCTCTAGCTAATACTCCCAAATCCAGGCATCATTCTGGGAGACACAGAATGCTGGAGTAACTCAGCGGGACAGGCAGCATCTCTGGAGAGAAGGAATGGGTGACGTTTCGGGTCGAGACCCTTCTTCAGACTGATGTCAGGGGAGAGGGCGAGACATAAATAAGGAAGTGTAAAGTGTGAAAATATGACAAGGGGAATGGAGATCAAGGAAAATGTAGAATAGATCATTGGAAGAATGATGTTGGCTGGGAGAGCTGATTTTTTAAATCTCTGTTCAAAGCAAACAGATGTAGTCGGAGACAGTAAGACTGGTGGGAGAACTGGGAAGGGGGAGGGATGGAGAGAGAGGGAAAGCAAGGGTTACTTGAAGTTGGAGATGTCAATGTTCATACCGCTGGTTGTAAACTCCCCCAGCAAAATATGAGGCATTGTTCCTATATTCATATATTGTACTATTCTATGTCATCACAGAGCAGTATATGGGACATACATGATCAAAGTTTAATCATCCTAGATGTCATTCATCTTATGTCGCAATGAAAGCTGAACCACTGGCCATAGAATCATAGAATCATAGAAAATAGGTGCAGGATTAGGCCATTCGGCCCTTCGAGCCTGCACCGCCGCCATTCAATATGATCATGGCTGATCATCCAACTCAGTATCCTGTACCTGCCTTCTCTCCATACCCCCTGATCCCTTTAGCCACAAAGGCCACATCTAGCTCCTTCTTAAATATAGCCAATGAACTGGCCTCAACTACCTTCTGTGGCAGAGAATTCCACAGACTCAGCACTCTGTGTGAAAAAAGATCTTCTCATCTCGGTCCTAAAAGACTTCCCCCTTATCCTTAAACTGTGACCCCTTGTTCTGGAGTTCCCCAACATCGGGAACAATCTTCCTGCATCTAGCCTGTCCAACCCCTTAAGAATTTTGTAAGCCTCTATAAGATCCCCCCTCAATCTCCTAAATTCCAGTGAGTATAAGCCAAGTCTATCCAATCTTTCTTCATATGGAAGTCCTGCCATCCCAGGAATCAGTCTGGTGAACCTTCTCTGTACTCCTTCAATGGCAAGAATGTCTTTCCTCAGATTAGGAGACCAAAACTGTACGCAATACTCCAGGTGTGGCCTCACCAAGACCCTGTACAACTGCAGTAGAACCTCCCTGCTCTTGTACTCAAATCCTTTTGCTATGAATGCCAACATACCATTCGCTTTCTTCACAGCCTGCTGCACCTGCATGCCTACTTTCAATGACTGGTGTACCATGACACCCAGGTCTCGTTGCATCTTCCCTTTTCCCAAAATGGCCACCATTCAGATAATAATCTACCCTCCTGTTTTTGCCGCCAAAGTGGATAACCTCACATTTATCCACATTATACTGCATCTACCATGCATTTGCCCACTCACCCAACCTATCCAAGTCACCTTGCAGCCTCCTAGCATCCTCCTCACAGCTAACACTGCCCCCCAGCTTCATGTCATCCGCGAACTTGGAGATGTTGCATTTAATTCCCTCATCCAGATCATTAATATATATTGTAAATAGCCGGGGTCCCAGCACTGAGCCTTGCGGTACCCCACTAGGCTATCTGACTTTGCAATAAAATGAGGTCCTCAACTGCGCCAACTGGACATGAAGACACGAGAAATAGGAGCAGGAGTACGTACGCTCTCTGCTTTATCTACGTAACTGGAGTCACAAAAGGTGGCCAGTTCCTTTGAAGCAGCACCCCAAGCACAAAATGTATTCACATAAAAGGAGAAAGTATGAACACTGGAATGGAATATAAGGGTCAAATTGGCCTGTTTCCATGGAGCAAATACTTCTTGGATTACACTGAAAATTAGTTGTCTGTCACTTACCACAATCCACCAGCAATCTTTCAGAATCATTGGTGCTTCAATGAATGGAGCCATCAGTAATTTCCACTGTTGTTTCCTTCATAAGTCCAGGTTATTTATTTAAACATGAGAAACCCCATCCCTGACATCCATGGAACGTATCAGACCAGTTTTGTGTTGCCCTTCTCATTCTGTTGTCTCACCAAATCTTTAGCTACATTCTCTTCAGTTGTTGTTTTCACTATCTTGAGCACAAAGCTCTGTGTGGGCATTTAACAACAAGTTTAAAAATAATTACCTCCTCTAGCATTTCAAGTTCCTCTTCCAGCTGCTGTGTTTCCTCCCTCACGGCCATCAAGAATTCAGTAACAGATTGCCGAGGATGCATTCCTTTTTCAAACCGGTTGTACATACTCCTCCAAAACCTGCGCAAAACACAATCTCTAATTAGTATTTCCAAAAG
Organism: Raja brachyura; assembly: GCA_963514005.1. Next base: position 73,660,432 of record OY740781.1, on the reverse strand, counting down.
CCAGGAATTATTTGAGCCAAATTTTGGCAACGCCGAAAATCTGAAATAAAAACAAAAAACGCATGAAGCACTCTGGCAACATCTGTGGAAACAGAAAGAGTTGCATTCAAGTTCTGACAAAGGGTCTCTTCAAAAAGAGTTGAAACGTTAACAGTTCCTTTCTCTTCAAAATGCTGCCTTTCCTTGAGTGTTTCCTGAGGCTCTCGAAGGTGCTGGTCAGGCCGCATTTGGTGTACTGTGAGCAAATTTGGGCCCTGTATCTGAGGAAGGATGTGCTGGCTCTGGAGTGGGTGCAGAGGAGGTTTACAAGAATGATTTCAGGAATGGGTGGGTTAGCATATAATGAGCGTTTGACAGCACTGGTTGAGGGGGGGACCTCATTGAAACTTACAGAATAATGAAAGGCATAGAGTGCATGTGGAAAGGATGTTTCCACTAATGGGAGAGTCTAGGAACAGAGGTCATAGCCTCAGAATTAAAGGGTGCTTTTTTAGAAAGGAGGTGAGGAGGAACTTCTTTAGTCAGAGGGTAGTTAATCTGTGGAACTCATTGCCACAGAAGACTGTGGAGGCCAAGTCAGTGGATATTTTTAAGGCAAGGATAGACAAATTATTGATTAGAATGGGTGTCAAGGGTTAAGGGGAGAAGGCAGGAAAATGTGATTAGGAGGCAGAGGTCAGCCATGATTGAATGGTGGAGTAGACTCCAGAAATGTGTGGACGTGAACTTATTTCCAGTAATTTCTGTTTTTTTCAGCATTCTGAAGTTATATCTCACAGAAGCTTATCTGACTTGTAGAAAAGAAATAGAGTTGGAGCAATAACTTTGTAAAATGAAATAGTATGATTGCACTGAATCTTCCTCTTATTTCCTATTATTCATACTTCATGTCTGCCTTCTCCAACATTCAATAGTATCAGTTCAAAAATCCAAGAAAAGTCATGACCCTTATATCTAACTGATGAATCAAATATTGATTGATAAAGAAAGAAAATTAATGGTTAATTATAAGTCAATAATAAATGTAAAAATTGTTGTTCGGCATTAACAATACCAGGAATAACTTCTCAACAAGCACTTTCTATCTGGTCAATGAAAATATTCCTCATAAGAGAAATAGATTGGGTAGATGCACAGAGTCTCTTGTCCCGTGTAGATGAATCGAGGACCAGAGAACATAGGTTTAAGGTGAAGGGGAAAAGATTAAATAGGAATCTGAGGGGTAACTTTTTCAGACAAAGGGTGAGACTGGGACTATCCCAACGTTTAAGAAACAGTTAGACAGCCACATGGATAGTTCAGGGTTTGGAGGGATATGAACCAAACGCAGGCAGGTGGGACTAGCGTAGCTGGGACATGTTGGCAGGTGTGGGCAAGTTGGGCTGAAAGGCCTGTTTCTATACTGTATCTATGACTGTAATAATGGTTAAGTAAAACTCTAAACTAGCCAAAATCCTTTTTAATTTGTTCTCATATATCAATGACATGTTGTAATTTTGGGACTACTATAAATTCAAACAATGAATAATGTTCAGACAGTTGGGAAACAGTTAGTTTTGGGTGAGGCGTGAACAAAAATGGTCTCTAAAGATTTGCATTCTCCAACATCTTCATTGCCAATGATCAATAATGGTCATTCAGTAAATGGACTGCGAGGGTATTTTGGTATTTTAACCAGTACTCTATGCCTAATTACTCATTAGGGAAGATTTTATAAAAACAGCTTTGTGTTCAGGTAGTAAAACAATTGGAAATCTATTGAGTAAGAAGAGGCACACAAGTAGACAAATAAAATGTTTAGAACCCAAGGTACAGATTCTTAACCAGCAGTAATTGGGTAAAATTGGCAGTCACAGTCCAGAAGGTAAACAAGCAATCTTGGCAGTAAATCCACAATTCAGTGCTTTTTTAGGTGAATGTTCAAATTAGAAATTGATCACGAGACATCTTCTTCTCAGTGGTTGTAATAGATCTCATTACACCATACGAATACTTGCAAATGGTTTCTCCCTTTGTGTTGGCCAACATTTACTTTCCACCCCAGACTATTATAATGGGATTACACAAAAAGCTGGAGAAACTCAGCGGGTGCAGCAGCATCTAAGGAGCGAAGGAGATAGGCGGCGTTTCGGGTCGAGACCCTTCTTCGATGGGATTGTTCTTTGAACTGCCATTTCTGGGACTTTGTTGTGCACACAACAACAAGGGGTTGGATGTAGGAAGATTGTTCCCGATGTTGGGGAGGTCCAGAACAAGGGGTCACAATCTAAGGATAAGGGGGAATTCCTTTAGGACCGAGATGAGGAAAACATTTTTCACACAGAGAGTGGTGAGTCTCTGGAATTATCTGCCACAGAAGGTAGTTGAGGCCAGTTCATTGGCTATATTTAAGAGGGAGTTAGATGTGGCCCTTGTGGCTAAAGGGATCAGGGGGTATGGAGAGAAGGCAGGTACAGGATACTGAGTTGGAGGATCAGCCATGATCATATTGAATGGTGGTGCAGGCTCGAAGGGCTGAATGGCCTACTCCTGCACATATTTCCTATGTTTCTATGTTTCTATCTACACATCACCTGCTGCATTTTCATTCAAAATAGGCAATTGATTTTAAAAGATACAGCATGGAAACAGGCCATTCGGCCCTGCGAGTCCATGCCGACCATCACATTAGTTCTATGTTATTTCATATTTGCTTCATGAAGCTATTTACAGAGGCTAAATGACCTACAAACCCATTCGTCTTTGGGATGAAAAAGGAAATGTACCTGGAGGACACCGATTTGGTCATGGGAAGAATGTGAAAACTTCACACACTCTGCTGCCAAGGCCTGGATCAAGCATGGGTCTCTGGCACTGTGAGGCAGCAGCTCTACCAGCTGAACCAAGGTGCCACCCTCAAGTAGATGTAACTCAAAAGCAATTCATTAGCTCGTGTGTGTTTTGAGACAGTCCAAGGATATTAACAGCATGATATTGATACAAATGTTTTCCTTTTAATTTGTTCTCAAACATAGTGGTGTAAAACAATAATGAAATGCCAAAATAATGCACCAACCTGAAGTTAGATGGAGCTGTATGAGGCCTCAGGACTCCTTGAGTTTGACTATGATTTTGTCTATACAGGGGATTTTTATAATCTACACAATTTTTCCACAGATGAGCCCATAGTGAATGAGTTTTCTCCTTAATTCTGTCAAAAAACAAAACAATTACAACACAGTTAAGCCAACTTCCACCTGTCAGAGTGAATTGATAAAAAGATCCAGCAGAAAATACAAAGATTATTAAATATCTAACTAACAAAGATCTGCTGTATATATTGTAGTAAGGATGACATAAGTGATAGGAGTAGAATTAGGCCATTCAGCCCAAAAACTCTAATCCGCCAATCAATCATGGTTGATCTATCTCTCCCTCCTAACCCCCCCATTCTCCTGCCTTCACTCCATAACCTCTGACACCAATACTAATCAAGAATCTATCTATCTCTGCATTAAAAATATCCACTGACTTGGCCACCACAGGCAAATAATTCCACCCTCTGACTAAAGACATTTCTCCTCATCTCCTTCTTAAAAGAATATCCTTTAATTCTGAGGCAATGACCTCTATTCCTAGACATTCCCACTAGTGGAAACATACTCTCCACATCAAGTCTTTCATTATTCTGTATATTTCAATGAGGTTTCCCCCATCATTCTTCTAAACTCCAGCGATTACAGGCCCACTGCCGACAAACATGTGGCATCTTATCAAAGGCTTTCTGAAAATCTAAGTAAACACCATCTACTGACTCTCCTGTCCTACTATTTACTTCTTCAAAGAATCCCAACAAATCTGTCAAGCAAGACCTCCCCTTCACAAACCCATGCTGACTTTGGCCCATTTTATCATGTACTTCGATTCCGTAACCTCATCCTTTATAATGGATCCTTTATAAAATCTTACCAACCACTGAAGTCAGACTAACCGGCCTATAGTTCCCACTTTATTCCCCATTATTCTCCAGCAATCCAACTTCCACTCTGGCCAATTTCTTACTCTTTATATAACTGAAGAAACTCTTGCTATCCTCTTTTGTTTTATTGACCAGCTTACCTTCGTATATCATCTTTTCTCCTCGTATTGCCTTTTTAGTTAACTTCTGTTGATCTTTAAAAACTTTCCAATCCTCTGGCTTCCCACTACTTTTTGCTATGTTATATGCCTTTTCTTTTAGTTTTATACTGTCCTTGACTTCCCTTGTCAGCCCAGGTCACCTATTTCTTCCCCCTAGAATCCTTCTTCCTCTTTGGAATGAAAAAATCCTGCATCTTCTGGATTATTGCCATTGCTGTTCCACTGTCATTCGTGCTAGGGTCCCTTTCCAATCAACTTTGGTCGCCCCCTTTGCTCAGCTGCAATACCAACACATCCAATTTCACCTCTCCCTCTCAAACTGCAGATTAAAAGTTAAAAGTTATCATGTTGTGATAAATAGTGAATTTACTATATTAAATTTAGTCTTTTATTAATTATTATCATTTATTTTTTAAACTGGATTTATTATATCCTGTCTTTCTCAGGTTTATATTGAAGGTAGAAAATTTATCATAAACATGAATCCTCACGAACTGGTTAGACGGTTATGTGTAGAAAGGTACTGCAGATGCTGGTTTAAACCGAAGATAGACACAAAAAGCTGGAGTAACTCAGCAGGACAGGCAGCATCTCTGGAGAGAAGGAATGGGCGACGTTTCGGGTCGAGTCAATCTTCAAAAAGTCACCCATTCCTTCTCTCCAGTGATGCTGCCTGTCCCGCTGAGTTTTTGTGCCTACCTTTAGTTAAACAGTTACATGGATAGGTTTGAAGGGATATGGACCAAATGCGGGCAGGTGGGACTAATGTAGCTAGGACATGTTGGCGGGTGTAGGCAAGTTGGGCCGAAGGGCCTATTTCCACACTGTATCACTCAATAACTGGAAACGTATGCCACCGGAGGGAGCTAGAAATTCTGAGAAAAACCTTTCTGTAAATGGATTAATTATGCCAAATGATTCTCAAAGCAGACAAAGTTAACGCCAGATGAGAGAAGGATTAGTTGGAATTAACAATCGATATATTCCACAGAAAATATAAAGTACAAAACAAAATGTTGAAAACTATTTGTGACAAATAGTTCAAATTCTGTCGTCCTACTAAAACAAAATTAAAAGGCAGTGATAATTAGCTCATTTGTAAAGGTTGTAAAACTTGATATAAAAGTACCCAGTAACAAAGTTTCAATGTTTGCACAATTCGAAAAGAGTATCTAAATGTATTTGCAATTGCACTATTTAAGTCAGGCTTTACATTTGGCATGATATCAATTAACTAATCACAAATATATGAAGAGGACAAATTTTTACAAAGTGAATGAACACATTTTTTTTCTTTTCTCCATTAAAAGTTATTTTCTGAAGGTGAACGAGTACATCTATATTTCTCCCACTGAGATTTGAACTGTAATATTTATCTGCGTAGTATTATGGTGAAGATAGACACAAAAAACTGGAGCAACTCAGCGGGACAGGCAGCATCTCTGGAAAGAAGGAATAGGTGACGTTTTGGGTTGAGACCCTTCTTCAGACGTTATTGAATAAAAACTTTCTTCCGAAGACGAGCAGGACAGGTATTTAGGATGTTAAGCGTTTTATTCATTTTTCTTGGTCTGATAATGGGTCAATGACCTGAAACATTGTTTAACTCTCCACAGGTGCAGCCTGACCGATTGAGTATTTCCAACATTTACTGTTTTTATTTAAGACACCCAACATCTACTTGTTTATTTTTCATTGCTTTTCAATATTTAAAACATATCTTACCTCAGCTGTTTGCTCTCTTTATTATTGTTGCAAATAAAATTACCAAATTGGCAAGAGTAGACATGATGATGAATGTGCACCAGAAATCTTTCATTGAACTCAAAGGCACAAGGAAATTGTCCCATTAGCTGCCAGACACAGTCAAAAAACTGGTCAATTACTGGTGAAACCTCCCTAGGATCACCTTCCAAGTGGCTGCATCTGGAAACAGAAGGGCAAAATGGAGTTGTCAGACTCTTGTTGGAAGACAAATTATAAAAGAAAATACTCCATTCTGATAGTTTATACCTATATTCTCCAACAAGATTTACTGCATAGCCACACGTTGCTATGATAGTACACTTTTACCCACATGCAGTAATGCTAGTAAGAAATAAATGCCTTGCACACAACAAAACGATGCATGTAACACTATTTATTCATGGGAGAAACTTCTGCATGCAGCCAATGCAGTAATGGTTTAGATATAGAAGCATACTCTTTGAAAATACAAGTACAGTAAACCCTTGTTTTTACCGACCACTTTATTACGGATTTCGGTTATAGGGGACAGACCTACCGAACTTCATCGCCAGGCCGGTATGCCCATGTCTCCCCCCGCCATTTCCTCGGTATGCTTGCGACACCGCCCCCCGCCTGCATCTTCTGACACCACCCCCGACCCACACAGCTTTCTTCTGCCTCCACCACCCGTATTGCTGTATTGAGACCTTGGAGCTTTGTAGCTTAGGGTATGTAAGGCTTTGGTTCAATGTTTCAGCTGAAAGAAGGCACCTCTCAATGCAATTCTTGCTCAGCTTAAATTTTATTGTTGGGTCTCTACACATGAAATGCCTTACATTACACTCACATAGATGCAATTGGTAATAATGGACAACATAAACAATACAGACTTGAGCAAACTAGTACTATGAGCAAATTGGGGGCACATATTTGAGGAAGAACATGCTGGCTCTGGAGAGGGTCCAGAGGAGGTTTACAAGAATGATTCCAGGAATGAGTGGGCGTTTGACAGAGTTTAGAAGGTTGAAATTTACAGAATAATGAAAGGCACAGATTGAGTGGATGTGGAAAGGATGTTTCCACAGGTGGGAGAGTCTGGGACCATAGCCTCAGAATTAAAGGGTGCTCTTTTAGAAAGGTGGTGAGGAGGAACTTCTTTAGTCAGAGGGTAGTTAATCTGTGGAAATCATTGCCACAGAGGGCTGTGGAGACCAAGCCAGTGGATATTTTTGAGGCAGAGATGGATAAATTCTTGATTAGAACGGGTGTCAAGGGTTATGGGTAGAAGGCAGGAAAATGGGATTAGGAGGTAGAGATCACCATGAATGACTCGATGGGCCGAATGCTATAACTATAACTAGTGAACTTGGGTGTGTCACCTGATTGCAAATGGGGTGGAGGTTTGCTGCTCTCTGCAATATGAAAAATGTAATCTTCAATTGAACGTTATTCCAATCTATGAAAGTCCCAAGCTGACAAGCTGCTACTCAAGAGTCCAAAGTAAGAAATAGTGTTACCATGGTTTTGATTTGTACCGTGATCGTATTTAAATAAATTATTTTTGATACACAACCACAAAAAAAAGCAAAACAAAAAAAAGTCACCAGGCCTGGCCAAGCTGGCCACCCGTGAGTCACGGCGCCAGGCGGAAGAGGCTGGGCCTGAGCAAGCTGCCTGCCCCATTTCCGGGGTTATGTCCGTTAGAGAGGGACTACGCGCTGTCCACGGGCAATTTCCCTGGGGAATTTCCGGGACCGCTGGGCACTGCGAGGGTTGAATGCATCATTGACAAGGAATTGTAACATAGTTGCATAGTAGTTTATTTACTATATTTGTCTGACTTGTATTATGGTGGTGGGTTCTGTTTTGTTTTATTGTATTCTAAATATTATAGACAATAGATAATAGGTGCAGGAGTGGGCCATTCAGCCCTTTGAGCCAGCACCGCCATTTGAGCCAGCACCGCCATTGTGACCATGGCTGATCGTCCCCAATCAGTACCCTGTTCCTGCCTTCTCCCCATATCCCCTGACCCCGCTATCTTTAAGAGCCATATCTAGCTCTCTCTTGAAAGTATCCAGGGAACCGGCCTCCACCGCAGAGAATTCCACAGACTCACAACTCTCTGTGAGAAAAGGTGTTTCCTCGTCTCCCTTCTAAATGGTTTACCCCTTATTCTTAAACTGTGGCCCCTGGTTCTGAACTCCCCGAACATCGGGAACATGTTTCCTGCCTTTAGCGTGTCCAAACCTTTAATAGTCTTATATGCTTCAATAAGATCCCATCTCATCCTTCTAAATTCCATAGTATACAAGCCCAGCTGCTCCATTCTCTCAGCCTATGACTGTCCCGCCATCCTGGGAATTAACCTTGTAAACCTACGCTGCACTCCCTCAATAGCAAGAATGTCCTTCCTCAAATTAGGGGACCAAAACTGCACACAATACTCCAGGTGTGGCCTCACTAGGGCCCTGTACAACTGCAAAGTGACCTCTTTGCTCCTATACTTAACTCCTCTTGTTATAAAGGCCAACATGCCATTCACTTTCTTCACTGCCTGTTGTACCTGTATGCTTACTTTCAATGACTGATGAACAAGAGCCCGTTGTACTTCCCCTTTTCCCAATTTGACACCATTTAGATAGTAATCTGCCTTCCTGTTTTTGCTACCAAAGTGGATAACCTCACATTTATCCACATTAAACTGCCTCTGCCATGCATCCCCCGACTCACCCAACCTGTCCAAGTCACCCTGCATTCTCATAGCATCCCCCTCACAGTTCACACTGCCACCTAGCTTTGTGTCATCTGCAAATTTGCTAATGTTACTTTGAATCCCTTCTTCTTAATCATTGATGTATATTGTAAATAAATTATTTTTAATGATTGAATACATTTTTTGATTAAAAAAAGAAGAAAAAAAAGAAAAACAAGCAGCTGGTTACCAAGTTCACGGAACTGGGTCTCTGTGCATCCCTCTGCAATTGGATCCTCGACTTCCTCATCCACGGACCAGGCTCTTTGAATTGGCAGAAATACTTCTTCCTCATTAAGTGGTGAGTCTCTGGAATTCTCTGCCACAGAAGGTAGTTGAGGCCAGTTCATTGGCTATATTTAAGAGGGCGTTAGATGTGGCACTTGTGGCTAAAGGGATCAGGGGGTATGGAGAGAAGGCAGGTACGGGATACTGAGTTGGATGATCAGCCATGATCACATTGAATGGCGGTGCAGGCTCGAAGGGCCGAATGGCCTACTCCTGCACCTATTTTCTATGTTTCTATGTTTCTATTAACAGTCAGTACGGGAGCACCTCACGGCTGTGAGCTCAGCCCCCAGCTTTACTCACTGTATACTCATGACTGTGTAGCCAGACATAGCACAAACTCCATCTTCAAGTTCACCGACGACACCACCGTTGTTGGACGAATTACAGATGGTGATGAGTCAGAGTATAGAAGTGAGATTGAGCGATTGACCAAATGGTGCCAGAACAACAACCTGGCTCACATTATCAGTGAAACCAATGAACTGATTGTGGACTTTGGAAGAGGAAGGCTGAGGACCCACAATCATGTTTATATCAACGGGACGATGGTGGAGAGAGTAAAAAAAATCAAATTCCTGGGCGTGCATATTTCCGAAGATCTATCCTAGACCCAGCACACTGATGCAATTATAAATAAAGCACATCAAAGCCTGTACTTCCTGAGAAGATTACGGAGATTCGGTATGTCAGGGAGAATTCTCTTGAACTTTTACAGGTAAACAGTAGAGAGTATATTGACTGGTTGCATCATGGCCTTGTTCGGCAACTTGAACTCCCAGGATCGGAAAAGACTGCGAAAAGTTGTGAACACTGCCCAGTCCATCACTGGCTCTGACCTCTCCACCATCGAATGAATGTATCGGAGTCGCTGCCTCAAAAAGGCAGCCAGTATCATCAGAGACCCACACCATCCTGGCCACACACTCATTTCACCCCTGCCATCGGGAAGAAGGTACAGGAGCCTGAAAATTGTAACATCCTGGTACAGAAACAGCTACTTCCCTACAGCCATCAAGCTATTAAACACGACAACCTCAAATAAGCTCTGAACTACATAGCGTATTATTGTTATTATTATTACTAGACTAAGTGGGACCCGTTGGGTCCTTGTCATACAGCAGGCCTGGTCTCCCAACACAACCCGTTCCCCAACGCAATATTCTACCACTCACCCGTTCCCCCAAACCAACCTACCCCCATGCAATATTCCACCACTCACGCCTATCCCCCTCCCATCAAATCCACCCCTCCCTGTCCTCCTTTCCCTTCTACCTCCTCCACTCCACTGCCACTCTACCCCACTCCCTCCCTTTCTTTCCCCCCTCCCTCCCTCTCTCCCCGCTCCCTCTCTCACCTCTCCCCCCCTCCCTCCCTCCCTCATCTTCCCTCATCCCTTTCCCTCCCCCTTCCTCCCTCATCCCTCTCTCCACCCTCCCTCCGTCTTCTCTTCCCCCCCACCCTGTGCTGTGGGCCGGGCTGCGGCGCTCTCTCTCTCCGTGTAATGCTGCGGTGAATTAAGGCCGCTCCCAGTGTCCGCGTCCCGTGGGCAGGAGACGTTGAGGCGCTGCCCGTCCCGGGACCCACGGTGTTCCTTGCCAGCAGGTAGACAGCGGGGCTCCGCACTGCCCCCCCCCCCCCCCCCCCCCATCACCCTCTACCACCCCATATCCCTCCTCCTCATTTCCCTCATCCTCCTCCCCTCACTCCCATTCCCTGCCCCTGGACCTACCTAGGTCGTAGTGCAGTGTCAGGGCCTGGAACTCGGCCTGTTCTCGTACTCAGCCCGGCCCTGGCTGTAGGCGGCCGAAGAACTCGCGGATCTGGCCCTCGACGGAGCCGGGCTTGCTGTGCCGGGGGCGGGGTGAGGGTGGTGGGTGGCCGAGCCAGAGCTGCCCGCAGAGCAGGAAGCGGAGGCAGTGCTGCAGGATGGCGGCGGCCGGGCGGCCCCCAAGACATGGCACACCTTGACCCTGGCACCAGGCTGGGGTCACCCACGACTCCAGCCCTCAACTCGGCAGCCACCTGGGATCCAGTCCAAACCCCGAAAGCGGACGCGGCCAATCAGTCCCGACGACGCCGCTTCTTGACTGACAGGAAAGGAGACCAATCTGCGTGGCGGTGACTGATAGCAATCTGCGCATGCGCGTTTTTTACGATTTCTAAACCTTAATAACTTTTACAATATACCATCGATCGGAACAAAACTTGTTGCACTCGCAACACAGGCAAACAGTGAGTAAACAGGCGAAAAATTGGAGCTCTATCAGATACCGTTTTTGCGCAAATAGAAAAACCGCGCAAACTGGAACAGTCAAGTCAAGTCACTTTTATTTATATAGCGCATTTAAAAAACAACTCTCTTTGGCCAAAGTGCTTTACATTGGTGGAGGTACTAATGTTATACAATATTGGTTCATAGATTAAGTACATACGCAAATACATACATATAGCCCTCACTCAGAGGACGTCAAGAAAGGCTTGAGAGTAAAGATGAGTTTTAAGTCTCGACTTAAAGAAGTCGATGGAGGGGGCAGTTCTGATGGGAAGAGGGATGCTTTTCCACAGTCTAGGAGCTGCAACCGCAAAGACGCAGTCGCCACTGAGCTGGGAAGAGCACTGTATCAGAGTTTTAGTTATGTAAGATATTGCACTGCTATTGTTTGATTTTTGAGTATGTGAGTATTTGTGTGTGTGTATATCTTCTATATTACTAAAAGTAAGATCTTGACCACTTCCTGTTTGCTGTTTCATGATTTTTGAAAAAACGCTGCCACTTACGGCTGTGATTTTTGGCCATCTTACTCAGAGTCCCCCTCCATTGCACAGGACAAGAGGATTTTCCCCATCGATTAAAAATAAAAGAGTTATTAATGTTTAAAAAATGTTGAAATTCTCTCTGCTGCCCCTGCTGGTGGGAGGAGGGTGGGACTATAAAACTCGGAAGTGTTGTCCCTCACAGTCTCAGCAAGATGAAGGAAGTAGAGGATCACGTCGATCTGAGCTGTGAATAACACTGCACACATGTCTACTCAACTGTGAGTGCCCTTAATGTGGTTTGAAAATGAAAATGGGGTTGCTTTGAAATGCTGCACTGCAAATGGTTGTTGGTGGTGGTAACTTGACAACTTCCTGTTTGCACTGTATATTAATTTTAGATAAACGCTACCACCTACGGCTGTGATTTTTGGCCATCTTATTCAGTCCACCTCCGCTCATCAGGTGCAGAGGATTCTTCCCATCAATGAAAAATAAAAGTGTTATTAGTGCTTAAAAACATATTGAGAATCTCTCTCCTCTCAATCATGCCATGAAGGCCACGCCCCTTCTGGGGTGCGGGGTGGGGGGTAGGGATTATAAAACCCTGAAGTGTGGGTGTGGTTCAGTCTCTGCAAGATGGGGGAGGGAGAGGTCATGACTCTGTCTGAGCTGTGAATCAACTGAACACACTGAATGTCTACTGAACTGTGAGTGTGGTGTTTATGTGGTGTTTTGTGTGGTTTTATGGTGGTTTCACCCTGCTTGAAATGGCTAGAAACTGCACTTGAGTTTGGTGGCCCTGCACCCTGCTTGAAGTGGTAGGAAACTGCACTTGAGTTTGGTGGCCCTGCACCCTGCTTGAAGTGGTAGGAAACTGCACTTGAGTTTGGCGGCCCTGCACCCTGCTTGAAGTGTATGAAACTGCACTTGAATTCGGTGGCCTTGCACCCTGCTTGAAGTGTATGAAACTGCACTTGAATTCGGTGGCCTTGCACCCTGCTTGAAGTGGTCGGAAACTGCACTTGAATTTGGCGGCCTTGCACCCTGCTTGAAGTGGTATGAAACTGCAATTGAATTTGGTGGCCTTGCACCCTGCTCGGAATGGAATTTCAAGGAATAGCCATGAGTCAACTGCTCGCCCACCAGCCATGAATGAGCTGCCAGCACATCAGGCTTGAGTGACTGAGCTGTCACCCCAAGAATCTATCTGGCCCACAATATCCATACTAGCCCTCTGGAAACCAGTCCCTTCAGCCCACAATACCCATACTAGTGCTCCAGAAAGCCCCCCCCCCCCCCCCCCCACCACTAGCCACCAATATTGGAATTGGTGGAGAGGTGGAATATTGCGTTGGGGGACCAGCCCTCCCGTGTAAACATGGGTCCAGCATCTATCAGAGGCAATTGATAACATTCTCAGAAATAAGTCAGCCAGGTTTTGGAAATAAAGGATACACTGACCAGATAAATAAAATAATAATGCTTATTTTAGCTATGGCAATCCCACATAAACATATAGACCTTGCAAAGGCTTTTGACAATACTCACAGAACCTGCTTCTAAACTAACAACATGTGAGGGGACATCAGAGGGACAGTCTTTGCATCCCTCGATGATCTTAATTTTGTGGATGAACTTACACCCCAATAGCGAACACAAATGCAATTCCACCAGATACATCCAGCGAGCAAGACTCACCATTGCCAATGCAGATAGAGGATCTCATTCTCACTAACGTGAAATCTATTTTATTAATTGGGCAGCATCGTCAGTCAGGTGATTTGATTACATAGGGTATCGAGAATAGAAATAACAAAACCAGGATCACCTGGCTCAGAGCCTGCTTACGCCAACATATGCCTTGCACCATTTCAACATCTCAGTCAATACGTTGTATTTCATTTACCCTTTTTTTCCTTATCCAGTTTCCCTTTCTGCAATGTATTACTATGCTAACCTGTGGTCTGTTTTTGAATTTACACACATATACTCAAACACTATGATGAATCTTGGTGTAGGAAAGAACTGCAGATGCTGGTTTAAATCGAAACTTGCCACAAAATGCTGGAGTAACTCAGCGAGACAGGCAGCGTCTCTGGAGAGAAAGAATGGGTAACGTTTTGGGTCGGGCCTGAAGAAGGGTCGCGGCCCTAAACGTCACCAATTCCCTCTCTTCAGAGATGCTGCCTGTCCCGCTGAGTTACTCCAGCATTTTGTGTCTATCTTTGATGAATCTCGGTATTGGTTTATTCAATTTCCACACCCCCAGCCCAAATTTTAGATTTTTATTGTAATTGAATAAGAGGACAGAATAAATGGGATTCTATATTAACCAAACTTGTTGAAATGGTGCAAGGCTTATGAAGGGGGCGATCAGGCTGTGTGTCTGACTGGTTTCTGCTGTAAATCATATAATTCAATGATATTTTGTATAATTATAGCGAAAAGCACTTAGGACAACCTAACATAATTACATGGTGGACAGAAATGCTGGAGAATCTCAGCGGGTGCAGCAGCATCTATGGAGCGAAGGAAATAGGCAACATTTCGGGCCATAACACTTCTTCAGACCTTCATAATTACATGTTCATTTAAATATCAATGGATTTTTTAAACTATTGCATTTCTTCTAAACCCTGGATATACAGTAATGCATCATGAAAATTAAGAATTGCAGGTGCTGAAAATCTGATATAATTTGCAAATAATTGATTTACTAACTATAAAATCATTCTTTGAGGTACTGAAGTTGTGCTTTAGAATATGAAGTATTAATCAAGCATTGAACCTTCTAGTGTTCCCTTTTCCTGGTAAAAGTAAAATTGTAAATTGTTTATGATGCAATAGTCCAAGGTCAGTCAAAGCTAGATTCAAAGATAAACATGGTATGCACTGTTTGTTCAGGTAACAAGGTCAACCTGAAGAGCGAACATAGAGCAGTTAACTAATAATATAAATCTAGAAAACTAATGGAAACGGTACCAAAATTTTCCAGTTCTAAATGGGAAAGACATTAAGGTTCTAAATTTAAAAAAATAATAATTTCAACAAACCAGTGTGCGTACTGGCCTGATGTAGGGACATGATATATGGATGTCAGGAACCACCCAACCGTTGGTTAAATGTATCAGTCATTGTCATTGTCACTTTAGTCATTGTCAGCATTAGTTTACTATTAATGTTACTCGGGACATGCTTAATGCAGTCGGTTAATAAGAAACATTGGTAGATCATATTTTTTAACATGTCTTGCGAAATATTTAGCGGGATTTTAAAACAACTAACATCCATATGGAACAAAATATTTAACTTCAGTCTGTAATCAACAAAGTGTTTTCACTATTGCATCACAACATTTAAATGTGTATTTTTATATCTTCGTCTTTTAGCGATTTTTATTTTTATTTTATTTACCAGAAAATACACATTGAATATTTATTTTCTGCTGTTTAAATTGTCTAAGCTTTTTCTAAGCACTAGACAACTTTTCTGAGCAGTCATCCCAAGGAAGGAAATGAAAATATGACAGGTACATTTTCATTTAATGTGTTCTTAAAATGTTCAAAAATGATCCCTACTTTATTCAGTAATAGGTCATTTGCCCCGACTAAAACTGAATCTCCTACTTTGTCTGTTACTACACTCATTAGGTATTTAATTGTTTTGTTCAGTATGGTCACGTTCAGAAGCTTTGATTAAATGTTCAATTGAACAATTACGTTCGACTACAGTGTAATTGCTTCACTTCAATATCTGCATCCTATTATTGGCACACTATGATGGCATAGATTGCCAGTTGTAGAGTCATGTTCATTCATTTCAGTAGCAAGGTGCCAACTGGCTTTGTTCTATTAAAGTGATCCACTCATTTCAGTCTACTCAGTTCCTATGCCGCACTGGCAGCCACAACAAAGACTTGGCTGTTCAGTTAATATTCTATTCAATCATACCCCACAGGACATTGATGGTGGGAGGCAAGCTGACAGTGCCGGGAGGATAATCAGGTCTTTTGTCTTTGAAAATGGTCATTGAATGATACCTCAGAGGCACAAATGTTACATGTCACTTGCTAAACTTGCAGCAATGTTACTCTGCTAATTGGAGAAGACCCTCAATGGAAAGACACTGAAGGGTTAGAGGAACAAAATGCTTCAAGGTCCGAAGTAAGTAATTCCGTGGAAGTGGAAGAAAATCTTGATTGAGTCATGGAACAGGCTGGTCTTTTCAGTCAATGCTTTACAAACCTCAAAAAGGATCATTCAGTCGAAGCTTGTGATGAAATTCTTCATGCGAGGACCGCATAAAAGCTCATGAAATGGTTGGCATGTATTCTCAGATGTTTTACAATTGCCTTGGCAATGGACGACTGAGTATCGCAATAACTGCATGTGCTCTTCCTGGGAAAAACAAACTCAAGATACTCCATGGGGAATGGATCTGGGATCTCTGTTATTTACAATATTTATGAATGGCATTGAACTGATGCTCTTAAAAATATCTCATTTTCCCTGGAGACAAAAAACATGGAAGGCAGATAATGAGTGAACAGGATATTGCCCAGTTTCAAACTTGAACAAATAGTAGGAGGATTCCTATATGAATAAATTTAGGAATAGGTAACAGTAAATATGTTTCCATGTTGAATTATTCTGTCAGAAGTTATGAGCAGAGAAAAAAGATACAAGAGAAAATCCATCCCATCACAGTTCTTCAATAATGAGTGTGGGGTGCAATTAACAGGAACCATGAAGATATCATCAGACCACTTTTGTCCATACAGGAAAATACTCACCCAATTTTGCACGAGCAACTGTTTACCAGTCCAATTCATATTTCATCCAGAAACACACATTTTTAAATCCAGCTTCTATTGGATTTTTCAAAAATATATTAATATTTCCTTTTATAATAAATAGAATATAAATATATGTGATGTACAATGACAGGCGTGTAATTCTCACCTGTGGTTAAATTTGTGTCCAAAGGAAACCCAGTCTTTTTCAATCAAAACCTACAAAAACAAATGTTAAACTATTGCAGAATTTGTATTTGTATAATCTTTGTTAATCATTCTGAACCTCATACAAAACCTTCCATTATCGCACAATCGCACTAAGCACACCAATACCTCCACTTCCTTAGAAGGATTAGGAAGATCGGCATGTCCCTACAACCCTCACCAACTTCGACAATGCTCCGTAGAAAGCATGTTATCGGGATGCCTCACAGCACAGTATGGGAACAGCTCCACCCGAGACCGCATGAAATTGCAAAGAGTTGTGGATGTAGTCCAGACCATCATGCAAACCAACATCCCTTTCATCGACTATAACATTCTTAAGGGGTTGGACAAGCTAGATGCTGGAAGATTGTTCCCGATGTTGGGGGAGTCCAGAACAAGGGGTCACAGTCTAAGGATAAGGGGGAATTCCTTTAGGACCGAGATGAGGAAAACATTCTTTACACAGAGAGTGGTGAGTCTCTGGAATTCTCTGCCACAGAAGGTAGTTGAGGCCAGTTCATTGGCTATATTTAAGAGGGCGTTAGATGTGGCACTTGTGGCTAAGGGGATCAGGGGGTATGGAGAGAAGGCAGGTACGGGATACTGAGTTGGATGATCAGCAATGATCACATTGAATGGCGGTGCAGGCTCGAAGGGCCGAATGGCCTACTCCTGCACCTATTTTTCTATGTTTCTATGTTCCTATGACTCCATCTACACTTCACGTTGTCTTGGCAAGGCCACCAGCATGATCAAGGGCCAGTCCCACCCCGGTTATTCCCTCTTCTCCCCTCTCCCATCAGGCAAGAGGTGCTCAGCTAATTCCAACCAGGCAACTGAATCGTCCTCACACCAAATAGGGTGCGGTCCTGAGTTGCCATCTACGCCATTTGAGTCTCTCAAACTATCTTTAATCTGACTTTACTGGACTTTACCTGGCACTAAATGTTATACCCTTTATCCTGTATCTGTATACTGTGGACGGCTTGGTGGTAATCATGCATGGTATTTTCACTGACTATATAGCAGGCAACAAAAAGTTTTTCACTGTACCTCAGTACACGTGGCAATAATAAACTAAACTAAATTATCAAATAGTGCTATGAGATCTCTCTCGCCAACGTAAGACTTTAGTCCATCAAACTAGAACATTTCACTTTGGGACCAATTTGATGGATTACAGTGCATCATGAGAAAGAAAGCATCTCCAACAACAAAATACCTCGCTTTATACTGCACTGGTGTATGTGACAATAAATGTCCTTTGTCCTTTGTCCTTGTCCTTTGTCATTCTGGATAACCAAGCTAGCAATCCCTGTTGTGGAGCCTGACTCTACAACCATCTCATAACTGGATGATAGAATTGTTACAGATCCAAAGACAATACTCAAGAGTAGAATGGATGGGTAAGCAGACACTTTTGTTCCCAAGAAGTGCATCCTTTTGTGTTCATTGACTTACATCTTCTTGCAAGTTCCATTAATATTGTTGTGATGATCCTTGGTTTAAGGCGGGGAGAAGAAAGGGAAAAAGGAGGAGGAGGAGCCCGAGGGCTGAGGGAGAGGTAGGAAGGGGAGGAGACAGCAAG
This sequence comes from Raja brachyura, assembly GCA_963514005.1. The sequence continues at coordinate 73,642,192 of OY740781.1, read as the reverse complement.
GGTTAACAGAATTGTGAGAGGAGGTTGTGAAACTGTCTCCGGAGGGAGGAGGAGAACATCTTCAAAGTCGGCACGCCTTGAGGACATTTTGCATTGGAGTAGATAAAGTGTTTAAGAAGGAACTGCAGATGCTGGAAAATCGAAGGTACACAAAAATACTGGAGAAACTCAGCGGGTGCAGCAGCATCTAGAGTAACCACTGGTACAGGCGTACCCAAGAATGGCGGGGCAGGTGATGTTCCTCCATTGGTTTTTGTACAAAACGGACATAGGATGCATTGGGCTGAGCGAGGATAGGGACGGGTTGATGCATTTACTCCCAACAATGGACTTCTGCATGATTAAGTCACACATAATTGTGTGTTTGTAAAAGTTTATCACGTTGTTCCAAACTTCAACTGCCACACAAAGTTATTGCTCCCATTGAATTATCCAACCTTTTAAGAAAGGCGGGAGGGAGAAAAGAGGAAAATATAGACCAGTTAGCCTAACATCGGTGGTGGGGAAGATGCTGGAGTCAATTATAAAAGATGAAATTGCTGCACATTTGGATAGCAGTAACAGGATCGGTCCGAGTCAGCATGGATTTATGAAGGGGAAATCATGCTTGACTAATCTTCTGGAATTTTTTGAGGATGTGACTAGGAAAATGGACAAGGGAGAGCCAGTGGATGTAGTGTACCTGGACTTTCAGAAAGCATTTGATAAGGTCCCACATAGGAGATTAGTGGGCAAAAGTAGGGCACATGATATTGGGGTTAGAAAATTTGTTGGCAGACAGGAAAGAAAGAGGAGGGATTAAAGGGTCCCTTTCAGAATGGCAGGCAGTGACTAGTGGGGTACCACAAGGCTCAGTGCTGGGACCGCAGCTAGTTACAATATACATCAATGATTTAGATGAAGGGATTCAAAGTAACATTAGCAAATTTGCAGATGACACAAAGCTGGGAGGCAGTGTGAACTGTGAGGAGGAAGCTATGAGAATGCAGGGTGACTTGGAAAGGTTGGGTGAGTGGGTGGATGCAGTTTAATGTGGATAAATGTGAGGTTATCTACTTTGGTAGCAAAAGCAGGAAGGCAGATTATTATCTAAATGGTGTCAAGTTGGGAAAAAGGGATCTGGGAGTCCTTGGTCATCAGCCAATGAAAGTAAGCATACAGGTGCAGCAGGCAGTGAAGAAAGCGAATGGCATGTTGGCCTTCATAACAAGAGGAGTTGAGTATAGGAGCAAAGAAGTCCTTCTGCAGTTGTACAGTGCCCTAGTGAGACCACGCCTAGAGTATTGTGTGCAGTTTTGGTCACCAAATTTGAGGAAGGACATTCTTGCTATTGAGGGAGTACAGCGTAGGTTGACAAGGTTAATTCCTGGGATGGCGGGATTGTCATATGCTGAAAGAATGGACCGGCTGGGCTTGTATACTGTGGAATTTAGAAGGATGAGAGGGATTCTTATTGAAACATATAAGATTATTAAGGGTTCGGACATGCTAGAGGCAGGAAACGTGTTCCGGATGTTTAGGGGAGTCCAGAACCAGGAGCCACAGTTTAAGAATAAGGGGCAAGCCATTTAGAAAGGAGATGAGGAAACACGTTTTCTCACAGAGAGTTGTGAGTCTGTGGAATTCTCTGCCTCAGAGGGTGGTGGAGGCTGGTTCTCTGGATACTTTCAAGAGGGAGCTTTATAGGGCTCTTAAAGATGGCAGAGTTTGGAGATATGGGAAGAAGGCAGGAACGGGGTACGGATTGTGGATGATCAGCCATGATCACATTGAATGGCGGTGCTGGTTCGTAGGGCCGAATGGCCTACTCCTACACCTATTGTCTATTGTCATCCCATAAATGTTGAATGAGGATTATGTATGCTTCCCAAACACCAAGAGGATGAATCCATTGCATTTGTGACAGGGTTATTTTGTTTATCTCAAACTAATAGTAAGGATACCAGTGGTGATCTCAGTACGCAAGTGCTTGGAACAGAAACAAGAAATAAAATCATGCCAAACGTCCTATTGCTGACAGTTCCTGAGAAACATTTATTGCAAAATGAATGTGTGGGGAATGAACTTTGAATCAATTTTACATAACCAGCAGCAAAATCTACTGCCAATTTTCACACGTTAAGGATGGTCATTTAACCAAAACACCAGAAGCCTGTTAGTGACGGTAGAATCACACTATCACAAAACTTAATACAATTGATTTTTAGTATAAACAGAGGACGCTATATCCTCCGTACTCCATCTGAGCCTGGAACATTTAGAGGAGAAAAACACCTATGTGCGAATGCTGTTCGTGGATTTCAGTTCAGCATTCAACACCATTATCCCCCAGCACCTGATAAGCAAACTGGTTCCATTGGGCCTCGGCACCCCCATGTGTAACTGGCTACTGGACTTCCTCACTGACAGACCCCAGTCTGTGAGGGTTGGAAATAACACCTCCAACACCATCTCTCTGAGCACGGGCTCCCCTCAGGGCTGTGTCCTGAGTCCACTGCTGTTCACCCTGATGACTCACGATTGTTGTGCCAGGTTTAGTACAAACCACATCATGAAGTACGCAGATGACACAACAGTGGTGGGCCTCATCAGGGACGACAATGAGCTGGCTTACAGGGAGGAGGTGAAACAACTGGTGGACTGGTGCAATACGAACAACCTGATCATGAATGTCAAAAAAACAAAGGAGGTTATCGTCGACTTCAGGAAAACCTGGCACAGTCCCATACCACTTCACATCAATGACAGCGATGTGGAGGTGGTCAGTAGCACAAAGTTCCTGGGGGTGCAGATCACTAACAGTCTGACCTGGTCGAATAACATCTCATCAACAGTTAAGAGAGCGCAGCAGCGGTTGCACTTTCTGCGCCGGATGAGAAGAGCTCACCTCCCCCATCCTATCCTCACTACTTTCTACAGGGGCACCATAGAGAGTATTTTGACCAGCTGTATCTCTGTCTGGTTTGGGGACTGTAGAGCATCCGACTGGAAGTCTGTGCAGAGAGTGATGAGGACAGCGGAAAAAATCATCGGGACCTCTCTCCCCTCAATCGGGGATATTGCGACCAAACATTGCGTGTCTAAGGCCAGCAGTATTATAAAAGACCGCACACATCTCCATCACGGACTGTTCACTCTGCTGTCCTCGGGCAAAAGATATTGCAGCATAAGGAGCAGAACATCAAGGTTCTGCAACAACTTCTTCCCACAAGCCATCAGACTCCTGAATGCCATGTAATGGGCTGCCACCATTGTCTATTTATCCTTTTATCCTTTTTATCCATTTTATCCATGTCTATCCTTCTGTTAATTTATCGTGTTGCACAGGGAGCCAAATGCAATGTAATTTCGTTTGGAACTGCATATATTCATGTATTTCTAAATGACAATAAAGTTTGTTTGACTTTGACATTTTGAAAATATTAACAAAAACGTCCACATGCCAAATTGCCTCTATATACTCACCCTGTCTGTGCTATCTTTCTCATTTTTTAATACTATATTCTTACCATGAATCCTTTTAAGGTTCGGTAATGTGGATCAAGAAGCAGGCTAGCTATGGAGCAAACCTGGGCAGTTCTGTCCCAACCATCTGAGCAGTGAACCAGTACACTGGCGGCCTCCTCAGCAACAGCCTGAAACAACAAGTATAAGAAGGAAAGTAGATGAGCTTGAGGCTCGTTAGAGGTTGGTATATATGACATTGTGCGGATTACTGAGACGTGGCTGCAGGAGGATCGGGCCTGGGAACTTAATATTCAGGGTTATACATCCTATAGAAAGGACAGGCAGGTGGGCAGAGGAGGGGGGGTAGCTCTGCTGGTGAGGGATGGAATTCAGTCCCTTGCGAAGGAAGACATAGGGACTGACGAGGTCGAGGAATGAGGAATTAAGTTGAGGAATTGTAAAGGCAAGAAAACACTAATTGGTGTTATCTACAGACCCCCAAATAGTAGCCGGGATGTAGGGTGTAAGTTGCAGCTGAAGTTAAAACTGGCATGTAACAAATGTAATGCCACTGTGGTGATGGGGGGTTTCATTATGCAGGTGGACTGGGAAAATCGGGTTGGTTCAGGACCCTAAGAAAGAGAGTTTGTAGAGTCCCTCCGAGATGGATTCTTAGAGCAGCTTGTAATGGAGCCGACCAGAGAAAAGGCAATTCTGGATTTAGTGCTGTCTAATGAACCAGATTTGATAAGAGAACTCGAGGTAAGGAAAACGTTTGGAGGTTGTGATCATAATACGATTAGTTTTAATTTGCAATTTGAGAAGGAGAAGGTTAAATCGGAAGTGTCAGTGATGCAGTTGAACAAAGGCATGAGAGAGGAGCTGGCCAAGGTAGACTGGAAAGGGATCCTAGCAGGAATGACAGTGGAACAGCAATGGCAGGAATTTCTGGGCATAATCCGGAAGACGCAGGATCATTTCATTCCAAAAAGAAAGAAAGATTCTAAGGGGAGTAGGAGGCAACCGTGGCTGACAAGAGAAGTTAAGGATAGAATAAAACTAAAAGAAAAGATGTATAACACAGCAAAGAGTAGCCGGAAGCCAGAGGATTGGGAAACGTTCATAGGACAACAGAAGGAAACAAAACGGGCAATACGGGCTGAAAAGATGAAGTACGAGGGGAAGCTGGCCAGGAATATAAAGGACAGTAAAAGCTTCTTTAGATATGTTAAATGAAAAAGAGTAGCAAAGTCAAATGTTGATCCCTTGCAGGCAGACACGGGTGAAATTACTAAGGGTAACAAGGAAATGGCAGAAGAGTTGAACAGGTACTTCGGATCTGTCTTCACTAAGGAAGACACAAACAATCTCCCAGATGTACTGGAGGACAGAGGATCTAAGGGGGGTCGAGGAACTGAAATAATTTTTCATTAGGCGTGAAATAGTATTGGATAGGCTAATGGGACTGAAGGATGATAAATCCCCTGGGCCTGATGGTCTGCATCCCAGGGTCGTCATGGAGGTGGCTCTAGAAATAATGGACGCATTGATGATCATTTTCCAATGTTCAATAGATTCAGGATCAGTTCCTGTGGATTGGAGAATAGCTAATGTTACCCCCCTTTCCAAGAAAGGAGCGAGAGAGAAAACAGGGAATTACAGACCAGTTAGTCTGACTTCGGTGGTGGGAACGATGCTGGAGTCAATTATTAAAGAGGTAATAATGGGGCATTTGGATAGCAGTAAAAGCAGTAAAAGGATTAGTCGAAGTCAACATGGATTTATGAAAGGGAAATCATGCTTGAGTAATCTTCTGGAATATTTTGAGGATGTGACAAGTAAAATGGATGAAGGGGAGCCAGTGGATGTAGTGTATCTAGACTTTCAGAAAGCCTTTGATAAGTTCCCGCACGGCAGACCGGTAACTAAAATTAGAGCACATGGTATTGGGGGTAGGGTGTTGACATGGATAGAAAATTTGTTGGGTTAGAGGAAGCAAAGAGTAGGAGTGAGCGGGTCCTTTTCAGAATGGCAGGCAGTGGCGAGTGGAGTGCTGCAAGGCTCGGTGTTGGGGCCGCAACTGTTTACCATATATATTAATGATTTGGAAGAGGGAATTAGGAGCAACACTAGCAAGTTTGCGGATGACACAAAGCTGGGTGGCAGTGTGAACTGTGAAGAGGATGTTAGGAGGTTGCAGGGTGACCTGGACGGGTTGAGTGAGTGGGCAGATGCATGGCAGATGCAGTATTATATAGATGAATGTGAGGTTATCCACTTTGGTGGCAAAAACACAGGGGGCAGATTATTATCTCAATGGGGATAGGTTAGGTAAGGGGGAGGTGCAGCGAGACCTGGGTGTCCTTGTACACCAGTCACTGAAAGTTGGCGTGCAGGTACAGCATGCAGTGAAGAAATCTAATGGAATGTTGGCCTTCAAAACAAGAGGATTTCAGTATAGGAGTAAAGAGGTTCTTCTGCAGTTGTATAGGGCTCTGGTAAGACCACATCTGGAGTATTGTGTACAGTTTTGGTGTCCTAATTTGAGGAAGGACATCCTTGTGATTGAGGCAGTGCAGCGTAGGTTCACGAGATTGATCCCTGGGATGGCGGGATTGTCATATGAGGAAAGATTGAAAAGACTAGGCTTGTATTCACTGGAGTTTAGAAGGATGAGGGCGGCATCTTATAGAAACATATAAAATTATAAAAGACTGGACAAGCTAGATGCAGGAAAAATGCTCCCAATGTTGGGCGAGTCCAGAACCAGGGGCCACAGTCTTAGAATAAAGGGGAGGCCATTTAAGACTGTAGTGAGAAAAAACTTTTTCACCCAGAGAGCTGTGAATTTGTGGAATTCCCTGCCACAGAGGGCAGTGGAGAGTGGAGGCCAAAGCACTGGATGGATTTAAGAGAGAGTTAGATAGAGCTCTAGGAGCTAGTGCAATCAAGGGATATGGGAAGATGGCAGGCACAAGTTATTGATTGGGGACAATCAGCCATGATTACAATGGCGGTGCTGGCTCGAAGGGCCAAATAGCCTCCTCCTGCACCTATTTTCTATGCTTCTATGTTTCTATGTAACAGTATTGACGTCATGTTTACATTCAAATAATCTGCTTAGCTACCTCTGTAGTCGCCAATTACCCCCATATCCACCAAAGCAAATGATGAGAATAAGGCTGCTTCATGTTTTCAAGTGACCTTTCTGCCAACTATATATAGGGTTTGGCAAGAAGCAGATCATCGGGCTGTGGTGAAAGATCCCATGAAAACATTTTTCTTTGCTTAATTAATACATTATTTAATACCATGCCCAATTAAATATCCATCTCACACATTTTTACTTATAATATGCTTAGCAGACTTACTGGGAGTAAAATACAACACCTGACCATAGCTGGGTCCTGCAGCTTATTATAATGTCGCCTAATATTCTGCTGCATTCAAGTCAGTTGATTTCTCTCAATAAATCCTCAATTTCAACCTTATTTCAATCTTAATTTATCAGTGCGAGTGGAGCTGGATTGCCATTATATTAAAAAATACACATTTATCATTATCCTTATTGTCATCTTAAACAAATGTGTGACCCATTTCAAATTCCGCTCATCTGTGTTCCTAAGGGTGAAGGAATAGCCTGTGCTCACCACTGCCATCTGGGAAAAACTTACCTGTCACAATCCCCCTTGCAGGAACTTCCAGAAATCACTGGGTGGAATGCTCGGCAGACATGCCAAGTGAAAGAGCCGTCTGTTTCCTAGTCGATCCCATTCCCATCCCCGTGCTTAACTCCACAAGGAAACCAGTATCGGAGCACAGACTGCTATTCAGCAGTAGACAGCTAACTTCTAGTGTTCCGACTCTGCACATGCACATGTGGAAATGCAGAAACTGCTGTGACTTACACGGGGTAACAGCGGTGAAATCAGACTGATTCACCAACTTTCCTGTAAATCGGGTCAATGTTCCAGCAGTCATATGGATATTATTTTAATAAGTTCATAACTTCTATGAGCAGAATAAGGCCATTCGGGCCATTTAGTCTACTATGCCATTCAATCATGGCTGGTTTATCTTGCCCTCTCAACTCCATTCTCCTGCCTTCTCCCCATAACCCCTGACACCCGAACTAATCAAGAATCTGTCAATCTCCACCTTTAAAATATCCAATGACTTGGCCTTCACAGTCTTCAAAGTAAAAAAGTCCTAAAATCACAAAGTGATGCTATGTTCAAGAAATATTTAGCCTCTTCAGCTGGCAACATCTAACTGTATTATTATTGTCATTGAGATTTCAAAGGATCATTACATTGGAGAAAACACAAGCTTTCTTTGGGCTCCTTAAAGCATTGATCTACATTTATGTATTAACATTTTCCTGTGCTTTTAGCGACATTGTAGGATGTAAAAAAGTTCAGGAATAAATGTGTACATGAAACTTCAGCATTACTGTTCTTCATGAGATATTTGATGGGGTCACCTCAAGACTGATGATAATGCCAATGTAAGAAGAATGAAAAGTGCAAAGCAAAAACAGTAAACAGTAGCATTTAATTTACTTAATTTAATTAAGTGACAATTAATTTACTTACTTTTGCAATAAATATACCCGCGTCCATGATGGCTTTAATGTGTTTCAACCAGCCCGAATTCTCCAAACCCCAGAGAAAGTCACTCATTGAAGGAGATCTAAGCTCACAGACTGAAAAAGATTTCAGAAATGTCTCATAACTATTGAATTGTATGATCTGCACATCAGCAAGTCATAATGGTGCAGTTTAAAATGAAAAAGTATAATGCAGCTATCCGATGTTGACAACAGTGTTAGCAACTAAATGGAACCCGATAAAGAAAGCATCTTGCATGCTTGCCTCTCCATTTACAAAGACTTCATAGGGTGAATATCATTAGCCTAACATCTCTCATTGAATCTGGTCAAGTGTAATCAGACAGGATTAATTAATGATCTCATACTAACAGATTCTCTGGGGAAGAGTGAATATAACATGATAGAATTTTGCACTCAGGTTGAGAGTGAGAAACCTACACAAGTAGCTTAAAAGCAACTACTTTGCTATGAAGATAGAGCTGGCTAATGAGCACTGAGGGAAATAGATCAAAAGTAAACAGGAGTTAAGCAGTGACATAATTAAAGAAAGATTTCATAATTCTCAAGATATATCCCACATATATAAAGACTACAAGAAAGATATCTATCCGTAACTAAGCAAAGGAGTTAGGGTTTTATATGAAAATAAAAGCCAATAATTTGAGAAGATTACACTGTTATAGTTAGCTTAAAAACTGAGTAGAATTTAGAAATAATTTTATAAAAAAAACAAAGAATGACCAAGCAGAGAGAAATTAAATACAGACAGTGCATTCAAAAAGTATTCAGACCACTTCACTTTATCTACATTTTGTCACGTTACAGCCTTATTCTAAAATGGATTTTAAAAAATCTTTAAATCATCAATCTATACACAATACCCCATAATAAAAAGGCAAAAACAGATGTTTAGAAATGTTTGCAAAGTGATTAAAAATAACTACAATATCACATTTACAAAAGTATTCAGACCCTTTACTCAGTACTTTGCATGACACTACAAGCTTGGCACACCTGTATTTGGGTAATTTCCCCCATTCTTCTTTGCAGATCCTCTCAGGCTCTGTCAGGTTGGATGGAGAGCGTTGATGCAGAGTTATTTTCAGGTCCCTCCAGAGATATTCAATGGTGTTCAAGTCCAGGCTAAGGTTTGCCCACTCAAGGACATTCACAGACTTGCACCAAGCCACTCCTGCATTGTCTTGGCTGTGTGCTTAGGGTCGTTGTCCTGTTGGAAGGTGAACCTCTGCCCCAATCTGAGGTCCTAAATGCTTTGGAGCAGGTTTTCATCAAGGATCTCTCTGTTCTTTGCTCTGCTCATCTTTCCCTCGATCCAGACTAGTCTCCAAGTTCCTGCCATTGAAAAACATCCCCAGAGCATGATGCTGCCACCACCATGCTTCACTGTAGGTATGGTATTGGCCAGGTGATGAGCGGTGCCTGGTTTCCTCCAGACATGACACTTAGCACTCAGGCCAAAGAGTTCAATCTTGGTTTCATCAGACCAGAGAATCTTGTTTAGTTGCCTTTTGGCAAACCAAGCGGGCTGCCATGTGCCTTTTACTGCGGAGTGGCTTCCATCTGACCACTCTACCATAAAGGCCTGATTGGTGGAGTGCTGCAGATATAGTTGTCCTTCTGGAAGTTTCTCCCATCTCCACAGAGGAACTCTGGAACTCTCACCTCCCTGACCAAGGCCCTTCTCCCCCAATTGCTCAGTTTGGCCGGGCGGCCAGCTCTATGAAGAGTCCTGGTGGTTTCAAAGTTCTTCCATTTAAGAATGACAGAGGCCACTGTGCTCTTCGGGACCTGCAATGCTGCAGAAATTGTTTTATACCCTTACCCAGATCTGTGTCTCGATACAATCCTGTCTCGGAGGTCTACGGACAATTCCTTCATCTTCATGGCTTGGTTTTCGTTCTGGCATGCACTGTTAATTGCGTGCGCCTTTCCAAAATATGTACAATCAATTTAATTTACCACTGTTGGACTCAAGTGGTAGAATCATCTCAAGGATAATCAATGGAAACAGGATGCACCGAAGCTCAATTTTGAGTGTCATAGCAAAGGGTCAGAATACTTATGTAAATGTGATATTTCAGTTATTCATTTTTAATTACTTTGCAAACATTTCTAAACACCTGTTTTCCCTTTTTTATTATGAGGTATTGTGTGTAGATTGATGATTAAAAAAAAAGAATTTAATTAATTTTAGAATAAGGCTATAACGTAACCAAATGTGGAAAAGTGAAGGGGTCTGAATACTTTCTGAATGCACTGTTGATATAAATGTATTAAATACATATATAAATATATATATATATATATACACACACACACATATTTAAATACATATATAAATCTAGGACTAGAGGACTAGAGGGTCTGGCTATAGGGAGAGGTTGAGTAAGCTGGGTCTCTATTCCTTGGAGCACAGGAGGATGAGGGATGAACTTATAGAGGTGTACAAAATCATGAAAGGAATAGATTAGTTAGATGCACAGAGACTCTTGCCCAGAGTAGGGGAACCGGAGCTGAGGACATAGGTTCAAGGGGAAAAGATTCAATAGGAATCTGAGGGGTAACCTTTCCACACAAAGGGTGGTGGGTGTATGGAACAAGCTGCCAGAGGAGGTAGTTGAGGCAGGGACTATCCCGTCGTTTAAGAAACAGTTAGTCAGATACATGTATAGGACAAGTTTGGAGGGATATAGACCAAACACCTGCAGGTGGGATTAGTGTTGCTGGAACATGTTGGCTGTTGTGGGCAAGTTGAGCAGATGGGCCTGTTTCCACACTGTATCACTCTATGTCTAAATATAAAAACAATAGAACCACAATTGCATACAAAGGAAGAAAACATCAAAAGTGGACAAGGGTCACTTAAGAGATGAGATACTGACATTAATAATGACCTGATATCATCAGAGTTTAGATTCTAATGGAACTTGACAGGATCTGTACCGAGTTACTCCAGTATTTTGTATCTATCTTCAATGCAAACTAGCATCTGCCGTTCCATCCTACTCAGATAGGTTATTTAACAAGTACTGTTATGCTCAAGTACCTGAATGCTGGGGGAGGATGATAATAGAAGATACAAGATACAAGATACATTTATTTGTCACATGTGCCAGATGGCACAGTGAAATGTGACACACACGATATAGTTCAACATAAAACATCCCCTCCAGCAGAATCAAATGTTTCCCACTGTGAGGGAAGGCACCAAAGTCAGTCATCAAATAGTTGATAAATGTCAGCAGACAGCAGAGAGATAAGATAAAATACTTGGCTAAATCCTGTCCAATCGCAAAAACATAATTCCTGCTGGATGAGTATCAAGTGTAACTTTGTAACAAAAAAACACTATCTATTTGACATTTCGAATAAGTTTGCTAAACTTATAAATGCAAGCTTGTTAGAATCCAAAGTTCCTGAGAGATTTGGGATGGTCATTTCATTTCAAAAGAGATTGTAGAGTTTGGATTAGTCAAAGAGAAAGGCAAGATTTTTTTCAGCCTGTCAGCAGATTTATCTTATTGTGCATATAATGGAATACCGTGTACTGATAGTACCATTAAGCGAGAGGGTTGCATTCTTGCAATGGACGTTCCTTCACCAGAAGAGCATAACGTGTGCATTGTGCAATTGAACAATGGCAAAATGGATAGCAGGCCCCACAGCTACCCAACGTCAACGTTCTGCCCATTGCCTACTGGGAGAGACTTCCTTAAGAGTCAACCAAATGACTTTTCATCCGGTTTACGTCAAGACAGTTGGCTAAAGACCTCTCACAGGATTCTCTACCCCAGATGTTGTGGAGGTGAGACCATTGGGAGCATTTAAAATGGAAGATCATAATTCTTTTTAAGATCATGGAACTGAGGTTGACGGTTAAGTGACAGGGAAGTGGTGCTGAAGCCTAGGTAGCTCAGCTATGATCATACGTAATGACGGCTAGGCCTGTGGGGCAAAATGACCTACTCCTGCTCCTATTTTCACCAGCCAGGATGGTATTAAATGGCAGGGCAGGCTTGTGGGGCCAAGTGCCTACTCCTGCTCCTATTTTCTCGTGTTTTTATGACTACTTTACCTGAGGAAGCAACACAGAAAAATCAAGCCTTGTTTGCAATGAATAAAAGTACATTTGTCAGTAGGGATCTGTACTGAGCAACTGTTCAGTTGATTTCCTAACATAGGGTGCCATGTCTCAGTTTCCTTCTCACCAAACTTCTACTAAGTTTAGCAACATGGGCACAAACAATGAAACAAATTTGGAGCAGTCTCAACAAGGATGGTTAACTTTCAAACAAATTACAGCATTTACCCATTAAAATTAAGATTCAACATTAAAGAACAGAATGCCATGATTGTCTCAGCAGGATTTCATAATGCAAAAGGCGTTCATCCCCACAGTAACAATTTACCATCCAGCAGCTTTTGTAGGCTATTTCTCATCACATGTATGTTTTCTATTCCTATGAACTGAAACTTGATATTGGAGTAGTTGTCTTCATTTTCGTATCCTTTTCCTGCTGCTCGGTTTGCCATGGCGTTTAACTGGGGAAACAAAATTGAGTGAGGAGATTTAGACAATCCCAAGACAAATCACGCCAGCATTGTATTTTATGCTTACAACTTGTTAATTCTTTGATTAAAAGAAAGAAATGTCCTACATTTCTGATATGGTCAATCTTTTGATTTTAAATAAATCACCTTAAAATATAATTATATACAATTGAGATTGTTTGAATTTAAATAGGAACAAAATTAAACTTGAGTCTGAAGAAGGGTCTCGACCTGAAACGTCACCAATTCCTACTCTCCAGAGATGCTGCCTGGCCCGCTGAGTTACTCCAGCATTTTGTGTATACCTGCCCATTATACATTCCTCACCCAGTTCCACCTACTGCCTAGGAAGGAACTGCAGATGCTGGTTTATACCGAAGAGAGACATGAAGAGGATCAGTCTAAAGAAGGGATCCGACCCGAAACGTCACCTATTCCGTTTATCCTGAGATGTTCCCTGACCCACTGAGTTATTCCAGCACTCTGTGCCTATCTCCACCTATTTCCTGCCACAGCCGCACATGGACATGAGGGATTCCCATCACCACCAGAAAGGATAACTATCTGATATCTATTTATTTGTTCTTTGTAACAACTTGCCACTTCAATCACAGCAATTTCTATATTAAAACACAAATCACATTTAAGCGAATTTAGTTGGCTGTGAAGTGCTTGGATGCCACATAAACACAAGGTAGACACAAAGTGCTGGAGTACCTCAGCGGGTCAAGCAGCATCTTGGAAGATAGAGAATAGTTAACGTTTCGGGTCAGAACCCTTCTTAAGATTAAAAGTAGAGGTGGGAGGGGGAATAAATAAACTGGAGGCTAGAAAAGGCCAGAACAAATCAGGGCCAGCAACAGATGACCTCAGGAAGGGTGAAGATCATAATGGCCCATTGTTGGACAGGGAAGGGGTGATAACAAGAAGGGTCTCTTGCATCCCAATAACCAGCAGCTGCAATTCCTTCCTCCACATAAACATAAGTTGGTTCACTCTTACTACTAGATGAAGGTCTAGTTATCATCATAATCATACTTTATTAGCCAAGTATGTTTTGCAACAGACGAGGAATTTCATTTATGTTGGCACAAATAATTTATTACTACCCAAGTCATATCGTAGGTCATGGATTCATCTTGAGTATTCAATATGAAGTAGACAAAAGCTGAAACAACTGCCTCAGGGCTGGAAATAAATCGCTCGTGTGCTGCTGGGAAGAATGCAAGATTTGCATATTAAAGAATGAGACAAGTTTAGGATAGAAATTGCACTTGAACACGAGGTGTTGTATGGGCAAATAACTTACATTTTAGTTATCAGTCAATACGCATGGGATGTTGTTTCCCACTCATAGAGCCATAGAGCACAGAAAACAGTCCCTTTGGCCCAACTTACCCATGCCGACCAAGGTGCCCCATCTACATCAGTTCCACCTGCCCACATTTGACACATATCCCTAAAAACCTTTCCTATCCACATACAGTGCCCTCCATAATGTTTGGGACAAAGACCCATCATTTAAGGTTTGGCTGATGTCTCTAATAGTTTTATTCTTGTTTCTCAGTCTTATAATGGCTTCTTTGACTTTCATTGGTAGAACTTTGGTCCTCATGTTGATAAACAGCAATAAAAGTTTCCAAAGGTGACGGAAAGACTGGAGGAAAGACTTGGTGCTGAGAGCTCTCTTACACCTGCATTAAGGAGGCAATTAAACACACCTGAGCAATTACAAATGCCTGTGAAGCCATGTGTCCCAAACATTATGGTGCCCCAAAATGGGGGGAGGGCGACTATGTATAAATACAGCTGTAATTTCTACATGATGAAATCAAAATATGTAATAATGGCCTTTATTAAAATCTGTCAATGTGCACTTTAACCACAAGTGATTTTTTCTATTACAAATCTAAAATTGTGGAGTACATAGGCAAATAAATAAATGATGGGTCTTTGTCCCAAACATTATGGAGGGCACTGTGCCAGTCTAAATGTCTTTTAAATGTTGTTATAGTTTCTGCCTCAACTACTTCCTCTGGCAGCTCGTTCCATATACCCACCACCCTCTGTGTGAAAATCTTGCCCCTCAGATTCCCATTAAATCTCCTTAAACCACCTTAAACCCATGTCCTCAGGTTCTTGATTCCCCTACTCTGTGCATCTACCCTATCTATTCCCATCAGGATACACCTCTCATCCTCCTACACTCTCTGGAATTCGTTCCTAGCCTGCTCAACCTCTCCCTGTAGCTTGGGCCCTCAAGTTCTGGCAACATCCTCATGTGCACTCCCATGAAAATTACATGGAAAATTATTACTAGAAACCACAATGGCACATGAATGACGCCTTTATTTTTTGTTGTTCTCAAGTGGCTAAAAAGCAAAGTGAAAATATATATATCCTGCATGTAGTTGCATCAAAACTAATTAAATATAGCCAAAATAGTGCTAGTTTTCAAACATGAATTCAGTCTTGCATGTTCATATTTAGCCACCATTACCTTGTGAAACATTTCAATTAACTTGGCAAGGGTTGAAATTTGACATTTGTTTTAGCAGCTAAATTAGATGCAGAAGGTAATTTTGTCAGAGAGAACGGAAGGTAAAGGAAAAGGAGGCTGGAGGAAAAAGAATAATAGTGTTTATTTGCAACTTCTTTAATACAGGGAGTTATGAAAATAATGGTGATGAAGTGATGGCACAGATAGGCGTGGGAGCATGAGATTGATGCCATTAATCGCTATAGTATGATGTTGGTCAGGAATGGCAGATCAATATTCCATGTTATGGAGGATGACTAAAGAGGTTGTGTACTTAGCAGTATTAGTTAAGAGAGCAATTGTAACTGGAGGAGGAATGATAGGTTGGAAATACCAACAAATGAAGTCATGTGTTGAACTCGGGAATGTTAAAAAGGGACTGTGGCATTACTGGAATTGCTGCCATCCACATAGCCACTTGGAGATACAAGAGAAAGCAGGTAGGCATATTTCTGAGAATCAAAAAATGACAATCATTGAGAGGAGGATATTTCAGCTATTCTAACATTAAGTGGTAAGGTGACAGTCTACGGGGATAATAGAGGCGCCATTCTTAAACATAAATCAACTGTACCTTTTCAATCAGGGACAAATTACAGGGATTGGTACTAGATTTAGTTTTTATAAATAACCCCGTAGCTAGTGGGAAAAAAACGGATTGCATTTGGAGGCAGCAACGAGGGCATCAAAAGTGCAGCTGGTAGAGCTGCTGCCTCACAGCACCAGAGGCCAGGGTTCAATCCTGACATTTGGATGCTATTTGTGTGATGTTTTCAGTTCTCCCAATGACCCCATGGGTTTTTTCCTGGTGCTCTGGTTTCCTCCCACATCCCAAATATGTGTGGGTTTGTAGGTTAATGGTCTCTATAAATTGCCCCTGGTGTATGGGGAGTGAATGCGAACTTGGGAGAGCATGGAACTAGTGTGAAAGGATGATCGATGGTTGCTGTGAACTCGGTGGGCTGAAGAACCCGTTTCCATGCTGTATCTTTCAATCAATCAATAATAACATGAAAAAGGACCAAGACAGATCAGAAATAAATGTATAGATTGGCCACTGCTAATTTTAGATGTGATTTAAAAAATATAAAAAGGAAATGAAGGGAGCACTTAGCAATTTAAGCAGCATTTGTGAAAGAAAACGTTTTAACTTTTCAAAATGAAGACCATTTATTTCTGACTACATCTGATCTGATCTGCTCAGTAATTCCAACGTTTTTTAGTCTTATTTTAGATTTCAAGCATCTGCAACCTTTTGAACAAAAGTGGACTTAAAACTGTTACTTGAAGTGAATCACAGTCAGTGCACAAGAAGGATGCAAAGAAGGAATATCAAGGGTTTAGGTCAAACGTGTTTGCTTAATAGAAAAGGGGAAACCAAATTTAGACACCCCTGGATGCCAAGGAACATAACAGTATGTGGAAGACAGATCATGACAAATTAAAGTGGTATTTGGAAGCTCGACTGTACAGTAACCAGAAATAAGTATCAAAGGTATTGCAGTGAAATTATACAAATAATTTTGGTAGCCCTACAGGGTACAAGAATATAATATTTGCAGGTAAAATCAAGAAAAGCCCAAGGTATTGTGCATAGGTCTAGTCACCATGATATGGAATATGGAAGCAAGATAAAATGTATCAGGGAACTCTTAGAATGAAGAATTCTTACGAGAATTTGCTGCACTGTAAACGCTGTTTACCTTTGGCCGGGTATCAACAACATACAAGAAATCACTTCCTGGATTTGACTTCCTGATGGCCTGTAGCATCTGTTCATCCTCAAGGCACCGAGCACTAAAACCTGACAGAGGCTGGCTGCTTCTACAAATAGCAGCCTGGACAAAGAAAAGAACAGGAGATGAACTAATGCATTGTGCAATATTCAAGATTTTTTATCTTTTCCCAATTACCAACACATATTTCTGTTTCTGTACAATTCTTTACTAGTCTTTCTGGACTAGTTCTTTACCAGAGCAATGGAAGTTTAGTTCCGCTGCCCTGGTTTATCTTAATATGTATGTATTACTCCATACTGCATCTTAATTCCATACTGCATCTCTCTGTGTCTTTAATTTACACTTGTCTCAAAATAAAGAAATTTCTCATGCATAACAATAACTTTAAATTGCTAACTCCAATTCCTTGGCTACCTAATTTAGGAAATATGTTGTCCTTGTTATCTCCACAGAATTCATTATCATTTTAAAGTCTTCTATACCCATAGCTTCCCATCCTCCAAGTGAAATAATGCCAAACAGTTCCTTGTAACTGAAGTTTATTACCCATCATATTAACCAATTATAACAGTATACTGTGGGTGCCTTTAATCCATCTATAGCGGGACACCCAAGGTTCTCTTACAGTCTCATCTGTACTTGCAAGACTTCATTCTCAATTTGCCCCTGCATTCTATGGAACAATTTATAATAATTACAACTTAAGTCTTGGCTTAATTTTTTAAATCCCTAAATGTTTCTGTTCACCAGTCACTATAAGACCAATCTTATATTTCCTCCACTTCAAACTTACATGCATGCAAGTTAATATTCACAGCACAATTCAAACATTCTCGCTGATGCAATATATGGTGAAAGCAAGTTACTATTTGAACATTCTTTTTAAATTAAACATTAAGAAACTGCACATACATTGTTATCTTGGCAGAAGTAACTTAGAACAGGAAAGCGTCCCCTGCTCCTGAATTTAGAGCTGCCAACTATAACTGGTATAGAGGCTGACTTTGGCACATACAGTTCTGCGGGATATGTATCACAGACCTGGGACGAGAAAATAATTTAACAATGACAAGAAGTAAAACTGTTGCTACAGATATTACGGCTTTTTACAATAAATATGTTTGAATAAATATCAAGAGCACCAAATATCTCCAATATTCTTATATAAAAAATTAAGCGAAATCTTTTCAATTAGACACATCAACATGGAACTCACGATACAACAACATTTGCAAAATACGCTATATATTTTAGTTCATATCAGAACATGGAAATACATTTCAATAGTTTGAATCTTTGGAACATTATGCAAAGTACACAATACTCTAGCATCAAGTATTGAATGAAAACTAGCAGTTTTTTTAATTCAGTGCCATAAAACATTGAAACAAACATACACAGCACCATTGACAACACCTATCACACCATTTTGCCGACAGAATTATTTATTTCCCAACAGTTGGTAATGCTTCTATTAAGCAAATTATCGGTAATGTTTCTAATAAGCAAATTATTGGTTTCTAATAAGCAAATTATCGGTAATGTTTCTTACAAGCAAATTATCACTTAGAAACATCTACTTTCTATAGGGGCTTGTTGGCCATTGTTGGCGTTAGTCTAGAATTGACAGAATTAGTTTATTTAAAAAGGCATTAATTGCTTGTGAATGGGTCTGCTGAAAACAATGACAAAAATAGCTTGTGAACTCAAATTTACAACTGATAAAAACCTAGACAGTATTGTGCACATTAATCCTTTCAATTCTACAAAGGTGCTATATACATCCTGGTCACCCTCTATAAAAAAGGAAACCTGTTTTTCAGCAGTGTATGAAAATTGTTTGTTGAATGTCCAGTGTCTTTTGTCTATTAGTTATGTTAAGTCTTTTGTTCTTAAGTTCATAAGTGATAGGAGCTGAATTAGACCATTCAGTCCTTCAAGTTTGCCAATCAATATGGCTGATCTAGCTATCCCTCTCTAATCCCATTCTCCTGCCTTCTCCACATGACACCTGATACCCATACTAATCAAGAATCTGTCTATCTCTGGCTTAAAAATATCCAATGACTTGGTCTCCGCAGCTTTCTGTGGCAATGAATTCCCCATCTCCTTCCTAAAGGAATGTCCTTTTATTCTGAGGCTATGACCTCTGGTCCTAGACTCTCCTACGAGTGAAAACACCCTCTCCACATCCACTGTAACTAAGTCTCTCACCATTCTGTAAGTTTCAATGAGGCACCCCTCATCCTTCTAAACTCCAGCGAATACAAGCTCAGCGCCGTCAAACGCTCATCATATGTTAACCCACTAATTCCTGGGATCATTCTCTTAAACCTCCTCTGGACCTTCTCCAAAGCCAGCGCATCCTACCTCAGATATGGTGCCCAAAATTGCTCACGATATTCAAAATGCCATCTAGCCAGCGCCTTGTAGAGACTCAGTATTGCATTCCTATTTTTGAAATAAATGCTAGCATTGCATTTGCCTTCCTTACTACCAATTTGACTTGCAAATTAACTTTTTGGGCACTTTATCAGCACTCCCACGTCCCTTTGCATCTCCGATTTCTGAATTCTCCCCATTTAGAAAATAGTCTATGCCTTTATTCCCACTACCAAAATGCATGACACTACACTATGCCGTGCTGTATTCCATTTGCCACTTCTCTGCCCACTCGCCCGACCTGTCCAAGTCATTCTGCAAAGTCCCTGCTTTCTCTGCACTACCTGCTTTTCCACCTATCTTCGTATCATCTGCAAACCTGGCCACAAACCTTCGATCCCCTCATCCAAATGATTGATGTACAACGTGAAGAGTAGCGGCCCCAGCACTGACCCCTGCAGAATTCCGCTAGTCACTGGCAGCCAACCAGAGTAAGTCCCCCTTTATTGCCACACTTTGCCTTCTGCTATCCAGCCAACCTGCTATCCATGCTAGTATCTACCCTTTGATATCGTGGGCTCTCAATTTCTTCAGCAGTCTCACGTGCGGCACCTTATGACAAAGGCTTTCTGAAAATCTAAGTAAACAACATCCCTTGACTCCTTTGTCTGACCTGCTATTTACTTCCTCACAGAATTCCAACAGATTCATCATGCAAGATCGACCCGTCGCAAAACCATGCTGAATTTGGCCTATTTTATACTCAAGTACTCAGAAACCTCATTCTTTATAATGGACTCTAACATCTTACCAACCACTGAAGTCACCTGCCTATAGTTTCATTAGTTGCAACTTCATAATTCCTTTGTTTTGTTAGTTATGGTATGTTCAGCTTTAGTTAAGGTCTGCAGATATTTTAATGCTTTGCTCTGTGCCTCAATAAAAGGTTTTAAACACAACTACTGAACTCGGCAAATCATTGAGAATTCAGCAATCCAACACCTTCCATGTATCAATTTTATCTGTCTTGGTCCACTGAGAATAGAGCCAGAGGCTGAAAAATGCAGTTTTCATATCTCACCCAGTCCCAGCATATTAATTTTCCGCAGCGTCTGTACTTACCGAGTTCCTCGCAGAGGTAAAAATCAGATATCAGTTCCATAGGACATGCTGCCAATGAACAAATCTAGGACCAGTGGTGCAAGGCTGTAAGTAGTTCCATTGTTAAATGATAATATCTCCAGAAAAATACGCTTAGGTGTGGGGAATTTTATGGATGATTATTGTCGGACAGCAGGAACATTCATCTCCTCTCTCCAAATATTTTTCCAACACACAACTAATTCACGTTCCAATCTTAATGACATGCTAAGGAATTCCTCACTTCTGACAAGCTTCCTGTGCATGCAAAGTTTAGGAGTGGAAAAGTGGCAGCTTCCCAGCGATACTGAAATCAGGGTTGATCCTCTGACAGATGGAATTCCTCGGCAAGGATTTCAAATTATTTCTTCATCTCTATCCAAGCAGAGGTATTTCCATTTATATCTTCATTCATATAAATTCAATTGTTGAATTTGTACTGAACTTGCTCAAAGGCTCAATGCTGTAACATGTATTAAAATATTTAGTAATCCAGCTTCTAATAAATAGAATCTCTTTATAAATTCACACACATAGCAAATCGGTTAGTAAACTTACCCCGTATTCTCTGTTTACATGAGAAACCTGCCAAAAGCTGTTAGGTAGTCCCATGCGATTATATTCAGCTTTGAGATATGTCATTTTCCATCCTCTTGCTCTCTCATCTTTTCCTTGTTTTGGATTAAATGAGAAGCAATATAGTTCTTCATAGTTGACTGAAAATTGCACAAAAACATAAAACAGAATCACAATTTACTTTTATATTCATTCAGACTCCTTTAACTCTATTTCTTCAATGGAATCACCAAAGTTAATAAATCTTCAACAGTGTCACTAAAAGTAAAAACAAAAAGAATTCCCACAAGATCATCATATTTTCCATTACTTCATTCTGACAGGTTTGCATTGATAAAGTGCAAAATTCTTTCAAATAGCATTTTATATTTTCATATTTCATATTTCCTTACAATGTGCAATGTGGTCTTAATGCACATAAAGACTATGCTGGCTTTCTGAGTGATCCCAATTATCTAATTTCCCCATCTATTTCCGTGTAACATATTCCCCCGCAATAACCATTAACACCATCGATGCAAACAATTCTCCTATTACTCCAAACTCAAGGCAACTTGCAGCAGCCAATCTAATAGCTCGCACTATGAGATAGAAACATAGACATAGAAACATAGAAAATAGGTGCAGGAGTAGGCCATTCAGCCCTTCGAGCCTGCACCGCCATTCAATATGATCATGGCTGATCATTCAACTCAGTATCCCGTACATGCCTTCTCTCCATACCCCCTGATCCCTTTAGCCATAAGGGCCACATCTAACTCCCTCTTAATTATAGCCAATGAACTGGCCTCAACTACCTTCTGCGGCAGAGAATTCCAGAGACTCACCACTCTCTGTGTGAAAAACGTTTTCCCCCTTTTCCTTAAACTGTGACCCCTTGTTCTGGACCTCCCCAACATCGGGAACAATCTTCCTGCATCTAGCCTGTCCAATCCCTTAAGAATTTTGTAAGTTTCTATAAGATCCCCCCTCAATCTTCTAAATTCTAGCGAGTACAAGCCGAGTCTATCCAGTCTTTCCACATATGAAAGTCCAGACATCCCAGGAATCAGTCTGGTGAACCTTTCTCTGTACCCCCTCTATGGCAAGAATGTATTTCCTCAGATTTGGAAACCAAAACTGTACGCAATACTCCAGGTGTGGTCTCACTAAAACCCTGTACAACTGCAGTAGAACCTCCCTGCTCCTATACTCAAATCCTTTCGCTATGAATGCTAACATACCATTTGCTTTCTTCACTGCCTGCTGCACCTGCTTGCCTACTTTCAATGACTGGTGTACCATGACACCCAGGTCTCGTGAGATGTGAGAGGAAGCCGGAGAATCCAACGGCGAACGTGTGAACTCCTCACGGACGGCAGAAGAGACCAGGATCGATCTCAGGGTGCTGGTTTTGTGAGACAGATGCACTAGCTTCAAATCTACAATGCCATAATTACGATCAGCTCAACTTCTTTCCTATATATTATAACTGCAAATCAAAACCAAAATATACAGCCTTCTAAAGAGGTTTCATGAATGTACATTGTTGAACATTGCATTTTGGTACATATCAGGGACGTGCCGTGAGTAATTACTCAGGGTAGGCAGTCAGTCAGCTTTAAAAAAATCTTAAACCTCGCATGCGCAGATTGTAAGCTGTCAGTTGACTTTTATAAAGTAATTTGTTTTCAAAAGCCATATCTCTTAATAAAGTACCGTATTTCCCGGCAATGAGGACGCACCTGCGTCGAAGATGCACCGCCATTTTGAGTTGCTACATTTTGAAAAAAGGCTGGGGGGACATAGAATTTCTCACGCTCAAAAATATAAAGAATATAAAAAGTAACAATTCAACTTTCCCAAGGCTTCCAAATCTCCTTTATTCTGAATTACTGAATGGGTGAATTACTGAAGGGTGGAGAGTGATGGCAGGTGGAGCGATGGTGGGAAAAACGGACGCACACCGGGACAAGTTAAATCAGTTGTGATCTTATTGAATGACAATACTAGTTCAAGGGACCAATTGGGGGGAGAGTTCCTTTCACAGCATGTGAGGTGTCTGGCCAGGGGTAAAGTTACGGGGAGAGCAGGAGCAATGAGAAGGAGGTGGTCAGGGATCTTGCCAGTAACTCACTCACCGCTGCCGCAGCACTGGTTCTGCGCATCTGTCATTGTCACATGCTGTATATGTACCTGGCACTGCCGTCAGGGTAGGCAAGGTAGGCACTGCCAACCCTAACTAAAATTATAAAATGGTAATTATTAAATATAAATAGTAAATGCACGGGAGAATTATGCCTATCTAAGAGATCAATATCTTAGGTAGGCATAATTCCTCCGTGCCTTTCATCCGCAGCACATGCAATACGCCAAAGTATGTGCAGCTCACGTGGCGTAGACGCTGCTTCAAGGCTTCAATGACAAGGGGAGTTGAAGGCAGCTGAAATTCTACCTCTGCACCGTGGACTGCGTGCATGTGCTGCACAGCGCATGCGCTGCGCAAGTTTCTTGGCGGGTTTTTCAAACATGGATCGTCCTTATCTTAAGAGAATCTTAAGAAACAAAGAGAGAAGAATGTAGTTCGTGTACAAATAATATGGTACGTACATTTCTTTGAGCTATATGTTTTTAAATACCGTATTTCCAGCAATGAAGATGCTATTCAAGAACGATGTTGCTGTACTGAGGGGTAGCCAAGTCTATCGCTCATTGCTGGCAGCTGATGGGAAACGGCTGTAAAGTGGGAAGCTGCTGTAAAAGGACAGCATAGCTGAGGGGGGGGGGTGAGAGAGTTCCTTTCACAGCGTGTGGGGAGTCTGGCCCGGGGTAAAGTTATGGGGAGGGCAGGAGCATTGAGAAGGAGGGGGTCGGGGATCATGCCAGCAACTCACTCACCGGTTTCGTGGCGCTCCGGGCACGGAGCCACCGCATTGTGGCCGGGGAGGGAAGTAGCTTGGGTGGCTGCGAGCGGCCGCTGGGACTGGACAGCGGAATTAATAATTACCATTTTATAATTTTAGTTAGGGTTGGCAGTGCCTACCTTGCCTACCCTGATGGCAGTGCCAGGTACATATACAGCATGTGACAATGACAGATGCGCAGAACCAGTGAGCCTAGCTCAATGGCTTTGTAATGCCAATTTGTAACCAGGAACATCTCACATTAAACATTTTCAACTTGAAATCTTTTAGTTTAAAATCAAAAAACATTTGGGGGGAAGTGATGCAAAGTATGCTGTGTAATGTCAAAATACCCAAAACAGTAAAAATGTGAGGAGAAAAATGCAATCAATAGACATTTTCAATATCTGTTACAATATAGATCAAGGAATGTGATAAACAGTTGCAGAAGATAGCCTGTGTTTTTCAGTGCACATCCAGATAACATACTAGGTCTACAGATATACAATCAAAATGCTGATGAACAAACATGCAGCATGCCTCACATTAACCATAAATCGTGTTCTATTTTCACTGCTCTGAGCAATGGTGCATTGTCTCTATTATAATTAAAGACAATGCAAAAGATATCAATATAATGTAAAGGTCTGAAAACAGTTAAATCAGGGGATGGGGACAACTAATATTTCAGACATAAGGTTATTAAGCAAGAATTCCCATTTATCTATTGAGATAACAATAAAGGTCAGATTCTTGGAGCATAACAACAAAAGCTTTCAAATGCACAGGTAGCTTCTCAGTGTAATTACCTTTAGATTATTCTTCCAAATGCAAGCTTCCATGTGCACCCAATGCACATGACAATAATGAAAACCAAGCGAAGATTGCTTCTGGCGCAGTGGGAGAATCTCGCCAATGATTAAAGAAATAATGATTTCCATTATTCCAACTCCTGAGTTGAAGCTCAGTGGGTCTTACTTTAGGTCTTTGACCAGGAACCTCAAGCCACTTTATATTGAAAGACTAATCTGGCATCCAAAGTGTAGGTCAGTTAAAAGATGCTATGTAAATAAAAACTAAGAATAAATTCCTAGTGCCAAAAGTTCAAAATCTGGAAATACATGAGAGAACACAGAGAAGAGAGTGCCTTATAATTTTTGATGAGCCACTGAATAGCCATAGCACCCACCTCCTTACCTACCCAAGTGATAATTTCATCCCAAACTCCAGGAAAAGTCCTGTGTCCTTATTTAGTCATTTACAGCATTCCCTCTTTATCTATCAGTTTTCTGAAAAAAAGTCTGTCTGGGACACATCATTCTAGATAAAGGTCCCGACCTATTTTGACACCAAATGGATTGGCATTTTCTATTTTCCAAATACCAGTCAATAGGGGATCAGAACGTCAAAAGATCCACCACTGCTGCAAGGGAAAAAATAATTCCCTTTTGAATAGACATATGTATATACAAATGTTGCAAAGGGGAAAAAATCATTTTTCTCATACTGTTCCTTATAATATGGTCATAATTTAAAGAGAACAAATACAGAAACATTGTTTATATTAGCAGAGAAACATTCAGTAATAGGATCATTGATTGTAAAGTTCAATGGGTACTGTATATCTTACTTACTGTCAGAATTCTGCAATGGTTTTACACTGCATTAGATTTCCACTTCCACGACATGCATCTCTGCACACAAATATGCAGAAAATTCCAGGGCAAATTATTTTTTTTAATTTTCTATCACAGATGTTTTAACAGATGAACAAGCTCATTTATTATCTAAATT
Source organism: Raja brachyura (assembly GCA_963514005.1). The sequence goes on along the minus strand of OY740781.1, from coordinate 73,616,509 downwards.
CAGATCTTGATTAAACATAAGAATGTTTTGTTTTCCATATCACAAGTTCTACTCAAAGTATACTAATCAAGTAGGAAAATTACCTGGACGCGATAAACGAATTAACGAAATGTAAATATCATGGCAGTCTCTTTCTTGCGAAATGATAAACTGGATGACCTGGAAATTCTTGCAGCGAATAAGTAGCGGACACCCTGTTGCAGTTGTTGCTTGCTTTTCCACGGCACAGATCTGACTATGAAGTACCTGGTGCAGAAATTTAAGAAATAACACATCTATGCCATATTTGTTCCTCCTTTTGAAAAACAGAAAATAACCAGAGCTGAGTCCAAAACTATAATCAACATTTTCATGTATTTTTACCACTGTTCCTTTTAACTCGGTGTATTCTGAAAACTTCTGAAATATTTCTTAGTTCCATCAATAAAATCTTGCACATGTGGTGAAGCTCTGAAGATCCCAAAAAAGATCCACAACAGAAAAACAAAACCTGCAACTCTAATTTGAGCCTTCTATCTCTAAACAAATTATCAACCCATATTACGAGGTTAACTCCAATTTAAATGATTTTATTTTTGTTAATCTTTGCTAATCTTTTAAGGAGATTCTCATCAGTCCACAGACATGGAGAGAATGTGCTTGGAAGCTCCCCCATTCACCACACTAATAACTAACTTACAAAAAGGGAGCAGATATCCTGACATTATGAACCTCCAAGTTCATACTTAATTACGAGAGATGGATAGATATTAGATATTTAATAATCAAGGGATTTAACCTCATGCAGGGAAATCATATGAGATGGATGAGCCATGATTTTATTGTAGGAGGTTCAAAGGGTCAATGGACCATTTCATTCCTATACTGAGAATCTTGATTTGTTATTTTTGTTCAAGTGTTCAGTTACTCCCTTTATAAAGCTAGAGTACTTATCTAGCACAGCTATTGCTTGACCCATAATAGCTGGCTGGTGGAGAGACTCTCACCCTCTCCACCAAACTACTGATTCTAGGTCCTTTCTTAAACAGTGAAATAACATTTGCCATTTTCCAAATCAAAAAGTTTACATCTCTGCAGTAAAGAATGGAAAATTATAACCAAAGAAGTGCAATTCCCTCACCTATATTAAAAGGTATATTACGGTATTGAATAGGTTCTGATAGTGATGAGCTCATATCAGGGATGGGCCTGTTCATTCAGATGACAGCAGTAAAAATCTGGTCTGGCAAATTCTGCTGTAACATTAGGGCTACAACATGAATGTAATACGATGAACAGTGCAAAAGAAATGGAACATTCACTTTTCAGAATTTCAGTTTGAGTAAACCCAGATTTGCTTGTTCTCGTACGATTCTTTGTGGGCATCTCACGAATGGAATGCTTCACAAAGGAAGCTTGATTTTTTTCAGCTCGTTAAACAATTTGATCTAAACAACAATTCTACAATATTACATCCAACTTTGAGCAGACGCTGATGTAATTGGATATGCAGGGAATGGATATGGCTCACATGCAGTCAGAGGAGATTAGTTTAACTTGGCATCCTGCTCGGCACAGACATTGTGGGCTGAAGGAACTGTTCCTGTGCTATACTGTTCGATGCTCTATGTTATAAAGACTCATCAGGATCTTAATGTCTACAATGTCTGCCTCTTCTTCCAAGGCATCACAATGTGCTTAGTCAAACTGGAAGAATGCCTTAAAAGACAGGGGAAGAAAAGCTTGACATAGGGAGAGAATTCCAGAGCATAGGACCTTGAATGTTATAGACAAGTCACCAAAGATAAGAAGTAAAGTTGAGCAATGCAGTTATCTCAAAGAATTAAAAGGGATGAAAGAGATTACAGAGATATGAGATAAACAATGGAAAGATTTGAAAACAAATGTAAGAGATTTTTTAATCCATTGATTAACCAGGAATCAATGACCAGTAAGCTTTGGCACGAGAGATGAATAGAACTTGCTGCTAGTTCGAATTTGGATGATGTTGTTTACAAGAGTAAAATATGATGAGAATGGCCAGGTCTATACTGGAATAGTCATAACTTGTTGTAACAAAGCTATGAGATAGGGTCTCGTCACCAAATGATCTTAGGCAAATGCATAGTCAGACAATATTGTGATGTTATAAAAAGTAGCCCTAATGACGACACAGAGTTCGGGATGAAAGCTAGGTTTTGAATCAAATACAAAATCAATGCTGTTAAAAGTGTTGGTTCACTTTCAGCGAAGTTGCTAAGATGAAGGGTGTAGTCTGTGATAAAGAGAACTGTTTACTCAGGGATTGATAAATGACCTATTTTTCGATTCAATTAAGATAAATTTCTACTTATTCAGTACAATTTAGAGTTTGCAAAAGGACTCAAAATGTTTATGGGTCTCAAAAATCTGATTGAGTTTTATGAATATGTGACCAAATAAGTTGAGGAGGACAGAGCTGTAGGTGTTATTTAATGTATACGGATTTGAGCAAGGCATTTGACAAGGTTCCACATGGTAGGCTGCTCTGGAAGGTTAGATCGCATGGGATCCAAGGAGAGATAGCTTTTCATGTCTTCACCATCCCCCCTGACCTCCCCCTTTTCGATACGGAACGATATGTCCTCAACAGAGGCCTCAACTTCGTTCCCCTCGCCCCCACCTCAACGAGTTGCGCGTTAGCCATGACATAGAGCTTTTCTTCCGTCGCCTCCGCATCCATGCCTTTTTCTATGGGAAGGAGTCCTCACAACCCAGTGATGACCCCTTCTCTTGTCTCCACCAGTTCCCCTCCACTTGGACTCCTTAGAACGGCCTTCTACCCTCTCTAGACCTCTTTAATTCTAACTTCCGGCGTGACAACATTTCCACTACCCTCACTTACTCCAACTTCACTCCCTGCAGCAACCCTGACATTATAATCAAACCTGCCGACAAGGGAGGTGCCGTGGTAGTCTGGCGCGTTGACCTCTATCGGACCGAGGCCAGGTGACAACTCTCAGACACCTCCTCCTACTTATCCTTGGACCACAATCCCACAGACGAGCACCGGGCTTTAATCTCAAACACCATTACTGATTTCATCACTTCTGGCTGTCTGCCTTCCACAGCCTCCAACCTTACCGTTTCCCAGCCGCGCACAGCACGGTTTTACCTCCTCCCCAAAATCCACAAACACAACTGCCCTGGCAAACCCATTGTTTCTACCTTCTCCTGTCCCATGGAAATGATTTCCACATACTTCAACTTCATCCTATCCCCCCTGGTCCAATCTCTCCCGACCTATGTCCAAGATACCTCACATGCCCTTCATCTCTTCAATGACTTCCACTTACCGAGCCCCCACTCCCTCTTCTTTATCATGGACATTCAGTCACTCGACTCTTCCATCCCCCACCAGGAAGGCCTTAAAGCCCTCCATTTCATCCTCGACTGCAGAACAATCTAATTTCCCTCTACAATTAGCCACATTTTCCCATCTCCACCCCTTTCCATCTTCCGCAGATTCCATTCTCTCCGCAACTCTCTGGTTAACACTTCCCTTCCCACCCAAACCACCCCCTCCCCAGGTACCTTCCCCTGCAACCACAGAAGATGCAACACCTGTCGCTAACCCTCCTCCCTCGACTCTGTCCAGGGACCCTGACAGTCCTTTCAGGTAAGGCAGAGGTTCACTTGCAGCTCCTCCAACCTCATCTACTGTATTCGTTGTTCAAGATCTGGATTCTTATACATCAGCGAGACCAAACATAGACTGGCTGATTGTTTCGCGGAACACCTTCGCTCAGCCTGCCTGAACCAACCAGATCTCCCGGTTGCCAGACACTTTAATTCTCCTTTCCACTCCTACACAGACTTTTCTGCCCTCGGCCTCCTCCATTGTCAGAATGAGACTAAATGCAAATTGGAGGAACAGCATCTCATATTTCGCTTTGATAAGGTCCCGCACAGGAGGCTGGTGACAAAAAGTAGAGCACATGGTATTGGGGATAGGGTGTTGACATGGATAGAAAATTGGTTGGCAGAAAAGAAGCAAAGAGTAGGAGTGAACGGGTCCTTTTCAGAATGGCAGGCAGTGGCGAGTGGAGTGCCGCAAGGCTCGGTGTTGGGGCCGCAACTGTTTACCATATATTAATGATTTGGAAGAGGGAATTAGGAGCAACACTAGCAAGTTTGAGGGAGAAACAAAGCTGGGTGGCAGTGTGAACTGTGAAGCGGATGTTAGGAGGTTGCAGGGTGACCTGGACAGGTTGAATGAGTGGGCAGATGCGTGGCAGATGCAGTATAATATAGATAAATATGAGGTTATCCACTTTGGTGGCAAAAACAAGGGGGCAGATTATTATCTCAATGGGGTTAGGTTAGGTAAGGGGGAGGTGCAGCGAGACTTGGGTGTCCTTGTACACCATTCACTGAAAGTTGGCGTGCAGCTACAGCAGGCAGTGAAGAAAGCTACTGGAATGTTGGCCTTCATAACAAGAGGATTTCAGTATAGGAGTAAAGAGGTTCTTCTGCAGCTGTATAGGGCTCTGGTAAGACCACATCTGGAGTATTGTGTTCAGTCTTGGTCTCCTAATTTGAGGAAGGACATCCTTGTGATTCAGGCAGTGCAGCGTAGGTTCACGAGATTGATCCCTGGGATGGTGGGACTGTCATATGAGGAAAGATTGAAAAGACTAGGCTTGTATTCACTGGAGTTTAGAAGGATGAGGGGGGCATCTTATAGAAACATATAAAATTATAAAAGACTGGACAAGCTAGATGCAGGAAAAATGTTCCCAATGTTGGGCGAGTCCAGAACCAGGGGCCAGTATTAGAATAAAGGGGAGGCCATTTAAGACTATGGTGAGAAAAAACTTTTTCACTCAGAGAGTTGTGGAATTCGCTGCCACAGAGGGCAGTGGAGGCCAAATCACTGGATGGATTTAAGAGAGAGTTAGATAGAGCTCTAGGAACTAGTGGAATCAAGGGATATGGGGAGAAGGCAAGCACGGGTTATTGATTGGGGACGATCAGCCATGATCACCATGGCGGTGCTGGCTCAAAGGGCCGAATGGCCTCCTCCTGCACCTATTTTCTATGTTTCTATGTTTCTATGCTCGGGCAGCTTACAGCCCAGTGGTATGAATATTGATTTCTCTCACTTCCAGTAGCCCCGGCATTCCCTCTCCATCCCTCCCCCACCCAAGTCGCACTAGCTTCTCATTTTCATCCTACCATCAGCTTACAATGGCCTGTTTCCTTTATCGTTGTTACTTTTTTGCATATCTTTATTCATTGTTCTTTATCTCTCCACATCACCATCTATATCTCTCGTTTCCCTTATCCCAAACCAGTCTGAAGAAGGGTCTCGACCCGAAACATCTCCCATTCCTTCTCTCCACAGATACTGCCTGTCATGCTGAGTTACACCAACTTTTTGTGTCTAACTTCAGTTTAAACCAGCATCTGCAGTTCCTTCTTACACATATTAGATATAGAAGTTGGGAGGTCATGTTTCAGTTGTATAAGACATTTAGAGTATTGAGTTCAGTTTTGGTTATAGGAAATATGTTGTCAAGCTGGAGAGGGTATAGAGAAGATTTGCGGAAATGTTGCCAGGATTCAAGGTCTGAGCTACAGAGAGAGATTGAGCAGTCTAGGACATAATTGCTTGGAGCGCAGGAGGATGAGGGGTGATCTTATAGAGGTGTATAAAATCATGAGAGGAATAGATTGGGTGAATGCACAGTCTTCTGCCCATAGTAGAATCGAGAACCAGCGGACATAGGTTTAAGGAAAGAGGGAGAAAGATTTAATATAAACGCAGGGGTAACTTTTTTTAAACGCAAAGGTTGGTGGGTGTATGAAACAAGCTGCCGGAGGAGGCAGTTGAGGCAGATACTATCATGACATTTAAGAGACACTTGAACAGGTACACGGACAGGACAGGACGGGTTTAGAGGGTTATGGGCCAAGCATGGGCAGGTGGAACTAGTGTGGATGCGACAAGTTGGTTGGCGTGGGCAAGTTGGGGTGAGGGACTTGTTTCCACGCTGTATGACTCGATGACCTTCCTGTGATTTTGACTGCTTTTACCAAGAGACAGAATGTGAATGAGCGAGCGAAGGATAGATGCTTGAAAGACACTGAATACAATGGCTAAAAGAAGGGAAGAAAAGCCCGTACCGTCGATTTCCTGGAGAGAGGTAGATAGATGAAAATGGATTCAAGTGAACATAGTTTTATCCAGCTGGCGATAAGTAGCCAAATGAGCATAATACAGAACACTTTAAATAGCCACTAAATATCAGAATGCCAAATAAAACCTACCCAGGTTTCCTTCTGAGACTCAGACATATGTTCCACAAAAATTAAGTGCGTTGCTGTCAGATATAGTGAGCCAACTGCTGCCTTCTTCAATAAGACTCCATCCAACAAACGGACATTTTCAACCTAAAAACATAAATAGTTCAGTGCAAAAAATCTCAACTAAATTCAATAGATGTAAAGTCATAACTGAATAATGAAATGACATATCAATTAAGCCGTGACTTTTAACAGTTCCAGAAGAGCTGTAAATGAAAGTAAATATTTATGGTACATTCAAATCCCACTTTGTTGTGTGGGATTCACATTGTTGTGTTGTGTTCACATTGAATGGCGGTGCAGGCTCGAAGGGCCGAATGGCCTACTCCTGCACCTATTTTTCTATGTTTTTTCTATGTTTCTATGTTCTTCAGTCCAATAATATCAGCTAACCGGCAGTCATCCTTATCTGCAGAACAGAGAATTGTACTTGCAATTAAGTTATTCATAATAGTAATTAAAGCAGTTAGGTTCCTTGTCTACTTAAGGGGACAAAGTTTTTACATGCACAGATGGCATTACGACTTACTTGTCAGGAAACTAATCCATTTGTGTGTATAGTAAGTTTTATAAAGAGTAATTCAAAATCTTAGAAACCTGCAAAATAATGTAGCTGTGTGAAGACAATCTCAAAACTAAGCAATTTAACACCCTAAAATGAGTAGAACATTCACTTAATTTAAAGACACTGTGTGAGAATGGAATTATAAGGTAGAACCATTCTGCCTGTTCCACAGTGCACAAGAAACTTCAGATGCTTTCACCTGGAACATAAAACAAACTGCTAGAAGAATTCCGCATCCCTGTAGGCAAAAGGAAAGCAGCATCTTTGGAGACAAAAGGACTATCTCTTTGCCTTCATAGATACTACCTGACCTCCTGAATTTCTCCGGTGACTTGTTATTTTATCTTTACTTCACATGTTTATGGTACCATTTGAATCTACTGATGTATTCGTAACCTAACAAACACTGTCAGGCAACTTTTGTTTGACACTTTTTTCTGAAATTCATAGTTTAGCGGATACTATCTCACAGCAACAATTAAAAAAAGCATCAAGATAGAACAAATTACAATTGACCAGAAAATGATAATCCTTTATTTAGTATCTGATGTTTGTTCTCACTCAGTTTTTTAAAGTTCTGCCAGGCCAGAAATTCCTTTGATTTCAAACCATCATCGAGGACACAATGAAATCTTTAAAATCATTCTTAACAATCCAGCAATAAATCGCACTTCCAAAAGAAGTGGCAAACATATCTTTTCAAGGAGAGGAAAAAAGATAATAATGGGCAAACTTAGGCCCATCAGACTATTATTGCTATTATTGCACTATAATGGTTTGTTTATTTTTTGTGTGCATATATATACATATGTGTGTGTGTGTGTGTGTGTGTGTGTGTGTGTGTGTGTGTGTGTGTGTGTGTGTGTGTGTGTGTGTGTGTGTGTGTGTGTGTGTGTGTGTGTGTATACACACACTGAACAAACTTTTTTACTTGCTTTCTATATCCTTTACAAGTACCATGTCTGGAACATATGACAATAAAACACTCTTGACTCTTGAACTCACAATTGAACTTCTGGCAACAGCTCATCCACAAATTTTCCTTGGAGGTTGAGTGAAACCAGGAAGTAAACATGAGCAGGATCCAAGAAATATGGGTTTTGAAAATGCCTCAGTTCCACAGATCCAACGATCAAAAGGTTATATTCAAATTCATAGAAACATAGAAAATAGGTGCAGGAGGAGGCCATTCGGCCCTTCGAGCCTGCACCGCCATTCAATATGATCATGGCTGATCATCCAACTCAGTATCCTGTACCTGCCTTCTCTCCATACCCCCTGATCCTTTTAGCCACAAGGGCCACATCTAACTCCCTCTTAAATATAGCCAATGAACTGGCCTCAACTACCTTCTGTGGCAGAGAATTCCAAAGACTCACCACTCTCTGTGTGAAAAATGTTTTCCTCATCTCGGTCCTAAAGGAATTCCCCCTTATTCTTAGACTGTGACCCCTTGTTCTGGACCTCCTCAACATCGGGAACAATCTTCCTACATCTAGCCTATCCAACCCCTTAAGAATTTTGTAAGTTTCTATAAGATCCCCCCTCAGTCTTCTAAATTCTAGCGAGTACAAGCCAAGTCTATCCAGTCTTTCCTCATATGAAAGTCCTGACATCCCAGGAATCAGTCTGGTGACCCTTCTCTGTACCCCCTCATGGCAAGAATGTATTTCCTCAGATTTTGAGACCAAAACTGTACACAATACTCCAGGTGTGGTCTCACCAAAACCGGTACAACTGCAGTAGAACCTCCCTGCTCCTATACTCAAATCCTTTTGCTATGAATGCTAACATACCATTTGCTTTCCTCACTGCCTGCTGCACCTGCATGCCTACTTCAATGATTGGTGTACCATGACACCCAGGTCTCGTTGCATTTCCCCATCTATCAAGAGATCAGAGACGTGGAATGTGTCATTTGTGACTCAATAGGAGATTGTCTCTCTACCAGCAGATCAAGCAAGTGGATTAAATCCAAGAAGCTAGGTACAGATTTTTTTTAATAGAGCAGAACCACACAATTTAATGTAACTTCTGTTTAAAACTGAACTTCTGAATTGTTTTATCTTAAAGAACAAACACCCAAATCTATAGGCGCACCTTCAGCACACAATATTTGAATTAAATTTGGCCTTTTACATTACATAAGGCAAACACGTTTTCCATGTTAAGTATAATAACTAAAGGCATTGTAAGTTTTTTAAAAAAGGAGCTTCGTGACTTTCCGTAAGGGACAATAAATATGCTTAGAGGCGAAGTAACAACCCAAGGGTTAACACTGCACTTGGTAGTACTGACCATTATGAAATATAATAGCAGCAGGGAAAATAATATATCACATTTTCTAAGCATGAATAGAAGCAGTTTATGTCTAGTTCTTTTTTATAAAATTGTGAGCAAAACACAGGATAAAGCTCTTCTTATAGTGTTCCAAGAATTGTCAGCCAACAACCCTGTCTTGCAGGGTAACTGTTTTGTTCCCACACCAACCACTGTTGTGCTGCCTCAGGATTATACTTCCAACTCCGTGCTATGAATTTATGTCCATTAGTAATTAGGTCAAACTGTATTCTTATTTCACTTTGGTCCTTCACAGTAACAAGCATAGACTTGACTCAAACTCCTGTGGTCAGGATGTGATTGCCAATTTTGCGCCACGTTTCCCCTTTTAAATAATTATTAATCAATGAAAGGGATTTGTGATGCTATAAACAAGCGGAATTGGGCAGAAAGTTGGAGAACACATTTTGGTAAGAAAGGAGAAGCAATTTAAACAGTAAATGGTGAAGATTAAAAAATGAGAAACAATAGAAAAAGAGTCATAATTTAGCAGATTCCTGTAGTGTAATAATAATAATAATAATAATAATAATACATTTTATTTATAGGGTGCCTTTCAGGACTCTCAGGGACAGCCAGGGCACCTCCCATGGATTTTACATTGTGAATAATTTGATTGTCAACAGTTTCCCACTACCTGGAATTTGATGTTATAAAATATAGAACAATAAAGTGATAATAAAAATCAACTATGACGAGTGGGGTGCCTCAGGGATCTGTGTTGGGTCCACTGTTGTTTGTCATGTACATCAATGATCTAGATGATGGGGTGGAAAATTGGATAAGTAAGTATACAGATGATACTAAGATAGGGGGTGCTGTGGATAATGAAGTAGATTTTCAAAGTCTACAGAGAGATTTGGGCCATTTGGAAGAGTGGGCTGAAAGATGGCAGATGGAGTTTAATGCTGATAAGTGTGAGGTGCTACATCTTGGCAGGACAAATCAAAATAGGACGTACATGGTAAATGGTAGGGAATTGAGGAATGCTGTGGAACAGAGGGATCTAGGAATAACTGTGCATAGTTCCCTGATGGTGGAATCGCATGTAGATAGGGTGGTAAAGAAAGCTTTTGGTATGCTGGCCTTTAAAAATCAGAGCATTGAATATAGGAGTAGGGAAGTAATGTTAAAATTGTACAAGGCATTGGTAAGACCAATTCTGGAGTATGGTGTACAATTTTGGTCGCCTAATTATAGGAAGGATGTCAACAAAATAGAGAGAGTACAGAGGAGATTTACTAGAATGTTGCCTGGGTTCCAGCAACTAAGTTACAGAGAAAGGTTGAACAAGTTAGGTCTTTATTCTTTGGAGCGCAGAAGGTTAAGGGGGGGACTTGATTGAGGTCTTTAAAATGATGAAAGAGATAGACAGAGTTGATGTGGATAAGCTTTTCCCATTGAGGGTAGAAAAGATTCAAACAAGAGGGCATGACATGAGAATTAAGGGACAGAAGTTTAGGGGTAACATGAGGGGGAACTTCTTTACTCAGAGAGTGGTGGCTGTGTGGAATGATCTTCCTGCAGAAGTGGTGGAGGCAGGATCGATTTTAACATTTAAAAGTAAAGTGGATAGGTATATGGACGGGAAGGGAATGGAGGGGTATGGTCTGAGTGCAGGTAGATGGGACTAGGGGAAAATAAATGGTCAGCACAGACTGGAAGGGCCGAGAAGGCCTGTTTCCGTGCTGTAATTGTTATATGGTTATATGGTTAACTACAGATGCTGGTGTATCCAAAGATAGACACAAAATGCTGGAGTAACATCAGGGGGACCCGGCAGCATCTTTGGAGAAAATGGAAAGGTGTATTTTTGAGTCAGCACCCTTCTTCAGTCTGAAGTCTGTGCTACAGTATTCATTTTTAAAATAAAGACAAACTGTCCAATATAAATATGAAACAAGTGGCTGGTGCAAGTGAAACATGATTTTAATATTCCTGACTGTCAAAAATATAGTAATATAACAGGGGCGTCACAGTGGCAGAGGTAGAGATGGTGCCTTACAGCGCCAGAGACTCGGGTTTGATTCATACTACAGGTGCTGTTTGTACAGAGTGTGCACAATCTGTGATCACGTGGGTTTTCTCTGGGTGCTCCGGTTTCCTCCGGTTTGTAGGTTAATTGGCTTCTGTAAGTAATCCCTAGTGTGTAGGATAGAAGTAGTTCACGGGTGATCGCGGGTCGGCGCAGACTCGGTGGGCTGAAGGGCCGTTTCCACACTGTAACTGTAAACTAAACTAATCATGAAAACTACAGTGCCCTCCATAATGTTTGGGACAAAAACCCTTCATTTATTTATTTGCCTCTATACTCCACAATTTGAGATTTGTAATAGAAAAAAATCACATGAGGTTAAAGTGCACATTGTCAGATTTTATTAAAGGGTATTTTTATACATTTTGGTTTCACTATGTAGAAATTAGAGTTATGTTTATACAGTCCCCCCATTTCAGGGCACTATAATGTTTGGGAAACATGGCTTCACAGGTGTTTGTAATTGCTCAGGTGTGTTTAAATACCTCCTTAATACAGATGTGAGAGAGCTCTCAGCACCTAGTCTTTCCTCCAGTTTTTCTGTCACCTTTGTAAACTTTTATTGCTGTTTATCAATATGAGGACCAAAGTTGTGCTAGTGAAAGTCAAAGAAGCCATTATGTGACTGAGAAACCAGAATAACACTGTTAGAGACATCAGCCAAACCTTAGGCTTACCAAAACTAACTGTTTGGAACATCATTAAGAAGAAAGAGAGCACTGGTGAGCTTACTAATCGCAAAGGGACTGGCAGGCCAAGGAAGACCTCCACAGCTGATGACACAAGAATTCTCTCTAATGAAGAAAAATCCCCAAATAACTGTCCGACAGATCAGAAACACTCTTCAGGTGTGGATTTGTCAATGCCCACTGTCCACAGAAGACTTCACAAACAGAAATACAGAGGCTACACTGCAAGATGCAAACCACTGGTTAGCTGCAAAAATAGGGTGGCCAGGTTACAGTTTGCCAAGAAGTACTTAAAAGAGCAACCACAGTTCTGGAAAAAAGGTCTTCTGGACATATGAGACAAAGATTAAATTATGTCAGAGTGATGGCAAGAGCCAAGTATGGAGGAGAGAAGGAACTGCCCAAGATCCAAAGCGTACCACCTCATCTGTGAAACACAAGTGGTGGGGGTGTTATGGCCTGGGCATGTATGGCTGCTGAAGGTACTGGCTCACTTATCTTTATTGATGATACAACTGCTGATGGTAGTAGCGTAATGAATTCTGAAGTGTATAGACACATCCTATCTGCTCAAGTTCAAACAAATGACTAAAAACTAATTGGCTGGCGGTTCATTCTACAGCAAGACAATGATCCCAAACATACTGCAAATGAGTACAAACATACAAAGGAGTTTTTCAAAGCTAAAAAATGGTCAATTCTTGAGTGGCCAAGTCAATCACCCGATCTGAACCCAATTGAGCATGCCTTTTATATGCTGAAGAGAAAACTGAAGGGGACTAGCCCCCAAGACAAGCAGAAGCTAAAGATGGCTGCAATACAGGCCTGGCAGAGCATCATCAGAGAAGACACCCAGCAACTTCAAGCAGTCATTGCATGCAAAGGATATGCAACAAAATACTAAACATGACTACTTTCATTTACTTGACATTGCTGTGTCCCAAACATTATGGTGCCCTGAAATGGTGGGACTATGTATAAACACTGCTGTAATTTCTACATGGTGAAACCAAAATGTATAAAAATTGCCTTTTATTAAAATCTGACAATGTGCACTTTAACCACATGTGATTTTTTACATTACAAATCTCAAATTGTGGAGTACAGAGGCAAATAAATTGATGTTGGTTCTTTGTCCCAAACATTATGGAAGGCACTGTATATGCAGTGGAGAAATTCACTTGTTTTATTCCAGCAATCTAACAAATGTCAGAGATGAAAAGCATAATGTAATGACACAACACTCTGTCTTTAATTAGAAAGGTATATACTGATTTATGTTCAGCCTTTGATGACCAGAGGTGATCACAAATGATCTACTGTCAATGAAATGCAGTCATTCTTGCATCTCAGCAAATAATTTGTTTTTCTGGTGATTCTGATCCAGGGATAAATATTGGCCAAGACAGCTGAATAAACACACTGCTCTTCAAATAGTGCCCAAAGATCTTTTGTCCTGATGATAGTTAAAATGTGCCTGCCCTTCTCATCAGTGAGATATTGCACTCACATTCCATTCAAAAACTTCAGTCCAAAATATTTACAACTCCAAAAGTCGAATGCTACAACTAAACCAGAGTTACCATCTGACATCAATTGCAAAAAACATATTAGTGAAACAATGCATGGATATCTGATCAAAAATAGTTTGTGAGTTCTTGGGTGCCCTGCAGCATGAATTTAGCACTGAGTAACTTTCCAAGGACTATTTCCGATGATATGCACATTACTTACCCTAAAAACTAAAAAAACAACAAAAAACACAAAAACACAATATACCAGACTCAAGACAACAGGTACAAATAAGCATAAGATAACACTGGATTTTTTAGTCCTGCTTCACCAGCACTTGATCAAGACTTTTAATAATCTCCACTTACTATTTCAAGCAAAACAATATCATGCATCACTTTTTTTTTAAAGCTGTAGTGTACATTTTTTAGCAGAAATTAATAAGGAAATCACCAACGACCATATCGCAATTATAGCTCATAACTGTTAGTGCATTTAGGTTATAGAAACAAGGAACTGCAAATGCTGTTTATAAGAAAATACATAAGTGCTGGAGTAACTCAGGTCAGGACCCTTTGGAGGAACGTCACCTATCCATGTTCTCCCAGGATGCTGCCTGACCCACTGAGTTATGCACCCTGTCCCACTTAGGCGATTGTTTAGGTGACTGCAGATGACTAGGCTGTCGCCACATGGTCACCGGGGTGTCACCTGCATGGTCTCCTCAGTCACCCAAAGAGTCGTACGTTTTTTCTGGATTTTGCTGGATTTTGAAATGTTCAAAATGTTTTGGCGACAGTCAGCGCCCGTGGGCTTGACGCCAACGATCATAGCCTGACGTAGGTGCTGTTGCTAGGATGACGTAGGTTGTTGCCAGGATGACGTAGGTTGTCGCCGGTGCTGACCAGTGAATTCCATTGGCGACTACATTCGCCAACCTACGTCAACCGGCGACAGGTACCGGTGACTGAATTGTCTTACCTTGTGGTAGCTTGTCGCAGGTGGATGTAGGTTGGCGTAGGTGTGGTCGCAGGTGGGCATCCTAATGGTCTGCCGTTGTCGGTAGCTTGCCGTAGCTTGATGTCGACTAGCAGGTAGGTTGTTGTAGACTTTGTCGTAGACATTGTTGTAGGGGAGTCCAGTCGCTGTTTTTTCAGCGACCTGCTATGACTATGAGTTGCCGGCTGTCGCCGAAAAAATTGCCTAAGTGGGACAGGCCCATTACTCTAGCACAGTGGTTCTTAACCTTTTTAGCCCCACGACCCCATCAGACATTCTTGGACAGTACCGTGACCCCCGAAACAAAAATTGAAAAAAAAAGCCCGATTTATTAAAACATGTCTGCCAATACTCATAGTCAATGGAATGACTGAAATTGCTTCACAGCCATCAAGCGATCAAAACAAGGACGAATGCTCGACAGGCAGCACCTCATGTCAGTATTGATCACAAGCCTATTGTGTGCCTTCGTTTTCAGAGTTACCATGGTTGAGAATCCAGCCTCACAGCGATAGGTTGAGGGGGACTGGACCAATAGGGTCATAGAATCATAGAATCATAGAAAATAGGTGAATGTCTTTCCTCAGATTAGGAGACCAAAACTGTACACAATACTCCAGGTGTGGCCTCACCAAGACCCTGTACAACTGCAGAAGAACCTCCCTGCTCTTGTACTCAAATCCTTTTGCTATGAATGCCAACATACCATTCGCTTTTTTCACAGCCTGCTGCATCTGCATGTCTACTTTCAATGACTGGTGCACCATGACACCCAGGTCTCCCCTTTTCCTAATTGGCCACCATTCAGATAATAATCTTCTACCCTGTTTTTGCCGCCAAAGTGGATAACCTCACATTTATCCACATTATACTGCATCTGCCATGCATTTGCCCACTCATCCAACCTATCCAAGTCACCTTGCAGACTCCTAGCATTCTCCTCACAGTTAACACTGCCCCCCAGCTTCGTGTCATCCGCAAACTTGGAGATGTTGCATTCAATTCCCTCATCCAGATCATTAATATATATTGTAAATAGCTGGGGTCCCAGCACTGAGCCTTGCGGTACCCCACTAGTCACTGCCTGCCATTCTGAAAATTATCCGTTTACTCCTACTCTTTGCTTCCTGTCTGCCAGCCAGTTCTCTATCCACATCAATACTGAACCCCCAATACCGTGTGCTTTAAGTTTGTATGCTAATATCTTATGTGGGACCTTGTCGAAAGCCTTCTGAAAGTCCAGATATAACACATTCACAGGTTCTCCCTTATCCACTCCACTAGTTACATCCTCAAAAAATTCTATAAGATTCGTCAGACATGATTTACCTTTCATAAATCCATGCTGACTTTGTCCAATGATTTCACCGCTTTCCAAATGTGCTGCTATCCCATCTTTAATAACTGACTCTAGCATTTTCCCCACTACCGATGTTAGACTAATTGGTAATTCCCCGTTTTCTCTCTCCCCCCTTCTTAAAAAGAGGGGTTACATTAGGGTCAGAGCCCTCTTCGAAAGAACAGGACAATCCTTCACTTTCAGCCAAAATGTGGCGAGCTCCTGTTCCATGAAGCCACTCATGAGCTGCGAATCTTCACGAATTACGGTAATATTCAACCTTCGCAGCCACGTCAGTATTGCTGATAGCAACGTCTTCAACAAAAAAAGTTTGGACGATCCACTCATCAGGAGAGCGGTTGTCCAGTCTGGGAAATTAACATTCGATGGCTTCGCTAATTGCCAGAAAGTGGGTTGAGATCTCCTCGTGGAATAGGCATTCAGAATCTGACGTAGCATTCAGGAGAGTCGTCATCTCAGGGAAGATAGTCATGTCACCATTTGGATTCTTCTCTGGTAAAGGTGAATCTTCCTCCTGAACGCTGCCACTTTGTCACAAGCCGTTTGTAGCATTGTGAGGTTTCCTTGAAGTGACAGGTACAAGGAATTCACCTATCGCGAAAAAGTCAGCCAAGTAAGCAACCTTCATCACGAACTGTTCATCCTGCATCTTTTCATGAAGCTGATTCTCCTTCTCGGTACAAGAACAGTGCTATTTCCTCTCGAAGTTGAATCACACAATTGAGCTTTGCCACGGGAAAGCCGGCGCACCTCTGTGTGGAATATCAGAACTGTGAAATCGGCGCCCATTTCTTCACACATTGCTCTGAAGATCCTTGAGTTTGTTGCGCTCCCTCGGATGTGGTTCACAATCTTCACCACATCTGAATGTGCCTCAATGACTTTCGACCAGTGGCACTAACGTCTGTGGTGATGAAGTGCTTTGAGAGATTGATCATGGAGCAAATCAACTCCTTCCTCGACAAAAACCTGGACCCACTGCAGTTCGCTTACCGCCACAACAGATCAACTGTGGATGCGATCTCGCTGGCTCTCCACTCCGCTCTGGACCACTTGGACAACAAAAACCCATATGTCAGGCTGTTATTCATTGACTACAGCTTGGCATCCCCTCCAAGCTGGTGACCAAACTCGCAGATACCATACCAGCGCATCCCTCTGCAATTGTATCCTCGACTTCCTCATTCACAGACCACAGTTTGAATTGGTGGAAATGTGTCAGCCACGATAACAATCAGCATGGGAGCACCTCAAGGCTGCGTGCTCAGCCCCCTGCTGTACTCACTCTATACTCATGACTGCGTAGCCGGTCATAGTGCGAACTCCATCATCAAGTTCGCTGACGACACCACTGTTGTGGGACATATCACTGATGGGGATGAGTCAGAGTATAGAAGAGCGATCGAGCGACTGTCCATATGGTGCTAGCACAATAACCTGGCCCTCAACACAGCAAAACCAAGGAACTGATTGTGGACTTTGGAAGGAGTAGGATGGGGACCCACAGTCCCGTTTATATCAACGGGTCGATGGTTAAAAGGGTCAAGAGCTTCTAATTCCTGGGCATGCACATCTCTGAAGATCTTTCCTGGTCCGAGAACACTAATGCAATTATTAAGAAAGCACATCAGCACTTCCTCAAAAAATTACGGAGAGTTGGTTTGTCAAGGAGGACTCTCTCTAACGTCTACAGGTGCACAATAGAGAGCATGCTGACCGGTTGTATCGTGGCTTGGTTCGGCAACTTGAGCGCCCTGGAGCAGAAAAGACTACAAAAAGTAGTAAACACTGTCCAGTCCAGCATCGGCTCTGACCTCCCTTCCATCGAGGGGATCTATCGCAGTCGCTGCCTCAAAAAGGCTGGCGGTTTCATCAAGGACCCGCACCATCCTGGCCACATAGTCATCTCCCCGCTACCTTCAGGTAGAAGGTACAGGAGCCTGAAGACTGCAACGACCAGGTTCAGGAAAAGCTACTTCCCCAAAGCCATCAGGGTATTAAACTTGGCTCGGACAAAACTCTGAACATTAATAGCCCATTATCTGTTTATTAGCAGTTTATCAGTTTATTTATTCATGTGAGTATATATTTATACTAGACTTAGTGGGACCCGTTGGGTCCCAGCATCACACGGGAGCGCATAACACTGGAGGGCTGGTCACCCAACGCAATATTCCACCTCTCCACCAATTCCAATATTGCTGGCCAGTGGGGGGTGGGGGGGCAGGGGGGGGGCTTTCTGGCGCGCTGGTATGCGTATTGTGGGACTGGTGGACTGGATTCCAGAGGGCTAGTATGGACATTGTGGGCTGAATGGATTCTTGTTCTGGCACCTCAGTCACTGAGGCCAAGCAGCTCAGTCACTGAGGCCTGGCAGTACAGTCACTCACACCTGGCAGGCTGGCGGCTGGGAAACTGTCAGAAATTCTGCCCAAAACAGGTGGCAGACTTTGTGAGAGAGAAGGAGGAGAGGGCGGACTGAATGGATTATTGGACTGGCAGGTCAATCGCTCACGGCTGGTGGGCTGGCAGTGCAGTCACTCACGGCTGGTGGGCTGGCAGTTAGTCACTTACGGCTGGTGGGCTGAGAGTTGACTTACTCACGGCTGGTGGGCTGGCAGTGCAGTCACTCACGGCTGGTACACTGGCAGTTCACTCAGTCACCCCTCCTCCCTTCACCCCCCCTCACTCTGCTCCTTGCCATTCCCCTCCCCCCCCCACGCATTCAGCCCATCTCCCCACAACCTCCACCATGCACTCTTAGTGGCTCTCCCACAGAGCATCAATTCCTGCCCATTAGGTTCCCATTGAAAAGTGGAAAAAGGATTTATTAAAGTTTAAAATTTGAATGACTCTTAAAATATAACAATTTAAATGTTAAAGATGAGAATGATTAAGTTCTTTCTTGTTGTGTCTTTTGTTGCTGCTCACTGCTTACTTTATGTCTCTTTGCTGTTGATAAAAAAGAGACAATTTAAATATAGAGAGATTGAGCGGTCAAATTTTAACAACGAATATCTGAGAATTTATCTCAGAAGTCATCATTCAACGAAGCACGCTTTTAATGACAACATTATTGGTCGATGTTCCATCCTTCAGGAAAACTTTGACATTTTCCTTCATCTTTCCGTGAAGGTGAAGGATGTCTTCACCTTCTGTTAAATTGAGTGCATACACTCCTTTCTGCTCAGCATTCAGCAGAGGCCCATTCTCCTCAACAAATTGCTGTTGTTCAGTTCTATCGTATAGCAATTCCTGCACCAATTCTGGATTGTCATCATCAAGGTACATCCTTCCATTTTTTGTTGTGGCAAATTAAAGAATTCCATTGCTTTGTTGTAATTCTCAATCCTCTGGACTCACTGCCCATGGTTCTCAAGTGGGTTTTTAACATAAAAAAGAAAACGCCTCCGAAGCAAAATTTATCATTGAAAAATCACAAACCATACGTGGGTTTTGAATTACATTTTACTCAGATGCAAGCCTAGGAAAGAAATAATTGTTAGCTGTTAATTGGACATAATCAACCTCAGTAAATTGACAATATCCTATTGAAAGGGAGTGGGTGTTTAAGCTGTCAGGACATTGTATTATTTGCCAAAATATACATCTCAATAGCATAATGATACTTTTCCACACACCACTCATAAGTCTGGAGATTTTTTTAATGATAAATTTAGCTTCAGAAATGTTTTCTTTTTGCATGTAAAAACCCACTTCAGAACCATGGGCGATTTAAAAAAATTACAGCCAGAGTTATCACTTCTGAAACTTTTTAGTTACCAAAGGAATCAAGAAAAAACACAAATAATGCCATACTGTTGATGAAATGCAGTGAGCAAACACGATAATTCCCAATATTTTCAATCTCGATATCTGCACGGCCAACGTTCGACAAGCACTTTAGCTGTTGTTGTCCCTTCAGCTCTCACTTCTCTTTACCTTCATTTCTCTTCACTTTGGGAATTCTGAAGTAGGATAGATGTCTCTCATGGTTACCCCGACTTCCACCACAGCGCAAAAATTCACCATTTTGCGTTTTTTTTAACAGGTAGGAAAGTACACGTTTCGTGTATTAACAACATATACCGGAAGCTGCGATGTCCTCCAGATGGATTGAGGGGCTCCGTGCGTCAAGCTCTTTGACCCAGTGACCTTACGTGCAACCCCCCTACACACACACAGACCCTCAGACACACACTCTCACACACACAGACTCACTCACACACACACACTCACACACACACATACACAGGCTCACACACAGATTCACTCACACACACAGACTCACTCACACACACAGACTCACTCACACAGACACACTCACTCTCTCACACACACACTCACTCTCACACACACACAGACTCACTCACACATACAGACTCACTCTCACACACGCAGCCACACACACAGAGACTCACACTGACTCACACACACACAACCAATACTAAAATGCTAAGTAACTTCAGAACGTGGTGAACATACAGTGTGTAAACCGAATGATTCAAACATTTAAAGCCTCCTGTCGCGGCTGCTGCTGAAGCAAAAACGTGCTTTAAATAACGTCCCACAAACACACTCACCATAGACAGAGCAGTAAGCTCTCTTGAATTATTCAACAACGTCTTCACTCTGTGCCTTCTGCAGTCAGCGCCATCTTGCCACGAACTGGAAAAGACGCACTCAGCGCCATCTTGCCGCTAATCGGAAATGACGTCATCGGCGCCATCTTGCCACTAAGTGGAAGTCACGGAATGTGCGCCAATTTTGCAATTAAACACAGTCCTGATCTAATAAAATATTTATTTCAGCTTTATCCATCAAAAACTGTTGCAACCATTTTAAAAGCCAAGACAAACAATTTTGCAACCATTTTACAACCAATACAATTTCGGCAAACACACACACTCACAGATTCACTCACACTCACTCACACACACAACCAATACTAAAATGCCAAGTAACTTCAGAACGTGGTAAACATACAGTGTGTAAACCGAATGATTCAAATGTTCAAAGCCTCCTGGAGAGGCTGCTGCTGAAGCACAAACCTGCTTTAAATAACGTCCTACAAACACACTCACCATAGACAGAGTAGTAAGCTCTCTTGAATTATTCAACGACGTCTTCACTATGCCTTCTGCAGTCAGCACCATATTGCCACGAACTAGAAATGACGCACTCAGCGCCATCTTGCCGCTAACCAGAAATAGCGTCATCGGCACCATCTTGCAACTAAGCGGAAGTCACAGAATGAACGCCAATTTTGCAATTAAACACAATCCTGATCTAATAAAATGTTTATTCACGCTTTATCCATCCGAAAACTGTTGCAACAATTTTTAAAGCCAAGACAAACAATTTGGAAAACGTTTTACAACCACATCGAGAGGACTCACCGTCAAGTAGACATGCGTTCAGTGTTATTCGCAGCTCAGAGAGCCGTGACCCTCTCGCTTCCTCCATGTTGCAGAGACTGAGTGAGTCACGACACTTCCGGGTTTTATAGTCCCTCCCCCCTGCCGCCAGCAGGGGCAGCAGAGAGAATGGCGACATTTTAAAAAACATTAATAACGCTCTGATTTTTCATCTATGGCAAAAATCCTCCAGTCCAATCCGGCGGAGGGGGACTGAGTGAGGTGGCCAAAAATGACGGCCGTAAGTGGTGGCGTTCTTTCAGTAATCACGAGAAAGGATGGGGTCAAGATCTTAGTTTTAGTAATATAGATAATGGTATATGGACACACGGATCTGTTCTGTATTCATAGAAACATAGAAACATAGAAAATAGGTGCAGGAGTAGGCCATTCGGCCCTTCGAGCCTGCACTGCCATTCAATATGATCATGGCTGATCATCCAACTCAGTATCCCGTACCTGCCTTCTCTCCATACCCCCTGATCCCCTTAGCCACAAGGGCCACATCTAACTCCCTCTTAAATATAACCAATGAACTGGCCTCAACTACATTCTGTGGCAGCGAATTCCAGAGATTCACCACTCTGTGTGAAAAATGTTTTATCATCTTGGTCCTAAAAGACTTCCCCCTTATCCTTAGACCGTGACCCCTTGTTCTGGACTTCCCCATCATCGGGAATAATCTTCCTGCATCCAGCCTGTCCAACCCCTTAAGAATTTTGTAAGTTTCTATAAGATCCCCCCTCAATCTTCTAAATTCTAGCGAGTACAAGCCGAGTCTATCCAGTCTTTCTTCATATGAAATCCCAGTAATCAGTCTAGTGAACCTTCTCTGTACTCCCTCTATGGCAAGAATGTATTTCCTCAGATTAGGAGGCCAAAACTGTATGCAATACTCCAGGTGTGGTATCACCAAGACCCTGTACAACTGCAGTAGAACCTCCCTGCTCCTATAGTCAAATCCTTTTGCTATGCATGCTAACATACCATTCACTTTCTTCACAGCCTGCTGCACCTGCATGCCTACTTTCAATGACTGGATCACCATGACACCCAGGTCTCGTTGCATCTCCCCTTTTCCTAATCGGCCACCTAATTCATGCCTAATTCATGCCTACTATGTTCTGTTGTGCTGAAGCAAAGCAAGAATTTCATTGTCCTATTAGGGACACATGACAATTAACTCCCTTGAATCTTGAAGACCAGGAGGGAGAGTCTTCATCGCTAAAGCATGGCGATGTATCATGCAGTGGGTAAAGGAGACATCGGGAGTGACATCCTTCACGAAGGCTTTGAGGCCAGATCTGCTTCCGACCATGGAAGGTGCCCAACTGTACACACCCCGACATGCTGTTCCCAGCCAAGCTCATGTTTGATGAGGGCTATCAGCATTATGAACACATCTTCTCCCCAAGTGGAAGTGGGCAATGGCTCCGATAACAGGTACTCCTCCTTCATGGCTTCTCCGTCGAGGCAACGAATGTAGACTGGCAGTTGGGAACATGAGGCAACATCTGTAGACTCGTCCAGTTGCAGTGAATACACTGGACTGCTCTTCACAGCGTTCACTACTTGCAGCAGAATATCATTATTCATATCCGAGATTCGACTTTTGACTGTGTCATTCAAAAGGGAAATCTGCCTGAACTTGTTTGACTGCTGTTCCCCCAGCACCAACTTCGCTGCTTCAAGAAGGCACGGCTTGATAAGCTCTTCATCGATGGTGTGAGGTTCCTTAGTCTGTGCGATTTGATCAGCAATCCGGTATGAAGCCTCCAGCGCTGCTTTATTTTGACGAGTGCAGTGACCCGTCGAATCGATGCGGGAACCCTTGAGTGCAGCTTCTTTTCGTTTTTCCACGCCCTTCCCCGCCAGGTCGCTGTGACGACTCCAAATGGATTTGCGGTTTGCTGGGCTTCATGCACTCGTGGCTCAAAACCTTGGCACAGATAACACATTGCGGCTTGACCATGGATTTTTGAACAATGCTTGTGAAACCGAACTTGAGAAATACTTCACTATACGTGCGCTTCTTGGCAGACATGGTTCGCAATGCACACAATTCGTGTGCGTATACGTACACGCATACACGAACAAAATACTGTGTGTGGTATGTACCTTAGTTAGGTTCCTAAAAATGGGCTCATTAAATAGATATGTTATTTACAACCCTTTCATGACCCCTGGAAAAACCCCAAACGACCCCCATGGGGGTCACGAACCCCAGTTTAAGAACCACTGCTCTAGCACATAATGCATTTGGATTATTCCATGCACGTGATGCACCAATGCATGATGAGACCTTAATCTACCTATCCCTTTTAAAGTCTCATCTTGTCTGTATGTCTGTATGTGTTGTATGTTATGTATCTTCTTCAAAACACTACACGCTGGCGCTTAAATTTTTACATAGTCTGACTCACATTTTTGCCCTCCATGCCGTAATCAGGTTCACAGGATTTTATGCTATATTTCATGTTATTGATATTTCAAGGTTTAAAAAAGCCAACTTTAACAAGATTTTTACTGTGGAAGCCCAAAGGGTAGGATGGGGCTGAAGCCCAAAATTTAATGCCTGGATTAGTTTTTCGCCAATAGTTATTGGTTTTCCAGGCTCTAGTTATTTTTTTTTTAATATCATTTCACAGTCACTAAAACAAGTGGTATTGTAACAGACATTTTGTTTGGTACTTCTAGGCTTACATGTATGCAATTTTATATTAAAATGTAGCTCAGATCTGGTTGGTCCATTAACTCGCAGGCACCTTTTAAGCGCACATTTTGATTACTTTCCATTCTACCATAGAGATATAAAGTCTATAATAGACTTTATTTGTATTTCTATGATTCTACAGACCTTGGTTTGGAACCTGGGGCACACCAAAATTGTTCCCAATTGGCCCCGCACCTTTTAAGGCCGGCCCTGATGGTAGATGTGGTCCGCCATCCGCTCACCGACATGCGTCCTGGCCACTATGCAGAACAAAGATTGCCGACCCCTGCCCTAGATCCTCTGGCCACCAGGGATATTGTTTGTGTCTTCCTTAGTGACTCACTCTTATAGTGACTCACAGGAATGCAGGTTTATTTGATTAAATTTAAATTAATATTCTAATGTTGAACTAAATTAATGATATAAAGATTTACATGTGCAAAGAAACCCATCACAACATAATTGGCTCCCTGAAATGCTTTACATTTAATAAATCACATAGTTAATGTCGTCATCTGGTGGTTAGGTTACCAATGAAACAAAATGAGATAAATGATGTTATTCTGTTTTTGACAGAAACAATTGTGAGAGGAGGGTTCACCATGACTCATGCCTCAACCCTCCGAAGGCTCAACATGCAAGCAAATAACGACCAAGGATGAATTATGCCATTTTCAACCGAGATTGAAAATGATACAATCGCAAAGTCATCCTGTTTCAATGTAAAGAAAATAAATTAATGTAGTGCAAAATGGACAGTTAATCTCACAGTGTTGAGATGAATCACCTGCAGCTCAATACCGTCAAGACTAAGGAATTGGTGGTGGACTTTAGAAGGAGAGGAACACCCCCGTTCCCTGGCTCCATCAATGGTGTGGATGTGCAGTTTACCAGGGAGTACAAATACCCTGGAGTGTACCTGGACAGAAAGCTGGACTGGTCCAGGAATGCTGAGGCCCTGTACAAGAAGGGACAGTTGGCTCTACTTTTTGAGGAGGCTCCGCTCCTTCAACATCTGCAGTAAGATGCTGCAGATGTTCTACCAATCGGTGGTAGCCAGTGCCATCTTCTTCGCTGCCGTGTGCTGGGGCAGCAGGGCGAAGGCTGAGGGCGCCAATAGGATCAACAAACTCATCCGGAAGGCTAGCTCCGTCCAGGGGGCAGAGTTGGATTCATCGGAGGTGGTCTTGGAGGGGAAGATGCTCCTCAAACTGCGGAGCATCCTGGACAATACAGCTCACCCCCTCCATGACACACAGGTCAACCTGAGGAGTACCTTCAGCAACAGACTGATTCCATCAAGATGAGACCGAATCCCCCCCCACCCCCCTCCTCAACCTTTGCACATTCCACAAGCCTTTTCACTCGTCTCTTTAATTTCATGTTTCATGTATTTTGTGTTTTTCATGACTGTTGGCAGATCAATTTCCCTCCTGGGATAAATAAAGTTCTATCGTATCCTATCGTAATCCCACATCTCTAAACCCACCAAAACTGAACTTTTGTACCATTGAAATGAACAGGAAGAAGTGATCACTAGACTCATAGCTTCATTGTTTCTTATGATACATTGTTTAGAAACAGATTTACTGTGAGATGATATGTCATTATTCCATTTTTTTGCTTAATTTGCCACATTAATCAATACTATTATGGTGATACTTTGAAAGCTTGAATTGTCTATTCAGTAAATGCATCACCAAATCCAAATACGCAGCAAAGCAAAACAATTAGCTAACTTCACTAGGTGTTAAACTTCAATATTTTATGTCAATGCCTCTTGGGCCAAGTTTGGAGGGAAAAGTAGCCATTCTGAAATAACTACTTTCAAGTGATATGTGCCGGCATCATGTTCATCAATTACACCCACCACCATCATCGTTTGATGATATGCCCAAACATTAATAATGGAAATAATATTGTTCTTCTAGAATCGTGTGTTGAAAATGAATTATCTTTGGAAAAGCATAAGGCACAAAACATTTGCATTGGCTTGTGTAAGAAGGAACTGCAGATGCTGGTTTAAACCGAAGATAGAAACAAAGTGCTTGAGTAACTCAGCAGGACAGGCAGCATCTCTTGAGAGAAGGAATGGGTGACGCTTCAGGTCGAGGAATGGGTGACATTTCCGAAGTAGGGTCTCGATCTGAAACCTCTCTCCAGAGTTGCTGCCTGTCCCGCTGAGTTACTCGAGCACTTTGTGTCAATTTGCATTTGCTTGCTGTTTATCATGCCTCCCATTGCTCCAGTTGCAAGTGGCTCTCTCCTCTGAAGACAGAAGAGATTCTGGCACCTCTGATGAATCTAAAATATCTTTAACAAGTACAATGATTCCCCTTTCAAGAACATTATTTGCATGTTTTAAAGAGCAAGTATTCATGCCCTCAAGGCTAGGCTAGCCTTGATTTAAGAAGCTACGAATGAAAACCAGTTCAAGAAAAAAAAATGTAAAGGAAAATAAAGTTAATTAAAAAAAAAAATATTGTTAAACAGGCAATCAGGGATTGTTGCCAATATTTCAGGCAACAGGTGATTAAACCTGGTACCTACTACAATCAGAAAAAAATGACTTAAAAAAATTCGTAAATGCAATGAGGTTCAAGCAAATATTTACACAGTCATAGACATATGAAAGTCATTGAGACCTTCTGATCAAAATTGTTACAATGATCTGTTACTCGTGGCACAACAACTATTTTTGCACTATATATTTACTTTTCTTTTGCTTTTGTGTCACTGCCATGTACTTCCACCATATACACATACTACACCTAGGATGGAGAGTGACATTGTTAATTCAGAAACAATGGTTCTGAACTTAAGGAAAGGTAACTTTGAGGGTATGAGACGTGAATTGGCCAAGATTGACTGGCAATCAATTCTAAAAGGGTTGACGGTGGATACGCAATGGAAGACATTTAAAGACTGCATGGATGAACTACAAAAATTGTTCATCCCAGTTTGGCAAAAGAATAGATCAGGGAAGGTAGTGCATCTGTGGATAACAAGGGAAATCACGGATAGTGTCAAAGCAAAGGATGATGTGTACAAATTAGCCAGAAAAAGCAGCATACCAGAGGACTGGGAGAAATTCAGAGACCAGCAGAGGAGGACAAAGGGCTTGATTAGGAAAGGAAAAATTGATTATGAAAGAAAACTGGCAGGGAACATAAAAACTGACTGCAAAAGTTTTTATAGATATGTGAAGAGAAAGAGATTGGGTAAAACAAATGTAGGTCCCTTGCAGTCAGAAACAGGTGAGTTGAGGAACAAGGATATGGCGGACCAATTGAATAACTACTTTGGTTCCGTCTTCACTAAGGAAGACATAAATAATCTGCCGGAAATAGCAGGGGACCGCGGGTCAAAGGAGGACTTGAGTGAAATCCAGGTTAGTCGGGAAGTGGTGTTGGGTAAATTGAATGGATTAAAGGCCGATAAATCCCCAGGGCCAGATAGGCTGCATCCCAGAGTACTTAAGGAAGTAGCTCCGGAAATAGTGGATGCATTAGTGATAATCTTTCAAAACTCTTTAGATTCTGGAGTAGTTCCTGAGGATTGGCGGGTAGCAAACGTAACCCCTCTTTTTAAGAAGGGGGGGAGAGAGAAAACGGGGAATTACAGACCAGTTAGTCTAACATCGGTAGTGGGGAAACTGCTAGAGTCAGTTATTAAAGATGGGATAGCAGCACATTTGGAAAGTGGTGAAATCATTGGACAAAGTCAGCATGGATTTACGAAAGGTAAATCATGTCTGACGAATCTTGTGGAATTTTTCGAGGATGTAACTAGTAGCGTGGATAGGGGAGAACCAGTGGATGTGGTGTATCTGGACTTCCAGAAGGCTTTTGACAAGGTCCCACATAAGTGATTAGTATATAAACTTAAAGCATACGGCATTGGGGGTTCAGTATTGATGTGGATAGAGAACTGGCTGGCAAACAGGAAGCAAAGAGTAGGAGTAAACGGGTCGTTTTCACAATGGCAGACAGTGACTAGTGGGGTACCGCAAGGCTCAGTGCTGGGACCCCAGCTATTTACAATATACATTAATGATCTGGATGAGGGAATTGAAGGCAATATCTCCAAGTTTGCGGATGACACTAAGCTGGGGGGCAGTGTTAGCTGTGAGGAGGATGCTAGGAGACTGCAAGGTGACTTGGATAGGCTGGGTGAGTGGGCAAATGTTTGGCAGATGCAGTATAATGTGGATAAATGTGAGGTTATCCACTTTGGTGGCAAAAATAGGAAAGCAGACTATTATCTAAATGGTGGCCGATTAGGAAAAGGGGAGATGCAGCGCGACCTGGGTGTCATGGTACACCAGTCATTGAAAGTAGGCATGCAGGTACAGCAGGCAGTGAAGAAAGCGAATGGTATGTTAGCTTTCATAGCAAAAGGATTTGAGTATAGGCGCAGGGAGGTTCTACTTCAGTTGTATAGGGTCTTGGTGAGACCACACCTGGAGTATTGTGTACAGTTCTGGTCTCCAAATCTGAGGAAGGACATTATTGCCATAGAGGGAGTGCAGAGAAGGTTCACCAGGCTGATTCCTGGGATGTCAGGACTGTCTTATGAACAAAGACTGCATAGACTCGGTTTATACGCTCTAGAATTTAGGAGATTGAGAGGGGATCTTATAGAAACTTACAAAATTTTTAATGGGTTGGACAGGCTAGATGCAGGAAGATTGTTCCCGATGTTGGGGAGGTCCAGGACAAGGGGTCACAGCTTAAGGATAAGGGGGAAATTCTTTAGGACCGAGATGAGAAGGACCTTTTTCACACAGAGAGTGGTGGGTCTCTGGAACTCTCTGCCACAGAGAGGCCAGTTCATTGGCTATATTTAAGAGGGAGTTAGATGTGGCCCTTGTGGCTAAGGGGATCAGAGGGTATGGAGAGAAGGCAGGTACGGGATACTGAGTTGGATGATCAGCCATGATCATATTGAATGGCGGTGCAGGTTCGAAGGGCCGAATGGCCTACTCCTGCACCTAATTTCTATGTTTCTATGTTTCTACCTCTAGTTCATAATTAAACAGCTACCATTGCGGCTGAGTAGGTCAACATAATAATCCTTATCTGGTGACATATCTTTAGAAATTCATGCCATGTTCACAGTGCCAAATATTCTATCTTGTACGAGCAGCATGTTGGTGTCAGCTTCCAATACTCAAATCCTATAATATACTGTATTCCATGTCATATCTATTCTACCAGCAAGGTCAATAGAGGTCTGTATAAAACACTAGATAAGCCACAGCTATAGTACTGCACAGTATTGGTCACCGGTTTTTCAGGAGGAACTTAGTCGTCATTAAAAGCAGGCGAGGTGCCGAAAGACTGGAGGGTGGAAAATGTTGTGCCTCTATTCAAGAAGGGGTGCAGGGAAAAGCCAGGTAACAACAGGCCAGTAAGTCTAACATTTGTGGTCAGTAAGTTACTAGCGAGTTTACTAAGGGAGAACATATACATGCATTTAGATGGACAAGGGCTGATAGTCAAGATTTTGTTTCAGTTGAGTTCAATAGCCTGATGGCTGTGGGGAAGTAGCTGTTTCTGAACTTGGACGTTGCAGTCTTCAGGCTCCAGTACCTGCTACGTGAAGGTAGCGGGGAGATGAGTGTGTGGCCAGGATGGTGTGGGTCCTTGATGATGCTGCCAGCCTTTTTGAGGCAGCGACTGCGATAGATCCCCTCGATGGAAGGGAGGTCAGAGCCAATGATGGACTGGTCAGTGTTTACTAGTTTTTGTAGTCTTTTCCGCTCCTGGGTGCTCAAGTTGCCGAACCAAGCCACGATGCAACTGTCCAGCATACTCTCTACTGTGCACCTTTAGAAGTTAGAGAGAGTCCTCCTTGACATACTGACTCTCCGTAATCTTCTCAGGGAGTAGAGGCACTGATGTGCTTTCTTTAGGATTGCATCGGTGTTCTTGGACCAGGAGAGATCTTCAGAGATGCGCACGCCCAGGAATTTGAAGCTCTTGACCCTTTTCACCATCGACCCATTGATATAAACGGGCTGTGGGTCCCCATCCTACCTCTTCCAAAGTCCACAGTCAGTTCCTTGGTTTTGCTGGTGTTGAGGGCCAGGTTATTGTGCTGCCACCATTTGGTCAGTCGGTCGATCTCTCTTCTACATTCTGAATCATCCCCATCAGTGATACGTCCCACAACAGTGGTGTCATCAGCGAACTTGATGAAGGAGTTCTCACTATGACCAGCTACGCAGTCATGAGTATAGAGTGAGTACAGCAAGGAGCAGAGCACGCAGCCTTGAGGTGCTCCCATGCAGATTGTTATCGAGGCTGACACCTTTCCACCAATTCAAACAGTCTGTGGTCTGTGAATGAGGAAGTCGAGGATCCAATTGCAGAGAGATACGCAGGGACCCAGTTATGCGAGTTTGGTAACCAGCTTGGAGGGGATGATTGTATTAAATGCCGAGCTGTAATTAATGAATAACAGTCTGACATATGAGTTTTTGTTGTCCAAGTGGTCCAGAGTGGAGTGGAGAGCCAGCAAGATCGCATGCACCGTTGATCTGTTGTGGTGGTAAGCGAACTGCAGTGGGTCCAGGTTTTTGTCGAGGTAGGAGTTGATTTGCGCCATGAACAACCTCTCAAAGTACTTCATCGCCACTGATTGATAGTCGTCGATGCACGTCACCTTGCTCTTCCTGGGCACCGGTATAATTGATGCCTTTTTTAAGCCGGTGGGAACCTCAGACCTCAGAAATGAGAAGTTGAAAATGGGATAGTCAGCATAGTTTTGTACGTGGGAATTTGTGTCTCACAAATCTGATTGATTTTTTTGACGGTTTGATCAATATGGTTGATGACGGCCGAGCTGTAGATGTTGTATATATGAACTTCAGCAAGGTATTCAACAAGGTTCCGTATGGTAGGCTGCTCTGGAATATTGATTGCATGGGACCAAAGGAGAGATTGCTAAATAGATAGAAAATTGGATTCATGGAAGGAACGAGAGAGTGATGGTGGAAGGATGTTTTTCCGACTGGAGGAATATGACTAGTGGTGTGCCTCAGGGTTCAGTGCTGAGCCCATTGCTGTTTGTCATCTACATCAATGATTTGGATGAGAACTTGCATGGCACGATTAACAAATTTGCTGATGACACGAAAGTGGGTGGGTTTGCAGATAGTGAAATGGTTGTCAAAGATTATAGCAGGATCTTGATCGGATTGACAGGTGCGATAAGGAATGGGCTTTAATATAGAGAATGAGGTGTTGCATTTTGGAAGACTAACATGGGCAGGGCCTACACGGTGAATGGTAGGGCTCTGGGGAATGTTGTGGAGCAGAGGGATCAAGGAGTGCAAGTACTTAGTTCTTTGAAAGTGGCATCACATGTAGATAGGGTGGTCATGAAGGCATTCATCAGTCAGAATATTGAGTAAAGAAGTTGGGAGGTCATGTTACAGATATAATACATTGGTGAAGTTACATCTTGAGTATGGTGTTCAGTTTTGGTCACCATGTTATAGGAAATATGTTGTCAAGCTTGAAAGGGTTCAGAGAAGATTTACCAGGGTGTTGCCTGTACAACATCATGTGAGGAATCGATCGAGTAGACGCACAGAGTAATTTGCCCAGAGTAGGGGATTCAAGAACCAGAGGACATAGGTTTAAGGTGAGGGGGAAAGATTTAAGAGGGCGTTAGATGTGGCACTTGTGGCTAAAGGGATCAGGGGGTATGGAGAGAAGGCAGGTACGGGATACTGAGTTGGATGATCAGCCATGATCACATTGAATGGCGGTGCAGGCTCGAAGTGCCGAATGGCCTACCCCTGCACCTATTTTCTATGTTTCTATGTTTCTATGTTTAATGTGAACCTGAGCTTTTTTTACACATAGGGTGATGAGTATATGGAACAAGCGGCCGGATGAGGTAGTTGAGGCAGGTACTATTGCAATGTTTAAGAAACATTTACACAGGTACATGGACAGGATAGGTTTAGAGGGATATGACCAAAAGCAGGCAGGTGTAGATGGGGCATGTTGGTCGGTGTGGGCAAGTTGGGCCAAAGGGCCTGTATCCGTACTGTATGACTCCATGACTCTATTGTGATGAGTGGAGCAGAGCGGTACAGGTACAGTACAGCCCCCGCATTACAGAGTGTTGTGGTCCGAGAAAACCAGCCGCATCGCGATTTTTCATAACAGACACCTTTGATAAAAATTTGTCAACATCCATGTTCTCCAGAGATGCTGCCTGACCTGCTGAGTTACTTCAGCTTCTTGTGTCCTTTTGTCAATGTTTATTGTTATTTTGTATTTTGTGTCTATTTAGTTATTCATTCTCACACAAATTCCATAAGAGTAGATTTTTATTCCAAAGCTCAAATTTGTTTGGTAGTGCAGGGCTCTCGCTTAACTTTTTTTCCCTGTTGCCAGCCGGGCAACCTTGACAGCTTTTTAGGTTGCCAAATGACAGTTTAGGTGGTCATTTAAGACAGTTTGCATGACGCGTGCGATAATTTGCTCGGACAAAGTGCGTAGTTACCAGTCAGAATTATGCTCAATGAAGCATTCACATATTATGTTCAAGAAGGAACTGCAGATGCTGGAAAATCGAAGGCATACAAAAGTGCTGGAGAAACTCAGCAGGTGCAGCAGCATCTATGGAGCTAGGAAATAGGCAACGTTTCAGGCCGAAACCCATGTTTGAATCTGCTCTACTCATCACAATAGAGTCATGGAGTCATACAGCCCTTTGAATTAGTATGTTTTGGTTGGAGTTTGTAAAATTGTGAGGGGAGAGCACGAGGGATGTCAGTGGTGTTGAATGGGTTATCAGTACAGGATGGATGGGGGGAGGATCAGTACAGGATGAATGGGGGGGTTCAGTACAGGATGAATGGGGGTAGGATCAGTACAGGATGAATGGGGGGGTTCAGTACAGGATGAATGGGGGTAGGCAAAAATGCTGGAGAAATTCAGCGGGTGAGGCAGCATCTATGGAGCTATGGAAATAGGCAACGTTTCGGGTCGAGACCCTTCTTTAGACTGTTCCCCCCCATTCTTTTTGAATGGGGGGATCAGTACAGGATGGATGGGGGGGGGGGGGGCGGTCAGCACAGGATGAATGGGGGGGGATCAGCACAGGATGAATGTGGGGAGGGGGCCAGGGCAGTGTGGATCGGAGGGTCTGTGCAGGATGAATGGGATATCACTACAGGATGCATGAGGTGTTCAGTACAGGATGAATGAGGGGATCAGTACAGGATGAATGGGAAGATCATTACAGGATGGATGGGGGGTTTGATGCAGGGTAAATGGAAGGTGGGTCAGTACGGGATGAATGGGAGGATCAGTGCAGTATGAATGGGGGGGAGAAGTGCAGGATGGATGGGAGAGGGGGTCAGTACAGGATGAATTGGGGACCAGTGTAGAATGGATGGGGGTGGCAGGAGAATCAATGCGAGGTGGGAAGGGTGATGAATAGATTGGGGAGATGGGGGTAGATGGGGAGGGGAGCACAGGGGATGTCAGTGAGGACTGGATAGAGGAGGGAATGGGGATCAGTGCGGGATGGAGAGGAGGAGTCTCAGGATAAGGGGGCTGGAGGGGGGCTTGAGAGAGAGAGAGAGAGAGAGAGAGAGAGAGAGGGGGGGAAGGGGCAGAGGAGGTGGGGAGGAAGGAAGGTCAGTGCGCCTCGGACAACATCGCACGGTTTCCGTGCGGTTCCCGCAGGTTTTTTCAATTTTTTGAAATAATCGCCGGAACATAGAAGAAGCTGAAACCACTTTCGACCATTAGGGAGACTGACAAAAACCTCCGGGAACCGCACGGAAACCTTGGGTGGGGCGCAAAGTCTCCAGAGGTTTCCGTTCAGGTTTCCTAAGTGGGACAGGGGCATTACAGTGAGAAAAGCAAATTACTTAATTACTATTTACAGTATCGTTGAATCGTACACCACAGAAATGGGCCCCTGCAGCCCACGTCATCCATGCCAAGTAAGATGCCTTTCCACTCTAATCTCCTTTGCCTGCAATAGGACCATATCCAATTATGCATTTCCTATCTGCAGTGCATTCAGAAAGTATTCAGACCCCTTCATTTATTCCACATTTCGTTAAGTTACAGCCTTATTTTAAAATTGATATTTTTTTATCATCAATCTACACAGAATGGAGATGCAAAAACAGGTATGTCAAAATTTTTGCAAAGTAATTAAAAAGGAATAACTGAAATATCACATTCACATAAGTATTCAGATCCTTTGCTATGACACTCAAAATTGAGCTTAGGTTCATCCTGCTTCCATTGATTATCCTTGAGATTCTTCTACAACTTGATTGGAGTCCACCAGTCGTAAATTAAATTGATTGGACATGATTTGGAAAGGCACACACCTGTCTATATAAGGTCCCACAGTTGACAGTCCATGTCAGAGCATAAACCAAGCCATGAAGACGAACAAATTGTCTGTAGACCTCCGAGAGAGGGTTGTGTCGAGACACAGATCTGGGGAAGGGTATAAAACAATTTCTGCAACATTGC
The DNA here is from genome assembly GCA_963514005.1 of Raja brachyura. The sequence goes on along the minus strand of OY740781.1, from coordinate 73,582,026 downwards.
AGGTCCAGAAGAGCACATTGGCCTCCGTCATTCTTCAATGGAAGAATTTTGGAATCACCAGGACTCACCCGGCCAAACTGAGCAATCGGGGGAAAAGGCCTTGGTCAGGGAGGTGACCATGAACCTGATGGTCACTCTGACAGAGCTCCAGAGTTTCTCTGTGGAGATGGGAGAACCTTCTGGAAGGACAACTATATCTGCGGCACTCCACCAATCAGGCCTTTATGGTAGAGTGGGCGGACCTGAAGCCACTCCTCAGTAAAAGGCACATGACAGCCCACTTGGAGTTTGCCAAAATACATGAGAAACAAGATTCTCTGGTCTGATGAAACCAAGATTGAACTCTTTGGCCTGAATGCCAACCGTCACTTCTGGAGGAAACCAGGCACCACTCATCACCTGGCCAATACCATACCAACGGTGAAGCATGGTGGTGCCAGCATCATACTGTGGGGATTTTATTCAGCAGCAGGAACTGGGAGACTAGTCAGGATCGAGGGAAAGATGAACGGAGCAAAGTATAGAGAGATCCTTGATGAAAACCTGCTCCAGAGCGGGTTTTTTATCGTAACAGATATGTGATATTTCTGTTCTCACTTTTTTTAATTATGTATTGTATGTAGATTGATGATAAAAAAACAAATTTAATCCATGTTAGAATAAGGCTGTAACGTAACAACAAGTAGGCATGTTACAAAACTTACCTTGAGCAGCGCTGCAGTTCTGCTGCTCCCCGCGTGTGTGACTTTGGCGCCATTCAGCGGGGGGCGGCCTTAAAGTACCGTTTTTCCACAGACTGGGCAAATCGATCAATGTTGGGCGATTTCGTTGCGGAAGAAAAATCGCTCCGACATTTCATTCGTAGACTGAAATAGCGTAATAACGTAACATCATAGCGTAATTTTTAAATTACGCTAGATTATGTATTATCTAGAGTAATTTAAAAATCACCTTCAAAAGCCGTGAGCGCCGACAACGGGAAGGATTTTGCGTAGGGGAGAAAAAAAGGTACAGTTTATTTTTATATTAAAAGTTGTTTTTTATGGAGGCTTTAATAATATTTTCATGTTGCGAAATGGGGTCCAAAAAACATGTATGAACCAAGAGTATTTTTCCTCCCGACTTCACCGCAAACCGCAATGTTCCAATCCACCGCATTCCACTAAAACCCACTCGCTAGTTGATTTAAATGGCCATTAATTTACAGGCATTAAACACTAAATTCCTTCCATTTGGCCCAGAAATTCATGAAAATGAGATTTTAAAATTATGTTATATTGTGGATTATTGTGTGAATGTTATTTGGACACTTAGGCAATTTAAAAAAAGTTTATCTTTTCTTAAGAAATGGATAGATGTTTAGATCTACTCATTGAATTTTGTAATTAGCTACAATTAGATAACTAACTAATTATATGCTTTAATTTCAGGTCATCCAAGTAAGATTGTTTCATATTTGTTTCAGAATGCTTCAATCTATAATAACTGTAAATTTCATTGAGTTCTCTTAATTTTTAAGAAAGTTATGGGCTTTTAACGGTTCTACATCACAGCTTTTGAGAAGTCAATTGAAAGGCAATGGGGAACAAGATGCTAATTTCCGAGTATGAAAATGGTCATAACTTTCTTAATACTGAAGATGTGATAGTGAATTAGGTGTCAAATTAAACTTTTTATGCTTTATCTGATGGAATAAATTGCAGACTTGATTTTTAAAATCTCAAAATGTTGTAACATTGCTGCAAGAAGTGAAGAGGTCTGAATACTTTCTGAATGCACTGCATCTGTCCAAATGCCTTTCCAAAATTATTTGTATCTGAACATAGACAAAAAATGCTGGAGTAACTCAGCGGGACAGGCAGCATCTCTTGAGAGAATGAATAGGTGACATTTCGGCTCAAGACCCTTCTTCAGACTGATATCTGTCTCTATCATCTCCTCTGACAGCTCGTTCCAGATAACTTGCGATAAAAAAACATACCCCCATAGATTTTCTATAAATTTCTCCCCTCTCACCTTCAACTTGTGCCCTCTATTGTTAAACTCCCCTACCCTGGTAAAAAATACCCCATCCATCCTATCTATGCCCCTCTAATTTTGTAAAACTCCTTATGGTCAATGCACAGCCACCTGCGTTTCAGTGAGAATAAACTCAGCCTATCCTTATTGCAGGAGCTCTCTATTCCAAGCAATATCCTGATGAATCTTTTCTGCAATCTCTAATGCTACCACATTCTTCTTATAATGTGGCAACCAGAACCATACATAGTACTCCAAATGCGATCTAACCAATGTCTTGTACAATTGCAAAATGACATCTCAACTCTTATACTCAGGTCTCAACCTATGAATTCAAACCAAATGCATTCTTCCCTACCCTATCCACCTGCATGCCACTTTCAACAAGCTAGAGACACATACCCCGAGGTCCTCCATATATCAATGATCCTAAAGTCCCTGCCATTTACTCTACATGTCATTCTATAATTTGATTTCCCATTTGGATTAGTTCTACAGACCACTGCTCCCACCCAACTTTCCAGCTGATCTATGTCCGGCTGTATCTGTAAACAACCTTCGTCACTGTCTGTGACTCCACCAATGTTTGTGTCATCTGCAATCCTATTAACCAGATTATCTACTATCTCATCAAATCATTCATATATATTACAAACAACGATCCCCATGGTACACCACTTGCTATGGGCTTGCAGTCAGAAAAACATCCTTCAGTGACTACCCTCTGCCTCCTATCACCCAACCAATTTTGGATCTAGTTTGCCTCAGGTTGAAGGTTGTTCCTTAACCTTCTTGATCACTCTACCTTTGTCAAAACCCTAAAGGGCCTGTCACACTTTCACGACCTAATTCACAACCTTTTTCACTCGTGGACATTTTTCATCATGCTAGAAAAACGCCCCGACCTACTTGATGCCACGAGTACCTACGACTAGCATCACGGCCTGCTACGACCTACCTACGACCCTCCTACGACCTTGAGACCACCATGCTGCGCGTATGAGTCAAGGGCAAACTTGGCAGAGGTCGTGAATTAGGTCGTGAAAGTGGGACAGGCCCTTTACTAAAGTCTACCACACTGTCTTCATCAATTTTCTCAGTCACCTCCACAAAAAGATTTGTGGAGATTTGTGAGACATGATCTCCCCTACTCAAAAACATGCTGACTTCTAATCAGTCCTTGCCTTCCGAGTAAATATAGATCCTAGATAGATCCTATATTTTTAGCATTGAGCTTGCTTTCTTTACTACTGATTCTACTTGCAGATTTTTGGGAATCCTGCACCAGCACTCCCAAATCCCTTTGTACCTCCGATTTCTGGATTTTCACCCCATTTAGAAAATAGTCTCTGCCTTTATTCCTACTACCAAAATGCATGACTCCACACCTTGCTACGTTATATTCCATCTGCTACCTCTGCCTACTCTTTAACCTGTCCAGGTCCTTCTGCAGAGTCCCTGCTCTCTCTATACTACCTGCCTCTCCAACAGTTTTCGTATAATCTGCAAACATGCCACAAAGCTTTCAATTCCCTCACCCAAATCATTAATATACAACGTGAAGAGAAGCAGCCCCAGCACCGAACTCCACTGGTCACTGGCAGCCAACCAGAAAAAGCCCCCTTTATTGCCACTCTTTGTCTTCTACCATCCAGCCAACCTGCTATCCATGCAAGTCTCTACCCTTTGATACTGTGGGCTCTCATCTTCCTTTGCAGGCTAACTGTGGCACCTTATCAAAGGCTTTCTGAAAATCTAAGTAAACTACATCTACTGACGGTACACAAAAGGCTGGAGAAACTCAGCGGGTGCAGCAGCATCTAAGGAGTGAAGGAGATAGGCGACGTTTCGGGTCGAGACCCTTCTTCAGACTCTCCTTTGTCTGCCCTGCTATTTACTTCTTCAAAGAATTCCAGCAAATTTGGCAAGCAAGACCTCCCCTTCACAAAGCTATGCTGACTGGCCTATTTTATCGTGAACTTCAAAGTACTTCGTAACCTCACCTTTGTAATGGACTCTAAAATCTTATCAACCACGGAAGTCAGACTATAGTTCCTATAGTTCCCACTGTTCTGACTTCGCTCCCTTCTTGTACAGCAGGGTAATATTGGCAATTTTCCAACCATCTGGGATCTCTCTTGACTCTAGTGATTCTTGAAATATCTCTGTCAATGCCTCCACAATTTCTAAAGCCACCGCTTTCAGAACCCTAGGGTGCAGTCCATCTGGTCCAGGTATCCTATCCACCTTCAGCCCTTTCAGCTTCCCAAGCATCTTCTCCCTAGTAATGGCCACTCCACTAACTTTCACCCCCTGACCCTCTTGAATTTCAGGCACATTGCTGGTTTCTTCCACAGCGAAGGCTGATGCAAAAAGGTTTTTCAACTCTTCTGCCATTTCTTTATTCTCCATTATCACTTCTTCTGCATCATTCTCCAATGGTCCAACATCCACTCTTGCCTCTTTCTTTCTCTTTATATAACTGAAGAAACTCTTGCTATCCTCTTTTCTATTATTGACTAGCTTACCTTTGCATTTCATCTTTTCTCCCTGGATACCTTTTTAGTTACCTTATGGCTTCTGGCCTCCCACTAATCTTTGCAATGTTATATGCCTTCTCTTTTAGTTTTATACTGTGCTTGATTTCCCTTGTCAGCCACAGTCACCTCTTTCTCCCACTAGAATCTTTCTTCCTCTTTGCAATGAAAAGATCCTGCATCTTCTGGGTTATTCCCAGAAATTCCTGCCATTGCTGTTCCACTGTCATCCCTGCTAGGGTCCCTTTCCAGTCAACTTTGGCAGCTCCTCCCTCATGCCTCTGTAGTCCCCTTTGCTCAGCTGCAATACCAACACATCCAATATCACCTTCTCCCTCTCGAATTGCAGGTTAAAGCTTATCATATTGTGGTCGCTACCTCCTAATGGTTCCTTTATCTTGAGTTTCTTTATCATATCTGGTTCATTACATAACACTAAATCCAAAATTGCCTTTTCCCTGGTAGGCTCCAACACAAGCTGCTCTAAGAATCCATCTCAGAGGCACTCAATAAATTCCCTTTCTTGGAGTCCAGTACCAACCTGATTTCCCAATCTAAACATAGAAACATAGAAACATAGAAATTAGGTGCAGGAGTAGGCCATTCGGCCCTTCGAGCCTGCACCGCCATTCAATATGATCATGGCTGATCATCCAACTCAGTATCCCGTACCTGCCTTCTCTCCATACCCTCTGATCCCCTTAGCCACAAGGGCCACATCTAACTCCCTCTTAAATATAGCCAATGAACTGGCCTCAACTACCCTCTGTGGCAGAGAGTTCCAGAGACCCACCACTCTCTGTGTGAAAAAATTCCTTCTCATCTCGGTCCTAAAGGATTTCCCCCTTATCCTTAAGCTGTGACCCCTTGTCCTGGACCTCCCCAACATCGGGAACAATCTTCCTGCATCTAGCCTGTCCAATCCCTTAAGAATCTTGTAAGTTTCTATAAGATCCCCTCTCAATCTCCTAAATTCTAGAGCGTATAAACCGAGTCTATGCAGTCTTTGTTCATAAGACAGTCCTGACATCCCAGGAATCAGTCTGGTGAACCTTCGCTGCACTCCCTCTATGGCAATAATGTCCTTCCTCAGATTTGGAGACCAGAACTGTACGCAATACTCCAGGTGTGGCCTCACCAAGACCCTATACAACTGAAGTAGAACCTCCCTGCTCCTATACTCAAATCCTTTTGCTATGAAAGCTAACATACCATTCGCTTTCTTCACTGCCTGCTGTACCTGCATGCCTACTTTCAATGACTGGTGTACCATGACACCCAGGTCGCGCTGCATCTCCCCTTTTCCTAATTGGCCTTCATTTAGATAATAGTCTGTTTTCCTATTTTTGCCACCAAAGTGGATAACCTCACATTTATCCACATTATACTGCATCTGCCAAACATTTGCCCACTCACCCAGCCTATCCAAGTCACCTTGCAGTCTCGTAGCATCCTCCTCACAGCTAACACTGCCTCCCAGCTTAGTGTCATCCGCAAACTTGGAGATATTGCCTTCAATTCCCTCATCCAGATCATTTATGTACCTGAATATCTACCTGAATATTGAAATCTCCCATGACCCACATAGCATGCCTTTTTTACATGACAATTTTATCTGTAATGTAACTTGTACCCTATTTCCTGGCTACTGTTTGGGGGCCTGTAAGTAACTCCCATTAGGTATTTTTACCCTTGTAATGTATCAGCTCTATCCACAATGGCTCTGGATCTTCTGAACCTATGTCACCCCTCACTAAGGACTGAATTTCATTCCTAACCAACCGAGCAACTCCACCCCCTCTGCCCACTATCTGTCATTCCGATATGACGTATAACCCTGAATATTCAGTTCCCAGCTCCGATCCTCTTGCAGCTGGAGTTCATTGTGACTCCATGGATTTACCAACTTTCCCGTGAAATTCAATGGCATTACATTCACTAAATTCCCGCACATCAACATATTTGAGATCATCATTGATATGAAACGTAATTGGGCCAACCACAAAATAAATACCCTGGCCACTAGACATGGTCAGAGGAAGGGTTATCTGGACGGAATGACACACCTCCTGACTCCTCAAAGTCTACCCATCTCTCACAAGGTGCAGATCAACAGAATACTCGTGACATATCTGACTGGCAGCATTGCAGAAAAAAAGTAATCTGTTATTCACTTGGCTCTCCACCAAATCTATTCTCTCCTTCACTGGCACATATTTGATTATGTCACATCATGCACTGCTATTACCTTTTAAGTCGTTCTCAAACCGCCCACTCCTAATAGAACAAGGGCTGTGGGTTTACAAGTTCCAACCAAGTCACACATTAACATAATTTAGATATGCATAACCATTTATAATAAGCAAGTTAAAATTCTGGACAGTCCATCCAACAGCATTGTAGGCCTAACTCCTGCAAACGTGTCAAAGTAGCTCACGACAACTTTTCTGGGGCATCAATGGGAGGCCTATAGGGAGGCGGTTCAGCTCCTAGCAGCATGGTGCGCTGACAACAACCTGGCCCTTAACTCCAAGAAGACCAAGGAGCTCATTGTGGACTACAGAAGGTCTAGGGGCTGCACGCACACCCCCATCCATATTAACGAGACGGAGGTGGAACGTGTTTCCAGCTTCAGATTTCTGGGGGTCAACATCTCTGGTGACCTCTCTTGGACCCACAATACCTCAACACTGGTCAAGAAGGCTCACCAGCATCTCTTCTTCCTGAGGAGACTAAAGAAGGTCCATCTGTCTCCTCAGATTCTGGTGAACTTCTATCACTGCACCATCGAGAGCATCCTTACCAACTGTTTCACAGTATGGTATGGCAACTGGAAAGCACAGCAAAGGGTGGTGAAAACTGCCCAACGCATCACTGGTTCCTCACTCCCCTCCATTGAGTCTGTCCAAAGCAAGCGATGTCTGCGAAGGGCACGCAGCATCGTCAAGGATTGCTCTCACCCCAGCCACAGGCTGTTTACCCTCCTCCCATCCAGGAGGCGCTACAGTTCTCTCCGTTGCCAGACAAGCAGGCTCAGGAACTGCTTCTTCCCCCCCCCCCCCCCCCCCCGGACACTCCTTCCCCCAGTAAAATTGCACTACTGATATTGTTTGTACATATATATATATATTTTACTATTCATTATTCTATGTTCGCTCTTCTGGGTGAGATGCTAACCGCATTTCACTGACTCTGTACTGTACACTGCACAATGACAATTAAAGATTGAATTGAAATAAATCTATATCTTCCTGAATAAAGTAATTGTACTTTCATCTTTTAAATTCCAGGTATAAAGTTTTAACAATACTTGCTGCTGCATTTTATTCAAAACTACAACTTTCTGGTAACCAGTTAACATGGGTGATGTCCAAGTGCTTCATGGTGTCACACCATTAATCAAATAAAATAAACTAGTAGAGTAAGGTCTAATTATTGAGCTTGTACTCTAGGTTACGTGTGATTGAGCTTCATGTCCTCAAACGCACTCCCTCCATCTCAGGAAAAGGATTATATTAGAATAAAGTTTTATGAAATTCTTCTGCATCACCTCTCCTCTCCCCTCCAAGGCAATATAAATGAGGTCCAGGAGATGACAGTGATTATGAAGCAAATTGTGTGATATTTCTACTCTTAGTAGACATACAAGTTCCTGACAGATATTCTCTCAGCTCCCTTTTGAATGTTTGTGGACTCTGTGCTTTCGTTGTACAATCCAAAAACATCTCACAGTAATCAAAAAACCATATATGGATCAGAAAGAAACTGTGATGTCTAATTTACTTCCATGCATTTCCATTTCCAAGTCTGTTGAATTTAAACAGACTAATCACAAGGAATCCAAGCCCTTTCATATAATAATACCACAATCAAATCACCCAAATGTATGTTAATGGAGTAAGAAAATCCAAATCCGAGCTAAATGTAAATAGCATTGCCATTATTTGGCATTATTTTACAATAGATTATAAATGTTTAAAGTAGCTGTGCAATGCAAAAAAAGGATGAAAAGACATCACAGAGTTATACCAGCAACTCAGCAAGTGTTAATTAATTATTTAGAATAATTAGAATGAAGAGGTACTTGCATCCTTGGCAGCATTGCAAAACATACATCTGATAGAAAGTACAAACTGAGAATGAATGAACACACACAATAACACACTCAAAATGACGGGTCAGGTGTTGTTTCTTTACCAGCTGACTGTGGCACCAGTGGGAACAGAAATGGCTGTTGATATGTTTACATGTCATCAAAGCAACAATTCAGAACCCCGATATAAAATTTACCTTACTGTACACATAGTTGACGTACTGATGCTGAGGAATAACATTTAATTTATTTTTTAATTTATCAGTATCATTCAAAACTTCCCCTTGTTTCTAACACTTTACTTCCAAATTAGGCTATTATAGATTTTAATTAGAACATTAAAGCCGCTTATTTCAAGGATTATATATAATTAATCAATTGAATGCATTGCCTTCCCAAAAGAAAGCTTTAAAAAACGTCCTTGCCTTGTGACAGGCTTTATCAAATAAATCTAACGACTTCCACAGTTTCAGATCGAAGGAACAAATTATTATCCAATGGTCTGTGACAACACTGGAACAGGAATAGGCCTGTGATTTTATTGGGAATCTAAACTGTACAATCGTTTTCGCTTGAGGGTCTATTAATCCTTTAAAGCTTCTCAAAACATCACATGCTGCTCTTGGAACGGGATTTTTTTATTATCCTTCGAAGAATTTTTTTTAATCCAATATAATTCCACGCATGCACCTGAATGGATAAAAATGCAATTATTTAAAAAAAAACACATCCAAATCCAAAATGTAACAATTTGCAAGGTCAAAATAATACATGTTAATGTCATCTGTGATAACACGACATCAAAGATGCGAGTGGCATCTTGATCATCTGCCTTTACCTTTGGGGTTCTGATGTACTCCATTCCTTCCTAGCAAAAATAATATGTGTACAATGCAATTGCAGCTCCTATTAATCCGGAGCGAAGCAAAAACGGGACGGTCTTCACTGCAAAGATTATGCTTATTTTCCTGGACCGACACAAGACAAATGTCTTAGTTTTTCCATCAATGAATGGATGCTCCTGGTGCTGCTGCAGCCGAGGTTGTACTCACCCAACAGGCTCTGCGCATTAGTTTCCTCCGGGTCCTACCGCACACCGCTCACATTCTTGACATCTTAATTCGGTTTATTCTCTTGCAAAATGGAACCACGTAACAAATTGATTCTAATTTTTGGAGTTCGCATAATTTTACTCCAATTACTATGTTACAGTGGTTTGTTAACCTTTAGGAAAAAATCACAAAGAAAAATATAACAAACGGAACAGGTGCAGGTCAGTGATGTGTAAGAAGGAACTGCAGTAGGTGACAGACACCGAAGACAGACAGAAAATGCTGGAGTAACTCAGTGAGACAGGCAGCATCTGAAAGTCTGAAGAAGGGTCTCGACCGGAAAAGTCACCCATTCCTTCTCTCCATAGATGCTACCTGTCCCGCTGAGTTACTCCAGCATTTTTGTCTATCAACAAGTATAAGTTATTTGGCCCTTCTCACGTCTGATCATCAACCGTAAGTACCATTTTCTAGCGATCTCGCGATTCCCTTTGATGTTTCTTATGTCGGGAAGTTGTATTTCCCTCCTTAAACATGTATAGCAATCCTCTGTGATAGCTAATTCCATATGTTCATTGTCAATGAATAAATACATTTCTTCTCAAATCTGTAAAAAAATTCTTCCCTTTAGACTAAGACTGTGGACCCTTCATTTTAGAAACCTCAGGCAAGGGAAATATTCTCCCCAAATCCAATCCATCTATTGCTGTCAACATTTTGTAAACTTCAATTAGGTCTCCCCTCACTCTTCCAAGCTTTAGTAAACACAAACCTAATAGAAGTAATCTCTCCTTATTTGGCAGTCCCAACTCCTAAAATGTCAGTCTGGTGACCTTTCCTGTATTCTATCTTTGACAAATATATTATTTCACAGTAAGAAGATTTGAGTACCGGGGCAAGGATGTCTTGCTAGCTAAGAAGAACAAAACTGTATGAATGTTCCAAGTCTGATCTGACCAGGGCCTTGTATCATAGCATCAGGACTTCTGGCCACTATACTCCAATCTTCTTGCCATGAAAGCCAATGGACCACTTGCCTTCTTTACTGCTTGCTTCACCTCCATGATTATTTTCGGACAGATGACCAACAACATCTCTTTGAATATGAAGACCCCCTTAATAATATACTACTTTACTATTTGTCCTGACAAAGTGGATAGCTTCAAATTTATTCATATTGTACTGCATGTGCCATGTTTTTGAAACCTTGATCAGTCTGTCTAAGTCTTGTAACCTCTTTGAATCATCCTCCCCATTTATAATCCCACCCAGGTTATTGTCATTGGAGGGCTTCAATAGAATATAATTTGGTTCACATCCAAATAATTGGTACATTATGTATAGATTAAGGTCCAAGCACTGATTATTGGAGAAACAGCAACAAAGAGAAGCAGGAAAAAGCACTGATTGGCTGTAGCCTGAGTGGGAGGAGAGTTAGAAGTGAGTCAGAGGGGGAAAACAGTTGAAAAGGAGATGCAAAGCACAGGCAGACTTAACTCAGAGCTCCCGTGGATTTTGAAGAAACAGCAACAAAGAGAAGCAGGAAAAAGCACTGATTGGCTGTAGCCCGAGTGGGAGGAGAGTTAGAAGTGAGTCAGAGGGGGAAAACTGAGGAATTTGGTTTGTAAAATTGGTAAATTAGGCAATTTATCAGTCAATATAAGCAAGACGGCTCTTAGGGAGCAGCAGTGAGGGAAATGCCTTGTGAGAAAAGTGTGAGTCTTTGGCTCGAGGGTCTTTGGCTCGAGGGTCTTTGGCTTGGGAGTCTTCGGCGAGGAGAGGAGGCTAAGCATAAAGCTCAAGAGGACGGATCATGGTGAACACATATTGGGGCAGATGAGACAGTGTGAGGCTTGCAGAATGTTGGAGCCCAGGGACACAGATGGAGCCTCTGGCTGCTACAACTGTGGCAAGTGCGTCCAGTTTCAGCTCCTACAGGACCGTGTTGGGGCACTGGAGAAGCAGCCGGATGACCTCAGGGCCATCCGGGAAAACGATAGTTTCCTGGACAGGACCTACAGTGAGGTTGTCATGCCGAGGATACGGGAAAAACCAAGGTGTGTGACGGAGAGAAAGGGTGGAAATCGTGGAGTGCAGAAGACCTAGGTGGCTGTGTCTAATGAAAACAGGTACGTCCTCTTGAACTGTCCGGGGAGACGATGTTTCCAGTCCGAGCGGCGGACACGTTGGTGGCTCCAATCCTGGAGAAGGGACTCGACCGGCGAGACCGACGTCGGGCAGAGCCCTAGTGGTGAGTGACTCCATTGTCCGAGGAGTGGACAGGAGATTCTGTGGTGGCAGACGAGATGCGAGGATGGTCTGTTGCCTCCCTGGTGCCAGGGTTCAGATGTCACGAGCCGAATTCTGAGCATCCGAGAGAGAGAGAGAGAGAGAGAGAGAGAGAGAGAGAGAGAGAGAGAGAGAGAGAGAGAGAGAGAGAGAGAGAGAGAAGATGAACAGCCGGCAGTAGTTGTGCACATAGGCACAAATGACATCGGGAAGAAGAGGAATGAGGTTCTCCAACATGACTTCAGAAAGTTGGGAAGAAGACTGAAATGCCGGACTTCTAGGGTGGTTATATCTGGATTGCTTCCAGTACCACGTGCCAGTGAGGACAGGAACAGGGAGATAGGGGATCTGAATGTCTGGTACAGGGAGCAAGGATTTAGATTTATAAACCACTGGGATCTGTTCTGGAATAGGGGTGACCTGTACAAAAGGAATGGGTTAAACCTTAACTGGAGGGGGACCGACATTCTGGCAGTCAGGTTTGCTAGGGCTACACGTGTGGGTTTAAACTAAATAGTGGGGGGGAGGGAGTGACAAATTGGGAGTATAAAGATGGAGTTGAAGGGGAAGTAGTTACAGGAAAAATTACAAAAGATTCTCGAATTAATGGGAAGGAAAGCTTGAGAATGGAAAACAGAGTAAGGTCAGGGACAATTGCGACGGGGGAAGTGAATACGGAAGTCAAAGTACTGTATATGAATGCGCGAAGTATAAGGAATAAAGTGGACGAGCTTGAGGCTCAGTTAGAAACTGGCAAGAATGATGTTGTGGGAATTACTGAGACATGGCTGCAAGAGGGCCAGGGCTGGGAACTGAATATTCAAGGGTATACCTCCTATCGAAAAGACAGACAGGTGTGCAGAGGGGGTGGGGTTGCCCTGTTGGTGAGGAATGAAATTCAGTCCCTTGCAAGGAGTGACATTGAAACAGGAGATGTGGAGTCAGTATGGATAGAACTAAGGAATTGTAAGGGTAAAAAGACCCTAATGGGACTAATCCCCATACACTAGCAGGGATGACAGTGGAACAAAAATGGCAGGTGTTTCTAAGAATAATACAGAAGGTATAGGATCAGTTCATTCCTAGGAGGAAGAAAAATTCCAAGGGGAGTAAGGGACGACCATGGCTGACAAGGGACGTCAGGGACAATATAAAAATTAAAGCGAAGAATTACAACCTTGCAAAGATGAACGGGAAGCAAGAGGATTGGGTAATGTTTAAAGAACAACAGAAGATAACTAAAAAGACAATACGGGGAGAAACGATGGGGTACGAAGGTAAGCTAGCCAAGAATATAAAGCAGGATAGTAAAAGCTTCTTTAGGTATGTGAAGAGGAAAAAAATAGTTAAGACCAAAGTTGGACCCTTGAAGACCGAAAAAGGTGAATTTATTATGGGGAACAAGGAAATGGCAGATGCGTTGAACAGGTACTTTGGATCTGTCTTCACTAAGGAGGACACAAACAATCTTCCTGATATATTAGTGGCCAGAGGATCTGGGGTGACAGAGGAACTGAAGGAAATCCACATTAGGCAGGAAATGGTGTTAGAATGACAGATAGGACTGAAGGCTGATAAATCCCCAGGGCCTGATGGTCTGCATCCCAGGGTACTTAAGGAAGTGGCTCTAGAAATCGTGGATGCATTGGTGATAATTTTCCAATGTTCTATAGACTCAGAATCAGTTCCTGTGGATTGGAGGCTAGCTAATGTTATCCCACTTTTTAAGAAAGGCGGGAGAGAGAAAACAGAGAATTATAGACCAGTTAGCCTGACATCGGTGGTGGGGAAGATGCTGGAATCAATTATAAAAGATGAGATAGCCGAACATTTGGATAGCAGTAACAGGATCGGTCCGAGTCAGCATGGATTTACGAAGGGGAAATCATGCTTGACTAATCTTCTGGAATTTTTTGAAGATGTAACTAGGAAAATGGACAAGGCAGAGCCAGTGGATATAGTGTACCTGGACTTTCAGAAACCGTTTGATAAGGTCCCACATAGGAGATTAGTGGGCAAAATTAGGGCACATGGTAATGGGGGTAGAGTGCTGACATGGATAGAGAAGTGGTTGACAGACAGGAAACAAAGAGTAGGGATTAACGGGTCCCTTTCAGAATGGCAGGCAGTGACTAGTGGGATACCACAAGGCTCGGTGCTGGGACCGCAGCTATTTACAATATACAGCAATGATTGGGATGAAGGGATTCAAAGTAACATTAGCAAATTTGCAGATGACACAAAGCTGGGTGGCAGTGTGAACTATGAGGAGGATGCTATGAGAATGCAGGATGACTTGGACAGGTTGGGGGAGTGGGCAGATGCATGGCAGATGAAGTTTAATGCAGATAAATGTGAGGTTATCCACTTTGGTAGCAAAATGACGAAGGCAGGTTACTATCTAAATGGCATCACGTTGGGAAAAGGAGAAGTACCGCGGGATCTGGGGGTCCTTGTACATCAGCCTATGGAAGTAAAAATGCAGGTACAGCAGACATTGAAGAAAGCGAATGGCATGTTGGCCTTTACAACAAGAGGAATCGAATATAGGAGCAAAGAGGTCCTTCTGCAGTTGTACAGAGCCCTAGTGAGACCACACCTGAAGTATTGTGTCCCCTAATTTGAGGAAGGCGATTCTTGCCATTGGGGGAGTGCAGTGTAGCTTTACAAGGTTAGTTCACGGGATGGCGGGACTGTCATATGCTGAGAGAATGGACCAGCTGGGCTTGTACACGCTGGAGTTCAGAAGGATGAGAGGGGATCTCATTGAAACATATAAAATTGTTAAGGGCAAACACTTTTTCTCACAGAGAGTGGTGAGTCTGTGGAATTCTCTGCCTCAGAGGGCAGTGGAGGCAGGTTCTCTAGATGCTTTCAAGAGAGAGCTAGATAGGGCTTTTAAAAATAGCGGAGTCAGGGGATATGGGGAGAAGGCAGGAACGGCGTACTGATTGGGAATGAGCAACCATGATCACAGTGAATGGCGGTGCTGGCTTGAAGGGCCAAATGGCCTACGCCTGCACCTATTGTCTATTGTCTATTGTAGTATCCTACCTGTTACCATCTTCCACACAGTAAAAATTGCATTAATACCTGCATTCTGTTTCCCGTTTAACAATACATTTTAATGACATTCAATACCAGACATCTTAATTTGTCAAGCTATCCTTTTTATTTGGGACTTCGTCAAAAGATTTCTAAAAATTCAAGTACATAATATCTACTAGCTCTCCCAAATTTATTCTACTTCTATTTATTCTCAAGAAACTCCAGTGAGTTTTGTCAAATGCGAGTTCCCTTTCAGAAATCCATGTTGGCTAATCCTATTGATATTTTTCAAGTTTCTTGTGAACCATTCTTTATAATAGCCTCCACTAATTTCTGAAGTACAAATATGAGAGTAATCCCTGTTTCATTTTCCATTTTTAAATTGTCGTCTATCTGCCATGACGTTTGAAATTTAGCGGTCTTCATGAAATGCAGAAAGGGGAAGAGAGGGGAAGTTGTGAGTGATGGTGCGATTATTGGTAAATTAACTGTACTCTTTCCTTGGAGTCGGAAAATTGTGGGATCCTCACCATGAAATCTTGAAAACAATATCCAAGACTTATTATTAGAATGGAACGAGGGAGTGCTACATCATTGGATACATTGTCTTTAAGGTGAGATTTCAAGCCCTCTCTGCCTACCAGATAGATGTAAAATATCATCTGTGATATTTTGAAAAATAATTGCTATCAATCAATTATCAATAAGACTTTCCAGGTGCGGCAGAGGTTCACCTGCACCTCCTCCAACCTCATCTATTGCATCCGCTGCTCTAGATGTCAGCTGCTCTACATCGGTGAGACCAAGCATAGGCTTGGCGATCGCTTCGCCGAACACCTCCGCTCGATTCGCAATAACCAACCTGATCTCCCAGTGGCTCAACACTTCAACTCCCCCTCCCATTCCGAATCCGACCTTTCTGTCCCCGGCCTCCTCCATGGCCTGAGTGAGGACCACCGTAAATTTGAGGAGCAGCACCTCATATTTTGCTTGGGCAGTTTGCACCCCAGCGGTATGAACATTGACTTCTCTAATTTCAGGCAGTCCTTACTTTCTCCTCCCCTTCTCAGCTCCCTCAGACCACTGGCTCCTCCTCTTCCTTTCTTCTTCCTCCCCCCCCCCCCCCCCCCCAACCCTCACATCAGTCTGAAGAAGGGTTTCGGCCAGAAACGTTGCCTATTTCCTTCGCTCCATAGATGCTGCCTCAGCCGCTGAGTTTGTCCAGCATTTTTGTCTACCATCAATAAGACAAGGTATCTGATTTCTATTTCATTGTTTATTTGAGGAGGCTGTTATGAGTAAATTGCAATTCTTGTAGCACTGGCTACAGAAGTACTTAATTGGCCATCTCTAGTTGCCTTTAAGAAGGTGAACCATCTTTTGAACTGCTGCAATCCTTCTAGTGAAATAACTTTGACAGTGAAAGGAATTCTAGGATTTAAATCCAGTGACAATGAAGGAATGACAATATATTTCCAAAGTAAAAAGCCTTGGACAGCAACCAGCAGATGGTGGTGTCCCCATGAGGTACCATCAGAGTGGTCCAGGCAAGTAACTGTATAAACTTTATAGATGGCATGGTCCTTGTTCTAGTGCATCAGTGGTGAAGGGTATGAATGTTTAGGATGCTTGACTGGAGGCCAATCAAGCAACCAGTTTTGACTGGATGTAGAAACAAAGAACTGCAGATGCTGGTTCATACCAATGATAGACACAAAGTGCTGGAGTAACTAAGTGGCTTAGGCAGCATTTCTGGAGAAAAAAGATGGGTGATGTTTTGGGTCAGGATCTTTCTTCATTCTATGTTTTAATGGACACATCATACAAAAGAAGTGGGCAGCAAAGTCAATCTGAAGAAGGGTTCCAACCCGAAACAACACCTATCCTTTTTCTCCAGAGAAGCTGCCTTACCCACTGAGTTACTCCAGCATTTTGTTACTTTCTTGGCCTGGATGATGTTCAGCTTCTTGAGTTGCTGGAACTGCATGCATCTGGGCAAGTGGTGTTGTACATATAGAGTTTGTATTTTATTCCTGTCAGTTTATGGGTTTCCTCTGGGTGCTACAGTTTTCTCCCACATTCCATAGATAAGCAGGGTGGTAGGTTAATTAACTGTTTAGATTACCCCTAGTTTATCAATGTAGTAAAAATAGGGGTGAGTTGAGGGCAATTGAAGAGACTAACATACAATTTGTGCAGGATTAGAGACTCAGTGAACTAACATGTTGGCTCTTGATTATGTTGCAATCACAATTTAGGTTGATCAAATATGTTGTTGTGCATGATAAACCAGAGAACACATTTCTTCTCTACTCTGTGAGCTATTATTTTGTGGCTGTTCTTGCCCTTTCCAGGTTCAGACTATTCCATTGTTCCTCTTTCTGGGCCTTTTTTTCTACCTTGCTTCCATTTTATTGGGAGATGATAGACAGTGAGGAATAACCAAGAAAGCAACCTCCAATCTGGAGCGGATGTGTGGAAAATAAGAAACTCAGTAGCTTCCTTTCTCTCCCCTCCCACAGCAAATCAGTTTTGATTGCTAGCTCTTATAGTCATCCCATCTCTTAAAGCACTGCATTTAGTTTAGTGTTTTGTTTAGAGACACAGCATGGAAACAGGCCCTGGAGCCCGCCGAACAGTGATCCCCATACACTACCATTATCCCACACACTAGGAACAATTTACAATCCTTATCGAAGGCAATTAACCTACAAACCTGTACTTCTTTGGAATGTGGGAGGAAACCGGAGTACCTAGGGAAAACCCACACGACGATGGGGAGAACCTACAAATTCCGTACAGCCAGCATCCATGGTCAGGATCGAACCCGGGTCTTTGGCGCTGTAAGGCAGCAACTCTACCACTGTGCTACCGTTCCCATCATTTCTTATTCAAACTGAACTGTCAATATTAAAATGAGATAACCATATAGAGAAAATTTGCAAAGCAAATAAGAAATACATGGCAGCCATCCCCCGGGGAGGTATGAGGGGGTATTTGGTGTGGGCCACCAAGCACGAGGTCGGATTAGGATCTTGGTTGTGATAGTGTTTGGGGAGTGGAGGGGAAATCGTTTGGATAGATTAATACAGCAGAGGGTGGTTCTCAAATAATTTGGAGCAAGTGTGGAATTTATCAACGTGGAGCTCATGTTCAGTGCTGTACTATAAAGACCTGATTATTTTGGATAGACCTGACACTGATCAATTCTCACTTATCACTCATGCCTGGTAATGTCCAGCTAAATTTCTGAAAAGTATATGAAATAATTCAGAGGAACACCATTGTATTTTATTGCGCGGTAAGTTTAGTTTCAAACACATAGCACTGAAATTTACATTATTGTTGGAAATAATTTCTAACCCGTCCTTTCCCTTAGATTGTAATTTATTTAATATGGTGCAAGCTCAGGAGTAATTTCCTTTGTTAAACAGTTTCATTCATAAACACTGACAAGAGATGGTTCTATTCACTATTTGTATTTAAAAAAATACAAAATATATAACAAATATAAATATAAATATATTTCATTAAATGTAAGGAGTGCAGAACAAAATGAAACAAATTTAGCATCTACGTTAAACATAAACATTTTATATGAAGGATGAAAATCTATTGAATAAAATCCTCAAATGCAGTAAGGTGAGTATAAACTCTTCCAAGTTATATCATTTCTAATTTAGTCGAACGAACTTGATTGGCAACAATTTAATTTGTTGAACATGTTGCAGCATGAAAGGAGACAAACATCTGGAGTAATTCGATACCCGAAACCTCACCTATCCATGTTCTCCTGAGATGTTACCTGACTGGCTGTGTAACTACAGCCTTTTGTGTCTTTTGTGTATGAACCAGCATCTGCAATTCTTTGTTTCTACCTGTTGCAGCATGCCTTTTTTTGCTCTAGTTTGGGTTTCAGGCAATCTATTTTGAATTGTATTCATTTTCAATTACTCCTGATCTTGCACCATAATTAAATGAAGAAATTGGAATCTAAGGGAAACAATGGCTTAGAAATTAATTGTATTCATTTTCCTGGGTTATGGGCTTATAGACAGGTTGTGCCCTTTCTTGTGCACAAGAAAGGTGGCAAAAATTCATGACTAAGCTGAATTTCAATAGCAGGATAGTAAACAATCGTGGCTTTCCAGCTGTAATTAGGCAACTGAACTGTCCTCTCACCAGCTGAAATGCAGTCCTGATCTCTCATCTACCTCATTGGAGACCTTTGAACTATCTTTAATTACATTTTATCACACTCCATCTTACACTAAACATTGTACCCCTCATCCTTTATCTGCACACTGTGGATGGCTTGAGACGGCACATATATATGCTTTTCTTTGACTGGATTGCACACAACAGAAAGCTTTTCACTGTACCTTGGTACATGTGACAAGAAGAAACTAAACGTGTGGTGGAGAGAGTAAAATCACTCATGGTAAATAATTGATGGCTGTAAAGTACATAGAAAATGTACAATAGATTAAAATTAGAGCAGCCTCCTTTTAGACATTTTTTGCAAAATTCATTTCAATAGACAATAGACAATAGGTACAGGGGTAGGCCATTCGGCCCTTCGAGCCAGCACCGCCATTCAATGCGATCATTCATTATCATCCATGATCATCCACAATCATTATCCCATTCCTGCCTTCTCTCCAGATCCGGATTCTCTCCGGATGTGTTATATCTAGACTTTCAGAAGGCTTTCGACAAGGTCCCGCATAAGAGATTAGCATACAAACTTAAAGCACACGGTATTGGGGGTTCAGTATTGATGTGGATAGAGAACTGGCTAGCAGACAGGAGGCAAAGGGTAGGAGTAAACGGGTCCTTTTCAGAATGGCAGGCAGTGACTAGTGGGGTGCCGCAAGGCTCAGTGCTGGGACCCCAGCTATTTACAATATATATTAATGATTTGGACGAGGGAATTCAATGCAACATCTCCAAATTTGCAGATGACACCAAGTTGGGGGGTATAGTTAGGTGTGAGGAGGATGCTTGGAGGCTGCAGGGTGATTTGCATAGGCTGAGTGAATGGGCAGATGCATGGCAGATGCAGTACAATGTGGATAAATGTGAGGTTATCCACTTTGGTGGCAAAAACATGAGGGTAGACTATTATCTGAATGGTGGCAGATTAGGTAAGGGGGAGATGCAACGAGACCTGGGTGTCATGGTACACCAGTCATTGAAAGTAGGCATGCAGGTGCAGCAGGCAGTGAAGAAAGCAAATGGTATGTTAGCATTCATAGCGAAAGGATTTGAGTATAGGAGCAGGGAGGTTCTACTGCAGTTGTACAGGGTTTTGGTGAGGCCACACCTGGAGTACTGCGTACAGTTTTGGTCTCCAAATCTGAGGAAAGACATCCTTGCCATAGAG
The DNA here is from genome assembly GCA_963514005.1 of Raja brachyura. Next base: position 73,561,602 of record OY740781.1, on the reverse strand, counting down.
GGGGTACAGAGAAGATTCACCAGACTGATTCCTGGGATGTCAGGACTTTCATATGAGGAAAGATTGGATAGACTCGGTTTGTACTCGATGGAATTTAGAAGATTGAGGGGGGATCTTATAGAAACCTACAAAATTCTTAAGGGGTTGGACAAGCTAGATGCTGGAAGATTGTTCCCGATGTTGGGGGAGTCCAGAACAAGGGGTCACAGTCTAAGGATAAGGGGGAATTCCTTTAGGACCGAAATGAGGAAAACATTCTTTACACAGAGAGTGGTGAGTCTCTGGAATTCTCTGCCACAGAAGGTAGTTGAGGCCAGTTCATTGGCTATATTTAAGAGGGCGTTAGATGTGGCACTTGTGGCTAAAGGGATCAGGGGGTATGGAGAGAAGGCAGGTACGGGATACTGAGTTGGATGATCAGCCATGATCACATTGAATGGCGGTGCAGGCTCGAAGGGCCGAATGGCCTACTCCTGCACCTATTTTCTATGTTTCTATGTTTCTATCCCTTGACTCTGCTATCCCTAAGAGCTCTATCTAGCTCTCTCTTGAAAGCGTCCAGAGAACCAGCCTCCACTGCCCTCTGAGGCAGAGAATTTCACACACTCACAACTCTCTGTGTGAAAACGTTTTCCTCATCTCCAATATAAATGGCTTACCATTTATTCTTAAACTATGGCCCCTGGTTCTGGACACCCCCAACATTGGGAACATGTTTCCTGCTTCTAGCGTGTCCAAACCCTTTACAATCTTATATGTTTCAATAAGATCCCATCTCATCCTTCTAAATTCCAGAGTATACAAGCCCAGCCGCTCCAGTCTATCAACAAATGACAGTCCCACCATCCCGGGAATTAACCTCGTGAACCTACGCTGCACTCCCTCAACAGCAAGAATTCCCTTTCTAAAAATTGTAAATTGACCTCTGTACAAATTATACATGCGTACTTTAGGTTTCTTTCTCTTTGCAGGAGACATATTGTTTAATTCATGGTGGGTTTGTGGCCTTGTGACCTCTCACTATTTTTGTCATCAGCAATCCATTAAATGGAGGATAATCAAGATAGGCCAGAATTGACAGAGCAGTCTTGGAACCATAAACAGTCTGGAACCATAAACTCAATCACAGAAGATTCAGACACTTTAATACAGGTCAGCCACAAACTGCCTGTGGGTTTCTTCCCTTTCGTTCTTTTTCTTTCTCTTTTCAGCTTTGAGGGCAGTGGATTTCTTCTCAGTTTGGCCGCAGATTGATGGAAGATGTGGAGCCATTGATGCCAATTGATGGCTTGCTCCTGTCAGCTTGTGATGACTGTATCTATTTGCTTGATTATGTTTATTGATTTTCACAATCAGTGAAAACATGTTGCAACAGTTTTCCAAAGGAGAATTCCGCATGTTGGATTCCACGCCGAATCTGACATTCAAGGTGAGCATTTTCAGAAAGCTAGCTATTGATGCAACATAAGAACATAATTGTCTTCAATGTCTGTTCCCCAACAGTGATTTTTGGGATGAGTAAAACCCAAATCTGATATAACGCCCAAGTCTTCTTGATGTCAAGTGAAGATTTTAGATTATGCTAAGCTGATGCAAAAAATATCAGATAGGGACTGAAGATCATTCTTCCTCTGTGCAAGGATGGTAGTCTTTGGCACATGAATAGGTGACGTTTCAGTAATGATCAGTAATGGATGCCCTGGGAAATGCAGAATTTCAGCATTGGATGATAACTGCAGTGTGGTTGTCTTTTTTGAGGGCTAAAATGACTGTGAGGAAGTGGCTGTGTACAATAGCGAGTTTGTGACCCTGTACAGCTCTGGAATATTTATTGCATGTAGTTTTTGATGGCATTAAGATTCCAGTTTTATAGAATCACTGCAATGTGATAAATTATCTCCACAAGCCACGAAGTAATATACAAAAATTTGACTTGAAGGACTGTGGCTGTGGAACGGAAGCCACGACCACCCCCTCACCTCAACAATAGCGGGCAACAGCAACGCTCTCACTGCAAGTTGCTTCAATTAAACCTCTCTCTCTTCCTTCTCCCCCCCCCCCTCCCTTCTCCCTCTCAATACCTTCACGGCCCACCACTCATTCTGTTGCAGGCGAACCGACCTGGGAACGGCAGCCAGTCCCTGGGCACACAGAATACCAATTTGATCAGCATGGACAAATTGGGCCAGCCATGTACATGTTGTATAACTGACTCTATGCAGATCTGAATGGGCTTAGAATTACCATTGAAGCAAAATTGCCCTCACTTTCCCCATCTTTACTCCCTTTGCTCTGTTAACAGCGTTAAAGTACTTATTAGGTAGAGTCTGGAAAGGGATGTTATTTTTTTTTAGTTTGCTTTAATTTGTTAGTTGATTTTTTGTTCTGCAATAATTTCTGAAATTGTCTTAAAGTAACTTAACTGTTATAAAGCAGTAATAAGTGATTTTTGTCCAAACAATTGGAACTTGCATTAAATGTTTGAATTAAGATAGACACTAAAAACTAGAAAAACTCAGCAGGACAGGCAGCATCTCTGGAGAGAAAGATCCCCCCCCCCCCGGTCGCTACGCTCACTCGCAATTTCTCACTCTCAACTCTCACCCAATGTTGGCAGCCCTGGGAAATATCACGATTTGGTTTGGGAACTGCTGTGCCCAGGACAAGGAGGCTCTGCAGAGAGTAGTGGGAACTTCACTCGCCCCTTCTGCAGGAACTATACATCAGAAGGTGCAACTCCGGAGCCAATGGGATCAAGATCATGGGAGACCCCTTCCACCCCTGCAACGGATTGTTCCAGCTGCTACGGCCAGGCAAACGCCTCCGTTGCCATGCTGTGAGAACAGAGAGGTTGAGAAGGAGTTTCTTCCCAGAGGCCATTAGGACTGTAAACTCCTATCTCACCAGGGACTAACTTTACTGAACCATTCTACTGTTTTTTTAATTGCAGTTTTTTTTCCTTTTTCCTTCCTCCCACAATATGCAATATGTAAATGAATATGTGATTTTGTTCCATTTTGTTTGTTTGTTTGTTTGTTGCACAAAGTCGGCGAGCTTGTTTTGTTTGTTGCACAATGGACACAAGAGCATTGCCACTTTCATTTCACTATACATCTCGTATGTGCATGTGACGAATAAACTTGACTTGACTTGTCTTTGAAGATCTTCCGACAGGCTAGTATTGCATTACCAGCTTGCTTTTTTTGGTAGAGCAGGTTCGTGTGTACTTTGAAAATCACACTCGTTTCTCTTTTTCAAAACACATAGTGCTGGAGGAAATCAGCACCCCCCCCCCAAAACCCCCAACCAAAAGAAAGGTCTCGTCTCTCCCGAAACGTCACCCATTCCTTCTCTCCAGAGATGCTGCCTGTCCCGCTGAGTTTATCCAGCTTTTTGTGTCTATACACAGGATTATAATGGAAGAACCAGGGACATTGTTAGACATTTCATCCACAGATATTGATGCCCCGCTGAATTTCTCCAACGCTTTTGTGTTTTGACCAGGATTCCAGCATCTGTAGTTTCTTTTGTCTTCATTTCAAGTTTTAAAGGACGCACCGTACCAAAGTGGGAAGCGGAGCCAGTCCGAAGAGTTCCGAGCCGAAACGTCGCCTATCCAGGCTCTCTGTCCCGCTGAGTTACTCCAGCTTTTTTATGTCTTTCTTCGGTTTAAAGCAGCATCTGCAGTTGCTTCCTTCGCACGTCGCCTATCCATGCTCTCTAGAGATGCTGCCTGACCCACTGAGTTACTCCAGCATTGTGTGTGTGTGTGTTTCTTTTCAGGGCCAATAACATTACGTTTGGGTTTGGGGGGGGGGGGGGTGAGGGTAGGGGGTGAAAATCATAATAATCCAACAAATAAATTCGCCCTTGGAAAGGCGAAGTCTTTTTTTTTTACGAAGCACTGCCACACACGGATAACGTGTGCGTTCAGGTCGGGTTGAGCAGTGGGTTTGCGATCGCCCTCCCCAGGGAGCGAGCGAGCGTGCGGCGCGGAGCGGTGCCGCGCCTGGGGGGGGGGGGGGGGGCGCGCCTGGGGGGGCTCGCGCGCGCCTGCGGTCCCGGGGCGGCGGCGGGGAGAGTGTGCACGTGGCCTAACTCCCTGACTTATATGTGGCAGCGAGCGCACTGCCGACCAAAGATCTTTGCTGCCGACCCTGGACACTCGCCGAGCGCTGCAACGCTACAGCCCGCTGCACGCCTGTGACTCGCTTCTTTGCTGCAGGTGACACGTTTTACTTTTTAAAAAAGTATACAATGCATGGAAATGCTGCGCATAAAGGCGATCGCGTGGCTTTATTCGTGTTTACAAATAGAGCAATTTTTCCAAATAGCTCTAGATTACTTGGTGAGGGAAGTGTGACTTTGGTTATTGGGTTAGTGCCGAGCCCTCCAGAGACAAGAGTGTATGTTTATGTTTAGCTCGAATACGTTTGGCACTGCTGTCCAAAAGCGAGCTGTGTGACGGTGGGTCATTACAGTCAGTACTGTACTGGGGTTAGGGTGACGACGAATGCATTTCAAGCCAGTTTAGTTCACTCTTATCACACAGGTAACTAACGCGTCGCATAATATAAGTTCGCGATTTTCACAAGTGGCCATCGGGCTGCAACTGAAACCTTGGATGCAGCGAGCTCGTGTTCAGTGCATCCAAAGGAATTAATTCGATTTTTTTTTGTATTGCCGAAGGGCGACGTGACATGTTCGTCCCAAATTTCACATTCAAATGTGTTCATGTGGTGTTTTTAAAAAAAAGTTTCCGGCTCTTTTCTCCTACCTTGTTGTTCCCCTCGAATACTAATTTGTGATTGGCAGATGTGGGTGGGTGGGTGGTAGGTAGAGGAATACTTTTGTCTGAGTCTGCACTTGCTCGGAAAACTAAGCAAGGGCCCATAGGAAGTACTCATTCCTATCATTTCTTCTCGGAGTATATTGTAAGTAACAGTGTCGATCTTTTATCAGGATAAGGACTGGCGGGGGGAGAGAAAAAAGGAGACATCACACCATGCACACCTTGGCCAAATTTCAAGTGTTTCTGTTCTGATGTTGAGGTGAGCAGCCGATGGAATATGCCAGCCGACTGGCTATTTACCCAACAGTGGGACTTTAAAGCCCCAGCTTAATGTTGGCACACAGACTTTTTAGTGCACCCATTTTGTTTAATCAGTACGGTTGTCTCAAGTTTAGAATGGGCATGAGGAGGAGTTTTTTTTTAGCCAGGGAGGGTGGTGAATCTGTGGAATTTATTGTTACAGATGGCTGTGGAGCCCACGGTATTTTTGATCGGGTAGACGGGGTGGTTTGTACGCGGTCAAAGGTTATGGGGCGAAGACAGGAGAATGAGGTTGAGGGGAGAAAATAGATCAGCCACGATCAAATGGTGGAGCAGGCTTGATGGGCCGAATGGCCTAATTCTGCTCCTATGTCTTATGGTCATTAGCTGTGGCGTTAATTTGGGGGACCCCTTCACAGTGCTTTGCCCTCTTCAGTTCCATTGCCATGTAAAAAAAAAACATGACAAGATCTCAAAGTCCATTACATAATTTAATGATACGTTATTGTCACATGTACCTAGGTACAGTGAAATGCCATAACCAGAATGTTTAATAAGCACAGGAAAAGTGATAAGCTAACAAAATATAACTGCCTATAAATAGTGCAGTACAAGGATCATACAGTAACAGATTTGGGAGCCAGTGTTTTCCATGAAGTAAGTTACATATTATAAATAATGTAACTTGCAATGTACAGTCATTGTTATTTACTTTTCCAAGTATCAATTCTGCTGCGTAGTCTCTGTATTTGTGCAGTTTAGTTTGTTCAGTTGTCCTTTCAATAGTATCTTTGCTGAAACAGTGTGTTTGTTAAGCATGGAAACGTAGTTGTAATTTCTGCAGTGTTTACAAACGTGTTAACAGTTTCATGTGCGCTGCCTGTAAGACCACCAGTGCTTTGAGCATAAGCATTAAATAATTAATGCAACTTTCTTTCAATGTTATTGAATGCAGTTTATTTTCCTAAAGGTATTCCCAACTTCAAAACATGGAATGTTGTTGATCTTTGGTAATGTCAGGATGGTTCGAGTGAGAAAGTTAAAACACTGCAATTCTGGAAATCGGAATAAAACAGAAATGCTGAAACAGAAATGCTCAGCAGATCAACCAGCAGCTATGAAAAGAATGGGCTAATGTTTCAGGTTGAAGATGCCTAACGAGTATTTGATCTGAAACATTAACTATTTCGCTTTCCACAGATGGGTTCTGAGTTGCTGAATGTATTCAGCATTTTTTACTTTAGAGAGTATGATCTCTTCATACATAGTTCATCGAACATGGAACAGAACAATGCAGGAACATGTCCCTTGGCCCACAATGTCTTTGTCGAACATGATGCCAAGTTAAACTCCTCTGCTTGCATGTCAACCAAATCCCTGCATATCCATGCACCTATCAAAACGCCTTTTAAACACTAGAATTGTATCAGTTTCCACCACTATCCCTGACAGCACATTTCAGGCAGCAATCAATTTGTTATATTTTGATTTAAATGCTTCACTCATCTCCTTTAAACTCCCCCTCTGACCTTGAGGTTATGCCCTTCAGTACCTGACATTTCTACCTTTTAGGGGCAGGGGGAAGAAGGGTTTATGACTATCCTATCTATGCCTCTCATAGTTTAAATACTTTTATCAGGTCTCCCCTCAACCTCTGACGCTCCAAAGAAAACAAAACCATTTTGTCCAAACTCTCCTTGCTGCTAATACCCTCTAATCCAGACAGTATTCTGATAAACATCTTCAGCACTAAAGTCCTCAATCATATCTGCAATGGGGTGACCAGAAATGCACACATAGCTGCTCTTCATAGGAGAAGCATATCCACTGAAATACATCTGGTTTGTGTATCTCCTGGAGCAGGCTCATCACACTCATCACTCACACTTATACATTAGCAGTGTTTGTGACCAGTATGGATGGAGTGCAGTTGCTAAAATGCGTACTTGCATTAAATGGGGTAGCAATCGTGTTCTCTAGTATTTTTTGTAATGTATCTGGCACAGAAAATGGCCACTTATCTCAATCTGTCCATTCTGGTGTTTAACAGTCCACTCAAGGTGTCTCATTTGTTTACTGATCATTTTTTTAAACCAATTTAGTATGCGTTAATGATTTTCCATCTTCCAGTCTTTTCCTTTCTCCACAAAATTTGGAATGAGATTTTGTTCAATTGCCTGGTATGAAAATGAGATTCCAACTGGGGCATCAATGTTTAAATCCAATCCTCGGCATGCATTCAAGCATGAACACTTTCTGACCAAGCTTGCTCTATGGCACCATTTCCTCTTTGCCCATCTAAAAGACTGTTAATGCCAGCACAATCAACTTCATTCTTAAAACACTTCAAAGAATGTGGAAATTCAGGCACCTCTCTAAGTTTACACGGTGGTGCTGCAGGTAGTGCAGCTGCCTCAGCTTCAGCAACCCACATCTTATTCTACCTCCGGTGCTGCCTGGAGTTAGCATGTTCTGTGACTGCATGGGGTTTGTCTGGGTTCACTGGTTTCTTTCCATATCTCAATGATATGCTGGGTGTTGGGCAATTATGGCTACTGTAAATTGCTCCAAGCGTAGATGGGTACTGAGAGAAAATGGCATGTGTTAATCATCATGCGAGGGAGTGGGGGCAGGGAAATAAGTGGTGTAATGGGATTGCTCTGAGAGCCAGCATGGAATCAGTGGACTGTATAATCTCCCATGTCATAATGAAACATGAAATAAGAGTAGCACAAACTAATTGTTCTTATTGCTAGTCTACTGGTTTCCATCGGCATGCAAATTATTTTTAATTGCCTCTTCACGTAGATCCTTATTGGATGTAATTCCTTGCAATAAATAATTTTAAGCAATACTTCCTGGATCACAGCCTACTCAATTGGGTTAATTGGTTGGTTTCACTCCTTTCATGTGTCAGGCGATATATGACTGTTCTGAACCACTTCACCTTTCTGCTTTGAAAGCTCCCTTTAAATTTGTCATTGGGCATGCCAACGGCCTTTTCCTTCATCACTGTAAATGCTTTTACTTTCACCTTGATGGTTATCTCTCCACCCACTGAACTGCTTGGCACAAATATTTCGACGTTAGTCTAATATAAACATAAATTTAGCTATGTCATTCCACGGTCCTATCTGAGCACAGCCTAGGAACCAATTTTTCTTGTTCTGCCTGACTACTATCACACTTGGGGCTACATTTCCTCTCCAAGTTATGTCAAGAAGCACCCATCACCATTTATTGTAAAAACAGACTTTTATTGTACTTTTTGTCCATGATATCAGTTGCTCACGAGTGGCAATAGCTATTTAATAGAAAGTGGCCATACATTTAGCCTGGGGTTTCAGAGAAATCTCAGAACGACTTCTTGCCCAAGTTCTGCACAGTGCCAGGCCATTGGGTATCTAAATGTGACATGTGTAATGGGGCTGACCCACTGTACGAGTCAATTCAAGAGTTCTCCCGAGTTCCCTCTGATTCGAACTTGGAGAATTATGGTAATAGCCACTCGTAGGTACTCTGGGCTCTCGTGGACAGTTTTCAACATGTTGAAAAACCTTCACGAGTCTTCCCAAGCTTACCGCGTTTCCCGTGTACCTGCTGTTAGCGTTACGAGCCGCTAAGATACGTCCCGAGCTCCGACGTACCCGCTACGTGCGTTCTACATGCTTCCACAAGTTTGATTTTTTTAAACCTCGGGAGAGCTCTTGGGTGAACTCGTACATTGGGACAGGTCCATAAGGAAGAGTTTGTACTATCATTTATGTTTTGTGATATTGTTACTCGCATAGATATTAGAATACGCGACATGCCCAGGCTTGCACTTTACAATGCATATATTGGTAGAACAAAAAACCTTCTTAATCTGTGTGGCATAGCAAAGCTGACATATTAAGGAAATGCAGGTGTATTCTTTTTGGTTACAAGCCTTTAATAAAAGAAAATTTGTAAAGGCATTTGTTAAGAGGAAATCTATATAGCAGGAATTATACAAATGCAAGTTATATTATTGTAATTAGAAAGCACAAATGTGTGTCAAACAGCACGGGCAGCCCAGCTTGTCCATGCCAACCAAGATGCCTCATCTAGCCCTGTTGTCGGTTTCACGTTTAAAAATACAACACTGGCTAGTTCTATTTGCCAGATTTTTTTCTTGCGCATTTACCCTCCTTATATCCTCTTCACAACTACCTGTCTTTGTGTCATCAATTTATTGAGCAACCATACACTTCATATCTTCTTCCAAGTCATTTGCGTATATTGTATATATAAAAAAAAAACAAAGGACACTGATCCCGGCATCATAGTACCTTTATATCATGCCAACAAGAGAATCTGGCAAATGTGGGAAAATAAGAAAGGATCAAATTCCCTAGCAAAACACCAAAGAAGCATATTATTTAAGTAGTGAGGGTTTGGATAGTTCTGAGGCGTGGCAGGATCTGAATATTTCGCTACTTGCGTCACAGAAGCCTTCATGTGTTTCATACCACTAGAAATTAACTGCTTTGCTCCACAGTTGAGGAGCAAATCCATAGAATTATGATTTTCTTCTTTTAATGCCAATAGGAGACTGCAAATAAACTAGGCTATAACAATATTGCAGGGTTGTTTTAGACTGGCTGAAACCAGTTTTAAGAAACTGAAGGAGCTCCCACATTGGGGGTGTAGCAATGAGTTAGTAAATGCCACAGTGTTAAAACAATCAAAAAGTGCACTATTTTAAATATTGATAGGGAACCAACAGAAATAAAGGGGAGGTAGCATTTGGGGAGAGCAGGAAATACAACTAGTAATTGCATGCTTTTCCGTTGTCTTCGTATTTAGTTTTGTTTTTTAGTTTAGAGGTACAGTGCGGAAACAGGCCCTTCGGCCCACTGGGTCTGCACCGACCAGCGATCTCCGCATATTAACACTATCCTAAACCCACAAGTGACAATTTTTACATTTACCAAAGCAATTAACCTTCATACCTGTACATATTTGGAGTATGGGAGAAAACTGGAGCTGCCGGAGAAAACCAATGCAGGCCACTGGGAGAACATACAGACATTACCCATGTACGGATCAAACCTGGGTCTCTGGCGTTGCAAGGCATCATCTCTAGCGTTGCGCCACCGAGTCACCCTGAATAAAAGGTTTTGAATGCCACCACTGGACTCAAAGTTTCATTAGAAATTCAATGATCTAATAGTACAGCTTTTTTTTTAAATGTCTACTGTCATTTTCAAGATTTTTTTTGTTTTTATTTCATATTTCCATCGTTTACAGTTAGAAAATGTTTTGTTATGCTCCACATCTTGCAGTCGTTTTTGGAAAGTTTTACATGTATTTGTAAACCACTGGCATACAGCTTCCACACGTATATAATTACATGTGTGTTGTAATTTGTCAATAACTGGAAAGATTAAAATTCTGTCCATAACCTGCAAAAAACTGAACATCTAAGCTGCTTCCCTTTGATGTGTTCCTATTTAACAATAGGACTGCCTATAAAACTCAGTCCGCAAACCGTCTAAAGAAGCTTCAGGGAAAATAGATAGATTTTTAATAGACACATTGAAGGATATGTGCATGAGTACTGCACACATTAATTTTTAGCCAGCAGCATGGGCATTGTATTCCAGATCTTAATGTCCATGCATGTCCAACCTGCCATATCGGAGTTTCTGTAGGCTACATGAAAACTATGTTGTATAGCCAAATTTATAGGTTCTAATCTTCACTTCTATGCTTGGGGGGGAAAAAATAATTAGCAATGCTTTGAATTTGGTTGCAGCATGGCAGTGGGATAGAGTGGAGGTTATTTGTAATTGAGAATTTTGTTGTAGATTTTTAAGGGATCAATTTTTAAGGGGTAAAGCCAGCATTTAATTGCCCATCCCACAATATACCCACAATGCTATTCGGGAGAGAGGTCCACTGCTGACTTTGATCAGCAGTGAATGAGTGACCTTCAAGTAAAGACGGTGTGTGGGTGAAGAGGTTGACAGTATTTATGACATGCCTATTTTAATGTTTCCATCAATTATTCTGATCTCCCTCACTGGATTAACAGTAAATGTTTTTCACTTCTCACCTACCACTGACTGTAGATCAAAAGCCAATGCACGTGGGCACCAAGTGTCACTATCTGCTGAGGTTCTATCTGTCCCCGGTTGCAAAGAATGGGACTGGCACAGATGCCACGCAATGCGCTAGTCAGCTGGACATTGCCGCACCATCTGTCGTTCGTGGGGCAGTGGTCAGCACGGAACGCCCTGCAGGCACTGCAGGGAAATGACTCCATGGATCCGGTGGCGTGGTTCCCAGAGCAGACTGCACAGCTTGTCTGGCGAAATGCCTCATCACCAGACAAGCACCAAGAACTGGCTTGTTTGGCGGTGAGGGGAGCCTTCCCAGTCAGATCCTTCCTGCACCGTCGGAACCTCACTACCAGCGCACGCTGCCTTAAGGACGGCTGCAATGGAGAGGAGACGGTTGCCCACCTCTTTGCAGAGTGTGGATTTGTAAAGAAAGTCTGGAGAGGTTTGCAAGGGTCCCTGTCACGATTTATTCCGAACAGCTCCGTCACAGAGGACTCTGTGATTTACGGACTGTTCCCAGGGAAGCATTCAGAGACTTATATCGAGTACTGCTGGAAGATCATCAACTCGGTGAAAGACGCTCTTTGGTCTGCCGGAGCTTTATTTACCACCAGTGGAGCGGGATGTCCATCGGGGAATGTTGCCGACTGGCCCGCTGCAGACTGCATGAGTACGTGCTGAGGGACGCACTGAAGCTTGGTGCAGCCAACGCCAAGGCTCTGTGGGGAAGGACCACAGTCTAGGGTCCTTCCGCTGTTGGACAAGGGGGGCAGGGTGTGGTGGAGACGCCCCTCAAAATAAGGGAAGGGATTCCATGCCAGTGGGCCACATGAGTGGCAAGGATGGGGGATAAATTTGTGAAATATGAGCAATGTGTGTAAACAGTATTGAATGTTTGTACAGCCTGCAAAAATGTCAGATGAATTTTTTGCATGGTTCATGTATTGTGTATATTTATTACCTGAATAAAGTCTATTTTGAAATTTAAAAAAAATAATAATTTTGGACTATCTCACTGCCTAGTTTATGCAGTTGGGTGCCACTAGCTGCAAAAAATCCTTGTACCGGGTCCTGCCTTGTTGTGCCTTTTTCTCTACTGCCCATTTCTCATGGTCATTCCAGATGCCCATTCCAGATGAAAACAGGTGACATTTTTGTTCATATACACATGGTTTGCTGGTCATGTCTCTTCCACACAAGGGAATCTTCACAAAATTGGTGATTTCCTTGGAGAACACCATACTTCTGTCCTACAAATGACAACCTGTTTCTATGGTGCGAAGGAATAGGCAACGTTTTGGGTCGAGACCCTTCTTCCGACTGATGTTGGGGGGGGAGGGGGAACGGGGAAAAGAAAGAAGAGGTGGAGACAGTAGGCTGTGGGAGAGCTGGGAAGGGGAGGAGAAGGAGGGAGAAAGCAAGAACTACCAGAATTTAGATAAGTCAATGCTCATACCACTGGGGTATAAACGACCCAAGCAAAATATGAGGTGCTGCTCCTCCAATTTGTGGTAGGCTCACTCTGGTCATGGAGGAGGCCCAGGACAGAAAGGTCGAATTCGGAATGGGAGTGGGAGTTGAAGTGCTGAGCCACTGGGAGATCAGGTTGGTTATTGCGAACTGAGCAGAGGTGTTGGTGTTGGTGGGGGTGTTGTGGATAATAAAGAGGATTTCCAAAGTCTACAGAGTGATTTAGGCCAGTTGGAAAAATGTGCTGAAAGATGGCAGATGGAGTTTAATGCTGATAAATGTGAGGTGCTACACCTTGGCAGGACAAATCAAAATAGGACGTACATGGTAAATGGTAGGGAATTGAAGAATACAGTTGAACAGAGGGATCTGGGAATAACCGTGCATAGTTCCTTGAAGGTGGAATCTCATACAGATAGGGTGGTAAAGAAAGCTTTTGGTATGCTAGCCTTTATAAATCAAAGCATTGAGTATAGAAGCTGGGATGTAGTGTTAAAATTGTACAAGGCATTGGTGAGACCAAATCTGGAGTATGGTGTACAATTTTGGTCGCCCAATTATAGGAAGGATGTCAACAAAATAGAGAGGGTACAGAGGAGATTTACTAGAATGTTGCCTGGGTTTCAACAACTAAGTTACAGAGATAGGTTGAATAAGTTAGGTCTTTATTCTCTGGAGCGCAGAAGGCTAAGGGGGGGGACCTGATAGAGGTCTTTAAAATGATGAGAGGCATAGACAGAGTTGATGTGGACAAGCTTTTCCCTTTGAGAATAGGGAAGATTCAAACAAGAGGACATGACTTTCGAATTAAGGGACAGAAGTTTAGGGGTAACATGAGGGGGAACTTCTTTACACAGAGAGTGGTAGCGATGTGGAATGAGCTTCCAGTGGAAGTGGTGGCGGCAGGTTCGTTGGTATCATTTTAAAATAAATTGGATAGGCATATGGATGAGAAGGGTATGGAGGGTTATGGTATGTGTGCAGGCAGGTGGGAGTAAGGGAAAAAAGTTGTTCGGCACGGACTTGAAGGGCCGAGATGGCCTGTTTCCGTGCTGAAATTGTTATATGGTTGGGCGAAGCGATTGCCCAAGCCGGTCTCACCGATCTAGAGTAGTTGACACTTGGAATGGCGGATGCAATAGATGAGGTTGGAGGAGGTGCAGGTGAACCTCTGCCTCACCTGGAAAGATTGCTTGGGTCCTTGGATGGAATCGAGGGGACAGGTAAAGTGACAAGTGTAGCATTTCCTGTGATTGCAAGAGAAGTGCCAGGGAAGGGGGTGGTTTGGGTGGGAAGGGACAAATAAGGCAGGGAGTTACGGAGGGAACGGTCTCTGCGGCAAGCAGAAGGGGGAGGAGATGGGAAGAAGTAGCCAATGTTGGGATCCCGTTGGAGGTGGCGAAAATTTCAGAGGATTATGTGTTGTAGGCTGACAGGGAGGAAGGTGAGTACAAGGGGGACTCTGTCCTTGTTCGGAGTTGGGGTATAAGGAGTGAGAACGGAGCTACGGGAATACCCGAAAAGTCGCCTATTCCTTCGCTCCATAGATGCTGCCTCACCCGCGAAGTTTCTCCAGCATTTTTGTCTACCTTCGATTTTTTCAGCATCTGCAGTTCTTTCTTAAACCTGATGGTTTCTTGTCATTATAAACTGTTCAACTACCATGTTAAGTTCTCTATCTTTAGCCTCCTAAACCAAGCGAAGGACTAGAATTTTAGTAATTGTTTTGTAGCTGACTGGACCTAACAAAGACTATGAATTGTTCCTTTATGTTATTTGCTGGTAATCATTTCTGTTTTTGTCATTTTATCGTTGAAAGATCTTTTTTTGCCCATTTTCAAGTAGACCATCAGATGCTTTGTAATTTACCTCCTCCTGCCGTCTGTCCTTTGGACATGTTCTGTTCCTGCTGCTCGCTCCCCACACTCCTGACACGTTTTATTTCACTTCAGCAGCAACCTTCTCCTCTGGTGGAGAGGGTACAGCTGCAGCAAACTTGGTAGTGAGCACAGCAATGATGTGACAGCAGTGAGATTTTCATCCAACAGCTGAAGGGAGCCACACGCCCTGGATTATGACACTGTGTAAATAATATGATAATGGTGTTTTCAGTGCAAATTTGCATATTTTTAGCTGATCCAGTTGAAGTACATGGAGTAGCAAAAGGTGGTAAGTAGTAATATCTTGGAATCCATTCGTTTTTTCAGTCTCATGAAAGACCAAATGTCTTCTGCCTATTTCCTTCCACAGATGATTCCTGGCCCACTGAGCTCCTCCAGCAGTTTAATTTATTGACATACATGACAAAGCATTAATAGAGCTGTGAGATGAACCCTGCTAGGCACCCAAGAGCATGCAATCCACTTATGTGGGCTCATTGCTCTCAAATTAATTGTTTATCCCACTAATTCTGACCTGTCACTCTGCGGCGATGTGGGGGCCCCCCTCGTATCAGATGTGATGCCCTTTTTCTCATTACCCTTCCTCCATGCTCCTTGTAACTTGATAACAACATGTTTTCTCTGTCCCTAATATCTGACAAAATGTCCATAACCTTTAATATTAACCCTGTTTCTTTTTCCACACATTCTGCTTGATATGCTGAAAGCACATTTTCTAATTGCGTTACCCCCAGCATTTTGCACAAACACTAGATTTTCTACAGCATTGGACTTGCATTTGTGTCAACACCTGCATGTTGCCTTTACTGATAGAAACTGGTGACAATTCCATCAGTGCCAATATACAAATTGTTTGAACCTGTTCATGTGGCTTGTGGAGGAACAAATGTATTTCTCTATGTAGAGGGTAGGGCAATTATTTTCTTACTAGGTTTTTAAAAAAAATGCTTGCTTCACTGTCTGAGAGCACACCTCTCTGAAAGTGTTTTCTTTGGAATGAATGTTGGGGTTGAGGGAGACCTGATAGAAGTAGATACAATTATGAGAGGCATATATAGGGGAGACATTCAGAACCTTCATCCCCAGAGTGGAAATAAGAAGGACTCGAGGCATAGTATTAAGTTTAAAGGAGATGTGCAATAGATACCAAATTTAAAAAAAAAACCTGTAGTTAACAGTGAAAATCCTGCTGTATCTGCACTATAGCTCTGGCAGCATTCTGTTGAAAGGCCAAAGAAAAGAGCTGAAATGACACCAAGAATTTGTATGTCTTCACGCATTGTGCTCCAGGGTGACAGAGCATGTATGCCTATCTGCGGATCAAAGTCAGACCTGCACAGTTAACATTTATTTTGAATGATTAGCTTTGACAAAGACATGAGGATGATATGTTAAGAAATTTCTACCAAACCCTCACATTTTCAAGATGTACACAATGGGCATGCATCCCAAAAGACAGGACCCGATTTTGTCTTGGATTTCAAATTCCACAAGACTGGACTCAGCTGTAGTTAGTGGGTTTCTTGCACACAGGGTAGTGGGTGCCTATCAGGAGTTGTGGTGGAGGCAGATATGATAGTGGCTTTTGAGGCTTTTAAATAGTACATGGATATGCAGGGAATGGGGGGATATGAGCATGTGCAGGCAGATGAGATTAGTTTAGTTTGGAATCATGATTGGCGTAGACATTGTGGGCTGATGGGTCTGCTTTGGTGCTGTGCCATTCTGTGTTCTATCCAAGTAGAACTGCAACACTTTTTATTTTCTCTCTTCGGTCTTGGAGGATGTTTTTAATTCAAAATAAACATTTAACTAATTCTGGCCTTTTGCGATGTGTGAATAGTTCAATTTCTCACACCATCTACTCCAAGGCAGAATAAGAAAACTTGATTAAAATTGTAACACTGCCCTCTGATGGGGTTTGTAGAATGTGCACAGAAAAGTATCAATCATCAGTATCATTGGTACTCCGCACAAGTGAATTGAACGTGAAGTCCAGAAAATACCATTGTTTACGGAATTTGTTGACAGCTTTCTTAAAATTGAAGTGATCAGCCCACAATGACATTCACAAATATGTGTCATGGCTACATCGTTGAACACATTTAAAGATCACACAGGACTTTGTTCTTATCATTGCAATCCATTACAAACCATTCTAAATGTAGTAGCCTTTTGGAAGGCATTTAACAAGGGGTATAATTCTGAGAATGCAGACAGTCGCCAGGACTGTGGCCTCAAATGCAGCTGAGTCCCGTCTTGTGGAATTAGAAATCCAAGACAAAATCGGATCCTTTCTACTGGGATGCATGCCATTGTGTATGTCTTGAAAATGTGAGGGTTTGGTCGAAATTTCTTAACATATCATCCTCATGTCTTCGTCAAAGCTAAGCATTCAAAATGAATGTTATCTGTGCAGGTCTAACCTTGGTCGGCAGATAGGCATACATGCTCGACTGTCACCTTGGAACACAATGCGCGAAGACATGCAAATTCTATATATGTCATTTTATCTTTGATTATTTTCTTGGCCTTTCAACGGAATGTTGCCAGAGCTATAGTGCAGATACAGCAGAATTTTCACTGTCAACTACATGTTTTTTTACTTTAGTATCCATTGTATGTGAATGTGCCACAGTACATGTTAGATTCCAAAGACAGTCTTAAACTATCTATATAACTTTATAATATTGAAATACAACTGGGTTGAGTTTTATTGCTGCTTTCTCTTTCTTTGCTTGGTGCCTTTTCCAATATTAGTTTTATGACAAAACAAACATAATTCAGGAGTTGTGAATGATCTTCCTTTCTGTATCGCCTCAATATGATTTTCCACACCCCTTCAAACCCATCTGACATTTTCCCTTCTTAGAGACCCTTGTTCCAATCATTTGCATATCAACCCTCTCACACCCACCACCCCAACCACCTACGTTGACCTACTACCTGCCACACTCTATGCTGCCTCTCCCTTTTTAAAATCTTTGCTTTTTACAGCTTTCCTCCCCCCCCCCCCCCCCCAATCTGCCCAAAGGGGTCTCAACACAAAACGTCACCTATCCATGTTCTCCAGGGATGCTGTCTGACCTGCTGAATTACTCCAGCATGTTGTGTCCTATTGCTACCTAACTATTCCATTGTTTACATGTAGACTCTAGGTGGCATATTTTTAGAACTGTCTTATCACCAATTGCTCAGATCTCCAATATTTAATTGACTAATCAAAACAAAGTTATTTTTGTTACAGGGAAAGTTTTTACAGAGTTTTCTTCCTATACAGGGAAGGTTTTTTTTTGACAGCCAGGTGGCTAGAGCTACCAAACCATAATTTTTTTTAGAATTAGCATGAAAATGTGGTGCAAATGAGCAGATTGCACATTGATGCTCAGAGCAATTGTTTACATTTTTAATATTAGATCTCTTGTTTTACCTGCAGCATTTTGCATGCCAGTTTTTGTAGCCAGGCTATCTAAAGGGCCTGTCCCACTTGCGTGACCTTGGCACGCAAATTACGCGACCTCGTGGTCGCTTGAGGCGTACGGGCACCATATGGCCGTGCGGGGCCGGTCCCACTTAGAGGTGCGGAGTTGTGCAGGGCTGGTCCCGACATCGCGCGGGGCTCCGTAATTCTGGCGGTGCCAGAATTCATGCACCAACGGCCTGTTGGCACGCAGGCTGTGTCTTGATGTCGTACGTAGCGTCTTGACGGCGTACGCCTAGCTCGTAGCATTGCACGATGACATCACCGTGTGGCGTTGCATGATGACGTCACCGCCCGACGCTGTGCGATGCCCAAAATCAGTCAGCCTGCCTCCTGCCCAGCTGATTGGTAAGCATGACGCAAATGACGTAATGTGCGAAAGTAGCGTGAACTCCGCTTCCGTTTGGTCACACCAAACGCACACAATCGCATTCAAGTGGGACAGGCCCTTTAATAATACTTCATGCGTTGGAAGAACTGCAGATGTTGGTTTATACCAAAGATAGACACAAAATGGTGGAGTAACTCAGCGGGACTGGAGAGAAGGAATGGTAACGTTTTGGGTCGAGACTCTTCATGAGATGGATCTGCTCAATGTTAGATCATTAACCAACAAGACTTTTATCATCAACTAGACTAAGTGGGTCCCGTTGGGAGGGCTGGTCCCCCAATGCAATATTCCACCTCTCCACCAATTCCAATATTGGGGGCCATTGGGGGGGGGGGGGGGGGGGGGGTTCTGGCGCGCTGGTATGGGTATTGTGGGCTAAAGGGACTATTTCCAAAGGGCTTGTATGCACATTGTGGGCCAAATGGATTCTTGGGGTGACTGCTCAGTCACTCAAACCTGATGTGCTGGCAGCTCAATCACGGCTGGTGGGCGAGCAGTTGACTCATGGCTATTCCTTGAAATTTAATTTCATGCAGGTGCAAGGCCACCAAATTCAATTGCAGTTTCCTACCATTACAAGCAGGGTGCAACGTCACCAAATTCAAGTGCAGTTTCTTACCACTTCAAGCAGGGTGCAAGGCCACCAAAATCAAGTGCAGTTTCATTCCACTTCAAGCAGGGTGTAGGGCCACCAAACTCAAGTGCGGCTTCCTACCACTTCAAGCAGGGTGCAGGACCACCAAACTCAAGTGCAGTTTCCTACCACTTCAAGCAGGGTGCAGGGCCACCAAATTCAAGTGCAGTTTTATACCATTTCAAGCAGGGTGCAAGATAACCAAATTGAAGTGCAGTTTCATACCATTTCATGCAGGGTGCAAGGCCACCACATTCAAATGCAGTTTCATACCATTTCAAGCAGGGTGAAACCACCATAAAACCACACAAAACACCACATAAACAGTCGTGACTTCTCCTTCCCCCATCTTACAGAGACTGAGCCACACCCACACTTCTCGGTTTTATAATCCCTCCCCTCTCCCACTGGAATGGGCGTGGCTTTCATGGCATGGCTTTCATGGTATGATTGACAGGAGAGAGATTCTCAACATTTTTTATAAACACTAATAACACTTTTATTTTTGATTGATGGGAATAATCCTCTGCACCCGATGAGTGGAGGGGGACTGAGTAAGGTGGCCAAAAATCACTGCCGTTAGTGGTAGCGTTTATCTAAAAGCAATATACAGTGCAAACAGGAAATTGTCAAGTTCCCACCACCAACAACCATTTGCAGTGAAGCATTTCAAGGCAGTTACCGCCACCAACAACCATGTTTGCAGTGCAGCATTTCAAGGCAGTTACCACCACCAACAACCATGTTTGCGGTGCAGCATTTCAAGGCAGTTACCACCACCAACAACCATGTTTGCGGTGCAGCATTTCAAGGCAGTTACCACCACCAACAACCATGTGTGCGGTGTAGCATTTCAAGGCAGTTACCACCACCAACAACCATATTTGCAGTGCAATATTTCAAGGCAGTTACCACCCCCAACAACCATGTTTGCAGTGCATCATTTCAAGGCAGTTACCACCACAGCAACCATGTTTGCAGTGCAGCATTTCAAGGTAGTTACCACCACCAACAACCATGTTTGCAGTGCAATATTTCAAGGCAGTTACCACCCCAACAACCATGTTTGCAGTGCAGCATTTCAAGGTAGTTACCAGCACCAGCAACCATGTTTGCAGTGAAGCATTTCAAGGCAGTTACCGCCACCAACAACCATTTGCAGTGCAGCATTTCAAAGCTGTTACCACCACCAACAACCACTTGCAGTGCAGCATTTCAATGCAGTTACCACCAACAACAACCATTTGCAGTGCAGCATTTCAAAGCACCCACATTTTCATTTTCAAACCACATTAAGGGCACTCACAGTTGAGTAGACATGTGTTCAGTGTTATTCACAGCTCAGAGAGACATGACCCTCTCGCTTCCTCCATCTTCCAGAGACTGAGTGAGGCTCAACACTTCCGGGTTTTATAGTCCCTCCCTCCTCCCACCAGCAGGGGCAGCAGAGAGAATGTCAACATTTTTGTTAACATTAATAACTCTTTTATTTTTAATCGATTGAAAAAATCCTCTTGTCCTGCGCAGTGGAGGGGGTCTCTGAGTAAAATGGCCAAAAATCACAGCCCTACGTGGCAGCTTTTATTCAAAAATCATGAAACAAAAAACAGGAAGTGGTCAAGATCTTACTTTTAGTAATATAGATGACATCATATCTGAAAAGAATCTCCAATTTCTCTTTTTGGTGGAGACATGGTTGCACATTGATGGAGTGTCATCACTTATTGAAGCTTGCCCACCTAATTATAATTTCCTCCAATCTGTCAGGAAAAGTGGAAGGGGTGGGGGTATAGCTGTAATTTTTACAAAAGATTTTTGTGTGCACAGAGGTTGACCATGGGAGATTTTGTTCTTTTGAATATCTTAAAACAGATGAAAGTGCTCAATCTAACACTGTACAGACCACACAGACAGCTATCCTTATTCCATATAGAATTATCTGAATTGATCTCACTGGTCATGGTGAGATATGACAGTGATTTTAAATGGAGATTTGAACATTCATGTAAACAACAGATAGACATCAAGGCGACAGAGTTAGGAGCTCGACTTTACTCAACATGCAAATGAGCCACAAACATGGAAATACGCTGGACCTGGTGATATCCCCAGGGTTAAAAATTGATAACATCCTGGTGTCTAATTTTACTGTTTCTGCCCATTACTGTGTGTTTTTTTTTGACGCATTTTTAAAGTTACTTGGGCGTCCTTTGGAGTCTCCATGTAAAAGGCGCTTTTTAGATCCAGCAGCAGAACTCAAATTTTCTGAGCTTGTAAGTACATTTGCTCTTCTCACCCAAGGAGATTCTGTTGATGAAATGATAAAAGCTGTTGACAGTAACCTAACTACGACACTTGATAAAGTTGCACCTCTCAAGATTAAAAGGAATTTAAGGGTTAAAACATCTCCATGGTTAAATAACTCCGTTCATACCTTTAAAAATATCATGTAGAGTAGCCGAAAGAAAGTGGAGAAAAACAGAACTAGAAGTACCATATTTCATTGCAATGAAGACCGACCTGCGTCAAAGACACACACCCCCAATTTCAGTTGCAAAATTTTGAAAAAAGTATGGCGGGACAGGCTCAAGGGTTTGGTTTAGTCCAGGGTTTGGCAACATTGCCTGCTTGCCCCGGGACTGCCTGCAGTTCCCAGATCCCTCACATCCCTGGGACTAGCTGCAGTTCCCAGGCCGCCTGCGAGCCCCGGGACTGGCTGTATCGCCCAGGTCAGCTCACTTGCCCCAGGTCGGCTCGCTTGCCCCAGGACTAGCTGCAGTTCCCAGGTCGCCTGCCCCGGGACTAGTAGGTAGAGAGAGAGAGAAAGAGCGAGCGAGCCCGGGACGGAGCAGCCACCCTTTCGCCCAGTAGCTACCCGCCAGCCACCACCTCCAACGGATGCGCCTGTGTCGAAGGACACCGTGGTTGGCAGGCGGGCCAGCCGGCAGAAGGTGCTGAGGTGGCGGCCGGTTCCGTTGTCCGGCCCCGGCGGCCACTCGCAGCCACCCGAGCTACTTCCCTCCCCAGCCACAATGCAGTGGCTCTGTGCCTGGAGCGCCTCGGCATCGGTGAGTTAGTGAGTTGCTGGCATGATCCCTGACCCCCACCTTCTCAACGATCCTGCCATCCCCGCAACTTTACCCCAGGTGGCCCAGCCAATTTGTGCAGTCCAGGCCATGCTGACCCAGGCCAGACTACCCACATGCTGTGAAAGGAACTCTTCCCTCCCCCCCTCCTCCAGCGGCACTGTCCTTTCGCAGCTGCATCCCACTTTGCAGCCGCTCCCCCTCAGCTGCCGGCTATGAGGGATAGACTTGGCGTTCTTGATGTTGCTGTACTGAGGGATAGCAAAGTCTATCGTTCTTGATGTTGCTGTACTGAAGGATAACCAAGCATATCTTTCTTGGCTAACAATCTAACCTTTGGCCTTCAAGACGCAGGTAAATTTTCGTGCCTTATTTTTGGGTAAAAAATGGCGTCTTCATTGCTGGGAAATACGGTACATCTTGGCATCTATAAAGAAACCATTGCTACTTATAATAATGCTGCAAGATCTGCAAGGTGCACCCATTTTTCTCAAATTATCACAAAGTGGTGGAAATAGAAAGATTTTGACTTCACCATTGACCCACCAATTACTAAACTCTGCTTCAACCCCTGAAGTTTTCTGTTATTAACTGCCCATGTTCTTACTGTTTTAAATTGTATTTTTGTTTAGACCTGGGTTTATGTGGAAAGCACTTTGGGTTGCATTCAATTGTAAGAAAAGTGCTATAGAAATAAGGTTATTATTATTCATTCTAGCTAGAGATGCTGCCTGTCCCATTGAGTTGCTCCAGCATTTTGTGTTAATCATACTTCATCTGCGCACTTCTGGCTACCACTTTGGACTTAAGCCTATTTTATCCTTGTCCTTTTTTTACCTTTCACGCTGCTTCTCAGAGGAAGAATCATTTTTTCTCAGGGGATTGATATCTGGAGCACATTGCCTGAATGGGGGTGTGGAGGCAGGTATTCTCGCAACATTCCAGAAATAGCTGGACAGACACGTAAATCATCAGCCCTTTATTCATCAATGCCTAAAAGACTATGGACCAAGTGCAGGTAAATAGTATTAGTGTGATTGGGTACTGGATGGTCAGCATTAACATGGCAGCTGGAAAGACTATTATGATTCCATAATAAGATTCCATAATATAACATGACTGAGGCTCCTGGTAGGCAGGATAACCATTTATCGATGGTCGCAGTGGAATGACACATTTAGTAAAATTAATTCAGAATTGCTGCAGCTTGGCCTGGTGAAACCTGGTGGTGTATGGAATGGATATTGTAATGATCAGAAATGAAATAAATATTTAATACTTTTACATTTCTTTCTGGTTAAGGCGCTCTTCTCAAAGGAAGCATTGCTAGTTCTTGAACTTCCCTCTAATTACCTAGTCGCAGTGGCATCATGATGAAATTGTAAAACTCTTTCTCTGAGAAATTTTGCCCCTAAAACTGGTGTGAAATTTATAGAGACCAAGCCAAGGCCCCAATAAACAGATCATAATTGTAATAATTGCAATTGAAATGTCCTCTTGCTTTGTTAGGAGCAAAATAGTCAATTGCTTTGTGCATTTTTGTTCAGTCCTTCAGAACTTTTCAGACCAGTGGGCTACATGTAGCCTTGTTGAGAGACATCACTGAAGCACACCTTGGGGTGTGATCCATCCACCCCTATAATAAAACTGAACACTCTCCCACAAATTTGGGATGTGATCGTATGGCTTCACAGAGAGATGTTTGAAATTGAACTTCACTTTTGTTCTTATCAAGATATAGATCATTTATTTATTTTGTTGTCGTTTGTATTTGTTGCTAAAGTGGTAGACCAGGCTTAAATCAACATGATTTGGCAAATGATTCGGATGCACCGGAGTTACCCCGATACCTGAAACAAATATTAAGTTCCAGTAGAATAGATTCCTTGCATTTGCAAATAATAAAAAGGGGCTGAACCTTGCACCTTGTCAGAATGATATAAGATACTTAACAAATCACATGGTTGAGTTCAAAAGCTTTTGAATGTTTATAAGAAAGAATTTGGTAAGTCGTTTAAGCTAGATAAATGCTTTACGTGTGACCTTTTAATGGTTTAATAACCAAAGGGACTGAATTCTACAGAAGCATTCTCACTAAGATCAGGTAGATTTATGCTAATATAATGGAATTTTCTTGGTAGAATTGCAGAGAATCTGTTCCTTTGCTCTCTCACATCAACTGTACAGAGGGCGATACTGAGTGGAATGTTTACTTCGGTCCAACTTGCCTACACCGACCAAGATGCTCTATCCATACAAGTCCCACCTGCCTGCTTTTAGTCCATATCCTTCTCAAAATAACATTTCCAATCAGTGTACCTGACCAAATGTCTTTCAAATGTTGTGATAGTACCTGCCTCAACTACCTCTTTGGCACCACCCTTTGTGTGGAAAAGGTTGTCCCTGGTGTTCCCATTAAATCTTTCCCCTTCTCACATTAAATCTATGTCCTCTAGTTTTTGATAACCTTGCACTAGGTAAAGGAATCTGTGCATTTACCCTATCTATCTGTGGGAGGGAGGGTGGGGGGGTTGTGGGGGAGGTGGGTGTGGGCGGGGGTTTTGTGGGGGGAGAGGAGTGTGTGGGTGGGGGGGGGTTATGGAGGGAGAGAGCTCGGAGAAAAGATGGGGAAGAGCCATGGTTGAGAAGGAGTATCACGGGGGAGGGGGGCAGGAGCCAGCGAGGGGGACCAGAGGGGAAGGGGCTGGAACTGGCGGTGCGATGGGGACTCACAGCGGGCGCTGGTCGTTCTCCTCCTCCGGGATCCGAGCCTCCACTTTCCGTTTGGCGACATCGGCAACTACTCCGACTCCGGGCTGGGCCGCTTCCGGTCCCTCCAAAAATTGTGTCCAGTTGGAGACCTTTGCCGGTCATTTAACGATTTTTAAACCTTGCTAACTTTTACACTATACTACCGATCGGAATGAAACTTGGTGCACTCGCAGCACAAGAGAACGTTGCGTGAACTGGTGAAAAATTGTAGGCCAGAAGATAACAAGATCAGAGTTTTAGTTATGTATAGATAGATTTACAGTGACACAAGGCCAAAATCCAAAAGAAGAAACTGATGAGTTATCAAGCTGGTCTCATGCAATTTCTTTACAGCTTTCCGAGAACAATTTTGGATAGATGCTGATACCAATTACTCACCAAAGGCTGGAACCAATTGAGGGAATAAAATATGGAGGAAAGATGTTTCCGAAGGACTAATTCTAGCTTCAAATTTTGCATGATGCTAATTATGATCTCATTGTTGGATGAGGTTCCATGAAGACTAATTATGTTCATGTAGTTTGCAAGAACCTTACCAACAACAGTGGAAATCTGAACATTTAAATCAGAAAAAAACAATGAATGGACATCATTTGCTTTGGCGATTACAAACTTTGGTTTTCCTTTGTGTGCACCTGTTGTTTTATTTTTGGTTTTGTTGGAATTTTGTGTAGAAACAATGGTGCTTTAGGAAAATTACGAAGAATCAAGATGAGAAGTTACAGACAGAAAAGGGATCTGGATTAATTTGTAAAAGAGAGATGGCACTATGAAAGAAGTAAAACCAAATGGTTTCTTGTTGTTCTGTGTTGTCTTGAATGTCATTAGTGGCATTGACTAGCCTAAAAAAAAAAATCATCATGCATTGAGTTTTTTCGTCTTGAAATGGATTTGGATAGTTACCTGTTATGAACATTACTCTGTTGTCACAAAACAATATAATGAATACCACAAAGTGGCACTGGGTTAATAAAGCTTAATCTTTTTTAAAAGCTAGAAAGATTGTAAATGGATGTTAAATCAATTTCCCGTAACTGAAATATTTACTAACATCTAATTTGTTATTGATGAAGAGTTGTACTTAATCAACGTACAGTTTGATCTATTTCTGCATGCTGTAAGATTGGTATTGTTGAAATCTGGAGACACAAGGAACTACAGATGCTGCTTTTCAACCCCCCCCCCCCCCCCCACACACACACACACACACAAAGTGGTAGAGTAACTCAGAGGATCAAACAGCATTTCTGGAGAATAGATAGGTGACATTTCAGCTCAGGACCCTTCTTCGGACTGGGTCAGTATCTTCAAATTGTTGAAATTTGTTAGATTTGGAATAATTCCCAAATCCTCTTAAACACTTTGTAAATTAATGGTATCATCCAAACCAAGTTAAATATTCAATACTTTCAATCTTTGTAAGTAGAGAGAAGAAGATTAGAAGTTTTGTTATAAGTAGCTGAGATAGTTCATGTCATAGTAGCAGAATTAGGCCCTTCAGCCCATCAAATGTACTCTGCCATTCAATCATGGCTGATCTATCTTTCGCTCTCAAACCAATTCTCTTGCTTTCTACCCATAACTTTCGACAACCTTACCAATCAAGAATCTGTCAATCTCGCTTTAAAAATACTTTATGTTTTGGCCTCCATAGCTGTCTGTGGCAATGAATTCCACAGATTCACCACCCTCTGGCTAAAGTAATTCCTCCTTGTCTCCTATCTAAAGGTACGTTCTTTTATTCTGAGGCTGTGCCTTCTGGTCCTGGACTCTCCCACTAGTGGAAACGTCCTCTCCACATCAACTCCATTCACTATTTGGTAAGTTTCAAGTGGGTCTCCCCTCATCCTTCTAAATACCAGCAAGTGCAGGCCCAGTACTGTCAAAAGCTCATCATACATTAACCCAATCATCCCTGGATTCAATCTCTTAAACCTCCTTTGGACCCTCTCTATCACCATCACATCTCTCCTTAAATATAGGGTCCAAAACTGTTTGTGATACACCAAATGTAGTCTGACCAGTGCCTGAAAAGCCTCAGCATTAGCTCTCTGTTTTTATATTCTAGTCCTCTTGAAATATATACTAATATCGCATTTGACCTCCTTACTATTGATTCGACTTGCAAATTAACATTTCAAAAACCTGCACCAGAACTCCCAAGTACCTTTGCACCTCTGAGTTCTGAAGCCTGTTCCCATTTAAAAATGGTCTACACCTTTATTCCTACTACCGAAGTCCTTGACTGCACACTTTGCTACGCAGCATAACATTTTCCTCCTGCAAAGAGTGGTGAATCTCTGAAATTCTCTAGCCTGAAGAGGCTGGAATATTGGCGGTACGTTGGATGAATCTGGAGCTCTCAGAGAAAACCCATGCAGTCTCGGAGAGAACGACCAAACTCTGTACAGACAGCGCCCGTAGTCTGGATCAAACCCCCTCTTTGGCACTGTAAAGCAGCAACTCTACCGCTGCACCACTGTGCAATCACCGAAATGTGTTGACTCATTTTTGTTTTGTGTGTTGCATTTAGTTTCAGCATTATTTTAATCATTGTGCACCAACCCATTTCATTTGGTATGGAAAACTGTGAAAATGGTAACAAAGGTGAGATTGTAGTTAAAATGCAGTAATGCTATGAGTTCTAACCATCTGTAATGTGACCATCGACAATTCATATCTGACCAGATTTTTAATATGCAGTGACAGATGGTAGACACTTTGTCCACTGATCTGTATTTAAAAGGATGGATGCCTCATTGTGTTATGCTGACGGTACTGTTTCATGACATCTGACAATATTTATATGGCACTGTACTTTTGGTAACACACATCAACTTGGTTGTAAATGCGCACTGCATTCAGCAAAACACCTGCTCCTTACAGTGTTGCTGGCGAGCATTTGATAATTTAGATGGGTCAAGAACATTTTGCAACTCAAGATTTTTTTAATCTTGGGTTTGTGGTAGGAGGATGCTGGGGAGGGAAGAGGTGGGTGAGAAGGGAGAGTGGTCCATGCAGAAAATGGGGATGACAAATGGAAGATGTGACCTTTGATGGCCTGTTTTGCTACTAGTTTGACTTTGTGAATCTATGACTGTAATCTAATACCTACTACTCGTACCTGACATTTCCCAACATCTATCATTCTGGTTGATCTATTTTGTATTATTTCGATATTAGCAAAAGTATTTTTGTACTGTGGTAATCAGAATGTCTAGTCACCATAGCACATCATTTTAATGATTGATAGAATGGTGAAATCACCTCACTTTTCAACCATTTAAAATACTGCAGAATCTGATTTGCATTACTGCCAATTATTGTTGGCGTAAAAGCATTTTCAACCATGTCGCTAGACATCTTTCATTTCAAATGTAGGTTATTTTAGTTTGGTTTAAGTAATTGTACCTATCTGTATTTTGACTGCGCATGAAATGACTGCATTATTTTTTTAATGGATCTGCTATTGGTCTGCCCAGTTCTAAATCTCTTTGTCAATATGTTTGTATGACACAGTCCCAAATGCTTCATAAATGCATTATCAAATATTGTTTGTAGACAAAAGTGCTGGAGAAACTCAGCGGGTGTGGCAGCATCTATGGAGCGAGGGAAATGGGCAACGTCTCGGGCTGAAACCCTTCTTCGGACAAATATTGTTTGATGCCTAATCATATAGAGTATTTGGGCCTTTGACCAAAGTATTACATGAAGATATAACTATTGAGAGAGCGTGGAGTTTAAAAAAAGAGAGAGAGACAGAGAGACAGGTGTGGAAGGGTGATTTTTAAAATAGGGTATAAAATAGAGAACATAGGGATTTTTAAGGTTACGAGTGTTTATGGTTACATTGCTATAGAGCAGTGAAATTATGGATATAAACAAGGAGGGGAAGACCATCCAATTCCATGTCTGTGGTGCTGCAGGACCAGAATTAATGAAGATTGACCAACTTGGATTTATGAGTAAACAGTAATTGCAGTTCAAGACAGCAGGAGGGTTGGAGAGGTGTTGTAAAGCTTGTGTCCTTGGCATTGTCTCAAAGTAATACAGGGATAGATGACAGTCTAAGCAGGTGAATTGATGATGAGAGTGGAATTGGATAGTGTGTCCCAGATGAAAATAGCTTTTCTTAGTTATGGTTTGGAAATGTGGTGCATTGGAGTCAAGTCTGACACGTAAGTGGACTTGAATTGTATAGCAGCCGTTGGCCGAATAGGTTGGAAAGAGTGAATGGAGTCGCCCTAGTTCAAAGGCAATGAAACCACTGGAAGGAGAAACATCTGAAACATTGTGAGCAAGTCAACCAAAATAATTGTAATTAGTTAGTTGAGTAACTTCTGTGTCGCTTCAGTTAGTATTAAAATTGTCTCTTAACGTTCATTACTCATATGCGTTCAAATAATTCCAGAAGTTCGAAAATCATATATAATTAATAGCATAGTAGACAATTGATTTTAATTATATAAGATTATCTAACTTCTGGAATTATTTGAGCCCATTGGAGTAATTAATGATGTTTGCACTGATTCTAACATGTTAGAACCAGTGCAAACATCAGCACATTTCTAAATTATAGTTCAGTGATTTTTCTGCCTAATTAGCTTAAGCTCATAAAAGAGCAAGTTTTCTTGGTGTATGTATGTGTACAAAGAGCATTTCTTCAGCTTGATTAATGCTTGAATATCCAATGCATTTATTTACATTTGAAACTTTTTGGCAAATTATTGTGGGAACATGCACAAGAGTCCAGACAAAGCAAGACCTGTTTGAACAGCATCTCTTTGTGATCGATTTTATTGTGATCTAAAAGTACATTGACCAGACGTGGATAAATTATACCGTGTCAGGAAATGTTCGAAGCAAAAAAAAAAGACTTTTTGTGGGTTTTTCTGCAGTTTTTATTTGAATTTCAACAAAATCAAACCATGGCAACATTTCATGGTTCTTTTGTTCAGAGCTGTCTGTTTCAATATCATATGATTTCTGCTCACAATTTTATGTCAAGATATTCAAATTTGGTATACTTGCTCCTTTTTTTATGTGGTCAATGCTCATTTATTGAGTTGATGAACTTTCATGCTAGTAAAGTTAGCAATTTTTACCATCTAATGAGATCATGGAAACCTTGCAGTACAGAAGATCATTCTGCCCAATGTACTTTTGCTAGTTGAAAAAAAGCTACCAAGCCAAATGCCATGTTCATAGAAAGGTGCATTCCTTTTTGAGTCAAAGACACAGAATTATTGTTAGTTAATTTGAATCTTTAATTTAAAAGTGAAAAATTTCCATTTTTTCCATAGTACCTTTCTATATTTGATTAAATACATCAAATGGTCACAGATATAAAATAGAAAACTTGGTCATCAACCTCCATGCAGCAGAATCGTGCCATTTATAAAGATTATCATTCAGATTAATTTATTGTCATATACTTCAGCAATGAAATTAATCGTTCACGTGAAACTCACAGAATAAACAGGATGCCTATTGTAATGATGGGAATCTATCATTACTAAAAGTCTGACGAAGGGTCTCGACCCGAAACATCACCTATTCCTTTTCTCCAGAGATGCTGCCCAACCAGAGTATTCGGGAGTCTGATAACAGCAGGGACGAAGCTGTCCTTTAATCTAATGTTACATGCTTCTTGCTTTTGTATCTTCTGCCCAATGGAAGAAGGGAAAAAGAGAGATTGTCCGCATTGGGGATGGTTCTTGGAAAAAAGAGAGATTGAAGAAACAATTTGATCTAATATTAACGATATAGGTCTGCATCCTTCTGTTCAAGTTGAGTCATTTGCGCTTGTCTTTTTAGCCAGGTGGTATCCTATTTGGCTGGTAGAACAGTTACCAGAATGCTGTCTTTTCCCACTGAAAATTTCTTCCATATATTCTGTGAAAGACTTATAGAAAGACTTAAGTTGTGTATCTGATTTCTCGGAATCCAGCCTGTTCTGATGGTGACTGCGGATCAATGATGTTAATTATTCTCTTTAGGATCAGTTTTTCCAGCAGTTGGTAGACAGATGTATACATTCTTGTCTACTTTGGGATTATGCAGTCAATGAGCATATCTCCAGCTTTTGGGTAGTTTATCTGTTTACTTGAAGGAACCATGTCAAAAACCATCATTGTAAGGGATTTGTTAGAAATCTTGGGTAGATGTTTTCTCATCCACCTACTTTGTGAAATTTTATATTAGCTGTGGCTATTGTCATTTCAGTTGATTGAAGCAACAGTATGTACGGGGCAGACACTTCATGGGACTTGGTTGACAACACTTGGGAATTGTAAACCTGCTATTCTGGATAAGGTGTGATTCTATTGAGGTTGCTATCGAGGCCATTGCTGTTTGCATTTGCCTTCTCAAATGAGCAACTTACTTTCCAGCTGGAGTGGGTTAAGTCAATATTTTTTTGAAAAATTGAACATGGTGCTGACGATTATTAACTCTGTCTCAGATAATCTATCTTTTTTTAAATTTACCGCGTAGCTTAACTTTGCATATAAAAATACACCTTTGACAATGTAACACTCCCGAAACTCAGTGAGTCGGGTAGCTTCTCTGGAGAACATGGACAGGTGACGTTTTGTGTCAGAACCCTTCTTTAGCACAATTGAGGTGGGGGGTGGAAGAAAGCTGGAAGAGAGGAGGAGCGGAACGAAACCTGGCAGGTAGTAGATCAAATAGGGGTTTCTGATAGGCAGATGGTGGAAAAGGCCCAGAGATTCAAATACGAAAGGTGTGAGACAAAAGGATTGAAGAGTTGCAGATTGTAAAGAGGAAGGAATGGAGGGGAGAAAAGAGTGAGTCCGGGCGAGGGACAGGGAGGGAAGCAGAGGGAAATGGGCGTGGAAAGGGGAAGAAGGGAGAAGGATAAAGATTTTGTAATTATCTAAAATTGGAGAATTCATTGTTTCCATTCTCAAGCTTTGCATCTTCCTTGGATCACGGGAAATTCATCTATAGTTTTGGTGCAGATGGTTAAAGATCAACTGGAAATACGTAGCTATTAAGCCACGGCTAATGATTGCAAATTGTGCCTTTTTTGTTTTTCTGCCCACATCGACCTACAAAGAATGTGTGTATATTTCTAACATACTACTTTGTCCTCCATTAAACTCGCAGAAGACAATGAAAGTACTCAGTGGCCCATTCTTAAATCAATGGGTAGTTGCTGACTACATGCTTTTCTACTCGGTGTAATACAAATGACTAACTTTTTGACAAGTTGCAAAAATCCTGTGGGTATTTGTTCCCACAGATCTTGCAGACAGCAAAACAAACTGTATTCAGTTTGCTATTAATGTGATTATGCTTTGTGTTGGAAAGCTTGTACCATGTTTCATTTACTGTGTGGAATTGAATGAAAATGAGGAATTTAGAATGGAGTTGAGGAAACACTTTTTCACACAGGTAGTTGTGTGGAATTCTCTGCTTCAGAGGGCGGTGAAGCCTGGTCCTCTGGATACCTTCAAGAGAGCTATAGAGGGCTGTTAAAGATAGCATAGTCAGGGGATATGGGGAGAAGGCAGGAATGGGGTACTGATTGGGGATGATCAGCCATGATCACATTGAATGGTGGTGCTGGCTCGAAGGGCCAAATGGCCTACTCCTGCACCTATTGTCTATTGTCTAAAATACTGTGTAATTGACTCGAGAAACTGGAAAACTAAGCATTTTTGTTTTGCTTGCTGTTTTTTTTCCATTTTGCAACTTTTCTTTCTTTGGTTATATAAAGGGTGAGGACAGATGGAATTAAATTTCCGGTGGAGTATTGCTAGTCTGAGTATCTTTTCATGTTTTACTAGGTTATACATATGAAGATTTGAATTGTCTGTAATAGTTGAGTGAAATCAGTACATTAAAACATTGCTGCAGATATTAATTCTTGGAAATTTAAATTTATTTTGCATTCATGTTTCACTTATTAAGCCAGGACTGCCTTTTATTATGAGAAAATACTTCAATAAATCACGTGCATATGCTTACCGTTGCAGACTAAGTACTAAACATTCTGTTGTTTATATCTAGTAAGTTGGATGGTTATAATTCTTAATGGTAGACTAATCCTAAATGGCAAACCTTAATTACGTCGGCTCGGTTTTAATCTTAACATCTTCCTCTCCCCTCTTGATGGGCTACTAAATTGTCAGGATTCCAATTATTGGTCATGATATTGCCGAGTAATAGCTTTCAAATAAAATCTACTTTTGTTAATTTTATACTTGGGTGAGGCCTGATAATTGAGCACAAAAAACCCAGGCTGTGCTTTGGTGCAGCACTAAAGGATTGTTACATTGTCAGAGTAGCCGTCTTATAATGAGACCCTGGAACCAACATGCAAATATACAGCAACCTTTCACAAACACCAATGTGGTAGCAAACTGATAAGTTCTTCAAACACTCTTCATTGAATGATAAATGATGAACAGTGCTAAGGAACTTTTTAAGTTTGTCTGAGGCACCAGATGGAACTTCAGTGACATCTTTGATACTAAAAAGTTGATACCTTTGACAATGTAACACTCCCAAAGTTGAGCACCAAAGTTTCAGTCTTGAATTTTGCACCCAAATCCATGGTGAGATGTGAAGCCATAGCTTCCTGACTCTTGAGACAATGTCATTGCAAACGAAACCAAAGCCAAAGACCAAATATGCCACTGGAATAAAGGCGGAAAGCAAATAAAGAATGAAAATGATGGAAAAGGTATCTTGACAGATCAAGTGAGCATCCAGTGACTCATACATGGAGCATAATGTGAAGAAATGTGAGGTTATTCATTTTGGTAGGAAGAATGGGAAATCAATATTATTTTTAACTCAAATACAAATACTTTACTGTATTTGTGCTAGAACAAAGTGTGAAATATGATGTAATGTTATTCAAGCATTTATTCACACTGGATCTTAAACCCATGATTGTACTAATCATAAAGTCGTACAGCAAGGAAACAGTCCCATTTGGACAACCTATGCCACTCATAAAGTTGCTATCTATACGTCCAATTTTCCAGCACGCTGTTCATTGCCTACTACGTCATAACGCTCCAAATGATCATTTAGGTGGTGCTTAAAATGATGTGAAAATACTACCTTCATAGTGATTTGTTTTTCTCATATCTCCTTTTAAATTCTTATCTCCCTACCTTAAGACCATATTATAGATTATAGACATTTTCCTCAGGGATAAAGTTTCTTAGCACCTATGGTTTCTATGCTTCTCATAATTTTGTAAACCCCAATCTGGTCCCCATTTCTCTCTTGAAAGCTAGATAATATGAGCAATTGCAGTATAGTGGTGCACAGTAGAATCTTGAAGTAGACACAACTTGCAGTAGAACATATCCTTGTTATCAAATCAATCAACCTAAGCATTAGCATTTGCATCATCAAGACCTTTCCTTGAATTAAATCAGCTGACTTCCGTCAAAGTTCCAGAGTTGAACTTTGACTTTAAGACATCTTGCTGAATTCATTCTTCCCCAAGAGAAAGCATCTCTTATCCTTGAAAACATCCTTATCCTTGGCTGTTCTTGTGGATGTACCTATATCAAAAATTGACGTGTTGTACTGTTTTTCATGGTACTTGTGTAACAATTTTGGATTATGTACAAATAAGATTGGTTTGGATGGAGAACATTATGGAGGGGAACTAGAAAAACATGAAGGTTTTTCAAGAATAAAATGATGTTTTCGGGCCATTGGCCCCATGAACAATTTTGAGGAAATCATGTTCAAATTAATGAATTAATTTAAAGTTACAGCAGATTACTCAACCATCAATGTTACTGATGTGTAATAATCTGTTCAGGAATTTGTCCTCAGTTGCTCGTGCGTGCGACCGCTAAATCTCTATACTCAGCATTTTGTATAACAGCACAAAATAGAACTTGCTTAAAATGATTCAAAGCAATTTTCAATCTACGAATGGTCAGATACACGGATATTCCGTTTTCTGTGAGCTAAATTAAAAATTATGTAAACGTAAAGTACTGACACTGCTTTACAATTTGTTAGATTGTTTTACACTGAATTTATTCAATTCAATTCACTTAAGCATGATGAATGTAGAGCACTTTACATGGGTTTAATTGTGTTTTGGAGATTTCAGATCACTTTATTTATAAACGATACTGTTTCCTCAGAGCACAATTATTAAAATAGGTGGCAAAAAAGATCATGGTTAACTCTGTTGTGCCACTCATTAATGAAGACTAGAGAACCACTGCGTTCAGTAGAACACATAACTAGTAATCCGAACGGTTATAATTTTGATTTGGAATACTGCTTTACGGAATTGTTATGTCCGTTTCAATGTACAGGAACAATTCAGTGACAGTTTTCTAGTACAGGAACGTTGCGCGAAAAGCAAAACTATTCAGAGTTCAAAAACAATTCAGAACTAAAAGCATTAAATATTATGTGTGATTTTTTTTTGGGGGGGGAGTGTTGATTTTAGGGAGTGTGACTATCAGACACTCCTGTGGATTGCTTCTGAAGCCACCTTTCTTGCTGTCCATTCTACCCTTGGCTGTTATCTGAGGTCTGTGTCAATAAGGCAGGCCATTTAAAATTTACTCCTGTAGCGGTTGCAGATGCTCATACTTGGTCTGAAGAATTTGCCCCGAGTATTTGGATGAAATCCAAAGTGCAATTTAAGGCAATTCTCGTATCTCCCAATCTGGAGAATTTATATTTTCCAGTTTACTTGGGATACTTTCTCCATTCTGTGAACACAGCTTTGCTGCCTTAAATAATCTGCCCTCAGTTCCTTGAACCCTCTTTGCTATTTAATGAGATCATGGTTGATCTCAAATTCAGATTCTTTCCTGACCCCAATAATTTCTCACCCCTTGCTAATCAAGAATGTATCTACCTCTGACTAAATATTTAAAAATTCTGCTTACTGGACGTGGGCAGAGACAATGAAAACTTGCATCTAACTTGTTTTAATAAAAACTGATCTATTCTAATTTGTTGAAACTCCATTGTTAAATTGCTGAAGGTAATTTTAATTTGGTCATTTTTCATGTTGTAATTTGTTCCACATATTTGATTTTGCTAGTTGATTCTCACTTTCTCATATTTCCTTGGGGACTATTTGACCTAAGTCAGTAAAAGTCAGAGCAAACATGGGAATCCCATTTTCCTCACTTGTTTTCTTATAATCTTTTTCTTTCTCGCATACCCATTACATCCATCCTGTTTCTTCTACCATCCACCTACACGCGGAGTATTTTTTTACTGTAACTAATTAATGTATCCATCAGCAACATCTTTGGAGAAAGTACATCAGGGAAACTCGTGCTGTCACAGGGTAACCATGCAAACTCCATCCAGACATTCCGATTGAACCTGGATGGTAATATCGAAAAACATAAAATAGGTGCAGGAGTAAGCCATTCAGCCCTTCGAGCCAACACCGCCATTCAATATGATTGTGGCTAGTCCTCTAAAATCAGTACCCCGTTCCTGCATTTCCCCCCTATACCTTGATTCCTTTCGCCCTGAGAGCTAAATCTAACTCTCTTGTTGGAATTTTGAGGCAGCAGCACCACCTTCTCTGCCATTGTGCTGCCCTTGTACGTTCTATTCATTTTATTGCTAAGACATGATTTTTGTTTTTTTTAAGAGAGGCTAAAGCTTGTATAATCAGCATCTGAAATATACTGCATCGGCTCCAACTGCAAGACTCATTTATACCTTGACTTTTGTTAAAGTTGTATTTTTTAATTTGTTCAAACTGTGGAATAACTGATGGAACACGTGCATTTTGGACGGTTGTTTACTTCTGCAGGCCTTCAACTTGTGTCACTCTTACAGAAAACAAACAATTTAAAAATAATGCGCTTAGGTGAGCGAGATACAAAGTCAAGCAAAATAAACAGATACTCATTTACAAAGAAGAATTTCACTTTCGGGACCTCACGAGGCATAAAGAACATGTCTAAATGTGACACTGACATGACAAATTGGTCTACTTCCAGCAGGCTTAAGTGCTCTGAAAATGTTGCTTAATCAATTAATCAGCAAAAAAAATGAAGCAAACTTCAATGCACATGACTCATGATTTTTTAAAAAGCATCAATTCAAGTAACGAGTATTAATCTGCTTTCATTCAAACAAAGGAGATGGGTTTTCAACACTTTGTTAAATGTCACTTATCAAAATGTTAAAGTAATCCTAATGTGTTGCTCAGAGAATTTGTTCTATTTTACTTAAGTGACTTTTAACAAAAAGACTCTGAACAGCACAAAGTCCCGACAACAGATAAGGGGATAAAAAATGTACTTTAGATTATTGTGCCATATGCGGGCACTATCATAGGTTATATGTATCAGCAATTCCTTTTTGCTCTCAGTGAACAAAATGTGTTAATACAACTAAAAATTGATATTGTGCATGCATTTAGTACGGCCACAAAATAATAATTACTTTTTGCTACCATGAAACATGTTTATGGTAATTTTCTAGTGGTTGAAATCTTGAAGATAGTAGTTTTTTTTAATGTGATTGATATTTTTTATATGCATGTCACCAAAAATTGGATTAGGCAATGTACTACATTCAGCATTTCTGAGGATAAACTGTAAATCATGCAGAGTCAACAATTACAGTTGTAACTGGCCTCTCTACTGCACCAAGACCATGGAAGTGTTGCCTTATCTTTCCGTCATTGAACATAAGCGATGACAGAGATTTGGACTTCCCTGCAATAAGCCACAATATTAAAGCATCGTAGAAGATGCAACAGGTAGGTGACTTTGTCGGTGAATGGCCACTCCCTCGACCACAGGTGAGGGTGAGAATGTTCCCAATGACTTGTACTGCTGGAGGCTGCCTTACTCCTGTTAAATCCTGGCCTTGTTTTCGTAGCTGAAGGAATTACTGAATTATATACATGCTCTTATATAAAAATAGAAAATGCCAGAAACACTTTGCAGGCCCTGCAGCATCTGTGGCAAGAGAAACATTAACGTTTCTTCATCAGAACTGGGAAAGAGAGAACATTAGTTAACTGGCAGGGAGAGTTGGGGCAGGTTGATGGGACAAAGGCAATGATTTGCATTGACTGAGGTCAGTGTTGCTGTGGGATTGAGATGCTACAGCAACACTGATTCTGAAATCATCAAACTGAAAGATTAATAACGGCAGTTAGAGAAAAGAGAACGCAAACAAGGAAACGCAAAAGCAGTGAAGGAAATTCCCAGAAAATGGTCAAGGGCTCTCTTTTATGTCAAAGGGGAAATCATGGTTCAGGAGAAAAGCATCTATGTTGAATCATACAGTGGAAACAGATGAACTGCGAGAATGCAATGAGGTTGTTACAGTACAGGGCTCTCACCTAACTTTTATTTCCCTGTTGCCAGCCGGGCAACCTAGACAGCTTTTTAGGTCAAAGTTTAGGTCAAAGATCCTATAGCAAAGCAAGATGGTGCACTCCTGCTAAAACCAATGGGCCATTTCAGTAAACCCGACCCGACCCGACTTCGTATATCCCTA
Organism: Raja brachyura; assembly: GCA_963514005.1. The sequence goes on along the minus strand of OY740781.1, from coordinate 73,523,219 downwards.
AGATCCTATAGCTTGCTATAGGATCTTTGGTATATCCCTCTTGCAGTGTAATCAGTGTTGCGGGGGAACAGTTTGTGTGTGATACAGTGTTAGATTCATGATTCATAATTCAGTTATTTGTTGTGAATGATTAATATGTTAATAAATACAATTCTGTTAATTTTCTTTTTTAATGTTTTGGATTTAAAGCCCCGGGATTGGGATCGGACTGTGCAAGGGTTCGGGGGGGGGGGGCACTGAGGGCAAAGAGGCTGTGCCCACACGGCAGTGTAAAAGGGGAGACCTTTCCAATCCACTGGGGTACGAGCCCGACCCCCACCAAACTGCTGCAGCACTGGGGCAGGCCGAACAAAAGAGCCATTCTAGCACAGCCATTTTGGCAGAAAGACGAATAAATGTCCGACAGTCAGCGACACAGAGGAGTAGTGAAGAGCAGACCGGTCCGGAGTTTGGGAGCCAGGCAGCGACCGTGATGGGGGAAGAAACTGAAGGGCTGTCTGTTCTCAGCTTCAGATCTCATGCCCGCCCTCTTTCCCCACCCCCACTCTTTAATGGGGCAGAGAGGCAGAGAGAAAATGAGAAGATTTTCACCAAAGATCTGTGATTTTTACGGGGATGTTTCTGTAACCGGCTTCTGCCTCCACACTAGTATCTTTGTTCAGCTATGGCGGACAAAGATGGTGGAGACGGAAACCGGTTATGGAAAAGGGGCCGAAGATTACCCATGAATCTACCCATGACCGTACTACATCTTTTTCGTCGAGTACACTATCTTGCTTTGCTATAGGATCTTTGGTTTAGGTGGTCATTTAAGATAATGTGCTCGGATGAAGTGCGTAGTTACCAGTCGGAATTATGCTCAATGAAGCATTCATATATTATCTCTGCTTCAAATAAAGTCACAAACTAAACATATTCATCAATCAAGGCATGATATATACCACAATGACATGCAGCAACATTATAATACAGTATCTCAACTATTTTTACACAGTGAAATGAATGCAATTTCTATTAGTTCTTTCCACTTCCAAACAAAAATGTGGTTGGATTATTCAGCGTATAATTCAACCTGTGTCAATAAATCCTGGACTATGGTAACATATGTGCTTAACCATGCACACTACAGATTGATGCAAGCATGTTTTCTGTGAAGGACCAAAATTTACCATGACATGGCCATAGCATGGGTCGTTATTGCTATTGGCACAGAAACACACTCGCTTCCAACATAATATATCCACAACAAAATATGTAGGTTGCATGGAAATTTCTAAAGGCATTTTATGATAATAGCTGTTAAAACCGACTATACCCATCTGACAGGTTGAACATGACACTAACTGACAAGAGATGGCCAAAGGACATAACTGCAGCAAATGTTCTTTGGGTAATATGTTTGAAGGAGTCAAACCGCCACATTACCGGACATTCAGATTAGATGTACGTGTTGTGAACAGCAATGACGATATCCAGTTTGTACGCACCAGATTTTAAAAAAAAGTTATTGATAAACGCTGTTTCCATCATTCCCACTTCAGAATTAACGTTAAAATTTCAACGGAAATATCTCCTGACCAAATTTATGATGTATATGGCCGACTGTAGAAGCAAAACCTGGGTAAATCCAACGTATAGTTGTGAATGTTGTTCATTAAATAACTACTGATATTCCATATTAAGAGCATTGATTTGCCGTAAAAAGGAATTCCGTAATAACCTGTCAACGGTAGCAGTGACAATCGAACACTGCGGTTTTAATGTTTCATGTGTTCACAATTTAATTAATCCATTTTTATGGACTAAAACAAATAATAACATTGGGAATAAAAACACATTTGATTGCATTGGGTCGGGGGGGGAGGGGGGGTTGTGAATCAGTGCGGGGTGAATAGATGGCGGGGGGAGGGGGGGGGTTGAGAAGGCAATCGGCGCGGAATGGATGGATTGAGGCAGGTGAATTAGTGTGTGTTGGTTGGAGTATGTAGAATTATGAGGGGAGAGCACGGGGGATGTCAGTGGTGTTGAATGGGGGATCAGTACGAGATGGATGGGGGGGATCAGGACAGGATGAATGGGAGTTCAGGACAGGATGAATGAGGGGATCAGTATAGGATGGATGGGGGCGGGGGGGGGGGGGCAGTACATTGTGGATCGGAGGACTTGTGCAGAATGAATGGGAGATCATTACAAGATGAATGGGGGGTTCAGTACAGGATGAATGGGGGGTTTAGTACAGGATGAACGGGGGGGATCATTACAGGATGAATGGGGGTAGACTAAAATGTTGGAGAAACTCAGCGTGTGAGGCAGCATCAATGGAGCAAAGGAAATGGGCAACGTTTAGGGTCGAGACCCTTCTTCAGACTGCTCCCCCCATTCTTCTTGAATGGGAGGATCAGCACAGGATGGATGGGGGGGGGATCAGCACAGGATGAATGGGGGTGTTCAGTGCAGGATGAATTGGGGAGGGGGGTTCACTATAGTGTGGATTGGAGGGTCTGTGCATGATGAATGACGGGATTACTACAGGATGAATGGGAGGGGATCAGTACAGGATTAATGGGGGGGGATCAGTAAAAGATGAATGGGGTGATCACCACAGGATGGTTGGGGGTGTCGGTGCAGGATAAATGGAGGGTGGGTCAGTTCAGGATGAATGGGTGGATCAGTACAGGATGGACGGGGGATCAGTACAGGATGGATGGGGGAGCAGTGCAGGATGTATGGGGGGAGCAGTGCAGGATGGATGGGAAGGGGGGGGGGGTCAGTACAGGATGATTTGGGGGACCAGTCTAGGGTGGGTGGATGGATGGGGGGTGGATGGATGGGGGGTGGATGGATGAATAGATTGGAGGGGGGGAGTAGATGGGGATGGGAGCATGGAGGGAGGGGGGAAAAGAGGGGGGAGAGGGAGGGAGGGAGAGAGCCCCGCTGCCTTGGCCGTCCCTGTCCAACGGCAAGTGCCGCCGCTAAAGGGGGAGGCGGTTGGGATCTCCTCGCCACGGCCTCCCCTCCTCCGCCAGCCAACAGCAAGGTGCGGGGCCGAGCGGTGCCGTGCAAAGATCTTACAGCTACAGGATCTTTGATGCAGCTGTTTCAGACGGCGGAATGAGGCCTCCCCCTCCCTCCCTCCATCCTCCCGGCCTCGGCGTGCGAGAGGATTTGTTTTGAAAGCGCCGTTAGCGGATTTGCAAGCATGCGGCCACTATCAGGGCGGGCGGGGGGTAGGAGGAGGTGGTGGAGCCACTATCACAGCCGCTGCTGTGCGGGGCACATCATTCGCTCCGACCCTTCGTCATCCCGCACCTAGTATCTTTGCCCCACAATACAGCTGTCGCCACCGACACAAAACATCACGTTCGTTTTCTCCAGAGATGCTGCCTGACCCGCTATGTTACTCCAGTTTTTTGTGTCTATCTTCGGTAAAAACCAGTATCTGCAGTGCCAGGTTGGGCACTTTGGGTGGTCATTGGCACCTGGGCAACCGCTCATTTCAAGCCCTGCAGTACATCGGCTTTGAGGATTATTATCACTTTAATTCTTCATCACACTCCCACTCTAACCCTCTGTCTCTGGAGCCATGGTGTTCCATCTCTGGACGTTGCCGCGATCTGGACTAAGTTTGAATTAAACTCTTGTATGTAGCTTGCTTTCTCTAGCAATGTTACAAAATTTTGAGATTAAAAAAAACAAGTCTGCAATTTATCCCATCAGATAAAGCATAAAAAGAAGTTTAATTTGACACCTAATTTACTTTCATATCTTCAGTATTAAGAAAGTTATACTCAGTTCATACTCGGAAATTAGCATCTTGCTCCCCATTGCCTTTCAATTGACTTAACTCAAAAGCTGTGATCTGGAAAAGTTAAAAGCCCATAACTTTCTTAAAAATTAAGAGAACTCAATGAAATTTTCAGTTATTATAGATTGAAGCATTCTGAAACAAATATGAAACAATCTTACTTGGATGACCTGAAATTAAAGCATATAATTAGTTATCTAATCGTAGCTAATTACAAAATTCAATGAGTAGATCTAAACATCTATCCATTTCTTAAGAAAAGATAAACTTTTTTTAAATTGCCTAAGTGTCCAAATAACATTCACACAATAATCCACAATATAACATAATTTTTATATCTCATTTTCATGAATTTCTGGGCCAAATGGAAGGAATTTAGTGTTTAATGCCTGTAAATTAATAGCCATTTAAATCAACTAGCGTGTGGGTTTTGGTGGAATGCGGTGCATTAGAACGTTGCGGTTAGCGGTGAAGTCGGGAAGAAAAATGCTGTTTGTTCATAGATTTTTTTGGACCCCATTTTGCAATATAAAAATATTATTAAAGCCTCCCGAAAAACCAACTTTTAATATAAAAATAAACTATTTACCTTTTCTTCTCCCGTACGCAAAATCCTTCCGGTTGTCGGTGCTCACGGCTTTTGAAGGTGATTTTTAAATTACTCTAGTTAATAAATAATTTAGAGTAATTTAAAGATACCTTCATTCATGAAATGTCGGAGCGATTTTTCTTCCGCAACCAAATCGCCCGACATTCATCGATTTGTCCTGCCTGTTGAAAAACGGCACTTTAAGCCCGCCCCCCTCTGAAAGGCGCCAAAGTCGCGCACACGGGGAGCGGCAGAAATGCAGCGCTGCTCAAGGTAAGTTTTGCAACATACCTACTTTCTCTGTGTTGGAACTGGCCATGTGTGCTTGTAGGGCATCCATCTGTAATATTGACAATACTTTTTCCACTGGCATACCCGCACCTTGCAGTGAAGAGCTTTTTACATTCCTTTATCAATGTCTTTAACTATCCTTATTAACATCAACCAAATAACTACATCAACATCTTTTTGCCAAAATATTCCTGGCCTCGCCATTATCAAAACCATTCCCATCTCTCAGATCCTTGTCTGATGCTTAAACAAAAGTCTCTCTTTTTGAATTCTGATGAAGGTTATCAATCTGAAATTTGTCCACTGCTTCTCCTTTTGCTACCTGATATTGTTGCCAGGTTTGCAACATATTCTGTTATTTGTTTCAGATTTTGAACAATTGCATGATTTTTGTTTATATGTTGACATTCAACATTTGATGCCATGCCCTCTGAGGCCTCCATGCATAAGCATATCATAGTGATGGAGATCCACTATATGTTGCTGCGCACATATGGAATTGACAGCTAGTGTGAGATTTAAAGATTACTAGTCTAAGTGGGACCCGTTGGGTCCCATTGTCACACGGGAGGCCTGGTCGCCCAACGCAATATTCCACTACTCACGACCCTTGTCCTTCGCACCTCTCACACACTCACTCCATCCCCCCTCAACCCCCACTCTTAGTGGCTCTCCGGCGGCGCAGCCAAACCCGCCCGTTGTGTTCCCATTTTGACATAGAATACGTAGGTATTACTGCGCAGACGCAGCTGACGGGCACGGTAAGTGGAAAAGGGACTTATTAAAATTTAAAATGTGAATAACTCTTAAAATATAACAACAATTTAAACGTTAAGATAAGATTTATTCACTCCAGACTACCCCTGCCACTGCTTACCGCTGCCTGCCGCTGCCATGGCCTGCCGTTGCCCATCACTGTCGTAGCCTACTGCTGCTGCTCCCCACCGGCTTCAGGGGGGGATCGGTGGGGAGCATCTTGCAGCGGGGGGGGGGGATGACTTTAGGCTGGGGCTGTCGGGGGCTGATTGGGGGAAGCATCCTGCAGCCGGGTGAGGGGGATGGCTTCAGGTGGGGGCTGGCGGGGGGAAGTGTCGTGCAGCTGGGGACGGGGTCGGGCAGGAGCTTCTGTAGCCGGTGGACGGGGACGGCTTTAGGCGGGGGGGGGGGGAAGGGGGGTGGTATCTGGCAGGGGGCCGGTGGGGGGGAAACATTCTGCAGCTGGGGGACTGCTTCAGGTGGGGCCCGTCGGGGAGCTTCCTGCAGCCGAGGGACGGCTTCAGGCTGGGGCTGGTGAGGGAAGCATCCTGCAGCTGGGGATGGCTTCAGGCAAGGGGCCGGTGGGAGCGTTCTGTAGCCAGGGGACAGCGGTGAGTGTCCTGCAGCTGGGGGAGGGGTCGGCTTCAGGCGGGGCCTGTCGAGGGCTAGTGCGGGGGGGGGGGGGGAGCGCTGCTGTAGCCTACCACAGCCGCTGGCTACCGGGCGGGACAACATCACGTCTTGCAGCTAGGGTGGGGACGGGAGGGGACGGGGTTTCAGGAGGGCTAATATGGGTTTTGTGGGCTGAAGGGACTGGTGTCCGGAGGGATTGTAGAGACATTGTGGGCCGAATTGACTTTTCTTGGGCTGGTACAGGTGTTGTGGACCGAATGGACAGCAGCTGGGGACGGCTTCAGTCGGGGGAGCAGGGGGGGGGGGGGCTTCAGACGGGACCAGTCGGGGGCCGGTGGGGATCGCTGCCATGGCCTACCTCTTCCACTGTCTACCGGTGGGGAGCATCCTGCAGCTTGGGACAGCTCCCGGCCCCACGCAGCGACTCCCGGCTCCAGCTTCACTCAGCGGCTACAGCCGCACTCAGCGTCTCTCGGCCCCGACCGCACTCAACGGCTCCCGGCCCCAGCTCTGGACGCACTCACGGCTCCCGGCCCCGACTGCACTCACGGCTCCAGGCTCCAGCCGCACTCACGGCTCCCGGCCCCGACTGCACTCAGAGGCCCTAGCCCCATTCAATGGCTCGCGGCTTGTCGTGGTGGTGGTCGACACAGACGCAACCCCCACTCGCTCTCCACACTCTGCTCACTCCACTCCTTCAACTTAACGCTCCTCGCCACCGGTGATTGACAGCCGGTGCCGGAAGGGCGGGAGGGGCGGGGTGGTGGTGGGGGGCAGTGTGTGGGGGGAGAGAGCTCGGAGAAAATATCGGGGATGTGGGGGAGAGGGGGTGTCACGGGGGAGGGTGGCAGGAGCCTGCGAGGGGGAGCAGAGGGGAAGGGGCTGGAGCTGACTGTGCGATGGGGACTCACAGCAGGCGTTGGTTGCTGGTCTTTCTGCTCCGCCAGGATCAGATTATCCACTTTGCGTTTGGCGACATCTCCTGTGCCGGGCCGCTTCCAGTCCCTCTGAAAATTGTGTCCGGTTGGAAAGCTCCGCCGGCCACCCTCAGCTCCAGTAAAGACGCGATGGCGCAGGAAGAGGTGGACCGTCCCACTGTGTGACAGGAAAAAAGAACAATCCACGCGGTGCTGACTGGCAGGAGAGGAGATCGATCTGAACATGCGCGGTTTTAAGATTTTTAAACCTCGCTAACTTTTACAATAGACCACCGATCGGAATGAAACTTGGCGCAGGACAGGAGAACGGTGAGTAGGCCGGCGAAAAATCGCAGCACAGAATCAGATTTTATTTGCCAAGTATGTTTTGCAACATACGAGGAATTTCACTGGCCAGGTCAGTCATACAATTAAAAGCAATAGACTCAAAAACACATTTTAACATGAACATCCACCACAGTGACACATTCTTCACTGTGATGGAAGGCGAAATAAAGTTCAAGTCTCTTCCTTTGTTCTTCTGTGGTCGGGGGCCTCGAGTCCTCCGTTGACGGGACGGTCTTAACTCCCGTAGCTGGCAGCGTTCGGGCCCTCCACGTCGAGGCATTCAGCTCCTGCATCGGGGGGTTGTCAGCTCCCCCGCGCCGGGCGATTGAACCTCGCATCGGGGCTGAACCTTCTGCGGTGTTAGAGCTCCTGACTCAGCCTCTCCCGAGACTGCGAGCCCTTGATGGTAAGTCTGCAGTCCGCGGTGGGAGCGATCCCAGGCAAGGGGCTCACGACAGTCCGAGGAGGCTCCCAGCTCCAGCGATGGTAGGCCGCAGAGCCCGGAGAATGTGATCCGAAAATTGATTGCGTCTCCGGGAAGGTGAGGACTTGAAAAAAAAAGTTTTCCCCGATCTTCCCCCCCCCCCCCCCCCCCCCATCCCTCCCCCACATAAAACAATCTGAAGAACATTAAAACAAGCTTCAAACAGACGCTAAAAATAATAAAAAGGTGAATAAACGAACAGACTGCCGGCAGGGCTGGCCATCTCCCCGGCCACGCTAACGGAAGAGCACAAGATCAGAATTTTAGTTATGTATAGATAGACAGATAGATAGATTTCATGAGAAAGGGGCATATCAAGTTGGTCAGTATCTTTATTTATATTACCCCTCCTTCTTGCTTGAGTTGTCAAGCATCTGCTTCTGCCTTTCACCAACTATCATGCTGAAGCAAATTCTCCTTGTGATGAGTTATGTGCTATAAAATTGGCAAAGCCAGTGTTTAAACTCTCGGCATGAATGCAATATAATGTGAACAGATGAACAGAGCATTTTTGGCAGCTTGCCTGCACTATGGGCTTGGAGGTATGTATGTATAACTCCAGCCATCAAAGTTGCTCCACCCCCGAATGAACAACCCCTCAGTCTCTCCACCTCTGCTGTACAAGACGCACTGAGCAAGGTGAATGAGCACAAAGCTGCTGGCCCCGATGGCATCCCCGGGCGGGTGCTCAGGGCACGTGCTGGACAACTATCCCTGGTCCTCACTGACATTTTCAATCTGTCACTGGCCCAGGGTGTGGTCCCCACCTGCCTCAAGACATCTACCATTGTGCCAGTGCCCAAACAATCAGCGACAGGGAGTCTCAACGACTACCAGCCAGTGGCACTCACCCCTGTCATCGCTAAGTGCTTTGAGCGGCTGATCCTGGCTCACCTCAAAGCCAGCCTCCCCCCCCACACTGGACTCCCACCAATTTGCCTACCGGACAAACAGGTCTACAGAGGACGCCATATCGGCGGCCCTACACTCTGCCCTGACCCACCTGGACAGCAACAACACCTACATCAGGCTGCTATTTATTGACTTCAGCTCCGCCTTTAACACTGTCATACCCGCTAGCTTGATCACCAAACTCAGCGGTCTTGGCATCTCCACCTCCCTCTGCAATTGGACACTGGATTTCCTCACTAACAGACCACAGTCTGTTAGGGTCAACAACCTCACCTCCTCCACTATAACACTGAACACAGGCGTGCCACTGGGCTGTGTGCTCAGCCCTCTCCTCTACTCCCTCTTCACGCATGACTGCATCCCCAAGTATGGCTCCAACGCCATCATAAAATTTGCCGACGACACCACGATGGTAGGACTGATCAGTGACAATGACGAATCAGCCTACAGGGAGGAGGTCCAGCACCTGGCTACCTGGTGTGCCAACAATAACCTCGTCCTCAACTCCCAGAAGACGAAGGAAATCATTGTTGACTTTCGGAAGAACAGAGGGGGCAGACACACCCCCATCCATATAAACGGTACTGAGGTGGAACGGGTCTCCAACTACAAATTCCTCGGGGTACACATCTCGGAGGATCTGTCCTGGTCCCTCAACACCTCAAAGCTGATCAAAAAGGCACAGCAGCGCCTTTACTTTCTGAGGAGGCTCAAAAAAGCCCACCTGTCCCCCCAGATCCTGACGAACTTTTACCGCTGCACCATCGAAAGCATCCTGACCACCTGGTTTACGGTATGGTACAGCAGTTGCACCGTGGCAGACAGGAAGGCACTACAACGGGTGGTGAAAACCGCCCAGTACATCATCGGTGCCCCGCTCCCTGCCATGGATGCCCTCCACCGAAAACGGTGCCTGAAGCGGGCCGGGAAGATCATCAAGGACCCCTCACACCCTAACCATGGACTGTTTGCCCTCCTACCATCAGGGAGGCGGTACAGGAGCCTCAGGTCCCGCACCAGTAGGACGAAGAACAGCTTCTTCAACTACTGAACTGAACAAGACTGCTGAACTCGGAGTCCCGCTGATAGATTTGTCTGCACCCTGTATTTATTTATTTTCCGTATTGCTACCACTGCACTCTGTATTTTTTTTTCTATATCGCTATCACTACGAACGACGCTAAACTGCATTTCGTTGTACCTATACTTGTATTTGTGCAATGACATTAAACTTGAATTGAATTGAATTGAATATTAATGTCCACTCTGCGATGAGATATATTATGTCCTTTCAGTGTTCAATATTGCATGCTGCTGGTCCTCTTAAGCATTATCCCATTTACGTAGAAAAGAAAGTGTGTGTGTTGTTGGGGATTTTAAATTGGCGACAAAAAGTAGGCCAACAGAAACTAGGTTGTAACTGTGTGTGAAGTTGGATTTCAATAAGCTGAAGGTTGAGGATATGGGAAGATTTGGAATTAGAATTGCATTTCAACCACAATCTTATCAAATATAATGAAATATGTAAATCAAATGTTGTCCCGACCAGTGATACCTTGAGCCCCTAAAAACTAATTTAAAGTTGAGTGAGCATTCATGGAAGGCCAAAATGTAAAACCAACAATAAAGGGCCTGTCCCACTGTACGAAGTAATTCAAGAGTTCTACTGAGTTCTCCCCTGATTTGAGCTCATGTAATGTATGTAGCGGTTACGTACAAGCTCGTTGATGTCACATAGCGGCTCGTACGAGTAACGGTAGATACTCGGGAAATCCGGTAAACTTGTGACGTTGTTTCAACATTGTGAAAATTGTCCACGAGTTTAAAAAAAAAACTTGTGATGAAAAAATTGTTACTTTTTACTCGTGCGAGCCCCCTACGCTACGTACATTACACGAGCTCGAATCAGGGAGAACTCGGGAGAACTCTTGAATTACCTTGTACAGTGGGACAGGCCCTTAACTATATAAAGGCATCAAGATTAGGCCATGCAGTTAATGATGAAGACATTAGACAAACCATTCACACCAAGTTTCGACAAGGTCCCGCATAAGAGATTAGCATACAAACTTAAAGCACACGGTATTGGGGGTTCAGTATTGATGTGGATAGAGAACTGGCTAGCAGACAGGAGGCAAAGGGTAGGAGTAAACGGGTCCTTTTCAGAATGGCAGGCAGTGACTAGTGGGATACCACAAGGCTCGGTGCTGGGACCGCAGCTATTTACAATATACATTTTGATGATTTGGGCGAGGGAATTCAATACAACATCTCCAGATTTGCAGATGATACCAAGCTGGGGGGTATAGTTAGGTGTGCAGAGGATGCTTGAAGGCTGCAGGGTGATTTGGATAGGCTGAGTGAATGGGCAGATGCATGGCAGATGCAGTATAATGTGGATAAATGTGAGGTTATCCACTTTGGTGGCAAAAACATGAGGGTAGACTATTATCTGAATGGTGGCAGATTAGGAAAGGGGGAGATGCAACGAGACCTGGGTGTCATGGTACACCAGTCATTGAAAGTAGGCATGCAGGTGCAGCAGGCAGTGAAGAAAGCAAATGGTATGTTAGCATTCATAGCGAAAGGATTTGAGTATAGGAGCAGGGAGGTTCTACTGCAGTTGTACAGGGTTTTGGTGAGGCCACACCTGGAGTATTGCGTACAGTTTTGGTCTCCAAATCTGAGGAAAGACATCCTTGCCATAGAGGGGGTACAGAGAAGATTCACCAGACTGATTCCTGGGATGTCAGGACTTTCATATGAGGAAAGATTGGATAGACTCGGCTTGTACTCGCTGGAATTTAGAAGATTGAGGGGGGGTCTTATAGAAACTTACAAAATTCTTAAGGGGTTGGACAAGCTAGATGCTGGAAGATTGTTCCCGATGTTGGGGGAGTCCAGAACAAGGGGTCACAGTCTAAGGATAAGGGGGAATTCCTTTAGGACCGAAATGAGGAAAACATTCTTTACACAGAGAGTCGTGAGTCTCTGGAATTCTCTGCCACAGAAGGTAGTTGAGGCCAGTTCATTGGCTATATTTAAGAGGGCGTTAGATGTGGCACTTGTGGCTAAAGGGATCAGGGGGTATGGAGAGAAGGCAGGTACGGGATACTGAGTTGGATGATCAGCCATGATCACATTGAATGGCGGTGCAGGCTCGAAGGGCCGAATGGCCTACTCCTGCACCTATTTTCTATGTTTCTATGTTTCTAAGTTCAAAACATTGTTTTTCCCCCCTGATTTTAAAATATGCAATTTGCTTTCCAAGACCTAGCCAAATCTGATTTTAAAAAATGTATAACAACTTTGTTATTGAAAGATTGGCATGCTAATAGGTATTTCCCTTCCAGTGGCACTGTGGCAATTGATGTCTCAGGTGTAATTTTACAACCTCTGTCACAAAACCTCATTCATCTGGAGCATCATCTGAAATTCATCTGCTTGCTCTCCTCACCATTTCCTATGGAGTTTCGAAAGTAATCAGAACAATGCACATGAAATTCTAGTGAGCAAAGCTCTGTACTGGCACATTGTAAAATCAATCCTGTTATTTTTAGGGTTGGAAATAAGTGACTTGCACTTAATGTAAATATCTTTCGTATAATGGGATAGTTGCAATTTGAGTGTATTGGCACTGATCAAATGACATCTTAAGTTATTCTCCTGTCCGCTGTAATGTTAAGCTGACCCTTTCTAATAGACATTTTGAGATGGTGCTAAATATTTGCATTTTCCAGTGACCCCAATCCCTGTGGGCCCTTCAGCCCACAGTCTGCGCTGACTAATGATCACCCGTTCACACCAGTTCTATCCGACAATTTTTACAGAATCCAACAAACTTTGATGTCTTTGGAATGTGGGAGGAAACCAGAGCACCCGGAGAAATCCCATGGGGTCACAGGGAGAACGTACAAACTCTGTACAGACAGCACCTGTAGTCAGGATCGAACCCAGGTCCCTGGCGCTCTAAGGCAGAAACTCTACTTCTGCACCACTGTGTTGCCCACAGTGCAGCATCTTAATCTGGTGGTACTGCTCCGATGTCAGTGAGGTTAGTGGAAAACTGCATTTGTCCACCACTAACTTCATAAGGTAATGCTGCAAAAGGAGTATGGATACAATTAATGCTTGGTCTATTTTCCTTGGTAGAGATTGTAAAACTAGAAACCTAGGCTTAAGATGAGAGATTTAAGAGGGTCTTCGGGGGGCAACTTTTCTGGCAGCTTGTTCCATACACCCACCACCCTTTGTGTGAAAACATTACCTCTCATTCCTATTAAATATTTCCCTCTTCACCTTTAACCTATGTCCTCTGGTCCTTGATTCACCTAATCTGGGCAAGAGACTCTGTGCATCTCTCCGATCTATTCCTCTCATGATTTTATGCACCTCTATAAGATCACCCCTCATCCTCCTGAGCTCTAACGAATAGAGTCTCAGCCTACTCAACCTCTCCTTATAACTCAAACTCTCTAGTCCTGGCAACATCCTTGTAAATCAGCTTGACATATCTTTCCTATAACATGGTGCCCAGAACTGAACACAATACTCCTAAATGTGGCCTCACCAACATATTTTACAACTGCAACATGATCTTCCAACTCCTGTACTCCATACTCTGATTGGTGAAGGCCAACGTACTAAAAGCCTTTTTGACCACCTTATCTACCTGTGACTCGACTTTCAAAGAACCATGCACCATGCTCCTAGATCCTCTGCTCTACAAAACTACCCAGAGGCCTTCCATTCAATGTGTAGGTCCTGCCCATGTTAGACTTCTCAAAATGCAACACCTCACATTTCTCTGTATTAAATTCCATCAACCATTCCTCAGCCCACCTGGCCAATCAATCAAAATCCTGCTGAAATTTTGCACAACCACCTTCATTATCTGCAAAACCACTCACTTTTGTATCATCTGTAAGCTTGCTAATTTTGCCTTGTATGTTTTCATCCAAATCATTGATATAGGTGACAAATGGTAATGGTCCCAGCATCGAACCCTGTGTGTGTGTGTGTGTGTGTAGGAAGGAATTGGGCTATGGGCCAAATGCAAGCAAATAGGACTAGCCCACTATATCATCCTTATTGGCATAGACAAGGTGGGCCAAAGAGTTTATTTCCATGCTCTATAGGGAGATCAAAGGAATCTTTCACTGCTACCTTGGTATCTGCATCTGCACTTGGCTGTTGAACTTGATTTTGAGAGTGCACTAATTGAGGAGCTTGAAAAGCAGATTCTGGCCTTTGCCTTCAGAATCTATCCATGTAGGCATTGCTGAAAGTTCAAAATGCTTACACTGCAGTCTTCTTGAGGGAAGGATCGGTACGAGACATGTACCTTCTGGAAACATCGCAACTTAATGTTTGAGATGCAACCTCTTTCTCTCTGAAATCTGAGTACATTAAATTATTTCTGCATCAATCAATCAATCAAACTTTATTGTCATTTAGAAATACATCGATATATGCAATTCCAAACAAAATTCCGTTGCATTTGGCTCCCCGTGCAACACAATAATAAACAGAAGGATAAAATGGATAAAAAGATAAAATGGATAAAAAGATAAAATAGACAATGATGGCAGCCCATTACATGGCATTCAAGAGTCTGATGGCTCGTGGGAAGAAGCTGTTGCAAAACCTTGGCGTTCTGCTCCTTATGCTACGATATCTTTTGCCCGAGGGCAGCAGAGTGAACAGTCCATGATGGAGATGTGTGGGGTCCTTTATAATACTGCTGGCCTTAGACGCGCAACGTCCCCGATTGAGGGGAGAGAAGCCCTGATGATTTTTTCAGCCGTCCTCACCACTCTCTGCATGGACTTCCAGTCGGAGGCTTTACAGTCCCCAAACCAGACAGAGATGCAGCTGGTCAGAATACTCTCTATGGTGCCCCTGTAGAAAGTGGTGAGAACGGGATGGGGGAGGTGAGCTCTTTTCATCTGGCGCAGAAGGTGCAACCGCTGCTGCGCTCTCTTAACTATTGATGTGATGTTATTTGACCAGGTCAGACTGTTAGTGATCTGCATGAACTGTGCCAGGTGACTCCTCCGATGCACTGAGGAGCAGCACTTTGGGAGGCATGGAAGAGATCTGTTGGGGCTGATTAGAAAGATCCTGAGGCAAGGATTTTCAAGGTTAACCTAATCTTGATTCCATGGAGAAAGCAATCGACGTTCAACTGTGAGGCTGGAAGTCTTGCTGCAGAATATCTCTGAGGAAAACCTTAGCCTGTAAATTCATTGGGTTGCATCATGGTTTGAGGAAGTTGTAAACATGCTGGAGGTCAAATACATGGGCTTAGAGCTGGATACATTTCATATCTGGTCTTTCAGTTTTATACTTGTTCTGACTGCTGTTCATTTGAATGGCCGATCAACTGGATTCTGACAACTTGCATTCATTTTCCAGACACTTCATTTACTTGTGCACAAGGAGAGCAGTACAATCCCAGTTACTGTACTACTCTGAAATTCCAATCAGAACGGTCAACGTTTTATACAGATTTTGACCCTTGAAATTGTGCACGCTTTCTGGTTTCTTATCATCAATAACAATACGTTCTCAAAACATTAATGTACAAATGCAATAACACTAATACATGTAAACCTACTTGCTATTTAATTCTTTATTTAATTTTCAATATCAAGAACCTTGTAGTGTCCGTCAAGGAATTCCCATCCCAAAACATTAGGGTACGTCAATGAATACCTATCAGGAACATTGATGTGTGTCAGTGAATGCCTAAAGGCTGTTGTGCTGTACAGCTATCCTAACTTTTGTCATACTGCAATTTCCACATTGTGCTGTACAGCTACGTTAACCTTGTGCTGCTATCTTAACCACCTTCCACAGCTTCACCAAACTTCCTTAAAGATGAGATTTGTGTTTGTTTTATTTCAGTACATTTATTGTTTAATTAATTAAAAATGGTGTTCTAAACAATTAATTTTAAAAGATGAAAGATGCCATTGATACCATCGGGTCATTCAGCAGCAGGTTCTCCGTTTCCATTGTGAGGCTTTGTCACCTCTTAAGGCCGACTCCAGCTTGTGAAACATCTACAGAATGGTGTAGTCCTCTCCGCTGTAAGGGTGGCTGCAGGATGACTAGGTGGTTCGCGTACAGGTGGCAGCTGGGATTGAGCACATTCTGGCCTTTTGTTCGTCATTTAGATCTGGTTGGAAGGTATGTCCTTGAAGGCCTTCTGGGAGAAGACTGTGCTAATGGGTACATTTTTTGCTTCTTGCCAAGGCACCATTCTGTCAGAAAGTGTGGCCAAGGCCATAACAATAACAATATAATTAGGCATTTCCTTGTATCAGCACACAACTAACTTGGATCGTGCATGGAAGAGTCCTGGTCAACTGCATGGACAGCACAATTTACTTGGGGATAATTTTGCATGATTAAAACCTAAAAACAAATGCAACCTAATCCAGTGTCAAGGCATATGGATTTTAAACCACATCAGTTATTTTCTGCTTCATTGCTATCTCTGCTTGTTCCTTCTCTTTTTTTCTTCTTTATCGAGATGCTTCATGGTCTCCTTGTGTACATTGTGATATAATTGACCTGAAAAATATTTCCCTTGCATCTGATATAGCATTTTCTCATTTTAAAATGGAATATTTGAGAGTGCACTGGAAATAAAATTGTATGTTCAATCATAATAAACAATAAATAAATAATAATAATAATAAAGTGTTAAAGCCAAGATTAAGGGTCTCGACCCGAAACGTCGCCTATCTCCTTCGCCGTCTGAAGAAGGGTCTCGACCCGAAACGTCGCCTATCTCCTTCGCTCCTTAGATGCTGCTGCACCCGCTGAGTTTCTCCAGCTTTTTGTGTAACCCCCCATTAAGTCTATTAACATCACTTTCAAATCATTTGCATGATAATCTCAACCTTTTCTGATATTTCCAAATATCTCTAAAAGACTAATATCCTTATATTAACCAGGTATTTATGCAAAGATGAAATTGATTACATTTGTTTCTACCCAACCCAAAACACTCAAGTAAAAATTGTTTTTATTTACTTAGCCTCTTCATTGTTTTCCTTAAAAGTTGCCTCCTCATTGAAGACTAAATTATAGATTCCTCTGTCCACCTGCATCACTTCAATTCCCCTCCCTGGAA
The DNA here is from genome assembly GCA_963514005.1 of Raja brachyura. The sequence goes on along the minus strand of OY740781.1, from coordinate 73,506,338 downwards.
ATGCATTAGCTGTATGTGGCCACTGAAATATATCATGTAGCCAATCATTTATTGTATTTGTGATCTGCGTTTGTATTTATTTGTAAATCCTTTGAGGGCATGCTGCAAACCTGTTCCAGTCAATCGGCTGGAATAGATAAAAATAAACAGTGTTTGTATGAGTCAGCTAAAAATGTTGAAGCATAATCTTGAGGTTCTCACTCAGCCCAAATGATTGCAGTAAGTATCGTGTACTTGCCTATACTTTTTTCCAGCTGAGCTACATTCTGTGTTAGAATTGTGTGATGCTAATTGGATGAATGCAATCAACCCGGCATGCACAATCAAATAAGATCAAATAGAACAAGTTGTCCCACAACTTTAGGCTGTGCACGCCATACGCAAGAAGAAGGAGAAGAGTTTTTAATATCTATTCTTGAAAGTCCTGGTCGCAACTAATCTATACTGTGCAGATCAACTTATTTAATTGGTATGTAATGTTTCGATAGTTTGTCTTTATACCTTCCTAGTGATCAATGATTTATTTTCTGTTATATCGATAATAACTGAGTCAGAATAATCCTGTGAAAATCCTGCTTCAGAAGAATCTCCATAAATCATTCAAACATCCAATACTGTATAATACAATTAAAGAAAGTATGTGTTTAATCAGTCATTGTATAGTTATGCATAATTAAAATTGGAAATTAAATATTGTCATGATATGATTCTCATTTGTTTTTGTTTGCTCTTTCTGAAGCTGGGACCTCAAGATCCTGAAATCTGGCATAGTGATCGTATCTGATCTAAATGTTGTGTTTTTGTTGATATGAGGTGCCCCCAAATCTATGTGTATTCCTGTCAGAGAATTTATACATGTCTGAAGTGAAAGAGAGTGGGCTAGCCGTTGCAAGCAGCTGTTGTGGATATTTAATCCCTCAAGCAAGCCTAAAACAGGATACTTGAGCTGTATAAATAGTACGTAAAGAAAGAAGACTGGTTCGATATTGAATTAGAAATGATGGGAGGAAAGAAAGGTCAATAAAAAGTATAATTTGGAAACTGTTCTGTGCTAACTGTTCTGTGCTAATCAACATAAAAAAAAACCGTACAAAACTCTTGATATACTCTTGGTGTGCTGCGCATTCAATATTGCTAATGTTATGCCAGGCAGTGTTAGCACTCTGTTGGTGTGATGTGCCTTCACTTGTTTTGAGGGGCGTCCCTACTAGTTTCAGCCCCCAATGTCCTGCAGCTGAAGGACCCTAGACTGTGGTCTTCCTCCATTAAGCCTTTGTTTTGACTGCACCAAGCTTCAGTGCATCCCTTGGCATGTAATTTTGCAATTAGGAATGGGCTTGATGTTTTTTTTTGTGGGGAGGCTGGTGTTGGAATGGTTAGGGTTGGAGTGATGAGGTGATGGTACAGTATAGCAGAAAATTACATGGTCAATGTATCAAAGAAAACCAGCCTTATTGTAGCAGCCACTGAGGGAAATAAAAGGGTTATGTACGGAACCATTTGCTAAGGGATCAACCACTACTTTTCATACTCTATCAAAATGCTAAAGCAGTGAGCAACAACAAAAATCACTTGTATTGTTGGAGCTTCGTGCCTCAGTTGGAGTCAAATAGGAATGTTTTTAATACAGTGAAGCAAACGCATTCTGCTGTACAATATGGCAGAAAATGGTGTGAAGTCAAAGTAGCAAAGAAAGACGCAGTCGCTGAGGGAAATAAAGAATCGGGAAGAAAACCCATTAGACTTTATTACTTTTTGAATACTTTGATTCATGGATGAAGCATTTGCACCTGAAGAGTTAAAATGAGGCTTCTGCTGGAGGTGTGCTTTCTTTTATAAGTGGGTTACAGAAGTGGGTTGAATAGACACATTATCTGCGAATATGATTCACCCCAATCAAATCTCAGCTGGGATTATGAGCATTGTGAACATGTCTGCTCACTCTGCTTATCACATTCCTTGAATGTCTACTGCATCTTGAGCGAATAGGAAAGTCTGTCCAATGCCATGTGGCCATTTAGAGTTGGGGCATTCCCAAAGAAAATTAAGAGATTCCAGTAAAAATCAGAATCAACAGACATTATTTTCCTTTAATCATTCTGGCATTTAAAAACAAAATGACTTGGGGGTATCATATTCTGGTAAGCTAAGTACAATGTATCTTTTCAAAATACACAGGTCATTTTTCTGTGATCATATCTTTTTTCTGATCGTTCGCCTATTATAATAATATTAATAAACTTTATTTCGGACTCAAGGTCCAGACAAGGGACATTACATAAAAATACATTGCATATTAAAAACATCATAAAATGCATATAAAATCTTAGCATATCACATATAAAAGCATCATAAATTATATATTTTTTTAAAAAGCGCAATACATGAATTAAAATCCAGAATAAAAAGAATGATCAATATCCTACAACGAGACAGCGATACCAGTGTCTCCACAACTGGGATTCGTAGCGTGCAGTGCTAACCCTTATGTTTGACAAGGCCATAATAATTCCATTTTTAGAGTAATTGATCCTGCAGATGAATTTATACATATGATTTCTAAGGATAGCTTCTAAAGTACTGACTCCTGCAGCCACAAACATGCTACTAGCACTACACCATCTAGGTTTCCTTAGCAGTGTTCTCATGGCATAATTGATGAAATAGTGACTATTTTGCAGATAATGTATCGATTCATAAACAAATGTGGGACTCAATCATCAACACCCTGTAAAACATTGGAAATTAGGATGGTGGGATTAGGTCACAGTCTTGTGGCTGGAGCCTTCAGCGACTAGAGGGGTGGCCAGTGGTTGGAGGGGAGATTAACATTGAATACAAACTTACATTGCAGGCTCACAATAAGTGCTTTATTAAAATCTAGATGCAAGTCAAGTTGAGTTTATTGCAATTTGTATTACAGTGAACTACAGGTGTAATGAAAAGCTTGCTAGCTACAACATTATAGGCACATGCTCTCAGACAATACACAAAATCATGATTTATGCATACATTATAAATTATACAAGACAGTGAACATAAAAAGACTGCAAAAACGGGCATTAGTGCAAAACACAGTTATAAAATGAGGCAAGGTCGTTTTTCCTAGTTCCTTTGCCAAGATAAGATTAGGGTTGTGCGGGTTGGGTGATGAGCTTGATGGCTGTGCAAAAGTAGCTGTTCCTGAACCTACCGCTGACAAAAAATGCTGGAGTAGCTCGGCGGGACAGACAGCATCTCTGGAGAGAAGGAATGGGTGACGTTTCGGGTTGAAAACCTTCTTGTGGTTTGGGACTTCAGGCTTCTGTACCTTTTGCAGGACAGTAGCAGCAAGAAGAGGGATTGACAAACTTTATATAACGGAACTGATGCAATTTGGTTTGATTTCTCATGGTGTGCTCCCAAGAGCAGATATTATGCTGTGCATATCCATCAGATTTGCAAAGGTGAATTACTTAAGGAAGTGCTGTCAAATTTTCAGGTTCACACAACTTGACCCAGAAATGGTTGTTAACCCATTTCACTTTAGATAAAATCAGACTTTAATCAGATCATGCTGATTTAATCAGATCAGCTGTATTTATACATAGTTTCCTCCCCCATTTCAGGGCACCATCATGTTTGGGACGCATTGCTTCACAGGTGTTTGTAATTGCTCAGGTGTGTTTAATTGCCTCCGTAATGCAGGTATACAAAAGCTCTCAGCATGTAGTCTTTCCATTGCCTTTGGAAACTTTTATTGTTGTTTATCAACATGAGGACCAAAGTTGTGCCAATGAAAGTCAAAGAAGCCATTATGAGACTGAGAAACAAGAATAAAACTGTTGGAGACAGGTTAAGGTTTAGCTGATGTCTCGAACAGTTTTATTCTTGTTTCTTAGTCTCATAATGGCTTCTTTGACTTTCATTGGCACAACTTTGGTCCTCATGTTGATAAACAGCAATAAAAGTTTCGAAAGGTGATGGAAAGACCGGTGGAAAGACTCGGTGCTGAGAGCTCTCTTATTCCTGCATTGAGGATGCAATTAAACACACCTGAGCAATTACAAACACCTGTGAAGCCATGTGTCCCAAACATTATGATGCCCTGAAATGGGGGGACTATGTATAAACACGACTGTAATTTCTAAATGGTGAAACCAAAATGTATAAAAATGGCCTTTATTCAAATCCGACAATGTACACTTCAACCACGTGATTTTGTTCTATTACAAATCTCAAATTGTGGAGTACAGAGGCAAATAAATAAATGATGGGTCTTTGCCCTGAACATTATGGAGGGCAATGGACATTTAAATAGACCTGTGCATTATGGTGTCTTTGCAAGAATATCTGATAAGTGGTTGGTACATGCAGCTCAGCCACTTGATAGTATTTGTGTTTCATCTGTTCATGGGTAAACTTTGTGAGCCATCAGGGTCTAGGTTTTAGTCTCTAGATTATAGTCTTCTTTTCTTGACAATCTTGTTACAAATGTTAACCTTGCTGTCATCGTCCGTCCTGAAAAGGACGCAAGCTTCCGGCGAGTATCAGTGGAAGACATCACTTGTCGCAATAGATAATGGTGGTAGCAGAATTAGCTCAGGATACTTCCAGTTTCCAGCCCCGCAGCATGGGCGCTTCTGCTATAGGGCCTCTAGATTATAGTCAATTAAAGATTGACAAAAGGCATTATCATTGGCTTTGCGTACATTGCTGGGTTAGTTAGAGAAAGGAAAGATTATTTGGGATTCTTGCCTCATTCCCTTTTTCGTAACTCCTGCAAAGGTTTTATGACGGTGCATGAGGCAGCATTGATTTCTCCAAGTTAATGGATAGCCGGTAAATATTGATCAACCCCATTTTTTTTGTGAATTTTGAAGTAATTTTACGTCAGACAGGAATTGTAGTGCCACTGCCTTCCCACATCAAATGAGGCATTCCCTAGCTATTAACACACACTTGCCACAAATTGAGTAAACATAGCTCACATTGCCTTGAAACTATCCCAGCCCTAAAATGTTTAATGTGATATACGTCAGATGTACAAAACAAACACAGACTGTTTAGATCAATTGGTTTCATCTAGCGATTGCATTCATTCCGGCGGTCTGAGCGATGGTTCTCAGTCAAATGATCTACCAGTCTACATTTGGTCTCGCCGATGTATAAGAGTCCACGTCTTGAACAACGGATACAGAGAATGAGGTAGGAGATGATGCAAGTGAACTTCTACCTAACCTGAAAGGACTGCCAGGATCCCTGGACAGAGTCGAGGGAGGAGGTATAGGGGCAGGCGAAGCATCTCCTGCAGTTGCAGGGAAGGTACCTGAGGAAGGGATGTTAACCAGGGAGTTGTGGAGAGGACAGTCTCTGGGGAAAGCAGAAAAGGGGTGGAGATAAGAAGGTGGCTAGTGGTGGGATCCTGTTGGAGGTGGCGAAAATGTCGGAAGATTATAGAAACATAGAAAATTGGTGCAGGAGTAGACCATTCGGCCCTTCGAGCCAGCACCACCATTCAATATGATCATGGCTGATCATACAAAATAAGTACTCCGTTCCTGCTTTCTCCCCATATCACATGATTCCGTTAGCCCGAAGAGCTATATCTAACACTCTCTTGAATACATCTATTATGTGTTATATATGACGGCTGACAGGGTGAAGAGAAAGTATGTAAACATAAATAAATCTAGTTTGATGCATAAATCTTAACTGTATTTCCTCTTCGTTTTTTTTCCCCAAATAAAATTACTGATTTGTTTTTCTTGATTTTTTTTCTGGTTAATTTGATTTTGTGCTCATTTGCTTTCCTAAATGTCCTTCTTTCGCTTTTACTTTATCCTCCTTATATGTTTCCTTTTTGTCATCTGCAACTGCATTACGTATGTCGTTAAAGTTGCCCTTTCCTCTTGTTTCAGTTTTACCCTTTCCTATTTAATCATCTTTGCTTTTACATTACCAGTTATATTTTTCTTGAGCAAAATATAATTTTCCTTAATCTGTTAATTTTCTATTTCCTATGCTCTTATATCTCTTGTGTCAGTACTTGTGGATTCATCAACAACAGTGGCTCTTGAACATAAGTATATGCAATATATGTAATTAATTTGTAATTCTATTTTAGGGGGCCAGCAGTGCCAGAAAGTGTGCTTGGGAATTTATAATAACTGGTACAAACCTTGATTATCTATTAGACTTGAATATTTAGAAGAAGCATGTCAGATTGCAGGGAATAGATCTTTGCAGTAGAATAACACACTATACATTGGAAAAGATTTCCTGGTATAACATTTCTTGGATAATATTATTAACGTGAGAAGGGATTGATTTTTTTAATGGTTTAGAAATTGCTGCAAATGGGGAGTTGTCCGTGCTGGCTGGTGATCAGTATATACAGTTCATTCATATCTTGTGCTGATCTCCCAAAGGCAAGATACTGGTCAGGTGCTGCACAGCAACAATATCTTCCACAGTATATCTCACTCAATTGAAATGAAAGATAAATCTCAATAGTCAAAAACAAACCCCATGAATATATTGAAGAAATGTTGTCATGGTGCTAAAACCTGCCCTATGTCAAAGCTGTACAAAAATAACACATATGTCTGATATACAGTAACATCGAGCAACTTAAAAAAAAAATTTAAACAGTGCCAAGTCTTCAAATATTATTAACAATTGTAAACAACGTTAAAATACAATTAGAACATTTAAATAATGTAAGAAAACATTAAAACAAATGTGAATCAACCTTGGTATTTTCCAGAGATTCCTGTCCATTCACATGAATGAATGTGCAATACCAATACCATGTAAATCCTGGCACAAATTATTTAATCCTATCTCCCACGTAGATGAGGAGAACTGATGCAATTTTGCTATCTGTGTCCTTCCTGTCAAATGTATGTTTAACTAAGTTGTTGAGATAAGGTTGTGTTTAGCTATAACAAAGATTTTGTCATCGCAAATATAGTGTTCTAGCAATTCATAAAATTTGAAGAAAGTTCTTGGACAATAATTACTTCTATGTTTAAGTGATAAAAGCATATTTCACAAAATAAGGAACTGAAGATTTAAAATTGTTTGCCTTTCTATAAGTTCTAAAAAATATTTATCTTTGTTTCAGCTATCCTCATCAAAGATGATACATTGTGGCCCAATGCTGTCTTTCACTCGATGCTTGATTCGTAGAAAAATTATAACCCAGAGTGGCCTTGAAGAATCCAAGCTATGCCGCTGTTTGACCACCATAGACTTGATAGCGCTGGGAGTTGGCAGCACTCTCGGTGCTGGCGTTTATGTTCTTGCCGGTGAGGTTGCAAAATGGGATTCTGGGCCCAGCATTATCATCTCTTTCCTAATTGCAGCCTTGGCTTCAGTGATGGCGGGTCTGTGTTATGCAGAGTTTGGAGCTCGTGTTCCAAAGACTGGTTCTGCATATCTGTACAGTTACGTGACTGTTGGTGAACTCTGTGCATTCATCACAGGCTGGAATTTAATTCTTTCTTATGTCATTGGTAAGTGCCATGTACATATTATAAATAACGTAATTTCTTTATCATTTTCTAATTGAATTAGTTTGCTTTAACGGAGGATGCAGTAACAGTATGTGCTTATGTTGTTTATTTATGTTGTTTTAGACCTAGGGAGTTAAACCATTAGGGAGTTTTAATAAATGTCTATGTTTTAATAAGGCAGCTGGCAAAGTTTTGCTTTAGTCACAGCCTGAATTAAATGCATTTTTGTAAATTAGAACATTGGTCTTGTTAATTGGCTGGCAATCCTTTGCTCATGATCTTACAACAATGGGATTATAAATTGTGAAAAAATACATAAAGTGCTGGAGTAACTGAGCCGATTAATTGTGAAACTGACTAGGGTGGGCTGGAATCAAGAAAGGGAGTTTGCTACTGGAAGCCAATAAAATATCAACAATATTCATTGTCACATTGTTGTACCAAAGGAAATTAATAATCACCAGGACCATCTTCTGAGCCAAGTATGCAGTGAACAAACTCAAATAGAATTTGGGTGTCAAAATGTCGAAGTATGACAAGATTTTCAAATGATACTTAAGCTTTAATATTTATAGTAATATATTATTACTTAAAAATGGAGGCCTTTGTCTTTTTCTCTCATTTTCTCTCTAACCATGAGTATCAAAACAAAACATTTTTAAGGTTACATATTTTATAACAGATCACTGGAACAATTGCTTTAACTATACAAATATACCAGCCAGCTCTGTAACATTGATATATCAATAGCTCTTTCCATTTATGGTCAGAATTAGCCATTATTAGCAAATTATTATTGAAAAAAAGTCTCTTGACTATTAAAGATACCTATCCAGCAATCTGAATTAATTGCAATGGAATTCTGAATATTATGAATTTTAATAGTGTTTGTGAATGAAATACTGTTGCTATTAAACCAAAAATGTAACTGGAGATTGACATAAATGGCATGCTCCATCAGCTGACTATAGCAAATATCTCAAGTCTGACTTTCCAAAGTATTTCCATTGTCTACAAGGCACTGGAACTTAATAGAATAGTCCCTATTTGCCTAATTACTGCACTTTCAATAATACATAATATAATCCAGGAAAATGCCACTCACTTGATTAGCATCCCATCCATTATGTTAAATATTCAGTCTTTCCAGCGCTGCCATATGGTGGCTTAATTGTGTACCATCCACTTTTACACCTCTTTAGGGCTACTTCAACCACATTGAAATCTGTAAACCCAAGAAAGACGAGGATAGCATGTGCTTTGACATGTCACCACCTGCTGGATTCCTTCTGAGTTGCACACTAGCTTGATTGGGCAACCTTGCTGATCTTTTATTGTCATTCGTCAAAATTCTACCACTCGTTACACAATCACAGTTTGGGAGTATTTTCACAAGGAGCACAGTGGCTAACCATCACCCTCTCCAAGGCAGTTAGATATGGGCAGGATTTGCTTGTCTGCCTAGGACACCTAATCTTAACGTGAATTTTAAGATGTTGTAATATTGCTGACCTACCCGAGCATATTATTTGCTCATTTCATTGATTTGATTTCATACTGTTGCCATGTTAGAAATTTAGAATGCAACCATAGGATTTTTTAATATGAACTGGAAACTAGAAATGCACACTTTTTTAATTTTTATGAGTTCATGCCGATTACTTTTTGGTGTAAATGGTGAGATTAATCCTTGATTAAAATGGTTTATGCATGTGTAGACATATTTGTATTTCCATTAAAATGAAAGGTAAAGGAATTGAAGATTGCAAAAGCATTTATATTGCAATATTGCTGTTTTGCATTTCAATTTTGTAAATGCACATTTCTAATTGATTAACAGATATCCAGTAAGTTCAATAATTATAGTTTGTATAAGATGATCATCCAAAAATCAAGTTAAGACAGATGTAGCCCTCATATGGAATTTTAATTAAAGGAAAGCAATCTGTGGTTGTCTGGAATTGTGTTAAGTTCCATGCTACAATTATTCATCTAATAAATATTTTGCTTGATAATCCACCATTTGATTTAATTAATTGTTAATTTATATCCTTATGTGAATGTTTTGGAAATTCACTTTTTTTTTTACACATTGCCTTTTACCAAGGTACATCAAGTGTTGCCAGGGCATGGAGTGGTACCTTTGATGAACTTCTTGGCAAACAGATCGGAAATTTTTTTGGCACCTACTTCAGGATGAATTCGCCAGGATTGGCAGAATACCCCGACTTCTTCGCTGTGTGTCTGATATTAATATTATCAGGTATAATAGCATTAAAGTTATTATCCAGTAAATTGGGAAATATTATAATGCCTGTACAGTAGAATAATTGGGCATTGTATTTTATTGCTAGACAGAACCAATAAGCTTCATTTAAGGTATGCTTTCTTGCAGGCTAGGAAATATTTTGTAAAGTTAAATGCAACCTAAAATTATCAATTTGCCCTCAAAAGATTATCGAAGATTCATAGTATAGTCAGGTTAATTTATATGATATTGCATGAAGAGTTATCTCAGGAAGAACAGGAATCGGCTTTGCTACTAGCCACACCTCGCCAAGATGTGATCAACAGATATGACTGAAGTGATCTGATTTAGTGACAGGTGCAGTAAAAGAAAAGACCCAACATCTTTATTTTATTGCAAGAACACCAGCAGCTGCTCTTTGTAACTGAGCTTGTAAGGGAACAATAATGTCCAGAACCAGAATTGTGAGGTCAGGCTGAGAACCAAGGTGTGGGAAATGAAAGGCAATTTATTGAGAGTCTTGTGAAATATAGCAGATACAATTTTATGCATGTACATTAAAATTTCCATTCAAAAGACTGGATACACAGTTCAGATTTGTCTTGAACACTGCTTTATGAGCATGTGTAATCAATAATTTCCTAAAATACATCAGGTTTATTCACGTAGTAACTACTTAAGAGTTTATTATTACTCATGATGTTCAACCTTACTTTATATCTTCAGCAATCTTTGCCAGTTATAGAAATATTGTGATTTAATTTTTTTTTTTGTATCAAAATGAGACTTGGGCGTGGAAGTGGCCTGGCAAAGGGAGAGCATGTGAGCTTTACTTTGGTTAGATGCCTTGACGATGAAGAAATGTTTATTCTTTACCCATCTAATAGGTGAAGTATATCCATATTTAGGGAAAACCAATATCAACTCTCTTTTTCCAATTACTTTGAAATTAACAGATCTATTTTGGATGATTCTTGAGAAAAAGTTACAGATGAAAACTATTGTCATTTGTTTTTTACTTCATGGGAGATGAACTCCAGAGATAAAGTGGAAATTCAATCACATAGAAACATAGAAACATAGAAAATAGGTGCAGGAGTAGGCCATTCGGCCCTTCGAGCCTGCACCGCCATTGAATGTGATCATGGCTGATCATCCAACTCAGTATCCCATACCTGCCTTCTCTCCATACCCCCTGATCCCTTTAGCCACAAGTGCCACATCTAACGCCCTCTTAAATATAGCACGTTATGCTATTTTGAATTTAATGCACTGAAAATTGTTTTTTCAGTGAGCAATAAAAATTAGAAAATGTATCTCTTTAAATTTGACTGATCACTTCCTGATATGATTTGTCTTTGCATGACTTCACATATGCTGCATGTCGGGCGATGTTATTCTCTGTGCATCACTCCTTTGGTAGTGTTGCAGGGGAGCTTGGATTAAGTTCTCCTTCAAACAACCTTTGTTGATTACTCTTAGGACAGATGTTCCTACGCTTTCTAAGGAAATAGAGACGTTGGAGTGTTTTCTTGGCCATATCTTTGAAATTTCTGGTGGTATTTATTCCTAAGAACTTGAAACTTTCAACCATCTCTACTTTGGCACTATTGATGTATACTGGGGTGTGTGCACTGCTTTGCTTCCTGAAGTCAATCACAATCTCCTTTGTCTTGCTGACATAGAGGGAGTGGTTGTTGGCGTGGAACCAGATTACAAGGTTCTCAATCTCCGTCCTTTACCCCCTACAATGTTAATTTTCTTTATGCTAAGAATTAGAAAAGAGTGATATCTGGGCGGATTGTGGTGGTATCATGGCACAATGGTTGAGTCCTTCTTTCAGTGCCAGAGACTTGGGTGCTGTCTGTAAGTAGTTTGTAGATTCTCCCTGTGATCCATGTGGGTTTTATCTAGGTTCTCTGTTTACCTTCCACATTCCAAAGACATGTAGGTTAATTGTCCACCATAAATTGACCCATGTGTGTGGGATGTGAAACTGGGATAACATAGCACTCATAACAGGTGATCATTGGTTAGCATTAACTAGGTTTGCAGAAGGGTCTGTTTCCATGCTGTATCTCTAAAACTAAATCTAAAGTCTAAAAATGTTGAATAATGTGTTTGCTCAGCCTATAATCGGAATTAGGTTTATCTCACAAGTTGTCTGAAAACAAGCTTTAGAATTAATTTTGTTGAGCTTCAGAAATAAAATTTCACATAAAAGCTAACTTCTCTAATGTTGCAACAGAGACAAGCTTAATATTTTAAATACTGAGACAAATAGATGGCAGAATATATGTGCTTTTTTTATGTGCATTGTGGAAGAGAAATATGAATTATTTATTATTCAGGAATCAATTTTAAAATGTTTTTGGCCTCTGCACTACTTTTAAAAGTGCTTTCACGTAGTGCTTTGAGGATGGCACCTATATCTTCTTGCTGCATTTGTTAGGTCTTTCAGAGATAGAGCCAGCAGATTCAAGAGAAACTTGGAATATCCTAAACATTTGCTCCAACTCCTGCGGGGATATATGTGTTGTGGGTAGAGAAAGTACAAGAGATGGAATTTGTTGTCAGAAGAAGTGCTGAAGTCAGCTGTGTTCAGCTCTTCTCCCATTTTTGTTAAATTGTGCCGATAAACATTGACCAATAGGTATACTGACTATATGTGGATATACTTTGCTGTAGCTGAAAGACCTGGCTGTTGATGCTTTTTAACATTTTATGCACCTTAGGTCTTCTATCATTTGGTGTAAAGGAGTCTGCTTGGGTCACCAAAGTATTTACAGCCATCAACATTGTGGTCCTTTCATTTGTTATGATTACGGGGTTTGTGAAAGGAGACCCGGAGAACTGGAAGATCAGTGAAGAATCTCTCATAAATTTCACAGTAATCACAAGGTACGTTTGTTAAGGGAATTTAATGGATGTTTTAAATTAGTAGGAATCTTGATGCAACTGGATAGGAATAAAATGGGTCATTGACAGGAAGGAGGGATGTCGATAGACAGTTGTTGGCTTTGGCATAGGAACTTGATGGAAAAATCTTTTAAGGGAAAATTGTGTAAATAGTTGAAAAGGAATGTACGGCGGCAGAGTAGATTGTAGGATTCCTTTTGGGCTAGTCTAAAAAAGAGTTAGCACAGACTGGTCCAATTAGACTCCTTATAGAGGCTTTGAATAGTGCAAAACAGAAATGGGGGCCATCAATGTCAATGCCGATCTTTTTGCCCATCTACACCAATGCCATTTTCCTGCAGGGAGTCCATATCCTGCTATGTTTTGCCCATTTAAGTGCCTATATAAATGGCCCTTAAACAATGTTATTGCATCTAATACCACCACCTCCTCTAGCAGCACATTTCAGACATCAAACACTGTATGAATAAATGTTCCCTTCCGATCCCCCAAAAGCTTTCATCTTGTTTTGGATATCCTTACTATGAGAAGACTATTTACCCCATCTATGCCTCATTTTATTTAATATACCACTAACAGGGTATTCCTCTGGCTCATTCACCCCAGGGTAAACAAGCCCAGTCTATTCGATACTCATAACAAATGTCCTCCAATCCAGGCACCATTCCAGTGAATTTCCTTTGCATTTTCTCCAGCACAACTACATTCTTCTTATGGCATTGCATCCTGTGAAATGTGGTCATGTAAAACCTGAAATATACAGAAAATATTAAATAGCTTTCTCTTCAGCATATTCATCATTAAAGACATTTTTTACCTGTGCGTGTTATTGCAGTTTTCGGCTTTTAGCTCATTACATTAATCAATGCATATGGCATTGGTTTGATCAGTAATATTCCAATTCTTTATACTTGTCTAGCCCGTCTGATTACTGAATGTTGACTGCAGTGTGTCATAATTATAAAAGCCCATCGTATTGTCTAATTGGTGACGTTAAAGGACACAAGATAGAAATTGTAGGCGAGAAAGATAGCACTCGGTAGTTTACATTTTAACACCTTCAAAATATTAACACAACAGAACTCATTCAGTATATGTTGGAATAATACAAAGTAATGGGTCAAGACCTGCTTTTCTGGTTATATAATATTTGTGTAAATTGCTACACTGCAGATATGTTGCAGTAGTCAATATGGTCAACATCAATTATAAGGGCAATGATCTCTTGGTAGATAAAACAAATTTGTGGATAATTGACATTTACTATATTTTGAACTTGAGACCTTAATACTGAAATAACTTTGGTCTCAGAGGTTCTGTCTTAAAAGGCAACAAAGATGGATATACTTGTCATATTTAAACATACAATTAGACCAATATAGTGTGAATTGAGCTCTGAGAAGCGAGATTAGTGAGAAAGTGAACTCAGTAGCCAAATGACGTCCTTTGGTGCTGCAAGTTTCTATGAATTTGATAAAGATCTGTAATAAACATTTCACCATGGATAATTGAAGTAGGGAGAATGAATAAAAACCTTATTTGCATTGTTATTGCAATGAGTCCAAAATCAAACAATTGAAAGCAAGAAGTAAAATTTGTAATTATTTCTTGGTAAAAGTCTCAACAGTTTATAGTGTATAATTCTAGTATTGTACATTAGTTCCAAACATTATATGCTGACATGGAGTTGTTTAAATTCCATGCTGGTGAAATATATATTTGATTTTATGTGAGTAAATAAAAGTGGATCCTACTCTGTAAACAAAATGCATATTTTGCTCTATTTGTTTTACAGCAATTTGTCATCTGCAGAGAATGTCACCAGCATTTTTGGTGTGGGTGGCTTTACACCATATGGATTAAATGGAACATTAGCTGGTGCTGCAACCTGCTTTTATGCCTTTGTTGGGTTTGACTGCATTGCTACCACAGGTAAGAGTCAAGAGTTCATTTATCACCAAGTTATTTAATCTAATGCGTTATGCAGCAAACTGCAATATGCAATGATATATAATTTGAACACATTCAAGGGTAAATTAGGTAATGGAGTAACCAATGATCTAGAATTACGATTATATGGTAGCATATCCAAAAATGAATGTCAATTAACCTACAAACCTGTATGTCTTTGTGAGGAAACCGGAGCACAGAGAAAACCCATATGGTCACAAGGAGAATATACAAACTCTGTACAAACACCACCGATAGTCAGGATCGAACCCAGGTCTCTCGGGCTGTGGGGCAGCAAATCTACTGCTGCCGCAAATGGAACTCCATGGTTTTAACTGTTTGTATGCAAGCCATATAATGCTCATTGTTACCATTCTAGGTGAAGAGGTGAAAAATCCCCAAAAGGCTATTCCCATTGGAATTGTGACTTCACTTTTGGTATGCTTCCTGGCTTACTTTGGAGTTTCAGCTGCACTGACCCTCATGATGCCTTACTACCTTCTGGATGCTAGAAGCCCACTTCCTGTGGCCTTTGAATATGTCGGCTGGGGCCCTGCAAAATATCTGGTTGCTGTAGGATCTCTTTGCGCATTGTCAACAAGGTATGAAAATAACATTTAGCTTTCCTTCAGAATACACTTTTGGAAATTCATGCACAGTGCAGAATCGCTGCTTCCTTCTGACTGAAATGCCTCGTACAAAATGTTTTTTTTAATCAGATTATTTCAAAATCATGAACTGTGTATTTAACAGAATGTCTACAGAATCAGTTTACAGCACCAAACATTTCCATTCTCAGTTTCGACACTGCACAGTACTCCCCAGTGTTCTCTATTCGTTGTCTATCCTGGCTTTATTAGTTCTCCATAAAAGCATGAGCTCATATTTGAAAATAAGTACCACATGTCATTCTTGTCTTTTTAACCAACTGATCATCTTATGCAACAAACACTTCACCACCCATCAAAATTACTTAGAATGCAAACTTCCAGCTGCCTGGCCTTTAACCAGTAACCAGCTATTCAGCTCCCCAACCACTCTTTTCCATAACAAAGTCAATTGCCTGCCTGCATGGAACTGATCTTCATTTCATGTTGGCATGAAAAATAGGTGGTCGGCCATATGGCCTTTAATTCCTCTTTGATCCATTGATGCATGTTTACTAGGCCTGTTTAAGCCAAGCTATGCTGCTGCTGAGGATCATTACTGTAATTTTATGTTCTGATATTTCTTAACATTTGTTTACATGGCATCATCTGCAAATGCTTTGCTTTGCTTTAACTCAGCGGTGTACTGTACAGATTTAACAATGTGTTTAGTCATTTTTCTGCTAATAAAGTCAAGGTTCTGTTGGGTTTGTATGCCATTTATAGGTTAATCTGCAAATTTCTTAACCATCTTATGTATGCTGAAGCTTTTACTTTGCTTTACTTTGCGACGTAAATGTATATATCAGAGGTCTTGTTTTGTCATATCTCCAAACTATTTGGAACTGGTGTTTAAAAATGCAAGTTTGCAAGCTGCTAATCCCGATTTCGTTTAAAGCGGAGTGAATATTTAATCAGAAGAGACTTTGCACCTTTACAAAAATGCACTTCCAATAATCTATAGGATCCAAAAGTATCCCCAATTTAATTGACTTTGGTTATGAATAGCAATAAAATTCTACGTCATAATTGTGAGCTAAAAAAAACAGATACAGAATTGTTCAGAACTAATGTATTAATCAATTAGGTTGGTTGGAAGTGTCAATTTCAGCAGAGTATAAATGAATGACAGCAGATCAGCCAGCCTTCCATTCACATTACTGAGAAGAGGGTTCAGATTTTTCAGCCAGCAGCTGGAGAAGAGGGAGCTTTGGTGGAGGTTCTTCCCTGCTGTCTGATAGCATGAAGCAAGAGTAAGGGATACCTCTTTGAGTTTTTTGCACAGTTTATTATATGTGGTTTAAAGTACAAAATATGCAGCAGAATATATTAAACATTTCACTGAATTAGTGGCTTAGATTTTTTTTAACCAATTATAATAATCTAGCTGGCCAACAATGGATTTAGCTCTGAAAATGAAGTTAATTTTCGTTGTCAAGGTAATAAATAGGGATTTTTGAAGTGGCATCTGGTCATCATCACACCGTATTTCATTTAATTAGCCAATGGAAAATAATTTAAGCAGGGTATATACTAGCTTTTCACTAGTGTCAAATTTAGCATTGAACAGTAGTTGCAATTAAAATCACCCCACGTTACTGTATGCAAATGAAATTACATTTGTGTGATTTCTCTTGTTGAAATTGGTCTGAAGAATGGTCCCGACCCGAAACGTTGCCTATCTCCTTCGCTCCTTAGATGCTGCTGCACCCGCTAAGTTTCTCCAGCTTTTTGTGTAACCCTTGGTAATTTAAAGTATTTGTTTGTGAAAACTTCAAGGAGAAGCATTTTCTAAAACTTTTGGATATGACTAATATTTTTCTCTTTCCACATCTGAATGAAATCAAATTAAATTCATTTTTATAAAATGATTACACTACCGGGCTCTACATAATGTTTGCTGTTTGGCTAGAATGAATATAAACCACGTTTGGTTAACTTGTGTTGGTCTAGCATGCCTAACTGATTTAATGGAACATTTTCACTATTTAATCTTTTAAGTCAAAGAGAAAGAACTTTGGAACTTCCATGTTAAGATCTACAGAGTATTTACAGTTAGTTTACAGTACATTACAATAATGAGGTTCCTCTTGAATCACTTTTGCAGAACTTCTTGCAAGTAGCAATGATGCAATTGTTGTTGTTGGTGGCCAAGAGATTGGGAAAGTGGAGGTTAAAAATGTCATAAGAAAAATAAAATAATTATTTTAGCCTGAGCAACATTGAATTTCTGGTTCTCTGGCTTGTCCACAGAATAGCATTATAAGCAGTGCCTTGTTTTGTCCAAAGGATTTCTCCTGATTTACCCCATCCCTGTACAAATTACCTGAAAAATTGTATTTAAAGTTGAAAGTGTTTGCAATGGGATTCTGCCTAATGGAAATAAATCCAGACTGTTATGTATATTTTATAAACAGCTTTTATTCTTGATCCCTTAAGAGCACGGACAGCAGTAAGGAAATGGGCTGAGAGCACAGACAGCATTCCCCCCACTACTGTGCCTTGCTTAAATAGCCATTCTTTGTGTGAGTCTGTGAGCATGGACATACAGTGCATTCAGAAAGTATTCAGACCCCTTCACTTTTACCACATTTTGTTATGTTACAGCCTTATTCTAAAATGGATTATTTTAATCATCAATTTACACACAATAGAAACATAAAAAATAGATGCAGGAAGAGGCCATTCGGCCCTTCGAGCCAGCACCGCCATTCATTGTGATCATGGCTGATCGTCCCCAATCAATAACCCGTGCCTGCCTTCTCCCCATATTCCTTGATTCCACTAGCCCCGAGAGCTCTATCTAACTCTTAAATCCATCCAGTGATTTGGCCTGTACTGCCCTCTGTGGCAGGGAATTCCACAAATTCACAAATCTCTGGGTGAAAAGGTTTTTTCTCACCTCAGTCTTAAATGACCTCCCCTTTATTCTAAGACTGTGGCCCCTGGTTCTGGACTCGCCCAACATTGGGAACATTATTCGTGCATCTAGCTTGTCCAGTCCTTTTATAATTTTATATGTTTCTATAAGATCACCCCCTCATCCTTCTAAACTCCAGTGAATACAAGCCTAGTCTTTTCAATCTTTCCTCAATTGACAGTCCCGCCATTCCAGGGATCAGTCTCGTGAACCTACGCTGCACTGCCTCAACCACAAGGATGTCCTTCCTCAAATTAGGAGACTAAATCTGTACACAATGCTCCAGATGTGCATACCAGAGCCCTATACAACTACAGAAGAACCTCTTTACTCCTATACTGAAATCCTCTTGTTATGAAGGCCAATGATCACATTGAATGGCGGTGCAGGCTCGAAGGGCCGAATGGCCTACTCCTGCACCTATTTTCTATGTTTCTATGTTTCTATTCCATTAGCTTTCTTCACTGCCTGCTGTACCTGCACGCCAACGTTCAGTGACTGGTGTACAAGGTGTACAATTGTGTACAATAACCCATAATAAAAAGGCGCAAACAGGTGTTTAGAAATTTTTGCAAAGTAATTAAAAATAAATAACTGAAATATCACATTTACATAAGTTTTCAGACCCTTTACTCACTACTTTATTGAGGCACCTTTGGCAGCGATTACAGCCTCAAGTCTTCTTGGGTATGAAGCTACAAGCTTGGCACACCTGTATTTGGGTAATTTCTCCCATTCATCTCTGCAGATCCTCTCGAGCTCTGTCAGGTTGGATGGGGAGCGTCGATGCACAGCTATTTTCAGGTGCCTCCAGAGATATTCGATCGGGTTCAAGTCCAGGCTCTGACTGGGCCACTCAAGGACATTCACAGACTTGTCACAAAGCAATTCCTGCATTGTTTTGGCTGTGTGCTTAGGGTCGTTGTCCTGTTGAAAGGTGAACCTCTGCCTCAGTCTGAAGTCCTGAACACTCTGGAGCAGGTTTTCCATCAAGGATCTCTCTGTACTTTGCTCCGTTCATTTTTCCCTCAATCCTAGTCTCCCAGTTCCTACCGCTGAAAAACATCCCCACAGCATGATGCTGCCACCACCATGCTTCACCGTAGGTATATTATTTGTCAGGTGATGAGGGGTGCCTGGTTTCCTCCAGATGTGACACTTGGCATTCAGGCCAAAGAGTTCAATCTTGGTTTGTAATCAGACCAGAGAATCTTGTTTAGGTGCCTTTTGGTAAACTCCAACTGGGCTGTCATGTGCCTTTTACTGAGGAGTGGCTTCAGCCTAGCCACTCTAACATAAAGGCCTGATTGGTGAAGAGCTGCAGATATAGTTGTTCTTCTGGAGGTTTCTCCCATCTCCACAGAGGAATTCTGGAGCTCTGTCAGAGTGACCATCGGGTTCTTGGTCACCTCCTTGACCAAGGCCCTTCTCCCCCGATTGCACAGTTTGGCCAGGCGGCCAGCTCTATGAAGAGTCGTGGTGGTGTCAAAGTTCTTCCATTTAAGAATGATGGAGGCCACTGTGCTCTTCGGGACCTGCAATGCTGCAGAAATTGTTTTATACCCTTCCCCAGATCTGTGTCTCGATACAATCCTGTCTCGGAGATCTACGGACAATTCCTTCGTCATCGTGGCTTGGTTTATGCTCTGACATGCACTGTCAACTGCGGGACCTTTTATAGACAGGGGTGTGCCTTTCCAAATCATCTACAATCAATTGAATTTACCACTTGTGGAAACATCTCAAGGATAATCAAGGATCAAGGATAATCAATGGAAACAGGATGCACCGAAGCTCAATTTTGAGTGTCATAGCAAAGGGTCTGAATACTTATGTTATTGTGATATTTCAGTTATTTATTTTTTATTATTTGCAAAGATTTCTAAACACCTGTTTTTGCTTTTATATTATGAGGTATTGTATGTAGATTGATGATTTTAAAAATTAAATTAATCAATTTTTGAATAAGGCTTTAAAATGTGGAAAATTTAATGGGGTCTGAATACTTACTGAATGTTGGTTATGAAGTTATCCAGTCGGAGTGATATCACATACAGCCAAAATCGTACTGCAATTTAATACACATGCTCACTTTCTGCAGTGCCCCAAATAACTCTTTGCCTTATTTCCATTAGACAGGTCAAACAACATGCCTAAAACATAGATCCTTGTTACAGTCAGTAAGATGCTGGTTGGCAATTAATTCAGTGCTTTAGTATTATACCAGGCAATGTCATTAGGCACTAAAAGAATTTTGCTAAGATAAAACTTTATTCTGAAAATATAAATACTATTTCCCATCAATATTTTTATTTGTTTTAATTGTGTAAAACACATTTCATTGAATTATGCAACATATTTCCCACTGGATAAGGAGAGTTTAGGATCTTATGTAGAGCCCTAATGTGAGGTAATTTTTCATTAATTTACTGCATACCTGGTGTGACTCTGACTTGCAGCATTGTGCATGTCTTTCCTCTTCATTCAGTCTGCTTGGTTCCATTTTCCCCATGCCACGCGTAATCTATGCTATGGCTGAAGATGGGTTGCTTTTCAAAGTTTTAGCCCGCATCAATTCTAAGACGAAGACTCCAGTTGTTGCCACAATATCGTCGGGTTTGGTTGCAGGTGAGATTTTGTAGCTGGATGGAAAAAATAAAGTATAATTTTGGACCTGAGTTAATGAACAAATGTAGAACAACATTGTCATATGGTCAGTGCATTTTTTTTCCCCACACAAATTTAAATGTCCATGCAGACTTTATGCTGATATTGTTTTCTTCCAATACCAATTGTTCTTTTTTTTCCCAAAGCAGAGAAGTTATAATATCATGAATAATATGAGAAATCAAGTTTTCTCACTAAACTGAATGTTCTCAGTTTGCGATTTTTCTTCTTAGAATCATAGGCTTGGAGGACACAATGTCACAATTGGCAGAAGAAAACAGGATTAGGGGTCACTTTGTTTCCACTCCAGTTTTGTGGTTCTAAAATGGGTGATGAGGACACTTTTGGCACCATGGATTCTTCCACATACAGTTCCTGGATGGGATAGCAGTTTGTTAGGTGGTGTACTGTCTATTGCAAAGCTTCTGTGTGCTCCTGATGCTTCCAAATCGTAGAGTCATACGGCACAGAAACAGGCCCTTTGACCCAACTCATCTATGCTACTGACCAAGATGCTCCGTCTCCCTGCATTTGGTCCATTTTTCTCTGAGTTTTCCTATCCATGTATCTGTCCATATATATTTAAAATATTGTTACTGTGCCTGCCTCAATTACCTCTTCTGGCAGTTCATTCCATTTACCCACCACCATCTGTGAAAAGGTCACCCCTAGGGTTTATTTTAAATCTCAGGTTCTTATTAAATATTTCCCCTCTCACTGTAAACCTACGCCTTTTAGTTCTTGAATCCCCAACCTTGGGAAAAAGATTCTGTATTTTCCTCCTATCTTTTTTTTTCATGATTATATACACCTCTATAAAATCAGCCCTCAGACTCCTGCGCTTCAAGGAAAATGGCTTAGGCGGCCCAATCCCTCCCTATAGTTCAGGCCTTCATGTCCTGGCCCATCCTTCAACTCAAAGTTTTCGATACGTTCTTGAATGTACCTTCTCCACTTTGAGATGTCGGAGGTCAGGTAGTTGCAAAAGTCTGAGAATGTCATAGTTTATTTAAGAAGTACTTGAAGCATATCTTTAAATCCTTTCATCTGGTAATTTCTTCACATGACAAAACTCTTAGCAAAGTGGAAATTTGGTGTCTTTCATGTGAACGGATAGGCTTCCCAATGGTCTTGCTAAATATAATTAGGGCCTCAATGTTGGAGTTGCTGGCAACAAACCCTTCATCCCATGATATCTGTACCAACCTTGAAGCCAGTTTAAACCATGTTCAGGAAAAAGAGATTGGGTTATGTTGTTCTTCTCCCTGCCGATTCATCTGACTGTCCAAATGGCTTCTGAACATTGCTATTGCATGTGCTTCCACCACTTCCCCGGTAGTACATTCCAGCCATCTACTAGTCCTCGTGTAATCCTTTATATGGCCACATGCTGGTTGTGAAGTCATTCTGAAGGAGTAGTTGCATTTTGGGAAGTCAAACCAGGGTAAGTCTTTTAAGAGTGAATATTAGGAATGTCGTAGCATAGAGGGACCTGGGGGAACAAGTACAAGTCTAAAGATGAGTCTCGACCTGAAACGTCGCCCATTCCTTCTCTCCGGGGATGCTGCCTCATCCACTGAGTTTTGTGTCTACCTTCGGTACAAGTACATAGTTCCCTGAAAGTGGCATCACATGAAAACAGGGTGATGAGGAAGGTGTTTTCAACAATAGCATTCATCAGACAGGGAATTGGGTACAGGAGTTTGGTGTTATGTTGCAGGTGTACAAGAAGTTGGTGTGGCTGCACTTGGAGTATTGTGTACTCTTTTAGTTACTCTGCTCCAGGAAAGCCTTCCAAAAAATGCTTAACTTTCCACCCGAAATACAATTTTAAATTAAACACCTTAACTCAATGGTCAAAAAGACAATGCTTTAAACGTAGAAAAATGACCTAACCATTGACATTGGCAATTCTATATTTGCCATTTGTATCCATTACCATGATGCAGTGCTGAATGTGTTTTGTTTGAACTTTCACCTTTTTCTTTTTAGCCTATTGGGGTCTATGTTCCCATTGCCCAGAATTATGTTTGCAATGGCACGAGATGGTTTACTGTTCAAATTTCTGGGAAAAGTGAGTAAGAGGCAGTCACCAGTTACTGCAACAATGGCATCAGGGGTCATCTCTGGTAAGCTGATGCACCTTGTCCCTCCCCCAAAGGGACCTCGTCTATCCAAAATCATGCCTGGGCTTGATGTGCTATTCCCTGAAGCATGCAAAATCCTGGTGGCTCCATTAATCAAGTGGTGAGGATTGTACTTGAAGTAGGTATGCCAGGTTCAAAGGAGCAGCAATTATAATTATGTGGGAGAAATTGCACTGTAATCTCTTTTACAATTTATAAATCAATTATTTTTTAAATTTTAATCTGGCAAGTATTTAAGAGACTGCATGAGAATGCTTAAATTCATGAACACAAAAATACTTTAGATAAAGGTATTTTCTGTTGATAATGTTTAAAAATAACCTTGCATACCTAACTAATGGCAATTGTTCACATGGATATTAAACAGTATTGAGGAGATTAAAATATGCCTTTTTTTATAAAAAGCCAGAGCATAGACAATTGTCATTTCAAGTTATTTTTTTAATAAACCAGTTGAAGCAAACTGGCATCAGAGAGTTTTGCAGCTCATTAAATTACTTAACGTCTAATCTGAAAAGTCTGGAACACTATTAACTTCTATTAAACATTAATTCCAGCAACTTAAAGGCACATGGTTTCATTTGTTAATGTTTAATTTTCAGTGAATAAATCGCAACATAAGTCTCCGAGACAGATTATTTGGTTTTCTGGTGGTGTAGTATTGCCCTTGCTTGAATTATTGCCAATCAAGGAATGGACAGCTTTCTCATAGGTTTCAAATATTCCTTCCAGAAAATGTGTTCATATGTGCTAAATTAGCTTGGATTCTGAGGATTGAAATTAGATTCATGGATTTTGGCCCTTGAACAAAAGCAAGATCTTGACATTTTTACAGGGAGAAAAGACTCCAAGATACTTTTGAAAATTATAACCAAGTAAAAGTTTACCCAAGAAGTCATCAGGAAAGGATACTGATGCTATGATGAGGAGGTAGGTTTCAGAAGTGTCTGCAAGAAGTGTTGTGAAGAACTGCAAATGTTTAGGGAAGAAAATTTCAAATCTCATGTCATTAATCGCACAGCTCCCATGGTGGGGCAATGTTAATGGAGGATGCACAGAAAAATAGGGTTGAAGAAATGCAGAGATCTTGAAAAATTGCAAGGCCGGAGGAAGTAATAATGAAGGGAAGTGGTAAGACTGAAAGATTTGTGGACGTGAAATTTTAAAATCTGTGATATTGTGAGCGGTGCGAGGGGGGAAGTGAATACAGAGGTCAAAGTGCTGTATATGAATGCGCAAAGTATAAGGGATAAAGTGGACGAGCTTGAGGCTCAGTTAGAAACTGGCAAGTATGATGTTGTGGGAATTACTGAGACATGGCTGCAAGAGGGCCAGGGCCGGGAACTGAATATTCAAGGGTTTACCTCCTATCGAAAAGACAGACAGGTGGACAGAGGGGGTGGGTTGCCCTGTTGGTGAGGAATGAAATTCAGTCCCTTGCAAGGGGTGACATTGAAACAGGAGATGTATGTATGGATAGAACTAAGGAATTGTAAGGGTGAAAAGACCCTAATGGGACTAATCTAAAGGCCCTCAAACAATAGCCTGGACATAGCGCGCAAGTTGAATCAGGAGTTAAAATTGGCATATAGCAAAAGTAAAACTGTGGTTGTTTATGGGAGATTTCAACATGCAGGTAGACTGGGAAAATCAGGTTGGTACTGGACCCCAAGAAAGGGACTTTGTTGAGTGCCTTTGTGATGGATTCTTAGAACAGCTTGTATTGGAGCCTACCAGGGAGAAGACAATTCTGGATAGTGTTATGTAATGAAGCGGATTTGATAAAGGACCTTGAGGTTAAATGAGCCATTAGGAGGCAGTTCGAGAGGGAGAAGGGTAGATCGGAGGTGTCACTGTTGCAGTTGAAAAGGGGACTATGGGGCCATGAGGGAGGAGCTGGCCAAAGTTGACTGGAAAGATACACTAGCAGGGATGACAGTGGAACAAAAATGGCAGGTATTCTAGGAATAATACAGAAGGTGCAGGATCAGTTCATTCCTCGGAGGAAGAAAGATTCCAAGGAGAGAAAGGGACGACCATGGCTGACAAGGGACGTCAGGGACAGTATAAAAATTAAAGCGAAGAAGTACAAAATAGCAAATTTGAGCGAGAAGCAAGAGGATTGGGTAATGTTTAAAGAACAACAGAAGATAACCAAAAAGACAATATGGGAAGAAAAGATGAGGTACGAAGGTAAGCTAGCCAAGAATATAAAGCAGGATAGTAAAAGTTTCTTTAGGTATGTGAAGAGGAAAAAAATAGTTAAGACCGAAGTTGGACCCTTGAAGACCAAAAAAGGTGAATTTATTATGGGGAACAAGGAAATGGCAGATGAGTTGAACAGGTACTTTGGATCTGTCTTCACTAAGGAGGACACAAACAATCTTCCTGATATAGTAGTGGCCAGAGGATCTGGGGTGATGGAGGAACTGAAAGAAATCCACATTAGGCAAGAAATGGTGTTGGATAGACTGATGGGACTGAAGGCTGATAAATCTCTGGGGCCTGATGGTCTGCATCCCAGGGTACTTAAGGAAGTGGCTCTAGAAATCATCGATGCATTGGTGATAATTTTCCAATGTTCAATAGACTCAGTATCAGTTCCTGTGGATTGGAGGGTAGCTAATGTTATCCCACTGTTTAAGAAAGGCGGGAGAGAGAAAACGGAATTATAGACCAGTTAGCCTGACATCGGTGGTGGGGAAGATGCTGGAGTCAATTATAAAAGATGAGATAGCCGAACATTTGGATCGCAGTAACAGGATCGGTCCGAGTCAGCATGGAGTTATGAAGGGGAAATCATGCTTGACTAATCTTTTCGAATTTTTTGAAGATGTAACTAGGAAAATGGACAAGGGACAGCCAGTGGATGTAGTGCACCTGGACTTTCAGAAAGCCTTTGATAAGGTCCCACATAGGAGATTAGTGGGCAAAATTAGGGCACATGGTATTGGGGGGAGAGTGCTGACATGGATAGAGAAGTGGATGGCAGACAGGAAACAAAGAGTAGGGATTAACGGGTCCCTTTCAGAATGGCAGGCAGTGATTAGTGGGGTACCGCAAGGCTCGGTGCTGGGACCGCAGCTCTTTACATAGAAACATAGAAATTAGGTGCAGGAGTAGGCCATTCGGCCCTTGGAGCCTGCACCGCCATTCAATATGATCATGGCTGATCATCCAACTCAGTATCCCGTACCTGCCTTCTCTCCATACCCTCTGATCCCCTTAGCCACAAGGGCCACATCTAACTCCCTCTTAAATATAGCCAATGAACTGGCCTCAACTACCCTCTGTGGCAGAGAGTTCCAGAGACCCACCACTCTCTGTGTGAAAAAAGTCCTTCTCATCTCGGTCCTAAAGGATTTCCCCCTTATCCTTAAGCTGTGACCACTTGTCCTGGACCTCCCCAACATCGGGAACAATCTTCCTGCATCTAGCCTGTCCAACCGCTTAAGAATTTTGTAAGTTTCTATAAGATCCCTTCTCAATCTCCTAAATTCTAGAGAGTATAAACCAAGTCTATGCAGTCTTTGTTCATTAGACAGTCCTGACATCCCAGGAATCAGTCTGGTGAACCTTCTCTGCACTCCCTCCATGACAATAATGTCCCTCCTCAGATTTGGAGACCAAAACTGTACGCAATACTCCAGGTGTGGTCTCACCAAGACCCTATACAACTGAAGTAGAACCTCCCTGCTCCTATACATCAATATACATCAATGATTGGATGAAGGGATTCAAAGTAACATTTAGCAAATTTGCAGATGACACAAAGCTCAGTGGCAGTGTGAACTGTGAGGAGGATGCTATGAGAATGCAGGGTGACTTGGACAGGTTGGGGGCGTGGGCAGATGCATGGCAGATGAAGTTTAATGTGGATAAATGTGAGGTTATCCACTGTGGTAGCAAAAACAGGATGGAAGATTACTATCTAAATGACGTCAAGTTGGGAAAAGGGGAAGTACAACGGGATCTGGGGGTCCTTGTACATCAGTCTATGAAAGTAAGCATGCAGGTACAGCAGGCAGTGAAGAACGCGAATGGTATGTTGGCCTTTATAACAAGAGGAATTGAATATAGGAGCAAAGAGGTCCTTCTGCAGTTGTACAGAGCCCTAGTGAGACCACACCTGGAGTATTTAGTTTTGATCCCCTAATTTGAGGAAGGACATTCTTGCTATTGAGGGAGTGCAGCATAGGTTTACAAGGTTAATTCCCAGGATGGCGGGACTGTCATGCTGAGAGAATGGAACAGCTGGGCTTTTACACTCTGGAGTTTGGAAGGATGAGAGGGCATCTCATTGAAACATATAAGATTGTTAAGGGTTTGGACACACTAGAGGCAGGAAACATGGTCCCAATGTTGGGGGAGTCCAGAACCAGGGGGCACAGTTTAAGAATAAGGAGTAAGCCATTTAGAATGGAGACGAGGAAACACTTTTTCTCACAGAGAGTGGTGAGTCTGGAATTCTGTACAGGAATGGGGTACTGATTGGGGATGATCAGCCATGATCACATTGAATGGCGGTGCTGGCTCGAAGGGCCGAATGGCCTACTCCTGAACCTATTGTCTATTGTTGGACTGTTCACAATAGGTGATGGGCAAAGCTTTGGGTAACATAAGCTTTAATTTCTGAATCAATCTACAGGTATGTCTCCAAGGCATTCTGTTAGATTTTTTAAATATATGGGTTCAAAAGTGAACCTAAAAGTAAAATCTGTTCTTAGCAAGTAGAGCTCGAGACAAGCCATTTGATTCTAATTGGCTTAAAATGTTAATCTTCCACAAGTTTTCTGTAGTATTGCCAAATCTTTGCTTCCTAAGTAAAACAGAACCAGACATATTGAATAAGCTGTGATTTGCATGGCCAGTTCTCACAATATTTTAGATCAAATAACAACTGGTAGATTGTGGTGTGAAACAAAGTGCTGGAGGAACTCTGCAGGCCAGGCAACATCTGTGGGTGATATCCCTTCTCTCGTTTGAGGGATGTCCCCACTGGACTCAGTCCCTTCATGTCCAGCAGTAGAAGGACCCTGGACTCTAGGCCTTCTTCAATTGGCTGCACAGAGCTTCAGTGCATCCTTTTAGCGTACTCCTGCCAGTCAGCAATATTGTTATATGGACATCTCACTGCGCTGAAAGACCAACGTGTTTCAGGCAGAAACGTCAGCGTGTCAGTGTAGGAGAGGCAAGAGAAAGAGGAGGGTAAGAGGATAGTTCTTGAAATTGGAGACATGTTGAATTATAAGCTACACATATGACAGAATGTGAGATGCTGCTCCTCCAGTTTGCATGTGGACCTCACTCTGTCAATGGGGGATGGCGAGGACAGAAAGGTCAGTATGGGAATGGGAAGTGAAGTAAAATAGTGATATTAAACGAGAACTTACCTGTTCGAAGTTTGATCTTTATTTTATGAGGAGTTACGATGAGGGATTACGTGAAGAAGCCCGCCTGGCGCTTGATCGGCATACTTCAAAGCAGCGGCATGAAAAACACAGAACCAATAGCCAGAGTAAGATAGTAAGGCTCAACATAGACTAGAACTACCATATGATCATTTATATTATGAGGGTTGGGAGCGGAGGGCACATAATCCCTCAATCTTACTATTTTACTTCGGAGTCACGTGAGTGACTACGTGAAGATTTTAAAGCTCTGTGTTTTTTATGTCGTAGATTCATTCCATACGACACTCTGTTTAGTCAATACAGTAGTGAGTAAATAGTATTTTAAAACATTGTTTCAATTTATGTAATAAGTCTTTTAATCATAAAAAGAACATTTTTTAAAATAATAACTCCTCTATCCCAGGGGAAAATATTTCAACAAAAGTGATAATGATATCAAATGATAACATAAATCGATAATATAAATCGATAATATAAAACAAAGCAAGCATTTAAAGCGAACCCAACACTGCGTGTCCAAATCCTGGCACCTTGACAACAGGTTTATCGTAGAACTTTTTAAAAAAATAATTTCTTCTTTACACCACCCTGCGGCCTCTAAAATTTTATCGAGTGGTACATCCTGTACCTTCGCAGCGGACGCAGCTGTAGCCCTAGTGGAATGAAACTTAAACACATCAGTGTCCACTCCTGCTAAATCCAAAACCTGTTCTAACCATCTAGAAATGGTTTGAGCTGCAACTTTTGAATATGTTTTTTTGTGCATTATCAGTAACGTTGTCTCAGCACCTCGGAGATTTTGATTACTTCAATCAATCAATCAGTTTTATTCGTCACATTGCACACAAGTGCAAGTGAATGAATTTGTCAGCAGTGGTACAATGATAAAGTGGTACAATGATAACTGTACAATGATAATATATTCAATATATTTAGTTAAATGCTTAACTACTCCCAATGTTTCATTGACAGGATATGCTTTAAACATTACCTTGGCTCCAGTTTTTCCGGGTCTGCTTTGTTTGGTCAGATCATAAACATAAAACACAATGTTATCTGAAGCCACATGCATGCAATCTAACCGTAACAATTGCAAAGTTTGTACTTTTTGAGCTGACACTAATGCCATTACATTACTACCTTGAATGTTAACCTTTGCAAAGACATTGAAGTAATTGGAGTCCATTGCCTAAACAAAGTGAGAACAATGCTAACATCCCAAATTTCTGTATCACTGGGCTTGGGAGGATTTTTATTAAAATTCCTTTCATGAACTGGGATATTTAATTGGTGAGACCCAATTGAATCTCGATCAGAATTTTGTCCTAAATAGGACGGCAAAGCACTACGAGCACTATTAATGGCACTATAAATTAAGTGCTCATCAAAATGCAACCCAGCAAGGAACTCCAATACATTTGATATGTTCGCAGTATAATAAGACATCTTTGACTGTCTACAGAAGACTTCCCATTTCTTTATATGCGACATATATTGTTTTTAAGTGCTATTTCTCCAAGCTGCAGCTATAACATCTATGGTCCTATCCGACAGTCCAAGCTCTTGCAATGGTCTGGTCAGAAGCTGCAGATTAACAAATTCATATGATCATGCAATGGATGAATTTCTTTTGTCACTAGTTGTATCAACAATTGTTGCAACTAGGAATCATCATACATGGTTCAATAATCATTTTAAGCATCAACGGGAACCATGACTGTGTAGGCCAATTTGACCCCACCAAAATGCCCTTGGCAGCGTCTTGCGCTATTTTCTTGAGAAAATTGCCCAATCAGACAGAATGGAGGAAAGGCATAAAAGAACGTATTCCCCCAGTGTAGCGAGAAAACATCCACCGCTACTGCCCCTGGATCGTGTTCCCAAGACACGTATTTGGGCAATTGGTGATTAAATCTAGATGCAAACAGATCAATGTCCGGTACTCCAACCGACTGACAATATTTTTGAATTTTTTTGGATTTAACATCCATTCTGTATTGTCTTAAAATTTTCGTGATCTTATGTCTGCCACAATATTGAAACCCGAATATTCTTACCAATACACCAATGCCACACCTGGTTACCCAGATGATCACATGATAATGATCTGACTCCACCCATTTGATTGATATATGCCACAGCTGTGGTATTGTCTACTTGTAATAGGACATGCAAATCCTTCATAGTAGAACAATACGCTTTTAATCCATAAAATGCTCCCAGTAACTCCCAATAATTTATACCATATGTTTGGAGAAATACATCCTCTTGGACAGTCCATCTGCCCCCACAGATCATTATCCGTAGCACCCCATCCAAGAGAACTTGCATCAGCTTGCAAAATCACTGCTGGCTGCTGAACCAAAATGTTTTTAACAGCTTGTGGAACATTCTCAATCCATCAATACAATTCTAATAAAGCTTCCTTTGGCAATTGCATGGGCCCAACAAAAATGGCCTGCTCGCTGTATTAGCTTGTGTTTTTACCCTTTTTGGGATTTTGGTAATGCTGTGGACCAAATTCTACTGCAGGGAATGCTGTTAGTAACTTCCCAATAACATTATCAACTTCTCGGATGGAGGGATAAGGTTTGTCAATAAGGCACCGACAAAAATTTGTAATAGCAACAATCTTGTCTATTGGTAAAGTTACTAACATGGTAACTGAATTAATCACAAACCCCAAATATTCAATAGTTTGGGATGGCTGTAACTTTAGATTTTGTTGGATGAATCAGGAACCTAGGCTTACAAACAGGCATGTAGTCACCGAGACTGATTTTTCAGGTGACTCCTGAGACTACTGATTAGCATTGAGAATTAAAATGTCATCTAGATAAGCCATAACGATATGTTTTTGTGCCCTGAGCAGTGCAAATGCTGGTTTCAACAATTAGTGAACAACCTAGGAGCTGAGCTTAATCCATTAGGTAATGCTTTGTATTACCACAGCTGTCCCATCCAATTAAATTTCAATACCTGCGAATGTGATGATGAATTGGTACTGAATAATATGCATCCTTCTGGACAAACGTATTAAAAGTGTGAGGTCTAAAATGATTCTACAACACCCATCTTTCTTTGTGTCTGGGGAAATATTTGATACAAATTGTTGTGGATCCTCACTTGATTTCTCGATACCTCCTTTTTTACAGCAATTCTTAACTTCTTTATCAATTTGAATTTTTTCAAATACAAAAACACCAAATACAATTAGGCTTATTCTGTCCTGGTGGATCAATACCTTCTACAAAATCAATGGTTGATCCTAAGACAGTACCTAATATAACACGGTCACATGTTATACAGTCCCATTTATCATAAAACATTTATAGACTACCACCAATCTGAGGGTCATCCAAAGATTCTTTTGTAATAGGATAAAGTTTTTGTACCTCTCCAACCGGACGTGGTGGTCTCCTTCTCCCAACATATGGGTAACATTTGGCTGTGCTGGTTGGTAATATTTCCTTACCATACTCCTGCCTCGGCTTGTTCCAGCTCCAAATCAAAATCCCCTTCTTGTTTGACCGGCCCTTTCTTTGGCCAAACCGAAGGGTTTCATGAAGTCAATAGTCTTTGCCTCTTTATCAACCTCTATTTATTTAAACAGATTCTCTCCGAACAAATAACCAGGAGCTTGAACATTGCTTGATCTGCACAAACCTGCAAATCTTGGATGTAAAATAGGCCAAATGGCAATCTCCCTCATACAATTAATCTTAAATATTGAGTTGCAGAATAATGCCAACATATCCTTCTGAACTTTGGTCATTCCATAATCTTCCACTTGCTTTCCAAGCAGTGATCCCAGCCGAATCATATTTCCTGCGCCTGCATCATTGATGACATTGGCGCCAAAAAGCCGAATTTCCCGCAGGTACCTTCAGTGAGGTATAATAATTCTGCTGTATCAACCATAACAGCTTCTTGAAGCTGGTGAGAGACCAAATAATTTATGTTGGCCGCCAGGTTTCTTCCATGGCCTCACCGCCTCCAGGTATAGAAAACTTTGTGCCACATCAGACGCACCTGGAACAATATTTTTGTATTGTGGTGGGTACTCATGACCGATATCACCACCTTCAGGATCAGTCTCATGCAGCCCTGGTACTCCTGAGACTTTGCTCAAGGATTTTCTCCAGCCCAATCCCAGGCTCTGGAGTTTCAAATTCCCAATTCAAACTGGTACCATATTCATGATATGGAACCCCCTCGGGGCTGCCTGGGAATATTCTGGGTTTTTAGACCCTTGGTTGATTATTCTTTGGAGTATTTTCTCCATTTGTATTCCATTCTAAGCCATAAGGCTTTTTTTCTCTCTGGAGGACTTTCAGAATCAGATTCATCAGAACCCACAGGCCTTTCAGATTTTCATTCACATTTTTTTTTTTTTTCTGGGTTTTACTCCGTGGTTTCTGTTTGTGGAGCAACCAAAGGCTCACTAATGGGTATTTCAACGGCCACCGGTATCGGAACCAGCTCAGCAATAAACTGCTGTCCCGACTATTTTCCTTCTCCACCCCGGGACACACGTTTTACCCGTGATTTTGTTTTTTTTTTTAACTTTTTCCATTTTATTTTTAAACTCCTCCTGGTTTACCCATCAGCCTACTGAGTTTTTAAAACGCCCTGGAAGTAAAAGTAATTTACTTACCTGCGGGCCGTTTCCTTACCTCTGTGTTGGAGCTGCGCTCTGCAGCTCTTTCCCTACCGACAGCGTCGACGTAATGCCGATCAAGCGCCAGGCGGGCTTTTTCACGTAGTCACTCATATGACTCCGAAGTAAAATGGTTAGCAACTGGGAGACCAACAGTCCTTGACAGACAGATCATTAGTGTACAGCGAAATGGTTGATAATCTACACTTGGTTTTGCCAATATAAAGAGGCCACATTTAAGAGGCCACATAAAGAGGATATTTAAAGAGGTGCATATGAACCTCGCCTGTTTCATCTGGATGGAAGTGAGAGAGGAGGTATAAGGACAGGTGTTGCATCTCCTGCAGTTGCAGTGAAAAGTACCTGGGGAGGGGGCGGGTTGGGTGGGAAGGGATGAATGAACCAAGTAACAGAGGAAGCGTTTTCCACGAAAGCAGTGGCATCAGGAAGACTGGCGATGGGATCACGTTGAGAATGCCAGAGAATGATGTGTAGCCACAGGGGCTGGTAGGGTGAAAGGTAAAAATCACAGGAACTCTATCGTTGTTCCACCCTGGGGGGGGGGGGGGGGGAGGGTTGAGAGCAGAACTGCGGGACACAGATGAGATGTGAGTACTCCATCCACATCGGGGGAGCAGCAGGAATGAGGTTGCACACAAACTGAACATCATCTCTTATTCTGCTTGGATGGCTTACAACTCGACAATATTGTGATTGAATTCTCCATTTCAAGTAATGGCCCTTACACCCCTTACATTTCCATGCCCTCCCCCAACCCAGTGCACACACATTTCTCCCACCCATCCACTTGCCCTGCTCCTTACACTCATCTTCTATCCCCAAGTTCCACATTTCCCTTTTATCCTTCCTCTTTACCCTTCCTTAATTGCATTGAATACTATCCATAATTCCCCCTGCATGCTTTATATTTCACATTTCCTAAGAAGATAAGGATCTTCTTTCCTTATCTTACACCCATTTTGTCTCCTTTTCACATCTTGGCTTTGTCACTCACTGCACCCATCTGCAAATGATATATCCCCCACCTATATCCACCTCTCACTTTTCAGGCTTTGTCCTGTTACTGCCTCCCTTTTCCAGCTTTCTCCCCCCTTACACCAATCAGTCTAAAGAAAGGTCCTGATCTAAACTGATCTGTCCATTCCCCCTAACAGATGATGCCTGACCTACTGAGTTCCTCCAACATTTTGTGTGTTGCTCAAGATTCCAGCATCTGTAGATTCTTGTGTCTTTCTCTGGTAGATAGTCCCATTTTGTACCTTTATTGTGCAGTTTTGTGATTTTGTAAGATTCACTTGGCGAGGAAGGGTGAAGGGAATCTGCTGCCACGTAGATCATTGTAATTCGATGGAAATGAGGGTTGATCAGGTATTTGTTAAAAAGCAAAAAAGGTGGTACACTACTTCTTTGAGGATGTATGTAGGCAATTCGTAGATTACAATGGTGATGAACAAAGTTGTGTTTGGCTCATGTACGTTGTATGTTTTAATGTGTCATATTTATTAATTTAATTGTAGCTGGAAACCATTGCCTCATAACTTCTCATGACTCATTAGCAATGTCAATTAGACACTTGCAACAAACGTAGAAATTAGCGATATCTAATTTGGCACATTGTTTTGGCATTGCACCTAAATTATAAATCATTTATGTAATTATGACCAAATGTGTTTTTTTTTCCTTTTTCTTATCATATCTGGCTTGAAACCATAACATAGTGTTTAATCTCCATTACTGTTTTAGATATACTTGTGAATAAAGGCCTTTCCAGAAAACCTGAGTGTAATTGAGGATTTCTCTTTTAAGTTTATTTCTTAATGCTTGCTAATTATGGCCTGGGAATGGGTTATCATCAGCCACGAGCAGATAGTAAGTTTTACCTTGTTAATTAATTTTATCACCAGCAAAAAACATTTCAAAACATATGCAAATAACATTTTATTAATCAATTAAATTATTGGATATTTTATCAAATGGCAGATACTTTGATTAGTCTAAAACATATTCTACCCATGTCAGCTATGCAGATAGATCCACGTTCAATGTTATACTTGAATCTTTACTCGCTACACCAAATAACAGGCTGCAAAGATTTAAACATTTAAAGGCAGGCACTATAGGGCTAAGGACTACTCCCGTGTATTGTCCAACAAACTTAATGACTGTAAACTACAATTGCACTTTGAAGACATTTCATGAATTGCACACCCCTTATGCAAGACAGGATAAAATGACCATACAGTGTAAAAGTTATGGGAAAATATTAATTTTCTCTTTTGACAGGGTGTTAATTTGTTAAAATGAGGATGCTGGTGATGGGATTAAAAGAGTGTCTGGAAATGTTTTCTGCATCTGTTAAGCAACCATTCATTAATATCAAGTGGAATCATTTCTAAATATAAATGTCTTTCTATGCACCTTCATTTGTTTTAACATAACTCATGTCCTGGTGAATTTTTTGGCAGCTGTCATGGCATTTTTCTTTGATCTTAAAGCCTTGGTGGATATGATGTCCATTGGGACACTCTTGGCGTACACTCTAGTAGCAGCATGTGTACTTCTTCTCAGGTAAATGTTTATGTCTTATCAAGAGTCTTTGACCAGACCTGATAACTCAGCATCTGTGTGTATGACCTGCTGAGTATTTCCAACATTTTGTACTTTTATTTCAGATTTCCAATATTTTCAGTTTTTTTATTTTTCATTATAACTATATAATGATTACAGCACGGAAACAGGCCATTTCGGCCCTTCTAGTCCGTGCTTACTCTCACTTACTCTCACCTAGTCCCATCTACCTGCACACAGACCATAACCCTCCATTCCTTTCCCGTCCATATACCTATCCAATTTATTTTTAAATGATAAAATCGGACCTGCCCCCACCACTTCCACTGGAAGCTCATTCCACACAACTACCACTCTCTGAGTAAAGAAGTTCCCCCTCATGTTACCCCTAAACTTTTGTCCCTTAATTCTCAAATCATGTCCTCCTGTTTGAATCTTCCCTACTCTCAATGGAAAAAGCTTATCCACGTCAACTCTGTCTATCCCTCTCATAATTTTAAAGACCTCTATCAAGTCCCCCGTTAACCTTCTGCGCTCCAAAGAATAAAGACCTATCTTGGTCAACCTTTCTCTGTAACTTAGGTGCTGAAACCCAGGCAACATTCTAGTAAATCTCCTCTGTACTCTCTGTATTTTGTTGACATCTTTCCTATAATTTGGCGACCAAAGTTGTACACCAAATTATGCAGGAGGTGGCTACTCATCTCATCACTTCTGCGCAGGATTTTTTGCAAATGATTATAGCAGCCTGAAAATAGCTGGTGGATACGGCAGTGCAAAAAGCATTCAGCATGCTTGCCTTAATAGTCTGGGCTATTGAGTATAAGAGTTGGGGTGTCACATTGCAACAGCACAACATTTTAGCAGGTTTCACATGGAGTATCACGTACAGTTCTGCCGGCCAGGAAGGGTAGCGACACAAAACATCACCCATTCTTTCTCTCCGGAGATGCTGCCTGTCCACTGAGTTACTCCACCATTTTGTGTCTACCTTCGATTTAAACCAGCATCTGCAGTTCTTTCCCAAACAGGATACATTAGTAGTAGACAATCATGATGTTGCCTAGAATGGAGAGATTGGGCTGGGATAGTTCTCACTGGGACATAGGTGGCTGAGGGGTGACCTATTAGAGGTTTATAAAATTATGAGCGGTATAGATGGTGTGGATAATCAAAGTTGTTCTCCTGGGGTGGGACGTCTAAAACAAATGGGCGATGGTTATATGAAATGTACAGTGAGAACACAGCGTTCTAGCTATTTTTCTTTCCAATCCAAATAGCTGTCTAAATGCCTTTTAAATTACATTTAGACAGCTATTTGATTAGGAAAGAAGGAGAACGATACGTGCCTAGTGCAATATGTTTAGATTAGCATCAAGGTCGGCATGTTCAGGTTTGTCAAAAGGGCCTTTTTATAGAACATAGAACAGCACAGGACTGAACCATGCCCTTCGGCCCACAATGTCTGTGCTGAATATGATGTTTACATAAACTAATCTCTTCCCTGCCTATTCATGCGTCTATTTAAATGCATTTTAAATGCCACAAATGACAGTAAATCCTATCACTAAATATCTTCCCCAGTAACTTCCTACCACTGTTATGCGACTCATCGGCCTATAGTTTCCTGGATTATCCCTATTTGCCTTTTTAACTAAATGACCAACATTGCCTACTTTCCATTCATCAGGGACCTCACCTTTGACTAAAGATGACGCAAGATGGACATAATGTGCTGGAGTAACTTAGCAGGTCAGGCAGCATCTTGGGAAAACAGGGATAGGTAATGTTTCAGGTCAAGACCGTTCTTCAGACTGTGGAGAGTCTGAGAAGGGGCTCGACCTGAAATGTCACCTATTCATGTCCTTCAGAGATGCTGCCTGGCCTGCTGAGTTACTCCTGCACTTCATTCCACTAGTTTCCAAAATGGGTGGTCCAGAAAGCTTCTGAGCAGAGCTTAGATATCCTCGTGATTAGCTCAGTTTTGTCTACCTAACTCAAAACGGTAATGAAATTAACAATGAGAAGAGCAGCAACAAAATGTCTGGACCCGAAATGTCACCTATTCCTTTTCTCCAGAGATGCCGTCTGATTCGCTGAGTTACTCCAGCTTTTTATGTCTATCTTTGGTTTAAACCAGCATCTGCAGTTCCTTCCTTCATGGGAAAAAAAAAGTTTTGTTGAGTTTATATTGAATTTGTAGAATCTGATCATGTACTTGCTTTGTTTTGAAATTATACTTTGTTTTAAACTAACAAGGTATCAGCCAACTTCATTCTACAAACAAAATAATTGTTCAGACGGAGAGAACCTTACAGCTGAGGAAGATGGTGAATTAGATGGAAATGCATCAGAGTCCCATTTGACTGTGCTCAAAGAACAAGACCTCAGCTGTTCATTGCTGCTGAATCCCTCAGTGGTTCCAACAGAACAGACATCAGCAGTGGTACATGGATGTGTGGGGTTTATAAGTAAGTATTACAACGGATTTGATTTGCATCTCTCGTGCTATTTGTATATTGAGTCCGGGAAATGCAGCACCACCTTTATATTGTTGCTTCTCTAAAATGATAGATTTTAATCCACTGCAAACTTAAAAAAACACATCACTAAGGTCCTCAGAATGTCAGGACTTAACATGTTTGCTGTGGATTTGAGTGGGAATGCCAATATACAGAGAGTTTCAAGGACACATTGGATTCCACTCCAAATATATGATGAGGGAACAAAATGACAGAATGCAAGTTCATTTTTGTTTATTGTTGCATATTCCGAGGTACAGTGAAAAGCATTTGTTGTGTGCTAACCAGTTCGTAGAAAGACAATACATAATTGAAATTGAGACATTTACATGATGAGGGAATAACGTTTAGTGCAAGGTAAATCCAATAAAGTCTGATTAAAGATAATCCGCGTGTCACTAATGATGTAGATAGTAGGTCAGGACTGCTCTCTAGTTGTGGTAGGATGATTCAGTTGCCTGATAACAGCTGGAAAGAAACTGTCCCTGAATGTGGAGGTGTGCCTTTTTATATTTCCATACCTTTTTCCCGGTTGGAATAGGGGAGAAGAGGGAGTGGCCAGGGTGTGACGTCCTTGATTATGCTGCTGGCCTTGCCGAGGCAGCAAAAATTGAGTCAATGGAAGGGAGATTGATTTGTAAGATGATCTGGGCTGCGTCCACAATTCGCTGCAATTTCTTGCGGTCTTACGAGTTACAGACAATGAGACTCAACGAGACTACTTTGGAATTAGTACAACGACAAGGGAGGGGGAGTGATGGAGAGAGAGGGGACGTAAGGGTTACTTGAAGTTGGAGAAATCAAGATTAATACCGCCGGCTTGTAAGCTGCCCGAGTAAAATATGAGATGCTGTTCTTCCAATTTGAGTTTGGCCTCACACTGACAATGGAGGAGGCCCAGGACAGAAAGGTCAATGTGGGAACGGGAAAGGAAATTAAAGTGTTTGCCAACTGGGAGATCAGGTAGGCCCAGGTGGACTGAGCAAAGGTGTTCAGCGAAATGATCGCCTTATCTATGTTTGGTCTCCCCGATGTATAAGAATTCACACCTTGAACAAAGGATACAGTATATGAGATTGGAGGTGGTGCAAGTGAACTTCTGCCTAACCTGAAAGGACTGTCAAGGTTCCTAGACAATGGGGGTGTAGGGACAGGTGTTGCAAGGAAAGGTACCTGGGGAGGGGGTGATTTGGGTGGGAAGGGATGAATTAGCCAGGGAGTTGTGGAGGGAACGGTCTCTGACGAAGGCGGAAAAGGGTGGAGATGGGAAGATGTTACTAGTGGTGGGATTCCGTTGGAGGTAGTGAATATTTCCGAGGATTATTTGCTTGCGACGGCTGATGGGGTGAAAGGTAAGGACTAGGGGGACCTATTGCGACTGGGGGAGGGGGAGCAGGAGCATAGGTGAGGGTGTGGGGTACCGAGGAGACACGTGTGAAGGCCTCATCAATGATGGAAGAGGGGAACCTCCATTGCCTAAAGAATGAGGACATCTCAGATGTCCTGGTATGGATCACCTCATCTTGGGTGCAGATCCAGCGTAGATGGAGGAATTGGGAGTAGGGGATAGAGTCTTTGCAGGAAGCAGGATGGGAAGAAGTGTAGTCTAGACAGTCAGTCGATAGTCAAGAGTGTGTTATTGTCATGTGTCCGAGATAGAACAATGAAATTCTTACTTGCTGCAGCACAACAGAATATGTAAACAGAATATGTCCATCTCCTCCGATGGAGACGGTGAGATCAAGAAAGGGGAGGGAGGTGTCGGTCCAAGTGAATTTGAGTACATGGATGTTTGGGGATAGGGACAGTGTACACCTGGATGTATTCAAGAGAGAGTTAGATATAGTTCTTAGGGTCAATGGAATCAAGGGATATGGGGAGAAAGCAGGAATTGTCCACTTATTCTGAATGTTTGCCATCATCATATTGAATGGCGCTGCTGGCTCGAAGGGCCTAAAGGCCTATTTACTATGTTTCTATGTAACAGGGATTGCTCAACGTATACTACAAAAAGGCAGGCATAGCTGGGGCCCATTGGAGTACCCATAGCTACGCCATTGGTTTGGAAGAAGTGGGAGGAGTCGAAGGAGATGTTGTCAGGAGTGCAGAACAGCCCCGTTAGGTGGAGGAGAGTATTAGTAGAGGGAAATTGGCTGGTTCTGTTGGGGAATGGAAACTGATGGAATTATTCTGAGAGCCAGCATTGATTTTACAGGAACAGACTGACATCTTCAATTTGTTTTAAATGAGAGTATACAATGCATTTTTTAATATTTTGGCTTTTTAATTCAGAATTTCACTGGCTTTCTGGCCTAGTACTTTTGGGGATGTTGACCATCAAGGCTACAAACTTTCTTAATATCCCTCAGTTTTATTGTCTATTTGAGTGCAATACAAGTGGCATGCGTTGTTGATTTAGCCTGCCTCTCTGCAATAATTTTCCCACATCACCTTATTACTTACCTATACCTGACATAAGCTTGCCTGAAAGCTGGTAAACATTTAAATTAATAGAAACATAGAAAATAGGTGCAGAAGGAGGCCATTTGGCTCTTCGAGCCAGCACCGCTATTCATTGTGATCATGGCTGATCAACCCATGCCTGCCTTCTCCCCATATCCCTTGATTCCGCTAGCCCCTAGAGTTCTATCTAACTCTTTTCAATTCATTCAGTGAATTGGCTTCTACTGCCTTCTGTGGCAGAGAATTCCACAAATTCACAACTCTCTGGGTGAAAACCTTTTTCTCTTCTCAATTTAAAATGGCCTCCCCTTTATTCTTAGACTGTGGCCCCTTGTTCTGGACTCGCCCAACATTGGGAACATTTTTCCAGCATCTAGCTTGTCCTTTTATAATTTTATACGTTTCTATTAGATCCCCTCTCATCCTAAATTCCAGTGAATACAAGCCCAAGCCAATAGCTTTCTTCACTGCCTGCTGTACCTGCATGTTTACTTTCAGTGACTGATGTACAAGGACACCCAGGTCATTGAAATGGAATGCACATAAATGCTGAAACTGTAGTACTCGGAATGTAAATCCATTCCACTGTTACCATTCACCATTAAATAGGAACATTAGTACTTTGCATCATTGGGTTGCTGCCAGCACAAAGTCAAAGTTGTGCTTGGAGCTTAAGCTAACTGCAGATGAACCGAACCCATTAAAATACAGTCATCTTAACATGCTTTGGATTTGCCATGCCCTGAAACCCAGACATTTCTAGCGCTAATGTTATGGATCAAATCAAACAAAGCTATGACTATCACGACGCTGGATAAAGCTCATTTCAGCCTGTTTTCAGTTTTGGTTGCCAAGTCATACGAAAACCATCAGAGAATCTGGAAGAAGTAGAAAGATGATGATTTATTACCAGAGGACCGAGTCATGAGGAAAAACTGCAAAATCTTTTAGTCATCGCCTTCAATTCAATTCAAGTTTAATGTCATTGCACAAATACAAGTATAGGTACAACGAAATGCAGTTTAGCGTGCAGTTTGAAGCCAAAGAGGTCATTTTCTAATACTAAATGAATTAGAAAAGACTGGAGAACTTTTTTTAATTAAATCATGTCTACATTCCTAAAAGGGGAATTCAGTATTAATGTCTAAGAATACTTCTTTGTGTAGAGAAAGTACATTCTAAGAATTTCAAGGATATGATGAGATACAGTGAGGGCAGAACGGAACTTTAAGGAAAGATATGCTAAATAATGTCCGGTATTTAACTCAGTGAGGAAAATAGTATTTGTTTAAATCGTTCAGTGTAAAGAACTGTGCCATAAAATTACTGTCATCATGAAGTAATCATTAATTGGCTACACTTCTCACAAGTGTATTCCACAGCTAAATGTTTCTATTGCTCATTCATATCTTACATTCTGGGCAAGAAAGATCAGGAAGGAAAATAATTGCAGGTGCTGGAAGTCTGAAATAAACATGGAAAATGCTGTAAATACTCAACAGCTCAAGTAATATCTGTGAAGAGATGAACAAGCTCAGGATTTAAGGTTAATGTCCTCTCTTCAGAACTGGGGGAAAGTTAGAAAAGCCTATTTTAACCTGCAGAAAAGGAAGGAGAGTGAACACAACAAAGGGAATGTCCTTGGTAGTGTGTTGACTAAAGGGACTAAAACTGAGCCTTTGATGTCTTATTAATTCCACCTGAAGTAGGAAATTGACAACAATAAACAAGGATCAATAAGAGAGAGAAAGAACAAACAATAAGTACTGGAACTGAGATACAGAGCGCTCCATTTGTTGGAAATCTGAAATTAAAAAAGAGTATTGCAATTTTATGTAGAGAGAGTAAAACTTACTGTTTTTTGGAATGGGAGTTGGAGATCAAATGTGACATGCAACTATAGGCAAAAACATGATAAATCCAATATTTTCAACATTTGTCAAAGTAAACAGCAATATCTTCCCCTCTATCAGTATTGTTTGGAATCATTACTGTATACCATCAATAATGACTCCATATTTCTCCTTCAATTCCAACTGCTGTTCAGACAAAAATGAAAACATAAAAATCTACAACACTGGAACATGAAAATGCAATAGAAAATATTGGAAATACTCTTAAGTTTCTGGTGGCTTCTGTGGAGAGAGAACTAAAGATAATATATCGGAGTTACATGAACTACTGAAAAGTTATAGGACTGCTGTTGGCTCTAATTTAAGCTCTTTCTGATCATCAAAGCAAATTGGTTAATCTCAACATTTTCAGATATAACTATTATTGCCATATTTATGATTTCTGAAGTAATTTCTTCACCAATCACAGATATCTGCCCATACAATTTTCGATCAACTACAGATTTGTTTTGGACAGTGGCTGTTACTTGAAAATTATTTTTTTACTTCCCCGTAGCCCCTATGCACCCTTCATTTTGATTTTTATATTCGTTCCCATGAGCGATTAAATTCAAATTCATAACAAGAGGATTTCAGTGTAGGAGTAGAGAGGTTCTTCTGCAGTTGTACAGGGCTCTGGTAAGACCACATCTGGAGTATTGTGTACAGTTTTGGTCTCCTAATTTGAGGAAGGACATCCTTGTGATTAAGGCAGTGCAACGTAGGTTCACGAGATTGATCCCTGGGATGGCAGGACTGTCATATGAGGAAAGATTGAAAAGATGAGGATTGTATTCACTGGAATTTAGAAGGGTGAGGGGGGATCTTATAGAAACTTATAAAAGGACTGGACAAGCTAGATGCAGGAAAAATGTTCCCAATGTTGGGCGAGTCCAGAACCAGGGGCCACAGTCTTAG
Organism: Raja brachyura; assembly: GCA_963514005.1. Next base: position 73,462,883 of record OY740781.1, on the reverse strand, counting down.
AATAAAGGGGAGGCCATTTAAGACTGAGGTGAGAAAAAACTTTTTCACCCAGAGATTTGTGAATTTGTGGAATTCCCTGCCACAGAGGGCAGTGGAGGCCAAATCACTGGATAGATTTAAGAGAGTTAGATAGAGCTCTAGGGGCTAGTGGAATCAAGGAATATGGGGAGAAGGCAGGCACGGGTTATTGATTGAGTACGATCAGCCATGATCACAATGAATGGCGGTGCTGACTCGAAGGGCCGAATGACCTCCACCGGCACCTATTTTCTATGTTTCTATGTTAATGTTATTCAATGATACTTTATTTTAATGGCATTATTTTAATTATTTATTCTAGATGGCATAGGTTTACTAGCTTTTCACTTAATCAGTTCAATTGCTAGAAATAATAAAGAATGGCAATTCTGATCAAGTGGAGGACTGAGCTGATGATGGAAGGAATTGCAGATGCTGTTTAAACCGAAGATAGATACAAAATGTTGGAGTAACAGCGGGACAGGCAGCATCTTTGGAGAGAATCCCGACCCGAAATGTCACCCATTCCTTCTCTCCAGAGATGGTGCTTGTCCCACTGAGTTACTCCAGCATTTTGTGTTTATCTGATGGGATTTGTTTGAAAAATGTTGTATTGTTTAAAAAAAATTCTCTAGCAGAATTCATAATGACATTTCATCAGTATTCTGAAATACTAACTTTTTATCTCCACAAATGCTGCTAAGCATTTCCAGCATGTTCTGATTTTATTGAAGGTGGATTATCAGATCACCTTCCTCCCTCACATCCATTCTCTCCCACACCTTCCCTTCAATCTGACTGACTTGATTGAATTCTTAGACAAAAACAAAGTAATTAAAGTTAATCCTGCAGATGTTGTGCCAAATGACATTTGATAATACTTGCATACAAAGAACTTAACAGTGGAGTTCAAGTCTGAGAGAGAGAGATAATGGTTGAATGGATATAAAAATGGCCAAGGTTCAGAAAGAGGAGCATAATTATGAATATGTGCTGAGATTGGCAGGATGTCTTTGCAGGTGTCAGTAAGGATACCACAGCAGGTTTTTTATATACAGTGGTTTGCAAAAGTTTTCATACCCCTTGAACTTTTCCACATTTTCTCACGTTACAACCACAAACGTAAATGTATTTTATTGGGATTTTATGTGATAGATCAACACAAAGTGGCGCATAATTGTGAAGTGGAAGGAAAATGATACATAGTTTTCAAATTTTTTTACAAATAAAAAACTGAAAAGTGTGGGGTGCAAAAGTATTCAGCCCCCTTTACTCTGATACCCCAAAATAAAATCCAGTGCAACCAATTGCCTTAAGAAGTCACCTAATTAGTAAATAGAGTCCACTTGTGTGTAATCTAATCTCAGTATAAATACAGCTGTTCTGTGAAGGCCTCAGAGGTTTGTTAGAGAACATTAGTGAACAAACAGCATCATGAAGCCCAAGGAACATACCAGACAGGTCAGGGATAAAGTTGTGGAGAAGTTTAAAGCAGGGTTAGGTTATAAAAAAATATCCCAAGCTTTGAACATCTCACGGAGCATTGTTCAATCCATCATCCGAAAATGGAAAGAGTATGGCAAACTTACCAAGACATGGCAGTTCACCTAAACTGACAGGCCGGGCAAGGAGAGCATTGATCAGAGAAGCAGCCAAGAGGCTCGTGGTAATTCTGGAGGAGCTGCAGAGATCCACAGCTCAGGTGGGAGAATCTCTCCACAGGACAACTATTAGTCATGCACTCCACAAATCGGGCCTTTATGGAAGAGTGGCAAGAAGAAAGCCATTGTTGAAACAAAGCCATAAGAAGTCCCGTTTGCAGTTTGCCACAAGCCATGTAGGGGACACAGCAAACATGTGGAGGAAGGTGCTCTGGTCTGATGAGACCAAAATTGAAGTTTTTGGCATAAATGCAAAACGCTATGTGGGGCGGAAAACTAACACTGCACATCACCCTGAATACACCATCCCCACTGTGAAACATGGTGGTGGCAGCATCATGCTGTGGGGATGCTTTTCTTCAGCAGGGACAGGGAAGCTGGTCAGAATTGATGGGAAGATGGATGGAGCCAAATACAGGGCAATCTTGGAAGAAAACCTGTTAGAGTCTGCAAAAGACTTGAGACTGGGGTGGAGGCTCACCTTCCAGCAGGACAACGACCCTAAACATACAGCCAGAGCTACAATGGAATGGTTTAGATCAAAGCATATTCATGTGTTAGAATGGCCCAGTCAAAGTCCAGACCTAAATCCAATTGAGAATCTCTGGCAAGACATGAAAATTGGTGTCTTGGGGTATTCAAGGGGTATGAAAACTTTTGCAAGCCACTGTATATTTAGCACCATGACTTGGATATGCAGGATACAGTTTTGAAGCTTGCTAATCTAACATAGCACAGAGAGTGAAGCCATTGTAGCAATCACATTGTTAATTTCCAGGCACCACGCTTTGGAATAGATTGTCGGGGTTTCGAGACGATGCAGAGAAAAAGGGCTGGAATGCTGTAAAGAGTTACCTATTTAGAGAAACTGAGGGTGTCCTTCAAGCAGATGTGAAAGATAGCCAAATTAGTTAAAACCCACATGAATATTATTCGATACGTAGGACAAAACATTTCCAGTGGCATCTGGGTTAAGGAGCAGATAGGGTAGATTGAAGATAACTGTGGAAAACAAGCAAAATGAGGGCAAATCAAGTCATAATTCATCGAGCCATGATTTAAAATGCACTATCAATGGTTGATGGAATCAAATTCAATATAACTTAAAATAAAATCACATTTACTTAAAAATATGAAATGTTCAGGACCATGTAGAAAATGGGACCACTGGAGTAATTATCTCAGAGCCAGCACAGATCCACACACACAGGCCTTCTTTATCATATCATTCAATAATGCTTGGACCTTTGACCTAAATAGACTTGCGTTCACTCAGTAGACAATAGGTGCGGGTGTAGGCCATTCGGCCCTTCAAACTAACAACACCATTCAATGTGATCATGGCTGATCATCCACAATCAGTACCTTGTTCCTGCCTTCTCCCCATATCCCTAGACTCTGCTATCTTCTAGACCACTATCTAGCTCTCTCTTGCAAGTATCCAGAGAAACGACCTCCACCGCCCTCTCAGGCAGAGAATTCCACAGACTCTCAACTCTCTGTGTGAAAACGTTCTTCCTCATCTCCGTTCTAAATGGCTGACCCCTTATTGTTAAACTGTGGCCCCTGGTTCTGGACTCCCCCAACATCGGGAACATGTTTCCTGCCTCTAGCGTGTTCAAGCTCATAATAATCTTATATGTTTCATAGAAACATAAAAAATAGGTGCAGGAGTAGGCTATTCGGCCCTTCGAGCCTGCACCGCCATTCAATATGATCATGGCTGATCATCTAACTCAGTATCCCGTACCTGCCTTCTCTCCATACCCCCTGATCCCTTTAGCCACAAGGGCCACATCTAACTCCCTTTTAAATATAGCCAATGAACTGGCTTCAACTACCTTCTGTGGCAGGGAATTCCAGAGACTCACCACTCTCTGTGTGAAAAATGTTTTCCTCATCTCAGTCCTAAAGGAATTCCCCCTTATCCTTAGACTGTGACCCCTTGTTCTGGACCTCCCCAACATCGGGAACAATCTTCTTGCATCTAGTCTATCCAACCCCTTAAGAATTTTGTAAGTTTCCAATAAGCTTTAATATGATTCCCTCTCATCTTTCTGAATTCCAGAGTATACAAGCCCAGCCGCTCCATTCTCTCAGCATATGACAGCCCTGCCATCCCGGGAAAATAAAGTTAACTATGTCACAATGCCCTAAACACAAAGCAAGGGTACACCATGATTCAAAACCCAGTCATAAATTCCTGAACAATATTTGTGTTGGCAAATTGCTAAAATGACCTATTTACAAGTGGATCAGACTAAGAGCTTGAATATTTGTGCAATTTATATTACTTAGGAAAAAATTGATTAGGTGGTATGGCTATCACAATTGAACTTATTGGTTATTAATGTATGTAGCACATGTCGTGGGCATAGATCATAAGCACTTTGATCATAAGCACTTAACACACATTGTATATTCTGTCAGAAATGCAGACCTGCTGGGTCTGTTCCCCCAACGCGAGTTTGCGGGGGGAGATGCGGGGGGCATGCGGCGCCACACACACTAACTACCCCCTTTGATAATAGGTCGTCCCCTGTGATGGGTAGAGAGGAGAGAGGGAGGGAGGAGAGTGGAGGAGGTGAGAAGAGGAGGCGGGGGTGAGGTGGAGGGTAGCCGGGCGAGGGACTGTGCTGTGAAATGCGAAGACACAAGCGGCTTTTACCCCGTAACCGCCCTATTCACTGACACATAGCCCCCAACTCGCAGGCGCATCTGGGGGGGGGGGGGGGGTAGAGAATGAGGACAGAGAGAGAATGGGGAGAGAGAGAGGCAGAGACAGAAGGGCAAGAGGGAGAGGGTGGGGGTGGAGGGGAGGAGAGGGAGGGTGGGTGAGGGGGGAGGGTGGGGGTGGAGGGGAGCGGGAGATGGGAGGAGAGAGAGAGAGAGAGGGGGGGAAGGCGGGCTGAGGGGGGGAGGGAGGGGGAGAGGTGGGGGAGGTGGTGGGAAGGTGGTAGTGGAGGGGAGGGGGTAGTGGGTTTGGGGGAGGGCTGGGAGTTGGGAGAGGAAGGGGGGAGAGAAAGAGGGGAGAGGAGAGGGAGGGGGGAGGGAGAGCGTGGAGAGAAGGGGAGGGAGAGAGACAGAGAGAGAGGAGGGGGGGAGAGAGAGAGAGGGGAGAGAGAAAGAGAGAGGGGGGGGGGAGAGAGAGAAGAGGAGGGGGCGGGGCAGCAGCCCGAGCGAGGCACGGAGCATCTGAGGACGGTGAAAAGCAGCGGGGGGTCCAGCCGATCACAGCTTCCGCAAAGGTAAGCGCACCCACCAGCGTGACAGGGCCTGGCCGGAGGGGGAACAGACGATCGGGCCTCCCCGGAGAGGAGGTCGTCCCCTGTGATGGGTAGAGAGGAGAGAGGGAGGGAGGAGAGTGGAGGAGGTGAGAAGAGGAGGCGGGGGTGAGGTGGAGGGTAGCCGGGCGAGGGACTGTGCTGTGAAATGCGAAGACACAAGCGGCTTCTAACACTCTGGAAACCCACAGCTGGAATGACCGCGCAGGGGATGGGAGGGGCGGGGCATCAAGAGCTGCGCCGACAGTGAAAAGAACTTCGTTCAGCGCGTGACCGATCTGCAGTAGGCATTGTGACGTCAGTAGCTGGCAAGCAGTGATTTTTTTTAAAGTGAGTTTTGTGAACGATTTTATTCAAAATCTGGGGAAATAATTGAGCAAATTTAGAGAAGAGCGGATTTCTGAAATCATAAGTTAAATCCCTACCGAAATATGTAAAAAATCTCTGCGATTTCAAAGGCAAAGTGACAAACATACACACACACACACACAGAGTTTTAATAGTATACTAGGCCAAGTGCAGACCCGTTGGTTCCCCCAACGTGTTCTGTTCCCCCAATGTGTGTTTACGGGGGGGGGGGGGGGGAGGTGCATGCGGCGTCACACACACTAACCATCCCCATATACACACTAACTACCCCCCTTGAAATTGTATTAATATTATGAATTTGTACCTTTTACCCCATAACTGCCCTATCCACTGACACATAGCCCCCAACTTGCAGGCGTGTCTAGAGAGGGAGGGGGGTAGGGAGTGAGGGCAGAGAGAGGATGGGGAGAGAAAGAGGCAGAGGCAGAAGGGCAAGAGACAGAGGGAGAGGGGGCGTGGAGGGGAGGAGGAGATGGAGGGTGGGTGAGGGGGGGAGGGTGGTGGAGGAGGGGAGAGAGATGGGAGGAGAGAGAGGGGGCTGAGGGGGGGGAGGAAGGAGGGAGAGGTGGAGGGGAAGGGGGTGGAGGGAAGGGGTAGGAGAGGGGGTGGAGGGAAAGGGGGAAGGGGGTGTGGGGAAGGGCAGAGGGTTGGGAGGGAGAGAGGGAGAGGGGGACGAGAGGAGGGGGATGAGAGGAGGGGGACGAGAGGAGGGGGACGAGAGGGGAGAGAGAGAGAGAGAGAGAGGGGAGAGAGGGACGAGAGGGGAGAGAGAGAGAGAGAGAGGGACGAGAGGGGAGAGAGAGAGAGGGACAAGAGGGGAGAGAGAGAGAGGGACGAGAGGGGAGAGAGAGAGAGAGGGAGGGACGAGAAGGGAGAGAGAGAGAGAGAGAGAGGGACGAGAGGGGAGAGGGAGGAAGGAGAGGGGAGGAGGTGAGAAGAGGAGTGGGGGTGGAGGGGAGACGGGTGAGTGAGTGGGCTGTGAAATGCGGAGACAGAACCGGTCTCTGACTCGCTGGAAACCCATAGCTGGAATGAGTGGGCGGGCGGGAAGGGGATGGGAGGGGTGGGGCTTCATGAGCTGTGCCGACAGTGAGGAGAACCTCCTTCAGCGTGTGAGCGATCTACAGAACAAAGATCCTAGAGCAGCGCTGTGCTGTAGAATCTTTGTTCTGCAGAACTTTTCTCGATCTTTCTGAACCTTTTGAAGAACGGGGGTTTGTGTGGGCCACGTACCTTGTGGAAAACTGCGCGTTCGCGTTGATAGTAGCTGCATTCATCCAGAGCGGCGGGGGGGGAGGGGGCACAAGGAAAGGCATTGGGTGGTCAGCAGCTGGCCAATCTTAATATTTAAAAAAAATGTCTGCATGTCAAAGGCAAAATGACACACACACACAGAGTTTTAATAGATACTAGACCAAATGCAGACCCGATGGGTCTGGTCATCGAATGTGCGGTTGAGGGGGGGAGAGAATGGGAGGGGAGAGAGAGGGAGGGGGGGAAAGATGGAGGGAGGGGGGAGAGGGAGGGAGGGGGAGAGAGAGGGAGGGCGGGAGGGTGGAGCGGGCAGGCGTGATGCCGAATGAGGCTGCGGGCCAGACGTACGCCGTCGAGACGCTGCGTACGCCCGTCGAGACGCTACGTACACCCTCCATGTGCCTTCGGGCTGACAGGCCGTTGAGGTGCCGGCTCTGTTACGGTGCCTGAAGCCAGAGATTGGCAGTTCCCCCGCTGCTTTTCACTGTCCACGGACAGAGGACGGTGAAAAGCAGCGGGGGAAGAGCCGATCTTTGGCTTGAGCCAGAGTGACAGAGCCGGACCGGGCGGGGAGTGGGGCCGTTGGGAAAAATGTTGCCGTTTTCTTGGGGAAAATGGCGGCGTTTTTCGAGGAGAGCTGGGCGGCAGCAGCTGTTATATTGGCGGACCAGCAGGAGGCGGGAAAATGAGTGAGTGGGGGGGGAGGGGAGGGGGGAAGGATTTTATTTTAAAATGTGTACATAAAAATAGCTAAATGTAATGAGGAGTGGATTAATGAATGTAAAAGTGTAATGTCTAGCGAAATGGAAAAAATCTCGGTGTTTTGGCGTGTGGTTTTGGCGGACCAAGGAATCAAGGGCCAACAATTTGACACATACAAACACACAGAGTTTTAAAAGTATATAGACTAGACCAAGTGCAGACCCGTTGGGGGGGGGGGGGGCGCACGGGGCGGCATACCGCGTCACACACACTAACCTCCCCCACACACACACACTAACTACCCCCCTTGATATTATATAAATATTATTAATTTGCTCCTTTTACCCCATAACCGCCCTATCCACTGACGCATAGCCCCCAACTCGCAGGCGCGTCTAGAGATGGAGAGGGGGGTAGAGAGCGAGGGCAGAGAGAGAATGGGGAGAGACAGTGAGAGAGGCAGAGACAGATGGGCAAGAGGGAGAGGGGGGGTTGGAGGGGAGGAGGAGAGGGAAGGGGGGAGGGGAGAGAGATGGGAGGAGAGAGGGAGGGGAAGGGAAGGGGGGAGATGGGTTGGGAAGGGAGGGAGAGAGGTGGGGGAAGTGAGGTGGAGGGCATTTTGGGGAGGGCAGGGGTAGGGGGGGAGAGAGAGAGCGCGGGGGAGAGAGGAGGAGGGAAAGAGAGAGGGGGAGGGAGAGAGAGAGAGAGGAGAGAGGGGGGGATAGAGAGGGGAGATAGAGGGGAGGGGGAGATAAAGAGGGGAGAAGGTTGCAAGGTTTATTTCAAAGCTCGCTTGCCTGCTCGTAAGATTTGCGAGTGGACCGGCAGCGAGTTTTCAGCCGTTGAGTGAACGGCTGCTGCGAACGGTCACCTCCGAATCTGCAGAACACTCGTTCTTTGGTTATTTCTGCGCAATTTTAACAACAGGGGGCGTTGGGGGGGGGGGGGGGGGGGGGGTTGGAGAGGGCTGGCGTGGGATTCCAGCTGCAGGAGGCATGGCGCGAGCGTACTTGGAGCGGGGATAGAGTAGAGGACAGCTGGGCTGCCAAATGAAGAGAGAGAAGCGGCGTGGATTGGTCGGCATGTGTGCATTGTGACGTCAGCTACTGGTGAGTGCCGTTTAGATTTTAAAATTTGAGTCTTGAGTTTTGTGATCAATTTTACTCAAAATCTGAGGAAATAATTGACAAAGGAGTGGATTTGCGAATGTAAAAGTAAAATCGCTAGTGAAATGGTAAAAGTCTCGGCGTTTTTGCATCTGATTTTCGCGGAGTAGCGAATTGAAGGCAAAAATCAAAGGCAAAAAAAGGCAAAATGACATATGCACACACACACACACACACACACACACACACACACAGAGTTTTAAAAGCATATAGATAGATGATAATTAAAAATGAATACTGACGTTGTTCATTTTTATCATAATCAATTATAGTTATATAAACTGTTCCTTTGAGAATTTTTATACCTAATGATTGAAAATTTGCAGCATTCTAATAACCTCAAGAAACACTCAAAAGCTGTAAATTACTTCTAATATATTTGCAACCAGTTTGGATTACACTGATGTCTGTGGCATGGCAAAATTAAAATCACAATGGCGCAGAAGGTCAAGTGGCCTCTGCAAGAGGGGAAATAATAAACATTTCTGAACAAGAAGCTCAGTCAAAACCTTTGCAGAAATTAACTTGGATTGCTGGTGAACTATTGCCAGTGGCTGAACAACAACTCCTTCCATAGTATTTATGATGACAGTGGGAGTAACACGCAGTGCCCTGCATAATGTTTGGGACAAAGACCCATCATTTATTTATTTGCCTCTGTACTCCACAATTTGAGATTTGTAATAGAAAAAAAATCACATGTGGTTAAAGTGCACATTGTCAGATTTTATTAAAGGGTATTTTTATACATTTTGGTTTCACCATATAGAAATTATAGCTGTGTTTATACATAGTCCCCCCATTTCAGGGCACCATAATGTTTGAGACACATGGCTTCACAGGTGTTTGTAATTGCTCAGGCGTGTTTAATTGCCTCCTTAATGCAGGTGTAAGAGAGCTCTCAGCAGTCTTTCCATCACCTTTGAAAACTTTTATTGCTGTTTATCAACATGAGGACCAAAGTTGTGCCAATGAAAGTCAAAGAAGCCATTATGAGACTGAGAAACAAGAGTAAAACCGTTAGAGTCATCAGGCAAACTTTAAGCTTACCAAAACCTACTGTTTGGAACATCATTAAGAAAGAGAGCACTGGTGAGCTTACCAATCGAAAAGGGACTGATAGGCCAAGGAAGACCTCCACAGCTGATGACAAAAGAATTCTCTCTATCATAAAGAAAAATCCCCAAACACCTGTCCGACAGATCAGAAACATTCTTCAGGAGTGGGGTGTTGATTTGTCAATGACCACTGTCCGCAGAAGACTTCATGAACAGAAATAAAGGGGCTACACTGCAAGATGCACAACACTAGTTAGCCACAAAAATAGATGGCCAGGTTACAGTTTGCCAATCTATCTGCAAATCCTATCTGCTCAAGTTCAAACAAATGCCTCAAAAACTCATTGGCCAGCGGTTCATTTACAGCAAGACAATGATGTCAAACATACTGCTAAAGCAACAAAGGAGTTTTTCAAAGCTACAAAGTGGTAAATTCTTGAATGGCCAAGTCAATCACCCAATCTGAACCCAATTGGGCATGCCTTTGAGCAACTGGTGATGTCCATGAATTGCAGACTTCAAGCAGTCATTGCATGCAACGGATAAGCAACAAAATACTAAACATAACTACTTTCATTTACATGACATTGCTGTGTCCCAAACATTATGGTATCCTGAAATGGTGGGAATATGTATAAACACTGTTGTAATTTCTACATGGTGAAACCAAAATGTATAAAAATGGCCTTAATTAAAATTTGACAATGTGCACTTTAACCACATGTGATTCTTTTCTATTACAAATCTCAAATTGTGGAGTACAGAGGCAAATAAATACATTATGGGTCTTTATCCCAAACAGTATGGAGGGCACTGTAAGTACCATTATGTGGTATCTTGCATGTTTAGGTATAAGTTTTTTTTTTCCAGAAATACACCTGATGTAATAACTTGTAAAATTTGTCAATTAGGTGAGAGGATCAGTTAACTAGAGTAAATTGCCAATGAGAATGGAGTGATCAGGTGAATAAGCCCTTCACTTTGCCCATTGTGTTAAACCACTTCTTAATGTCAAGTGGACTAATTTTAGGTTAGAAATTATAAGTTTTTGAAGAGTATGAATGAGATAGTCTTGTGTGATTTTTGGCTGGATATAACTGAAATCATTCCATCCTTGTTTCTTGCATGGACCTTCTACTCGCAAACAATCTTTGTGGGTAGGTTCTAGCCATGACCCCTCACACACATGCGTTTTAGATTTATCCTATTGGAATTGTACAATTTATTTGGTCAGGCATCTAGAGAGTTTAAAGAGATTAACTGCAGACAGATGTGGAAGCTTCATCAAAGGAATAATAAGAAATATTTGGGTTGATCATTATTGCTTTGAAATTTTGAAAAGTGAGAACTGTTCTCTGGCATTATGAATGCAGGGAAATATTTGTCTACTTTTCGGGACATCAAGTATTATATTAACAATTGGAAGAATCACAACATCATGAATGAAAGCCTGGAAAATTAGGATAGCTGATTTTTTGTTTATTCATCTTTCTCTATTGGAGGCTAAAAGGTCTACATGATTTAAGCATTTTCTGGCTGAATGTGATGGGGTAATTCCCCGCAGTATGCTGGCATAGAGACGCTGTCCTGTTGAATTGCATGCTAGAAATCAAGCACTGGATTCTGATGTATAAACCTATGCATACAATGTAATATTATGCATTATATTAAATTATTGTTCAAATGTACTTAATTTCTTTACAGCTGTTACCGTTTGTGCATTGAGTGCGCTGATTACTTATGGCAATGAAGCAATACTTTCACTGGTTCCCTGGAGCATAGGTCTTCTTGCAATATTCCTGCTCGTGTTCGGTGTCGCTGTTTTCATCATCACAAAGCAACCTCAAAGTCAGACCAGAGTGGTATTCATGGTAATTGATTAATACCTATTAATGAGTAGCTACTCGGATTAATGTCAGTTTTTTTTTAAAAACAAGTGAAGCATCAGGAGTCGTTAAGTCTATTGTCATGTACGCAAGTAGGGTGAGGTAGAGGAATACTGAAACTCTTGCTTGCAGCAGCATAGATCCAGACAAATAAACAAAAACATAAATTAAACAAGAAAAAAGTGCAAAACAAAAATACAATTGTGCAAACATTTACAAAATACACAATTATAAAACAACTCCACGGTAGTGTTCTTTTGCCAAGGTAGGATTAAGACAGCGCAAGTTGTTTTAATTACTTAAAGATTTCAGGAAAGTAGTAGAGACATGTTCTTTACAGGTCACGTTGATGTAGAGAAATTACATTAATTTTGTATGGAACTATGGTTAGACTGATTTACATGCTGCCCTCACTCCACCTTATAGGATAGATATAATTAGTAGAGAAAGTGCCTTAAAATTTTTTTAAAGTCGTAACAGAACCAAAGCGTTAAAATTAAGAAAGTGAATGTGGAGGGAATTCTTGTTGAAGGATCTTTAAGATTTGAAAAGATAGTTGTTCAAAGGTGATTTTACTTGAGACGGCTAAAATGGCTGGGCATAAAAATAAGATAGTCACTCCACAAGAACTGTAGCTAATAGTATTAGATTAAGGATGAAAGGATCATTGAGGGTATGTGACCTTCTTCTGTTGTAATGTCAGTGGGAAAACCTAATGTAAGCTTCATGGGCAGATGTTCCATTGCAGACCTTCATGGAGACCTGAATGGAGATGTGGTCGGGTTGGAGTTTGGGGGGCCAAGGGGAGGGAGGGGGGGTGAGGAATTACAACTGTAAGTACTTCATAATTTATCAATATTCACCATGTCAATGCTTTTTAGGTGCCACTCTTACCATACCTGCCTGTTCTTAGCATCTTTGTCAACGTTTACTTGATGATGCAATTGAGTGGAGGAACCTGGATCCGATTCTCTATTTGGATGATTTTTGGTAAGCATCCTTAGAATCATACCCCTATTTATCTCTTTAATGTATGAGAGTACAAGTTACACTTCACAGTCCTGTGAATCCTGTCAGGCTATTTTGCCACGTGATGTGTATGATTGCCATCTTTCATCCCTTCTGCCACCAAAACATAGACATGGACAGTGCAAGTGTACAGTCTGCACAGTGAATTGTATTCATTTGTAAAAGGCATGTTCAATTGGGTTCAGATCGGGTGATTGACTTGGCCACTCAAGAATTGACCATTTTTTAGCTTTGAAAAACTCCTTTGTTGCTTTAGCAGTATGTTTGGGATCATTGTCTTGCTGGAGCATGAACTGCCGGTCAATGTTTTGAGGCATTTGTTTGAGCTTGATCAGATAGGATGGGTCTATACACTTCAGAATTCATTATGCTACTACCATCAGCAGGTATCATCAATGAAGATAAGTGAGCCAGTACCTTCAGCAGCCATACATGCCCAGGCCATAACACCCCCATCACCGTGTTTCACAGATGAGGTGGTATGCTTTGGATCTTGGGCAGTTCCTTCTCTTCCTCCATACTTTGCTCTTGCCATCATTATGATATAAGTTAATCTTCATCTCATCTGTCCACAAGACCTTTTTCCAGAACTGTGGTTGCTCTTTTAAACGGTAATCTGGCCATCATATTTTTGCAGCTAACCAGTGTAACCAGATCGATCTCTTAGGAAGGCATAATTCTCCGTGCCTTTCATGCGTCGTACATGTAATACGCAAACGTCTGTGTAGCCCATGTGCCGTCGACGCTGCTTCAAGCCGACAGTGACCAGGGGACTGAAGGCAACTGAAATTGTGCCTTTGCACCGTGGACTGCGTACTGCGCATGCGCAGCAGCCTACTGGGGGGGGGGGGGGGGGGAGGAGAAGAGAGTTCCTTTCACAGCATGTGGAGGTTCTGGCCAGGGGCAAAGTTGCAGGGTGGGCAGGAGCGTTGAGAAGGAGAGGGGACGGGATCATGCCAGCAACCAGCTCAAGAGCGGGTTGGCGGGCGATGGAAAACAGGACAGCGGGCGGTGGAGCTTACTCCATGTGTCAGTGCGAGTAACCTCAATTGGTCCCTTGTTCGCGCTGACACACGAGTTAGCTTCACTGCCCGCTGTCCTGTTATCCATCGCTCGCTGACCCGCTCCGCTCTATGATCTTTGCTCTTGAGCTGGTCCCCTCACTGTTCAGACGGAGAGCACTGCCAGAAGTGAGCGGGCTGGCTGAAAGCGCTGAGGTCCCTGTGGCCGCTCGCAGCCACCTGAGCTACTTCCCTCCCCAGCCACAATGCTGTGGCTCCGCACCCGGAGAGCCGTGGCAGCGGTGAGTGGGAGGGTGACTGGCATGATTCCTGACCCGATTCCTGACCCCCTCCTTCTCAACGCTGCTGCCCTCCCCACAACTTTATCCCTGGCCAGACTCCCCACACGTTGTGAAAGGAATTCTCCCCCCAATTGGTCCCTTGAACTAGTATTGTCATTCAATAAGATCACAACAGATTCAATTTGTCCCTGTGTGGTCCAGTTTTTCCCACCACCTCTCCACCTACTGTCACTCTCCACCCCTCATCCATTCAGTGATCAGAATGACGGAGATTTGGAAGCCTTGGGCAGATTGAATTGTTACTTTCTTTATTTTTATTTTTTATTTTTACGGAGAGGAGAACAATCTGCGCATGCGCGGGTTAAGATTTTTTTTAAAGCCGACTGACTGCCTACCCTGAGTAATTACTCATGGCACTTGCCTGGTGGTGTACAATATGCTCTGAACAGAGCCTGCTTCACTCCATCTGTACACGCACTAAAGTTGCGTAAGAGAATGTTTGCTTGTGCATACATCATATGGCGTTGCCTATAAATATCCTCATCATCTGAGAGTAACGAAAGAACCAGATAAAAAATGAAAATGGGAAGATGATGAAAATTAATTTGAGATGTTGGGGCCTCTGACAGGAGTGGATTGATTTTTGCAGTATCGGGAACAATTCATGGGTTGAGTGGGTAACTAAAAAGAAAGCAAAACAGATGGATTGAAATAGAAATGGTTAATTGGGATACAATTGGAGCTGCTGAATGCCTCATTTATAATACAGACCTCCCCATGACAACTATAACATGCGGTCCTTCAGCTGCAAAAGATGGCAGTAGAGTAATAAGTAGTTGCGAGGAAAATTGCTGCAGCAAAGAGAAAAAAAGATCAACATAGAAGAGAAACACAGAGGGTCATCAGAGATGGGTAAAAAAATGACCATAGGTATTGACTTGTGTGAAATACCATAATAATTTGAGAAAGAAAATCTAGGCATTAAAAAATGTGTTTAAATTGATTATTATCCTTTGCAATTAAACATCCACTGGTTAAAGTTTGCAACCGCAGGTTTTTTTAAAAAGCATTCAATCATAAAATGGAATGTAGCTGGAATGTTGTTTAACAGTTAACAATTTGAAAGACTCAATTATTAAGCAAATGTTTTTCTACTTTTGCAAACACTTCTTAGTTATTTGATTAAATCATTATAATTAACTACCAGATATTTCCAGGACTGCTTATAGTTCCTGAGTAAGAGTGAATGAGGTACTTTTACTCATTTATGCCTCAACCTTTCTCAAAATGCTTTTCCTAACATAATGTGACATTGTCTGACAAGAGGAAATGCCGAATGTTTGAGAGACTCACTGAACTTTTGATTTTCACAAAGGAAACTCCAGCCGATATTTGAATTGTCTTATGGGTCTGTCCCACTTAGGCAACTCATTAGGCGACTGCCAGGGACTAGTTTTAATGGAATTCACCTATGACACCTGGCGACAACCTACGACAATACCTACATCAACCTACGACAGCAAACATTATCGCCACTGTTGCCAAAAACGTTTCAACATGTTCAAAGTTTTGCGGTAGTCGCCCAAAAAATAGCCTAAGTGGGACAGGCCCATCAGAATTCTGATTGCGTTGTCAAGGACATTTCAATGTCAAGAGTACAGCCACTCCACATCCAACATTTTTGAAATTCGTAACCCACCATTTCACATACTTTCCTCTATGTAATAATTGATTTTTTTTCCCTTTAAAGGATTTGCTATCTATTTTGGTTACGGCATCAGACACAGCGTGGAAGGCCAGCAAGACAATGAATCGGTGCAGAGTGAAACTGAGAACACAAAAAATATAGAAGGAATGGATGACAATGATATGCCAACTGAGCTTGACCAATTTATTCGTCATGAAAAGACAAGTGAATGTTAGCTTTGGCATGCGGTTTGCCTCACCTACCATATTTGTGTTTTCATGAGCAGTGAAGCTGTATTGACTTTGGGCACAGAAATATGTCAAAGTTCTGTGCAGGGACAACCAATGATTTTTTTTTACAACAGATAATCTGTACTTGCCCATGCAGGAACTGAAGTGTGTTTGCTGATTACCTGCATGTACCTCGATGCTCTTTTCAGTATCACCATGATTGATTTACACTCATCAAAATAACGTTGAATGAAAATCTAAGTATTTTTTACCCATAACAGAAAGATCTTGGCGATGAGACAAGACTATTTATTGGGACATGAGCAATGGTGTAAGATTTTAATTTCCAATTTGTGATACATTCTTTTTCTAATAAATTATAAATTAGAAGAATATCTTTTAAACACTTGGCAGTATAATGCAAAGGTTGTATTACTGGCCTTAAAACATAGGTATGAGAATAATCCAGTTACAGGATCATACTAAACTTTTTGCATTCAGTTCCTTTTAGAAAAGACTCTATGTCGTAGCTAGGTTTAGAAACAAATGGGAAGGATGAGAGAAAAGAAAGTGTAGGGCATATTTTTTATCCATTTACTAAACTCAGGAAAATGTTTGGTACACTATAACATTCAATCCTCCAATAACTCATTAACTGCAAATCCTCTCTGGCCACAATCTGATATTAGATCTTTCTGGGACTAAATGGTTTATAATTTAGGAAAATGTATCACATATATCTGAAAATGAGAACCATACATACCTCTAAACTAAAAAAGTTATTCAAATGATGTTTACTGTGTAAAAGGTTTAGTGTTGACAAATCCTTAAGGGATGTTTCTATCAATTTTATAATGCTATATTTTTGTTTAAAAACACCTGATTATAGTTCACCATATATTGAAATAAATAAATACTGTGAATTGCCAGCCTCCCAGCTCATGTGGAGATCAGGTAAAGTAATTTCACCTTAAAACCAAGAAATACGATTAAGGGTGGTCTGTCACTCAGCCTTATCCATCTTACTTAATTGTTTTAACATTTCTGGCATAACTAGTGGCATGGAATAATAATGTTTCAGGATAATTCAGCAATGCTGTTTCCTGATATCTACTGTTACCACAATTATCAGTAAACCACCAGTGATGGAGGGATATTTTTGCTGGTTTGATGCTGAGAGGTTGATCATTTTTAAACATTATATGTTTTTCATCAATCCATCAAACGGCAGATTCTTACAATTGGTGGCTAATGAAACATGCAAGTAATTTTCTACTTTTAACACAGATAGCAAACTGCTGTTTGCTGCCAGTTATAATATTTGATTTTCATTGGGTATGTGTGGTGGATGGTTGATCCATTAACATGTCTTTGCAAACTAAAATGAAAATTACTCTCGACTTTTATTGAAGTGTTACTGCCTAGAAATCCATCCTGTCAAGAGTTCTAAATATCTATGGAGCGAAGGGAATAGGCAATGTTTCAGGTCAAAACCCTTCTTCAGACTTGTTTGGGTGCAGGAGGAAGCACCAATGCAGTCGGCAATGTAGCGGAGGTAGAGTTCGGGGATAGGGCCATGGTACGCCTAGGACAAGGATTGTTCGACGTACCCTACAAAGAGGCAGACATAGCTAGGGCCCATGAGCGTGCCCATTGCAACGCCTTGTATTTGTTGGAAATGATTGGAGTCAAAGGAAAAGTTATTAAGGGTAAGGACCAGCTCCGCTAGGCGGAGGAGAATATCAGTAGACGGGGATTGGTTGGTTCTGCGGTCGAGGAGGAAACTGAGGGCTTTGAGTCCCTCCTGGTGGGGGATGGAGGGGTAGAGTGACTGGACATCGACCCGAAACGTTGCCTATTTCCTTCGCTCCATAGGTGCTGCCTCACCCGCTGAGTTTCTCCAACATTTTTGTCTATCTTCGATTTTCCAGCATCTGCAGTTCTTTCTTAAACAAGAGTTCTAAATATATTGCATTTTATTCCACCTCTATAGTCTATACCACTGACTCAAAATGCATTTGGTGGTGTTGATCGAGGGTGAATTTTTAGGCAACTGTCTTCCACAATGACTAACTAACAACACATTTTGTGATACATTTCAGGTGACCATGAACATCAGTAGAGTTTTAAATAAAGAAACATTTTTTTCTTGTGCTAAAGGAGGGTTCTGGTACCTTAGGGAAAGAAAACTGCTGCTTATGAATCAAAACTCTTGTTTTATACCAATCCCAAATATAAGGGTGACAAAGTAACAGTGGTGAAGAATTTTAAAGAATACTGACTAAGTTAAAATATTTAAAAAATTAGTCTCCACATGTTTCACAATATGATTAAACAGTTCTCAATTGTAATTAATATTGGTGGAATTTTTAAGAGGTGGTCCTATTCGATTGGTATTTACCATTGCCATTAAAAGTACTGTTTTCACTGCTCATTATGCTGAAACACAAAATATGCTGGGAAAGAAATGCCTAAATTCATTTTATTTTCCCAAATTAATCTTGACTAATTTGCTTCATTTTGAAAAAATAATGAAGCGTTAAAGAAACTGAATTATAAATAATTGTAATGAATTCACAATGCTGTTTAATTACTACTTGTATAATAGAGCAATATTTTTCTGTACTTTGATGAATTACAGTTCATGGAGCCATTTCAAGAAGATATAACTATTTTAAACAAGACTTCACTAGGTGAAAGAGTTAGATTGGACAAACACTGGCCAAAGTATATTTTAGTTGATAAAGCATTTATGTGTACATTGTATATATGATGTAGATGTATTTCAATTTAACTATGCAGCTGAGGACATGTTCCCTTGTGCTAATTAGTGTGTGTTGGTGTATCAATGACTCTCTCTGTGGTGAGTTCCCATTCTCAATCACATCATCAGAAAAAGTAGAAGGAAAGGCCCAAGTTGGATACTAGGACCGTGTTAAACCTCTTTGTGAGGGCTATGTGGAATGCCTGTGAGACCTGCCAATGAACAGTTTAGTCACCTGTTCTTTGACCTGGACTTAGTAAATCACCTAGGGTAAGAATGTTAACAAGATATTTTAGAGTATTTTAGTATAACTTATCTGATTTCTTTATTCATTTAAAAGATGCTCCCATTGCTGGCAAGGCTGATAATTATTTGCTTTTGAAAAGTTTGTGTGAGCCAACTTCATGAATCAGTGTAGTCCTAATGATGAGGTCCATCATTTAGACCCAACAACAGAGGATCAAGCAATATATTTCTAAATCAGCATTCAAATAAACAGATACAAATTTGAAAGCTTTGATCCAGCATTGTCCTGCAGACCTATGCGACTTCAGACCCCATGTCTTTGCGCAACTCTTCAATGAAGGGTTTGTATAATTCCCAATGTAAAGCTAGCCGTGGCAGTTAAAGACCATCAAATTTTAAGTGATTGAATTTTTTTTTGATTTGTACTAAAATTGCATTTGAGCAGATATGTAATTGCAAAAATATTTTAAGCTATTTTCAAAAATCTTTACATCAGATGGTTGTATTTTTAAATTGAAAAATAGTTTGTGTTCAGAGATATTAATCAGTATTTTATATATTTTACACTTTTGTTATCCCCTCCGTTCTTACCTCCAATTGAGAGGAAGTGGTTTATTGATCATTGAGATTCCAGAAAGAGCAGGATCTCCCTCAAACCCTTTATTTCTCCTTCTGCAAAATCCTCATTTTTTTCACTTCTGTAAAGCTCCATCTACAAAGGAAATCTACCTGTTAGGAAAAAAGATTTTAGAGGGCAAATATTCAGACCAAAATTTTATTTTTTTCTTCTGTTCTCACTGTATGGAAATCGTGGGTCAAATCATTCCACGTGATTTACGATCTTGATGAGTTTGAGCTTGACAATCTCCCTCATTGAGGGTGTTCCTGGGTGCACTGTTATGAGGCGGGGAGGAGGGTATCATTCTGAGTAAATAAGACGCCTCTCCTATTAAATACCCTTGGAGTCTATATTTGAAGGTCATTCCCTGAAGGGAATCAAATTCTCCCGAGGGATGGAAAAGGCACATATGTGGGGAAGTACTAAAAGTAGTTAAATGACATTTAAGAAAATAGGAAAGGGGTTTGAATTTTTTTGAGATCTTCAGAATGTCCCAAAACACATAGAGCCAAATAAATATTTATAAGAGTTAGAAGAACTGGCAAGCAACTTAATCAAGGAAAGCTCACAAGAAGAACAAATGTGTTCTTTGAAAGTGCCATTGAAAGTATTTCTTGAGTGCCACTGAAAGTATTTCTCATGGACATCATCCTTTAAAATGCACCCTCCCCCCCCCCACCTACCGCACCAAGATGTCAGCCTAGATGAGTTGCTCAAGTTTCTGGAATCAATCCTTGCCTATAAATTTCAGAACTGCTGACAAAACATTGAACTAATTTTGCCACTTGCAATTATTAATTAAGCAGAGGTTCCAGATTTCACCACACACCGTGCTATGTGATAGCAGTGAAGGACAAAGCAATTGCTGTAATTGGTTTCTGTACCTCAGCTTCGATAAGAAATAAGAAATGTGATCTATATAGAGTTTCTACATGCAATCATTGTTTAACAACATTTTCTAAAAATATGTGTTCTGCCATCTAAATGGAATTCACACATAATGCTCCTGTGATCAAATAGGTTTCCAATACTGTGAAATCTGATATTGTCTGCCTTAATGTAGGGAATTTCTTAAAATATTACAAGCAAAATGCTGGGAGTGTAAAGTGGACTTGTTAGCATTGATCAAGAAAAAAACCGAGAAGTTGTAGTGTGGGTTTTTTCCTGCCTTCTTATCCCAGAATCTGATAAAATAGCTATTTCCATAAATATTTGAAGATGACTGACTGAGCTTAGTTGCTGAGAGTGCCGTAGATTCAGTGCCTTCAGCATACAGGGACTGTGAATAGTCTTGCAATATTTAAAATGGCTTAATTTGCTGCCTAATTGGAAAGTTCTCTTTCAAAAATAGCTGAATATTTAAACTATTTACATTATCCATAGAGATCCATTAGCCGTTGAGATAATTTATTTTGGTAATTTATACAATTTAGCTGTAATGTTGACAAAAATAATAAAGTTATCTCCCTAATAAAGATATTTAAAAATAGGACATCCATGGTGGCAATAATGAAAAATTAATGTGCTTAATCAATGTACTTTAAATAAATTGTATGCATATTCTTATTCTACTTAACAAATGTCTACTACTTTGTAATAAAATTAGTATCCTGTATTTCTAATACAATTACAGCATTTGAAGTTTATGTTTTCTTTTTTGAACACAATTCACACCCTGCACTCATCCTACATTCTCAGATATTGACTCGCACTCCTATTAAATTCACTCATCTAAATGTAATTGATGTTGAGTATGAATTACTGAACAATTTAATGTGCAAAACATATCCATGCAATGTTGCATTTTTTTTAAATCATACATTTTACATTCATAAAGCACTAGAGAGTTTGAAATTATGCTTTACTTGCAAAAGTGGCATCAATTGCTTCATATTTCATTAGATGATCCTCAGTTTCAACATAGAACGTACAAGTCAGGAACAGGCCCTTTGGCCCACAATGTCTGTGCCGAACATGATGTCAAGGCCAACTCTTATCTGTCTGCCCATAATCCATATCCTACAATCCCTTGCCTATCCAAAAGTCTCTTAAATGTCACAATTGTATCTGAACCACCATCCCCGGCAGTGCTTTCCAGGCACTCACCACTGTGTAAAAAGAAATTGCCCCGCACATCAATTTTAAACGTAACCACTCTCACCTTAAAGATATGTCCTATAGCATTTGATTTTGCCATCCTGGAAAAAAGGTTTGGCTTTACCCCATCCATGCCTCTCATAATTTTGTGTACTGCCATCTAGTCTCCCCGCAAACTCCGGCATTCCAAAGGAAAGAAAAACAAATGTGTCCCTCTGCATGCATCTGATAGCCCCTAATCCAAGTATCATTCTAGTAAACCTCCTCTGCACAGCTTCCACATCTTTCCTTCAATGGGGCAACCAGAACTTCAGGCAATACACCAAATGTGGCCTAACCATAGTCCCATAAAGCTGCATCACGATTTCCTGACTCAATGCCTCATCCATTGAAGGCCAGCATATCATATGTCTTGTGTAACTACTTGAATTATCTCTTTGTGTTGCCACTTTCAGGGAACTTTGCCTTGGACCCGAAAATCCCTCTGAGTCATGCCATTAAATGTATATTTTTCTCCTTGCATTTAACCTCCCAAATGCAACATTTCCCACTGGCTCGGATTTAAAAATATTTTCAGTTAGGTGTGTTTTAAATACTTTTGGTAGCATTTTAAACAGTGATTGTAAGTCCTAATTGTTTGAATCATGCTTTGGACAACAAAGAAATAAGAGCAAGAATAGTAGCAATGTTACAAAATCTTGAGATTAAAAAAATCAAGTCTGCAATTTATCCCTTCAGATACACCACAAAAAAAGTTTAAAATTTGACACCTAATTCACTTTCATATCTTCAGTATTAAAAACGTTATGGCCATTTTCATACTCGGTAATTAGCATCTTGTTCCCTATTACTTTTCCATTGACTTAACACAAAAGCTGTGACCGAGGACAGTCAAAAGCCCATACCTTTCTTAAAAATTAAGAGAACTGAAAGAAATGTTCAGTTATTATAGATTGAAGCATTCTGAAACAAATATGAAACAATCTTACTTGGATTATCTGAAATTAAAGCATATAATTAGTTAGTTACCTAATTGTAGCTAATTACAAAATTCAATTACTACATCTAAACATCTATCCATTTCTTAAGAAAAGATTAACATTTTTAAATACTGTCCAAATAACATTCACACAAGAATTCACAATATAACATGATTAATAAATCTCATTGTCATGAATTTATAGGCCAAATGGAAGGAATTTAATGTTTAATTCCCATAAATTAATGGCCATTTAAATCATCTTGCGAGTGGGTTTTTGTGGAACGTGATCGATTGGAACGTTGCGGGTGCAGTGAATTTGAACCCCATATCGGCAGGAAAAACACTGCCGGTTCGTATGGGGTCATAAATCACATTTTTGCCAATGAAATTTGGATTAAAGCCATCCTAAGAAGCAAGTTTATATGTAAAATAAATGACTTACCTTATGTTTTGTCCCCTACGTGAGATCCGTCCCGTTACCAGCGTTGATGGCGCTAGAAATAGCTTTTTTATTTTACTCCAGTGATTAAATTGTCCCGCGATTTTTGTTTTAAAAACATTCCAAGAACTAAAGTCGGAACTATTTTTCAGCATCAGGTAGCAGCCCGAGAAAATATATCTTGGACAGGCAGGAGAAAACGGCATTTTAATCTCCCCCCCCCCCCCCTTCAAAGGCGCCAAAGTTGCGCACACGGCCAGTGGCAGAACTGCAGTGCCGCTGAAGGTAAGTATTGTAACATACCTAAAAATAGGCTATTCAGTTCCTTCAATTCGTTCAGCCTCAAACATAATTTTCTTGCCATTTCCCCAATTACCTTAATTTCTATAAAATAACAATCTCAGTTTCAAACAAAATCAAGAACTGAGCCTTGACAGCCATCTTTGTTGGGGAATTTCAGTTAGGAAATGTTCCCACATTTCACTGCTAAATAGCCAACACTCATTTATACCTTGCTCTAGACTCCACAGCCAAGTTGCAAATATTCTGCATATATTCACCCTGTTGCGCCCTCTAATGTTAATATACATGTTTTATTCTAATAAACTGCAATCTCTCCCAATCTGACAGTCTGGCCATTGCAGGAAGATCAAGAAAACAAAATTATACCCAATATGTTGCTTAGAGCTAAGCCAAAATTATGAGAGCTTAGAGGCAGAGAGGAGATCTGAGGAGGGAGGAAATACAAGAAACTACACATGCTAGAATCTTGAGGCGAAACACACAGTGCTGGAGGAACTCAGTGAGACAGGCACAATGTGGAGGGAATGGACAGATGATATTATGGGTCAGGAGCTTTCTACAGACTGATTGGACTGGGGGAAGAAAGCTGGAAAATAGTGACAAAGTCTTGCAAGTGATAGGTGGAGAGATAAGAGGGTTGATTGGCAGAGGGGAGGACTGGGTCATGAATGCTTAGGTATGAGGTAAAAAGGAGACAAGGGCATCAGATAAGGAGAAAAGGAGGAGTGAAATGTAAAGCCATAGGAAGGGATATGGGTGGAATATCTGTCCACGGGAGTAGGAGGGGAATAAAAGGGAAGTGGGGAACTTTGGGATGGGAAATGAGTGTAGGATGGAAAGGAGCAGTGTGACTGGAAGGGTAGCTGTGGGGAGAAAGGTGGGAGAAATGCGGGGATGAGAAAAAGTGGGAGGGTTAGAGGGGCACGTGAATATCTGTCTCATGGAACGTTTTTGAAAGTGGGGGGGCTGAGCGATCACTTTTTTTAAATTTGATGTATTCAAATTATGTTTTAGTGCATTGTAGAAGTATGATTTCAATGTTTTTTGTTTGAAGTATTTTTAAGATAATGTAGGGCCGACATAAAAGCAGCAGGTGATTATTATTTTTGTTATTGCTCGACCTCCAAAAACTGGGGGATAATAATCCAGGCCACCCCACACCTCAAAAAATGGGGGGGATATATCCCCATATCCCCCCACTTTTAAATGTGTTATCATTTCAAGTGCTATTTTGTTGTTTGTAGTTGGAAAAAGGGACAAGAAATAATCATACAAATTATGTTACCTCCTATCCTCTCCACACCACCAGCCCGTCTGCTGTCGTTCCCGCTTATCCCTGCCTGTGCAGCCCGGATTGGAGTCGGGCAGGTGTCTGGCACTGATGATGGAAATTACTGCAAGTTCTCTTTCCCTCTCAGGCACAAAGCGCTGGAGTAACTCAGCAGATCGGACAACATCTCCGGAAGACATTGTTTCCAGAGATCAGTTGCAGTTCTTTGTTTCTTCTCTTTCCCTCTGTTTGACAATAACACGCAGAATTGGCAGGGCAACAACATTTATAATAAAAACGTCCATGAACTTCTGTGTGTTCATAACTGGAAAACTCCATCAGAGATAGACAGTCTGAAGAGGGTCTCGACCCGAAACGTCACCCATTCCTTTTCCCCAGGGATGCTGCCTTTCCTGCTGAGTTACTCCAGCATTCTGTGTCTATCGTCGGTGTAAACCAGCATCTGCAGTTCCTTCCTGCTCATGTGAACATTGAGGATGGACACAAAATGTTGGAGTAACTCAGTGGGTCTGACTGTGTGAAGAAGGGTTCCAACTCGATCCTATCCATGCTCTCCAGAGATGCTGCCTGACCCACTGTGTTACTCCAGCACTTTGTGTCTAAGTTCTGTTAGCGTCTGCAGTTCCTTTCTACAAATGGCATCAAACACAGGGTCGTGATTTGCTCAAATGTCCCGTTCAATCGCACACAGAGTAGTGTCCATTGGCTAATCTCTTCTATCCGCAGTTTTCATTGGCCAAATGTGTGGCAATAGTTGACCATTGGGGGAGCAGAACCTCAGATCGTCCGCTGTGACTGGCCGGCTGCGGAGACGGGGCCTCGGCGGCGGCACAATGCACTTGTTGCAGTGACGCGGGCATCGCTAGGTTGGTTGGCAGCTGCTGTCAATCACAGGCGTGCCTGTTGTTTCCTGCAGCGACTCGAGCAACGAGGCTATGCATTATGAAACATGTCTAGCCAAAAAAGTGGGGGGCGGGCTGCAGTCCCCCCAGCCCCCCCGGTTCCACGGCCCATGTAGTAAGGTTGCCGATGACACTAAAGTGAGTGGTAGCACAGATAGTGAAGATGGTTATAATAAGTACAGCAGAATCTTGATCGGCTGAAGAATGATTAATGGGGTTTAATGCAAATACGTGTGAGGCGTTGTATTTTGGGAAGTCAAACCAGGGCGAGATGTTCACAGTAAATGACAGGGCCCTGGGGAGTTGTGGAGCAGAGGATCTAAGCATGCAGGTACATAATTCCTTGAAAGTGGCATGTGGTCAAGAAGCATTTGTGACATTGGTCTTCATCAGTCAGGTTTTTGAATATAGAAGTAGAAACAAGGAACTGCAGATTCTGGTCCCAACCTGAAACGTCACCGATCCGTTCTCCAAAGATGCTGCCTGACCTACTGAGTTCCTTCAGCACTTTGTGTAATTTTATTGAGCAAAGAAGTTGGTATGTGACATAACAGTTGTACGACTAGTTGGTGAGGCCACATTTGTAGTATTTTGTTCAATTTTAGTCATCATGCTATAAGAAGGATGTCATTAGGCTGGAAAGAGTGCAGTATTTATAAGGGTTGCCAGGACTCGAAGGCCTGAGCTACCAGGAGAGGTTGAGCAGGTTAGGACATATTCCTGGGAGCGTAGGAAGCTCAAGCTCAAGTGAATTTATTGTCATGTGTCCCTGATAGGACAATGAAATTCTTGCTTTGCTTCAGCACAACAGAACATAGTAGGCATTAACTGAGGGGTATCTCATAGAGGTGTATACAAACATGAGGGACATAGACAGGATGAATGAACCAAATCTTATGGGAGTCAAGAACCAGAGGACATTTGTTTACTGTGAGATGGGGAAGATTTAACAGTAACTTTTTCACTCAGGGAGTGATGGGTATATAGAATGAGTTGCTAGTTGATGCAGGTACTATAACAACATTTAAAACACATTTGAACAAGTATGGAACTGGACAGGAAGGGTTTAGAGTGCTATGGGCCAAACATAAGCAGGTGGAACTAACGTGGATGGGACATCCTGACTTGCACAGACAAGTTGGGCCAAAGTGCCCGTTTCCATACTCTATGATCATATTTTTCAGCATCTGCAATCTTCTGTCCATTCCCCCCTCAGATGCTGCTTGACCAAGTTCAGTTGAATCATCAAATGCCCAGAGTGTTTAGAAACATAGAAAAATAGATGTAATAGGCCATTCAGGCCAGCACCGTCATTCAATATTATCATGGCTGATCATCTAAAATCAGTACCCCATTCTGGCTTTTTCCCCATATCCCTTGATTCATTGAATCTAACTCTCTCTTGAAAACATCCAGTGAATTGGCCTCCACTGCATTCTATGGCAGAGAATCCCAGATTCACAACTCTCTGGGTGAAAAGGTTTTTCATCATCTCAGTCCTAAATGGCCTATCCCATATTCTTAAACTAGGACCCCTGGTTCTGGACTCCCCCAACATCGGGAACATTTTTCCTGCATTTAGCCTGTCGAATCCCTTAATAATTTTACACATTTCCATAAGATCCCCTCTCATCCTTCTAAATTCCAGTGAATACAAACCCAGTCAACCCATTCTTTCATCACATGTCAGTCAAAAAAGTCTAAAAAAGTCAAAAGAGTTTATTGTCATGAGTCCCTGACAGGACAATGAAATTCTTTCTTTGCTTAGCACAACAGAACATAGTAGGCATTGACTACAAAACAGATCAGTGTGTCCATATACCATTATATACGTAAATACACACATGAATGAATAAATTGATAAAGTGCAAATAACAGATATAGGGTTATTAATGTTCAGAGTTTTGCCCGAGCAAAGTTTAATAGCCTGATGGCTGTGGGGAAGTAGCTATTCCTGAACCTGGTTGTTGCAGTCCTCAGGCTCCTGTACCTTCTACCTGAAGGTAGCAGGGAGATGAGTGTGTGGCCAGGATGGTGTGGGTCCTTGATGATGCTGCCAGCCTTTTTGAGGCAGCGACTGTGATAGATCCACTCGATGGAAGGAAGGTCAGAGCCAATGATGGACTGGGCAATGTTTACTACTTTTTGTAGTCTTTTCCTCTCCAGGGCGCTCAAGTTGCCGAACCAAGCCACGATGCAACTGGTCAGCATGCTCTCTACTGTGCACCTGTAGAAGTTATAGAGAGTCCTCCTTGACAGACCGACTCTCCGTAATCTTCTCAGGAAGTAGAGGCGTTGATGAGCTTTCTTAATAATTGCATCTGTGTTCTCGGACCAGGAAAGATCTTCAGAGATGTGCACACCCAGGAATTTGAAGCTCTTGACCCTTTCCACCATCAACCCGTTGATATACACAGGACTGTGGGTCCCCATACTACTCCTTCCAAAGTCCACAATCAGTTCTTTGGTTTTGCTGGTGTTGAGGGCCAGGTTATTGTGCTGGCACCATATGGACAGTCGCTTGATCTCTCTTCTATACTCTGACTCATCTCCATCAGTGATACGTCCCACAACAGTGGTGCGTCAGCGAACTTGATGATGGAGTTTGCACTATGACCGGCTACTCAGTCATGAGTATGGAGTGAGTGCAGCAGGGGGCTGAGCACGCAGCCTTGAGGTGCTTCCGTGCTGATTGTTATCGAGTCTGACACATTACCACCAGTACGAACAGACTGTGCTCTGTGAATAAGGAAGTCGAGGATCCAATTGCAGAGGGATGCGCAGAGACCCAGTTCTGCGAGTTTGGTAACCAGCTTGGAGGGGATGATTGTGTTAAATGCCGAGCTGTAATCGATGAATAACAGCCTGACATATGAGTTTTTGTTGTCCAAGTGGTCCAGAGCGGAGTGGAGAGCCAGCGAGATCGCATCCACTGTTGATCTGTTGTGGCGGTAAGCGAACTGCAGTGGGTCCAGGATTTTGTCAAGCTAGGATTTGATTTGCGCCATGATCAACCTCTCAAAGCACTTCATCACCAGAGGCGTTAGTGTCATTGGTCGATAGTCATTGAGGCATGTCACCTTGCTCTTCTTGGGCACCGGTATTATTGATGCCCTTTTGAAGCAGGTGGGAACCTCAGACCTCAGAAGTCACAGGTTGAAAATGTCCGTTAAAACTCCAGCCAGTTGGTCCGCACAGGGTTTTAGGACACGACCAGGTATACCATCGGGTCCAGATGCTTTTCGAGGGTTCACCCCTCTGAAAGATTTCCTGACGTCGGCCTCTGCGACTGAGACTGAAATACCATCACAGCGAAAGGGGGGCTCGGGAAGGCACATCGGTGTTCTCCCTATCAAATCGTGCGCAAAATGCATTGAGCTGGTCAAGGAGTGATGTATCGCCGACATCCGACCTGCCTCCTGGTTTCGCCTTGGAGGAGGTGATTGCATTCAGGCCCCGCCACAGCTGCCAAACATCTGTCTCATCCTCTTGCTTGGAGCAGGTCCCTTTTGGCCTTTTTGATGGCCTTACCAAGGTCATACCTAAACTTCTTGTAGACCACTGTATCATCAGACATGAATGCCCGGTGTCTGATCTTCATAAGAGTGCGGATCTCACAGTTCATCCAAGGTTTCTAATTGGGAAACACTCGGAAGGTTTTGGTGGGGATGCAGTCCTCCACACATTTCTTAATGAGGTCTGTAACAACTGTGGCGTATTCGTTCAAGTCCGTTGCCGAGTCCTTGCACATTGCCTAGTCTACAGACTCCATACAGTTCTGTAGTTGTTCCTCTGCCCCCCCCCCCTCCCCACGATCAGCTCTGTACTGTCCTCACCTCTGGGGGTGCGCTCTTTAATTGCTGCCTGTAGGCAGGGAGAAGCAGTATGGTCGGATTTACCGAAGTGAGGGCGAGGGATAGAACGATAGGCATTCTTGATGGTGGTGTAGCAGTGGTCGAGGGTATTTGGTCCTCTGGTGCAGCAGGAGACATGTTGGTGGAAGTTGGGGAGTGATTTATTTAGGTTTGCCTTATTGAAGTCCCCAGCAAAGGTGGTAAATGCCTCGGGGTAAGACGTCTGGTGTTTATTGATCACGGCGTGCAGCTCCTCCAGTGCCAGACGGGCGTCTGCCTGGGGTGGGATGTAGACTACGGTCAGGATGATGGAGGTGAATTCCCTCGGAAGGTAGAAGGGACTGCACTTCACTGCCAGATGTTCGAGGTGTGGAGAGCAGGAGTTGGACAGGACTGCCACGTCTGAGCACCACGCAGAGATAACCATTAGGCAGACGCCCCCTCCTCTCCCTTTCCCAGATGCCAGTGTACGGTTCATACGGTGGATGGAGAACCCTTCAGGCTGGACCGCTGAGTCTGGGGAGCTGGGGGTGAGCCATGTCTCTGTGAAACAGAATACAGAGCATTCCCTCAGCTCCCATTGATAAAGCAGCCTTGCCCTTAAGTCCTCCACTTTGTTTTCAAGGGACTGTACATTTGCCAGTAGGATAGTAGGGAGAGGGGGTGGAAGTCCCCTGCGCTTCAGTCTGACGTGAAGTCCTGCCCACTGGCCACATTTCCGGACACAATGGAGGCTCCTCCTTTGTTTCCAGGTACCGAGATGACTGTACCTGCTGTTTCTGCGGATCTGCGCTGGAACGGGAATTCCCTCACGAACGGGGGTTCCCTCAGTGACAGCAGCTCCAGCTTCATTGTTTCTGGGAGATCCAGTCCGTCAGCTCTGGAGGTCATCCTGGGGTTTCCAGATGCCGTATCTGGGTTCCTCAGTCGGGTCGGGAGTTTCACAGCCAGAGTGGGAAAGTTTAAAGTCCGGGGAACTGCAACTGCGGGAGATCGCGAAATTGCCAGCGCATTGGTGGCGGCGCTGCTTGGCAGCTGCGGCTCACCTGCAGTCCGTCTGTCTTTTATTTTATTTTTGTCCTCGTCCCTGTTTTTGGTGTTTATTTTTGGTTTGCTGGGTTGTGTATGTGTGTGGGTTTTAGTCTCTCCCTTCGGGGGGATGCGACTTTTCCTGTCGTGTCCCCCGACACCGTCTCCGTCTGTGCTGAGGCCCTGGTGACGGCCTTCCAGCTTCCAGCGGCACAGCCTTCAGAGCTTCAGCGGCGACCTGGCTTCCGGCGGCGACCTGGTTTTCGGGAGCTGCGGTGCTCCAGCGGCGGCCTGGCTTTCGGGAGCTGCGGTGCTCCAGCGGTGGCCTGGCTCCCTCTGAGCTGCGGTGCTCCAGCAGCGGCCTGGCTCCCTCTGAGCTGCGGTGCTCCAGCGTCGGCCTGGGTTTCGGGAGCTGCGGTGCTCCAGCGGCGACCTGGGTTTCGGGAGCTGCGGTGCTCCAGCGGCGGCCTGGGTTTCGGGAGCTGCGGTGCTCCAGCGGCGGCCTGGCTCCCTCTGAACTGCGGTGCTCCAGCGGCGGCTTGGGTTTCGGGAGCTGCGGTGCTCCAGCGGCGGCCTGGCTTTCGGGAGCTGCGGTGCTCCAGCGGTGGCCTGGCTTTCGGGAGCTGCAGTGCTCCAGCGGTGGCCTGGCTTTCGGGAGCTGCGGTGCTCCAGCGGCGGCTTGGGTTTCGGGAGCTGCGGTGCTCCAGCGGCGACCTGGGTTTCGGGAGCTGCGGTGCTCCAGCGGCGGCCTGGCTTTCGGGAGCTGCGGTGCTCCAGCGGCGGCCTGGCTTTCAGGAGCTGCGGTGCTCCAGCGACGTTCCGGCGGCGGGCCCTGTGGCGGTGTTCCGGCGTTCCGGCGTCAGCGGTGGCGGCGGCCTGGATCCCCTCAGCGCAGAGGGAGAATAAGGAGGGGAGAAAGACAGAGACCCTAAGACTTTTGCCTTCCACCACCGTGAGGAGGTGTTTGGTGAACTCACTGTGGTGGATGTTAATTTTGTGTTTATTGTATGGTATTGTTATTTTTATATATGTATGACTGCAGGCACGAAATTTCGTTCAGACCGAAAGGTCTGAATGACAATAAAGGCATTCAATTCAATTCCATTCAATTTCAGCTGCCCAAGCAGCTTGTCTGAAACGGCACCGATTACTGCCGTTTTCCTGATCCAGGTAAGTTGTTGGAAGTTGTAGTTGAGCATTTTATGTTCCAGAGCTCCGCAAAAGTCGCCGCAGGCAGGCGCCATCTTGAAACGTCTGTGGGTCGATGTCAGTCTCGCCATCCCGGGAACTAACCTGGAGAACCGATGCCTCAACAGCAATAATGTCCTTCCTCAAATTAGAAGACAAAAACTGCACACAATACTCCAGGTGTGTTCTCACCAGGGCCCTACAACTGCAGCAGGATCTCCTTGCTCCTATACTCAAATCCTCTCGCTATGAAGGCCAACGTGCCATTTGCTTTCTTCAATGCCTTATGTTTACCTTTAGTAGCTAATGTACAAGGACACCCAGGTCTCGTTGCACTTCCCCTTTTCCTAATCTGACACCATTCAGATAATAATCTGCCTTCCTGTTCTGGCCACCAAAGCAGATAACCTCACATTTATCCACATTATACTGCATCTGCCATGCATCTGCCCACTCACACAACCTATCCAAGTCACCCTGCAGCTTCATAGCATCCTCCTCACAGCTCACACTGCCACTCAGCTTTGTGTCATCCGCAAACTTGGAGATGTTACATTTAATTTAATTACCTGGTCTAAATCGATAATATATTGTAAATAACTGGAGTCCCAGCAACAAGCCTTGAGGCACCCACTAGTTACTGCCTGCCTTTCTGAAAAGGACCCATTAAGTCCTACTCTTTGCTTCCTGTCTACCAATTAGTTCTCTATCCAAGTCAATACCCTACCCCCAATATCATGTGCTCTAATTTTGAACACAAATCTCTTGTGTGGGACCTTGTCAAAGGCCTTTTGAAAGTCCCGATGCAAGACATCCAACGGCTCTCCCTTATACATTCTACTTGTTACATCCTCAAAAAATTCCATAAGATTAGTTGATTT
This sequence comes from Raja brachyura, assembly GCA_963514005.1. The sequence continues at coordinate 73,430,641 of OY740781.1, read as the reverse complement.
CCCCATCATAAATACATGCTGACTCTGACAGATACTCTCACTGCTTTCCAAATGCGCTGCTGTAAAGTCTTTAATAATCTACTCAATAATCTTCCCCACTACCAATGTAAGGCTCACTGGTCTATAATTCCCTGTTTTTTCCTCTATCTCCTTTCTTAAAAAGTGGAGTTACATTAGCTACTCTCCAGTCCAAAGGAACTGATCCAGGGTCTATAGAACGTTGGAAAATAATCACCAATGCATCCTCGATTTCTCGGGCCACCTCCTTGAGTTGTCTGGGATGCAGACTATCAGGCCCTGGGGATTTATCTGCCTTCAGTCTGAACAGTTTATATAACATAATTTCCTGATTAATGTGGATTCCTTTCAGTTCCTCACTCCTATTATTCATGTTATTCATGGTCCCCTAGTATTTCTGGGTGATTGTTTGTCTTCCTCAGTGAAGGCAGAACCAAAGTACTCGTTTAACTGTTCTGCCATTTCCTTGTTTCTCATTATAAATTCACCTGTCTCGGATTGTAAGGGACCTACATTTGTCTTCACTAATCTTTTCCTTTTACATATCTAAAGAAGCTTTTACAGTCAGTTTTTATGTTACCCACAAACTTTCTTTCAAGCTCTTATGCCCTCTTAATTAACGCCTTTGTCCTCGTCTGTTCTAAATTTCTCCCAGTGCTTCCTCTGGTCAATGTATATGCCTCATCCTTGGATTTAATATTATCCTTGATTTCCCTCGTCATCCACGGTTGAGCCACCTTCCCCATTTGATTTTTTCGCCAGACAGGGATGAACAATTTTTGGAGTTAATCCATACAATTTTTAAATCTTTGCCATTGCATCTCCACCGTCAACCCTTTAAATATAATTTGCCAGCCTATCCAAGCCAATTCCTGTCTCATACCTTCATTTCTTGAAGTTCAGGACCGTAGTCTCTGAATTAATTAAAAAGTTTAATTTTCAAAATATACCAAAAACAAAACAAATTCAAACTTGCAGCAGCATAACATGTGAACACACTATTCATAGATAAAATAATAAACAACAAATAAAAAAAAGGTTGTGCATAATCCCAATTTTAGTGCACTCTATAAGTATGTTACAAAACTTACCTTGAGCAGCGCTGCAGTTCTGCCACTCCCCGTGTGCGTGACTTTGGTGCCTTTCAGAGGGGGGTGGGCTTAAAGTGTCGTTTTTCTGCAGACTGGGAAAATCGATCCATGTCGGGCGATTTCATTGCGGAAGAAAAATCGCTCCGACATTTCATTCATGAAGGTTTTTTTAAATTACGTTAGATTATTTATTAACTAGAGTAATTTAAAAATCACCTTCAAAAGCCGTGAGCGCCGACAACGGGAGAGATTTTGCGTAGGGGAGAAAAAAAGGTACACAGTTTATTTTTATATTAAAAGTTGGTTTTTAGGGAGGCTTTAATCACATTTTCATGTTGCGAAATGGGGTCCAAAAAAATGTATGAACCAACAGTATTTTTCCTCCCGACTTCACCGCAAACCGCAATCCGCAATGTTCCAATCCACCGCATTCCACTAAAACCCACTCGCTAGTTGATTTAAATGGCCATTAATTTATAGGCATTAAATACTAAATTCCTTCCATTTGGCCTAGAAATTCATGAAAATGAGATTTATAAATTGTTATATTGTGGATTATTGTGTGAATGTTATTTGGACACTTAGGCAATTAAAAAAAAGTTTATCTTTTCTTAAGAAAGGGATAGATGTTTAGATCTACTTATTGAATTTTGTAATTAGCTACAATTAGATAACTAATCAGGTCATCCAAGTAAGATTGTTTCATATTTGTTTCAGAATGCTTCAATCCATAATAACTGAAAATGTCATTGAGTTCTCTTAATTTTTAAGAAAGTTATGGGCTTTTAACTGTTCTAGATCACAGCTTTTGAGTTAAGTCAACTGAAAGGAAATGGGGAACAAGATGCTAATTTCCGAGTATGAAAATGGTCATACCTTTCTTAATACTGAAGATATGAAAGTGAATTAGGTGTCAAATTAAACTTCTTTTTATGTTTTATCTATTGGGATAAATTGCAGACTTGATTTTTAAAATCTGAAAATTTTGTAACATTGCTACTCTCCAGAACTTTGTGTTTTGCTCAAGATTCGTCTGTAAGTCTTTCCAACTCTCATATAAAATTGCTTGTGCGTAAGTCGTAGAACCTAACCTAGCCTGCATGAAGTGAAGGGGAAGCAACAATGGGCAGGAAGCGACGGAATAAATTTAAATTTGAACAAGGAGGCGGAAAAAAGTTGTCAGAAGTGGGATTCGAACCCACGCCTCCAGTCGGAGACCAGAACACCCGCCCCGTAGTCGGGGAAGGACGCATCCTTGAGTCTGGCGCCTTAGACCACTCGGCCATCCTGACAGCTGCCAGGCGCAGCGGCAGCGAGCTACAAACCCATCAGCTTACCCATGCGGCGCTTGCCGTTTATTCCTCTTTTTCGACCGGTTATGTCAATATGAGGCGAACACTTCGTTCTTTCTTGTCTATTAATCTACCCCCGGCATTCTCCGTCCGCCGACTCCGCGCCTGACCGTTGGTCGCCGGCGGGACGCGATGGAACCCGGTGCGCGTGCTCGAGGGGAGGGGGGAGGGGAGAAAGGGGCGCGCCGTCGCCATGTTGGATCGCGCCGTTTCCTGGGGGGGGGGGGCTACGCGCGTGCAATACGTACGTGTGCTCTGTGCGTGCGCGCGTATAGTACGTGCGTGTGCTCTGTGCGTCAGCATCGGGCGCCGGAGGAGTGCGCATGCTCATTGGGAATGACTACGGGGGCTTCGACTTCAATGCTGGAAACACCCAATAGGGTCAGATCAGTCAGGCAGCATCAGTGCAGAGAGGACCTGCCAAAAAGGTTCAGCTCAAAGATCTTTCATTAGATATCCAGCTACAGCATTAAAATATATATTATAGTGGGATTTTATTTAGTTTCTTCATTGTTTGTGAACCGAATACTACTTATTAAAAGAAAACACAAAGTTGGTGTAACTTAGCCGGCCGGGCAGTACCTGTGGAGGGATATGGATAGGTGATGTATCAGGTTTGGACCCTTCAAAGGAGAGAGGAGAGGGCGGGACAAAGCCTGGCAAGTGATAGAGACTGATACAGGTGTGAAAATGCACACCTCCAGATTCAGGCACAGTTTCTTCCCAGCTGTTACCAGGCAACCGAACTATCCACCCATAACTTGAGAGCAGTACTGAACTACTGTTTTGATCTGACTTTACTGGCTTTATCTTCCACTAAACGTCATTCCTTTTTCATGGGTGACGTTTCAGGTCGAGACACTTTTTCATACTGATATCAGAGTTGAGGGAGATACATAGATAAAGAAGTGTGAAGGTGTGAAAATGGGCAAAAGGAATGGAGATTAAGGAAAATGTAGAATATATCATTGTTAGCTGTTGGGGTCCTTGGACAGAGTCGAGGGTGGGGGGGGGGGGGGGGGTATAGGAACAGGTGTTGCATCTCCTGCAGTTGCAAGGAAAAGTATCTGGGGAAGGGGTGGTTTTGGTGGGAAGGGACGAGTTAACCAGGGAGTTGCGGAGGGAACAGTCTCTGTAGAAGGCGGAAAGTGGTGGAGATGTGAAGATGTGGATAGTGGTGGGATCCCTTTGGAGGTGGCGAAAATGTCGAAGGATTATATGCTGCTCTGCGGAAAGCGGAAAGGGGTTACAGGGAAATTGCGGATGGACGATTACCAGGGAGTTGTGGAGGGAACGGTTACCAGGGAGTTGGGGAGGGAACGGTTACCAGGGTGTTGCGGTAACCGTTGGTAAGCATACTCCCTGGTAACCGTTCCCTCCGCAACTCCATGGTAATCATTCCTTCTGCAACTCCCTGGTAACTGTTCCCTCCACAACTCCTTGGTCAACTTGTCCCTTCCCACCCAAACCACCCCTTCCTCAGGTACTTTCCAATGCAACCGCAGGAGATGCACCACCTATCCCTATACCTATCCCATTGGCACTGTCCAAGGACTCTGACAGTCTTTTCAGGTGAGGCAGAGGTTCACTTGAACCTCCTCCAACCTCATCTACTGCATCCGCTGTTCCAGGTATGGACTTTTGTTTATCAGCGAGACCAAACGCAGACTGAAGAAGGGTCTCGACCCGAAACGTCGCCTATCTCCTTCGCTCCTTAGATGCTGCTGCACCCGCTGAGTTTCTCCAGCTTTTTGTGAGACCAAACGCAGACTTGGCAATCGTTTCGCTGAACACCTCCACTCAGTCCGCCTGAACCTACCTGATCTCCCGGTTTCTGGAGACTAACTCCCTCTTCCATTCCCACACTGACCTTTCTGTCCTGGGCCTCCTCCATTGTCAGAGTGAGGCCCAGCACAAATTGGAGGAACAGCACCTCATATTTCATTTGGGCAGCTTACACCCTAGAGGTATGAACATTGACTTCTCTAGCTTCAAGTAACCCTTGCTTTCCCTCGCTCTCCATCCCTCCCCCTTCCCAGTTCTCCGACAAGTTTTATTGTCTCTGACTACCTCATATTTGCTTTGTTGGTACCTTCTCCCAGCTAGCAATGATCTAATCTACATTTTCCTTGATCTCCATCCCCTTGGCCCTGTTTTCACACCTTCACACCTCCTTATCTATCTATCTCCCTTCCCCTTGACTGAAGAAGGGTCTGAACAAGGGTCTCGACCTGAAACATCACCCATTCCTTCTCTTTAGAGATGATGCCTGCTACTCCAGCATTTTGTGTAAATCTTTAGTTTAAACCAGCATCTGCAGTTCCTTCATCCATTCCTTTATCATGTATTTGTATACTGTGAATCATGTATTGTCTTTCTGCTGACTGATTAGCATGCAACAAAAGCTTTTCACCATATCTCAGTACACGTGACAATTAACTAAACTAAACAGGTGAAGGGGGTTTGATTGGTAGCTGGGTAAATGAAGGCTAGAGTTGAAAAAGAGAAAAGGATGTCAGATAAAATAGAGAAGGGATGTAAAACATGTTGGCAGGGAAAGGGGATATAGGTGGAAAGGGGAAGGAGGACGGGGTGGGGGGGGGGTAACAGGATAGTGGAAGAAGTAAGTGTGCAACGTAGTGAAGTGGGACACAGATAAGAGAGGGGTGGGTACTTAAAATTGGAGAATTCAAAGTTCATACCATTGGGTTGTTAGCCACCCAAGCAAAATATGAGGTGCTGTTCCCCCAGTTTGTGTGGACCCTCATTCTAGCAATGGAGGAGAAACATAGAAACATAGAAACATAGAAAATAGGTTCAGGAGTAGGCCATTCGGCCCTTCGAGCCTGCACCGCCATTCAATGTGATCATGGCTGATCATCCAACTCAGTATCCCGTACCTGCCTACTCTCCATACCCCCTGATCCCTTTAGCCACAAGTGCCACATCTAACGCCCTCTTAAATATAGCCAATGAACTGGCCTCAACTACCTTCTGTGGCAGAGAATTCCAGAGACTCACCACTCTCTGTGTAAAGAATGTTTTCCTCATTTCGGTCCTAAAGGAATTCCCCCTTATCTTTAGACTGTGACCCCTTGTTCTGGACTCCCCCAACATCGGGAACAATCTTCCAGCATCTTGCTTGTCCAACCCCTTAAGAAATTTGTAAGTTTCTATAAGATCCCCCCTCAATCTTCTAAATTCCAGCGAGTACAAGCCGAGTCTATCCAATCTTTCCTCATATGAAAGTCCTGACATCCCAGGAATGAGTCTGGTGAATCTTCTCTGTACCCCCTCTGTGGCAAGGATGTCTTTCCTCAGATTTGGAGACCAAAACTGTACGCAATACTCCAGGTGTGGCCTCACCAAAACCCTGTACAACTGCAGTAGAACCTCCCTGCTCCTATACTCAAATCCTTTCGCTATGAATGCTAACATACCATTTGCTTTCTTCACTGCCTGCTGCACCTGCATGCCTACTTTCAATGACTGGTGTACCATGACACCCAGGTCTCGTTGCATGTCCCCCTTTCCTAATCTGCCACCATTCAGATAATAGTCTACCCTCATGTTTTTGCCACCAAAGTGGATAACCTCACATTTATCCACATTATACTGCATCTGCCATGCATCTGCCCATTCACTCAGCCTATCCAAATCACCCTGCAGTCTCCAAGCATCCTCCTCACACCTAACTATACCCCCCAGTTTGGTATCATCTGCAAATTTAGAGATGTTGCATTGAATTCCCTCATCCAAATCATTAATATATATTGTAAATAGCTGGCCCTGGGGATTTATCGGCCTTCAATCCGTTCAATTTACCCAACACCACCTCCAGGCTAACCTGGATTTCACTCAGTTCCTCCATCTTATTTGACCCCCGTTCCACTGCTATTTCCGGCAGATTATTTATGTCTTCCTTAGTGAAGACAGAACCAAAGTAGTTATTCAATTGGTCTGCCATATCCTTGTTCCCCATGATCAATTCACCTGTTTCTGACTGCAAGGGACCAACATTTGTTTTAACTAGTCTCTTTCTCTTCACATATCTATAAAAACTTTTGCAGTCAGTTTTTATGTTCCCTGCCAGTTTCCTTTCATAATCTATTTTCCTTTTCCTAATTAAGCCCTTTGTCCTCCTCTGCTGGATTCTGAATTTCTCCCAGTCCTTCGGTAGGCTGTTTTTTCTGGCAAATTTGTATGCCTCATCTTTTGTTTTTATACTATCCCTGATTTCCCTTGTTATCCATGGATGCACCACCTTCCCCGATTTATTCTTTTGCCAAACTGGTATGAACAACTTTTGTACTTCATCCATGCAGTCTTTAAATACCTTCCATTGCACATCCACTGTCAACCCTTTAAGAATCACCTGCCAGTCTATCTTGGCCAATTCACATCTCAGGAGGCTCAGAACTGAAAGGTCGTCATGGGAAGGGGAGTTAAAATGATTGTAAACAAATATAGAGGCAAAAACTCTTCAATTTCTATGTGCTTTGTTGATGCTTCCAAAGCCTTTGATCATGTTAATCATAGAAAGCTTTGTTAAAATGAGTCAAAGAGAAGTGCCTAAATACATTGTAGGATTTCTAACTTACTGGTATGTCCACCAGACTTTGCAAATAAAATGGGGAAATAGGGTCTCTACCCCATTTGGGGTTAGCAATGGTGTTAGACAAGGGGGAATTTTGTCCCCAGTCCTTTTAAATCTTTATATTGATGATCTGTCCAAACATTTGAAAGCCTGTAAAACTGGGTGCATAATCGGTAATATTTTAGTGAACCATATTATGTATGCAGATGATCTTGTGGTCTTTAGTCCATCTAGCACTGGTCTCCAGCAGCTCCTTACTATATGTTCTGTGTCTGGTGTGATCTGTAGAACCAAAGAGGATAAATGTCTAAAATTTACCTGATTTTAAATTGTCTGACAATAATCTTAGTGTCTGTAATAAGGTAAAATATCTAGGGCATTTTATTTCAGAACAAATGACAGATGACGAGGATATTTATAGGCAACGACGTATGCTGCATGTACAGGCAAATATTATCTTGCTTAAGTTTGTTGCGTGTACAGATGTGGTGAAGATCTCTCTGTTTAGAGCATATTGCACACCACTCTACACTGCGCACCTGTGGTCAAACTACGGAAAGACAAGTTTGCAGAGACTAAAGGTGGCCTATAATGATGCCATGAGAACACTGCTAAGGAAACCTAGATGGTGCAGTGCTAGTAATATGTTTGTGGCTGCAGGAGTCAGAACTTTAGAAGCTATCCAAAGAAATCATATGTATAAATTCATTTGCAGGATAAATTACTCTAAAAATGTAATTCTCGTAACCTTGTCAAACATAAGGTATAGTATTTATGATGTCTTATGTGATATACTAAGATTTTATATGTATTTTATGGTGTTTTTATATGCAATGTATTTAAGTAATGTTGTCCCTTGTCTGGACCTTGAGTCCAAAATAAAGTTTAATAATAACAATGATTAGCAACCGTGAGATCCAGTAGACCTTGGCGGACTGAGCTCAAGTGTTCGTCCAATAGGATTATGCGAGAAATGGATGGAGTGGGTTGATCACCGGACAGAGAGAGGGTGGGGGGTGCTTAAAATCGGAGAGGAGGAGAACTTCTCCAGAGATGCTGCCTGACCCGCTGAGTTACTCCAGCATTTTGTGTCTATTCTCAATGTTCATACCATTGGGTTGTGACCTACTCAAGCAGAATATGATGTCCTGTTCCCCAGTTTACTTGAGGCCTCACTCTGGGAGATCTTCTTAAGGAAACTGTGCATTAATAAGGACGTGTTACATGTCAAATATATTGCGACTCCATATTAAAGCAGTGAGTTTCTTGAAGTGAAAGTCCCTTTCACCACCAACTTCCATCCGGCACTCAAATACACTTGGACCATTTCCGACATTTCCCTACCATTCCTTGACCTCACCATCTCTATTGCAGGTGATACACTCCTGACCGACATCCACTACAAACCAACTGACTCCCACAGCTACCTGGACTACTCTTCCTCCCACCCTGCTTCCTGTAAGGACTCCATCCCCTATTCCCAATTCCTCCATCTATGCCGCATCTGCTCCCAGGATGAGGTGTTCCACACCAGGTCATCACAAATGTCCTCGTTCTTCAGAGAACGGGGTTTCCCCTCCCCCACTATAGATGAGGCTCGCACCAGGGTCTCCTCCATACCCCGCAACACTGCCCTCTCTCCCCATTCCCCCACTCACAACAAGGGCAGAGTGCCCCTGGTCCTCACCTTTCACCCCACCAGCCGGCGCATACAACAGATAGTCCTCCACCAGTTTCGCCACCTCCAACATGACCCCTCCACTCGCCACATCTTCCCATCTCCCCCCCATCTGCCTTCCGCAAAGACCACTCCTCCGCAACTCCCTTGTCAATTCTTCCCTTCCCTCCTGCTCCACCCCTTCCCCGGGCCCTTTCCCTTGCAACCACAAGAGATGCTGCACTTGTCCCTTCGCCTCCCCCATCCACTCCTTTCAGGGACCCAAGCAGTCCTTCCAAGTCCGACATAGGTTCACCTGCACCTCCTCCAACCTCATCTACTGCATCCGTTTCTCCAGATGCCAGCTGATCTACATCGGTGAGACCAAGCGGAGGCTGGGCGATCGTTTCGCTGAACACCTCCGATTGGTCCGCAATAACCAACCAGACCTCCCGGTGGCTCAGCACTTCAACTCCCCCTCCCATTCCGTATCCGACCTCTCCGTTCTGGGCCTCCTCCACGGCCAGAGTGAGCAACACCACAAGTTGGAGGAACAGCACCTCATATTCCGCTTGGGGAGTCTGCATCCTCTGGGCTTCAACATTGAATTTTCTCAATTCTGTTAACCCAGGCTGCCTCCTCCCCCTCCCCACCTCTCCCTCAGCCCTCGGGCCCTGACATTCCTTCTCTATCTCCCCCCCCCCCCCCCCCCCCCACCCAAGTCGCACTAGCTTCTCATTTTCACACTGCAAACGGCTTACAATGGCCTGTTTCCTTTATCATCAATACTTTTTTGCATATCTTTCAATCATTGTTCTTTATCTCTCCACATCACTGTCTATGTCTCTCGTTTCCCTGATCCCTGACCAGTCTGAAGAAGGGTCTCGACACGAAACGTCGCCTATCTCCTTCGCTCATTAGATGCTGCTGCACCCGCTGAGTTTCTCCAGCTTTTTGTGTAACCCCCAAGTTTCTTGAAGTGTTGTGTACTACAATGGCTTTTTGTTAAGCAGTTAATTCTATTCTCGCATCAAACTGTAGCTGCACGTTTCCCGCAGAGGGCAGTCTTCCTTCCAAAGAGGAAATACTTAACTGTACTCTGGAAAACCATTTTATTTCTGATTCCTTTGAAAATTGCAGACAACTTCTTCCAGACTGTTTTTTTTAACAGCAGCTTGCCAACCTTTTGCAATAACATTAGCATTCTCAGAAAAAAATCTTTCAAAGAAAATCAATTGCTGAAAGACCATAACGCTGCTTAGAAAAGTTGCAAAATGAAGTTTTATGCCGTTTTGCTGTTTGCTTTTTTCACCGTGTTACTTTTACAAATGGGTAAGTAATGAGGAGTTTCAACCAGACAGCGATGCTGACGTGTTTAATGTTGACTCAGATTATTTTTGGATAGTACTGTACTTTTGTCTGGATTTCCTCACAACCGGTTTTATCTGTGACTGCAACGGTGAACGGAACGGTGTGTCTTTATACATTATTTTTCGTGTGTATTTGGGAGTTCGTGAAGAAACTAGTCCGGGGTTAAGACAGTTATGAACGTCTGCCACTCTGGTCTACATTCCCGACATCAACTTGTATCGAATTATATCTGGCAGTAGATGCATACAAAAATTGTAGACGCCTTGCAGTTAATTTCATTGGATAATTCCCGGAGGAGTCTAAACAAGCATGCTGCAACCGAGGTCTCACTGTTCAACGGTTTCGGCTTCGTCGAACAGTACAAATTGAGGTGTAAATCCAAACCCTAGGTTTCAAGAGAAGCACCTCCCAACACCCAGGCAAATCTATTTAAAACGCGGCTCAAGACTTCAGTTGAATCTTCCCCACCCACTGGCTGGCTACCAGCCTCAAGAAATATTTAAAGCTGTTGTATATGTCATGATACACTGTGAAGAATGAAAGGAGTTAACCTCCATCAGAGTGATGCACATGGAAAGAATGAGCTCTAGAATTGAGACTGGAATAGCGTTTTCTCCACTGGGATGCATATCAGATGTGCAATAGGTAGGAGCCCGACCCCTTGACTATCTAATCAGAGAGAGGATGTGGGTACAACTGGAGATCTTGGAAACCTAGAAAAATAGGTGCAGGAGTAGGCCATTCGACCCTTCGAGCCAGCACCGCCAGTCCATGGCTAATCATCTAAAATCAGTAACCCATTCCTGCTTTTCCCCCATAACCCTTGATTCCTTTAGCCAAACATTTTGCCAGCATCTGGCAGGAATGAGATCCTTAGTACTTAAGAGAACTTTACTTGGGCAACTGGAAATAGTATCAGATCGCGAGCAGCTACTCTGGTAGCCTCCCCAAGCTATGCACATAATGTCATCTACTTCAGAGAGAGCAGGAGTAAAGATTATTTATGCAGATATTTAGTCCTAAACAAAACACAGAAAAATATTGTGGACACATGTAAATCTCTTACTTTCAAAAACCGGAGTATTAACACTTTTGAACAAAGAAATGTAGAGCATTAAACAAACATTTTGGTTCTCTTGTGAAGTGCCTTGGGAGGTAAAATGTGAGTCTTCGGAGAGGAGACTGAGGCAAGGAGGTTACATTTAAATCGGTTCTGTGTGTGTGTTCCGATATTTAAACTTGTGACTTATTGCAGGAATGTTACTGCAGTGAGTTTGTTGCAGGATGTGGGAAGTAGGGGCGCTGCTGGTGTCACTGATCACTACACCTGTGGTAACTGAGTCCAGATGCTGCTCCTCAAGGACCGAGTTAGGGAATTGAAGCAGCAGTTGGATGACCTGCGGACCATCGGGAAAACTAAAGCTTCCTGGACAGGACTTACAGTCAGGTTGTCACTCCGAGGGTACAGGACGGTTATAGACGGAAAGGAAGGGGATGAAACGAGTGCAGGAGATCTCAGTGGAAGTACCTCTTGAAAACAGGTACACCTTCTGGAGCTGTTAGGGCAGACGACACTTCCAGTCCGAGCGGCAGACATGTCTGTAAACTTGAATCCTGTCACTGAGGCTCGATGAGCGAGACCGATGTCAGGCAGAGCCATAGTGATGGGTGACTCATTGTCCGAGGTGCGGACAGGAGATTCTGTGGCGACAGGCGAGACTTGAGGATGGTGAGTTACCTCCCTGGTGCCAGAGTCCAAGACGTCTCAGACCGACTGCAGGACATCCTCAAGAGGGAAGGAGAGCAGCTGGAAGTAGTTGTGCATGTAGGCACAAATGACATGGGTAAGAAAAGGAAGGAGGTTCTGCAACGTGAGTATAGAGAACTAGGTGGGAGGCTGAAAAGCAGGACTTCTTGGGTGGTTAACTCTGGGTTGCTTCCAGTTCCTTGTACTAGTGAGGGTAGGAACAGGGAGACATGGGGATCTGAATGTGTGGCTGAGGAGTTGGTGCAGGGGGCAGGGATTTAGATTTCTCGACCACTGGGATCTCTTCTGGGCAGGGGTGACCTGTACAAAAGGGATGGGTTGTATCTTAATTGGAAGGGGACCAACATTCTGGCAGGCAGGTTTGCCAGTGCTACATGGGTGGGTTTAAACTAAATAGTGGACTTGTGGGGGTCAACAAAGTGGAAGTCTATGTGTGCAGTTAACACAGTGGGAAAGGTTACGTTTAAACTAACAGGGCAGGGGGTGGGAACCAATGCAGGGAGACAGAGGGCTATAAAATGAGGGCAGAAGCAAAAGGTAGAAGGGAGAAAAGAAAAAACAAACCTGAAAGCTTTGTGCCTTAATGTGAGGAGCATTCATAATAAGGTGGATGAATTGAAATGTGCTATTAGTTGTTAACGGATATGATATAATTGGAATTATGGAGAAATGGCTCCAGGATGACCAAGGCTGGGAGCTCAATATGCAGGGGTATTCAATATTCAGGAAGGATAGGCAGAAAGGAGAGGAGGTGGGGCGTCCATGCTGGTTAAATAGGAGATTAATGCAATAGTAAGGAGAGACATTAGCTTGGATGCTGTGGAATCTGTATGGGTAGAACTGCAAAATAGCCAAGGGCAGAAAGCGGTTGTCGGAATTGTGTATAGACCTCCAAACCAGTAGGGAGGTTGGGGAAAACATCAAACAGCAAAGGTACAGCAGTTAGCATGGGTGACTTTAATCTACATATAGATTGGGCAAACCAAATTGGTAGCAGTACTGCGGAGGAGAAATTCCTGGAATGCATATGGGATAGTTTTCAAAGCCAATGTGTAGAGGAACCAACTAGAAGGCAGGCCATCCTAGACTGGGTATTGTGTAATGAGGAAAGATTAGTTAGCAATCTTGTTATGCAAAGCCAAGCCCCTTGGGCAACAGTGACCATAATAAGGTGGAATTCTGCATTAAGATGGAGAGTGACATGCTTAATTTAGAAATGAAGGTCCTGAAAAAGAAAGGAGACTTTGATGGTATGACACGGGAATTGGCCAGGATAGACTGGCAAATGATACTTAAAGGATTGACAGTGAAAAGGGGGAAAATAGAGCATGAAAGAAAGTTTGGGGGCAATATAAAAACTGACTGTAAAAGCTTCTTTAGATATGTGAAGAGGAAAAGATTAGTGAAGACAAACATAGGTCCCTTACGGTCAGAATCAGGTGAATTTATAATAGGAAACAAGGAAATGGCAGACTAGTTAAATGAGTGCTTTGGTTCCGTCTTCACTCAGGATGACACAAACCATCTCCCAGAAATACCAGGGGAACGAGGATCTGTGGGAGGGAGGAACTGAAGAGAATCCACATTAGTCAGGAAATGGTGTTAGATAAACTGTTGGGACGCATCAAAGAGGACGCATTTGGCAAAGGAAAATTTGGCAATTGCCACACATGGCTATGGAGGCCGTCTTTATTTAAAGCGGAGATTGCCCGGTTCTTGATTAGTAAGGGTGTCAAAAGTTATGGGGAGAATGCAGGACAATGGGGTTTAGAGGTAAAATTGGTTTGCCCTGATTGAATGGTGTAGTGGACATGATGGGCCAAATGACCGAATTCTGTTCCTGTGACATGAACATAAACTTAGGAGGAGAGGGGGTTGCCAACTGTCCCATATTAGCTGGGACATCCCGTTTATTGGGCTAAATTGGTGTGTCCCATACGGGAACGCCCTTGTTCCGTATTTGACTGCTACTACTGTGTAATCACCAGACGGCACGCTTGCAGACAGATCCTAGATCTGATGCAACGCGCACGCAAGCTGTTGTATGTGCTGTTGACGCCACGCACAAGTGATTCACCTGTCACCTAATCAGTTGTACAGGCCCCTTATGCAGATCAGTTGTACACTATATTTTGCCAATTCATGACAAAGTAAAATGTTCCAGTAATGTCTTGTGTTGTTTGGTTGGTTTGGCATGTGCAAATATGGGTAAACCTGCAAAAAAGAAAAGATTGTGTAGCTACAACAAGCAATGGGAAGCAAAAAAGATATGGGTTAAGCCTGTCAGTGGTGACTCGACGAAGGCCTTCTGTACTTTTGCCATCGGGAATTTGTCCCTTATTTTGACCTTTTGTTTCTTATTTGGGAGAGAAAGTTGGCAACGCTACTGACATATGATGAAAGAATGGGTCGACTGGGCTTCCATTTACTGGAATTTAGAAGGATGAGAGGATATCATATAAAATTCTTAAGGGATAGGACGGGCTAGATGCAGGAAAAATGTTCCCCATGTTGGGGGAGTCCAGAACCCGGGGTCATAGTTTAAGAATAAGGGGTAGGCCATTTAGGACTAAAATGAGGAAAACCTTTTCACCGAGGTGAATCTGTGGAATCCTCTGCCCAGGAGGCAGTGGAGGCCAATTCACTGGATGTTTTCAAGAGAGAGTTAGATTTGGCTCTTATGGCTAGGCCAAGTGAATCAATGGATACGGGGAAAAAGCAGAAATGGGGCTGATTTTGGATAATCAGCCATGATCGTATTGAACGGTGGTGCTGGCTCAAAGGGCCTAGGAGTATAACTCCAGCGTTTAAGAAAGAACTGAGTGCGAAAAAAATCGGAGACCACAAACCAATTAGCCAAATGTCAATAGAAGAGAAGATTCTAGATTCTATAACAAAGAATGTGATAACAAGACACTGGAAAACATTTCAATGAGATTGGACAAAGTCAACGAGAATTTATGAAAGAGAAATCATATAACCTAGTGGAGTTTTGGGCGGTATAACTGGTAGAAGGGGCAAGGGACAGCCAGTGCATATGATGTACTTGGATTTTCAAAAGGTCTTTGATAAAGTCCAAACATTAAAATACATGGGATTGGGGAGAGCACACTAGCGTGGTATTGAAATTTGTATGACACAAAAAAGATTAGTAATACGTGGGTCTTTTTCAGGGAGGTTTAGGTTTATTATTGGCATTCGTATTCAGATACAGTTTTGCGTGCTATCCAATCAAATCAGATAATACTATACATAAATACAGTCAATGCAAATTGAAGTACAATAGGTAGAGTAATGAGGAAGATACAGAGTCCAGAATATAGTTCTCAGCATTGTAGTGTACCTATTCCAGAGACAAGTTCAAGATAATTTGTACATGAACAGCTTCAAATTTTATGAGTGGTTTTCTCAATAACATTTCTCAGTTATTGTGCACGTGCCCTCCCAATTCTGGGACATGATGGACCATCCAGAGATGCACATTTCCTATTTTAAATTTTGATAGAAAATATGCACCATTGGGAGGAGCATGCATTACAAGTGTAATATAGAGAGTCAATGCCTAGTATTCATGGAACAGCATGCATCTGTTTTAAGTCTGAAGAAGGGCTCGACCCGAAACGTCAACCATTCATTCTCTCCAGAGACGCTGAGTTCCGCCAACATTTTATGTCTACCTTCGATTTGAACTAGCATCTGCAGTTGTTTCCGAAGCATCTGTTTTAAGTTATTAATCCCATCCTTTGTCTTAGTCATCAATATTGTGGAGAGTGTTATTCTTTTTTTTCCAGGATACAGAAGCTTATTACCACTGACAGCGAGAAAATAAATTGCTTTTCATTGTGCCTCCTTGGTGTAGAACATATGAAAAATGTTATAATTAACCAATTAACTTTGTATCAAAGTTTTGATTGATTACAGGTATTACTAAAGCATTTGTCTGTATTCATCGATTTCTGCAAACTGAATTCTCCAACAAAAATTCTCTCAGATTTAATTACTGTGACATTGTTCTGAAATTATTTTTGTTTTGTTTTCAGGCGATTGCCAAAAGAAGAAGGAAAGGACCGCACAACAGATCAAGAAAAATAAACAGAATAAAATTAGAGTAGTAAATAAAAATAATGCAGCAAGGGGTCGAAAACTGAAAAAGAAGAGAATGTTTCTTGACAGGGACCTGAAGCCCACCTTCATAATGACACAAGTTTTGGAAAAGGGCCGATTCCAGAAACCAAAAGAGACATTGAATCTGACTGTGGGGCAGTCTATTGAACTGCGCTGTAAAGGGGATAACATTGGCTGGGCTTATCCATCCTACCAAAACATCTCTAGGTTAAGGTAAATGGCTAAATCTGCAGGTTCTGAAATGTGAGATGTGTGCAGAAACTGCTGGAAATGCTCAGCAGGTCAAGCTGTAGAGAGAGGAAGAGTTATTTCAGATCAATGCCAAAGTTGTCACCAACCTCAGATGTTTATTTTCTTCAAACAAATAAATAGTTTGGCTCCTGTCCTTGCAAACTACTGCTCTTTCTTAAGCCTATTATTTATTTCAAATCCTTGAATGCGATGTACCCTCCCAAATTGTAAATCCTCCTTTCTTGGAAGTCACTGTACGAATTCCTGCAGACAGATTCCCAACCCTTCCACCATGTGTAAGTGGCACATAAACATTATTCAATGTCACCCTTGAAAAATAATCTTGTCCTTCTTGACCTGTGTACTGCCTTTGTTGAGATTGACTACATCAACATTCCCCCAGTGTCCCCCACGGTCATCCAATGTGTATGGCCTCACTTGCCTGTTTCCATCCTTATTTACTCAGTTGTAGGCGGAGGGTCATCAGCAGTGTCCCATCCTCTGAGATCTCGGCACTTGTGATTTATTGACGTCCACAAGATTAATTGGGTCACCATTGCCACAGAACTGTCAGCTACCAAGGCCTGGAATTTGGAATTATTTCCCTCACTCTTTTTGTTGCCCCCTAAAAACCTATATCTTTGAACATGCTCTCAGTCATTTTCCCCGATATTTCATCTGACTCACTTTAAAACTTGAGATGCTTTAGAAGTTTTTCTTCCATGGTGAAGGCATTATAACATAAATAATGTTACAGTTCTTTTAGTTTTGCTTACTACTGTATTTTCAGAAAATGAGACCTTTGTTATTATTGCAAGTTGAATATTTTCTGGCTTTATGATCTGAGTTATGGTTCTGGGAGGTAAAAGCAGGAAAGATGTTCATCAGCTCAGATAATTTAACAGTTTGATTTTTCTTCCACAAGAGGAAGTGATCTTCATGGCTTCTGTGTGTTAACTGTTGAGAAGAGAGACAACAAAACCTAAAAGGTCAAATAGACCTTTGTTATTATTGGAAGTTGAATATTTTCTAGCTTTATGATCTGAGTTATGGTTCTAGGAGGTAAAAGCAGGAAAGATGTTCATCAGCTCAGATAATTTAACTCCAGCAAGTTTAGTCAATTGGTCGTGGAGCAAGATAAATAGCCACATTACTCCAGAAGAAAGGTACAAAAAACAGACAGGTTTCAAGAGAGATTTGAGCATCAAAAAGTATCCTTCCTCATCCATCCCACATGGTGCACTGTCGTGTGCGGGGGACTCCTTTTTAAAATAATTAACAGTGTGTTGATCAAATCTTTTATAAAAGCGGTCAATGCTTATATAGTTTGCAAGGAAAATTAATGGTAATATTTATTAAATACTTTGTATCGTGCCATTGCTGAAATATTAGAATGTCACATATGTCAAGTTCTGCATTTAAGGTTAAAAGTGTTCAGGTATTTCACAATATTAATGATGGAGATTAAAACTCCATCTAAAATTTTCTAAAATTTCATTTTCTGGGAAACTTTACCTGTAGTTGTTCACAGCTCATGAGATTAACTCAGAAATCTGAAGAAGGGTCCAAGCCTGAAAACTCACCTGTCCATTCCCTCCACAAATGCTGCCTGACCCGAGGAGTTCCTCCAGTACTTTGTGTTTTGCTCCAGCATCTGAAGTCTCAATGACAACGGGTTTTTTTAAAATGTGCAAAGCCTTTTGTTTCATATAGTAACATGACAAACAAAGGTAAAAACAAGGAACTTCAGATGGTGGTTCACAAAAAAAAGGACACAAATTTCAGAGTAATTCATCAGTTCAGCCAGTATCGCAGGAGAACATGGACAGGTGGTGTTTTTGGTTAGGACCCTTCTGCAGACAGACAAACAAAGATAATACCCAAAAATGCTCAATGTAATATTTAAGCAGCAATTAGACAGGTACATGGATAGGACAGGTTTAGAGGGATATGGGCAAATACAGTCAATCGGAACTAGTTGAAATGTTGGTGGGCAAGTTGAGCTGAAGGACCTGTTTACACATTGTATGACTAATAGTGAAATTGGATTCTTTTCCACTTAGTATAATACAGCACCAAAAGTACAGTCAGTTAAGACTTGACAACGCAAGGACCACGGACACTGGGGAGTACAGCTGCTGGTTGAGACTCTGTGATGGGCCGGAGTGCAGTAAAGATGACCTGAAAATGGGCAAAACATACATCTTCTTCACAGGTAATTAGTTTCTGTTGAGGTATTTATTTTAAAATTAAACTTCTAAAATTTAAACATAGCAGGACACATTTTATTCACATATTTGCTAATTTGTTTTATAAGATAAAGATAGTCATTTGTCAGTATTCGATTTTTAAGCAGGTGATTGTTATGTGGTTATTAAAAGCAATTATAAATGATATAGGCAATTTCTATTTATTTAATTTTCCCAGATCCAGCTGAACTATTTGTGCCATCTATCAATTATTTTGATATAATCTACCTTCGATCTGATCAACCTGCAATAATCCCTTGTCGAGTTAGCACACCTTTGGCGCATGTTACATTGCATCGAGAATTTCCTCCTCAAGAAATTCCTGCCAATGGATTGGTCATTAGCTATGATGCAAAGAAAGGATTTATTATTCACCGGCCCAATCTCGAACAGAAGGGAGTCCTACACTGTGTGGCAAACCTGAAAGGAACTCAGCAGACCTCAAGCAATTACCTGCTCCTTTATGCTGAAGGTAACATCAATGTCATAATTAAAAACAATTTATTCAGCATTATAGCAGGAAACACTGCGTACTTTCTTAAGTACACAGACATCTTTAAAGATGCTCACATTTTTAAAAATATTTTGAAATCTACAAAAGCAATAAAATTAATACAGAGTAAAGCACAAAGTGCTGAAGTACCTCAGTGGGTCAGGCAGCATCTTTGGAGGGAATAGACAGGCGACGATTAAGGATGAGACCATTCTTCAAGAAGGATCCCGATCCAAAACATAACATCCTTTCCCTCCACAGAGGTTGCCTGGCCCACTGAAGTATCATTAGATACACATGGTGTACAGAAAGACTGGAAGGTGGCTAAATTCAAAAAAAGGCTGCAAAGAAAAATCTGGGAATTGTAGACAATAAGCCCGACATCCTTGTTGAGAAAGTTCCGAGAGAGGATTCAGAGGAGTATGTTATACATGCATTTTGAAAGAGGGATTGAATAATCAAAATGGCTTTGTCGGTGGGAGATAGTGTCCCACAGATTGGAAGTTTCTGATTTTTGAAGTAAGCAAAAAGTTTGACGAGGGTAGGGCCATAGACATGGCTTGGATGGACTTCAAGGTCTTTGAGAAGGTTCCATATAGTAAGCTGCTATGGAATGTAGATTGCATGGGACCATGGAGCTAGGTAATGGAATGCATAATTGGCTTAATGCCAGGAAGCAGAGGATGGTGGTGGAAGGTTTTTTTTTCAGATTGGAGTCATGTGACTAGTTGTGTCTCTCAGGGATTGATGCTGGGCAAATTGCTGTTTTTCTTCTATAAGAATGATTTGAATGAGAATTTACCAGGCATGATTAGTAAGTTTGCAGATTACACTCAAATAAATGGTATTTTAGACTGAAGATTAGTTTAGTTTAGTTTAGAGATACAGTGCGGAAACAGGCCCTTCCGTCCACCGAGTCCACAATGACAACCTATACTATCTCACACATACTATGGACAATTTTACACTGATACCAAGCCAATTAACCTTCAAACCTGTACATCTTTGGAGTGTGGGCAGGAAGCTGAAGATTTCAGAGAAAACCCACGCAGTCATGGGCAGAATGCATAAACTCTGTACAGACAGCACCCATAGTTGGGATCGACCCCGGGTCTACGGCGCTGCAAGGTGGCAATTCTACTGCTGCACCACCGTGCCACAAATGGATACTAAGAATTAGAGGGATCTTGATCAGTTAGGCAAGTGGAATGATGGATGGTTAATGGAATTTAATTTAGATGTGTGGAGTGTTGCATTTTGGGAAGTCAAACCAGGGCAGGATCTTTGTTGTGAAGGGTAGAGAGCTGAGGAATGTCGTAGTGAAGAGGGATCTAGAAGTACAGGTACTGGTGAAAATGGCACCCTAATACCAATGACTAGGAGAAAAGTGAAGTATTGAAATGAAGGCAAAAAGTCAGTCATGCAAAATAATTTTTGATAATCAAAATTCTGTGGTATGTTGAGGATCGCAGAATCTTAAAAGCTCACTCATATGTTTTACACTATTGATATGAAAATAGAAAAATGTTCCCATAATTTACACAGTAAATTTTGATTATAATTTCTTAACCTGGTGCTTTGACACAAGTACTTTACCTTGAAACTGATCACATTTCAGCTTTCCGTGGCCCTCCATCTGCAACTATAGAGGCTTCATCAAACACAGTGAGTGGTGGGGAACATGTCAATGTAACCTGCACTGCTTTGGGAAACCCAGACTTACTTGTGGACTTCACTTGGAAATATCCAGGGCAGCAGGTAATATTTTGTATTGCTCAACTTCTAACTTAAAAAAAAAAATCCTACCATAAATAGATTTTTTGTAGTGAGATTGAGATTCGGGGTCCTCATGTTTTACTGCAAACTATATCATAAATACTGATGAAGCAATATGTGAATGGTCAGATTAGCACAAGGTTGCCTTTGATATGTCTTCATTTAAGTGTTCTGCATATTTTTACAATGAAAAGATGCTTACTCTCCAATTGCTTCAGTAATTGGGAGATTCTCTTGATGGAAACGTTCTTTCCCCACAGACGGAAAGAGCTTTAACTGGAAATTATTGATTAAAAAAATGTAGATTACATAGTGTAGAGCACATACTGGGGTTATGGGGAGAAGGCAGGAGAATAGGGTTGAGACAGAAAGATAGATCAGCCACGATTGAACGGCAGAGTAGACTTGATGGGCCAAATGGCTTAATTCTGGTCCTATCATTTATGTAAAAGGCATTTGAATATGTACATGGATAGAGGGATATGGGCCTGCCATTCATCCAAATGTTACTATTTGCAGAAATTCATTAACATTTTAAAAGATGTTAATGGATTCAATCAAGAAAATGTGACTAATAGAATAAATACGGAACATATTCAGGAGAGTTCCCAACACTGTTTCCCCTGACTGCAGTGTACATTACAAGGAAGGCCCTTGTAATGTACTGAAAAGGGTCTCAACCCGAAACGTCACCCATTCCTTCTCTCCAGAGATGCTGCTTGTCCCGCTGAGTTACTCCAGCATTTCGTCTACCTTCGATTGAACCAGCATCTGTAGTTCTTTCCTGCAGAAGGAAGAGCCTGTTCCCTTACAGCAGATAAGGATGGGTAAAGCCCAGGAGCCTGCCCAAATATAACCTAGGAAGCCAAGAAAGAAATAGCGAGGGGCTAGCCAGAGATAATTGCATCTTCGTTAGTCACGAATGAGGTACCCAAAGACCGGAGGAGGGCTAATGTTGTGCTTTTCAAAGGCTGCAAAGATAAATAAGGAAAGTACAGACAAGTGCTTTTAACTTGAACAAATGCAAAATGTTGCATTCTAGTAAATTAAACCAAAGTACATTGTCAGTGCCCTGGAGAGTGTTTTTGAACAGAGACCTGGGGATGAAATATATTGTTACCTGAAATTGGCAACACAAGAGGGTGGTGTTGCCTACATTGGCAAGGGCATTAAGTACAAGAGTTGGGACATTGTGTTGCCAACATTACTGAGACCATTGTGGAGTATTCTATACAGTTCTGGTAGTTCTAACTGCAGGAAGGATTTTATTAAGCTGGAAAGGGTTCAAAACAGATTCACAATGTTGCTGGGATTGGACAGCTTAGGTTACAAGGAGAGACTGGAGTGGCTGGGATGTTTTCCCCAGAACATCAGAGACCGAGAGGTGACTTTATAGAAATATATTAGATCATGTGTGGGCATTGATGAGGTCTTCTTCTTATCGAGTCCACACATAAAAGATTAGAAGTTGTTCAGCCAGAACCAGACTTCTCGGCATCTGCATACAATGGTGTCTGTCTTGTGCTTCTTGTGCGTGGTGGTGGAAAGATTGGTGAAAACAAGGCCGCGACGTGAACGCTCATTCCTTGACCCCATTGATGAGGTGAATATTGATTGTCATCTTCCAAAGGTAGACGAGTCTAAATCTAGAGACTTTAAAGGGGACTTGAGAAGCAAGTTCTTTGACAGAAGGCAGTCAGTGTATAGAACAATGATTGAATGGTGGAGTAGACTTGATGGGTAAAATATCAAAATTCTGCTCCTATCACTTATGAACATGCTGTGAGAGGAAGTGGTAAAGACAGTTAGACATGTGCATGGATAGTAAAGATTTAGAGATACAAGCCAAAAGCAGGTAATTAGGTCTAGGTGTGTTCAGCATAGGTCCGGAAGACATAGGAGCAGAATTAGGCCATTTGGCTTATAGCTGATCTATTTTTCCCTCTAAACCCCATTCTCCTGCCTTCTCCCCATAACCAAGGGCAAGTTGGACCAAAGGGGTGGTATCAGTGTGGTGACTATGTAATTTTGCACGTGTAATTTGAGTGCAAAAGTCTGTTGATGCTCAATATCTTAAATATGAATATAAAGATGCAGTTAATGCCCAATAAGTTAGACAGAATCTGCAGTGAGGGAGAATGTTAATATGTAAGGTTAGTGATCTTTTCTCAGAATGAATATTGACTTCATGAATCGTTGCTCTGGAAGTGTTAGGAGGGTTGGAATACGCATTACTGGAACAAATCTGGTTCATTCTTGTTAAATCCCCATATATTTTCTCAGTGTTATGCTTTGATACAACCTTCTATTTAGAAACACAGCACAACACGAAGCACTAGATGGCAAACTAGGGGAAAAGAATGCATAACAAAGGAAAAGTCTGTTTACATGTAGATCAGGAAACATTTGCTTTAAGTTAGGTATAACTAGAAGACAACTCATCGCAATCACAATTACAATAATACTTTATGAGCCAAGAATGTTTTGCAACATATGAGGAATTTCATTTGCCAATTTAGTCATACAAATAAAAAGCAACGGAACACAAAAATACAT
Source organism: Raja brachyura (assembly GCA_963514005.1). Next base: position 73,407,357 of record OY740781.1, on the reverse strand, counting down.
TTTAACACAAAAAACATCCACCACAGTGACTCCTCCACATTCCTCACTGTGATGGAAGGCAAAATAAAGTTTAAATCTCTTCCCTTCTATGCTCTCCCGCGGTCGGGGGAGCCTCGTGCCATCCGTTGACGAGACGATCTTGACTCCCGTAGCCGGCGGCGTTTGGGCCCTCCGCATCGGGGCGATCAGCTCCTGCATCGGGGGCATGTCAGCTCTCCCGCGCCGGTGATCGGACCCCGGGTCGGGGCTGGTCGAGCCTCTGCGTCATTGGAGCTTCCCGACTCGGCCTCTCCCGAGATTGCGAGCTCTTGATGGTAAGTCCGCAGGCCGCAGTTGGAACAATCCCAGTAAAGGGATCAGCTCCGATGGAGTCAGTCCGAGGAGGTCTCCAGCTTCATCGATGGTAGGCCGCAGAGCGACCGGAGATGCGACCCGGAAAACAATCGCATCTCCGGCAAGATAAGAAACTGAAAAAAAAACCCCGACCCCCTCCCCCTCCCCCTCCCCCCACACAAAACAAACCAGAGAACATTTACACAAACTTTTAATACACACTAAAAAAAATTTAAAAGGACGGAAAAACAGAGACTGGTGGCGGAGCTGCCGCTCATGCGGCGCCCCTGGTGGTTTTGAATATAGAAGTTAATATGCAAATATGAGACAGATGACATTTATAGAATTCAACTTGTCATTATAGCCCTGTCTAACTTGGATAAAATAAAGCAGCGTTTTGTTCTGCTGTGGTTTCTGGGAAAAGATCAGAAAAATGAAAAATGGAAATTTAATTAGCTCAATTGACTTGTGGGATTTGTCAAAATAATATACTAATCCAAAGGTCTGAAAACGTTTGAGACATAGAACATGCAAACTTAATGTACTCAAGTGATTTTCTGACAGTAAATTATAATGATTCATCTGAGTATATGAAATTCTGATTATCTCACTTAAGTTCAAACATCTGGTGGTAAGTTGTAGTTCCCTTGTTAAGGCCCCAATTGTGGCATTCTAAGTGCAGAAGCGAGATTGATTCTGCGATCTGCCCGATGTTCCCAGCACAGTACCAGGCCCTTAGAGGAAGATTTTTGTTAATTATTTAAATAATTCAAGTATAACTGTTTTTAGATTACTGTTTGAATGTGATCATTGGTTCAATCAATCAATGGTGCTTCTATTGTCATATGTGCAAACAGTGAAATTATTTTCTTACATGCAGTCCAGTACAGTATTCCCATACCCAAGCACATTCCCGATTAGCAAGTGTACAGAAATAGTCTACTGAGCTCGCTTACAAGAGGTGCCATGTTAGGTGCCATTTTTAAAGTTCAGTCCGTGCTCTAGTTCCTATGAGCGGTGCCCAATACAGGCGAGTCCAGGCTGCTGCGGGCCTCCAGCCATCACCTTCCTTGGACGCGACATCCCTCACCTCGCCCATCCACCATTGTCCCCCAGGGGTGCCTTCCGCAGCTGACCTTCAGGGTGTGGTAGGCCAGAACCCAGTTCCATGAATTTGAATGTGATAGACTATATTGTGTGTTTCTGGTACAACTTTCCATTTGCAAAGATAAATACAATAATGAAGTGGTAAGCTGATTGAACATGTTGTGCAGCATCTTTGTTATGCACAGTTGCATGCATATGACTTGGGGAAGAAAGTGAAATGGAATGATAGAAGAACTCTAACAAATGTGGGCCTTGCCTATATTGCAGCCAATACAAGCTGCCATCATAAATTCCTGGTAACCTAGATGAGGATCTTCAGCAAGGTCTTACTTGTGAACTGAGCTTAAAACGACTGGGAAATTAAATGAAAGGAGAGCAGATAATTGTCGTCATTTTCAAAGCTGCTGACATATGCTGAAGATGAGAGCGTGCATTGAGATTTGCTTAATGCAGTGTTATTTTGATGTAATTGAGGTCAAAGTATCTGATACTATTTCTGCTTTTAATAGGATGAAAGGCCAGTGATCATCACAAACAGCTGGAGGTTAATAGATCAACAGAATGGACACACTATCAGATTATCAAAGAGTATGCTATATATTGATGACATTGAAACAATTGATGTAGGTGATTATATCTGCACCGCTCAGAATGTGATGGGTGACACAACAGTGGCCACGGCAGTGTTCTTTCATTGGTAACACTTTCTTCGTTGGAAGATTCAATCCAACTACAGCTGGACTGTGTGTGGAGAAGGGCTGCGTGCCAGGCAGCGCTGGATCCTATTTCTAAAGTAAATTCTTGCGCCAAATATTTGTTTCTCCTCTCACTGCAGGGTCATGATATATTGCAGAGACAGGAATCACATTTGAAAAAGATGAACACATTTAGCATCAGCTATTTGCAACATGAGCTTTCATACAAACTTTCACCTCTAAACAAGTACTTTAGGACCACAGATGTCTTAAACACGGGAATTCCACAGGAGGGACCTTTAGAGTGAGTGTGGGGTGAATGAGTGCGGGTGGGGTGAGTGCGGGTGGGGTGAGTGAGTGCGGGGTGGGGTGAGTGAGTGAGGGGGGGTGAGTGAGGGGGGGGTGAGTGAGGGAGGGGGTGAGAGTGCGGGGTGAGTGAGTGCGGGGTGAGTGAGGGAGGGGGTGAGAGTGCGGGGTGAGTGAGTGCGGGGTGAGTGAGTGCGGGGGGGTGAGCGGGTGGGGTGAGTGAGTGCGGGGTGGGGTGAGTGAGTGAGGGGGGTGAGTGAGGGGGGGTGAGAGTGCGGGGTGAGTGAGTGCGGGGGGGTGAGTGCGGGGGGGTGAGTGCGGGTGGGGTGAGTGAGTGCGGGTGGGGTGAGTGAGTGTGGGGTGAGTGAGTGCGGGTGAGTAAGTGCGGGGTGAGTGAGTGCGGGGTGAGTGAGTGCGGGTGAGTGAGTGCGGGTGAGTGTGTGCGGGTGGGGTGAGTGAGTGCGGGTGGGGTGAGTGAGTGCGGGTGGGGTGAGTGAGTGCGGGTGGGGTGAGTGAGTGCGGGTGAGTGAGTGTGTGCGGGGGGGGTGAGTGAGTGAGTGCGGGGGGGGTGAGTGAGTGCGGGGGGGTGAGTGAGTGCGGGGGGGTGAGTGAGTGCGGGGGGGTGAGTGAGTGCGGGGGGGTGAGTGAGTGCGGGTGGGGTGAGTGTGTGCGGGTGAGTGAGTGTGTGCGGGTGAGTGAGTGTGTGCGGGTGAGTGAGTGTGTGCGGGTGAGTGAGTGTGTGCGGGTGAGTGAGTGTGTGCGGGTGAGTGAGTGTGTGCGGGTGAGTGCGGGGGGGGTGAGTGCGGGGGGGGTGAGTGCGGGGGGGGTGAGTGCGTGCGGGGGGGGTGAGTGAGTGCGGGGGGGGTGAGTGAGTGCGGGGGGGTGAGTGAGTGCGGGGGGGGTGAGTGAGTGCGGGGGGGGTGAGTGAGTGCGGGGGGGTGAGTGAGTGCGGGGGGGGTGAGTGAGTGCGGGGGGGGGTGAGTGAGTGCGGGGGGGGGTGAGTGAGTGCGGGGGGGGTGAGTGAGTGCGGGGGGGGTGAGTGAGTGCGGGGGGGGTGAGTGAGTGCGGGGGGGGTGAGTGAGTGCGGGGGGGGGTGAGTGAGTGCGGGGGGTGAGTGAGTGCGGGGGGTGAGTGAGTGCGGGGGGTGAGTGAGTGCGGGGGGGGTGAGTGAGTGCGGGGGGGGTGGGTGAGTGCGGGGTGGGGTGAGTGTGGGTGGGGTGAGTGTGGGTGGGGTGAGTGTGGGTGGGGTGAGTGTGGGTGGGGTGAGTGTGGGTGGGGTGAGTGTGGGTGGGGTGAGTGTGGGTGGGGTGAGTGTGGGTGGGGTGAGTGAGTGCGGGGGGGTGAGTGAGTGCGGGGGGGTGAGTGAGTGCGGGGGGGTGAGTGAGTGCGGGGGGGTGAGTGAGTGCGGGGGGGGTGAGTGAGTGTGGGGGGGGGTGAGTGAGTGCGGGGGGGGGGTGAGTGAGTGCGGGGGGGGTGAGTGAGTGCGGGGGGGGTGAGTGAGTGCGGGGGGGGGGGTGAGTGCGGGTGCGCGCGTGCATGTACGGCCCGTAAAAATGTGCCAAATATATAATGTGGCCCTCATGCCTGGTTTAAAGAAATGTCCTGACCCAAAACACCACCTATCCATGTTCTCCAGCACATTGCTTTTTTTTTTGTAAACCAGCATCCTCAGTTCCTTGGTTTTACAGGTGGTTTTCACCCTGGGTTGAAAGCCAGACCGGCTGGCAGAAACTAAAATGTTCTCCTCCATTTGTAAATTTCAAATGAGACAGTTAGTTAGCTGCAACCGTTTCCCTTTGCCATTACCCACCATCATCTCTTCATAAACCACCTCCCAATTCTTATGAACACTTATCCTCCAAGTAAATCTTGAGACAAAAATTAACGTCCACATGTAAGCTGATAACACCCAGCTCCATCCCAACACTTCTAGATCTGTCCACTGTTCGAGCTCTTAGACTGCTTGTTAGGCTCTGTTACATGAACAGATGGGCACTCAATATAGATTGGGGCAAGCAATGCCACACATTTTCATTCCACCACATAAATGCCAGCTCTCTCTGGTAGTTCTCTGAAGCTGAAGCAGACAGTTTGCACTCAAAGTCATATTTGACCCCCAGATGAACATTGCCCACATATCCACAGTAATAGTAGAATTATCCATTTACATTCCTTTGGCAATACCACAGTGTCTAAACTTACCTGCTGTTGAAACTCTGGTCTCTGCCTCTATCACATCCAGGCTTGATCACTACAGTGCACATATCAGTCTTCCGCATTCTACTTTTTGTTACCGAGGCCAACCAAACCTTGCACCCAGCTCTCACCATTCCATTCAGCCATAGTCTCTGTGCTTGCTGATCTACCATTTAAAAAAATGTTAATTATCAATGTTGCACCTTTCGTTTCCAGTGGCTTCACGGTCTTGCCTTGCTATGCCTTATCTCGAATCCCCTGCAACCTTGCATTATGTATAGTCTGCTTCAATTCATACAGTATCTCTTAACTTTACCTGACCAACCATCAGGAGCCAAGAATCAAAGGTGTAGAATTATTTTTTGATCCCTTTGACCAAGTTTTTGCCCTTTGACTGAAGTATGTTCATTGGGGTTTACTTGCACAATGTATCACATTTTAGACCATTGGAATACTTGGCTTTGATAGATACTGGCAAAATACTAGTCGTGGGGACAAAAGTAATTGGGACATCTCAGTGATAGCTGCACAATGCCACAACTAGTTAGCAATAGTCAACAGAGTGCAATTTATGGAAAGCAAAGGATTTTGTTTGAGGTTGTGTAAGGGAGCTGCTTATATTTGACCCCAGGTTTGTTATGAAAGTGTTCTCAACATGAGCATTACGATATTCAAAGAAAATCGTCTGCATTTCTAGATAGAAATAAATCATCTTATTACTTACCATCTAATCAGAATGTGACAGTAAAACACTTTACAGATGACTTTTTAAAAAGTGGATCTATATTGATTCAGCTGTTTTGGAAAACTAGTCACATTTTGAGGGGAGATAATTGTACATCTCATCTACTTAAGGACACTGACACTGAAGGTGCAACTCAACTACAAACGAATAATTGATTCTTGACAGTTTATGTAAATCAATGCATAGCTTTTGAAAGTACTGTTGCAAGGTTGCACATATTACTCTCGTGTAAAATAGGGTCAAAAGGAATCTGCTCATCAGACCCATCCAGTAGTTTTTGCTTCTCATATTCTGCTTTTTGTACGATTGCATAAATTAGAGTGGTAAATCATATTTTTAATTAAAAAATAAGTATAGCTTTAAGAAAATCTATATATAGCAAACAAATTCTGCATACCTGGGGTAACAATTGTTTGACTGCTCATCATAAGTCTGTTATTTTGGAAGACATGTTTCCACAGATAAATAATCCCCAGTCAGTTGCAAAAACATCAATGTCTGTCAAGCAGAGATGCTTAATTATTAGATGCCAATGATAACAATTCCTAGTTATGTTAGTAATTGTTATTTGCACTTGTGCTCCATGTAACAAGTATTAATTATTTCATTGTAAAAATACTTAAAGCATTCAGATTTTGATTTATATCAATTTGTAATCACATTTGTACTATCATAGTAATTGCTTTATTGCTATTGAGTTCACATTTAAAAAGTATTGATAAGATGTTAGAAAGTTGACCAACTATTCCCCAGTAGATGACAAAACAAGTAATGTTATTCAGTATATGATTACATTCTGTATTATGTTTCATTATATAAATACGCATTGAAGTTGCTTCCTGATATTTTTCTCCTCCTTTGAAGTAATGACAGGAAAGGGAAAAGGGTAGTTTTTTGGTGGCTCTCTACTGGATGTTTTACTAATTTCTAATACAGGAACTCAGCAGTTCAGTTATAATGCTAAATGGAATCCTTCTAAATCCAGTTGCTCCATTCTTTCAACATATGACAGTCCCACCATCCCGGAAATTAACCTCGTGAACCTATGCTGCACTCACTCAATAGTAAGAATGTCCTTCCTCAGATTTGGAGACCAAAACTGCACACAATACTCCAGGTATGGTCTCGCCATGGCCCTGTACAACTGCAGAAGGACCTCTTTGCTCCTATACTCAACTCCTCTTTTCATGAAGGACACCCAGATCTCGTTGCACTTCCCTTTTCCTATCCTGACACCATTCAGATAATAATCTGTCTTCCCGTTCTTGCCTCCAACCTCACATTTATCCACAGTATACTGCATCTGCCATTCACCCAACCTGTCCAAGTTACTCTGCACCCTCATAGCATCCTCTTCATAATTCACACTACCAGCTTGCATCATCTGCAAATTTGCTAATGTTACTTTTAATTCCTTCATCTAAATCATTAATGTGTGTTGTAACAGCTGCAGTCCCAGCACCGAGCTTTGCGGCACTCCACTGGTCACTGCTTGCCATTCCGAAAGGGACCCGTTAATCCCCACTCTTTGTTTCCTGTCTGCCAACCAATTTTCTATCCATGTCAGTACCTTACCCCCAATACCATGTGCTCTAATTTTGCCCACTAATCTCCTGTAGTGGGACCTTACCAAAGGCTTTCTGAAAGTCCAGGTACACTACATCCACTGGCTCTCCCAAGTCCAGTTTACTTGTTACATCCTCAAAAAATTCCAGAAGATTTGTCAACCATGATTTCCCTTTCGTAAATCCATGCTGACTAGGACCGCTCCTGTTACTGCTTTCCAAATGTGCCGTTATTTCATCTTTGATAATTGACTCCAGCATCTTTGCCACCACCGATGTCAGGCTAACTGGTCTATAATTCCCGGATTTCTCTCTCCCTCCTTTCTTGAAAAGTGGGATAACATTAGTTACCCTCCAATCCACAGGAACTGATCCAGAATCTGTAGAACATTGGAAAATGATCACCAATGCGTCCACGATTTCTAGAGCCACCACCTTGAGTACCCTGGGATGCAGACCATCAGGCCCTGGGGATTTATCAGCCTTCAGTCCCATCAGTCTACCCAACACCAATTCCTGACTAATGTGAATTTCCTTCAGTTCCACCATCACCCTAGGTCCTCTGCCTCCTAATACATCTGAGAGATTGTTTGTGTCTTCCTTAATGAAGACAGAAAAAAAAAACCTGTTCAACTCGTCTGCCATTTCCTTGTTCCCCATAATAAATCCACCTATTCCTGTCTTTAAGGGACCCACATTTGTCTTAACCATTTTTTTCTTCTTCACATACCTAAAGAAGCTTTTACTACCCTCCTTTATATTCTTGGCTAGCTTACCATCATACTTCATATTTTCTCCCCGCATTGCCTTTTTAGTTACCTTGTTGCCCAATCCTCTGGCTTCCCGCTCATCTTTGCTATGTTATGTCTTCTCTTTTAGTTTTATACTGTCCTGGACTTCCCTTGTCAGCCACAGTCGCTTCTTATTCCCCTTAGAATCTTTCTTCCTCTTTGGAATGAAATGATCCTGCATCTTCTGGTTTATTCCCAGAAACACCTGCCATTGCTGTTCCACCGTCATCCCTGCTAGGATCCCTTTCCAGTCAATATGGCTGATCATCCAACTCAGTGTCCTGTACCTGCCTTCTCTCCATACCCCCTGATCCCTTTAGCCACAACTAGCACCCTCTTAAATATAGGCAATGAACTGGCCTCAACTACCTTCTGTGGCAGAGAATTCCACAGACTCAACACTCTCTGTGTGAAAAAAGATCTTCTAATCTCGGTCCTAAAAGACTTCCCCCTTATCCTTAAACTGTGACCCCCTTGTTCTGGAGTTCCACAGCATCGGGAACAATCTTCCTGAATCTAGCCTGTCCAACCCCTTAAGAATTTTGTAAGCCTCCATAAGATCCCAGCGAGTACAAGCTGAGTCTATCCAGTCTTTCTTCATATGGAAGTCCTGCCATCCCAGGAATCAGCCTGGTGAACCTTCTCTGTACTCCCTCTATGGCAAGAATGTCTTTCCTCAGATTAGGAGACCAAAACTGTGAGATATAGTTTGTGCTCACAATCACTACTCAGAGACTAAATCGTGGAAACAAGAAATGCTTTATTTGCGAGTCTGCAGAATCGGGTGCCTCTCCAAGTTGAGACACCCCGAGCAAAGGAAAAACGTCTATTTTTATACAACTCATTATACAGTCTTTATTGTTCAGACGCCTCCCCTTCTGACCCCTTCCAATCAGGGTACCGAGGTTCACAATCTTCCAACCCTCCCCTCCGTGCGTCATCAATCATTCCCTCTTCTACAACATCATATATCGCATGTACATTTAAATTAGGTTCTTTGTCATGAGGGGCGTAAAGTTAATATTCATTTATTTCATTAAGCATGCTCAGTTGCTTTTGCCCTAACCTACTTAATTGCCTTTGACCTAAAGACTAGCTTCTGTGTTGTCAGCTACATTCCTTACCTCATCTTGTTGTTCTACAATGTTATCAACAGCTCTGAAGGACAGTAACAGTGTGTTCGAATCACAAGGTTGGTGATTCCAATTATTCGGCCCATCACAAGGTCAGTGGTTACAACCACTCGGCCCCTCACAATACTGGTGGTATAATCATCTTATCCCTCACAAAACTGTACTCTATACTCCAGGTGTGGCCTCACCAAGACCCTGTACAACTGCAGTAGAACCACCCTGCTCTGGTACTCAAATCCTTTTGCTATGAATGCCAACACACCATTCACTTTCTTCACAGCCCGCTGCACCTGCATGCCTACTTTCAATGACTGGTGTACCATGACACCCAGGTCTCATTGCATCTCCCCTTTTCCTAATCGGCCACCATTCAGATAATAATCTACTCTCCTGTTTTTGCCGCCAAAGTGGATAACCTCACATTTATCCACATTATACTGCATCTACCATGCGTTTGCCCACTCACCCAACCTATCCAAGTCACCTTGCAGCCTCCTAGCATCCTCCTCACAGCTAACACAGCCCCCCAGCTTTGTGTCATCTGCAAACTTGGAGATGTTGCATTCAATTGCCTCATCCATATCATTAAGATATATTGTAAATAGCTGGGGTCCCAGCACTGAGCCTTGCGGTACCCCACTAGTCACTGCCTGCCATTCTGAAAATGATCCGTTTACTCCTACTCTTTGCTTCCCAGTTCTCTATCCACATCAATACTGAACCCCCAATACCGTGCTTTAAGTTTGTATGCTGATCTCCTATGTGGGACCTTGTCGAAAGCCTTCTGAAAGTCCAGATATAACATATCCACAGTTTCTCCCTTATCCACTCTACTAGTTACACCCTCAAAAAATTCTATAAGATTCATCAGACATTATTTACCTTTCATAAATCCATGCTGACTTTGTCCAATGATTTCACAGCTTTCCAAATGTGCTGCTATTCCATCTTTAATAACTGACTAGCATTTACCCCACTACCGATGTTAGACTAATTGGTCTGTAAATCCCCATTTTCTCTCTCCCTCCCTTTTTAAAAAGTGGGGTTACATTAGCTACCCTCCAATCCTCAGGAACTACTCCAGAATCTAAAGAGTTTTGAAAAATTATCACTAATGCATCCACTATTTCTGGGGCTACTTCCTTAAGTACTCTGGGATGCAGCCTATCTGGCCCTGGGGATTTATCGGCCTTTAATTCATTCAATTTACCTAACACCACTTCCCGGCTAACCTAGATTTCACTCAGTTCCTCTATCTCATTTGACCCCCGGTCCCCTGCTATTTCCGGCAGATTATTTATGTCTTCCTTTGTGAAGACAGAACCAAAGTAGTTATTCAATTGATCTGCCATGTCCTTGTTCCCCATGATCGATTCACCAGTTTCTGACTGCAAGGGACCTACATTTGTTTTAACTAACCTTTTTCTCTTCACATATCTATAAAAACTTTTGCAGTCCATTTTTATGTTCCGTGCCAGTTTTCTTTCATAATCTATTTTCCCTTTCCTAATTAAGCACTTTGTCCTCCTCTGCTGGACTGAATTTCTCCCAGTCCTCTGGTAGGCTGCTTTTTCTGGCTAATTTGTATGGTTCATCTTTAGTTTTGATACTATCCCTGATTTCCCTTTTATCCACGGATGCACTACCTTCCCTGATTTATTCTTTTGCCAAACTGGGATGAACAATTGTTGTAGTTCATCCATGCAGTCTTTAAATGCCTTCCATTGCATATCCACCGTCAACCCTTTAAGAATCACTTGCCAGTCTATTTTGGCCAATTCACGTCTCATACCCTTAAAGTTACCTTAGTTTAAGTTCAGAACCCTTGTTTCTCAATTAACAATGCATTCCATCCTAATGAAGAACTCAACCATATTATGGTCACACAAAAAGCTGGAGAAACTCAGCGGGTGCAGCAGCACCTAAGGAGCAAAGGAGATAGGCGACGTTTCAGGTCAAGAAGGGTCTCGACCCGAAACGTCGCCTATCTCCTTTGCTCCTTAGATGCTGCTGCACCCGCTGAGTTTCTCCAGCTTTTTGTGTAACCCTCGATTCTCCAGCATCTGCAGTTCCTTCTTTAACATATTATGGTCACTCTTGCCCAAGGGGCCACGCACAACAAGACTGCTAACTAACCCTTCCTCATTACACAGTACCCAGTGTAGAATTGCCTGCTCTCTCGTTGGTTCCTCTACACGTTGGTTTAGAAAACTATTGCGCATACATTCCAAGAAATCCTCTTCCTCAGCACCCCTGCCAATTTGATTCACCCAATCTATATGTAGATTGAAGTCACCCATTATAACTGTTTTACCCTTGTTGCACGCATTTCTAATTTCATGTTTGATGCCATCCCCAATTCCACTACTACTGTTGGGTGGCCTGTACACAACTCCCACTAACGTTTTCTGCCCCTTAGTGTTTCGCAGCTCTACCCATATCGATTGCACATCCTCCAAGGTAATGTCCTTCCTTTCTATTGCGTTAATCTCCTCTCTAACCAGCAATGCTACTCCACCTCCTTTGCCTTTGTGTCTATTCCTCCTGAATATTGAATAACTCTGGATGTTCAGCTCCCAGCCTTGGTCATCCTGGAGCCATGTGTCCGTGATCCCAACTATATCATATTCATTAATAACTATCTGCACATTCAACTCATCCACCTTATTACCAATGCTCCTTGCATTGAGACACAAAGCCTTCAGGCTTGTTTTTACAACACTCTTACCTCAACTGCAATACTGACACTTCCGATTTTACCTTCTCCCACTCAAATTGCAGATTAAAACGTATCATTTTATGGTCACTACGTTCTAATGGTTCCTTTACCTTGAGTTCCCTTATCAAATCCGGTTCATTACACAACACTAAATCCAGAATTGCCTACTGCCTGGTAGGCTCCAGTACAAGCTGCTCTAAGAATCCATCTCAGAGGCACTCTACAAACTCCCATTCATGGGGTCCAGTACCAACCTGCTTTTCCCAGTCTACCTGCATGTTAATATCTCCCATAACCAATCTAGGTATGTTCTTAATATCTAGGTTACATCTACGTTGCTTCTTAAAATCTTTTTTTGATTGGAGTCAACTTTAGTTTCGTAATAATACTCCAGTAATGGATTACAGTATCTGTCCATTTGAATCTGATGTGTCTACAATGCGTATTTAGCACCTGACTAATTTATGGGAAAGGTCTCATGGCTGCCGCAGTTAGGTTTCCAGCCGCCACCAGGATATTGATGGAGAAAACTGATAATTTGTGACGTTTTTGCTGCATTAAAGGAGCTACATAAATGATGGCAGCTGTTGTTAGTACACCTACATTTGAACCTTCACAGGAGATTGCAATGCAATCTCTGATCTGTTTGTCATCAAGAACATCACCCAAACTAATTTATAGGATTAAAGCAAATTCCATTATTGTAAGAAGGCCAGATGATCAGACTCTAAAGTAACTTTTGTTTGCACAGTGGCAGATGGTTTTAATGTGCAGAAAGCACCAGTCTGTAGCAATGTGTGTCAAAGGAATGGTGATTGGGGAAACAAATTGGCTATTAATATTGAAGCCATTTCTATTCTGAAGTTAGCATTAGAAATAATTAATCTGTTAGCCAGCAGAAATAACCAAAAAAAGGTAGTCATTTTGAATTTGGTTAATCTTCAATGGAATCTGTGCCACTTACCACATGACAAGTGTTAAACCCGAAGAGAAAAGTTGCAGCTGCCACAGCAGTTGAGTTTTAGCAGTTGAGATAATTCTAATTATCATAATCCTTTTGAATGCCAAGTTGAGGGAATTAGCCTTTCATGGAAGACAACATTGGTATAATGCAAATGCTATATACCACATATAAGCCCAAATCTGGATGCAAATCTGCTTCTACTGCATGTGCTCGACTGCATTTTTCTGAACAATTGTCAATAGAGGCTACATTGTGTAATCAACAGCAAACCAGTTTGATGCTCAATTCTCTTCCAATTCTGCAGATGGATGTTGCAGATCTACAGAGCGAAGAGCTCTTTGCTTACTTCAGTCCTTAGCTAACCAGATCTGCTGCTCAATGTAAACGTTATCTAAACTGTGTGCTGCTCCAGTTTGATGTTTCAGATATGGCTGATGCTAATCCTGGTGTGTTTGTTAATAATAATTGAATCAGATTGAAACACTTGGTCTGAGGAGATTGGAGTGAGGAAAGACAGATCAAGTTATAAAGTACACGTGGAGACTGGCATTCACGTTTCGGTGTGGAAATTTGAGCCAGGGTGTCGAGATAAATTAAAAATTAATTTAATTCTCCTCAAATTATACTAAAATGTATCAGAATGTATGGAAAAAGGAGGCCAACCATATACAGTAGATATGGCCTGAATTCTCCACACTACTCTGACCCAGATGCAGAAGCCAGGCTGAGCTGAGACCCTGCACCAGAAGCAGAACAGGCCGCAAGCAACAAGGACTGGGGTTGGGTGGCGAGAACTCCTTCTCCCCACAATATCCTGTTAAAACAATTCTATTAAGCTTAAATTATTTTTAAAATAAAAAAACAAGAATTTTTATTCATTTTATAAGAAAATTAAAACCACTATAATTGCACTCATCTGTTTACTCTGGGTCAGTGGTCCTACTGAAATGAATGAGGTTTGATGACGCATACCAGCTATCCTGGCCTGAAGAAATCTAGATGTGGTGCATGCAGCCACTGTGTTTAGCTCATAAAATGTCCCCCACTTTGGAAAGCCGATATTGGAAAGCCCCCCCCCCACCTCCCCCCTCCCTGGTGTGTTATTGTGAAGATTTACTTGCAGTACCAAATAGTCATTAGTATGTAATGGAACATCTGTTGTTGCACATATGTACATTCCAATGCAAGTATGATGTAATCTTGTTATGTTTGGATGAAAACTTTCCATCACGTTTTGTTGCATAATCTTCCGAGGAGCCTTAAATAACTTTACAAGTTATATAACCCTGGACTCCTCAGTCCGTGGGTGGCACCCCAGTTAACCATGCTGATCTCCATTTTCCCATTTCATGAGATACTGGCGCTGTGGCAGAAGACTGACTACAATCGTGATTAAGGTCAGCATTAACTACGCACTGGCAAAGTCCTTGGTTATCCAAAAGATGATTCACAGGAGGTTGTGGGTAGTTGAGGCAGGTACAATAACAACATTTAAAAATGACAGCAGGGGATAAACACCGATTGAGGACTTGTAGTCGACAACAAGAAACATCTTATTTTGTGGTGGAATGCCTTCACCCACAATTGCAGTATCAGCTGATGCAAGACTGTTCCCCCCCCCCCCTCGCAACCATCCTGCTGTGGGCAGGTACTCACTGCCTCAACTTAATTTGCTGATTCTCCAGCAGGTATGGCAACTGACCAGGCCTCCCACCTGGAGTAACCATGAATGAGAAACATTTTAAGTGGATTCCTACTTAATAACTGAAATTGTAACTTGTTTCAAACAGCAAGGGCAGCACAGCGGTAGCTTGGTCTCACCATATCGGTGAGACCAAGCGGAGGCTTGGCGATCGTTTCGCCGAACACCTCCGCTGGGACCGCAATAACCAACCCGACCTCCCGGTGGCTCAGCACTTCAACTCCCCGTTCCATTCCGTATCCGACCTCTCGGTCCTGGGCCTCCTCCACGGCCAGAGTGAGCAACACCGCAAGTTGGAGGAACAGCACCTCATATTCCGCTTGGGGAGTCTGCATCCTCTGGGCTTAAACATTGAATTTTCTCAATTCTGTTAACCCTGGCTGTCTCCTCCCCTTCCCACCTCTCCCTCAGCCCCTGGCATTCCTTCTCTCTCTATCTCTCCCCCACCCAAGTCGCACTAGCTTCTCATTTTCACACTACAAACAGCTTACAATGGCCTGTTTCCTTTTTCATCAATACTTTTTCATTCATTGTTCTTTATCTCTCCACATCACCGTCTATATCTCTCGTTTCCCTGATCCCTAACCAGACTGAAGAAGGGTCTCGACCCGAAATGTCGCCCATCTCCTTCGCTCTCTAGATGCTGCTGCACCCGCTGAGTTTCTCCAGCTTTTTGTGTACCCAGCGGTAGAATTGCTGCCTTACCGCGCAAGAGGCCCGGGTTCAATTCCGACTACAGGTGCTGTCCGTACCGAGTTTGTATGTTCTCCCTATGACCACTTGGGTTTTCGTTGGGTGCTCGGTTTCCACCCATACTCCAAAGACATACAGGTTTGTAGGTTAATTGCCTTCTGTAAATTGTCCCAAGTATGTAGGATAGTGTTGGCGTACAGGTGATTTCTGGTTGGCGTAGATTCAGTGGGCCAAAGGGCCTGTATCTCTAAAGTACAAAATGTTCACACTTCATTCTCTTCCTTAAAATGCTGCCACATGTAGTGAATAATGAGGCTGGAACCATGTGCTAATCAGTGTAACGTAGTTCCGTGTGTATTTAGAATCTTCAGTGGTGAAATGGTAACCAATTAACTTCTCAGTAAATTCTACACATGGTCAAATTCATCTGAATGACTCATCCAATGTAACTGCAGAATACTTTTAATTAATTGGTCAAATAAACAATATTCCAGATTTGAGGCTCTGTACATTAAAATATATATTCAATTACACCAGCTACTGTAAAAGGCTCTGCAATTTCCTTCAATGGATCTGTGGTTATCAGAATTTAAGTGTTAGGTTTTCAACTCTAATGAAGAGCCAAATTGGAGCTACTGTTGTATTGAAGGAGCTAGAACACTTGCCTCTATCAGCTATGTGAAGCAGCTATTTTTTAGTTTATTCCAATGATTTGCATAATGCATTTTATCTTGGGAAAGCAAACAAGAAAATTATGATATCAGATTAAGATATGAAAACCTTACTGGGAATTGGGTAAAGCAGAGGTGTGTATTATGGCATAGAACATTTTAAATCCAATCTCCAGATATGTGTCATTCCCAAGGCCAGCAGTTGTTTGCCCTTTTTACCAAGGTGACGATGATAAATAATCTACCCGATTTGTAACCATTATCTTAAGCCAATATTTGAAACCTATTCGCTTAGCTGCTATCTGTAACTATTATGTTGGCTTGGGACTAGAGTTACAATCATGTTAAAAGAGGCAAGATAAAATTGCTCATGGAAAATATATCAGGGAGAATTCTCGGTTTCACCATCAGGCTAGCACCCGACCAATAGAGAAAAATGACTACGTTTATCTTGACCACAAGACGCCGCCAATTTGGTCAATAACCCCACAGTCAATTTGAATTAATAAAATGTACACCAATGGCCTGTCAAAGCACGCTATGTAGGCACTGCAAGAACCACTTAGCTTCTGACATATCGTTTCAATGTAAACAAGCAAAGCTCCACATACAAGGCATGTTCTTGACCATGAGGCAGCATCCAAGTTCCTAAATAGTATTCAAGTGCTAGGAACAGAGGAAAATCTCTTATCTGTTTGGACTCAAACCCTGCACCGATGGTTATGATTATAAAAGACCATTAATTTTAGCTTCAGAACATAAAGGAATTGCTCAAGGCAGAATACAAAACCCAAACTCCAGCTGCTTCAGTCCTTTCATCATCTTCACTGATTCCAGCGGCAAGTTCTATTTTCAACGTCAGATAAGTTGTCCGTACTTGCAACAAGAGCAAGGTTAAGTCAGGCACCGGGGTGAATTAGTGACAAGTAATAATCTATTAAACCAACCTGTTATCTGCACTCCAAGTATTCCAGAGCTACACTTGGAGTTTGTGGCACAGCAAGGCTAGTCCACACCAAGCCTCATTGCCCGTCTGCAATCAGCTACTTGGCCTCAGTTCTAACTAAATTGGTTCCTTGGCTATCACAAATACTTACATTTAAAAGATCTTAATTCTTTGGTCAGTTTGGACTTTAAGATATCGAACGTAATCTGATGTTGCTGGAACCATGACCATACTGTGTCCTCTTTTGTCAGTTCCCGCAGTGTGGAGCTTAATGCACAAACGGATATCATTTTTTCCCTTCTTGACTGTGGCAATCATGGTTGAGACCCAGTCAGTGGGGTCGCTGACTGCTTCAATTATGCCTGTGGAGGCCATGTCCTTCAGCACAGAGTGAACCCTGTCAGTCATGGCAAATGACAATAGGTGTGGTGGTCGGATGACGGGTGTCACTTCGGAGTCAATAATAATCTTGTAAGTCACAGGCAACTTGCCCAGGTTGTTGTCGAAAAGATCAGGGAATTCACTCAGCAGGTCCAGGGAAATTTGTAGCTTGTGGACCATTTTGCCAAAGGAGATCAGCCCCAGTTCTTGACAGGCCCGGTTGCCAAGCAGAGTAACTGAATTAAAGTTCAAGACATAGAAGGTCAAATTCCTCGTGGTTTTTTTCAGCACACATTTCAAGTTGGTTTTGCCCAAATGCCGCAGAACCTCCCCTCCAAACGCATGTAGAGTGTCATCACGCCATTCTCGCCTCCAGGCTCTACGTCTCATCTATCAAGTGAGGGAGGGGAGGGTCTGGTCCGCACGCGCTCGGGCCGTGTTAGTAGACCACCAGACAGATATGGTGAGTATGTTTAACCCCATGGCATGAGTGCCCTTTCACACTTAACCTTTGGGGGGAAGGATGTAGATTGATGTTGCATGTTAACCAATCACACACTAGCCAGCATCTCTAACTCCACCCCACTGTAATACTGATACTAATACTATTGCTCTGCACCAACAGTTGGGGCAGCCAGGAGGTGTTGATAGCTAACCATCCTTCATGCTGTTAAGTTTTAGTGTTGATTAAAGATGTGTTTGAATCGTATACTGAGTCTGGAAGTAATTTACAGAAAATAATTGAGGAAGGGAAATTACATCAATCCAAAGTTAATATTCAATAGAACTTGCAGATAGAAGTTCCAGAACAAAGAAAATCCAGATACTTAATTTAAATCAATGGATGGATTTTGAGTATTAAACATCCATGGATGGTATCCCTTTCCAAAAATGTGTGGAGTCAGCCCATCGGATTTCCTGTCAAATTTTCATTGAAATGAAAGAACTGGGCAGTTTCCATTGTAGAAGGATCACCTTCAAGCAGAAGTAGCCCCAGATTTCTTGTAAGAAATGTCATAGAAAATAGATCGAGGATCAGATCTACATGAAACATGTAGACGTGCTGTTTTAGCAATATATGCAAGCCATTTATACGCTTAAATGTACTTCCACCCAATTCGATAATAGCGCTACTTCAGCAAGGCCACTTGCACAATCATGGACAAGTGTCACCGCAGTCACATGCTAAATGTCTCTCCTGAAAAGAAAATTCTAGCTGTTTACCCAAAAGCAGATCAAAGTTGAAAACCAATAGTCTGAGAAATCCCAGTCCATGTCTATTTGCCAATTGTGGCGATATACAGACATGTGGAGAGGGTAACGCTATGTAACTGTCTACTTGATCCAGGGATCCAACTGTTTACCCAATACTGGTCTCATTTACACAAATAATTGCTGATCCAATTAAAGCTAGTTCACCTCAGCTTTATGTACTCATTGGAACTAGTTTTCCATTTACATTTCATGCTGCCTTAGCAAGGCCGCTAGCATAATTAAAACCAGTCTCATCCCGGTCACTCCTCTTCCCTCTCTCATCAGGCAAGGGGTACAGAAGTTTGAAAATGCATACCTCAAATTCAAGAAGTTTCTTGCCAGCTGTTATCAGGCAACTGAACAGTCCTCATGAGCTAGTGTGGGGTACTGACCTCCCAACAACCTCATTGGAGACATTTGAACCATCTTTAATCAGACTTTATCTTGCATTAAATGTACCCATATCCACTATGTGCACTGTGGACAGCTCGATTCTATTCATGTATAGTAATTTCTCCGACCGGATAGCACACAAAAGCATCTTGCTGTACTACAGTAAATGTGACAATAAACTAAAGTAAAAACAGAATCAGAATGCAAAAAACTATATTATATTATTTTTATAACGTATCATATTATTATAGTTATGAATGGTGTTATACAGTTGATTTGAAGAGATATGTATGCAAGATAAAGTTACAAGTATTAAAATTCATCGATCTGAAGCATGGGTATGAGATTGGGATATATATGCTGAGACATCTACTCCATTATAACCCACCTTAATAACAAAATGCAAGACATTAATATGAAAACTGGGGGTGATGGAATCACCTTCTGCAGTTGGAATGTAAAGGGAATTAATGAACCAATTAAAAGAGGTAAGGTTTTGGCTCAGTTAAATAGACTTAAAACAGATATAATTTTTCTTCAAGAGACGCACCTTAAAAAGGAAGTGCAACATAGACTAACAGCAAAATGGATTTCTAAAGTATTTCACTCTTCATTTACACATAAGTCTAGAGGAGATGCAATACTTATTCGTAAAGGCATTCCATTTAAACATAGCTCAATAATAGAAGATACTGAGGGTAGATACATAATAATTACAGGTGAATTATATTCAAAGAAAGTCGTTCTTATGAATATATATGGACCAAACTTCGATAATCCGTTGTTTTTTAAGAAAATATTTAATACTATTCCTATAGGTACACAACATAATCTAATAATCGGGGGTGATTTAAATTGTACTTTAGATAATTATCTAGATAGATCATCAATTAAAAGGAAAGCGATATCTAAATCAAGTGAACTCATAAATTCTTTTATTAACACCGCAAATGTTAAGGATGTCTGGAGAACGGATAATCCCTCTGGTCGGGAATACTCATTTTACTCGCCGGTATTTGGAACCTACTCAAGGATAGATTATTTTTTAATAGATTCAAAGTTAATTCCATTCATGTATGATTCAAAATATCATAATATTATTATTTCGGATCACGCACCATTAACATTTAAGATAAAACTAAAGGGTATAACTAATAAATACTCCCAATGGAGACTCAACCCTCAAATTTTAAATGATAAGGCTTGTTATGATTATCTGGTAAAACAGATTAAATTATTTTTTGAGACTAATGACAAACCTGGAATTTCTTCGTCACTTCTTTGGGACACATTTAAAGCCTTTATGCGTGGTGCTATAATATCCGCGCAAGCACACTGTAATAAGGAAAACCGAAAGACTCAACAAATGTTGAAAACGAAATAAACCAATTAGATATTGAAAATGCAATATCCCCATCTAGGGTGATATATAATAAAATTGCAATATTAAAATAAGCTAAATCAAATATACTCAAATTATGTTATTAAACTTTGTCAACAGACTAAATAAGTATACTTTCAATTCGGGGATAAACGACAAAAACTTTTGTCACGCCAACTTAGAAAATTAGATGAAGAAAAAATGATATATAAAATCAGATCTGAACAAGGAGAGATACTAACTTTACAAAAAGATATTAATAACAGATTTCTGCATTACTATCAAAAACTTTATTCAACTAAATTGACGGGTCAACCTGACGGAATGGAAACATTCCTACATAAATGTCATATTAAAGGCTTGGATCAGGAAAGAAGAGACTTGTTAGATGCTGAAATATCAGTAAAAGACATTGAGGAATCAAGCAAATCGTTGAAAAATGGAAAAGCTGCCGGACCCGATGGTCTAGGTATTGAATTTTATAAGAAGTTTCATGATTTGATTTCCCCACGTTTACAAACAATATATAAATACGCTTACGGACAAGGAAAGTTACCAGAAACTCTAAATGAGTCCACAATTGCACTCATTCCTTAAGTAGATAAGGATCTGGAAGATCCTGGATCATATAGAGCAATTGCTCTTCTAAATACTGATCCAAAAAAAACCTACAATTTTATCTCAAAGATTAAGTTTAATGATTAATAAATTAATACATCATGATCAAACGGGCTTTAGTCCCAAATGTTATTCCACTTATAACTTGAGACGTCTATTCAATATCATATATTCAAAAAGAGTTAATGATATTGAATTAACTGTTATGTCTCTTGATGCGGAAAAAGCATTCGATCAGGTTGAATGGCCTTATTTATTTAAGATAATGCAGAAATTTCAACTAGGGGATAGATTTTGTAAATGGGTTAACATTTTATATTCTAACCCAACAGCAAGAATATTAACAAATCAAATGTTATCAGCTAAATTTAATCTCTTTAGGGTTGTAGACAAGGATGTCCGTTATCACCTTTATTATTTGCTCTTGCAATAGAACCATTAGCCGAAAGGATTAGATTAGAACCAGAAATATATGGATATAATACCAATACCACAACAAATAAAATATCTTTATATGCAGATGATGCCTTAATATATATTACAAAACCGGAGATTAGTATTCCTAATCTACTTATTGTTATAACTAAATTTGGTACATTTTCAGGATATAGAATTAATTGGAATAAAAGTGAAATTATGCCTATAACTGGAATAAAATCATACATATTACAACAATTCCCATTAAAAATAGTTACAGACAAAATTAAATATCTAGCAATTCATGTATTTAAATCTTATAATTCTTTATTTAAATCAAATTATCCACAATTATTGAACAAACTACAAAAGAATATCCTATATTGGAAAACACTACCAATATCAATGATTGGCAAAATAAATGCTATAAAAATGATTTTTCTACCACAATTATTATATTTATTTCAATTTATCCCTTTATACCCCTCTAAAACCTTTTTTTTTAAAAATCGATTCTATTGTTAATAGCTTTATTTGGGATTACAAAAGTCATAGAATAAGTAAAAAACATTTATGTAAATCTTAGATAAATGGAGAATTAGCATTGCCTAATTTCTTATATTATTTTTGGGCGGTTCAGATTAAGAATATGAATTTTTGGTTGGTAAATACGGATCAGGAACCAGCTTGGCTAAAGATGGAAAAGGAAGACTGTTTACCTTTTGATATAAATTCGATTCTCTTTGCTCCAAAAAAAAAATTATAGAGAAAACCCTATAATTTATAGCAATAGATGTATTTGGAAACAAATAGTTAAGACTCTACATTTGGATAATATGTCGCTTTGCTAACCAATTATGAATAATCCTTTATTTAAACCCTCTATATTGGATAGGGGGTTTAGACAATGGAAAAAATTAGGAATTATAAGGATTTACAGGAAAGGAAAATTTCTCCCATTTCAAGAGTTAAAAGATAGCTATGGATTGCATCAAAATAACTTGTTTAGGTATTTACAAATCAGAGACTATATTAAGTCAAATATGCAAGATAAAAATAGAGAACAAGGATTACTGGATGAATTGCTTAACAAGCACCCAAATACGGAAAAACTAATAGCATATATATATAATACTCTTTTGGATAGGGAAATTCCAACAACAGAATCATACCGTCAATTATGGGAAAATGAAACGGGCTTATCTATAATGAAAGATATTTGGGAAGAAAGTCTACAACATATACATCGTTGTTCATTAAATGCCAGACATACCTTGATACAATTCAAAGTATTACATAGATTACATTATTCAAAAACAAAATTAAATAGAATTTTTCCTAACATCTCTATTTGTGATAAATGTCAGAATTCAGAAGCTAATTTAACGCATAGTTTTGTAACATGTATAAAACTTAATAGTTATTGGACCGATATTTTTAAAATCATTTCTGTAGTTCTTAAAATCAAATTGGATCCCGACCCAAAGCTAATAATATTAGGAGTTTCAGATTCAAACCTAATATTAACAGTAAATCAATGAAATTTCCTTGATTACTGTTTGATAACCATATAACAATTACAGCACGGAAACAGGCCATCTCGGCCCTTCAAGTCCGTGCCGAACAACATTTTTCCCTTAGTCCCACCTGCCTGCACTCATATCATAACCCTCCATACCCTTCTCATCCATATGCCTATCCAATTTATTTTTAAATGATACCAACGAACCTGCCGCCACCACTTCCACTGGAAGCTCATTCCACACCGCTACCACTCTCTGAGTAAAGAAGTTCCCCCTCATGTTACCCTAAACCTCTGTCCCTTAATTCTAAAGTCACGTCCTCTTGTTTGAATCTTCCCTATTCTCAAAGGGAAAAGCTTGTCCACATCAACTCTGTCTATCCCTCTCATCATTTTAAAGACCTCTATCAAGTCCCCCCTTAACCTTCTGCACTCCAGAGAATAAAGACCTAACTTATTCAACCCATCTCTGTAACTTAGCTGTTGAAACCCAGGCAACATTCTAATAAATCGCCTCTGTACCCTCTCTATTTTGTTGACATCCTTCCTATAATTGGGCGACCAAAATTTTACACCATACTCCAGATTTGGTCTCACCAATGCCTTGTACAATTTTAAACATTACATCCCAGCTTCTATACTCAATGCTCTGATTTATAAAGGCTAACATACCAAAAGCTTTCTTTACCACCCTATCTATATGAGATTCCATCTTCAAGGAACTGTGCACGGTTATTCCCAGATCCCTCTGTTCAACTGTATTCTTCAATTCCCTACCGTTTACAATGTACGTCCTATTTTGATTTGTCCTGCCAAGGTGTAGCACCTCACATTTATCAGCATTAATCTCCATCTGCCATCTTTCAGCCCATTTTTCCAACTGGCCTAAATCATTCTGTAGACTTTGGAAATCCTCTTCATTATCCACAACACCCCCCTATCTTGGTATCATCTGCATACTTACTAATCCAATTTACCACCCCTTCATCCAGATCATTGATGTACATAACAACAAAGGACCCAACACAGATCCCTGCCTCCAACCCGACAAACAGCCGTCCGCCATTACCCTCTGGCTTCTCCCATTCAGCCACTGTTGAATCCACCTTGCTATTCCTGCATTTATACCCAACAGTTGAACCTTCTTAACCAACCTTCCATGAGGAACCTTGTCAAAGGCCTTACTGAAGTCCATATAGACAACATCCACTGCTTTACCCTCGTCAATTTCCCTAGTAACCTCTTCAAAAAAATTCAAGAAGATTAGTCAAACATGACCTTCCAGGCATAAATCCATGTTGACTGTTCCTAATTAGATCCTCTTTATCCAGATACTTATATATATTATCTCCAAGTATCTTTTCCATTAATTTGCCCACCACTGAAGTCAAACTAACCGGTCTATAATTGCTAGGTTTACTTTTAGAACCCTTTTTAAACAATGGAACAACATGCGCAGTACGCCAATCCTCGGGGACTATTCCCGTTTCTAATGACATTTGAAATATTTCTGTCATAGCACCCGGCTATTTCTACACTAACTTCCCTCAATGTCCTAGGGAATATCCTGTCAGGACCTGGAGAGTTATCCACTTTTATATTTTTCAAAAGTGTCAGTACTTCTTTTACTTTGAAACTCATAGTATCCATAGCTACTCTACTAATTTCCCTTACCTCACATAATTCAATATCCTTCTCCTTGGTGAATACCGAAGAAAAGAAATTGTTCAATATCTCCCCCATCTCTTTTGGCTCTGCATATAGCTGTCCACTCGGTCTCTCCAATGGACCAATTTTATCCCTTGTTATCCTTTTGCTATTAATATAGCTGTAGAAACCCTTTGGATTTACTTTCACCTTACTTGCCAAAGCAACCTCATATCTTCTTTTAGCTTTTCTAATTTCTTTCTTAAGATTCTTTTTACATTCCTTATACTCCTCAAGCACCTCATTTACTTCATGCTGCCTATAATTATTGTAGATCTCCCTCTTTTTCCGAACAAGATGTCCAATTTCCCTTGAAAACCAGGGCTCTTTCCAATTTTTACTGGTTCCTTTCAACCGAACAGGAACATAAAGATTCTGTACTCTTAAAATTTCCCCTTTAAATGTCCTCCATTTCTCCTCTACATCTTTCCCATAAAACAAAATGTCCCAGTTCACTCCTTTTAAATCATTTCGCATCTCGTTAAAGTTAGCCTTTCTCCAATCAAAAATCTCAACCCTAGGCCCAGTTCTGTCCTTCTCCATAATTATATTGAAACTAATGGTATTGTGATCACTGGACCCGAAGTGCTCCCCAACGCATACCTCCGCCACCTGTCCCGTCTCATTTCCTAACAGGAGGTCCAGCACTGCCCCTCCTCTAGTAGGCACCTCTATGTATTGCTGCAAAAAACTATCCTGCACACATTTTACAAACTCCAAACCATCCAGCCCATTTACAGAATGTGTTTCCCAGTCTATGTGTGGAAAGTTGAAATCTCCCACAATCACTACCTTGTGCTTACTACTAATATCTGCTATCTCTTTACATATTTGCTCTTCCAATTCTCGTTCCCCATTTGGTGGTCTATAATATACCCCTATAAGTGTTGCTACACCTTTCCCACTTCTAAGTTCCACCCAAATAGCCTCCCTAGATGAGCCCTCCAATCTATCCTGCCAAAGCACTGCTGTAATATCTTCCCTGACTAGCAATGCAACACCTCCACCTCTTGCCCCTCCAATTCTATCACTCCTGAAGCAATGAAATCCTGGAATATTTAGTTTCCAATCACAGCCCTCCTGCAACCATGTTTCACTGATCGCCACAACATCATACTTCCAGGTGTCTATCCAGACTCTAAGCTCATCCACCTTTCTTACAATGCTCCTAGCATTAAAATATGCACATTTAAGAAACCCCCCCCATCTCTTATTCTCTGTTTATTTCCTTTTTTTTTCTTTCTCCCCTTGTGTCCGAGTGCTTCCCTTTTCTGCTTCCTGCCTCCCATTCTGTCTACTAGCTTTTGCTATTTGCATCCCTCGCCCCAACCATTCTAGTTTAAAGTCTCCCCAGTGGCCTTTGCAAATTTCCCCGCCAGAATATTGGGTCCCCCTCGGGTTCAAGAGCAACCCATCCTTTCTGTACAGGTCCCACCTACCCCAAAAGAAGTCCCAATGATCCAGAAACTTGAATCCCTGCCCTCTGCACCAGTCTTTCAGCCAAGCATTTATCCTCCACCTTGCTCCATTTCTACTCACTGTCACGTGGCACAGGCAGTAATCCTGAGATTGTTACCTTTTTGGTCCTTTTCCTCAACTCTCCTCCCAAGTCCTTAAATGCTCCCTTCAGGACCTCTTCCCTTTTTTTTAACCTATGTCATTGGTACCGATATGTACCACGACCTCAGGCTCCTCTCCTGATTTGAGGATATCTTGGACACATCCAAGACCTTGGCACCAGGGAGGCAGACCACCATCCTGGTCTCCCGACTGCGTCCACAGAATCGCCTATCCGACCCCCTAACAATAGAGTCCCCAATTACTATTGCCCTCCTCTTTTTTTCCCTACCTTTTGGAGCAAAAGGGCTGGTCTCTGTGCTGAAGGCCCGTCCGCTGTCGCTACCCCCGGGTAGGCTGTCACCCCCATCCGTACTCAAACAGGAGTACTTATTTGCCAGGTGTACTGACATTGGAGTACTCACTCGTTCATACCTCTGCCCCTTGCCCTTCCTTAGCGTGACCCACATGTCTCTCTCCTGTGGTTTTGGAGTGACCACCTCCCTATAACTCTCCTCTATCACCTTTTCACTCTCCCTGACCAGGCAGAGGTCATCGAGCTGCTGCTCCAGGATCCTAATACGGTCCCTTAGGAGCCCCATCTCTCTGCACCTGATGC
This sequence comes from Raja brachyura, assembly GCA_963514005.1. The sequence goes on along the minus strand of OY740781.1, from coordinate 73,380,942 downwards.
AGATGTGGACGTCAAGAGGGCCATCCGGCACCATGACCTCCCACATCTGACATGCAGTACAGTACACTGCTCTGGCTGACATTCTCTCGCCTTACTCTGGATCCGATACCAGTATAATATAACTGCTGTGAGAAATCGGCAGGTATCTGACTCAAACAGCTGCTCCCAACTTGACCTTTAACCTACACCTTTATTATACAAAAACAAAAGCACTGTACCTTTACTAAAACACTGTACCCTTTAACCAGAAAGCAGAAATACTAACCAGAGGCTCCACCCAATCAGCTGCTTCCTCTAGTCTGCTTCCACCAATCAGCGGCTTCCACCAGAAACCTCCCTATTCAGTATGGAATGTTCCGGATTTAACTAAGCTCCTGACCCTCCTCCACTCGCTCCAACGGTCCCGGGCCTCTGCCTGAACAAGCCCCGCGCTGGGTTTATGTACTCACCGCTCCTGACCCTCCTCCACTCGCTCCAACGGTCACGGGCCTCTGCCTGAACAAGTCCCGCGCTGGATTTATCTACTCACCGCTCCTGACCCTCCTCCACTCGCTCCAACGGTCACGGGCCTCATGATAATTGGAAAAAAATTAATATTAAAGTTGTGGAAGGGAACATTATCCCCAAGTAAAATGTGGACAGTGGAAATGCCGGAGACGTTGCATTTGGAGAGAATTAGGTTTGTCCTAATAGACAAATATGAACCTTTTGAACAAATATGGTCTCCATTCACTGACTACTTGAAGGGGTAGCTGAGCTCGGCATTATAATTCAACAAATACCCAGTTGTAGGATTAGATGATATGATCTATTTTGAGATTTGTATACACGTCTCTATAGATATTGTTATGTGAAATTGTTCTATTCATTGTTAAGATGTATACTTTAATCTTTTTTAAAATAATATAATTGTTTGTTTGTATTATTTTTATTTTTTTAAATTTTTGTTGTTTTTATTTTTTTGTGTTTGTTTTTTTAATTTTTTCTTATCTAATCATAATCAATATTATTTAATCTCCATCTACCTTGAGTATACACCTATTCTTTTACTTCTTTACTTTCTAAAAAAATAATAGAAGCTTACATAAATCATTTCGTAATATTTGTATAACTCTTGAAACAAGTTAAATGTGTATTTAAAAAACTGTTACATCATTGGTAATATGCACTGCTTCTATTAAAAATATTTTAAAAAAAAATCAGAATGCAAAAAACTGACCTCAAAACGAGTCAATTTGTTTTACAGTCATAGAGTGATACAGCGTGGAAACAGGCCCTTTGGCCCAACTTGCCCACATCAGCCAACATGTCCCAGCTACACTAGTCCTACCTGCATTTGGTCCAATATCCCTCCAAACCTGTCCTATGTACCTGTCTAACTGTTTTTTAAACGTTGGGATAGTTCCTGCCTCAATTACCTCTGGCAGCTTGTTCCATACACCCACCACCCTTTGTGTGAAAAAAGGCACCCCTCAGATTATTATTAATTATTTTCCACTTCCCCTTAAACCTATGTGTTCTGGTCTTCGATTTACCTACTCTGGGCAAGAGACTGTGCATCTACCCGATCTATTCCTTTCATGATTTTATACAACTCAATAAAATCACCCCACATCCTCCTGCGCTCCAATGAATCAAAACCCATCCTACTCAACCTCTCCCTATAGCTCAGACCCTCGAGTCCTGGCAACATCCCCGTTAATCTTCTCTGTACCAGTTCCAGCTTGACATGTTTCGTATAACAATAGACAATAGGTGCAGGAGTAGGCATTCGGCCCTTGGAGCCTGCACCGCCATTCAATGTGATCATGCCTGATCATCCACAATCAGTACCCCTTTCCTGCATTCTCCCCACATCCTCTGACTCCACTATGTTTAAGAGCCCTATCTTGCTCTCTCTTGAAAGTATTCAGAGAACTGGCCTCCACCACCCTCTGAGGCAGACAATTCCACAGATTCACAACTGTGTGAAAAAGTGTTTCCTCGTCTCCTTTCTAAATGGCTTACCCCTTATTCTTAAACGGTGGCCCCTGACTCTGGACTCCCCCAACTTAGGGAACATGCTTTCTGCCTTTAGCGTGTCCAAACTCATAATAATCTTATATGTTTCAATAAGATCCCCTCTCATCCATCTAAATTCCAGAGCATACAAGCCCAACCACTCCATTCTCTCAACATATGACAATCCCACCATCCTGGGAATTAACCTTGAGATCCTACGTTACACTCTCTCAATAGCAAGAATGTCCTTCCTCAAATTTGGAGATCAAAACTGCACACAACACACCAGGTGTGGTCTCACTAGGGCCCTGTATATGGTACCCAGAACTGAACACAATACTCTAAATGTGGCCTCACCAACGTCTTACACAACTGCAACATGACCTCCCAACTTCTATACCCAATTATCTGACTGATGAAGGCCAATATGCCAAAAGCCTTTTTGACCACCTTGTCGACCTGTGACTCGATCTTCAAGGAACCATGCATCTGTACTCCTAGATCCCTCTGCTCTACAACACTCCGCAGAGCCCTACCATTCACCGTGTAGGTCCTGAATGGCTTCCCTTAGACTTCCCAAAATGCAACACCTCACATTTCACTGTATTAAATTCCAGCACTGAACTCTGCGGCACACCACTAGTCACAGGCCACCAGTCCGAGAGGCAATTTTCTATCCATTCTGCTATCTCTCCTTGGATCCCAGGCGATCTAACCTTCCAGAGCAGCCTCCCATGTGGAATGTGCTGTGTGTGCGTGTGCGTGCGTGTGTGTGCGCACACACACACAGTGGTTGACTCTGAAGCTTTGAAAAAAATGTTCATAGGCTAATTATAATGCTTGCAATATTTTATGGAGCCATTAGTGAATCAAATGCAAACAGAATAAATATCAGCAAATATACAAAATAAAATAAATAGAAATGTTTGATTAGAGAAAACAGCAATAACTTTATTTAACAAGGAAGCAACCGATACATTTACCATGCAAAAGATTAAAAGTGATCAATGCACAAAGTACATGTAAAATGAAATCAAAAATGGTTACAAGCTTAGTTAGGATATTTATTTAGGGCATTTCAACTAACCACTGTCACTTTTGCCTTGGGCATCAAGTTTGTAGTAAGTATAAATTATAAATGCATCTTGGATTTCATTACATCACTTGTCAAAAATGTTATGCAAAAACATAACAAATACTGAAGATAGCTATTTTCTGCAACAAAATAGGCAAGCTTCTATGGATTTGCTGGTTAAAATATTGCATGTACCCAAAACCATTTAACAAGCATCAACATAAGAGAAGGTTTCTTAATTACACATCGCAAATTGGATCACCGATTAAGAAACATCCTTTTTTAAACTTGGAGAAGTGAATAATACAGGTTTATCATCCAGTAACTAGTGTTGCTGTGCAACAAGAAACTCCAGGCTGCTCAAACATGTGTAAACGAGTTTCAAAAATAAGCATCTATAGTAAAAATGCTAACTTCAATGAAATGCACAAATAATCATTGGCATACCAAATGCAAGAAATACCTTTGAAATCTCAGTTGATTTACAGCAAGGGTTGATTGAGGTGATTATTCAAAGTTCAAACTGAAGCTAGGAAGATGTTATTTTTCTTTCCAAAATATATATTTTTTTCTACAACTGACCAAATAATAGTACCAACACTGGAAGAAAATTATTAAAGGCATCGGGTGTGTTACTTGAAAGACAATGAATTTTTGAATGCTTTGATTAGAAAGTTAACATCTTTACTATTGCAAATCCATGTCAGTATATTTATTGGTTAGTGAAATTAAATTGCATAGAAATGAGAACAAACAATAAATCCAATTGTCTGGGTCTCCATTTCAATTTGTAGATTAAATTAATTCAGTGATTGATGTTCCTCCTTTTAATCCAGGGTATAAAGAGGATAGTACACAGATCAGTAACAAATAACTAAGATTTGCCTGAGAACTTGGAGCATTTTGCAGTAGATGCCGATAAAACTCAACTCGTTAATCATGATTTTCCGTGGCCCAGATTAATTAGTGAATTGTAAATCAGCATGCATCAAGACAAAATTAATAACATTTTGAAAGCAAATGGCAATTTTCAATTGGGAAGTTGAAAAACTGCATGTTTTTAGTTTCATTACTTATTGATAGGAACGTTCCTCTCACTTATTCAATGCAACAAAAGAACATCAACATTTTGGCCTGGCCAAATTTTTGACCAACTTAGTCATGATTTAATCTGGATTTCTTTGGAAATCACCTGCTCAAGGCAGTAGCTTCAAGAGTAATAAATTATGCGATGAACAGAAATAGCTTCAGTACATTTAGAATAACTGTATGATGACAATTGTTGACTTGCACTAAGATTCTGGAAATGCCCTGCTTATCTGTGTTGCATTCACACAAAATGGAGTGTAATGACCACAAATAAAATCATCGTCCCATCAATTTGCACTTGAAGGTTGCCAAATTTAACAGATCAGAGTTTTGAATTAGGTTTTACCCACCAAAAAACAGTAAACTGACTCGTATCAACTTCTAAGCCATACAGTTCTAACAAATCTCAAAAACTAGAAAGTCTAGGCGCTACCGCTGGTTCTTTTCAGATCTACTTGGGGTTCTAGATTCACGCCATTGAAATGCAGAGAAAAGATCAAGGTAATCATCAAGATACATCCGGCAACATGTTCAATGGAGAGAAGTTCCTCAATGGTGACAAGTTCCACAAAGCTACACATCCCCCAAGAGAATGGTACATTTTTAAGTGTAAAAGACAAACCTTTGACTCTTGGTATTTTGCAACTTTACTACACTTGATTCTACTTTTATTACAGTACAAACACAACCAACATTCCTATGCAGTCTGCCAGGTAAGACTTGTTTCTAGAGGCGTGTCCATTTAAGATTAAATTCATAAAAAATAACTATATAGTGACCAAAACAAATTGTTTTCTGGGGTGTTCAGAATTATAGTCGCGTTCACAACCATGGAAGATGTTTAACACCACGTTTAAAAACACAACTCAACAATCAAGGTTCGATGATTTACTTCCCTGTAGGATGGTTCAACAGACAAATCCTTACTGTCCTGAAAAGTTCAAAGTTCATTACAACTGAATGGATGCAAAGTAATATGTAGCCACATATTGCAATGTTGAAATCAGAATTTAAGTGCTCTCTTTGCATTGCTAGTGTACTAATTTTTCCTTTAATATTGCTCGTGCTTAGATTGAGAGCATCTTTTTGCATTATAAAGTCAGCAAATGTTGAACTCCACAATATCTTCTGGCCATTAACTGAATTTTTATCTGCACACACAGCTATCGGTTTGATTTCCAACAGAGATCAAGGACTAGATACTGCACAAGCGTTTCCTGACTTCTACAACCTAGTTTAATCTAGATATCTCACAGCTCCACCACCATTTTAATCACTTTTTGCTGGAAAAAATTCAAGCAACATCCTGTCAGCTCACCATGAAGGTGATCCTCAGTAATTAACATCAATCGTCTGTTTACCAGACAAATGTTCTACATAAATGAGGAACACTCAGATTTGCTAAAAATAATCTACATGCCCTGAGTTTGATTTTAATAGGCAAAAAGGCAAAAGCAAGATTCTTGCTGTTTATATTAAGTGCTCTGTGCAACATTCTATATACAGATCATACACAATTATAGATATTAAAAAATGCTTTTCATAATCTTCTTACACCATATAATAGAACAGTATTTTGTTTGTCAAGGTCAAAAATCAAAAGCTCTTGAATGTCCCAAGAAACTTTGATGTAAAAGGTTTGGATGTGTCACCTTGGTGTGGGTGCAGGGCCAAAAAATGAGGGTGTTGAATTTCCGGAAGATTGAAAGGGGAAAGAGGGACTTGGTGATAACCTCTTAGGGCTAAGAACGTCTCCATTTTGCAGTTTCCATAAAAGTTCTTCATTTTGCATAGATAAGCGCTTGTTGACTTTTGATTCTTTCTGCAATGACTCTTGGAGAACCACCTGCTCAGTTGACAGTTGCCTGCAATAAATTTACAAATACACTGCTGAAAGAGATCACCACAAGCCCACAACTGCAATTTAAAGCAACATATTTTACTTCAGTCCAGTTTTGCACATGCACACAAGTGACTTACTCTGTATACAATAATATTTATCAACAATGATTGTTATTGAAAATAATTAATTATTGAGATAACATATTGCATTTTTTCCAATAATTATCCTAAAAATAGTCAAAGGTAATACTTAAAATAGTCCATAACAATCCAACAGCCTTAAAAATGTATAATTTATATAATTGGGCAAATACAGGACCTCATCTATGGTTACAATACCATCACTGACCCAGAATTCATGTTCAGCCTTTGGCCATGTAACCTGCTTTCATTAAGAGTAGCTCCGCTCAGCTATTTCAAAGCAGCAAGATGCTTTGCAATCTTCAACTAAATGGATCAAAGGCATTGAATATAAATTTAAATTAACTGCTGGATTATAATTTTGTTTAGGGAGATGAGGAGAAATGTATTTAGTCAGAGGGTGGTGAATCTGTGGAATCCATTCTCATCAGAAATGCACACAACATTCCAGCTATAATTCAACTCATTTTATATTGTTCATAAGTTCTAGGAGCAGAATTAGGCTATTCGGCCCATCAAGTCTACTCTCCCATTCAATCGTAGCTGATCTATCTTTTGCACCAAATCCTTTTCTCCTGTCTTCTCCCCACAACACCAGACACCTTTATTAATGAAGAATCTGACAATCTCCACCCGAAAAATATCCATTGACTTGGCCTTCACAGCCATCTGTTGACCACTTCTGGTCCAAATCTCAGCTCGACATCCAGTGTGCATTTTGACGTACTTGCTCTGATGAGACCAAATTCTTCTGATTTGGTAAGACCATTTTTGGAACAAAATGCATTTTACTCAGCTCGTCCATAATCAAGAACTTTCTAAATCCAATTGCCACCTTTAAAATTAAAGTTAGAGGATATGCATTCCAAGATCTGTTAATTATTGATGCTATTCACATTTTTACCATTATTAGTGCATGTTTGTAATTTTTCACATTTGACTGAATTAAACCTGCAAGTCGAATCGGTAGTAAAGAAATCAAATGCAATGATAGCATTTATTTCAAGAGGGCTAGAATACAACAGGGATGTAATGCTGAGGCTCTAAAAGGCACTGATAAGGCTACATTTGGAGTATTGTGAGCATTTTGGGCACCATATCTGAGGAAGGATGTGTTGGCCCTGGAGAGGATCCAGAGGGGTGCAAGATGAGTGTTCAACGGCACTGGGCCTGTACTCACTGGAGTTTAGAACAATGAGGGAGAACCTCATTGAAACGTACCGAACAGTGAAACCCTGAAGAAGGGTTTCGGCCCGAAACGTTGCCTATCTCCTTCGCTCCTTAGATGCTGCTGCACCCGCTGAGTTTCTCCAGCCTTTTGTGTACCACAGTGAAAGGATTAGAGTGGATATGGAGACAATGTTCCCACTAGAGGGAGAGTGTGGGACTAGAGGTCATAGCCTCAGAATAAGGACATTCCTTTAAGAAGGAGATGAGAAGGACATTTTTAAGTCAGAGGGTGGTGAATCTGTGGAATTATTTGCCACAGAAGGCTGGGCAGGCCAAGTCAATGGATATTGTTAAAGCATAGATTCTTGATTAGTACGGGTGTCAGGGGTTTTAGGGAGAAGGCAGGAGAATGGGGTCAGGAGGGAGAGATAGATCAGCCATGATTGAATGGCAGAGTAGACTTGATGGGCCGAATGGCCTAATTCTGCTCCAATTATTTATGATCTCATGATCCCCTCTCCCTTTCCAACTACTGATGTGAATTATCCCAGTTCTTTTTCACCTTGCCTGCAGTCAGAAGAAAATGGTCATAATCTTACCTATTCCTTGTTGGATGTAGCTTTTGATTTACACACATGTTCAATCCACTGCTATCCAAAAATTATATTAAACCATTTCAATTTTAAGGTCACAAATTATCAGAGACCTTTAGAAACAGATGCAAAGGTTTTTGAAAATATCAACTACTAAAAGGTCATCAAGAGAATTTTGGACACATTATGGAGATTTATCACCCAAGATCCAATCACTGCTTGAGGATAGTTCCACTTCATGGAACCGTCAATGATAGGTCTCCTGTTTGGCTGACCAAAATGCAAGATAGGCCAAACTATCCAACTCATTGAAAAGTTTAATTTGAGAATTTTGATTGTAGAAGCTTGTCTATTTATATCAGAGACTTTGTCTATTTACAGCTATTTTCCCAATTCAAGTGGGGAGACAACAATGTCCAAATCAGAGTGCAAATATTTTTCTTAAAACAGTGTTGCATTACATTCTTCAACCAATAAAGGATTTTGTGCATGACAAAAAGTTTTGCTTCTCAATTTTTTTTAAACCTGGCAGAAAAAAGGTAACTCTTTTAGAGATTTTTCCACTCGATTTATTTCAAATCTTCTTTCTTAACATAAAATAACCTAAAACTGTCCACTGAATTCTTCATGCACCAAAGTCAGCAGTCACACCACATGAAGAGAGGAAAAGACTCTAGAGCACAAAAAATTAATAAATATACAGATGCAGAGCCAGAAGAATACTGGAGATAGCATCTTGCATATCAACCTATATCCCAGGAGAACGTATTGCACCTGTAACTACAATTGAAAAAACAATCACTATTGACTGCAAAGCATTTCTGGAAGAGTGATGTCATTTACCTGGACACAGCTTTATGTTTGTCCATTCGAGCTTTTAAGTCTTCATTTTCTTGCAGCACAATTTTATGCTTTTCATCCAACGCAATATGTGTTTCCATCTATTTATGAAAAAGAAAACCGGATTCTCAGTTTAGATTGGACTAGTTCTCCAGGTTGGCCTGATTACTTTTATGCCCATCCCCAAGTGACCTCCGAGAGCCTAGACCCCAATCATCCCCGACTTGAATATCTCTTGGATCAAACCAGTCACTTTGGGCTGACAATCCCACTCTACCAACACAGAGTCATGCAGCGAGATCCAGGCTATGCAGTAAAAAACAGAATAGTACAGCACAAGACTAGACCCTTCAGCCCACGTTTGTGTCGCACACGATACCAAGCCCATCTTGTTTGCACATGATCCAATTTGCACTAACCCCTGCATATCCATATGCTTACCCAAGTCTCAAAAATGCTACAATTGTATCTGCCTCAACTACCACTCGTGGCAGCAAGTTTCAAGCAATCATCACTCAAAAAACTTCCTTGCCCGTCTCCTTTCAACTTTGCCCCTCTCAACTTAAAGCTGTGCCCACTGATATCTTTCCATCGTGGGGAAAAGGTTCTGACCATCGACCCAATCTCTGCTTCTAAATTTTATATACTTCTCCCTGTAATCTCTTGCGTTCTAGAGAAAACAATCTAAGTTTGTCCAAACTCTCTCTATAGCTAATACCCCATAAGCCAGGCATCATTCTGCTATCCCTCCTCCAAACCCTTTCAAAAGCCTACACATCCTTCCTGTAATGGGGCAACCAAAACGGCACACAATATTCCAAAAGGCCTAACCAAATTCCTATAAAGATCCATCATAACTTCCTGATTCCTGATTCTTATGCCCCTACCTATGAAAGCAAGTATACCATATGCCTACTTTGCTGCTCAATATACTTGTTGTCACATCAGCAAGTTATGGACTTTGACACTGAGATTCTTCTGTACATCAATGGTGTTAAGCCTCATGCCATTAATTGTATCGTTCCTCTTGCATTTCACCACCCAAAGTGCAACACCTGACACTTGCTCGGATTAAACTCCATCTATCACTCCTCCCACTTCTATATCTGATCTTTATCCCGCTGTATACTTAGTCTTTGTCACAGTCCGTGACCCCAACAATCATGGTGTCATGTGCAAGCATACTAACCAGCCCGTCTACATGTGTGTCCAAATAATTTACATCACAAACAGCAGAAGTCCCAGCACAGATTCCTGCTGAACTCTACTGGTCACAAACTTCAGCCTGAATAATGCCTCCCCACACAACTCTGTCTGATCAGTAAGCCAGTTCTGAATCCATACGACCAAGGCATTTGAGTGCATTAAAGATTCACTTAGGAACCTGTTGAGGAATACAAATTAATATTTAGAAAGTATTTTGTTGTTGAAAGACAGGAAAAGATAGATTAAAGTAAACTGGAAATATCAAAACCCTTACTGCAGATGAACTACCATATCTATTCACCTCAACATAACCAAAAGAGAGAATGACTTATTCCAAGTACTAGACAACCCTGTGATAGATTTAAGCTATCAAGTGGTGTCACCAGCAGTGGCTGCCTCATCAATAGTCTGTCTATCCTTTCTTTTTTGTTATTTTTAGTATGTGTTAAAAAGTTTGGGTTCCTTGGTTTGTTTTATGTGGGGGGGCTGGGGGAAACTTAAAAAAAATCTTTTACCTCGACAAATTGTTTTCCGTATTGTATCGCCGTCCCCACTACGGCCTTCCCTGAGCGCTCCAAGCCGCATATGTTTGCGGGATTTTACCATCGCGGAGCTTGCGATCCCTTTGCCAGGAATCGAAGTACGAACTGAGGACTTTAACATCGTGAAGCCCTCTGGTAAGAAGAGGCTGACTTGTGAGCTCCATGCCACAGAACGAGTTTCACCTGCCCCAATGCGGGCGTTTCGATCATCGGCTGTGAGGGCTTTGATCGCCCTGACTGCGGATGGTTTGACTGCCCCGACCGTGGGAGTGCAAAGAGGAAGAAGCTGAACTTTATTGCCTTCCATCACAGAGAGGAATGTGGAATCCACTGTGATGGATGTTTATGTTAACTTTTATGTGGTTGTGTGTCTTGTTGCTTTTCACTTGGTATGGCTGTATGGTAACTCAAATTTCACTGTAACTTAATTGGTACATGTGACAATAAACTGACCTAGAAACCTTGAACTTTGAGCTTCTGAAGTGGACTTACCAATTTTTCCATCTGCATCAGCCTTTTCTCTTGATTGTGTATTTTCTCATTCTTTATTTCGAGCACTGCCTTCAAACTTTCCAGTTCTTGCTCCAAAAACAGACCCGCAGGGTCAACTTTCTACAAATAAAAGGTTTAAACCAGTGGGTTTCCAATTACACGGTTGGTTAAGTGAACATTGACTGAACTTGGTAATGTTGCGGTTATCTTGGATGTTTTTAATGCAGTGAAGAAATTAGTCTCCAAATGGTGAGTCAGAACTCCGCTTTATCTCCCTCCTCAGTTTAATGAATTCTGAGTCCAACATTGTTTACCTTTACCACCATTTCTGAGCCCACTTCTATGGCCAGGAATCTCTCACATCCCCACAGAATGCAGACCATTTATCCCATCTCCAGTTTTCTTAATCAATCCCACCCACAGGACTCTTGTACTCTGCCGACCTATTCAATTATTGTTTCAGCCTGGTCTCGCCCCATCAAATTAATTTCTTGCTACCTCAACTCCTATCTTCCCACTCTTGCTCAGTTTCTTTCCACTTGCATACTTGACATGTTTGACATCCTCTACCGTTTCGAGTTTCCACTCTGTTCCTACCTCGCTCACTGTAACCATGGATACACAATTTCCTTTGCTACCCCAACAGAGGTCCGACCCACTCCCCTCCTCCAGCACAAATTTGCTAATCAACTCAAATCCAGAGATATTGCTATGGAAACTCCCTTGGACCCACACTACACATCTTTACGAAACAAAATAATGGTTTATTCTCTTCCTCAAATGTTTCTGATATATAAATAATTGTGCAGGCACTGGAATTTAGAAGGATGAGAGGGAATCTTATAGAAACATAAAATTCTTAAGGGATTGGACAGGCTAGCTGCAGTAAAAATGTTCCCGATGTTGAGGGAGACCAGAACCAGGGGTCACAGTTTAAGAATAAGGGGTAGGCCATTTAAGACTTGAGATGAGGAAAAACTTTTTCACCCAGAAAGTTGCGAATCTGTGGAATTCTCTGCCAGAGTGGAGGCAAATTCAGTGGATGTATTCAAGAGAGAGTTAAATATACCTCTTAGGGCTAATGGAATCAAGGGATATGGGGAGAAAGCAGGAACGGGGTACTAATTTTGGATGATCAGCCATGATCATACTGAATGACGGTGCTGGCTCGAAGGGCCTACTCTTGCACCTATTTTCTATGTTTCTATGTACTGTTGCCCCGATCAAATTTCATTGCTATTGCTTCCATTTTCCATTTGGGTCCAACTTTCATTTCCATCCGCTTCTTTCCTTCATGGATTTGTCCCTCTCAATGAAGTTGCCTCAACTGTTTCATTTCAGGGGTAAATGGGAAATGGTAAATGGTTCAGTACTTACCAGCCATGTCCAAATCTCAAATAGGAATCAACATTTCATCAAAAATGTCCTAAACTTAAAATTACATGCAATACGAAAGTGAATTTTAAAAAGATTTCAATTTAAGCAAGTGTGAGGTGCTGCACTTTGGGAGGTTTGATGCAAGGGGAGTAATGGCAAGACCGTTAACAGGATTGATGTACAGAGGGATCTTGGGGTCAAAGTTTATAGCTCTGTGAAAGTGGCAACACAAGAGTATCGAGCAATAATGATGGCACATGGTACGCTTGCCATCATCAGTTGAGTTATTGAGTACAAGAGTCGGGAAGTCATGTTGCAGCTTTATTGGACAATGGTTAAGCCACATTAGGAGTAACATATGCAGTTCTGATTACCCCATTACAGGCAGGATGAGGATTTGGAGAGGGTGCAGAAGAGGTTTACAGAACATTGGCTGGACTAAACGATATTAGCTATAAAGAATGCAGCAAAGAAACTACGGGTGCTGATATATGCCAAAGATCGACAAAGTGCAGGAGTAACTCGGAGAAAAAGAGATTGGTGATGTTTTGAGTCAGAACCCCTCTTAGGGTCACAACCCTAACCCTAAGCTGCCTCACCCGCTGAGTTACTCCAGCACTTTGTCTCTATCTTAGCTATAAAGGGATTGGATAAACTGGAATTGTTGTCTCTGGAGCATCGGAGGCTGAGGAAAGACTAAAGGACATAGTTTTACGAGGAGGGCCAAAATTTAAAAAGGAGATATGTACACCAAGTTTTTTTGGTTTTATTAAAAATAAATACAGAGAGTGGCAGGTACCTGAAAAGCACTGCAGGGTGTGGAGGCAGATACTCTAGTGGCATTTAAGAGGCATATGGATTTCCAGGAAGTGGAGAGATGTGGATCATATGCAGGCAGAGATTATTATTTTAACTTCACATTATGTTTCGCAAGGGAATTGTGGACCGAATTGTCTGTTCCTGTGCTGTACCAATCCATGTTTTTTTTATAATCTATAATAGAGCTGTTTTCAAATATTATCACCTGCTCAAAACACAGCATTTCCCATGAGGTTTAAACCCAGCTGGTCATAATTTATACCCACAATTCAGTCTCACTGCCACATCACCTCTTGACGGACATTATTGCCAAACGACTCAGCGTTGTATGAGCTACATTTTTTCATACAATTAGAAAAGCAGTTTTTACCTTCCCATTCTTGATCCATGCAAGACCCATTCTATAATCAGTGATATCACTGCTACCACAAACACTTGGAATAAATCACATTTGGAATCTAAAGAATCTAGTTTCAACCTCAATCAGCTGTTTGCCAACAATATTACTGCTCAGACTTCACCCCAAAACGCTATCAGCTCTCCTATTCAGCTGTCCATTGCACGTTGCTTTGCCTGTATTAATCACAAACTTGTTATTGTTGGCTCATATTAACTTTTTAATCCCACAACAACCATTTAATTTCCCTCAAAGATCCAGGAGGTGCGCATCAATATCAATTTACCATCCCAGGTGAATATTCCTAAATAAAAGCAAATAGAGGAACAAGTTTCGAGTGGTATTAAACCACCTATTTTGACAAAAATTAACCATTTCTTCTGTTCTGGACCTCCATTCCCACTTGCTTTATCCCACTCACTTGGTCCAATACAAACAATTTTTAAGTCACTCTGAACAGCCTTCCCTACTGGCCAAGGTTGTAGTCCTTTGGTTGCAAACCTTTGGTTGTCAACCTTTGGTTTAGGGATAATCATTCTTCGATTAGGCTTCAGCAAAAACATTGCTGCATTTTGAAACACTATATCAATGGAAGCTATCAAGTGGCGACTTTATCTCGCCTGACAGATCACAAGTTCTCAAATTACAGTGATGGGAGATGAACTTCAGAACTTGTGGATCATTGCTAATTAATTGTCAAGGTCAGATAATGTACACTTTGCATTTAAGTATAAAACAACATACTAATTAAAACCAGCTAATATCTGTACTGATCTCACAATGTGTTCTGAACTTCAGTTTGAAAGAAAGTCACTAACATTAGTCTAAAATTAATGACATTGGAATAACATCCGAAGCTGCAGATGTTGTGATATTAAATACATTTCCAACACATCATCCCCCGAAACCTGGGGTTCGTCAAAACAAGGCTGATCTTCACTGAAATTTTAATTCTAACAAAAGCCATTGTCACAGTCCGCTATACAGCAAAAATTGGCCTGCTCTATTGCATGGTCTTGTTTCAATGCTTTGTTTGTATTAAGTAACTTTTGTATCTACATGTTATTTTAATTTCAGGACAGCAGCTCCATGAGTAAATATGCTTTTGCAATTAAATGCACAAACCCCAAATCACCCCAAATTTGACAATTGTTCATCTTGTGAGTTGAGTAAACAATTCATCTCAAAGTGAGTAAACAATACATCTCAAAGCATGCCTATTTTTTTTTTAATCCTCTGCAAAACTAGTACTTACTTGATCTTTCTGCATTTGTGCTTTTGCAATCTCTTTTGCTTTAATTTCTTCTTTCAAAGAATCATTTTCCTCATTCAGTTTTGCAATCTGCTCCTGTAATTACAGATTCCAATTAGACAGGTTCTTAACAGTAGCCGTTATTTGGGTTTAGCTCACTGATAAAGGATTTTCAAGAATAAATCTTGGGGCACATTCACAATACACATTAACTATTTAGATGAAGGAATTAAAAATAACATCAGCAAATTTGCAGATGACACAAAGCTGGGTGGCAGTGTGAACTGTGCAGAGGATGCTATGCGGATGCAGAGTGACTTGAACAGGTTGGGTGAGTGGGCAGATGCATGGCAAATGCAGTATAATGTGGATAAATGTGAGGTTATCCACTTTGGAGGCAAGAACGGGAAGTCAGATTATTATCTGAATGGTGTCAGGTTAGGAAAAGGAGAAGTACAACGAGGCCTGGTGTCCTAGTCACTGAAAGTAAGCATACAGGTACAGAAAGCAAATGACATCTTGGCCTTAATAATGAGAGGAATTGAGTATAGGACCAAAGAGGTCCTTCTGCAGTTGTACAGTGGCTATGGTTAGACCACACCTGGAGTATTGTGTGCAGTTATGGTCTCCTAATTTGAGGAAGGACATTCTTGCTATTGAAGGAGTGCAGCGTAGGTTCACAAGGTTAATTCCCGGGATGGTGGGACTGTCACATGATGAAAGAATGGAGCGACTGGGCTTGTATTCTCTGGAATTTAGAAGGATGAGATGGGATTTTATTGAAACATTTAAATTATTAAGGGATTGGTCACTCTCAACGCAGGAAACGTGTTCCTGATGTTGGGGGAGTCCAGAACCAGGGGCCACAGTTTAAGAATAAGGGATAGGCCATTTGGAACAGAGATGAAAAAAAATAAATTCACACAAAGAATTGTGAATTTGTGGAATTTTCTGCCTCAGAAGGCAGTGGAGGCCGAATCACTGGATGCATTCAAAAGAGATTTAGACATGGCTAGCAAAATCAAGAGGTATGGGGAGAAGACAGGAACGGGGTACTGATTGTGGATGATCTGCCATGATCACATTAAATGGCGGAGCTGGCTTGAATGGACAAATGGCCTACACCTGCACCTATTGTCTACGTATCAATGTAACACATCTTTGGAAGGGACAACGCAAGTGCAGACAAATTACATAACATACAAGTGCAGTCATTTTATAAACTTTGGAAATTGGTCACCAAATCCATGATAATACAGCTCCAATATTCATGTCAACATTAGATACCATGTTTTAAGGCAGAGTGCAGAGATCAGTTATAAGAAAGGTAGCAAGGATAAAAACATTGGAAGAGTTCTTTGTGCACGAGAAATTTCAGATAGGGATTTGAAAAGTGCAAAATAAATCATTTTACAGTGACAATGCAGCCAGATGTATATGAACAAGTAAAAATGTTTCATAAAAAACGAAGTGATATTTATAGCAAAAGGATAGTGGCAGCAATCATTAACATTCTAAGATGGTACTGTTACAGAGCCACATTTTAAAGACAAAATGGAAAGAGTTAAATACATTTTAAGTCAAGAGCCTTAATGGTTAATCACTTGTTCCATCACTTAGCCCTAGCCTTCCTCGTACTTCCACAATTGCTTGAGATTACAGCAATACTCGAGTAATATTTATGGTCATCCATAATGTATTGATTGGATGAATTATTGACATAGGGCAATCTGAACACTAGGATAAGCAGGAAATTTACAACAAGAATACAATAGATTCTGAAGGGCCTATCCCACTAACGCAACTTTCCAGCGACTGTCTTCGGCCTTCAAGCTCGAGGGCACTCGCCTGAAAAACCTCAAGCTGGATCGACCGTCAACGATGAAACCGCGAGCTGGATCGACTGTCAACACACACACACACACACCCCCCCACACAGCCAAGGCCGGGGCCAGGGAAAGCGGGGGAGCAGTGTCTGAAATTCACACCCGCGATGAGCAGGAAAGTAAAAGACGGCTGCAACAGTGTACGGCAAGTCCTTTAGAAAGCGCAAAGTGGAG
Organism: Raja brachyura; assembly: GCA_963514005.1. The sequence continues at coordinate 73,364,046 of OY740781.1, read as the reverse complement.
GGGGGGGGGGGGGGGGGAGAAGGAATGGAGGCACTTTAAGAAGTCAAACAACTTTTAATAAAGTTTACCAGGCATTTAACATTACCGGTCAGTTTTCCTTGGTCCTGAAAACTCCAATGAGCCAATTAAAATGCTCGGACAGCAAAGGGGATTTCCTACGGCTACCTCGACTGCCTAGCGACCCCATTTTACTGCACTACGAGTTCAAAAAAACCTTGCTGACCAAATTTTACTTGCGGAAAAATTTTCCTCGACTAAACTGAGGCTGAGAGTATGCAGGAACTTTCCTCAAGCATGAAGGAGAGTTCCAGTGACCTCCTAGGACCTCGTGTCGACCATGCTGCGAGTTTGAGTCGAGAGCAAACTCTTCTAAACTCGCAAATTAGGTTGCCACAGTGGGACAGGCCCTTAATGTCATTGATGCCATGTCACCAGTTAGATTTATTAAACTCAATTCCACATGGTATTTCAGCTTGTTAGTTTATACCTTAAATGCAAGACCACTAGAGTTACTAGATCTGTACACATTAAACAAATACCATTGTACAAGCCATTTATGTTTCGGCTAGCTACTATTGGCATATATTATTTTGTCTAGATATATCTTGCAGTATTATTTTGGACACTTGGGGCAGTCATTCGATGCACTGAGGGATATATATAGATATATACATACATATACACACACACACACACCTCTATGCATGCGTAGGCACACACACATACCTCGTTGTTTGTACAACTTCAATAAAGAACCAATTAAACTGGAAATAACGACCGGAAAATCTGTTCTATTGAAGGTGGTTGCCGGTAGTGGAAGGCAAGACCTTTTTTTCACCCAGTTTTATTCCACCAGGGAGGTCTTACCTTCCATTAACTGCAACCACCTTCAACTCGCATCGCAACCGGCTTTGACTAAAACGTTATTGATTTTTAAAACGGCAACCTATTTTTAGTTGCGGCCGGTTTCGAATTTTTTGAAATAATCGCCAGAACATAGAAGAAGCGGAAACCACTTTCGACCATTAGGGAGACTGACAAAAACCTCCGGGAACCGCACGGAAACCTTGGGTGGGGCGCAAAGTCTCCAGAGGTTTCCGTTCAGGTTTCCTAAGTGGGACAGGGGCATAACCAGCCGAGTATTTCCAACATGAAGTTTCTCTTTACGTTTCTCTTTACACTTTTGAAACAAGATCACCCCAAATTTGACAACTTGTACCCATGTACTCTGAGAATTTGAACATGACAAGTGATTTCTCCAATTTTAACTTGTATTTGTTTTCTTACATTCAACTTAGCACGATTAGACTAAGTGCTTCAAACTTATCCTATCATTGAGAGTTAGTAAGATGGCGCCTGCCTACGGCGACTTTTGCGGAGCTCCGGAACATAAAAGGCTCAACTACAACGTCCAACAACTTACCTGGATCAGGAAAACGGCAGAAAACTGTGCCGTTTCAGTCAGGCTGCTTGAGATTCATGTGTGTATTTACGTATATAATGGTATATGGACACACTGATCTGTTTTGTAGTCAATGCCTACTATGTTCTGTTGTGCTAAGCAAAGAAATAATTTCATTGTCCTGTCAGGGACACATGACAATAAACTCTTTTGACTTTGACTTTAGTAATAAGCTCAACAGCAGTATTTTTGTATCCATTTGCTCAACATTCATTTTGATATTTCTATCAAGTAGTTCATTTTGATTTTTCTGACTTCCTTCAATCCATCTTTTGGGCAATAATTTCAGGTCCCTCCTGTGCACTAAATGTAATACTACAGGTGTCTGATACATTGAGGAAAACCTTTCCACCAGTGATTATTTTGCTGGCAGGATTATTTTGTTTCACTGGACATGCAGTCGTCCCCCCCCCCCCCCCCCCCCCCCCAGGCAGATTTTGCCTCTGAATCATCAAAATAACAATCCAGTCATTCACTGGCAGTTTACAATATTTCTGATGTATCTTCCTAATTTAGAATTGATTTGCCACGTATTTTCCTGCTAGCTTGTTACACTAACCTCAAACAGTGATTGTCTCTCTGTAAAGCTCTCTTCCAATGTCGTTTGTTCCACCTCATGTAATCGGGTCAGATCTGCAAGGAAATAAAACAATACCAAAGTTTCAGATTACATCAAAAATAACTCCGAGTGGGATTTGTCAGCTGTTTATAAATCATCTATTCAATTCACAATGCCATTCCATTGATAAAATATCACATTCAATGCTGATTACCTGCCAAAGACTGTTGATAGTCTTTCTCAAGGGATTCTAGGTTCTTTGCATGGGTTGCAACAAGTTCTACTTTATGGGCTTCATGCTCGGAAGATAGGCTTTCAACCTAAAAAGAGGCATCAATTAATGGTCATATCATGGAAATTATGCAATTGAGAGTCACTTAAAGCTTTAGGACATTCCCAATTCTGATGCAACTAAAGATTATTGAAATGCAATCATTGTATGAAGTGTAGAACCAAAATAGCATATGGCAAACTGCTGGAAATAGGATTTTCACAATAACTGAATCATCATTCGGAGATAGGATGCCCTTTACAAGAAAAATTAAAAAATTGGGATAAACTGGTTTGAGAACAGCTCCATCCAAAACCGCAGGAAGTAACAGAGAATTGTGGATGCCGCCCAGATAATCACACAAACCAACCTCTCTTCCATTGATTCCATCTACACTTCATGCAGCTTCGGCAAGGCCACAAGCATAATCAAGAACCAGTTGCACCCTCTGCTCCCGTCCTAACAGACACGACTTACAGAAGTTTGAAAACGCACACTTCCAGGTTCAGGGACAGTTTCATCCCAGTTGTTATCATGTAACTGAACGGTCCTCATCAGCTGGAGTGTGGTCCCGACATCCATCTACCTCATTGAAGAGCTTTAAACAATTTTTAAAATCAGACTATATTGCAGTAAATGTTGTACCCTTCATCCTCTATCAGTGCACTGTCGACGGCTTTGATGTAAGCATGCCCAGTCATCGTTGGCTGGACAGCATGTAAACAAAAGTCTTTTCACTGTACCTCGGTACACGTAACAATAAATAAACTAAATTAAACTACACTAAAATTTCAATGGCAGGCAAAGGAATGCCCAACTGCCCTCAATGTGGCAATAAGCTCCTTGAGCTACTCTACTCCCATGATTAAATTTCTCTTTTGGTTGGGGATTCCAAGATTTAATCTCGCAATAAAGCATTGGCGACAATGCTTACGTTTTAGCTAATTTTAGATTTGTTTTTAAAAACTGTCCTTAATTGTGCCAATTCAACTTTTCAAATTAAAATCAATTTTTTAGAACTAAGATTGCTCAAGTCTCAATGCACAGGTTCCGTGTGAACAGAGCATCAGTTGCTTTTTCATTTAATTGCAGAAAAACCTGTACACATGCAGATCAGAAAGTAGCCAAAGTTGCTCCAGTATATTCATAACACAGTAAATGATTAGAGACACAAAATGCTGGAGTAACTCAGGGGTCAGACAGCACCTCTCGAGTTAGAGTCATAGAGTGATACAGTGTGGAAACAGGTCCAACTTGCCCACATCGGCCAACACGTCTCAGCTACCCTTGTCTCACCTACCCACGTTTGGTCCACATCCCTCCAAACACATCCTTTCCATAACAGCTTCTTAAATGTTCACAAATTTCTGCTGTTATTTTATTATATTTTATTATCTTGCACATTTGAGCTCTGCTCGGGCATTGCTGCTGAATTTCATTGCATGCACCACTACAATGACAATAAAGTAATAAAGTAAAGTCCCAGTCTCAACTACCACCTCTGGCAGCTTGTTCCATACACCCACCACAATGTGTGAGAAAAAGTTACCCCTCAGATTCCTATTAAATCGTTTCCCCTTCATGTTAACCCCATGTTCTTTGGTCCTCGATTCACCTACTCTGGGCAAGAGATTCTGTGCATTCTACTGGACTTGATCTATTCCTCTTATGATTTTATACACCTAAGATCACTCCGCACCTTCCTGCACCCCAGTTTGACATATTTCTTATAACATGGTGCCCAGAACTGAACACAATACTCTAAATGTCACCTCACCAACATCTTATACTACTGCAACATGACCTCCCAACACTCTGACTGAAGGCCAATGTGCCACCCTATGTACCTGCGAATCCACCTTCAAGGATCCATGCACCTGCACTTTGAGATCCCGCTGCTCAACACTCCCCAGAGCCCTACCATTCACTGTGCAGGTTCTGCCCATGTTAGACTTCCCAAAAGATAACATCTCACGTTTCTCTATCCACCAGCCATTCCACAGCCCACTTGACCAATCAATCAAGATCCTACTGCAAATTTTCATAACCATCTTCACTATCTGCAAAACCATCCACTTTGGTGGAGAAAAGGAATAGGTGAGAAAAGGAAGGGTTGAGACCCTTCTTCAGGGAGTCAATGGAAGGGAAAAAAGAGATTTAGACGGTGATAGAGATATAGAACAAATGAATTAAAGGTATGGAAATTTGTAATAATGATAAAGGAAACAAGTATATACTACCAAGGTATTGAACAAGGACAAATTTAGAGGTAGCTAACAATCTCTCCCCCCCCCCTGTGGACCATCTATTTCTTCCCTCCCCTCTTTCTTTCCTCTGGCCTCAATTTACAACTCTTCAGTCTCTCACACCTGCTTTAATCTCTGGACTTTGTTCCAACCATCTGCCATACAACGCCCCCCCCCCCCAACCTGTGTCCTTCCACACTTTGTCCTACATTTTCTCTCCCAGATTTCTTCTGTTCCTTCACCCCCTCCCAACAATCAGTCTCAATAAAGATCCTGACCCAAAATGTCACCTATCCATCTTCGCCAGAGATGTTGCCCCACCCAGAGTTACTCAAGTACTTTCTGTCCTTGTGCATCTGCAGTTCCTAGTTTCTACATTTCAGAAAATGTAATTGTGGTTTTCAATAGGTAACTGTCTAAATACTTGGAGGGGAAATTTACAGCTTAAAGCGTTAGCATAGGCGTAATGTATAAAATCACCATCTCCTACAATGTAATCACAGCAATACAATATGTACAGACATTTAGACAAAAAATTAAAAAAATCAAGCCATATGCCAAAATAAAATAAGAGTGTAGAAGTTACTATTTTTTCCCTAAAAATTAAAATTAATCTGAAGAATCAGACCTCCTTTTGCAGGTGTGTTTGCAGAGTTTCCACTTCTTGTTTGAAGTTTTGCTCCAAATGTTCCTTCTCTGCATTGAAAAGCTGTTCCAGTCTCTGTTCCAAATCTTTAAGCTCATTCCGATGTTCATCAGACAGCTTTTGAATGATTCCTTCATATTTTTTTTGAAGTTCTTCCTGATCCTTCTCTAACTGGGTATACGTCAAATTCCTCGTCTCTGCATGGCATAAATTGTGTTAGTTAAACTAATAGTACAAATACATGCATGAATCATTACCAGCTTGAAAATCTTGAACACCTTTTGGATCAGTTTTTGTGCATCCCCTGCTAGATTTTTGAAAAGTCATAACCCGAGCAGAGAAGCATTCAGTGCAGCACCTCACTCACCTTGTGTGAATTGACAAAAAAAACGAGGCAATTTGATTAAAAATCTGGATTTGCCAGATATTTTATTCCTGCATTTTGTACACAACACTACAAGAGGGGTTCCTGCAAGACTTTAATGGAAGGAGAAAATAACTGAAGAAAGGAAGACTCTAAAGTTCAGTCTGCCATGTCTGAAATACCATGCCGTACATCCATTTTGTTCCAGTCAATATAGATTTAAAGCAATTTACATTGGAACATAGTGTTAAGCCATTCATGTCCATTTAGGCCAAAATAACAGTTATCCTTCCTCCAGATCACGAAACAGGATACCTTTGCAGGCAGCTTTCTAGACAAAGGCTCCAGAGGAGGACAGAGGAGGTCTCAGAGAAGCAAATACCAGTGATGCAAAATAAACATGTGCACGAACCCAACTTGGAACCAGCACCACTGACAGCCATGTTAGGATCATAACCACAGCAATCTTCCACTCCCCGCATCCAAACGTTTTACTTCAACCGATCATTTTGCCCTTGCAGTTTGGCCAGACTATAGAAGAATGGGCAATAGATATAACTGTAAGTCATTCTATGGCAATACGATTGGTGGCTTAAAGAAATCCAAACAGACTGGGATAATTTTTGTTGGGAGGGGAAACAAGGGAAAATGAAAGGACTCTCTCAAAAAAGGCATTAAGCATTCAAAACGAAGATGAGAGGAAAATAATCAAATTTTCTATTTTCTATGCAATAGTTCCACGAAGGCAAATATTGTAAATTACGGGAACCAATGAAAAATGGGGTTACTTGTGAGGGGCTTTTTGATTTTCTTAGTAGTTTCAATTAAAATGGTAGTCGAAGATTTTAAATGCAATTTTTCCCTGTCTAACCTCACCTACGATTGCAGACGAGTGGGGAGGACAAGTACATTCAATTTAATTTTACAACAAGATCAAACACCTCCAATTCCATTGGGATAAACTTGTACATAGGTAACTACGCAAAAATCCATTTCCTGCAACCCCAATTTTTAAATATCAGCTACTTAAATAACAGAATGCAGTCGACTGCAGTCTGAAGGCCGCTTCGTCACACTAATAATTGGTTCTGGAAAAAATTGCAGTCATAACTCCCAATGACAACACAGCTGATTATATTATTCAGGACTATCTCATGCTAGTTAATGTACTTCCAGTTCAAAAAAAAGACTCCTTTGTTCCAATACCAAAAATAGATTCAAGGACAACAGTCATGCAATCAAGTTACTACAAAAAAAATGGCAGTGCTGGAGTAACTCAGCAGGTCAAGCAGCATCTCTGTAGAACACGGAAGGGTGACATTTTGGGTCAGGACCCTTCTTCACACTGGTGGTGGGAGGGGAGAGTGGTGGGTTTGAGGAAAGCTGGAAGAGAGTAGAGGCAAGACAGGGCGTGACAGGTAATATGTGGATATGATGGACTCAGGCCAGGGGGGTTTTGATGGTTGGGACAAAGGCCAGAGATAAAAGCAGTAGGTGAGATGTAGGAGGTGAGGAAGAATTAATGTAGGCGGTGGAGGAGAAATATGTGCAAGTCTAGCTGAGGCTGAGGCTGGGGGGAGGGGGGGGGGGGGGGGAAGAGGAGAGGCCATGGAGAGAAAGGAGGTGGGGGGGGGGGGGGGGGGTTAAAGAGATTACCTAAAATTGGAAAATTCATTCTGTCATCCTATGTAAATAATATGTCATACAAAGTAAATAATAGATTGTGTTTAATGGAATTAATGCACAGTTTGACACTGAACTAGAAAGCTGAATTAACCATATAACAAACCATATAACCATATAACAATTACAGCACGAAAACAGGCCCTCTCGGCCCTTCCAACCATTTATTTTCCCTAGTCCCATCTACCTGCACTCAGACCATACTCCTCCATTCCCTTCCCGTCCATATACCTATCCACCTATACGAATTGTATTGGTGTTTGTAATTTCACCTTGTTTTAAATGCATTCCAAAGACATGCAATATCCAAATATCAAATTCAGACCTTTTCAGCAAACCAAATAGATTTTAAATCCAATAATGAGCCAGGTTTGACTGGGATTTGTTTATCTACCCAAACGTAAATCTCACTGGCTCAAACTTCCTTTACTCTTCTTCCACAGCCCTCAGTCCAATCTTATCCTGGAGACAGGTTAGTGTACTAAGTATACAAGATCCACTTAATCCCTTGAGACTGCTCTACCATTACCAAGATTTATATTCCTCCCAGCCCTTCGTGATCAAGTATCTTCACTTTCAGCTTTAAAAATGTCCATACAAGACTGCTTCCCGCTGAACAGGCGGCCAATTCTCAAATCAATATCATAGAGATTGGTGCACGAGTAGGCCATTCGGCCCTTCAAGCCAGCACCACCATTCAATGTGATCATGGCTGATCATCCAAAATCAGTACCTCGTTCTGACTCTCCCCTCCCCCCCCCCTCCTTAGCCCCATGAGCTAACCTGATGATCTGATGCCTATGCTGCTCATTATCATGAGGGCATTCTATTGTCAACCACTTGACTTTGGGCATTCTATTGTCAACTATTGTAACTTGATATGTTACTGGCATCCACAGTAATAAAGACAAAAGATACCAATGAACAAATAACAAGATACATCAGAGGGCAGTGAATGAAAGAGGAAATTATGTAGGTGGATTACAACATCAGATCACTGAGGACACCTGGTGCAGTCTCATTAAAACTGAAGCATCTTATTCACCTAGAGTGGTCTTGCTTGCCTACAATACATTTCTCGCTATTTCTAAATTGTTTGTGCAACCAACCATATTCATGCACAAGACGTACAACAATAGATACACATTAAAAATGCATTCCATTCCTCTCTTTTCTTTACCTTCAACTCAGAGCCATGGATAGCTCTGAATTTACCACAAATGGTGGACAGGGAACCAGAGTGTACACATTGGATAGATGTCAAGGTTATAGATGGTATTCAATTCAGGAACGACAGCAACATTTAAGTTAAAAGGGTAGTGGTGACAAACTGAGTCAAGTCATATGGGGAGGGGACTACATGTACTTGCTGTGTAATGTGGATGGTTTTGAGAGAACCAAGGATACAAAAAAAACTAACATTTTCAGCTCTGTATTGTCCTCCAGTCCCAGCCTGGGTCAAAAAGGGCACAAGGAAAGTGAATTTCAGCAAGTTTGGGGAAATGGCCATCAATCCAAACATCTCTTCCTCTACTGTAAAATGCTGGAAATATTCAGCATCTTCCTTCAGATAACATGTATGTAGGGGTTTCTAAAAAGGAGGAAATACAGCAAACTCCAATGTCTGGGTACAGATGTGCTGGCTAAAGAATTGAAGATCTGACTTACGACTGTTAAAAAGGGCAGGCTCAGTAATTTCTGGCGATGCAGTAATACCAGCAGAACAAGATTTTTTTAATAGAGCAGTGGAATGCATTGTCACTGCGAAATGTGCACTTAGACGAACGCAATGATGAGCTCAGCTATTGATGTAATTTACGTGGACGTTTGGGAAAATAGCCAACATCTCATCAGATTGAACAGGAAATTAAACCACCGGCAAATTGAGTGGAGTGGCATTCTGCAGGGTTTAGTATGAAGCCCCTTGTTTCTAAATGGTCGTTAAATTCCGTCATGAAGCAGGTAATACGAGGTAGCACAGCTCGTATCCCACATACAATTCTGGTGCCCACACAACAGGAATGCAATTTGATCAGAACGGGAGCAGAGAACTGCATTGTAATGAAAGATTGCTGTGGAGATAGTTGAGGTTGGGTGTGAGAAACATCTTGATGGACATGTATAACATTTGTCACAAAGTCATAAGGCCATAAGGAATAGGTGCAGAATTAGGCCATTTGGCCCATCAAGTCTGCCCCGCCATTCGCTCCTGGCTGATCTATTGCTCCCTCCTAACCCCATTCTCTGGCCTTCTCCCCATAACCCCCGACACCCGTACTAATCAAGAATCGATCTATCTCAGCCTTCAAATATCCATTGATTTGGCCTCCACAGCCTTCCATGGCAAAACATTCCACAGATTTATTACCCTCCGACTAAAGAAATTCCTTCTCATATCTGTGTGGTGATGAGAATGTGTCAGGCAGCATCCCTGGAGAATATGGATAGATGACATTTCGGGTCGTGAGGAAGGGCTCCGAACTGAAACGTCATCTATACATGTTCTTCAGGGATGCTGCCTGACCCACCGAGTTGCTCCAGCACTGTTTTATTTTTTTAAATTGTAAGCCAGCATCTGCAGTTCCTTGTTTCTACTGTGTAAAATTCAAAGTCTTTACAGGGGGGAAATGGAAGATCCCATTTCTCTTGGGTCAATACCCCAGTGGTAAGTTACAATTCAGAAGGGTTTATAGAAGACATTTTTCTGCTACTACGAGTAGCAAATCAAGAAATTACAGAATGAACAGGGCGGAGGCAGAACCCCTTAATTAGTACCTGGATAATCATTTCAAAAACACAAAACCAAATAGCTATGGGTGGAGAAATGGAAGTGTCATTAAATACTCCATTTTGCCCCGCATGAGCCTTGATGAATAGGTTTCCACACCATGGGCTACGATTCGTCTTAAACTGCTGCCTCGGCAAAGTTTAACCAAAGTTGAATCTCCTTAATTACAGGAATTAGACATGCCAATATTAAGCATTGGCACGGGTTTGGATCACGTGAAATACATTTATCACCCAAGCAGGGCCACCAATGGGGTCAAAATAATTGTCTCACTCAATGAGTGCTTAAACACTGTGGCACCAAACATCACTCCAGGTATCAATAACCAGTTCAAATAACATTCTTGCGACATTAATCTTAAATACTGAACCATCTACTGTCTTAAGGTGCTGTCTGGAATAAAACTCAAGTTGGTTCTTTCCCAACACTGGCTTCTGCAAGGCTATGAATGAGAAAATATGTAAAACCCAGAAAATGTGATTTAGCCATGTTGAGCCACCTATAAACAAAATAGCTCAGAATGATGAAAGCAAGTATACTCCCAAATTCCTCTTCAATTGATTCATAGCACAAGCTCTTTTAAAGCTGGCTACAACTGGTAGCCCGAACCAGAAATATGTTTGGTTCATAACAAGACATATCCAAGCAAAAATATATATTACTGGAATAACTCATTAGGTTAAACTGTTAAATCTACCCGAGTAATTTTGAAGGCATGACTATTATTTAGTGAGCATCTTATTTCAGAGAGCTGGAAGCTAGAAAGATATTTTACTTTTCAATCCACATCAATGTCAAGCATGGTAATTATAAAATGGGAAATAATTCTGGTGCCTCAAGTCAGAAAGTGACTATTGCATTCTGAATTCAATGTTTTTCTGCTTGGTCAACTGGCCTGCATCATGTGAATACATGTCACATTGCACACAATTTCTGCTTAAATTTGATGTGTACAATGATTAAGGCTAACACAATTAAGGAATTATTTGAATTCCTCTGAACTTAAATTCTGGGTTATCTTTTTCATCCAAGTTTCCATGTGTACAAAGCAGGTAAATGCACAAACCTCTGATAGTTTAAATACTTAGAAGTTTAAACCAAAAAATAAATTAAAAAAAATTAAACCATTTCATTCTGAATAATTTAAATCAAAGTAAAGAAAAACAGTCAAGTATATTTTTTGATCCAAACTTGAGAGTTTGCATTCTGGTAATGCAACAGAAGAAACATTAAGGCAACTCCTGCTGCACCAAGTAGGATAAATTCCATGAGCAGTCAAGCCATCAGACTCCAGTGAAATATAGAATCTAATAGTTTTTAGTTACCAAGGAAGATGCAGAAATTTAATTCAACACGTGTATGGATTGCATCATGTAAATTTTCGAACTCGAAGTACAATTTTAATTTATGCATTTCTTACCAAGTTCAGAATGCAAAGCGAGCAACTCCTGAGACAACTCCTTGCGTCGTTTGTCCACTTCCTCCTTCTGAGAAGAAAAATACTTTGTTACCACAGAAATATCTTTAGTACATCAAAACGGTTCACGTTACTGTCTCAAATTTGGAGTTCAGTTTCCAATGGTGGAAACGGAAATTCATCCAAATGACAAAAACACCAAAAGTGGTTCTGAAAAATTATCAAGAGAAACATTGTACAAAGGGACAAACTAACATGTGCCTTCTAGACAAAGCCTCAAAGCTAAATAAGTTCACCTGGAGGAAAAAACAACCCAGTAACTTTTTATTTGCATTTCCAAACTAAACTAGGTCAGTCGGTGTACAGTATAATTTGTTTAAGGGTTTTAAATGAGTAAATTATGCAAAAATCTTGGAGATCAGCATTTCAACTGTATTAACTATCATTACAATATAATTTACATTGCATATTAACCAAGTACAGCACAATTTAGCATTTCCAACACAATTTAAATTTATATAAAACAAGTATAGCTGTAAATTGATCCAGTAAATACTTCTATCTTCAACATAAGCAAAAACCAAAATATTGAAGTGCACAATTTTACATAATCTTATTAAAAAACAGGCAGACCTTGCATTACCTTTAGTATCCTAGACACAATCAAGCGACATCCAATTCACCAGCAAATCAATAACTGAGGAAATTGACTGAGCCTTTTTAATCCCAAAAGCATAGAGTCAGGATGCAGCTATTAAAAGCAAGATGATGTTCTGAGCACTCTGCTTAATCTGACTCCCTAATGCACCAATTGTTCAGCAAAGAGGAGGAACAACCGACAGTGAAGAACAGCTGGAAACAAAGGAATTGGTTGAAACTACTAGCGCCAGCTAGCAACCGCTTTCATTCCCAGTCAGCAAATCAAGAAAGGATGCATCAGTTACCCTATTTCCAGTGCAAGGACCGTAGAGGCACATTTTGCTGCTGTTGCAGCCCATTCTCTTTATCCGGCTGTTTGTGTGGAGCACAGGTGGCCACGCCACAACCCTAACTGGTTTTTCTACATTTAAAATGCTTGTAGGAAAAGATCCATTGACCCTCGCCTTCCAAGCTAACTTTCAGTGCAGTGCATGTACCATATTTTCTGCAGTACTGTGCCCTGAAAAAAAAAAAACAGCTGCATAAGAAAGCACTGGGAAGCACTCATCAAAAGAGGCACAGCCCTGTCTGCAAACTGGAGACAAGGGGAGTGGTAGAGAGGGGGCGGTAAGAAGCTGATCAATATTCATTTACTCGTATGTCAGCAGTTGAAGCTTGGCACTGCACCGCGCATTGATCTTCCAACTAATACAATAATGCACTATTCTGATATTTCATCTTAATATACAATGTTATCAAGTACCAGTAAGTCAGAAAAGCTGGCAACCAGAGGCTCTGATGAAATTTAACTAGAGAGTTTCATATTACAGCAAGCTGGTCTGATTTGTAATTCCACACCTATATAATGAAGTATTGAAAGTATTTCAGAAGCATACATCAAGGTAACTTAAATACCGCCCAAGGTAATCCCAGAGCAGGAAGAATTTTCTTAAAGTGCAAAAGATTAAATGCACCCATATGAACATACACTGGAGAATAAGGTAATTACTATCAGTGTTGATATTGCCGCACTGACAGGACAAACGTGGTGAAAAGCTTATAAATATTACTCACATATATGCAAAACGCGTGTTCAAAATTAAGCTCGTCTTTTTGTAGCTCATTGGGCACAAAGCACTTTGGATCATAGCTGAATTGACTGCAGCATGACAGCTCAAATTTAAAAAAAATGTTAAATGCTGAGAATAGTATATTTTCAAAAGCAAGCCATGAAAATATAAAGGTTTGTAGATACTTGTAAGAGCAGCTCATTTAAAAAAATAGCTCAACGTAAACTGTACTTGATAATTCAGACTAAAATTAAGAAAAAAGAGTGCTCTATAGTAATAACTCCAGCAAATGATCAAAACGCAAACTGGAGGCATTAACAATGTCACAAGCAGACTTGATTGTTTAGTACACAATTCTTGAAGAGTGAATACATCTGATCTCAAATCATCCACAAGCTCCAAATTTATGGTCAAATTATTCAAATTGGCAAAATTTAATTTATTGCCACAAGCAATAGAACAAGCAATCTAATCAGCAGCTACCAACAGTAGCCTGCATTACCAGGAGCTTTGTGCAAGGTTACATTTCAGTCTGAAGTACAAGCAATGACATAGCACATTCTATTGCACCCAGTTCCTCAACTGCATCCAAGTCATCTTCATAATTTTTTTAATTACATTAATGGGCTCCATCTTAAAACATTACCTTAACGTGTCTTGAGACAAACTTCTTCAACCAACTTTAAAAGATAAATAATATACCAATGGATACTTTACATTGGATACTCATGCCCATTGTTTTCTCCCCACATTCCTGTAACTATCTCCATAATAAGGAGCTATACACCTGAACGCCTAGATGCCACTGCTCTACAACACTACCAAACTCAGAGCTCCCGTGGATTTGGAAGAAACAGCAACAAAGAGAAGCAGGAAAAAGCACTGTTCGGCACTAGCCCGAGTGGGAGAGTTAGCAGTGAGTCAGAGGGGAAAAACAGTTGAAAACTGAGGAATTTGGTTTGTAAATTGGTAAATTAGGCAATATATCAGAATACAAGGAGGACGGCTCTTAGAGAGCGGCCTTGTGAGGGAAGTGCCCTGTGAGAAAAGTGCGAGTCTTTGACTCGAGAATCTTCGGCAAGGAGGCTACACAAAAAGCTGGAGAGGGAGAGACGAAAGAAGGAGATGTCAAGCAAGCCGATTCAGTGTGATGCTTGCAGTATGTGGGAGGTTAAGGACACTGCAGGTGCCTCGGACTGCTACAAATGTGAGAAGTGCATCCAGGTACAGCTCCTGAAGGACTGTGTTGGGGAACTGGAGAAGCAAGTGGATGACCTCAGGTTCGTCCGAGAAATTGAGTAATTCCTCCACAAGTCCCACAGTAAGATTGTTACACCTAAGGTACTGGAAGAGAGAAGGTGGGTGACGGTGAGAAAGGGGGGGAAACTTGGAATGCAAAGATCCCCAGGTGTTGTACCTCTTGTGGACAGGTTCACCCACTTAGAAGCTGCCGGGACAGAAGACGTTATCACATTGAGCGGCGGACTGGCTTGCAAAGCAAAAAGGGTTGTTGAGCCAAAACCAAAGAGGCCAACGTCAGGCAATGCCATTGTAGTTGGAGACTACATTGTGAGAGGTACGGACAGGAGTTTCTGCAGGAACAGACGGGATTCGAGGATGGTGTGCTGCCTTCCTGGTGCCAGGATCCAGGATTTCATGGACGTAGTGCAGAAAATCCTCAAGGGAGAAGGTGAACAGCTGGAAGTGGTAGTGGATGTCAGCACAAACAATGTCGGAAAGAAAAGGATGAATATTGTGCAGCGTGACTTTAGAGAGCTCGGAAAAATGTTGAAAAGCAGGACTTCCAGGGTTGTTATCTCCAATTTGCTTCCAGTTGCTCGTGCTGGCGAGAGCAGGAACAGGGAGATACGGGACCTGAACATGTGGCTGCGGAACTGGTGCAGGAGGCAGGGATTTAGATTCTTCAATCACTGGGATCTGTTTTGGAGTAAGGGGGAACTGTAAAAAAAGGGACGGATTGCATCTTAACATGTGGGGGACCAGCATTCTGGCAGGCAGGTTTGCCACTGCTACACGGGTGGTTTTAAACTGATTATGGGGGGGTGGGGTGTCAAATGGGATAGTCAAGGACAGAGTTAAAGGGAAAGAGAGTAAAGGGATGGTTAATGACCCCAGAATTCACGGGAAAGGAAGCTCACAAAGGGATAGGAGAGTATGGCCAAGTGTAATAGGGATCGATGTGAAAGGCGAGATGCATAAGGAATTAAAAGTATTGTATATAAATGCGCGAAGTATAAGTAAAGTAGATGAGCTTGAGGCTCAGTTGGAGGTTGGTAGATATGACATTGTGGGGATTACTAAGACGTGGCTGCAGGAGGATCGGGCCTGGGAACTTAATATTCAGGGTTATACATCCTATAGAAAGGACAGGCAGGTGGGAAGAGGAGTGGGGGTAGCTCTGCTGGTGAGGGATGAAATTCAGTCCCTTGCGAGGGAAGATATAGGGACTGATGAGGTAGAGTCACTGTGGATTGAGTTAAGGAATTGTAAAGGCAAGAAGACACTAATTGGTGTTATCTACACCCCAAATCTGTAGATTTAGTGTTGTCCAATGAACAAGATATGATAAGAGAACTTGAGGTAAAGGAACCCCTTGGAGGTAGTGATCATAATATTAGTTTTAATCTGCAATTTGAGGAAGAGAAGGTTAAATCAGAAATGTCAGTGATGCAGTTGAACAAAGGTGACTATGAAGGCATGAGAGGGGAGCTGGCCAAGGTAGACTGGAAAGGGATCCTAGCAGGAATGACGGTGGAACAGCAATGGTAGGAATTTCTGGGCATAATATGGAAGACGCAGGATCATTTCATTCCAAAAAGGAAGAAAGATTCTAAGGAGAGTAGGAGGCAACCGTGGCTGACAAGAGAAGTTAGGGATAGAATAAAACCAAAGGAAAAGATATATAACACAGCAAAGCGCAGCTGGAATCCAGAGGTTTGGGAAACTTTCATAGGACAACAGAAGGAAACAAAACGTACAATACGGGCTGAAAAGATGAAGTACGAAATGAAGCTGGCCAGGAATAGAAAGAAAGACCGTAAAAGCATCTTTAGATATGTTAAGGGAAAAAGTGTAGCAAAGTCAAATGTGGTCCTTTGAAGGTCGAGACGGTGAAATTATTATGGGCAACAAGGAAATGGCAGAAGAGTTGAATAGGTACTTCGAATCGGTCTTTACTAAGGAAGACACAAACAATCTCCCAGACGTACTGGAGGGCAGAGGATCTAAGGGCGTAGAAGAACTTAAAGAAATTTTCATTAGGCGAGAAATAGTATTGGGTAGGCTAATGGAACTGAAGGATGATAAATCCCCTGGGCCTGATAGTCTGCATCCCAGGCTCCTCAGGGAGGTGGCTCTAGAAATAGTGGACGCATTGGTGATCATTTTCCAATGTTCAATAGATTCAGGATCAGTTCCTGTGGATTGGTGGATAGCTAATGTTATCCCACTTTTCAAGAAAGGAGCTATAGAGAAGACGGGGAATTACAGACCAGTTAGCCCGACTTCGGTGGTGGGAAAGATGCTGGAGTCAATTATTAAAGGGTAATAACTGGGCATTTGGATAGCAGTAAAAGGATTAGTCCAAGTCAACATGGATTTATGAAAAGGAAATCATGCTTGACTAATCTTCTGTAATTTTTTGAGGATGTGACAAGTAAAATGGATGATGGGATGCCGGTGGACAGAGTGTATCTAGACTTTCAGAAAGCCTTTGGTAAGGTCCCGCACGGGAGACAGGTGACTAAAATTAGAGCACATGGTATTGAGGGTAGGGTGTTGACATGGATAGAAAATGGCAGACAGTGGCGAGTGGAGTGCTGCAAGGCTCGGTGTTGGGGCCGCAACTGTTTACCATACATATTAATGATTTGGAAGAGGGAATTAGGAGCAACACTAGCAAGTTTGCGGATCACACAAAGCTGGGTGGCAGTGTGAACTGTGAAGAGGATGTTCGGAGGTTGCAGGGTGACCTGGACAGGTTGAGTGATTGGGCAGATGCGTGGCAGATGCAATATAATATAGATAAATGTGAAGTTATCTACTTTGGCGGCAAAAACAAGGGGGCAGATTATCTCAATGTGGTTAGGTTAGGTAAAGGGGAGGTGCAGCGAGGCCTGGGCATCCTTGTACACCGGTCACTGAAAGTTGGCTTACAGGTACAGCAGGCAGTGAAGAAAGCTAATGGACTGTAGGCCTTCATAACAAGAGGATTTCAGTATAGGAGTAAAGAGGTTCTTCTGCAGTTGTACAGGGCCCTAGTGAGACCACACCTGGAGTATTGTGTACAGTTTTGGTCTCCTAATTTGAGGAAGGACATCCTTGTGATTGAGGCAGTGCAGCGTAGGTTCACAAGATTGATCCCTGAGATGGCGGGGCTGTCATATGAGGAAAGATTGAAAAGACTAGGGTTGTATTCACTGGAGTTTAGAAGGATGAGAGGGGAGCTTATAGAAACATATACAATTATAAAAGGACTGGACAAGCTAAATGCAGGAAAAATGTTCCCAATGTTGGGCGAATCCAGAATCAGGGGCCACAGTCTTAGAATAAAGGGGAGGTCATTTAAGACTTAGGTGATAAAAAACCTTTTCACCCAGAGAGTTGTGAATTTATGGAATTCCCTGCCATAGAGGGCAGTGGAGGCCAAGTCACTGGAAGGATTTAAGAGAGAGTTAGATAGAGCTCTAGGGGCTAGTGGAGTCAAGGGATATGGGGAGAAGGCAGGCACAGGTTATTGATAGGGGACGATCAGGCATGATCACAATGAATGGCGGTGCTGGCTCAAAGGGCTGAATGGCCTCCTCCTGCACCTATTTTCTATGTTTCTATATTTCCTCAGAGCCCCACCATTCACTGTGTAGGTCCTGACTATGTTAAACTTCCCAAAATGCAACACCTCACATTTCTCTGTGTGAAATTCCATCAACCATTCCTCAGCCCACCTGGCCAATTGATCAAGACCCTGCTGCAATCTTTCACAACCATCTTCACTATCTGCAAAACCACCCACTTTTGTATCATCAGCAAACGTGCTAATCTTGCCATGAATGTTTTCATGCAAATCATTGAAATAGATGACAAATAGTAACGGACCCAGCATCGAACCCCGAGCTACACCACTAGTCACAGGCCTCAGTCCAAGAAGCAACGATCCACCAACACCCTCTGCTTCCTTCTATAAAGCCAAGTTTATATCCATTCAGCTATCTCTCCTTGGATCCCTTGTGATCCAACCTTCCACAGCCACCGACCATGCGGAGCCTTGTCAAAAGTTTTGCTGAAGTACATATATACAGCTCTGCCCTCAACGACCTTTTTGATAGTCTTCAAAAAACTCAGATGTAAGATATGACCTGCCACGTACAAAACCATGCTGACTACCCTGAATCACCCTTGTCCATCTGAATGCCTGCATCCCCTATTCCTCACAATCCGGCCCTGGAGATTTTAAACAATAGTACCTCCAGCGCCTCTTCGATTGTAACACTGACTGTCTCAAGATCCACAATCCTCCTGTCCTTCTCCTCGGTAAATATAGAGGAGATATACTCATACCCTTCATTACCCTATCTACTGTGATAGCACGTTCAATGAACCATGTACTTGCGTTCCTCGTACTCTACCCGACATTCCTCAGTCCACTTGACCAGCTGATCAAGTTTGCACTGTTATCTTTGATAACTAATACCATCATGATCACCTACAAACTTAATTATGTTTTGTATATTCTCATCTAAGTTTGATGCAGATCCCCAAGGTACATTGCTAATCACAGACCTAGTCTGAAAAAAACAGCCTTTCACCACGACCCTCTGCTTCCTTCCATGAGGCCATTTCTGTTTCTGCATCCTATTAGGTAGCTCTCCATGGATCCCATGTGATCTAAACTTTCATAGCACATTACCATGGTGTCTTAAATAAATTGCTGCAGTCCATGCAGCCTGTCAACATCTTTCCTTGTCAAACTACTTGGTTATTACTTTAAAATTTGAGACACGATCTCCCACATACAAATCCATGCTGACTGTCCCCAATCAATCCTTTTCTAACCGAATGCATGTTTGTCTTATCCCTCAGTCTTCTCCAGTAATTTTCCTAACACGGATCTTAGAATGACTAGCCAATAGTTCCCAAGTTTTTCCTCTGCAGCCCTTCTTAAACAAGGGCACAACATTAGCTCCAGTCTTCTAGCCTCTCACCCGTGTCTACTGATGATTCAGATATCACAGCCAGCAATTTCTACTCTAGCTTCCCAGCGTCCTCGGATATATCTAATCAGGCCCAGGAGATTAATCTTCATACATCTTCGGACATCCAGCAACTCCAACTGTAAATAAGATCGTCTCCAAGACATCTCCATTAACTGTCCCAAATCGAATAGGAGAAATATTTATTGAGGACATCTTACATGTGGAATCTCCTGCAGTTCCACACAGATGACCACGCTGGTTTGAAGGACATTCTCCCTCCAGTTAACCTTTTCTTCTCAATATAGTTAAATCTCTTCGGATTTTCCTTGATCTTACTTGCAAAAGCTTTCTCATGTCCCCTTATTGTCCTCCTGGTTTCCTTCTTTAAGTATGTTCGTCAATCTCTCATACTCTGATACACTTGATCCAAGCTGCGTATACCTGACCAACACCTTTTTCCTGACCCGACTCACTTTCTCTGGTCATCCAGGCTTCCTTTCTCCCATCAGCCGTGCCCTTCAATGGAGTAAGAACATGCATTCCTTGCATTCTCAGTATCACACTAAGAACATCCCTCATTGCCTGCAAACAATCTATACCATCAACCTTTGGGAAGCTACTGTTTCATACCATCACATTTTCTCTTGCTTAGTGACAGTTGTTTGTCTCCCCTTGCCCAAAATGAGACAAAGCACACAGCAATTTTCCCAGGAATCAGTGTTACGACAACCGTTCCTGTTCAAACCAATTGTAATTTACCTGACAGTGCAAATATTAAAAACTGATGTGGTACTAACAGATTTTAGAATCAGAGACCCATGCAAGAGACCCATGCAAGAGACCCATGCAAGAGACCCATGCAAGAGACCCATGCAAGAGACCCATGCAAGAGACCCATGCAAGAGACCCATGCAAGAGACCCATGCAAGAGACCCATGCAAGAGACCCATGCAAGAGACCCATGCAAGAGACCCATGCAAGAGACCCATGCAAGAGACCCATGCAAGAGACCCATGCAAGAGACCCATGCAAGAGACCCATGCAAGAGACCCATGCAAGAGACCCATGCAAGAGACCCATGCAAGAGACCCATGCAAGAGACCCATGCAAGAGACCCATGCAAGAGACCCATGCAAGAGACGAAATTTAACACCCTTAAACAAAATGGTTTATAGCCGTTTTCCATTGCAAATCTTCCTTTAAAATCAATGTTGATCAAACATTGTCATAAAAACCACATTGACATTACCCAATTATCTTGCATATTTCAATAGTCTTGCTATCGACAATAGATTTGAATATTTTCCCAATGACAGATGTTAAACTTCTGTAGATTATGCACTCCTTCACTTTGAGTAAATTTATATTTGCAAAATGTTGAACAAAACTATAGTTAAGAAATAGTAATTATCTCTCACTTGCCACAACTTTTACTACCCAAGGTGACATCCATCAGGACCTGGAGATTTTCATGGGTTGCACCTTGGCATTGGTGATTGGAATTTCCTACAAATTCCTCCCTCGCAGTTCCCGATTTCATTTTGCTTGGATTGCTATTTATACGGCAAAAACTGATGCAAACAATGCTCCACGTCTTTCTCAAATCCCAAGACTTCACCACCCCATCCCCCCCCCCCACCCCTCCCAATCACATAACCCTATCTGCATGTTGTTAACTTTTAAGATATCTGAAACAGATTTTGATATTTATGACCAGCTGTATTTTGTACCATTTTTTCTTCACTATGATCTTAGTTATTTTTCATTTTTGCTTTTTTGACCTGCCACTCAACTTTATACAATTTGTTCTTTGGTCTGATCTGGTTCAGAAATAAAAATTCCCAGTGTCAATTGTTTTCAATCGTCCAAGATTTGAACCCAATGTTAACTTAATTATATTGCTTTGGGCTCAGTTTGCTAGTAAAAAGGAAAAAAAGCATATTCAGTTGCTTCAAAGTGGAAGAAAATAGTTAAACGGGAATAAGAGCACAGAATAGGACAAGGTGAATTGGTCTGCTGATGAGCCAATGCATTCCGTCCCAAATAGTGTGGAAAATCATTCCTTGAAATCCTTTTAAATGGCTGAGGAATGTTTCATTCTAATATTCCTAAAGTATTTGATTTAAGTATAGGGGCAAGCAGGTCCCACAGCTGTTGTGCAGTGCCATGGTGAGACCACACCTGGAGTATTGTGTGCAGTTTGTCTCCTAATTTGAGGAAGGGGGTTTCTTGCTAGGGTTGTAGGAGGGAGTGCAGTGTAGACCTCCCTCCTACAACCAAAACAGAAAGTAGAATGGTGCAGCACATGAGTAGGCCCCTCAGCCCACAATGTCTGTGCCAAACATGATGCCAAGACCATCTCTTACTTGGCTGCACATAATTCATATCCCTCCATTCGCTCCATATCCATGCACCTATTTAAAGGCCTCTTAAATGCTACCATTGTACCCGACCCAAACCACCCCAATGGTCCATTCCAGGCACTGACTACTTTCTGGACAACTTACTCCACATAATTCCTTTAAATTTTGCCCATTTGACTTTGAGGCAGCTTGTAAGTAGTTCATATTTCCATATTTTTTACATCTCGTTCTTGGGAAAGTTGTTCTGACCGTCTACCCAATCAATGCCTCTCATGATTTTATATACCTCTATCAGGTCTCCGATCAACCAACGATGTTCCAGAGAAAACAATCCAAGCCTGTCCAACCTCTGTGGCAAATACCCCAATAATCCAGGTATAATTCTCGTAAACAACCCTTGCACACTCTCCAAAACCTCTACATCCTTCCCATAATGGGTCCACCAGAACTGCATGCAATTCTCCAAATGCAGCCGAACCAGTCCTATAAAGCTGCATCACATGTTCCTGACTATCATGTGTAATGTCCCAACCAACAAAGACAAGCACACCATTTTACTTCAAAGTTACGCGAGTGACTACGTGAAGAAGCCCCGCCAGGCGCATGCGCGTCATTACGTCTGCGCATGTCGCACTGAACGGGCTGGAGAGTGCAGCTCCACCAGCAGTAAGTAGAAACTTCGCAGGTAAGTGGTTTTGAAAACTTTGCCTGGAAGTATTTGAACTCCCTCAAGCTGGCTCGAGCAGTCAGCAGGAGTCGGTGGTATGGAGCGGTCAGGTAGGAGAGTTCGAAGTAAGCGTGGGTCCAGTGATGCAGATTCACAAATTAGATCGGGTCTGCAGATTAGCGCGGCAACGCCGGTTCCGATACCAGGTGCCGTTTTACCCACAGCCGTTATACTAGAGAGTGAACTTTCTACACCAGCTCTGGACTCAGGAGCCTGAGGCCAATGATAGCCATAGGAAGGAAAAAGAAAGTATATCAGACCCATTTTGTAGCAATGTTACAAAATTTTGAGATTTTAAAAATCAAGTCTGCAATTTGTCCCATCAGATAAAGCATAAAAAGAAGTTTAATTTGACACCTAATTTACTTTCATATCTTCAGCATTAAGAAAGTTATGGCCATTTTCATACTCGGAAATGAGCATCTTGCTTCCCATTGCCTTTCAATTGACTTAACTCAAAAGCTGTGATCTGGAAAAGTTAAAAGCCCATAACATTCTTAAAAATTAAGAGAACTCAATGAAATTTTCAGTTATTATTGATTGAAGCATTCTGAAACAAATATTAAACAATCTTACTTGGATTACCTGAAATTAAATCATATAATTAGTTAGTTATCTAATTGTAGCTAATTACAAAATTCAATGAGTAGATCTAAACATCTATCAATTTCTTAAGAAAAGATAAACTTTATTTAAATTGCCCAAGTGTCCAAATAACATTCACACAATAATCCACAATATAACATAATTTTTAAATCTCATTTTCATGAATTTCTGGGCCAAATGGAAGGAATTTAGTGTTTTATGCCTGTAAACTAATGGCCATTTAAATCAACTAGCGAGTGGGTTTTAGTGGAATGCGATGGATTAGAACGTTGCGGTTAGCGGTGAAGTCGGGAGGAAAAATACTGTTTGTTCATACATTTTTTGGGACCCCATTTCGCAACATAAAAATATTATTAAAGCCTCCCGAAAAACCAACTTTTAATATAAAAATAAACTACCTTTTCTCCCCTACGCAAAATCCTTCCGGTTGTCGGTGCTCATGGCTTTTGAAGGTGATTTTTAAATTACTCTAGTTAACAAATAATTTAGAGTAATTTAAAAATACCTTCATTGATGAAATGTCGGAGCGATTTTTCTTCCGCAACGAAATTGCCCGACATTCATCGATTATCCAGGTCTGTGGAAAAACGGCACTTTAAGCCCGCCCCCCCACTGAAAGGCGCCAAAGTCGCGCACATGAGGAGCGGCAGAAGTGCAGCGCCGCTAAAGGTAAGTTTTGCAACATACCTACATTTTGTCAGATGAGTCTGAAGGAGACTCCCCTCCAGATAATAAAAGAACGTGGGGAGGATGCAAAATATGGAGAAGATGCTCCAAACTTTGATAAATCAAGGGTCAAAGGCCCCAGTGATTCCCCAGACAGCTGTTCAAGAAGGCCCATATCAAGAAGAATATGTGGAGTATCAGCAAGGGGATTTCCTTCCAGCGCCTTGTTTAGGACTGGAGGATGCCTCCCTACAGTTTGACTTGGGAGAAGAAGGGCAGGATGAAGCTGACCCTGATTCTGGTGTCCCTGCTCATGTGCATACACCAGAGCACAAGAGCCACGCTCCGGATGTCCCGGATATTGCAATGAGTTTTGCTATTCCGGAGGGGACTGGTGAGGCAATGGAGGAGTACCTTGCCAACAATATCAATTATTTAGTGTCTCACCAGCTCCAGCTGGTAGTCTCTATGATGCAAGAGACTACCAACAAGTATAAGACACCTGTTTACTGTGCGTCACTGAAAGTGCCCATGGTGAACCAAGCAATCTGGGCACCCATGAGTCCTTCTATGAGGGGACAGGAGGTTCGGTACCAACACGTCCTCCAACTGGTGGCTGCAGCAATTACTGCATTTGGCACAATGGTCAAAGGGACCATGATTACTCAAACTCAAAAAGATTTGTTGGATCTCTTATGCAATGCATTCTTAGAGGTAAATTGCATCAGAAAAATCGCCATCGGGCCAACTCTCAATCAAAAATTTGCTGCTCTATGTAAGGCGACTAATGTACAAACGCCTGAATTCCTGTTTGGAACGGACCTTGTCAAGCAAATACGTGAAATTGATGAGGCCAAAACAATTGGCTTCATGGCCACCTATTCAAAAGCCTGGGTTAATGTACCGAAGGTCGGATCCAGGTGCTGGGCCTAGCAGGGGAAGGCCAGTGGGGGAACGAGGTTACCCACCAAGACAGAGCGGCTACAGACCCAATATGGGCAGACAACTGACATACAGGCCAACTGTAGAGGTAAGGAAATTTTTGTTAACGATAAAGTTTCTGGTGGACAACCTCCTATTGGAGGTAGGTTACAATTGTTTTATAATGAATGGTGCTGTATAACATCTGATATGTTTATACTAAATACTGTGTCAGGTTCTACCACTGAGTTTATCTCAGGGATAGATCCACCTCAACAGCACAAGCCAAATAAGATGTTGGTGTTTTCTGCTCCAGAAACTGAACAGGTTAACGATGAGATTAAGAACTTATGCCAAAAAGGAGTGATTGAGAAAGCCATTAATCATCCTCAACAATTTGTGTCTAATATATTCTCCAGACCTAAAAAAGATGGGGATTGTAGAGTAATTCTGGACCTCACTCTGACTTAAATTCTTCAGCTCTCTATAGGCATTTTAAAATGGACACCTTTGTTACTGCTAAACAGCTGGTATCACGGGGTTGTTATATGGCAACTATTGATTTGCAAGATGCATATTATTCAGTGCCAATTCATGCTCATTATCGCAGGTACTTGAAATTTAATTGGATGGGACAGCTGTGGCAATACAAAGCATTGCCTAATGGATTAAGTTCAGCACCTAGGCTTTTTACTAAATTGTTAAAACCTGTGCCGGGGCTATTGAGGGCCCATAATCACATTGTCATGGCGTATTTAGATTATATCATAATTATCAGCAACACTAAAGAGTCAGCTGAAGAGTCGGTTGCAGTAACCAAAAATGTGTTTGAAACATTAGGGTTTTTGGTCCATCCAACTAAGTCCAAGTTACAGCCAACCCAAAATATTGAGTATTTGGTATTTCTTATTGATTCAGTTGATATGACAGTAACATTACCAACAGCCAAGGTTGTAGATATTGCTAATGTCTGTACTTGTCACACACAAAAACTTTATCCCTCCATCCGAGAAGTCGCTAAGGTCATTGGGAAATTGGTAGCAGCTTTCTCTGCAGTATAGTTCGGACCTTTGCATTATCAACATTTGCAAAGAGCAAGAGAACAAGCACCAAAAGAGCATGCAGGCCATTTTGATCGGGTTATGCAGTTACCAACTACAGCTCTAGCAGAATTGCAGTGGTGGATTGTTAATGTTAGTCAAGCTACCAATAACATTTTGGTGCAAGAACCTTCAGTGATCTTACAGACTGATGTAAGCGCTCTCGGATGGGGGGGGGGGGGGCTATGGACACCGAGTCTAGCTGTGGGGGTAGATGGAATGAATAAGAAGGTCTGATTCTCCGCACACAAGGGATTAATTACTTGGAATTATTGGGGGCATTTTAAGCGTCCTTGAGTTATGACAGGTTTCTATTCCTGAGGATCGTTTGTAAACTGAACAATTTGCAACTCACAATGCAGCCTCCCAGGAATATTTGAATAAAAGCAGTGACTGATCAAATGCAATATGTAATTAAACCAGGGCGTTTAACTCAACCTTTGCACGAGCTGCAAAAAGGCAATTCAGCTCACACCAGAAATGCAGAGGTTTTTTTTAAAAAATGTTTGTTAATTTAAAACATTTAAATAGAAATCTGATATTTTCCCAACTATTTAAACTCGGATGAGATGCATTTGCACAACCATAGAAACAACTAACATTGAGCTGCCCAACATTGTGCAGAAATATTGGTTACGAGAGGCTACTGTGATTGAAGGACCTGCCACGTCTTGGCCACAAGGTATGAATCAAGCCCAACCCAAGAAGAACTTTAAATGGATTCACCAGGAACTGAAGATACTAAAATCTCAAAGTTTTGGAGTAACTCAGCAGGTCAAACAGAGTCTTTGCGGGACATGGAAAGGTGACCAATTGGATTGGTGCCCGATCCAATTATTAAAATTAATAATTTAAATTACTGCTGAACTACCTTAATGTAAATTCAGAGGCATTTCAATGAAAATGCATTGTGTAAAGGAAGATCTTGTTTGAAACTGATTTATTTCCCCCCCAGTTTGAACTTGCACATTTCAATATAGTATAATATATAATATCTATAGT
Organism: Raja brachyura; assembly: GCA_963514005.1. Next base: position 73,337,304 of record OY740781.1, on the reverse strand, counting down.
AAACGTTGCTCAGGGCAGAACCTCGAGTCTAACCACCTTTAGTTACTTTTTCTATGTCCTTCCTTCAATCACAAGGTCAAAAGTTCTGATTTTCAGGACCAGGGCATGAACTGCCAAGTCATTTATTGTCCATGAAAAGTTACCCTTGAGGTAGGGGTGAGTTCCCCATTTTAACTACTGCAGCTTTACTGGTAAATATATCCACATGGTGCTGTGGATAGGAAATACAAGGCTTTAGAGATTTAGAGCAAATAAAGTGTGGTAAAACATTTCCAAGTCGGGCAACTGAATGACTTGAAATTTGCAAGCAGTGGTATCCCATGTCCTTGTTACCCTTGGACTACTTGACTGTGTCGGAGCATGGTTTAAGGGGTGTCATTCCATCTGTTCGAACAACTTCAGTACATTTACAAATGGCAAATACTGCAACCACTGTGTTAAAAAGTTGAAGGAATGAATATTTAAGATGGTCAATGGGGTGCCCATTAAGGAGAATGCTTCTAACTGTGTCGTGTTGGGCTTTGCCAGTGTTGGCACTGATTTCATCCTGTCAAGTGAAGAAAATGCACTATGTTGAGTAGTGGCTGGAGGCAAGTCACTCCCTGGCAGCCTCTGATCTGCCCTTTGCGATTCACTCATGAGTTTTCGGTCAATGGCGACCTTTCCCCACACAAACACCCCCCATGAGGATATTGATTGCGGGGAACCGACAATGTAATACTCTAGATTAAACCTTCACTAGTAAGAATGTGGTTCAAGATGACGACTCACCACCATGCTAGAACTATTTAGTAATATGCAAAAGCTGGTTTCCTTGTAACAACCCAATCCTGATACATAAATAAATCAGCAAAATGCATGAACTCAAGACAGACTCAGTATGAAGAAGGGTCTCGACCCGAAACGTCACCTATTCCGTTCCTCTAGAGATGCTGTTCGACCCGCCGAGTTACTCCAGCTTTGTGTCTATCTTCGATAAAATTATTAACTTGCTCAAGGTTAATGTTGAAGTAGCCACGGAAATAAAGTTCAAGCAATCCTCACCTGGACTTGAAAATATTGAACCACTGTTGCAATAGCTTCGCATCTTTGGTTACTTGTTTTTAATCGTTCTTTCAGCCTTGCAATTGATGCAACCTGCTTTTCACATGTAGCTTTGTAGTGAAGTAGCCCAGGGGATCTCTTCTCAACTGAGCGCAAATCCAAAGGGTGTGTTGACAGATTAGTTTGGGAGCTTGCCTTCTGTGCGGAGTTGGACTTCACCCAAGTTTTGTCAGCTAGCAAACAAAATTACAGGCATAAGTAATGTTGCACAATCCTGTTTGGACAAAATTGATTTACACAAAATTTGGTTTTTCACGATATCTTTCAGTTGTTCACTGTGCAAACAAGATCAACTTCTGTTATGAAAAACTAACCTCTCAAATATTAAAAATACACTCAAGCAATGTTTTTTTGGGTATGTTATTTTCAGATTATGACTGGTCTGGTTGATGGGTGGCTCCATCTCTGTGAAAGGTTGAATCAGACACTGTTGTCTTAAGCAGCTACAAAAGAGGTACGTGTTGTGCAGCAATGCAAAGTATTGCATTCGATTCTGCTTACAAGTTACATTTATTGTCACATGTAGCAATTGGTACAGTGAGATTTGAGTTACCATGCAGCCACGAATAAAAAACACAATACACGATAGAATTTAACATGAATCAAAGTTTTCCACAGTGAGGGAAAGGCAATAAAGTTCAGTCATCTGCCTCTTGTTCACCCGTGGTCGGGGCTTTTGCGCCCTCTGCAGTCGCCGCCACGGGCAACCTGATGCTCAAGCCCTCCCGCCAGGACGATCGGAGCTCCGGCATCGAAACACACCCAGTGGCCCGGAATTTCCAAATCAACCACTTCTTACCAACGACCACGGCTCCCGAAGTCCACAGGCCGAGCTGGGCGGAGACCCTACACTGGCAACCCTCGGTAAAAGACCCCAGGACGCTGCGGTGTCAAAGTCAGCGCTGCTCACAGCTGCAAGCTCCGCAACCCACAGCCCCATGGCTTTAAAGTCAGCAGGCCAACACTCCGGAGCTCCAACACAGCGATCCCTGGTAAGGCATCGCCCGCTCCACGATGGAATTCAGTGCTGCGCCGCTGCTGCTCTGGCCGATCCCCGGCAGGAAAGGCCGCACCAATCTAGAAGGTTGGCTGCGAGGGGGGAGGAGGTGAAGATGTGACTCGGAGAAAAGACACATCCTCGACCACGAAGTGACTCGGAAACAGTTTCCCCCTTTCTCCTCCCCCCACATAAAAAAGATAAAAACATGCATTACAATTAGGGCACCCGAACAAGACTATCTGCACATCACTGGGTCAATTGCACTTTACATAGATGTGAATTTTATCAAAACACACATTAACACTAGAATCTTATGCTGTGGCACACATTGAAATAATGTGCTTCTATCAGTGTTTAAGATGTTACGTAAATTCAAATTGAGAGATGTAAGTGTAATGAAAGCAAAATATCTATTAACCTTTGAGAACCAAAATCTTTGAGAATCCCCCACCAAGAATAACTGAAGAAAATCATGTTGAACAACCGGTCAAAAGGAAGTTTTATAACAAAGTAGAAGCAAACTGCAGTGTGCTACAATGTGCAGTCTGCAGTACAGCGACTGGAAAGATTGTCTGCAGCATATGAATCCACCATATCAGTCTCAGCTGCTAAAAACAGAACAGTGCCACTTAGCTGTTACAGATGGTAATACAGATACCATGTAGCAACTGTATCACCAAAATATCATTCATTTATACTGCTCTTAACAAGGTGGTTAATTTACCTTATCTAGACCAGGGTGCACACAAGGTTCTATTTTCCTATTTCAGCAGTATGAAATGTGCACAGCAGTGCTGAAAGTCCAGATTTCCATCCTTATTTGTTTGTTTCACTTACCAGTTTTGTCAGAGTAGAAATGTAATCCGATTGTAGCTAACTCAACCAATTTAGAAGAATATTAGCAAGTGCAATTTTACAAATAACAATTTTTTTTTTACATGAAATACAATAGAAATAAAAACCAATCCAAAGCCAAAGCCAATATTAGGGAATGAATTGGGTACAATGACATTTTAATGACGTAGAAATATATTTGTGGTACCACTATATATTTACTGCGATTGATATTGCTAAAATTTAATTCTCTTCACTTTTAACCATAAAAGGTCCTGATACTTCATGCAGCAAGAGCATTGGGATCCTAAAATTATCCACAAATTACCACATTGGCAAATGGCAGAGCAGGGGAGTGGAGATTGGGTTTATACAGAGCACAGCACATCATAATTAAAAAAAAATCACAAGCAGCTTCTTACAAACTTGATTTGATAAGGTCCCACATAGGAGATTAGTGGGCAAAATTAGAGCACATGGTATTGGGGGTAGGTTGCTGACATGGATAGAAAATTGGTTGGCAGACAGGAAACAAAGAGTAGGGATTAACAGGTCGCTTTCAGAATGGCATGCAGTGACTAGTGGGGTACCATAAGGCTAGGTGCTGGGACTGCAGCTATTTACAATATATATTAATAATTCAGATGAAGTGATTAAAAATAACATTAGCAAATTTGCAGATAACAAAAAACTGTGGCAGTGTGAATTGTGAGGAGGATGCTATGAGGATGCAGGGTGACTTGGACAGGTTGGGTGTGTGAGCAGATGCAGTTTAATGTGGATAACGAGGTGCGAGGTTATCGACTTGTGGCAAAAACAGGAAGGCAGATTATCATCTAAATGGTGTTAAGATGGGAAAAGGGGGAGCACAATGGGATTTGGGGGTCCTTGTTCAACAGTCACTGAAAGTAAGCATGCAGGTACAGCAGGCAGTGAAGAAAGCAAATGGCATGTTGGCCTTCATGACAAGAGGAGTTGAGTATAGGAGCAGTTGTACAGGGCCCTAGTGATACCATACCTGGAGTATTGTGTGCAGTTTTGGTCTCGAAATTTGAGGAAGGACATTCTTGTGATTGAGGGAGGGCAGCGTAGGTACACAGGGTTAATTCCCAGGATGGCGGGACTATCATTTGCTGAGAGAATGGAGCGGCTGGGCTTGTACACCACAGAATTTGGAAGGACAAAGGGGATCTTATTGAAACATATAAGATAAAGGGTTGGACACGCTAGGCTGGAAACATGTTCCCGATGTTGGGGAGTCCAGAACCAGGGGCCACAGTTTAAGAATAAGGTGCAAGCCATTTAGAACAGAGATGAGGAAATGCTTTTTCACAAAGAGTTGCAGGTCTGTGGAATTCCCTGCCTCAGAGGGCGGTGGAGGCCAGTTCTCTGAATGCATTCAAAAGAGAGTTAGATAGAGCTCTTATAGATAGCGGAGTCAAGGGATATGGGGAGAAGGCAGGGACGGGGCACCAATTATGGATGATCAGCCATGATCACATTGAAAGGCAGTGCTGGCTCAAAGGGCCAAATGGCCTACTCTTGCACCTATTGTTTGTCTGATGCCTAAAATCTTTATGCAATTCATCTTTTACAGTGTATTACACCATTATTCCCACCATGAACCAGTGCAAAGTGTACAACAAATAGACATCCGTGACTTGCTTGCACAGAGAATTTTAACACCAATATTCATTGAACCAACGTTCAGAGGCTACTTAACTGGCACCCAATCACAAGCTTAAACATACTGGATACTCTGACTTCATACAGCAACAAACATTTAGTGACAATCCCTTTCTCAAACTCTTAGTTGCACGTCTCAAGTCTCACTATCTGGACTTGGTTATGCTGTTCCTTCATTATCACAGTTATAGACAAAAATAAAGCCTCAGATTTTGATTCAGATTTAGATTCTTGCATCAGTGGTTTCTCCAATTTCAGATGAACTTATGGCAGTTTTACAAGCTCCAATCTAACCCTTGTACAAGTATCGAGCAAACTATAGTCATCTCCCCCCCCCCCCCCCCCCCAGTTAAATATATAACTAGAAATATGGAATAGACCATTTGTATTTTCAAAATCATGGCTGAAACTACAACTCAATGGCATTTCCCACTCTTTAAACTTTGGAAACTTTGGCAGTGCAGAAACACTCCATGCCGACCAGTGATCACCCTATACACTAGCACTACCCTACACACGAGGGACAAATTCCAATTTTTTACCAAAAGCAATTAACCGACAAACCTGAAGGTTAACTGTGACATGGGAGGAAACAGGAGCACCGGATATAACCCACGTGGTCACACGGAGAACGTGCAAACAGAACCCATATCTGGATCGAAGCCAGGTTTCTGGTTCAAAGGCAGCAACTCTACTGCTGCGTCACTGTGCCGCCTAAAATTCACTGATCCAAATTCAAACAGCTTTCAGCTCGTAATAGGAACCAGAAGATAGCAAACATATAGAATGAGCTGCCAGAGCAAGTAGTTGAGGCAGGTACATTAACATTTAAGACATTCGTGTAGGTACATAGATAGTACAAATTAGAGGTAAATTCATCTAAATGGGACTAGCTTAGATGAGTATCTCAGTTGCATGGGCAAGTTGGACTGAATGACTTGTATTGGTGCTGAGATAGTTTTTCTGCTCTTAAAGTGAAGGTCCTGATACTTCATGCAGCAAGAGCATTAGGATCCTAAAATTATCCACAAATTACCACATTGGCAAATGGCAGAACAGGAGAGTGGAGATTGTGTTTATACAGAGCACAGCACATCTAAATTTAAAATTGACACGAGAATGCAGATAATTCAGCTTTAATATGGATATTCAAAATGCATTTAAATACTTGCAGAGAAATACTATCTAGGATTTCTTTATAAAGCAGGTGGTGAGGAGGATGGGTCACAACTGTCAAGGGCCTGTCCCACTTAGGAGACCTAAACAGCAACCTCTGGTGACCTTGCCCGCCACTCAAAAAAAAACAAAAACAAGGTTGAGGTGACCTGCAAACTTCTACCACCTCCCACGCATATGTTGAAAACCTTCCTCGACTATGATGAAAAACAGCTTAGACTAGACCTGCGACTATAAAATTATAGATTTTTAAAACAGCAACCTATTTTTAATCGAGCCCGGTTTTAATCTTGATGAAAAAATAGCAGCAACCTAGATGAAGCCTCAACCATGCGGAAACCACTCGACCATTAGGGAGAGTGACCAAAACCTCCTGTGGCCTCATGGAAACCTTGGGTGGCGGGCAAGGTCACCAGGGGTTGCTGTTTAGGTCTCCTAGGTGGGATAGGCCCTTTACAAAACAAAAGAACTGAACACCCAAATGTGGCTTAATTTTTTGCAAGCCAATTCTTGTAAATAGGATAGGTGTATTAGATCATTGACCTTTCAACAGAAGTAATAAGTTTGATGAAACATGCAAACTGCCTCTTTCCAATTGCTGCCCGACCTGCTCACTATCTACATCATTCTTGACTGCGGCCTCTCCCACATCCACTCCCATTATTGTGTAAAAGCGTTCAATTTTAGTCATTACTGACAAGGTCTTCAGTTTAGTCATTTCTTTCTTTGTATAGTCGAAGTGGCCATTATAAAAATACAAGGGTGTGCAATTAGATTCAGAATGGCTAGCATTTGTTCAAAGTTCAAAACAAAAACGTGAACTTTAGCTCTAGCAATGATAATGGAGAAATGACAAAAGTGACGAATTAATATTAACTTTTGAAAGCTACCACAGAACAGAAGCTCACCTTCAATATGCTGGGCACCAAGAAGCTTTGTTTTTTTATTTATTTATTTATTTATTTTTTTAAATGTCTTTATTTATTAGAGGTACCATAAATTACATCAGTGTACATCCCATGTATAATATTACAATCATTGTACCCCATAATTTTTTTAAGGCTTTACAAAAGAAAAGAAAGAAATAGAAACAGAGAAAGTAGAGAAAGTGAAAAAAAGTTGTGAAAGTGAAAAAGCGTGCCAAAGGGAAAGGGAACCCTTGGTTGAAGAGTTACAGAAAGGAGATTAAGAGATGACCCTAGAGAAGAAAAAAGGGAAACAGAAGGAAAAAAGAAAAGCCAGTTACTATATTATAAACATCGCGCAAAAGTAATCTACCAACTCGATTGTTTTTCTTCCCCCTTTACCAAGGCCCGACGCCGGTACTTTGAGGTATTCTTGCACCTTATCCTTGTAGAAGATTTATAAATGCAGACCACATCTTATAGAAACCGTCCGATTTTCCTGCCAGTCGGAGTCTCATATCTTCCAGATGTAGTGTTTCAAACATAGTTGAAATCTACATATTAACTGTTGGTATAGGAGCATTTTTCCAGAATTTTAAGATTAGCTTTTTTCCTGTTATTAAGTTGTATTCAATTAGATTCTTTTGAAACATTTAATTCAGGGCTACCTTCCGTTGTTCCAAAGATAATCCAGTCTGCCTTTGGAGTCAGTTTTATTTTAAATAAATTTGTGAAAATTTCAGTCCAAAATGTTTGAGTATTTGTACAAAAGACAAATGAGTGCGCTACAGTAGCTTCTTGACATTGACATTTATCACAAGTAGGTGAGACATTGGGAAAAAGTTTACTTATTTTAGTTTGAGTAGTATAATCTGTGTAAGATTTTACCACACACACACACACACACACACACACACACACAGAGTTAGGTTTGCCGATTCAGCCTTTGTATTCATTCTTCCAGTAAATCTGGAGGCATATTGTCATTATCTTGTGCGTATTGTTCCAGATAGTCACTAATTTTGAAATATCTAAAATACGGATTCTTTCCCCAAATTGTTTTTTGTTGCCATTCTTTAAATTATAGTTTTCCCATTTCATACACATCTCCCAAGGTTTTGATTCCTGCTTTGTAGCCAAGTACCTTTGTAACGGGATCAAATTAACATCAAGAAAATCTGGTTGAAATGGCAATCACAAGCATATTTTTCCACAACATAGCTGAAATACTCCTAACAAACATTGCTTCTCAATAGAATTTATTTGCTTTCAAATGGTAAATATTTCTATCAAATATGTGCCTCTTCGCAGACACTTACACAAAATATTAAGAGCCACAGTTTGGTGCTGTTTATCAGCTGGTTTAAACAATGCTAATTCTGACCTTTTAAAATGCCAAAACACCATTGTAATGTAATTTTTTTAAATAGAGACTTCTTCCAAGTATTTCAATGTGACAGCCAAAGAGACCATATTCACAAAAGCTAAATTAAAAAACATTCATTTTGTATAACAATTACCAAGAAATGAGCAAATTGATGTATGTCACCATATATTTACTCAGATTTCTGCACATTAAAAATGTGTACACAGTATTTACTACTTGCAATCAAGTACTTGGCTCCCGCCCAAGGTGCATCACAAACCTTTCCGAAAAACAATGGTGTTCTTTCTGTATGCTGACAGAAATTGAAGATTTTGGAACAACCCTTTTACAGTCAGTCGGACACGGACTTTTGTTAACGATATTCTTGAAATCCAGAACATTTCTTCCAGATAATGAAAAACTGAAGGATGAAACCATGCTCATGTACAATCACGGCACAAGTTTTATCACCATCGCCAAGCAACGTAAAATGTGATTTCACAAAACTCAAAACTTAAATATGCCAAAGCTTCATCAACAGAGATGTTTTCAGAGAGGGCGACATATCCATTTGGAAGGGATTTCCTTTGCAGTTGTGGCACAAAGAATGAGCTGTCGGCAAACCTTCCCACCGAATCAAAACACGCCTGCCCCAAATTGCACTGCTGTTTCATGGTTAATCAGTTCCAAAAACATGTAGGGGTGGGGGCTGAAATTGAAAAAAAGTGATTTATAATTAAGGGTTTTAAATCAAGATTGAGCTTTACATTAAAATTATACTTATTAAAAACCATCTCTGCCACAAGCAATTTAAAACTGATGGATAAAAAGCTTAGGATTATTTTTGGCAAAAGAAATTTGTATTCTCAAAGGAATTCTGGTGCCTTATTGTTCCGTAAACAGGTTTGCTGCTGCAAATCTGCAGAGGTTAAGTCCCACGCCCCTTCTCTGATTGGGAGACATGGGAAGATGCAGTTTACGGGAATTTGTGCACACTTCACATTGTTCAATGCTTGGCCTTAACTTTACAGTGTTTGAGACAACACAAATTGTATAACTATAAATCTTGTCAAATGCCAAGAATTTTAAAAAGTAATCGTTATGCTTCAATTCACAGGTAGAAAGGTAGAATGCAATCAGGAAGTTTAGCATGACATTTTAGAAAATTCCAAATTGATTGATTTCAGCTTTAAAAAATATGGATAATTAAGGTTTTTGAAAAGGGTGTATAAGCATCTCAAAGCTACAATTTGACAATTCATTTTGAATTGTACCTACAATTCAAGCGAGCGGGCAAGATCATCTCTGACCCCTCTCACCCTGGCCACAAACTCTTTGAATCACTTCCCTCTGGAAGGTGACTCCGGATTGTCAAAGCTGCCACAGCCAGACATAAAAACTGTTTTTATCCACGAGTATTTTCTTTACTCAACAGCCAAAAATCTGTAGCCTTTGATCTGGTATTTTGTTGGTTCACATGCTTGATCAATGGTGTTTTATCATTAATATTTTATTATTATTAATGTTTAGTGTTTTCCGAGTCATTCGTAATTGTCACTGTATGTCATGTTACTTGTGGACGGATCACCAAGGCAAATTCCTTGTATGTAAATACTTGGCCAATAAATTTACTTACAGGTGGCGATTTAGAGCAAGTAAATAAAGCGGAATTTCATCAATTCCTCAGTAACTGGCACCATGAACTAGAAGATTGCTGTACCTGGCACACGAACATCTTCATAAGGAGGAAATGAGCCACCTTTATCTCATTTTGCATGTGACAACAGACACTATTCAGGGCAATTTCTTAAAGCACAATAAAGGTTAGTTTTCTCCTTCATTACAACAGTTAATAAAATTGCATCTTCATTCTGATTTCTGACATGGATTACATCTCTGTAAAAAGGGAAATATTAAATGCACAAGAGCACTTTTAATTTCATTGAACTTGCTGAACAAACTGAAGCATTATTTTGCACAAATATGAGAACAGTATCCCAGCTGTTTGGGGAAGTTACATCACTTTCCTTTGAGAAGTCACTGGAAGAGAACAAAATAATGTGCAAACTTACTGACGTTTGGCATTAGCCAGACGTGTGAAACATGGATTTATTAAAACTGTAAGCGATGCAATGATGTCTCAACTTCTGGTGCTGCATATATCAAGTGGTGACATGAGCAGAATTTGAAATTAGACTGCTTGAATGGCCATGTATTATTCAAGTTAAAGTACATGAATATGCACTTGCATTGTAATGAGCGTACTGCTAATTCAATGAAAATCCATGCATTGTTGAGCCATTGGAATAAATGTTTCCAAAACGTGGGAAAATTCCAACTGAATCAATAGCATATATTTCAGGAAAACAATACTGGTGTTTTTCTCTGCTTTCTGGGAGCCATCAACATATTTGATAAGGAGGCACAAGATGTTTCCACTCTGAACCCCACAGCTGACCCTCAGTGCAGCTCCAACCGCAATGCACAACAAGACAGCAGCAAGTTGCAACTGTGCAGACAGGGCAGTTCTAGAGAATCTCCTTGTTGCTCAATACTTTAATTCTCCATCCCATTCCCACACCGACCTTTCTGTCCCAGGCCTCAAAATGCGAATTGGAGAAACAGCACGTCATATTTTGCTTGGGCAGCTTACAACCCAGTGGTATATTGATTTCTCCAACTTCACGTAACCCCGGCATTCCCTCTCTCTCCATCCCTCATAAACCCAAGTCACACCAGTTTCGTTTTCACCCAACAAACAGTTAATAATGGCCCGTTTCCTTTATCATCGTTACTTTTTTCATATCGTTCATTCATTATTCTATACATCTACATCGTCTATATCTCTCGTTTCCTTTTCGCGTAACTTTCAGTCTGAGCAAGGGTCTCGACCTGAAAAGTCACCCATTCCTTCTCTCCAGAGATGCTGCCTGTCTTGCTGAGTTACTCCAGCTTTTTATGTCTATCCTTGGTTTAAACAAGCATCTGCAGTTCCTCCCTACACTGTTCCAGTGAACGCCATTTACCAGTAGCAACAGCAGCTTAATTATAACTTAGTTTCATTCTGGGGCAAAGGTACAACAGGTTACAAAAAAAACAATTTAGTATTGAAGAATTGTTTTGAAATTCCTTTGCTTCAATAAGCGAGTTTGGTATTTCGAAAAACGCAAGAAATCATGGGATTTGTCAAAGGTCATTCGTGATAAAGAAAAAGTGAACGAAGCATGGCTGTACAAGCTGTGTATACATTCTTATCTTTATTCAGAATTTATGTGTAAAAATATTTAATCTGAGGAACAGGGGTGCCAGGTAGCAGGTGAGCTGGGTGTAACAGCGTGAGAGGGGGGACAGATGCAAGTGGGAGACGGGGAGAGATTGGGCGGGCTGAGAGACATTCTTGGCAGCTGCACACACATAGACCCGTGCCTCATCCGCAGCCATGATCGAACAGCCACTGGACTGTCTCTCTCCCACCCCCCCCTCCCGGCCCCAGAACCTCAGCCAGCGCAGAGATGAAATGTCAACTCCAGCCCAACCCTGCTCCAACTCCCGAGGAATGTGCTCCCGACGGCGAGCCGGGGACCGCCAGCCAACCCCCCCGGTGCCGACAAAAGCCGAGCAGCAGCCATCAATTGGGACAAACACAAAATGCTGCAGAAACTCAGCTGGACAGGCAGCATTCATGGGGAAAAGGAATGGGTGACGTTTCGGGTCGAGACCCTTCTCCAGAAATGTTGCCTGACCCGCTGAGCCACCACAGCACTCTGTATGCATCCCCGCCAATGGCCGTCGCCTTGGCCCCTGTCGGCACCAAGGGGGCCAACCGACAGGTCAAGGTGAGAGGTGAGGCGACGGTCCCCCGCCCAGCCGGGGAACAGGCCTCCCGGGAACCGCAGCAGAGCAGAGTCGGAGCCAGCAACCCCCCCCCCCCCCACCACCACGGCTGCTAGCCCGGGGCCACCACCTCGCCAGCCCAGGGCTGCTGGACAACCAGGCGGGACAGGCAGAGCAGAGCTGGAGCCAGCGCCCCTCACCGGCTGCAAGCCTGAGCCCGTCACCACCCCTGGCTGGCGCCCCGCAAGCCCAGGGTCACCCCAGTCACGTCCGGTCACCACCGGATAGGGACGGGACTGCCCAGCAGCAACTCAACAGCACCCGCAGCGCCGTAGACCCGGGCCCTATCCCGACCATGGACGAAACGCAGGCCTACACAGGCGCAGCAGCACAGCTGCCGAGAATGTTTATCGCAAGTGACCTATGACCTGGGCATGCGCAGTCAGAATACCAAACTTGCTTATTAAGACACTTTGCTAAATGCAATTTAAGTGCACTCCTGGGAGTCGCATACATGGTCAATCGTAGGTCTCTTTTGAAATCCCTTTAATGGAAGCACTAGACTATTGCTATGATTTAATACATTAATTGGATGTAATGCACAGATGCAACTTTCCCTCGCACTTCACTGTTGAAGTCCATTCCATTCAGAGATGTACCGTAAGAATAGGTTGAATATTAAGTTGCTTGCACCAAAGGTATTGCAAGTTTGACATCTACTCTTTCTGTAATACAAGGAGATCAAGACAACGGAAAACTGTCAACTCCATGATATTGTTATTATTTGCCGGCAATAATAGATTTTGCACATGGTTATTTCTGAGCAAAGATCACTCATTGAAAAGCTCAGAATTAATAATCTGGTCACCCTCTCCTGCACAAAATCTTAACTATCAGCCAACATAAAACAGGAGCAGAAACTACATCCTAAATTGAGAAAGTTGTTGAACTAAAATTAAAAAGTTGCTTCCCTCCCTAGGAGGCTGCTTGACTTCAGTATTTCCAGCATTTTCTTATTTTAAGGCAATTACACAATGAAAATAGAGATGGCTTGAAGGATGAAGGGTGCACTTTTGGGAAGGACGCAAGGGCAGTTACAAGGTGGAGAGAAAAGATCAAAAGAGGCAGGCTCTGGAGACAATGCCTCAAGTAGTAGTATGGGTAAGCCTTCAGATGGGTAGGAACTTAAAAGCATGAGGGTGAAGCAACTCAAGCTTGAATTCCCAGATATAGGGGCACAGAAAGAAAAATGAGGTACCAAGTTTAAGCACAAGAACAAGCGGACTCGCATATCAAAACTCAATTAACTCAAATTTAAGGAACTTGAATTTCCAAGTTTAACACACTGCCAACTACTGAGAAGCTGCATTATCAACAAGGTTACACATAATTTCCTGTTGTAAATAACTGGCTATAGCAGTGCTTCAGGCATGCAAAAGACTTCAGACATGCAAAAGCACAGAAATCGTTATAAGTGTACATCCAGTCTTCATTTACAGCTGAAAGTGACTTTTTTTGTAAACTAGCATCTGCAGATCCCTATATCTGCCAAAGGGAAATCCTTTAGGACCGAGATGAGACGGAATTTTTTCACACAGAGAGTGGTGGGTCTCTGGAACTCTCTGCCACAGAGGGTAGTTGAGGCCAGTTCATTGGCTATATTTAAGAGGGAGTTAGATGTGGCCCTTGTGGCTAAGGGGATCAGAGGGTATGGAGAGAAGGCAGGTATGGGATACTGAGTTGGATGATCAGCCATGATCATATTGAATGGCGGTGCAGGCTCGAAGGGCCGAATGGCCTACTGCTGCACCTAATTTCTATGTTTCTATAAGCTTTGCCCTGCCCCTCCTCTTCCAGTTTCCTTCTTCATCCCCCTCCCACCCCCCAAAAAAGTCTGAAGCATCTGAACTTCTCTCCATATTCCCCAGAGATGTTGCCTGACACCCCCCCTCCCCTACCACTCCAGCACATTTTTATTTTTCCTGCCAAAAACATTTCTTTGCAGTTTGTACAAGATTGCTAAATGGTGCCTCCACTTTTGCAATTTGACATCTTTAACGATAGAATCCATCTAAACGGAACTGATTGAGTTAATTTCAATGTATACTTTGAGCGTAAGGTTAGATAGACTCCAGATCATTCATGTTCTTTTATTGTCATTTAAAATCAGCTTACACAAGCTCAGACTCTAACAAGTTAAAATGTTGGCACAGGAATATTTACATTTGAATTTTGGAATGGCAATATTTCTGGATTAGTTGTTTTTAATGGATTGGGATCTTTTTCCATTTAACACATTAAGTTCCACTTCAACTTGAAATATGTTGATGCAAACTGTGGAAAGCATTATGGCTGTGAGGTGATTTGTTACTAGAGCAGATGACTCAAGCCCAGAGTCACCAAGAAATCAATGCTCTGACTGTCAAATTATATACACTTTTTTTCCCCCCATGGACTGATAGCAATTTAGTCCAACTAAACCATCTGCTTCGGCCAAGAATACAGAAGAATTATATTTCCCTGGTGGTGTGGTGGAATTTAAACATTAAACTCACATTATCTGAAATGAGCCAAGAGTCACTTTTAGTCAGCATAACCAACACCCATCTTTTGTAAAACCTTTCTGGTTTGCCTTCAAGGGAGAAGCCTGGTGCCCTTGCATCACCTGGTGACTGTCCTCCAAAATAGTCTCCAGTTGGATAATACTATATTAAAGGGTTGCTCTTCAATCAGACTGTACGTTGGAACTTGGATGAAAATTAAGAAAACCTACACTAGGCTGCTGCAGTTTAAGGACAATTAGATATTGGAAGCCAGTTTGATAACATCCACATCCTGTACCAAAACTACATCAAGACAAAGGAATTATCAAGCTAGTCTATTTAACCCTCCATCACTCCCTTCTTCCCCCATTTAAACCTCCCTCCCTCACACTGTGTCCACACCGACTCCTACCCGTTTCTCCCCTCCATCTACATTCCTTCCTGTAACTTCACAATTCGCAATTCTTCAATCCATTTCTCTTAATTTCTGTCCTTTCATCTCTAGCCTTTGTCCAACCATCTGTCAATCAAAAAACCATCACCACCTGCATGTATCCCTCTAATACCCATTAAGGGTGGCAGGGTGGAGCCGCAGTAGAGTTGCTTCCTTACAGCACCAGAGACCCAGGTTCAATCCTGACTACGGGTGCTGCCTGTTCGGTCTCCCTGTGATCTGCGTGGGATTTCTCCGGGTGCTCCGGTTTCCTCGAACAATCCAAATTGTAGGTTATTTGGCTTTGGTAAGAATTGTACCTAGCGTGTGTAGGATTGTGTTAATCTGCAGTGATCGCTGGTCGGCGCAGACTCGGTGGGCAGAAGGGCCCGTTTCCGCACTGTATCTCTAAACAGGCTTTGCCATGCTCCATCGCTTCCAATTTTCTAATCTTGGCCCATTCTTCAATCAGTCTGCAGCGGCCTGACCCAAATCATTACCAATCCGTGATCTCGAGAAATGCAGCTTGACCATTACCAGCTGAGTTACTCCAGCACTTTGCCTTTAAGCTAATTTCCAACTCCAGTCAGGACAAAGTAAGTTTATTGGCCAAGTATTCATATACAAGGAATTTGCCTTGGTGCACCACCCACAAGTAACAACATGACATACAGTGACAGTTATGAATGACTCAGAAACCACTGAACATTAATAATAATAAAACATTAATGATAAAACATCATTGATCAAGCATGCAAACCAACAAAATACCAGATCAAAGGGAGGCTACACATTTTTGGCTGTTGAGTGGAGCAACTACTCATGGATAAAAACTGTTTTTATGTCTGGCTGTGGCAGCTTTGACAGTCCGGAGTTGCCTTCCAGAGGGAAGTAATTCAAAGAGTTTGTGGCCAGGGTGAGAGGAGTCAGAGATGATCTTGCCCACTCGCTTCCTGGCCCTTGCAGTGTACAGTTCATCAATGGAGGGAAGGTTGCAGCCAATAACCTTCTCTGCTGACCGGATGATTCGCTGCAGCCTCCAGGTGTCATGCTTGGTGGCTGAGCCAAACCAGACCATGATGGAGAAAGTGAGAACAGACTCTACGATGGCCGTGTAGAAATGGACCATCATTGCCTGTGGCAGATTGCGCTTCCTCAGCTGCCGCAGGAAGTACATCCTCTGTTGTACCTTTTTGACTGTGGAGTCGATGGTAGTCTCCCATTTAAGGTCTTTGGAGATGATGGTTCCCAGGAACTTAAAAGGCTCCACAGATGTGACTGTGGTGTTGTTGATGGTGAGTGGGGTGAGGGGAGAGCTCTCCTAAAGTTTACAATCAATTCCACTGTCTTAAGAGCAATGAGCTCTAGGTTGTTGCTACGGCACCAGGACGCCAGCTGTGACACTTCCTGTCTGTAGGCAGATTCCTCCCCATCCTGGATCAGTCCAATCAGGTTTGTGTCTTCCGCAAACTTGAGAAGCTTGACAGAAGTGTCTGTGGAGGCACAGTCGTTGGTGTAGAGAGAGTAGAGGAGAGAGTATGCAGCCTTGCGGTGCTCCTATGCTGAGCGTTTGCGGGTTCGAGATGTGCTTTCCCAGCCTCACATGCTGCTTCCTGTCTGTCAGGAAGTTGGTGATCCACCGACAGAGGGGTTCAGGCACAGTCAACTCGGAAAGTTTGGAGTGTAGTAGCTCTGGCACAATGGTGTTGAAAACACCACCCAGGACAACCAATATGTTCAAACATTCGGCATTAACGCTCATTCCCTCCATCATTAGGACACCAAGTTTAGTGTAAACCATCTGCAACAGCAGTAAAGATGGGGAATAGGCTCTTTGCTCACTATATCCACAGTGATCATGATGCTAATCTGACTAAACCCAGCTGCCCCTAACTGGTCTGCCGGCCTGTTCATGCATTTGCCAAAATGCCTCAAACTTTGCTATTGCATCTGCATCTACCACCTCCCAAGGCACCACATTCCAGGCTGTTGCCAATCAAAAAAAGTTGCCTTGCTCATCTTTGGACTCTTCAGTCCCCACTCCCCAAGACCTACATCCTCCAGCATTTGACATTTCTACCAGAGGAAAAAACTGACTACCTACCTAATATATATGCCTCAATTTTATTTACTCTGTTAACTTAAACATTCAAAGCCCCGATTAACAAAGGCAAGCATTTGATATGCCTTTTGTTATCCACACTATCAATTAATGTTCTTCACTTTCATCGAGCTATGGACTTGCAGTCCAAGTTCCTTCCAATGCCAATGTTCTGAAGGGTCCTACCATTTACTGCATACTTTCCTCTTGCATTGGACCTCCCAAAATTCAGCACCACAAACTTGTCCAGGTTAAAATGTGTCTATTCCCCCCCACCCCAAAATTTCCAATTGATCTATATTCTGCCTTTTTATTTGACAATCTTACCACCCACCTTCCATTTTTGTTATGTCATATGCAGACTTACTTGCACGCAGTCCCAGCAGATTCCTGCTGAAAACAGCTCACACACCAATTGTCAGAAAATGCCCTGACCTCTGCACTGTGTATGACAGGGCTAATTTTGTTTCCAAATTACCAACTCAACCTTGTGTTCTTTGCAAAAGCCTACCACGAGCTATCACATCAAATGCTTACTAAAATCCATGTAGCAACATACACGGCCCTGCCCTCAAATCAATATTGCCATCTTGAAATCTCCAAAACTGCAAAGAATTCAGTTTACTTGATATGGCTAACTCCTGCACAACTGGCTTACAATGATTGCTGACAAAATGAATAGGTAAAAAAGGCTGTAGGAAAAAACTGCAGATGGTTTAAATCGAACATAGACACAAAATGCTGGAGTACCTCTGCGGGACAGGCAGCATCTCTGGAGAAGGAATGGGTACATTTTTTTTTAGTCAGTTGCAGATTAGATTTGAGATAGAGTGTAGAAACAGGCCCTTCGGCCCACAGTCAATGCTGACCAGCAATCACCTCGTACACAAGCAATATCCAACACACTAGGGACAACTTACAATTTTTACCAAAGCTAATTAACCTACAGACCTATACGTCACTGGATTGTGGGAGGAAACTTGAGCACCCGAAGAAAATCCCCGCGGTCACAGGGAGAATATACAAACTTTATTCAGACAGCGCCCATAATCAGGATCAAACCCAGGACTCTGGTGCTGTAAGCCAGCAACTCTACCGCTGCACCATCGATTTAACAACTAATTCTGGACAGGAAAGTAAATTTAAAGAAATGCACAGGTATTAAATGTAAACAGCTGCATTTGGGAACAAATTTTAGCATTTTAATATTTCAAGACAAGATATTTGCTGATCTTATAATGGCAGATTAAAGACTGTGGGTGGGGAAGCTGTGCAGGGGCAAAGCAGAAACCAATAACAGCCTATTTTATTGGTCACATGACAGCATGTTCAAACCTCACAGCTGACACTCGGATGCAGGGATGGAATGGTAGGTGGGGAGTGTTTGAGCAGTACCAAGAGAAGGAGTTCAGTACAATGTGGCAGCCTTGACAACTGCTGTTGATTGAATTTGCATGACCTTAATGACTTTAGGGCATATCATTCAAAAGGAATTCACAACAAAAGCCAATCGAAAATTCATTGGCGGGAGACTTAAGAATGCAGGCACAAAATGTGTCGCACTGGCTTGTTGTGTTTCCAGTTTATTCTTGTCATAATGCTAATTTTGTCAGCATCATCCAGATTCCAAATTAAAACATCCTGATATTCATTAGACTTGAAAAGTACTGCAGGGATTAAAAAAGATTGAAGCTGTATGTGAACATTTGAATCTGGTTACTATCTAGTTTTAACTCCTTGGAAAACATAGGTAGATACAAAATGCTGGAGTAATACAGCGGGACAGGTAGCATCTCTGGAGAGAAAGAATGGGTGACGTTTCAGGTCGAGTCCCTTCATCAGAAACATCACCCATTCCTTCTCTCCAGAGATGCTGCCTGTCCCGCTGTGTTACTCCAGCATTTTGTGTCTACCTTTGATTTAAACCAGCATCTGCAATTCTTTCCGACACATGTTGCCCTTGGAAAAACATGACTGGACCCAATAAACAGGATTGGTATATGGAAATGCATGTGAACTTTGAATAAGGGCACCCAATTTGTACTCAAAGTTACAGACAATCCGTGTGTTACAAAAGGGCTCAAATTCAAAGAACTGCTCATAACTTAAACTGCTCAGAAGTCAGAAATTACCAAACTGTGTGGAACACAAAAAGAGCATTATCAGAAGAGTGGTCATCATCCAGCTTCGCAGACTCAGTGAGAGAGCAAGGCATCTCAGCAATCCCAGCTCTGGTTGACCCAGCCACAGACTGTTGCTGCTCACAGCTGGGGAGATGTTGAAGGAGAGCAAAAATTCCATGTTCCCAAACGGCAGAAGATGCCTGCAGCATCAAGCAAATCCACCTTCATCCATCACGCCATCTCAAAAACACCATGCTAAATACCCGCTCAACCCCCAAAATACCACCCGCAACCCTGCAGTGGCAAATCCATCCCAGACAAGTCTCCGGACAGCCAGCGCAGTGACTTAAACCACTAATTCCTGCTGAACATATCAATCCCGCAGCATAAAACAGGCTCCAGTTGTACTGGCCAACTCCAAATCAGATGATTTGCTTCAGACTTGCCCATGAGGCTCTGCCTTAAAGTTGGGCTAGCTTAATTGGTCTCAAAAGTTATTTAAATTTTAACTGGAAAACTGCATTAAGACAAAGAAACATAGAAAATAGGTGCAGGTGGAGACCATTTGGCTCTTCGAGCTAGCACCGCCATTCATTGTGATCATGACTAGTCATCCAAAATCAGTAACCAGTGTCTGCCTTCTCCCTTGATTCCGCTAGCCGCTAGACTAGAGCTCTAACTATTTTAAATCCATCCACTGAATTGGCCTCTACTGCCTTCTGTGGCAGAGAATTCCACAAATTCACAACTCACGGGCAAAAAAGTTTCTCATCTCAGTTTTAAATGGCCTCCCCTTTATTCTTAGACTGTGGCCCCTGGTTCTGGACTCCTCCAACATTGGGGACATTTGTCTACATCTAGCTTGTCCAATCCTTTTATACGTTTCTATGAGAACCCCCCTCATCCTACTAAATTCCAGTGAATACAAGCCCAGTCTTTCCAATCTTTCCTCATATGACTGTCCTGCCATCCTGGGGATTAACCTTGTGAACAAACGCTGCACTGCCTCAATAGCAAGGATGTCCTTCCTCAAATTAAGAGACCAAAACAGCACACAATACTCTAAATGTGGTATTACATTATACTGCATCTGTCATGCATCTGCCCACTCACTCAACCCGTCCAAGTCACCCTGCAACCTCCTAGCATCATCTTCACAGTTCACACTGCCATCCAGCTTTGTATCATCTGCAAATTTGCTTGTGTTACTTTTAATCCCATCTAAATCATTAATATATATTATAAACAGTTGCGGCTCCAGTAACGAGCCTTGCGGCACTCCACTCGCCACTGCCTGCCATTCCGACAGGGTCCCCTTTATTCCTTCTCTTTGTTTCCTGTCTGCCAACCAATTCTCTATCCATGTCAACAGCCTACCCCCAATATCATGTGCTCCAATGTTGCACACTAACCTCCTGTGTGGGACATTATCAAAGGCTTTCTGAAAGCCCGGATACACTTCCTCCTCTGGCTCCCCTTCATCCATTTTACTTGTCACACCTTCAAAAAATTCCAGAAGATTAGTCAAGCAGGATCTCCCCTTTATAGATCCATGCAGAATTGGACCAATCGTTTTACTGCTGTCCAAATGTGACGTTATTACATCTTTAATAATTGAGTCCAGCATCTTCCCCATCACCAATGTCAGGCTAACTGGTCTATAATCCCCCGTTTTCTCTCTCGCTCCTTTCTTGAAAAGTGGGATAACATTAGCCACCCTCCAATCCACAGGAACTGATCCTGAATCTATAGAACATTGGAAAATGATCACCAATGCTTCCACAATTTCTAGAGCCACCTCCTTGAGTACCCTGGGATGCAAACCATCAGTCTACCCAATACTATTTCTCGCCTAATGCTAATTTCTTTCAGTTCCTCTCTCCCTAGATCCTCTTTCCTGTAGTACATCTGGGAGATAGGTTCTGTCTTCACTGAGGAAGACACAAACAAAGTACCTGTTAACTCTTCTTCCATTTCCTTGTTCCCCATAATAATCACATCTGTTTCTGCCTTCAAGGGACCCACATTTGTCTTTACTAATCTTTTTCTCTCAACATACCAAAAGAAGCTTTTACTATCCTTCTTTATATTCCTGGCCAGCTTACCCTTGTACTTCATCTTTCCACCCACATTGCCCTTTTTGCAGGGCTGCCGTGAGAGTCACGCATTTCAGCCAATTCTCACGCCCTCACGCTGATGACAGAATTCTCTCAGTCCCTGCACAGCAAGGATCCTATAGCGGAGCTATACGATCTTTGCTGCACCGTTTGTCTCTTTGCGCCACATGACACCGATCTGCGCAGACTGGGGAAGCGCGTCGGTTGATGGCTGTGAGTGACGTCGTGTCTCTTCTCTCTTGGTCGGATGTGCATCCGCCTGGTGTCAGCGCCTCTGTGCTCCGGCTGCAAGTGCTGCCGGCCGCTGCTGCAGCCTCGCTCCCTCCCTCCTGCCCTTCAACTCACACGGCAGCGCCAGCGTCGCCAATTCATGCTACACCGTGACCGCTAGACTCCATTCGGCGGCCGGGGAAAGAGAGGGAGGAGAGAGGGAGGGGGGAGGAGAGAGGGAGGGGAGAGAGAAAGGGAAAGAAAAAGAGGGATGGAAGCAAACAGAGACAGGGGGAGGGAAGAGGGAGAGGAAAGAGGGAGTGGGAGGGGAAGGAAAGAGGGGGAGGAGAGAGGGATGGGGAGAAATGAGGAGGGATGGGGAAGGAGGGAGGAAGGGGAGGAAATAGGGAGGAAGAAAGATGGAGGGGGAGGATGGAGGGAAGGGGAAGGAAAGATGTGTGCGCGTGCGTGTCGCTGCGTGTGTGGTCACATCCTGGCCTCACAGTGATCTGTGCAGTCTGGGGAAGCGCGTCAGTTGGCGTTAAGGGACAGAAATTTAGGGGTAACATGAGGGGGAACTTCTTTACTCAGAGAGTGGTGGCTATGTGGATTGATCTTCCTGCAGAAGTGGTGGAGTCAGGATCGATTTTAACATTTAAAAGTAAAGTGGATAGGTATATGGACGGGAAGGGAATGGAGGGGTATGGTCCGAGTGCAGGTAGATGGGACTAGGGGAAAATAAATGGTTGGCACGGACGGGAAGGGCCAAGAAGGCCTGTTTCCGTGCTGCAAATTGTTATATGGTTATATGGTTATGTGGCTGTGAGTGACATTGCGTCTCTTCTCTTCTTTCTTGGTTGGATGTGCAGCCGCTGACAACATGAACCAGCCGGAGATAGAACTAACCAAGTGAATTGGTTGTAAAACATGGGGGGGGGGGGGGGGGGGGCGCACACAATGAGGCCCCCACAATGAGACCAAACATCTAGTCCTGGGTTCGACAGGGCCGAATCCAGTCCGTAACCCGAAAAAACTTTTTTTTTCAATTTGTTTTCGCGGGGTCGGGGCAGGCGAGCCGACCTGAGAACTGCAGCCAGTCCTTGGGACGCGAGCCGATCTGGGAACGGCAGCCAATCCCTGGGCACGCAGAATGCCAACTTGATCATTATGGACAAATTAGGCCAGCCATGTACGTGTTGTATAACTCTGACTCTATGCAGATCTGAATGGGCTTAGAATTACCATTTAAGCAAAATTGCCCCCACTTTCCCCATTTTGAATCTTGAGATCAATATCCCTTTGCTCTGTTGACAGCGTTAAAGTAGTTATGAGGTAGCGTCAGGAAAGGGACCATGTTTTCTTTTTAGCTTGCTTTAATTTGTTAGTTGATTGTTTGTTGAGTGCCATAATTTCTGAAATGGTCTTAAACTTAACTGTTATAAAGCAGTAATAAGTGATTTTTGTCCAAACAATTGGAACTTGCATAAAATATTTGCATTATTAGCAGGGCTGACAAGCAATTAATGCATCAATAACGTATATTTGACACGTTTGCAGTTAGATGAGTGCGAAGCTGCAATTGAACACTCGGTCATTTGATATCAAGAACTCGTCTTCAGTAAAATTCATCCTTTTTTAGCCTTTCCAATAACAACATCCCTTTAAGCAATAATAATTAACATTATATAAACGCAAACGTAATCTGTAATTAGCTCTTAATCAGCAATTGCACGGGAGACAAATTTATTCAAAACTGTTGAGATTGTGAGAATGCAAGTAACTTCATTTGGTTTGTGCTGAAGTTAAAGAATTCCATGATGTTGGAGTGATTGAATGGGATTTTTTTCATTTCTTCATGAAAATTGAATCCTTACAAAGGTTCATTGTCAACGCTTTTCACATCTGTCTGCATGAATTATAACAAGCACCATTCAAACAATTGGGATGGAGTTACTGCTATTTTTCAAATGATACAAAAGATCTACTGTACGAATTACCAGATGACCAACCTTTGATGTCATGGAGAAAACAGGACTGCATTGACATTTAAATGATAATTCTATTCTATTATGAAAGTTAAATAGATTTTGGCAGTTGGTTAATATCTAGATGGTCATAGCAGCACATTTCAGATAGGATTCAAATGAAGGGCAAATTAATAAATCGTAAAATTGAATGATGTTCAGTGGTGAAGAACGTACTGACCAAACAACCCAACTTCTTTCCCCACCCCCTTGTTTTCTTGATAAAAGGTTCCCCACCCCCTTGTTTTCTTGATATAAGTAAGCTGCCGCCACCCCCCCACCCCCACCGCCTACCTTTCCTGTCCCACACCCCCCCTTTCTTGCACCCCTCCCCTGTGCCCCACCTGGGCTTGCACCCATTTCCCTGCCCCTCTCCGCCTATATTCATTCTTCTAGGTTCACAATTTGCAATGCTTCAATCCTTGTTTCACACCTTCTGTTTCTCATCTCTTGCTTTGCCCACCACCTGCCTTTCAATATACACACCCCCGCATCTGTTCACAGATTACCTGCAAAGCTTCGCCATGCCCCCTCAGTTCCAGTTTATTTCCTCTTCCCTGTCCCCCACAATAAGTCCGAGATGGGGTCACAACTGAAACATCACCTGTCCTTGTTCTTCAGAGATGCTGCCTGACCAGATGCGTTCTAGCAGCACTGACCCTTTTTTCCGAAACCAAGCATCTGCACTTCCTTGCCTTCGTGTACAGCAACATTTGACCGAGAATATGAACCTAGAATCCACCTGCACCCAAGGTGCTAAGGTGTTTTAAGATTTATCCAATGACCCGTCTAATTGCTGTACCTTATGATATTGCTTGTGTGTTTGGCAGAAACAAGGAAGATGCAGGTTTACAAAAGAGGGGCGGCCGACTGGTGCAGCGGTACAGTTGCTGCCTTACAGGGGCAGAGACCCAGGTTCGATCCCAACTAAGTGCTCTCTGTACGGAGTTTGTACGTTATCCCCGTGAACGGGCATTTTCTCCAAGAACTGTTTCCTCCCACACTCCAAAGACGTACAGGTCTGAAGGTTAATTGGCTTGGTATAAATGTAGAAACTGTCCCAAGTGTAGGATAGCGTTAACGTGCGGGGTTTGCTGGGCGTTGCGCATTCTGTGGGTCAAAGGGCCTGCTTCCCAGCTGTAATTCCAAACCTAAATAACTAAAAACTAATCCAAGGTGCAGGAGAAACTCAACGAATGAACAGGAGACATTTTGGGTCTGGACCCTTCTTCAGACCGATTGCGGAGGAAGAAAGCTAGGAGATGCAAGGGGAGGGCAAAGCCTGGCAAGTGACATGTGGATGGAAGAGAGGGGTTTATCATAGGCAGACGGTTGGGCAAAGGCCAGAGATGAAAAGTAAAAAGTGCAAGAAAAGAATAAAAATATGCTAATTGCCAGTGTGTTACCCAAAACAGGAGAATTTAATGTTCATACAGTTGGGTTTAATTTAGGTTTAGGGATACAACACGGAAAGAGTTCTTTTGGCCCATCTGGTCCGCGCCGACCAGCAATTCCTGCACACCAATACTATCCTACACACATGAGGGACTATTTACAATTTTACTAAACCAATTAAGCTACAAACCTGGACGTCTTGAGTGCGGTAGGAAACCAGACCACCTGGAGAAAACCCACGAAGGTCACGGGGAGAATATACAAACTCCAAACAGACAGCACCCACAGTCAGGTTTGAACCCGGGTCTCTGGTGCTGTAACGTAGCAACTCTACCACTGACCACCATGCAGACGTGGGTTGTAAGCTACCGAGGCGGAATATGGTGTGCTGTTCCACCTGTTTGCCTGTGGCCTCACTCTGGTAATGAAGGAGGCCCAGCACAGAAAGGACAGTATGGCAATAGACAATAGGTGCAGGAGTAGGACATTCGGCACTTCGAGACAGTACCGCCATTCAATGCGATCATGGCTGATCATCCACAATCAGTACCCCATTCCTGCCTTCTTACTATATCCCTAGACTCCATGATCTTTAAGAGCTCTATCTAACTCTCTTCAAAGCATCCAGAAAATTGGCCTCCACTGCCTTCTGAGGCAGAGAATTCCACAGATTCACAACTCTTTGGGTGCAAAAGTTTTTCCTTACCTCCGTGCTAAATGGCTTACCCCTTATTCTGAAACTGGGACCCCTGGTTCTGGAATCCACCAACACCGGAAACAAGTTTCCTACCTCTAGCGTGTCCAATCCCTTAATAATCTTATATGTTTCAATAAGATCCCCTCATCCTTAGTTCCGGAGTATACAATCCCAGCCGCTCCATTCTATCAACAAATGACAGCCCCGCCATCCTGGGAATTAACCTCGTGAACCTAAACTGAACTCAATAGCAAGAATGTCGTTCCACAAATCTGGAGACCAAAACTGTACACAATGCTCCAGGTGTGGTCTCACTACGGCTCTGCACAACTGCAAAAGGACATATTTGCTCCAATACTCAACTCCTCGTTATGAATGCCAACATGCCATTAGCTTTCTTCACTGCCTGATGCACCTACATGCTTACTTTCAGTGACTGATGAACAAGGACTCCAAGATCTTGTTGTACTTCCCGTTTTCCCAACTTGACACCATTCAGATAATAGACTGCCTTCCTGTTTTTGCCACCAAAGTGGATAACCTCACATTTATCACATTAAACTGCACCTGCCCACTCACCCAACCTGTCCAAGTCATCACGAATCCTCACAGTTCACAATGCCACCCAGCTTGCACCCATCTGCAAATTTGCTAATGTTACGTTTAATCCCTTCATCTCAATCATTAATGTATATTGTATATAGCTGCGGCCCCACACCGAGCCTTGCGGTACCCCACTAGTCATTGCCTGCCATTCTGAAAGGGACCCGTTAATCCATACTCTTCCTGTCTGCCAACCAATCTTCTATCCATGTCAGTACCTTACCCCCAATACCATGTGCTCTAATTTTGCCCACTAATCTCCTATGTGGGACCTTATCAAATGCTTTCTGAATGTCCACGTACACTACATCCATTGGCTCTCCCTTGTCCATTTTCCTAGTTACATCTTCAAAAAATTCCAGAAGATTAGTAAAGCATGACTTCCCCTTTGTAAATCCATGCTGATTCGAACCGATCCTGTTACAGCTATCCATATGTGCCGCTATTTCATCTTTTATAATTGGCTCCAGCATCTTCCCCACCACCGATGTCAGGCTAACTGGTCTATAATTCCCCGTTTTCTCTCTTGTTCTTAAAAAGTGGGATAACATTAGCAACCCTTCAATCGACAGGAATTGATCCTGAATCTACAGAACATTGGAAAATGATCATCAATGCACCAACAATTTCTAGAGCCAATTCCTTAAGTACCCTGGGATGCAGAGTGAGAAGAGGGGTTAGAATGGTTAGCAACCCGGAGACTCAACAAGTTTTGGTGGACAAAGTACAATTGAGATGGTCACCTAGTCTACATCCAGTCTCACCGGTGTAAAGGAGGTCACATCGGGAACATTGCTGTGTATGAATTAGGTTCCCCAATTCTCATGTATTGCCGTGCCAAAATCTGGAGGTAAGGTAGCTGATGAAAACATGGGGAGAAAGCACAGGTCACCAAAACTGAAAGCCAAAATCTGAGAGTTCTAGAGCTGGAAAGGCACACGAGCTGGAGAGGAAAGGCACAAAATAATCAGGTTGGATCATCAGTATTTCCATACACTGACACTGTAGGCTCAAGGGGATGGCTCGGTCAGCTAGCTATTGATTCTGCTCTATGTAAAGGTGAAACACAAGGTCAGCCAGGCATGCAGTATAATAACTGGATTGACAAGGATCAGAAAGCAAGAATTACAGCTCGTAAGTCAGGCACCCACACACAATATATATATGTATTCTTCTGGAATACATACACATATATACATACATATAATATATAATATAGGTCATCCGTGTAATATAAAAATATATACATATACACACATATATGTATATGTATATATACACACACGCAATGTTTAAATAATGTGAATTTAAAATGTAGAATTCCAAATTACTGATTTAATTCAACTGAAATCTAATTTTGCAAGAAGCAAATAACAAATGTTTAAAAATTACAATTTAGTTTTTCATGATAATTACAGGCAGAAGAATTTAAAAACTGACTACTGGTATGACAAAATTAAACTGTTTCGCTAGTTCACGAAGTGCTGAAAGCCTTGGCATTTAGAATGAAGTACTTTGAATCAAGAACTTGATCAACTTAGCCTTGCATCCGTTTGACCATGATTCTATGGGTTTATAAAATCCCAAAGCTCTCCGTTCAAATCACCATTTGACCTGTTTTTACAAAATGTTAAATGATCAGCTCGACATAGATTACCAAACCTACAACCATTACCAAAACTTATTAGGAGCAGACTAGGGCATTCGATCCAATTTGATATACCAGCTACCAAGACAGATGTGTACAGCAATTCATTCTTCCCCGCACAATTAAAGCTTGGAATAGTCTTCACCCTACCATAGTTACCAACCAGACGCAACTAAATTTAGCGTAGCTCTTCTCCAAGAGCCCTTTCGCTTAAGTCCACCCTCCGCCACCTCCAGTTTAAATTCCATTTGGAATGTTTTTGGAGGACCAAGAACCAAGAAGAACTGAAGACCGACGTCCTTGGCACTCTGTACCTTTTTCCAATACAACTTAAAATGATGCACTAAATTTGACACAAACCAAGAGATTCCTAATCATTCCCTGTTTTCAAGTATTTGGTTTAAGCATTCTTGCCATCATATCCTTCTGTATTTCAACATATTTTCACAATTTAGAGATTAAAACCACTACTTTCAAAAAAACATTCAGAAACGATATGCTCAATTGACTCACCAATATAGTGATATTTACTTCATATTACCTGCGATGTTCTACCTTTTCAAAATGAATTGTTTCAGTTTTTCTTAATTTGATATGCATATCCCGAATTTGTTGGTCTGTGGCCTCAGTCTTCATATTCCCTTATCACCGTGACCTACACAAAATTGCCACTTAATTCACTAAGTTGCCGGTGTCATCCTGCATTGTTATAACAAGGCCCAACACTGGCCAAAAACACCCAATCTTTGAGCATGTTTCACTTTCCCCGACTCAAATTGTACAACTTTAGACAACTCTGCATCTGAGCAGACAAGTCCACGTGATACTGGCTCATTTTGCTAAATGTTAGGATATCCTGACTTGTTAAACATGTTCTGCAGCTCGATTTCATTTTCCCATTCTTGTTTCTAACTGCCCTGATTAATCCGTCAACCAGATCCCCAAAGGCAAACCCATCAGAGATACTCTTTGTTCTCGCCACACCTCCTCCACCCTTAAACACAAAATAAGCTTGTTTTTTTCCCCCCACTTTCCATGTTCTGGGGAATCTTCAACTTAAACCATTTACTCTCTCTTCCCAGAAGGGACTGAACAGAGGTACTACCAGCATTGTTTTACTCATATTTCTAACATTTGTATTTACAAAGCTTAAAGACTTTTGGCGTATGAAAATGGAAAATGAAGATATCCTCCAGCCACAGCCAGGCTCCTGCAATCTCTACTTTCCTTCTTAAATAAAGGAATACTCTCCAGTGCTCTAGGCGCTCATGTGTAGCTCGAGAAGACACAAAGATCTTTGTCAAAGCTTCTGTAATCTCCTCTGGTCTCACAATTACCTTGGATAGATCCCAACACATCCTGAGGATTCAGACTGAAGGGTCTCGACCCGAAACGTCACCCATTCCTTCTCTCCAGAGATGCTGCCTGTCCCGCTGAGTTACTCCAGCTCTGTCTATCTGGGGATTTAACCATCTTAATGCTCTTCCAAAGCCCCAACGATTCTATTTTGAGACATGAACATGCAACCGTCCCGACTCTTAATCTCAAACTGCCCTTGCCTATTAGTATTCTACACGCTGATCTCACGGTCCTCTATCTTGGTGAATACAGATGCAAAGTACTCTCAACCCCAAATGCCACCTGCCCATGGTCTCCAGAGATCTGCCTAACCTGCTGAGTTACTCCAGCCCTTTTGTGCAAACCAGCATCTGCAGTTCCTTGTTTCGTACTTTGCATGCATCCCCGTAGTCCAAGCACAAATGCCCTCCTTTATCCTCAAGTGATCCTCCCTGGGTACCCTCTTGGTTTTAATATAGGAACAACGATCTTTGGAATTTTATTTAATCTGAGTTGCTAAAGCCATTTTGTTGCCCCTTTTGGCCCTTCTAATTGC
The DNA here is from genome assembly GCA_963514005.1 of Raja brachyura. Next base: position 73,307,611 of record OY740781.1, on the reverse strand, counting down.
TCACTTGAGTTCTTTCTGCATTTTTTCATATTGCCATTCTCTTAAACCTTGAATGTACTTCCTTCATCTTTTTGACCACATTTGCAACCTCTTTGGTCATCCAAAGTTCCATTATTTTGCCATTCTTCTCCTCCCTCCTTACTGCAACTTGCAAGTTCTGAACCAGATGTGGATGACTCAATAAATGCTTCCAGTGTAACATCCTGTGCTCCAACATAAAGTTGTAGTTTGTCTTACTCCAATTCAAAAACTTTACAAAAGTCTGGCCTTCTCCCTGTTCAAAACAATTTAAAAACCTGGAGCTGTGGTCACCATCCTGAATATGCTCTTCCTCTGTAACACCAGGCACCTGGCCAGGCTCATTTCCCAACACAAGGTCCAGTATGTTCCTTATCACATTCAACTATCCACATAATGTATCAAGAAACCCTCATGGATACATCTCTCAAATTCTGCCTGTCTGAGCCTTTGGTACTGAGCAAGTTCCACTCAATAATGGGGAAGTTAAAATCATCCATTAAGACATCACTGTTGCTTTGGCATCTTTCAATTATCTATCTGTTTCTCCATCTCTTACTTACTATTGGGAGGCCAATATTACAAGCTTATTTGAGTGCTTACAAATTTCTTATTTCCAAGCTCAAAATCATTCTCGAGTACCAATCTAGGCTCCAAGTTCATATGCTTTCTCCACAATATTCCTTGTATTGAGATAACATTTTAATCCTATGGGCATCACCATACTCCTTCACTTCTCCCTGCTGGTCCTACCCAAGCCCCCCCAAATTAAAAATCTCCCGAGTCAGATGTACTGACTCCCGCACCTTCTAACCCTCAAAATTAAAAACAGATATCATGAAGGAACATTGCTGATACTTCAACACTGAATTCTTCACACATAATGCTAAAACAATTTCATAATTCAGTAGTTACAATTACAATCAATGTCAGTTTATGTAACAGATAATACAGAATTTCACATAATTCAAGCAACATGTAATTAGCTTGATTTGATTTAAATATCTTGATTTATAGAAATAGCACAAACTCAAAGGCTGCAATTACAACTCATTTGACAGTTTTAATACTAACTGATAACTTTTTTGCATGTATAAATACCTAAAATACTATATTAATTGAGTGAAGTCGACCACAGGAAAACTGCACTTTTAGTAAACTGACAGGGCCAATTATATATTGATCGAAAAACTGCTTCTCATCACATCTCTATTATACAAAGTTTAGACAAATTTATAGAAAACATCTCATGATTACATTTTTAACTCCTTACCTTCCAATACTGTAGTTCTGGTACATCTGGCAACCATATACCGGCTCATTTTTAAATCTGAATAATTGCAGAATCCAGTCGAGCCTTCCCATCCCTACCCCTCCACTTCCTAGTAATTTCTCTTTACACAAATGATATTTGAAACAGATTTTAAAACAAATTTCATTACTAATAATGAAGATTGAATACCTTTCGAGTCAATATTTAAAACTAATCATGTACATTCTAATAGAGCACATTCAACACGGAATATCAAGGAACATCAAGCCCAAACGTTCGCAAGAAACTAGATCTAAAATCACTGACGTTAAATACGAGTGCACCTGGCCAATGAACACTGAAAACTGCCTACACCCAGTTCAGCCTCAAACCTGTATACATGGGATGGGTGGGTCAATGTAACCCAACCTTGTCAAAGTAATCCAACTTGGTCTGTCATCGCTATTAACTGTACATTTAACATTGAGTATTCTTGCCCAAGGCACAATGATCCAACTATACTTAATTCACAGCTGCTATCAAGATTAAGTATTTAACCTTTTTACTACAAATGTTAAGCAAAGGCCACATGAAAATTAGTACCGCTCACAAAATTCAACCTTCGCAGTTGCTTCCAAATTTACAAATCGTGTTGCACCGATTATCAAATCAGATTGCATTGATTAAACGGCCTAAATTGGTTAATCATGACTATAACAACTTTATACGAGCACAACCCAATTTGAACAGAAGTGTAGATTTCTCACCAGCTAGTCTTAATTCTCTGCCCATAACCACTGAAAGTCCAACAACTCTCTTCCTTTCAGATAACCCAGTTTCCTTTTCAAAGAAAAGTACCAACCAAGCAGTGCATTCTATTACCATTTACAGTGCCAAACAATTTAATGTCATTAGAATGAAGATATGGCAAATAAGCTTTAGTTCTTAACCCTTCCTCCAATGAAGAATATTTCATCTACTGCCTCTATAATTGAACCATTTTAAATATCTTCCAGGTATCTTAATTTCCATTAAGAGCAACCTCACCTTCCCCAGTCCAGCCACAACTAAAGTTCCTCATTCTATGCATTAAAAAAAATCTTTCAACCTATGAAGCTTTTGCATCCGTTATAATATGCAGCATCAGCAATGAGGTAATACTCCCTGTAGGACTGAAGTGTGTGCATGTGCGGGGCCTTTCCAGGGTGTGCGCATGTGTGGGGTCTCGGGCCGGCGAGGCCTGCGGAATCAGCGATATTTTACAGATGCTTTGAGGTTGTGTATTACAGAAATGAGTTGCTTAAAGCTTAAATAAAGTTTAAGTAAATTACGAGTAGCGTATAAGTTTCATTTGTCTCACAACAATGACCAAGCCATGTATTACATAATGGTATGTTATAACTTCCTTGCTCTTGTTGTTTAGATCTGCATTTTAAGCTCAGATACTCAATCTGTCCCTCCATACTCAAAACGTATTACTTCAACCTGCTCTTGTGCACCCACTTAGTGCGCCTATTTTCATTCTTTCTGCACAACATCTCGGCATATTTGTTGCCAACTATTGATTTATTTTGAAGGTAGACTCAAAATGCTGGAGTAACTCAGTGGGACAGCCAGCATCTCTGGAGAGAAGGAATGAGCAACGTTTCGGTTCGAGACCCTTCTTCAGACTGCAGTCTATTTTGATTTATACAAGTAGCTTGACATTTACCATCCTCCTCACACTTAACACTTCCAAGTTTTGTGTTGTGCGCAAACTTGAAAATTGTACCCAGTATACACCAATTCAAAGTCATATGTATCATGGAAAGCAGCGACTCCAACGCAGAACTCTGCAAAGCTACACAGTAGACTGGAAAACAAAGCCATTTCTTGTTAACTAATCAGTTCACCAACTATGTTGCCTTTGCCCCTTTTAATCTTTGAGGTCAATCCTATAATATGGAATCTTATCAAACACCTTTAAAAGTCGATATTTGCCACGTAGATATTACCCATATATTTCCTTAAACTATTGTTTTAGAAAATTTATCTTTAAATATATTTTTCCTTGACAAGCCAAGTCAGGACTATAAATTCCATCACCATTCCAAGGAGAATTACCTGTTTATTGGTGATAAATGAAAAATGCTCAAAAAAGGTCAAGAAGCATATGTGGAAAGTGAAACAGATGACATTTCAGGCTAAAGAGCGTTTACTTGAGCCAAGAACAAAAGTAAGCTGGTGCGAGTAACAAATAAGGTGGGAAGAGTACAATGGGGGAATAAAAGGGAATGTCTGAAAGGGTCATAGTGGCCATTTTGGTTCTCGTTTTCTGGTATGTGGTTATACACTTGACTCCCAATTGCAACTTTCTAGTCCACAGGAACCATCCGCTGATGGCTATTTGTTTTGTGGATTCTGTTCAGGACATCCTATTTTCTCCCTTGCCTGAGCAACAAGATATATTTGAACTGTAATAAAAAGAAACTGCAGATGCTTATTATATCAAAGATAGATAAAATGCTGGAGTAACTCAGCAGGTCAGGCAGCATATCTGGAGAAAATGGATGTGACGTTTTGGGTCAGAACCACATTTGAAGTTTCACAAGTCACTTTAATCCTTAACTATCAGTAGTTAGCCCATTAGAAATCTCATTTGCACCTTTTGCTATGATTGCCTCAACAGCCTCTTATTTGAAGACCACCAATGTATTCAGCACTTTAGCCATGATCTCTGGTTCCAGGAGCACATTGGCGTCTGATCAACTCAATTTTTCTGTACCACCATTTCAGTTCACATATTGATATAATTTTCCAGATGTTTTGTTTAAATTTGCTGCCAGGGATGTGATCATTATCTCATTTTTTTTACCCAAGACTGTGGCTGAGCATATACGTCCAATGACAGCAACAAGTCATCCCCACACAATAATTTTTGTGACTTCAAAAGTTCACCACCTAATGTTATGAGATAGACTCTCACAAAAGTTTGCCATCAATAAGCAGTATAATTCTGTACAGATGGATTTAGTTTAAAAGTATAAACTAATCAGCAACTCAGCATCCATAATCCTGAGGTAAGGATTTACTCACAAAATATACATCCCATTTTCAACCCCGATTTCGGGGCAGGCACCACATTCCAGATTACCCTGCCTGGGACATGTTTTATTCTTGTATTTAAATACGCAGGAATCAACAGAATTCATGAAGATAGTCGGAATAGGATTAGGAATTAATGCTTTATTGTTGCATGTGACTAGGCACTATGAAATTCTTTACTTGCATACACAATGTATACAAATAGCAGCCACTTATGGCGCTGACAAAGTTACAGTAATCACGCCGGCTCTCCCTCTTGTGCCCACCCAACCGTTCCCCCACAACAGGTCCCCATTGTCCTTTGTTTTCCCCCCCCCCCCCACCCCATGGCAGTCCCCCCACGCCGGGTCCTCCACTGATCTGCCCCTCCCCCCCCCCTTACGGTGGTCCTCCATGCTCTCATTGACAGTCGACCATGGGTCGACCCACAGGGCATCTTCGCTGCTGCCGCGAGACTTCACCACCGCCAAGGCCTCACCGCTGTCAACGCCCTATTGCACGCCTGCATGGCGCCGACCCAGGCTCAAGCCGCGGGCTCCGCCAACCACTACGGACTCCGACCCACGAGGCCTGGCTCCACCTTCCGACCCGCGAGACCCCGGCCGGGCCCCGACCTGGGCTTCCACACTGCGATCCAGGAGGCATCGAGACCTCGATAAAGGCCTCCGGCCGTGTTTCCTCGGCCCATCGGGAAGCCTTCAGAGTATCTACTGAATCCATAGTCATGCTATCAAAACGTTGCAGACTAAATGGAATCAGGTCATAGATTTTATTCAATACCTACAGCAGGCTGAAGGATTAGATTAGTAATCAGACCGATTATTGAAAATACCCATGCAATTTACAACTTGATTTTGTTGCATTATATACCCTTTTAGGCTGTGATTTTTAGGTATTGTATAAAAATGGGAAATTTGAATACAATTTTTTGATAAGCATTGTGCTTTTAAAAATAAAATCTCAGGCATCGCTATTCAGAACAATTTCACCTTTGTGGGACAAACACCGAAAACCAGCTTGGTTGACATGGACAAAGGCCCTTTTTCACACTGTGTAATTCTATGACGTTGTTCTCTCAAGTTTCACGATGTAGGTGTCACTCCAAAGTTATCTAAACTCATCAGAATCAACTTACCTAAAGTGAACAATGAGCCCCAAAACTACGATTTATTAAAAAGTGTCAAGCAGTCCTTGGGAAGTGGATCTTAAACCTATGATCTACTTTGTGTTAGAGAGCTATCACAAGGTCACAGTGGACAAGGCCACCCTTTTGGCAAGGAGGAGAGAACAGATTAAATTTCCCTCCAATTGCCCTTGCAAGAATGGAATCAAACCCAAGTCCAAACAGATTTCAAACCAGTTCATAGATTAAACCAAATGGGATAGCAAACAGATTTTGAGTTTCTGGTGCATCAGCTTTCTTTTCAGACGACCCAAGGTCTCAGCTACACATTTGGTGCTCTTCCAATGAGGTTTTACCAGATTGTGCCATGCAAGATTGTGCTTAAATTGCAGGTAATCAGAAGGCATCAAACCAAGGAAAAACTTAATTCCTTAACTTAATCACACAATCTTAAGATAATTTCCAACCCATCATAAACCCATCATTGGTGGAATGAATAAAAGTGACAGCTGCATCAATGGCTAATGAAGCTGGCTGCTGAAACAGACAGTGATGTTGCAGTTACCTTTTAGCTTGTTTGAAGTAGTCAACTGTCTTGCAGACCTTGAAACAGATCCAGAAAGAACCTGGCTTGGAGTGTTCCCATTTCTCCATGGTCCTATAAATTTAAGAAAATAGTTTGTAAACTTAAGCCTCGCTGACAAATTAATGGTCAAGACAAAATGTTGCAATAATTTTTGTAAGCTCTACACAAAAACAGACCAACACAATTGGAACGAGCTATCTGCATTGGAAGATTCATTTAAATTTATGTTAAACAGTAGATTAAGGAACAAAGACTTTTTATATTACTGAAAAGCACATTCCTGACAGAACAAAATATGGAAGTTTTGCCTACAAATAATGGCCCTTTACATGAAGCTTTTCACAAAAGCCCATTTACATAAAGATCAATATGAAATGTGATTGATCTTAAGGATACAATCACAGCACATTGTGGAAATAGAGAAGTTTAACTTCTATTTCTCTTCAGTTTCAGAACTTAAAATAAGCCAATTTCATTGTCAGACTATGGTTAACAAATAAGAAACAAAAGATTGTGCATAGAGTCAGACAGCGTGGAAGCCGATCCTTCACAACAACTTGCCCACACAAACCAATTTGTCCCATCTACACTCGTCCCACCTGCCTTGTTTGGCTCGTATCCCTCTAAACCTGTCCTATCCATGTGATGGTCTAAATGTTTCTTGAACGTTACAATAGCACCCGCTTCAACGACCTCCTTCTTTGTGAGGAAAATATTACCCCTCAGGTTCCAATCAAATCTCTCTTCCCTTCCCCCCCCCCCCCCCCCCTTACCTTAAACCCATGTTCTTTGGTTCTTGATTCCCCTACTGTGTGCAAGAGGCTAGATCTACCCGATCTATTCCTTTTACAATTTTGTTCACAGGTGCTGGCATCATGAGCAAAAACAAACTGCTGGTGAAGCACAATGGGCCAGGCATCATCTTGAGGGGCAAAATACTGGAGTAACTCAGTAGATCAGGCAGCATCTCTGGAGAACACGAGTAGGTGATGTTTCTGCTCATGACCCTTCGATACAAGGAATTCCTGTTGTTGGTTCGCACAAGGAACTGCACAAGACTCCCCGACCCAAAATGTCACGGATTTTTGTTAATCAGTATAGGCCATTCCTTGTGTTGTCATCAGCCGGAAGTCACCGGTCCATTTCCCCCCATGGATGCTGAGTGACCCAGAGTTCCTCTGCCATTGTTTTTTTAAACTGTGGTTTGCTTTTGTATGTGCCCCTACATAGTTTCAGTCCTAAATTAAAAGAGTCCAACAGGATGTTAAACCATTGAAAAAGCGTTGCAGTTGCTGGAAATATGACAAGGTAGACCCTTTGTCTTTCTCAGTTTTGATAAAGTGTCATGGACCAAATGGTTCTCTTTCCACATATGATGCCTGGCAAGAGTGCTCCCAGCATTATCATGTCTTTACTTCAATATTATGGGATTGGTAGTTATAAACACACGAATGTCCAGGAACAAATTAAAAGTCAGCAATTATAAGCTGATCCTTTAATGGATCTTTAAAGATGGCTTCATTTAATACAACACTGAATCTGTGAATCTATAGAACCCCTTTGGATTAATCAGGCTAGAATATTAAACAATCCATAAAAAGCCTGCCATTTTATTTGGGTCAGTGGCCAAATATTGACAGTGCTGGAGTAACTTAGCGGGTCAGGCAGCATCTGCAGATAACAAGGATAGGTGAAGTTGGGGGTCAGGGCCCTTCCTCAAACTCAGTCCTGCTGAGTTACTCAAGCACTGTCTTTTTTTGTAAACAAGCAACTCCAGTTCCTTGTATCTAGTGATGAAATATCATTGGCTTTTTAAACATCCAACTCTAGAAATTAAAACATTGATTCCTGGAATAATTACTCAAAGGAAAAGTAAACCATAACTAGCAATTGTTATTTATTACCACAAGCCTGTGGCAATAGGAGTGGTCAAGTAAAAATACAAAAGTTTTGATGTGCGTGGCAGAACGCAACTAAATGCATAAATCTTGGAATGGTCCTAGTCATGTGTATCAAATTAAAAGAGAGCATGTTTCAATTCTTAACCAGTGGAGCCTTTTACAGGCCACGTTACATGCGAGCTACCAGTAAGAAACTTGTCACACACTCACCGATAGTTATCGTGAAAGAATCCCAATAAAAGTGGTGTGCAATTTTACTTCAGTACCACAAATGCATACACAGGTTGGCCGCATTCAGATCTAACACTACAAAGTAAATTGTCCACCAAAATGCTAAAATTCACGTCACGTGTATGTCACAGAGAATGCATTTTGCACACAAAACTAAAGTATATTCAACTACGGTCAAAGCATATCTACCTTTGCACGGGGACTTAACAGATGCAGACCTTATCACGGAAAACGATTGTTTTTGAATATGATTGGCACATACAGAGCGTACGCGTTCCCTTGAACCATCCCCGCGATGAACTGAAGCAACTGCAGCTGGTGGAGAGGGAAAAAGTATGTTTGTTGAAGCATCGAGCAATTTTTGTTTACAACTATACACACTTTGTACCTGTACATGTGACATCCTCAATCAAGTGGACATAGAGATTGAATAAAACTTCCCCAAAAACCATCCATTTGTTGCATATATACCACCATAATACATGATAACATCATGTATCTACACCTTGTAAATGGATCAACTGCAATCATATATTCCCTTTCTGCTGACTGGCATGCAACGGAAGCTTTTCACTGTACCTCGGAACAAGTGACAATAAACTGAACTGAACTAATATTGTTCAAGCTTTAAAATTTACCAGTTGTGTGGCAACAAACACATGCCCGTTGTGCAAGGTCACAGAAGGACATTTCTATTTTGCACAAACTACTTTATAGCCAATTAAGCATCACAGTACATTTTGATCCAATGTTGGATTGCATTTCATTTATAAGGGCTGGATTTAACCACTTCAAACCTCCAGTATATCCAAGTGAAAAAAAATCAAACCAGTGTTGTACACAAGCTGTTAGAATGCCTACCTTCTTAATACATCTACCTTATCTTTTTTGCTCGACCTGTTACCCAAAACCAGAACGGTATTGTGCAAATTGATTTAGAAAATGTACCCGAAAAGTGATAGCTATAGACTTGCCCCAAGGCACAGTTTAACAATTTTCATTTCAGTACTATGGATGAAATAGTGCCACAAATGGAAGCAGCTATTGCTGCACAAGTACAGGTCACGTGAGGAGGCAGTACCAGGGCATCATTCTAGATGTCAAAGATCAGAAATCATTCTGCCATGAAGTACCTCCCATTTGATGAAATTAGCTTGGATTTTTTATTTTTATTTAATTTTTTTAAATTTTGCAATAAGCTTTGCACAGATTTAATCAAAAATAGCTTAATACTTCTTTGTTGGAATGAGAGCATTGCTTGTTTACCCTGCAAGTCTTTTGCACTGTATTGGAGTATTCGTGCAGCAACCATTTCACACATTTCTGTCACCTGCTGTGGCTTGTGTGCATTGCTCAGAATAACCAGAAATAAAATTATGTTTATTTTTGCTTAACTGCCTTAACGGCTTCAATTCAATCGCCACTATTGACATCACTAAATGAATTGGTCCCGGTGGAATCCATCCGCTGATGTAGTAATACCTTTCCCTCCCATCACACAAGAATGCAACTGCCTTTGTACTGCCGTTTCCCTCCCATCTTGCAGCTGACAAGACTTCATTTTAGCATGTAAAATTCACAATTCAAATTACCAATGGGTCAGAAAACACATTAATAAAAAAGACTAATGACTTACTTTTGAAATGCTGGTATTTAGGTCGACCAATAAAGACTGCTAACAAAGGAACAATACAGAAACTATAAGATCCAATTAATAGAAAGGTCACAAACATGACATCACTGCGACTTCCTGAAGTGTTGGGAGGCATGAGTGTCGAATTGGAGAAAATATGTGGAGAAAAAGTCGTATGAGTGCAGCTTCGAAGTCCTCCTGGTACAGTCATTGAAATAGTCCAAAATCAAGTAGTCGCAGAAATAACATTTCACCCTCGCTCATGCTGCCATCTCCTACGCTGCCCCTCAGTGAAATAGAGTGGAAATAAAGTAATTTGCTCGGCATGCCTGTGTGCTGTGCTCCAGCTACACACGCACAAAGAGATGGCCAATCAAAAAATGGAAACAAAGAAGCAGCATGTAGAATACAAGCTTCCTTCACCAAAAAATTGCATTCACACGCATTTATGCTGCATTCCTGTTGTTTATTTGCAGAGCTAAGAAATTATGCAGATTTGTATAGTGCACACTTTGTGAATATTTCCATGCATATTTTAATGTTTTTGTTATAGAGCACTGAATCACTCCTATACTCACACTAGTTAGATAGCCTTTGTTCCAGGGTGCTGCTGTCAAAAGCTGTTCATTCTTACAGCACAGTAGACATGAGAGCATTTAAACCAGTGACACCAGAAAACAATTGCAACAATTAATTTCATGAAATCCTTCTCCATTTCAGCTGGACACTGTCAAACAATTAAATATTAATTTGAGAGCAAACGTCATCTGACACTCAAGGCAAATGCTTATTTCATTAGGCAACACGTATTACATTATCAAATGTAGTGCTATCTGCAAGATTGATCAAGTGCTTTATCGCAATCTATTGAAGTACAGAGGCTATTTGGCACACTGTTCCTTTTGATTATTTACCATCAGTGCCCCAGTGTTGAATGTTATTTTAAATCTGCTCAAAACTGAGGCAAAACAATTCAATTCCACTTTATTTTAGGTAATCCTAAATCAGCAATAGCAATAACTTCAGAGGGTGACACAAAAAGCTGGAGGAACTCAGCGGGTGCAGCAGCATCTAAGGAGCGAAGGAGATAGGCACCGTTTCGGGTCGAGACCCTTCTTCAGACCCAAAACGTCGCCTATCTCCTTCGCTCCTTAGATGCTGCTGCACGCGCTGAGTTCCTCCAGCTTTTTGTGTAACCTCGATTCTCCAGCATCTGCAGTTCCTTCTTTAACGCAATAACTTCAGAGATGGATCAATTTAAATGAATATTTCCACAGAATCAATTGTCTGCAAGATTGGATAGACCATTTGCTTTTTCCAAGATTTGTGCCATTGCAAATTTATGTCTGCATTACTCAAGTTCCATAGTTGTGACCATGTATTAAAAATTAGTGCCAAGAATTAATGCATTTCAAAATATAAACATAAAAAATTGCAGTATTGTAACAATTGTTAAAATCTTGGCACTATGGCCGCCTTGCCAACAGTCTCCGTTTTTGTTTTTGTTTATTATTTTTATTGTGTTTTAAAAGTTTGTGTTAATGTTCTCTAGTTTGTTTTATGGAGGGGGTGGGGGAAAACCGTTTTTTCAATCTCTCACTATGTCGGAGATGCAATTGTATTTAGAATCGTATCTCCGATCACTCTGTGGCCAAACAATATGAAGCTGGAGGCCTTGTTCGGGACTGATTTTGAGCCCCACCGCGGGGTCTTGGACTTACCATCGGGGCCTGTTCATTGCCTGGGATTTCACCATTGAGGTGCTCGCAGTCTCGGGTAGAGACCGGTGTCGGGAAGCTCCATATGACGCAGAAGATTTCGACCAGCCCCGATCCGGGGTCACATCGCCAGTGCGGGTGAGCCGAGATCCCCCCCCCCCCCCAATGCGGGAGCTTAATTGCCCTTGACGCGAGGGACCAAACACCGCGAGCTACTTGAGCCAAGATCGTCCCGTCAACGGAAAGCTCGAGGCCTCCGACTGTGGGAGAACAAGGGAAGAGATTGAACTTTTTTTTCGCCTTCCATCAGTGAGGATTGTGGAGGAGTCACTGTGATGGATGTTTGTTAAAATGTATTTTGTGTTCTGTTGCTATTAATTGGTATGACTGTATGGCAAATGAAATTCCTCGTCTGTTGCAAAACATACTTGGCTAATAAAATATTATGATGATTATGAATTTCCTGCAGATCAAAAGCTATCAAAACCAATGGGCATTGCTAAATCTCAAAGTATTTTTTCCAATAGGTAGGGCAGAAGATACGTACCTTTACTACTGTAAGTGCTCCGAACACTGTGAACTGACAGACCACTACTGTTTGATGACAGGCTGTTGACTCGTTTTAACCCAGAAGTTGGAACAGGCAGCTTAGAGTTGAAGGAGCCTTTCACTGTTTTACCGCTCAAGTTTGGAGTGGCTTTAATTGACCCAAGCCTTGGTTTTGTGTTATTTGAAGCATCCTTGTGTTCATCTGGAGAAAGAATAGAAAAGTGTAAACTAGCTGCAAGAAGTTTAAACATCACACTGTAGATTTTATCCAAAACGCAGTCAGGTAACCGACCCATTCTATCAACTAGAGAGCAGCCCTGAGCTGCTATCTACGTCATTGGAGACCCTCTGATTATCTTTGACCAGACTTTTCTGGGCTTCATCTTGCACTTTATCGTCTATCTGTACAATGAATGGCTCAATTGTAATCATGCATTGTCTTTCTGCTGACTGGTTAGCATGCAAAAGCTTTTCACTGTACCTTGGTACACATGACAATAAACTAAACTCAAAGAATGCAGCCTGATGGATTTACGACAATATCTAAATTTAGACATAAAATTCTATCCTCTGTTTTTCAGAGATTGATATAATGCAGTTCAAAACACAAAAACAAATGCTATGATCAACCCATGCTCAGTTTCAGCTCTGCCCATTTTGAAATCAAATTCCAAACATTTAGGGCTACATCAAATTGGACAAAACCTCGTCAAACGTATATTTGTTTGCATTCCTTCCATTAATTCCCATAAAGATAACTCAATTTGACACGGTTCTGCAGATGCTGGATTCTTGAATAAAACAAGGTGCTGGAGTAACTCAGTGGATCGGGCAGCATCTCTGGAGGACATACGGTAGCTTTTCAAGTCTGAAGGGTCCAAACTTGAAACAACATGTTTGCCTGACCTACTGAGTTACTGCAGCTCGGTTTTATTAATGATTTAACATTGGGGAATTTTTCCACCTGATTTTCATTACTTCTATTTGAATACACTAATTTTACCCATTGTTCATCCTTGATTCAATATTACATTCCTTGCGAGGCCAAGTAATACATAAATCCACCTACTTGATTCATATTGTTAATATTAAAAACTCACACTTTCTCCTTGCTTTAAGGAATTAGAGTTGATATGAAAGTTCTCGATAATATGGTAAAAAAAGTACATCGTCAGAAATCTGTTTGCTGACTCATACATATATGAATACAAAAATCTCACTCATTTGACAAATGAGACCAGGTTTCAATCAAATAAACCAGGACAAAGTTACTGGAATCACTGAAGGCACAGGAGGAGCAAACAACATAGCACAACATTTCTGGAATTCTCACTATAAAGCTTTGAGGCACTCCATCAGAAAATGTGATAGCCATCCACAAATTAAACTTTCATGCTTAAAACACCTGCTTCCACAACAAGTGTTAAATTCGTGGCTTGTCAAGTCAGCAGTCACCAAACTTCATGTTTTAATACTGCAACCAGGAGGTAGCAACGTCACAACAACCCTCATTTTCTACTCCACATATCCAGACACCCATTTTATTTTATTTATTCCATAGAATCTTGAATCATGGAAATTCAGGTAAATGTTCTCCTGGCTGAACTGTTGTTCATTTCAAATACATTATAACTAGCAAGTAACAAATGTATTATCCAGTTCTTCCAAACAATTTTGACAGATACAAGTTTTAGACAGGAAATGAATATAAATAGCACTAGATTTAGAAATATTCAATTTTAAAACGGTGTACAAAACCCTAAATATTTTGTACCCTTAAATTCCAAGGAAGTGTTCCTTTAATGAATTGTCCTTTGTGAATTTCATTGACACGTCTTTTAAGCATGCAGAGGGAACAGGCATTATGCGAGTAACCATGGCAATGATCTCCATATCTGAGATAGCCAAAGGCATTCTATTACGTTCTGCAATGCTAGCTGCAAAATCAGCTTACTGCTCAAAATCCATTTACCATCAATACATCAAGAATGTGGAAAAAGTACAGCATATTTACTGTTTATGCCTGGCAAATACAACAGCAGAAACATTCACTGTGGTACAAAACGTCACATTTCCTCAATCTTTCAATAAGTAATTTCACGCCACTCCCTGGCAATGCCAAGTACTACAACGATAGGAATCAATTTATGTACGGTAAGCAAATTCATAGCTGTAAAATTCCATAAACAATTTCCTTCATTTATAAGGAGCTGTGTTCTATTAACCAGAAATATGTTAAACTCTCAAGTCCATTGATTCCATATTAAAATTCCGTGAAATTATTCTGCAAACCATATTCATGGATTCAGAAACACTGATGGATCACCAGACTAGAGTGATATAGGACTGAATCAGGCCCTTTGGCCCAACTTGCCCAATGCCAACCAAGATGCCCCGTCTAAACTAATCCCGCCTGCCCATGTTTGGTTCATATCCCTCTTAACCTTTCCTATCCATATACATGTCCAAATGTCATTATAATACCTGCATCAACAACCTCCTCTTGCAGCACTTTCCATTTACCCACCATCCTGTGTGGATAAGATTGCCCTTCAGGATCCTATTAAACCTTTCCTCTCACATTAAAATTCTGTCCTCTGATTCTCGATTCTCTTCTCTGGGTAAAAGACAATGTGCATGAAGTAATGCAATCTTTCCAGCTAAATGGCAAGCTTCCCACAGCAAGGTGACCAAAATTAAACACACTATTGTGGCTTCACCAAACTCTTGTACAACTGCAGCACAAAATAGCAACTTCTATACTCCATACCCCGACTGATGAAGGCCAAATCACCAAAAGCATTCTTGCCCACCATATCTACTTGTGATTGCACTTACAGGGACTTGTGTACCTCCACCCCAAGATCCTTCTGCTTTATTGAATCATAGAAATAGGTGCAGGAGTAGGTCATTCAGCCCTTCAAACCTGCACTGCCATTCAATATTTAACATGGCTGATCATCCAACTCAGTATCCTGTACCTGCCTTCTCTCCATACCCCCTGATCCCTTTAGCCACAAGGGCCACATCTAGCTCCCTCTTAAATATTGCCAATGAACTGGCCTCAACTACCTTCTGTGGCAGAGAATTCCACAGACTCACCACTCTGTGTGAAAAATGATCTTCTCATCTTGGTTCTAAAAGACTTCTCCCTTATCCTTAAACTGTGACCCCTTGTTCTGGAGTTCCCCAACATCGGGAACAATCTTCCTGCATCTAGTCTGTCCAACCCCTTAAGAATTTTGTCAGTCTCTATAAGATCCCCCCTCAATCTCCTAAATTCCAGCGAGTACAAGCCAAGTCTATCCAGTCTTTCTTCATATGGAAGTCCTGCCATCCCAGGAATCAGTCTGGTGAACCTTCTCTGTACTTCCTCTATGGCAAGAATGTCTTTCCTCAGATTAGGTGACCAAAACTGTATGCAATACTCCAGGTGTGGCCTCACCAAGACCCTGTACAACTGCAGTAGAACCTCCCTGCTCTTGTACTCAAATCCTTTACAACACTCTCCAGCAGCCTTCCATTCACGGTGTGGGGCATGCCCTGGCTTGACTTCATACGCCTTCGGACGTCAGTGTCTCTTCAGCAATAATAGACGGTCCTCAAGATATCTCCATTAATTGTCCGAAGTTCCCTTGTCTTCATTTCTTTCTCAATGGTAAAAACAGAATTGACCCATCCTAATCCTACACTGACTTGTGTGCTGGGCCTCTATTGTCAGAGAGAGGCCAAATGCAAATTGGAGGAACAACACCTCATATTTTGCTTATGCAGCTTACAACCCAGCAGTATGAATATTCATTTTTCAAACGACATAGTCATAAAATGATACAGTGTGGAAACAGGCCCTTTGACCCAACTTGCCCACACCGGCCAACAATGTCCCAGCTACACTAGTCCCACTTGCCTGTGCTTGGTCCATATCCCTCCAAACCCGTCCTATCCATGTAACTATTTAACTGTTTCTGAAACGATGGGATAGTCCCAGCCTCAACTACCTCCTCTGGCAGCTTGTTCTATACACCCACCACTCGTTGTGTGAAAAAGTTACCCCTCTGACTCTTATTAATTATTTTCCCCTTCACCTTGAACCTATGTCCTCTGGTCCTCGATTATAATAGATAATAGGCAATAGGTGCAGGAGAGGCCATTCGGCCCTTCGAGCCAGCACCGCCATTCAATGTGATTATGGCTGATCATCCCCAATCAGTACCCCGTTCTTGCCTTCTCCCCATATCCCACGACTTTGCTATCTTTAAAAGCCCTATCTAGCTCTCTTGAAAGTATCCAGAGAACTGGCCTCCAACGTCCTCGAGGCAGAGAATTCCACAGACTGGCAACTCTCTGTGAGAAAACGTTTTTCCTCGTCTCTGTTCTAAATGGCTTACCCCTTATTCTTAACTGTGGCCCCAACATCGAGAACATGTTTCCTGCCTCTAGCGTGTCCAAACACTTAATAATCTTATGTTTCTATAAGATCCCTTCTCATCCTTCTAAACTCCAGAGTATACAAGCCCACCGCTCCATTCTCTCAGCATATGACAGTCCCGCCATTCCGGAAATTAACCTTGTAAACCTACGCTGCACTCCCTCGATAACAAGAATGTCCTTCTTCAAATTAGGGGACCAAAACTGCACACAATACTCGAGGTGTGGTCTCACTAGGGCCCTATGCAACTGCAGAAGGACCCATTTGCTCCTATGCTCAACTCCTCTTGTTATAAAGGCCAACATGGCATTCACTCTCTTCACTGCCTGCTATTCCTGCATGCTTACTTTCATTGGGTTACACAAAAAGCTGGAGAAATTCAGCGGGTCCAGCAGCATCTAAGGATCCCCCAGATCCAGTTGTACTTCCCCTTTTCCCAACTTGACATAACTTAGATAGTAATCTGCCTTCCTGTTTTTGCCACCAAAGTAGATAACCTTACATTTATCCACATTAAACTGCATCTGCCCACTCGCCCAACTGTCCAAGTCGCACTGCATTCTCATAGCATCCTCCTCACAGTTCACACTGCCACCCAACTTTGTGTCATCTGCAAATTTGCTAATGTTACTTTGAATCCCTTCATCTAAATCATTGATGTATATTGTAAACAGCTGCGGTCCCAGCACCCTTGCGGTACCCCACTAGACGCTGCCTGCCATTCTGAAAAGGACCCGTTAATCCATACACTTTTTTTCCCTGTCTGCCAACAAATTTTCTATCCATGTCAGCACTCTACCCAAATACCATGTGCCCTACTTTTGCCCATTAATCTCCTATGTGTGACCTGTCAAATGCTTTCTGAAAGTGCAGGTACACAACATCCACTGGCTCTCCCTTGTTCATTTTCACAGTTACATCCTCAAAGTATCCCGGAAGATTAGTCAAGCATGATTTCCCCTTCGTAAATTCATGCTGACTCGGACCGGTCCTGTTACTGCTATCCAAATGTGCGGCTATTTCATCTTTCATAATTGATAATCTTTTATAATCTTCCCCACCACCGATGTCAGGCTAACTGGTATATAATTCCCTGTATATCAGGAAGATTGTTTGTGTCCTCCTTAGTGAAGACGGATCCAAAGTACCTGTTCGACTCAGCTGCCATTTCCTTGTTCCCCATAATAAATTCACCTTTTTCAGTCTTCAAGGGTCTAACTTTGGTCTTAACTATTTTTTTTCCTCTTCACAAACCTAAAGAAACTTTTACTATACCCCTTTATATTCTTGGCTAGTTTACCTTCGTACCTCATCTTTTCTCCCCGTATCGCCTTAGTTATCTTCTTTAAACATTTCCCAATCCTCTTGCTTCCGGCTCAACTTTGCTACGTTGTACTTCTTCTCTTTGATTTTTACACTGTCCCTGATGTCCCTTGTCAGCCACGGTTGCCCTTTACTCCCCTTGGAATCTTTCTTCCTCTTCAGAATGAACTAACCCTGTATCTTCTGTATTATTCCCAGAAATACCTGTCATTGTTGTTCCACTGTTATCCCTACTTCACTACAGATTCCACAATTCTGGGCAAAAAACTGTGCATCCACCCGATCTATTCCTCTCATGATCTTATACACCTATAAGAACATCCCTTATCCAGCGCTCCATGGAATAGAGACCTAGCCTACTCAACCTCTACCTATAGTTCACACCCTCTAGTCCTGGCAACAACCTCGTAAATCTTTCCTGAACCCTTTCCAACTTGACAATATATTTTCTTTAACATGGTGCCCAGAATTGAACACAACATCTAGTCTGAACATTTAGTCTCACCAACATCTTATACAACTGCAACGTTACCTCCCAACTTCTATACTCAATATTCTGACTGATGAAGGCCAAATTTGCTAAAGTATTTTTGACCACCTGCGACTCGAACTTCAAGGAATCATGCACCTGTATTCTAAGATCCCTCTGCTCTACAACATGACCCAGCGTACTATTTACTGTGCAGGTCCCGCCCTTGTTCGACAGGACCTACACAGTAAATAGGTCTAAAATGCAACAACTCACACTTCCGTATTAAATTCTATCAACCATTCCTCCAATTGATCCAGATCTTGCTGCAATCTTTCACAACCATCGTCACTATCTGCAAAACCATTCATTTTTGTATCAGGAAACATGCTAATTTTTTCATGTATGTTCTTATCCAAATCATCGATGTAGATAACAAACAGAACCCCGAGGAACACCACTAGTCACAGGCATCCAGTCCAAGAAGCAAACTACCACCATCACCCTCTGCTTCCTTCCATTGAGTTTATTTGCTATCCTTTCGCCTATCTCTTTCAATTCCATGCAATCCAACCTTCCAGAGCAGCATACCATGTGAAATCTTGTCGAATGCCTTACTGAAATCCATGTACACAACATCTACAGTTCTATCCCGAAGCAGCCCTTGCCCATCCAAATGCCTGTATAACCTATCCCTCACAATACTCAAGTAATTTTCCAACTACAGATGTTAAGCTCACCGGCCTATAGTTCCCATGATTTTCCCTGCAGCCCTTATTGAAAAGAGGTACAACATTTGCCACCCTCCAGTCTTCCGGCACCTCTCCTGTATTTAAGGACGACTAGTAAATTTCAACTAGTGCTCCCACAATTTCCTCTCTCATTTCCTGCAATGTCCTCTGACATATCTGATCAGGCCCTGGATATTTGGTCTACCTTGATACATGGCAGTACCTTCAGTACTTCTTCGAAGGTAACACTGAATGCTCTCAAGACACTTTCATTGACTGCCCCAAGTTCCTCCGTCCTACTGTCTTTCTCCTCTGTAAATATAGAGGAAAAATACTCAATACCTTGCCCATCTCCAGTGGCTCCACAGAAATGACCGCATTGATTCCTGAGGTCCCATTCTCTCTCGTTACCTTTTTCCCCTCTTATATATTTATAAAATATTTTGGGATTGTCCTTACACTGACTACGCGCCAGAACTATGTCCTGGACCCTTTTTGCCCTTCTGATCTCCTTTCTCAGTTTACTCCTTAGCTCCCGAAACTCCTCCAGGGATGCACTTGATCCCAGCTGCCTACACCTGTCCTATGCATTCTTCTTGTTTTTGACGAACGCCTCCATTTCCCTCACCAGCCAAGCTTCCTTACGTTTGCCTGCTTTGCCCTTCACTCTAACGGGAACGTACACATCCTTAGCTTTCTTCAGCACACTTTTAAAACCATCCCACTTGGCCGATGTTTCTTTCCGCTCTAATAACCTGCTCCAATCAACTTGAGCGAGACCTTCTCTCATACCCTCAAAATTGGCCTTACCCCAGTTGAGTATTTTCACACGTGGACCCTCTCCGTCCCTATCCATAACTAATTTAAACCTAATCAAACTGTGGTCACTGGTCCCAAAAGGCTCCTCCACAACCCTTCACCCTATGATTTTCCCAGTCTATATTGGGAAAGTTAAAATCCCCTACTACAACAACCTTATTTGACCTGCAGCTGTCTGCAAACTCAGTGACATTTGTTCTTTTAATTCCAATTGACTATTCGGGGGTCAGTAGTACACCCTCAACATGGTGATCATCCCTTTACTGTTCCTCAGCTCCACCCATATCGCCTCACTGGACGAACCGTCTGCAACGTTACCTCTGAACACAGCCGTGACATCCTCTAACCGACAATGTAACCCCCCACCTCCTCTTTTTGCCTCACCCCCGTCTCTCCGGGAGCTCCTGCACCCAGAAACATTGAGCTGCCAGTCCTGCCACTCCATTAACCAGGTTTCAGTCATGGCTACAACGTCCCAGTCACCTGTACCTATTCATGCCCAAAGCTCATCTGCCTTACCAGTCAGGCCCCTTGCATTAAAATACGTGCAGTTTAAACCAACCCTCCTTCCTCGCTCTCTGACTATCACCTGCCCATTCTTCCCACTAACCTTTTCTACACCACCCTCTTTACCAACTCTCGTGTGCTTCTGTCCTGTACGAGATCCCATCCCCGTGCCAATTTAGTTTAAACCCTCCCGTGTAGCATAAGCAAACCTTCCCGCACAGATGTTGGTCCCCCTCCAGTGAAGGTGCAACTCTTCCCTTTTGTACAGGTCACCCCTGCCCCAGAAGAGATCCCAATGAACCAGAAACATAAAGCCCCGCCCCCTGCACCAACTCCTTAGCCACACATTCATTTACCCGATCTTCCTGTTCTTATCTTCACCAGCCTTGCACCCCTCTCTCCAACCCCACTCATACTAGCTTCAAAGTCATCTTGAGTTTAATTGTCTCATTTGTTTTCACCTAGGTCACATTTAACAATGGCCCCATTCCTTTATCAATTTTTCTTTTTTTTGCATATCTATCATCTATATGGAGGTATGGTCTGAGTGCAGGTAGATGGGACTAGGGGAAAATAAATGGTCGGCAAAGACTGGAAGGGCCGAGAAGGCCTGTTTCTGTGCTCTAATTGTTATATGGTTATACATTTGTTCTAAATCTCTCTATATCACCGTCTATATCTTGTTTCCTTTCCCCCGACCCACAATCTGAAGGGCCCCAAACCGAAGCGTCACCTATTCCTTTTCACCTCAGTTGCTGTCTGAGCTGCTGAGTTACTCCATCTTCGGTTTAAACCAGCATCTGCAGATCCTGCCCACACATAATGACATCCTTGTTGTAACTAGGTGACAGTAACCGCAGACATTTCTCCAAGCATGGTGGCATCAAGGACCAATACAGCTGCATCATATTTTCCCAAGTTTTGTACTCAATACTCTTCACTACACTGCACCCGACTCTCCACTTTTAGGGAATCACAAACCTGTACTTGCACATCTGCTCTGTAACACTAAAAGGCTCAAACAATTACTGTGCAAGCCCTGCCCTAATTTGACGTACCAAAGTACAACAGCCCACACCTCAACCAAATTTATCTTAGATCATAACAGATAAGAGCAGAATTAGGACATTCGGCCCATTGTCAATTCTGCCAACCATGGCTGATCCAACTGTCCTAACCCCATTCTCCTGCCTTCTCACCATAACCTCCAACACTTGTACTAATCAAGAATCTACCACCACCTTAAATATACCCACTGACTTGGCCTCTAAGCCTTCTGTGGCAAAGAATCCCACATTCACCACCCTCTGACTAAAGAAGTTCCTCCTCATCTTCCTGTAATTCTGAGGCTATGACCTCTAGATTTCATCTTCCTGTAATTCTGAGGCTATGACCTCCCTCTAGTGAAAACATCCTCTCCACATCCACACTATCCAAGCCTTCCACTATTCTGTACATTTCCGAACCCCCCCCATGGTTTCAAACTCCATCGAGTATAGGCCCAGTGCCGTCAAACATTCATCATATGTTTACCTACTTAGTTTAGTTTAAGCCTGGTTTAGTTTTCAAGTTTAATTTAGTTTAATGTAGACACGTGTGCAGGGGCACAGCAAAGCCATAATAGTCACGTGTGCAGAGGTACAGCTTTGTTGCGTGCTCTCCAGGCAGCAAAAAGACTATTACAATCAAGTTGTTCAGTGTACAGAAACAGAGTAAAGGGAATAACATTTAGTGCAAGATAAAGTCCAGTAAAATAAAAATATTCCGAGGGCCTCCAATGAGGTAGATGGCAAGTCAGAACCACTCTCCAGTTGGTGATAGGACGGTTCAGTTGCCTGATTACAGCTGGGAAGAAACTGTCCGTGAATCTGGAGGCACGCATTTTCACTGCTGTACCTCTTGCACGATGGAAGAAGAGGAAGTGACCGACGACAAATCCTATTCTTTGACTTACCTTCTCAATGGATCCAAATCCTGTTGTTACTTGCATATCTGTTTTTTACAATACTGGGAACAAAACGTGTGGCATCATACATAAAATTGAAGTTCACAAATAAATTTCAACTTGATTCAGATTAATCAAAAATCTTCACAGCGACAGTACATGACAGGGAAAGATAGTTCATAAGTTTGAGAAAATTTGATTAATGAACAAAATTCCTTGTTTAACATGCACTTTACGCTTTTTGTTTGGTGTTCACAACAACTGTTATTGAAATTTAGAAAGTCATTTTTTTTCTAAGGCATGAAAGTTGATTTCTTCACTTTTGCTCTTTTTCAACATACAAATGTGCTTTCTTGCTATAAACATGAAGTATGTGACCAAATGAGCAATATTCCTGTTATCTACAGAAACGTGCGTTACGCGCATTACACAGCGTCCAAGGGTCGACACCAAAATGAAAGTAGCTCTTGTTTCTTCCAGTATTTCTTTTTTTTGTAATTTCTTTCTCATGTTTTGAAAAAACTTTATGGAAGTAATTGTCCATATATAATAAGAGACTGCAGGTACATAATTTGATGGAAATATAGCTACTGCAAACAGCTGGTGTTATGCGCATGATGGTGGACACCTAAATTATTCACTAATTTTGGCATACAGCAGCTTTTACAAAATCTTGATATTAAGGTTACTTTCTTCTCATAATTTATCTATTGATTGCTTCAAACTTGTGCCATTGTGGTGTAACGGTGGTTACTCTAAAATAGGGTGGACACCAAGAGTAACCACCGTTACACTCTTTGAAATATGGACAGAGAACTTAATGCCAAATTCATCAAAAGTTTTGCTTATTACTGTGAAACATCCATCTCTGCAAAGCAACAAACTTGAAAATGTTTTGAATTATAATGAAATCAATGCAGAAATTGCCTCTTTATTTCATTGTGTCAAAGCAGGTACTTTGGATCCATCTTCACTAAGGAGGACACAAACAATCTTCCTGATATAGTAGTGGCCAGAGGATCTGGGGTGACGGAGGAACTGAAGGAAATCCACATTAGGCAGGAAATGGTGATGGACAGACTGATGTGACTAAAGGCTGATAAATCCCCAGGACCTGATGGTCTGCATCCCAGGGTACTTAAGGAAGTGGCTCTGGAAATCGTGGATGCAAAATCAGGGCACATGGTATTGGGGGTAGAGTGCAGACATGGATAGAAAATCGGTTGGCAGCCAGGAAATAATGAGTAGGGATTAACGGGTCCCTTTCAGAATAGCAGGCAGTGACTAGTGGGGTACCTTAAGGCTCGGTGCTGGGACCGCAGCTATTTACAATATACATCAATGATTTGGATGAAGGGATTCAAAGTAACATTAGCAAATTTGCAGATGACACAAAGCTGGGTGGCAGTGTGAACTGTGAGGAGGATGCTATGAGAATGCAGGGCGACTTGGACAGGTTGGGGGAGTGGGCAGATGCATGGCAGATGAAGTTTAATGTGGATGAATGTGAGGTTATCCACTTTGGTATCAAAAAAAGGCAGATTACTATCTAAATGGCGTCAAGTTGGGAAAAGGGGAAGTACAACGGGATCTGTGGGTCCTTGTTCATCAGTCCATGAAAGTAAGCAGTGCAGGTACAGCAGACAGTGAAGAAAGCGAATGGCATGTTGGCCTTTTATCACAAGAGTTATCAAGTATAGGATCAAAGCTCCTTCTGCAGTTGTACAGGGCCCTAGTGAGACCACACCTGGAGTATTGTGTGCAGTTTTGGTCCCCTAATTTGAGGAAGGACATTCTTGCTATTGAGGGAGTGCAGCATAGGTTTACAAGGTTAATTCCTGTGATGGCGGGACTGTCATATGCTGAGAGAATGGAGCGGCTGGGCTTGTACACCCTGGAGTTTAGAAGGATAAGAGGGGATCTTGTTGAAACATAAGATTGTTAAGGGTTTGGACATACTAGAGGCAGGAAACGTGTTCCCGATGTTGGGGGAGTCCAGAACCAGGGGCCACTGTTTAAGAATAAGGGGCAAGCCATTTAGAATGGAGATTAGGAAACACTTTTTGTGAGAGTTAGGAGTCTGTGGAATTCCTTGCCTCAGAGGGCGGTGGAGGCCAGTTCTCTGGATACTTTCAAGCCAGAGCTAGATATGGCTCTAAAAGATAGCGGAGTCAGGGGACACGGGGTGAATGTAGGAACGGGGTACTGATTGGGGATGATCAGCCATGATCGCATTGAATGGTGATGCTGGCTCGAAGGGCTGAGTGGCCTATTCCTGCACCTATTGTCATGTCGCATTTTTGGTGTCCAAAAAACAATATTTTTGAGATGTAAACTGGTTGAATCCGGGAATTAATTTAAGTCCCTATTTTATTTTATCTCTATGATCTTTTGCACATTTGAGTAACAATCCCTGAAAAAATTAACACCATACTACTTGAAACAGTGGGGATTATGACATTGTTAATGTTCTGTGCTAAAATCACTCCATTATTGTAAAAATACACATATCCTTGCTTAACATCCACTGTACCAACCGTGATTACACATCACGTAAACATTTGCTGACAATGTTCTTTTTTAAAAAATCTTTATTAACAATTCGGTTGACAAATTGTGGATCCAGCAAAGACAAGCCAACGCCTTCTAATTCCCAACCTCTACTTAGATAGCCTCACTGGAAAGTGAGCATCCCAAGAAAGTACACTCTTCGCATTGTAGTTATGTCTTCCCTAAAAAGGCAACCCCCTCCCTCTCTTACCTGTACATTTATCACAGCTGCTGCAACTGTACCCTGGAACATTGAGCTGCCAACCCTGCCCTTCTCTCAGCCTTGTTTCTGCTATGAGTACAATATCAGTGCCCAGAGTCAATCACAGCCCAAGATCATCCACCCTTCTCATTAAGCCTCAAGGGAAATAAAAAGCAGTTTAAACCTTTTTGCCCATCCCTTTTGCAAATATTGCTTTTTGACTGCAATTACTTCCTACTTCTCATCTGCCTTGCCCCCCCCCCCCCCCCCCCCCCCCCCAAATACCACCTCTCCCGCTGCCAATCAAGTTTAAATCCTCCCAAGCAGCTCCAGTAAATCTTTCCCTCTCCAGTTCGTGCGACCTGTCTCTCTTGTACTACTCACCCTAAATGCAGGACTTTTGACAAACAGCTTAGGTTTTTAGGACTTCAACCATCTTTCTGCATACAACAAAGCCTAACAGTTGACCCGTATCACTCTGGTTAAATTAGCCTTGATCCTTACTCCCGAAAACCCACACACGTACATTACTATTAACTGATGGCAACTGGATAATTGCCAATAAACAATTTTTAAAAGTTAAAACGTCATTACCATTCTCAAATCCCAGAGTAAGGGGTAAAGCAATGTTATTAATGACCCACTTGGCAGATTGCTCTGACCTGGACTTCAGAGCATCAAGTAGGCAAGCATTTCCACCCACACAAGGCAAGTCTTAACTAGCCCAATGCCATTTGATTCATCAGTGGCAGTGGAGCTACAAAAAGCTGAGAAGTGTCTACTCCTTTCAAACTTCCAGTTAAGTGTGTCACCAAATTGAAAGTTACAAGGTTTGAAACCTATTTCCAGTTTCCATTGCATCAGAGAAATAAGCTTCACTCACACTCTATTTTGAGTTGGTCTGCTGTCCTACACATTTTGTACAACATTTTAAAAACACTTTCCTTAGCAAGTACTTAAATTTACAATCATGCATTGGGGAATTGATTGAATTTAATCTTATGCAAAGCTAAGCAAATAAAGGTTGAGGAAATATCTTCAAATTAAACTTAAAAAGAAGCAATTGTCCAGTTAAGCACAACACTCTGCAAAACTGGGATGAGTGCCTGGGATGTCAGGACTTTCATATGAATAAAGACTGGATAGACTCGGCTTGTACTCGCTAGAACTTAGAAGATTGAGGGGGGATCTTATAGAAACGTACAAAATTCTTAAGGGGTTAGACAGGCTAGATGTAGGAAGATTGTTCCCGATGTTGGGGAAGTCCAGAACAAGAGGTCACAGTTTAAGGATAAGGGGGAAGTCTTTTAGGGCCGTGATGAGAAAAACATTTTTCACACAGAGAGTGGTGAATCTCTGGAATTTTCTGCCACAGAAGTTAGTTGAGGCAAGTTCATTGGCTATATTTAAGAGGGAGTTAGATGTGGCCCTTATGGCTAACAGGATCAGGGGGTATGGAGATAAGGCAGGTACGGGATACTGAGTTGGATGATCAGCCATGATCATATTGAATGGCGGTGCAGGCTCGAAGGGCCGAATGGCCTACTCGTGCAACTAGTTACTATGTTTCTAAACTACACGTTTTTAGTTACAGCACTGAGTGACACTACACAAGTGATTAAAATTAAACTACAATCCAAGTGCGCATGCCTTGTAATTTAACCTCCACCCAGGCTGTTTGACTCAGTAGCCTCAGCAAGGAATTTACATTTGGTTTCAATTACTTAGTTGACAAGAACTTCTTTGTTCAACAATTTATCACAAACCAAATATTCAGAATCACTATTGTATTTCAAATCTGGCAAAAGCAGACATTTGCAAACTAAATCTTGTTACAAGAGGTAGAAAATGACCATTGCTGACTTGGCAGATTTAGTCACTGCAGGCTCATCTGAATTAGATATTGATAATTATTTGGCTTTGAATGTCAAAGTTGAAAAAAACTAATTGGAAGGCAAGTTATTAATGGAGCAATGCAAAGGGGGCAGGGCATAATTAAACCAAAATACACTTAAAGTGCCTTCACAGCTCAGCTGATTGAATCAAAAACAGAAAATACTCAAAATGTTCAACCAGCCCAGCCACCATCTGTGGAAGGAACAAGCGGCAACATTCCAGAAATGCTCCACATGCTGTTCAATGTTTCCAGTGTTTGCTGCTTTTAGCAACGGCAAAGCATTGGCAAGCTGCCGTGGCTGAAACATCTAAAAAACATTTCGTTAAATGGCAATGTTTATATTGAAAGTTTAGCAAGATATGCACAATACATTGTTCAAAGTTGAAGTCTCGCCCAGATTTCAACTGCAAGTCAATGATCTGCACTCTTCAAAGATATGTGTTGTGTTTTACTTTCCTCTTCCCCTACCCCCCCCCCCCCCCCCCCCCCCCAATGACCAGGATTTGAAAAGGGGTAATTATCTTCCAACCTTTCAAATTCAAACTTGAAGAATATTTCACAGTAAACTCAATTTATTTGGCACCTTTGGCTGCATTGATTGTCATATACAGTAAATTAACTAATTATTTGCACATTCACAGACTTGTGATATTTCCCAACCTCAGGATTTATATTGGTCATATCAAATAGCTTTATTTTCTTACAAACACCACATCACTGCTGGTTGCAAGGTAGGAATATCAAACTGTCTTGACCCATTACAACATTTAACCCTCATTTACCAGATGGTGTGTGGAAAAGTAATTGAAAGCTTTGAGTTTTTTTTCCCCCAAATGTTCTGTGGGATGCAATTATATTGATGAAGACTATTCATTACAGCAGCAAGTTGTGACTGCTTCAGGCACATGTACCAAGGTACAATAAAACATTGTTTTGCATGCTATCCAACCAGATAATACCATACATAAATACAATCAAGTATAATAGGTGAAGCAAAGGGGAAGATAGAATGAAAAATAGTTCTTGACATTATAACACAAAGGATCCCCTTACAGATTATCCAAAGTAATTGTTTATTTTCCATCAAAATAATCCTAGAAAGCAGCATTAATTATTCAGCATGCACCTTACAAAATAAAAATGGGAGTTTGAAATGTGGCCCAGTCCATCACACAGACCAGCTTCCCCACCATCAACATTTCATGCTGCCTCAGAAAAAGAACCAACAAAGACTTTCCCCCATCCCAGTCATTCCCCCTCCTTACTCCTGCCAACAACTTGAAAGTGTGCAAAGTCAGGAGCAGCTCCTTCCGCTCTTATCATGGTTCTGAATGCTCCTTCCATAAACTTGGGTACTATCCAATTCACCTCCACCCCATTGCAGACATTAGGTTTTGTCAATGGAACGGATGTGCTATAATGTTGAGAACATTTTTTCATTCTATCTACCCCTTTGCTTCATGTATTGTACTCGATTGTATTTATGTATGGTATTATCCGATTGGATAGCATGCAAAGCAAATATTTATTGTACCTTGGTACATGTGACAATAATATACCTAAAATACAAACCTAAATAATCAATCACAAAAACATTTTACAATTCTAAACAAGCAATTATACATTAAGTTTGAGCAATTTAGTGTCTAGCTTACCAGATTGCATCAGCTGCTTATTTGTTGGACACTGCACACCACCCAAGTGGTAGTGGTTCTTCATACTTCCCAGAGGCAATTTGGACACAGAAGACGGCACTCTTAATTTTGCAGACTGAGACGGCATAGGCAGGCTCCTCTTATTGCTGAGAGATGTTTTTCGTCCAACTTGATCACTGGATGCTGATTTAGTTAAAATAACCTGACCAAAAAATGTTACGTGGGAAAAATAAATTGAAATGGGGTCCACTGATCTTGTACAAATCACTTGAAATTTAATCAACTGACCAAAATCAGGCTTACATGTAGCTAGCAACATCTATTTCCGTCTCACATATAAACACTCATTGAAAGAGGATTGTTTTGCATGAGCCTTCCAAGCACATTCAGTATTCTGCTACACAATCATGCATAATTGTTCTTACCATAAAGCAGACACTGAAGAGCAATGCACTATTACTTACATGATAAGTAGTTTCACTTTTAAAATTATGTCCAAATGAGAAATAGAAGCTTTTTATGCAAAGCACTCAAATGTTGATGGCTCAATGTTAAAATGGGAAAAAACCTGCAACTGTTAAGTGACTCAATGTGCCTTTGATCGCTGACTTGCATTGTTGGCCAATTTCCACAATTATTGCACAACAATCTCAAATACATGAACAGGGAACGCATCAAAATAACACTGCCTCAGCCAACTGCATTCATTGTTTGAGCACTGACAATGGGGAAGAGGGAAGGACAAAAATATCTTTTATCTTCATTACAAAGTGCTGCATCATTTGAGCGCTAGCATTGTTTGTATTCTCTATGGAGCCTTCACATAGAATTTACAAGATGCAAAACTGGGAATTCAGATCAATTAAAATTAAAGTTGCACTAAATACAATTCAGAACTTCACTTAGAAAGTTTAAAACTATTTCAAATACTAAAGTAGACTTTTGACACAAGGATGCTAGTTGCCCAAAAGACATTTCATAAACTTGGTTGATATTTAAATCCAACAGATACTTGATATACCAAAGGTAATCAATAAATGCTGGTTTGTCTCGTCACATTTAAACATCACCTCAAAATAAAGGGATAAAGATTAGTAAATACCAATTTAATTCAGAGATACAGCGCGGAAACAGGCCCATCGGTCTTCTGCTGCGCCACCGTGCCGCCTCTTCTTTGAACTAATGCATTAATTGGAAGCCATTTCATCATTTGATCAATTATCCATGTTTTATAAGTAAATCAAGACCTTGAGAGTCTTGCAAGTGTGAAGTATTAGCATAAATAACTGAACATTTGAAACTAGTTGTACTAGCATTTAAAAGCCTGGATGTTTCAGCCAAAAGAAGCCTGACTGTGCAAAGACTGGGCCGCCCTGAAAGTATTTAGTTTAGAGAGTGCGGAAACAGGGCCTTCGCCCCATCGAGTCTGTACAAACCAGCGAACCCGCACACTAACACTATCTCTCACACACGGTACAATTTATATTTTATACCATGCCAATTATCCTACAAACCTGTATGTCTTTGGAATGTGGGAGGAAAACAAAGATTTCAGAGAAAACCCACGTTGTCACAGTGAAAACATGCAAACTCCTTACAAACAGCACCCGTAGTCAGGATTGAACCTGGGTCTATGGTGCTGTGATGCAGCAACTCAACCGCTGCGACACTGTGCAGAACAGAGTCCTTCGGCACACAATGTCTGTGCAGAACATAATGCCAAACTAAACTAATCTCATCTGCCTACATATGATCCATATTCCTCCACTCACTACATATCCATGAGGCTATCTGAAAGCCTCTTAACCACTATTGTATCGGCCTCCATTACCACTTTTAGCAGTACATTCCAGGCATCCATCAGCTACTAAAAAAAATGGTTCCACGTGTCTCCTTTAAAGTTTGCACCTTTCACTCAAAAGCTATGCCCTCCAATTTTGTTTCCACTGTAAATTCCATGACAGTCTCCCTTCATTGCCCACATTCAGCTCAGTCAATTATATCTTTACCCCAAACACCAAAGGCCTTACCCAATAACAAGATCGAACTTCAAAGACATAGGGACTGTCAGGAAGGAATACCACCTCAATCACAACTACCCTCGAATCAAGCAACCTTTACTCCACCCATTTGTTATAGTTCCCTTGTCTGATATTTGAAAAGGTCAAACACTAACCAATGAAGAACAAGAATCAATAGTTTTGCCACTTTAGCTTTAAAACATAGCCATAAAAACGGAGTCACAAATCCACAAAGTTAATATCTGAGCAGAGTACATGCCTCAGATGATGTAAACACAGACAACTGACAATGTGGGGCACACCCTGCTATTTGCCATCGGGAATAATTGACAGAATCCTCGTCCTAATAGTAGATGAGCTGCTCCCCCAAACGTTGTAAAGAACGAGTGGACAATATTCACTAGGTGACAATACCCAATAAATGCAGGGAGCAATAACAACCATTGCCAGTAAAATGTCAATCATCCGCAGTCCAACACTTCAGAAAGAAAGCATGCAGGTACAGCAGGCAGTGAAGAAAGCTAAAGGCACGTTAGCCTTTATAACAAGAGGAGTCGAGTATAGGAGCAAAGAGGTCCTTCTGCAGTTGTACAAGGCCCTGGTGAAACCACACCTGGAGTATTGTGTGCAGTTTTAGTCTCCTAATTTGAGGAAGGACATTCTTGCTATTGAGGGAGTGCAGCGTAGGTTCACAAGGTTAATTCCCGGGATGGCAGGACAGTCATATGATAAAGAATGGAACGACTGGGCTTGCATTCTCTAGCATTTAGAAGGATGAGATAGGATCTTATAGAAACATATAAAATTAAGGGATTGGACAAACTAGATGCAGGAAACATGTTCCCAATGTTGGGAGAGTCCAGAACCAGGGGCCACAGTTTAAGAATAAGGGGAAGGCCATTTAAAAGTTTAAAAGGTTTCAAAGGTCTTTTATTGTCACATGTACAACTTTAAGGTACAGTGATATGTGATTTACCTTATAAACATAAAGCAACAAGACAGAACTACATAAAAGTTAACAGAAAATTCCACCACATCGGATTCCACACATTCCTCACTGTGATGGAAGGCAAAACTTCCTCTTTATTCTCCCGCGGTCGAGGCAGTCAAATCATCCGTCGGGGCAAGCGAAGCTCCCACAGTCAGCGGTCAAACCCCACGCGTCGGGGTGATCGAAACTCCCGCATCGGGGCGATCGAAGCTCCTGCGGCTTGGAGTTCCCGAAGTCAGTCTCTAACCAGAGACCGCGAGCTCCGGTATGTTAAAGCCTGCAAGCACCCACGGTTGGAGCAGCAAGGTAGATCCCCCGCAAAAGGATCGCGGGCTCCATGACCTTAAAGTCCCAGTCAGTCTCCAGCAAAGGCAGTCAACTCCACAGCGTTAGGCCGCAGTGCGGACGGAGATACGATACGGGAAAAAAAAAAATTTGCATCTCAGTCGAGGCAAGAGATTAGAAAAAGTTTGAGGGAGTTTGAAAGAACACTAAACATACATTTAACACATACTAATAAAACATAAAGAAGGGACGAGGCAGCCATTGCTGGCGCCATCTGGTGGAGAATTGAGATGAGGAAAAACTTTTTCACACAGTTGTGAATTTGTGGAATTCTCTGCCTCAGAAGGCAGTGGAGGCCGATTCACTAGGTGCATTCAAAAGAGTTAGGTGGATCTCTTAGGGCTAATGGAATCAAGGGATATGGGAGAAGGCAGGAACAGGGCACTGATTGTGGATGATCAGCATGATCGTATTGAATGGTGGTGCTGGCTCGAAGGAACTAATGGCCTACTCCCGCACTTATTTTCTATTTTTTGCTAAATCCTAGCCATTCAGCATCTGGCTCACCAGGTAACATTTCCTGCACTCCACTTAAACTCCAGGAAACAATGTTTCCTTTAAAATTACTGGGTTCCCTGAAAACTCAAGGCATAAAATCCAATCGTCACGGTATTAATATGAATAACATTCAATAGTTGAAAATTCCAAGTCTTGCATCAAAATGCTAAGCGTACCAATTGAAGTTATAGTACAGAAACAAAGATCTGCCGATGCTAGTTTATATCAAAGATAGACACTAAGTGCTGGAGTAACTCAGCAGCTCAGGAAGCATCTCTGGAGAAAAAGGCAGGATGACGTTTGTGGGGGGTTTCCTGGTGTGGGGGGTTTGGTGAAGAGCTGGAGGCTAATAAAGACCAAGAAAAATCAGGGCCAGCTACAAATGACCTGTGGATGGACATTCTTATCTTTTCGTACCACCATATCATTGTTTTTCTCCAGAGATGCTGCCTGACCCACTTTTACTCCAGCACTTTGACTATCTTTAGAGTTGTAGTTTACATGGCTTTGAGCTTGCCAGAACCTCACCACCACTACCTGAGAAACTGCAATATCCCTGGGCTGTTCAGAGTTATTTGCATCTCATTTGATTGACGATGGAAAGCATGAATAGGTGTAAATATGACAACAATCAATTAATGACCAACTCTTTCACAGTGCTGCACTTCATTTCCAATAAACTTTCTGTAGAGCTCACCCACGGTACTAATAGGAAGCTATTCAACCTACAACAACTCATTTCCAAAGCAGCACTGCTGTTTTTATTTTTCTGCAGACCCTTTCTAAATCTCAAATCAGGCAATTCCACTTTACATTAGGTAACAAATGGATCATGAAGGTATTCCTAGATATATTGAAAAACATTTACAATTAAGCTGTAATACAAGTAGCAGCTTTCAACCTTCCCAAATATACAATATTCCCATGTTTTCCACTTTGCAACTGCATACTTCAATTCTCTCGCACTGGCCAACACCAACACATTACTCTAACTTGAATTCTATTTTGGAATGATCCTAACTCATTAAATTCCAGGACGGGTAAGAATCAGCCTTCCTGCTGTGGATTTCAAGCCACATTGGGCAGGAGCTGATCAGCTTATTCCCATCAATAAATGAATGATAGTTTAAAATTTAACGTCATATTTATCAGTAAGGGAGTTTGTTACAATTTAATTCAATTTTATTTTGCCAGCAGTCATGAAGGAATTAAAGCAGATGTCATTGGCCCAGACGATAGCTTATAAATCCAGAACTCAGGAATGCCACATCTGTTACAGTGATAATAATCATTACACAAGATAGAAATTCAGTTGTGCATTGATTAAATTACTTGGCTGGGATCCAGTAGCCCAAACTAATGATAAATAAACACTAGGCTGAATGCTACTCCATCAATTAATAAATGTATTCTGTAATAGTGTTTGGAACTCAGATTTGTATTCATCTCTATTTTGCCCAAGTGTTGTGGAAGGAACATTGCAGCCTGTTCTCCAAATATTAATTCATAACTGAAAACTATTTTTTTTGCAATTTTCATCCATGCCCAAAATGACTTTCCCTTCGCACAACTAACTTCCAAGCCTTCAGGTAGTTTCTCAGCCAGTGCAGCAACCACCTGCACTGCCAATGCTCAATTAGTACTTTCATATTAGACCCACTACATTGTTTTGCTTTATTTCTTCCCCTCCCACTTGCACTACATTGGACCGATAATAGTAGCAGTGAGAAATTGGAGAGATTAGAGTTGATCTTCAATTAACCCAAATTAATGCACACTTGAATTTTAATCCAAACATCTTGTAATAAAACTATTCAAATGATGCCACCTGCAGCTGTGATTGGTCATAACAGAAAATTAACAATGTGGCTTTAACCATTAACAAAAAGGCTTGCATTTCAAAATGTATAGCAAAAACAGTCAACGCTTACTTCTTCTGTGCTGCAAACCTTCTCCACTTTCGGCACAGAAGCTGGAACATTTAAATCAACTTGGTGATCACTTGCCAGACTTGAACATCTGGCTCTTGGTTTTTCAATAACAAGAACACGTTGCTTTGAAAGATTTGTTCTCTCACTTCCATTACAGTGAAAAGTTTTATTAAGTTGAATTGTGCTTGCAGAGTACTGCAATGAGTTGTGTCCTTGACTTGAGGGTCCATCAATTAAAGCCGATTTTGAAGGTGTTGGGGCTAGAGCATTCTTACAATTGGACTTTGAGATCTTCTCTGCAATCGAAACGCACTGCTTGTTTGCAGGGAGCATTTTCTTATACACAACATTCTGCAACTTCAAGACTGCCGACTTTACTTTTGGTGCAGATTTGGAAAGCCGATCCTTAGTTAAGGCTTTTGGAAAAGAGAGGGAACATGGAGACCGTGGTGATGGAATGGAACTGACGGACCTTGGAACATTTTTTGATGAACCTTCAGATGAAGGGGAGACATTTTTTGGCGACGAATTTGTCTGAACTCTGGATACAACTTTAGGTTTGACATTGTTAAAGTTAGGCTTGGGGTAACATTTTATCTCCAATTTTGCTTTCATATTTGCATTATGTTTCACCTTGTAACATTGCCTCTGTACTGGGTCTCTGGTTGTATGCAGCTGCATGTTAATTGGAGACTCTCCTACAGGTGTGGTACAGTTCCCATCCATTTTGCCAGTTGGATTGATATAGGGAGTGCTGAAGAATGTCATTCCTGTGGACTCCAGCAATGGGGTTGATGTTTGAGAGTAAGTATTTCCATCTTCATGAATTATTGAATGAGAAATTAGAAATGTTTCCTCATTTTTATCCCTTGCTTGAGGTACAGGCTCCTCTGCATCACCATTCCAATTGGTGCTTTCAGATGTGGAATTTGAATCATTTGCTTCCTGCAACACCCTAAAAGTGGCATTCATTGCCCAGTTGGCTGGCTTTCTGCAAGCTTCATTCCTTTGCTGAGTAGTGACTTGCACAGGTTTCTTACTGTCAACTTTGGTGGTTTGTTCATATTTAGCTACTAATTGTTCATGTACCATTTCCTTTGGTTGACACACAGAGGTCATACAGAGGTCATCAGTGGAACTGAATTCCGCACGATCAGTGCTCTCAGGATTTTGGGAGGGGCCGATAGAGAATCTAGCTCTCTGACCCAATTCTGCTCGACAAAGTACTTGCGCCTTTTCATCGACGACTGGCTGCTGATTTGATAGCCCTTCAAGAGGGTCCTTGGAATCAAAGACAACTTCCATTGGCAGTTGATATGTAGTCAGCAGGTCATCCGTCAGCTCACAGTCACCCACAGATTCAAAAACATCCAGTGACTGATCTGACACGACAATTGGATCACATGAACTATTGGAAAATACTGACAATTCAGGGACAGACACAGTAGATTCAAATTCTGTGCTGCCAAGACAACCACCTTTCATTTCCACCTGTGCTTCACAAGGCAATATTAGATATTCTAAACATTCTATACGTGTTTTAATTCCTGTGCTTGAATTATTGGTATTGCAAATTTTATCAAAGTTCAAGCTGTTACCAGTCTTCTGAAGATACACTTCATTTGAAACGTTAGAGTTTAACTTGTGTACAAAATCTGTGGCATGGCTGGCACCACGGGGCTCAATGCAAGGCAGCTTACTTTTGAGGGAGTTAGATAATTTACGTGTTTGGACACACCAGCCAGGATCTGTTATTGTAGCAGAACTCTCGGAGTTGCAACTCAGATTTGCAGTCATGTACTTATCTGAAGAGCTAGTTTGAGAATTAGTAACTTCATCACAAAGATGGCCATCAGCCACTTCTAATTCAGGTCCGGCTACATCTGGGATTCCACAGAATTCTTGGTCAGATAAGATTGCCCTGGAATTATTATTACATGGAAACATTAGCTTATCTGGGATCATACACTTTTCAATAGTCAATTGGGTTGCCACATGGACTGTTTTACAAGATGTTCGTGCACAGGAATGTTTGTTGTCATTCGTGTCATTGATCAGATTAGGCCGATGTACGCTATTTACTGTATCATGCGAAGAATCATCCATTCCATTGCAGTTATTAGTTTGCAAGCTCATTTCAAATATATCCAACAGAGCTCATTGGAATATTAATCTGACATTAGCAGCAGTGCACACAACACTCAAGAGGCAAATCAGAAAGGATAAATTGTTCCAAAATAGCAAATGCTATTCTATCGACTTGAATGTTGATTCTTCAAGGAAATGACGTTTATCTAGAAGTGAACGGAAAACGAAAGTTAGGTTTGCTACATATCCAATAGATATTCTCACTAGATTTTGTAATTTTAGAGATTTATCTGATAATTCCAAATCATAATGCAATGCTTGCAGTGCAACTGGACCAAAGTTGTATCAACCTTACAGTAATTCAAAATTTACAAGTTTAGAATTTGCCAGAAAATAAAACAGACGAATCCCAGAACGAAGTTCAGATTTCTCTGTGCAAGGATTAAAGTCAGTGTTAAAACACCATAAAAATAAACCCTACCGCCCACCACCTTCATGCCAGACATGTACCAAGAATCCCATGCTCCAGCAATCAGCCCACATCTATACAGAGCTAGAGTGCACTCCCAATCTTCAAACCTAACTCAGTGAACACTGGATTCGTTCTCTGGAACTGTAATGGTGAAATGGTGACAACTATATCCTGCACTCTGATAATTTTCTTTTTGCTGTATCAGTTGTACTTATGTGACTTGATTGTATTAATGTATAGTATCTGATTTAATCTTATAGCACACGAACAAAAGTTTTTTCATTGCAAGTTAGTACGTGCCAATAACAAGCCAATACCATACTAAGTATATAAGTCTCTTTTATGCAAGTCTGCTTTCTCCATTTACAGAGAATTGTTCAGGTCCCATTTAAATCTACTACAATTTAAATATATTATCACTTAAATCTATGCCATGTACAACGTGGGAACAGGCTCTTCAGACAAACTCATCATGCCAAACATGACGCCTTTCTGAGAATCCCATTTACCTGCATTTGGCAGACACCCCTCCCAATCATTGGTATGGGCAGGTTGGGCCTAAGAGCAAGTTTGCTTATGGTACGACTCTGACCATAACCATTCAGGCACCTATATAATTGTCTTTAAAACATAGTAATTGTACCCACCTCCACAGCTTCCATTGGGTAGCTCCTCCATATACCCACCACCCTCTGAAACTCTGCCCATCAGACGTCCTTTAAATCTTTCCCCTCTAATTTTAAACACATACCTTTAGTTTTAGACTCTCTGCCCCTCATGATTTTATACATCGCTATATAGTGATCCCCTCAGGCTCCTATACTCCAGAGAATACTCAGCCTGTCCAGTTTTTCCTGACGTTCAGTCCCTCCAGTCCTAGTAACATCCTTGGTCATCTTTGCTGCATCTTCTCATGTCTAATTACACCTTTGCTACAGCTGGGCAACTGAAAGGCATACTAAATTCCATGTGCCGTCTTACCAATATCTTAGTTGTAAGATGGCATCTTAACTCCAGTAATCCGCTCTGACTGAAGGCGAGTGAGCTAAATTCCTTCACCACCCTGCTCATCTGTGAGTTTCATCCATCACTCCATCCTCGGCAACATCCCAGTGTATCTGTTCAAAGCTGTAAATAACACAGTAAGAATTAATTTCATTGTTCTGTCTGGGACATATGACAATAATATGGCATTGTGACAATAATATAATTCTGGGACGTATGACAATAATACTCAACTTGAGACACACATATCTAGATCTACATTTATATACACACATTTATACATACATATACATACACATACATATATACTATACATACACATATGTGTGTGACCATATACACACACACACGGGCCATGGTACGCGAGTTCAAGTCTCAGCCTGTCAAGCCCTCCAATCCAAGTAACATCCTCTCAATCTTAATGAAATCCTTGCTACAGCTGGGCAATAAAATGCATATAAAATTCCATGCGCCGTCTTACCAATCTCTTAGTTGTAAGATGGCATCTTAACTCCTGTACTCTGCCCTGACTGATCAAGGCAAGCTTGCCAAATGCCTTGATAGGTTCTTGATTAGCATGAGCATCGAAGGTTACGGGGAAAAGGCAGGAGAATGCAGTTGAGGGGGAAAAAATAGATCGGCCATGATTGAATGGCAGAGCAGATTCAATGGGCCTAATG
Organism: Raja brachyura; assembly: GCA_963514005.1. Next base: position 73,268,958 of record OY740781.1, on the reverse strand, counting down.
GCCTAATTCTGCTATTATGTCTTATGCAGATTGAATGCAATCCGCATGTTCGCTCTGTGACTCGCTGGGTTGCCTCAGAGTGCTCCAATTTCCTCCCAATTCCCAAATACATGTGGGTTTGTTGTTAATTGGCCACCAAATTGCACCCTAATGCATGAGATGAAGGTGGGGTAAAACAGAACTAGCGCAAACTGATTGATGATCAATGGTCAACGTGGACTCGGTTGGGTAACAAATCAATTTCCATGCTCTCTCCCTTAATTCTAAAAATGTAACATTTTCTCCAGAGTTGTCAAGAGGAAGGAGGAAAACATTGGCGACTTCAATTATAATCTGGATCTAACAAAAAAAGTTTTGCTTGAGCATTATGGCCATGTACCTTTCTGCAGGTTTCATCTATGCATGTCCTGCCAATTATAAGCTCTAGTGCATACTAAATAAAATAATTTGAGAGCACATTTCCTCTGCATTCAGCTTTGAATTGGTAGAGTCTTCACTCAGTTGTTCCCATCATTTCTTATTTAGTTCCAATCTTCACACTCCAGAATCTGCAGTGTTTTGATCCCCACTTAGTACCTCCCAGCCTCTGTTGCCATCTCCACCCTTCCCATTCCAATCTGTGGTATCCGTCAATCAACCTCTCGTCATCCGTCTCCACCCAACGCTTGCCCTACTCGTCTCTTTATACTGGTTACTTCCCTCTAAGTTTTGATTTTTGGGGGCCAGACAACAAACCTTAACTATCCAAACCTGAACTCCAACTAAAACTCAATTTGGCGTTTAACTGTCTCTACCTCCAATCCACACCTTCCCCAGCTGGCTCCATATACCAGTCATTCCTTACCTCTGCTGGTCTGCAAATGACCCCTCATTTCTGCCTCAGCATGCCCCCTCTTTATATCTCTATCTTTATGAGAAATATAATAAATGATGTCTTTTCTCTCCCCTCTCCACTTCAAGTCCTAATGCAGGGTTTTGATCCAATAAATGTTTTTCATCCATAAATGCAACTTGACCCACCAAGTCCCTCCAACTGACTGCTCCTGCAACTGACCGATCCTGAATATTGCTTAATCAAATATTTAATCCCCCAATTCATCGGAAAAATATGGTCACCTTCTCAACAATCACAGCCCTTTCAATAATTGCCCAGTCCATCACCGGCTTTGACTTCCCCACCGTCAAAGGGATCTATCGCAGTCACTGCCTCAAAAAGGCAGCCAAAATCATCAAGGACCCACACCATCCTGGCCACACACTTCTCACCACTGCAATCAGGAAGAAGGTACAGGAGCCCGAGGACTAACGTCCAGGTTCAGGAACAGCTACTTCCCCACAGCCTATTAAACACAATGAATAAGCTATGAACTGCAAAATACTATATTATTGTATGCTATTTGCACTATATTAGATATTTAATGAAGTTTTTCTTTTTTTCCCCATTATATACACAATGTTTACATATTCACATATTCGGACATATTTAACACCTCGCTGAACCAGGCGGTCGTCCCATTATGTTTCAAGACTGCCACCATCATACCTGTGCCAAAAAAATCCAACATACAATGTCTCAATGACTACCGCCCTGTAGCACTCACCCCCATAATGATGAAGTGCTTCGAGAGGCTGGTCAGGGACCACATCACCTCCAGACTCCCCTCCACACTCGACCCATACCAGTTTGCTTACAGGCCAAACCGCTCCACAGAGGACGCTCCATCTGAGCCTGGAACATTTAGAGGAGAAAAACACCTATGTGCGAATGCTGTTCGTGGATTTCAGTTCAGCATTCAACACCATTATCCCCCAGCACCTGATAAGCAAACTGGTTCCATTGGGCCTCGGCACCCCCATGTGTAACTGGCTACTGGACTTCCTCACTGACAGACCTCAGTCTGTGAGGGTTGGAAATAACACCTCCAATACCATCTCTCTAAGCACCGGCTCCCCTCAGGGCTGCGTCCTGAGTCCACTGCTGTTCACCCTGATGACTCACGACTGTTGTGCCAGGTTTAGTACAAACCACATCATGAAGTACGCAGATGACACAACAGTGGTGGGCCTCATCAGGGACGACAATGAGCTGGCTTACAGGGAGGAGGTGAAACAACTGGTGGACTGGTGCAATACGAACAACCTGATCCTGAATGTCGAGAAAACAAAGGAGATTATCGTCGACTTCAGGAAAACCCGGCACAGTCCCACACCACTTCACATCAATGACAGCGATGTGGAGGTGGTCAGTAGCACAAAGTTCCTGGGGGTGCAGGTCACTAACAGTCTGACCTGGTCGACTAACATCTCATCAACTGTTAAGAGAGCGCAGCAGCGGTTGCACTTTCTGCGCAGGATGAGAAGAGCTCATCTCCCCCATCCCATCCTCACTACTTTCTACAGGGGCACCATAGAGAGTATTCTGACCAGCTGTATCTCTGTCTGGTTTGGGGACTGTAGAGCCTCCGACTGGAAGTCTGTGCAGAGAGTGGTGAGGACAGCGGAAAAAATTATCGGGACCTCTCTCCCCTCAATCGGGGATATTGCGACCAAACGCTGTGTGTCTAAGGCCAGCAGTATCATAAAGGACCCCACACATCTCCATCACGGACTGTTCACTCTGCTGCCCTCGGGAAAAAGATACCGCAGCATGAGGAGCAGAACATCAAGGTTCCACAACAGCTTCTTCCCACGAGCCATCAGACTGAATGCCATGTAAATGGGCTGCCACTATTGTCTATTTACCCTTTTCATACATACCTATCCTTCGGTTAATTTATTGTGTTGCACAGGGAGCCAAATGCAACGTAATTTCGTTTGGAACTGCATATATCAATGTATTTCTAAATGACAATAAAGTTTGTTTGACGTTTGACTTTGACTGATATTCTGCTGTGCTGCAGCAAGTAGGAATGTCATTGTCCCATCCGGGACATATGACAATAGTCTTGACTAGACTAATGTAACTTTAGAGAAACAGGCTCAACCACTGAAAGCACACTGAGCCGCCCCTGGAGTTTAACTGGAATGGACAGCAAGTACAAGGGTTCCCCAGTTAAGAGTGATGACATTTACAAAACCAACTTACACGTAGATTTTACCATGCTTTAAAAGCATTTTCAGTTCAGGTTATTGTCATGGGTACCGAGGTAGTGAAAATATTTTGTTACGTGCTTATAAGCTAGTAAAAATATATTTCATGGTATTCATTAATGTCTGGATACTGTACATCCTTCTTTAGTTTAATTATGGGTAGTTTTGGAGTAATTATTCAATGAAATAAAGGAATTACAGCAAGCGCAACCAGCACAATTTACTTTTGAAGACAGACTTTTTGACTTGCGGCAAACGCAGCTCACTGACAGGTCTCAGGAATCAAATCCTTGCATAACCTGAGGACAGGGTATGCAGATGTCTATTGCCAGATCAGGTAAAACCAGCAGAGTCAGATTTTTTTATTTTAACTTCATGTTTTTTCATTCTTAATCAAGAAATTACTGCACAATATAAAGATGCTCAGCCAAAGATTCTGCAAAACAAAAAACTCCAAATGTTTCTCCTATTAGTTGAGAATACACTGTTCAATTGGGCCAGAGTGACTTATGCCTACAAATCCTAATTTGATGTTTCATTGGCTAACAGCAAATTACTTCTAAAGTATTGATTAGCAGATAATTTCATTGACTAATGTTTTGCTGAAATAAAAAGGTTCATCAGGTTCCCAGGTACATTCTTCTGTACTAGCACACCTTTTTTGGAGACAGATCTAGTTAGTTATTAACTGAAGTTATTCATGTGCACAATGCTTCTGATTTTATTGATGAAGGCTATGATTTTGCAAAATTTGATTTGGTATTTAATTAAAATTAAGATGTGCCATCCAATAGCCCCAAATGAGAGATTTATCCAAGTTCAAGCCACTAAATGTTACATGCTTAAGTTCTGAAATCTAAAGAATTATGCTTTTTGTGTTACTTAAAATACAGAACTGAGTTCTACTAATAGATTAAATTTAAACTCCAAGTATGCACATCAGCCATCCATCACTGCACATCATCAGCTTTCAATTTTTCTCCAAGGGGAAAGTCAAATATGGGAACAACAAAAATAACCTCACTATTTGCATCATTCGTTACTGCAAGACAGAGGCAGCCCTAACATTAATGACCTGGAATCTGCTTTCAACTATTCATTTCCTTGCATTCCAAATCTTCACAACTGCAGTGATCCAGGATACCCGTTTCTCTTGGGCTAATACTTGAAAAAGACTTGGGATGCATCCTACCCGATCTCAAGATATTGAGCAAAGTAACTCAGGATCCTCTGTACAGTAATTCAGGGTCCATCTTAATGAATAAAGCAATCAGGATCCTCATGTTCTATTCACATAAAAACATTCTAGTAGATGAACATTCACAGACCCATAGACAAGCTGGAGCACATATTATAGCTATTTTCCCGGATTAACTATAATCCACCGTAATGGGTGGGGCAAGAAAGGCCTAGAGATAGAAATTTAGGATCTGGAGAGCAAACTGAAAATGTTCATTATTTTTAATTCTGAGGGTTAAGCAGATTGATCTATAGTATATTTCATAAAGAAACCATGGAGTAGCCCCAGGAAACAGTAACTCTCTTGATAGATATTGGAATCATGCAAAGTTTAGATCAGTCAACAGACAAGGAGAAATGTCTGGCTATCAAAACTTTTTATTGTTTCTTTAAAAGTTGGCATTAAGCATCTTGCACCTCAATAATGGTGGATGGAATGACATTCAAACTATTACATTATTCATTTCATTATCCTTATCCGCCAATTTTTCTGAGGTGACCTTCACATCTATCCCAGCATAAAGTTCTAAAATAGTAAAAAACAAATTTCTCAGAATTTGGCAAGTATTGAGAAACCTGCATCTGCAATTGGAGCAAAGTGCCATATTCAAAATTCAATAATTTTGCTTTGTTCAATGGCGATCCATTGATGCATACATCTGATATCATTTTACTTCATACTTGTACAGCATAATAGGACAGGCCGATGTATAGCATAATTGTCAAAACTCCTTAGATTCTGGCGTAGTTCCTGAGGATTGCAGGATAGCTAATGTAACCCCACTTTTTAAAAAAAGGAGGGAGAGAGAAAGCGGGGAATTAGACCAGTTAGTCTAACATCGGTAGTGGGGAAACTGCTAGAGTCAGTTATTAAAGATGGGATAGCAGCGCATTTGGAAAGTGGTGAAATCATTGGACAAAGTCAGCATGGACTTACAAACGGTAAATCATGTCTGACGAATCTTATAGAGGATGTAACTAGTAGAGTGGATAAGGGAGAACCAGTGGATGCGTTATATCTGGACTTTCAGAAGGCTTTCGACAAGGTCCCACATAAGAGATTAGTATACAAACTTAAAGCACACGGTATTGGTGGTTCAATATTGATGTGGATAGATAACTGGCTGGCAGACAGGAAGCAAAGGGTAGGAGTAAACAGGTCCTTTTCAGAATGGCAGGCAGTGAGTAGTGGGGTACCGCAAGGCTCAGTGCTGGGACCCCAGCTATTTACAATATATATTAATGATTTGGACGAGGGAATTGAATGCAACATCTCCAAATTTGCAGATGACACAAAGTTGGGGGGTATAGTTAGGTGTGAGGAGGATGCTAGGAGGCTGCAGGGTGATTTGGATAGGCCGAGTCAATGGGCAGATGCATGGCAGATGCAATATAATGTGGATAAATGTGAGGTTACCCACTTTGGTGGCAAAAACATGAGGGTAGACTATTATCTGAATGGTGGCAGATTAGGAAATGGGGAGATGCAACGAGACCTGGGTGTCATGGCACACCAGTCATTGAAAGTAGGCATGCAGGTGCAGCAGGCAGTGAAGAAAGCAATGGTATGTTAGCATTCATAGCGAAAGGATTTGAGTATAGGAGCAGGGAGGTTCTACTGTAGTTGTACAGGGTTTTGGTGAGACCACACCTGGAGTATTGCGTACAGTTTTGGTCTCCAAATCTGAGGAAACACATTCTTGCCATAGAGGGGGTTCAGAGAAGGTTCACCAGACTGATTCCTGGGATGTCGGGACTTTCATATGAAGAAAGACTGGATAGACTCAGCTTGTACTCACTGGAACTTAGAAGATTGAGGGGGGATCTTATAGAAACTTACAAAATTCTTAAGGGTTGGACAAGCTAGATGCAGGAAGATTGAAAGAGAGACACTTACGTAAGAATGCTGTTCATCGATTACAGCTCAGCATTCAACACCATTATACCATCAAAATTGATCGCCAAACTCGGTAATCTGTGCATCGCTCCTTCCCTCTGCAACTGGATACTGGACTTTCTAACCAACAGACCCCAGTCTGTTAGGTTAGACAAGCACACCTCTTCGACCCTCACCCTGAACACCGGCGTTCCACAGGGCTGTGTGCTGAGCCCCCTCCTCTACTCCCTCTTCACCTATGACTGCACACCTGTACATAGTACTAACACCATCATCAAGTATGCAGATGATACAACGGTGATTGGCCTCATCAGCAACAACAATGAGTCGGCCTACAGGGAGGAGGTCCAGCACTTAGCAGCATGGTGCGCTGACAACAACCTGGCCCTTAACTCCAAGAAGACCAAGGAGCTCATTGTAGACTTCAGGAAGTCCAGGGGCGGCACGCACACCCCCATCCACATTAACGGTACGGAGGTGGAACGTGTTTCTAGCTTCAGGTTCTTGGGAGTCAACCTCTCCGACGACCTCTCTTGGACCCACAATACCTCAACTCTGATCAAGAAGGCTCACCAGCGTCTCTTCTTCCTGAGGAGACTGATCCAGAAGGTCCATCTGTCTCCTCAGATCCTGGTGAACTTCTACCGCTGCACCATCGAGAGCATCCTTACCAACTGCATCACAGTTTGGTATGGCAACTGCTCTGTCTCCGACCGGAAGGCATTGCAGAGGGTGGTGAAAATTGCCCAACGCATCACCGGTTCCTCGCTCCCCTCCATTGAGTCTGTCCAAAGCAAGCGTTGTCTGCGGAGGGCGCTCAGCATCGCCAAGTACCTCTCTCACCCCAACCATGGACTGTTTACCCTCCTACCATCCGGGAGGCGCTACAGGTCTCTCCGTTGCTGAACCAGCAGGTCCAGGAACAGCTTCTTTCCGGCGGCTGTCACGCTACTCAACAACATACCTCGGTGACTGCCAATCATCCCCCCCCCCCCCCCCGGACACTTATTGTTATTTATTCAAATAATTTGCTGTGTCGCTCTTCCAGGGAGATGCTAAATGCATTTCGTTGTCTCTGTACTGTACACTGACAATGACAATTAAAATTGAATCTGAATCTGAATCTGAAGATTGTTCCCGATGTTGGGGGAGTCCAGAACAAGGGGTCACAGTCTAAGGATAAGGGGGAATTCCTTTAGTACCGAGATGAGGAAAACATTCTTTACACAGAGTGGCGAGTCTCTGGAATTCTCTGCCACAGAAGGTCGTTGAGGCCAGTTCATTGGCAGGTACGGGATACTCAGTTGGATGATCAGCCATGATCATACTGAATGGCGGTGCAGGCTGGAGGGGGCGAATGGCCTACTCCTACTCAGTATCCTGTACCTGCCTTCTCTCCATACCCCCTGATCCCTTTAGCCACAAGGGCCACATCCAACGCCCTCTTAAATACTGGCCTTAATTACCTTCTGTGGCGGATAATTCCAGAGACTCACCACTCTCTGTGTGAAAAATGTTTTCCTCATCTCGGTCCTAAAGGAATTCCCCCTTATCCTTAGACTGCGACCCCTTGTTCTGGAGCATCATCACCACCAACTGCAGTACAACAATCAAAGGAGCAAATTGGGTTAGAATACCAGGCAAAAATATTATTTTTTTCAATATAATGGGGTAACTAGGAATAAATAGTTGAACACTTAATAAGCAATATAAACAAAGCACAGACATCCAGTGTTACAAATGGGTGAATGGTACAATTATTTGCTGTTTAATAACCTATGTTGTTAATCATTTTGTCAAAGTCCCAGCTCCAGTCCAACAACATTTTTTGTTTACTATTCACAACCAGAGCAAGATAACTGGCTCTAAAATAATTGTCCTCTAATCTCCACCTCCTGGTCATACAAATTTGATGTTGCTCTTTCTAGCCAAAGGGATCGTTAACTATGAAAACAACCAACCTATATCCTCGTACCACACATATTTGGGTATAAAAACTAAACTACTGAAGTTTAGACTGCTATGCATGACACCTCTTGCGGCTTGTGAATAAGGCTTTTGGAATGCTGCTCAGAATGGTAAATCCACACAAGGAACATTGGATACAGAATTTGCACGTCTGCAATGCAATTTAATTGATTTTATTGGAGTCACATTTCAGCTACTATTGCTGGACATGACCTTGTTCGATTTACTATTCTCAGATTAAAATCACAAAGTATTATTGATGCACCATAACAATGAGCATGCAAGACTAACAGGCTCCCATTTCTCTCTGGAGGTCATGTACTAAATCACCGAAGAGGAAGGACATGAGCCAATTACCCAGCTATATCTATTGCAGGCATCAAATTGGAATACTGTCAAATATTTGGTTCTAGGCCAACTTTTTCAAACAAGCTTACCGATTTCACAATCTGGCCATCATCATCTCAACATTTCTGTGAACCTTGCGCCTTTGGATTCTTTCCCCAGATTAAGAGAACAAAATCCTGATAATTTAATTTGGATACATGACTGCATTCATTCATACTAAGCCAATTATCTTTAATATAAAAACTGCAACCTTGAGCTCAGCTGTAATTCATTAACACAAAATCTATATGCAGAGTACACACTTTATACTCATTCTAAGGGTACATATGTAACTACACTCAAAACAAAAACGTTTTTTTTTCATCTTCAGTAATCAGAGCCCAATTATTTTCAGCAAGGAGACCAGTGTCAAGAGCCAGCGGTGAAATATCCAGGCCAAATTGAAAAGACTTCAGATTACACAGCTTGGTTGACCTGGCCATGTTCTACTTTGACATAAAAGAAGAAAGCAGAAAGCAGTAGAAACAAAACGAGGAATAGTAGGGAGAGATAGAAAATAAGACAAGTCAGCCGCCTGCAGGAAAATAACGCATGTGATATCTTAGTCTGAAGGGAAAGGGATCATGTTAGGGGCCAAAGTATCATAAATTGGCAAAAATGAGACAGCAGCAGTTTCACCCTCCTGGAATTTCATACCAAATGTCACCTGCAGCTAGACAAATGCAATTATATTTGAGTGGCTGTATTCCCTAACTTACAGTAAGCTGTGGTGCAAAACAACCTAATGAAATCCTAAACACCCTTCAATTTTCTACGTAGCACATCGGGAACCAAGTAATATGTAACTGTCAAAATCAATGCATCATCCATTGTAATTTGATGCCGATTTCAAATACATAACTGTTTGGGATTTTCTTTCCCCTGTAGCCTCCAATCTTTCAGGTTGAGAATCCCAGAGGCCAGCCCCATTCAATTACTTTTGAATAAATATATACCTTCTTTCAAAAGGTCCTCTTAAATTTAAGTATTCGTAAAAGCATCCTTTCAGGACTATTTACCTGCAGCCTCCTGCATTCTCACCTCCAAAAGAAGCCTTTAAGCTTTTTTTCCCCATATACTTTCCTTCTAATAGCCATGGCAGAGCTTATTTTTCCTTTTACTGCTTAACATTAATATCCTTTCCAGACCTTGGTGCTGACATTTCAGCTGTGTAAAATAAGAGTGGGGCCTTAGGGGCCTTGTGGAGCTGATGTTGAGGCATTTTGCCAAATGCCTTTGAAAATCTGCTTGGGTTGCCATCCAACAGCAAATGTCAGGATCGGTCCGATTCAGCATGGATTTACGAAGGGGAAATCATGCTGGAATAATCTTCTGGAATTTTTTGAGGATGTAACTAGGCATTACAGTTATACAGGGCCATAGTGAGACCTCACCTGGAGTATTGTGTCTCTCCAAATCTGAGGAAAGACATTCTTGCTATTGATGGAATGCAGTGTAGTTTCACAAGGATAATTCTCGGACTGTCATATGTTGAAAGAATGGAGCGACTGGGCTTGTATACTCTGGAATTTAGAAAGATGAGAGGGGATCTTATTGAAACATAAAATTATTAAGGAATTGGACATGCTAGAGCAGGGGTTCCCTACCTTTTGTCCCGTTTACCCTGGCAAATTTTCTAAAATGAATTTTCCCCACCCAGCTTTGTTCAGTAATTTGAGTTTACTCTTCTACCATAATAAAGCAACTCAAAGGGGCATTTCAAAATACTGTTTTTAACATTTTGTGCAAATTTACCCCCTGGGTAGGCGAAATTTACCCCCTGGGGGTAAATTTACCCCAGGTTGGGAACTCTTGACAGAAGCAGTAAACATGTTTCCGATGTTGGGGGTGTCCAGAATCAGGGGCCATAGTTTAAGAATAAGGGGTAGGCCATTTAGAACGGAGACGAGGAAAAGCTTTTTCACCCAGAAAGTTGTGAATCTGTGGAATTCTCTGCCTCAGAAGGCAGCGGAGGCCAATTCTCTAGATGCTTTCAAGAGAGTTAGATAGGGCACTTAAAGTTAGCGGAGTCAAGGGATATGGGGAGAAGGCAGGAACGGGCTACTGATTGTGGATGATCAGCCATGATCACAATGAATGGCAGTGCTGGCTCAAAGGGCCGAATGGTCCTCTATTGTTTTGTCAAATCCTATGGGGCCATAGATATTTTAGGTGGATTACTACCCTATTGACTTGTGGTCAAATATCTTCCCCTGTACAAGCTAAGGGACAGGCGGTACATTGAATGATTCAGACAGATGATGACTGCATATGCTGGAATAGGGAACAAAAACATGAACTCAGTAGGTCAAGTCATATCTCTCCCTACTCAGTTCTGATGTATCCACCTGCTTCAAGAAGACCACCATCCTGGTGCCGAAGAAAAGCAAGACCTCATGTGTAAACGACTACTGTCCAGTGGCCTTGACATCTACCATCATGAAATGTTTTGAGAAGCTAGTTGTGGAAATGCATTAAATTCAGACTACCCAGCGGCCTTGACCCACTGCAGCTCACCTACCGCCACAACAGGTCGACGGACGATGTCATCACCCTATTCCTACACTCATCCCTGGAACACCTGGATGAGAGAGACACCTTCTTCAGACTCCCAATCATAGACTACAGCTCTACCTTTAACACTATTATACCATCCAAGCTGATCACCAAACTCCCAGGACAAGGTGTCAGCGCTCATCTCTGCAACTGGATCCTCGACTTCCTGACCAGACTCCACTCAATGAGGATAGGGGACAAATCATCCTCTATGATAATCATAAACACTTTGCAATGCTGCACTCTCAGCCCCTTTTACACCGACGACTGTGCAGCCACGTACAAATCTAACTCAATTTTCAAAACTCACCAACGATACTGCATATATCTAAAAATGATGAAAGAGTACAGGAAGGAGATCGAGAACCTCATGTCCTGGTATCTATCCTTTCTCTCAATGTCAGCTAGACAAAAGCGATACTGATCGACATACCCCACTTTGTATCGATGGTGCCGAAGTAAAGATGGTTGAAAATTCCTATTTCCTAGAAGTCAATATCACCAACTTCTCCTGGACCACTCATCTTGAAGCAACAACCGAGAAAGCACACCAATAAACTTCCTTAGAAGTCTTAGGACGTTCGGCATGTCCCCTACAATTCTTACTAACTTCTACAAATGCACCATAGAAAGCATTTTATCCTGATGCATCACAGCTTGGTTTGGCAAGAGCTCCATCCAAGACCGCAAAAAATTGCAGCAAATTGTGGACACAACCCAGACCATCGCACAAACCAACCTTTGTTTGACTACATTGACTATTTATACTCATTCTGCCCCAGCAAGGCCAGTGGCATAATTAAGGGCGAGTCGCACCCTGGCCACTCACTCTTCCCCTCCCCGACGAGGCAAAATATATAGAAGTGCACACCTCCAGATTCAGGGACAGTTTCTTCACATCAGTGATCAGGCAACTGAATTATCCTACTACAACCAGAGAGCAGTCCTGTACTACTATCTACCTCATTGGTGACCCTCAGACTATCCTTGATCAGACCTTGCTGGCTTTAACTTGCACTAAACGTTATTCCCTTATGTATCTATACACTGTAAATGGCTCGATTGTAATCATGTGTTGCCTTATGTTCCACTGACTGGATAGCACACAAAAGCTTTTCACTGTATGCACGCATTGATTTTACTTTTCACTGCACGCGACAATAAACTAAACTGTTCAGAATCTATGGAACGAGAATTGCAAGTGAACATTTCACTCAAGATCTTGCATCAGGAATATTCACTGTTGCTCTTATTCCCAATGATTACACCTTTCAAAACAAACACCTTTCTTTGTGCAATAATTGCTCCCATCAGCAATTGCCAAGTCTTTCAACATTTGTTTCCTTTCCAATATACAACCTCATCCCACGCAGTTTAAACCTCTATATATAAATGGCATTATTAAAAATTAAACTCAAACTACTCTGCTGGCACATGATCACCATGGAACAAATGCTAACCACAATTTATCTTTTAAAGTAGCTCCTGATGTTCACCGGGTATTCATCTTTCTCTTCCACATGCCTTCACACATCCTCAAGAATTACCCTTATACCAGACTTCACCTACATCTTACCAAAGACTGGTCATAACGTAGTCACAGAGTCAGAGTTATAGCATGGAAACAGGGACACATTGGCCCAAATTGTCCATACCAAACAAGGTGCCTCATATCTAAGCCAATTCCATTTGGCCATGTTCGTCACATACCCCACTCAACCTTCTCAATCCATGTACTTGTGCAAGTCTTTTAAATCCTGTTCATAGTACCTGCCTCAACTTCATCCTCTGGTAGCTTGCTCCATATACCCACCACCCTCAGTGAAAAAGATGCCCTTTAGGTTCCTTATAAATCTTGCCCCCGTCTTAAACCCCTGTCCTCTGGTTCTCGAATCCCCAACCATGGGTTAACGACTCTGCATTCATCTTACCTATTCCCTTTGTGATTTAATACATCTTTATAACATCAGCCCGCAGCCTCCTGAGCGCCAAGGAATAAACTCCTAGCTTGTTCAACCTTTCCCCAGAGTTCAGGTCCTAAAGTTCTGGCAACATCCTTAACCACTTCTGCACTCTTTCCAGTTTAATGTTATCCTATGGTACAATACTCCAATTGTGGCCTCATGAATGTCCCCAAAAGGAGGGAAAAGGGACTCTAGTAAAAATCACTAGTAATTCACCCTAGATTCATCCACACTGCAATCATTTCAGTGGACTGCAGTTTTTTTTAAACTGGGAAATCATTGGACTTGTGCCTTAACTTGATTCCATCTTAATGTATGCAGGAGACAAGACAGCCCTTTAATGTGATTTTCCCTTTTCTAAATGGCTTTAGTCTGTTCTCACTTTCCTTCCATATTCATATTAATTACATGCTTACTCCAAATTAAGTTTGAATCTTCTTCAACAGCGTCAGTTCACTACTGTAGCAGATGTCATAGGTAAACAACCTTCAACAAATTAATTCCCCAAAATTTGTGTCATCAGTTAACAGTGTACACTGCAAATGTAGTGTCAAATAAAGTATTTTACTCAACATTTCTGCCCAATTTGACAGTTATTATGAGATTGCCACATGTCAAATTCCATAGTTTATTGAACTATCCTCAACCTTCACAGCACAACTCCAAGGGCAAGTGTATCCTTGGGGACCAAAGTATTTCTCTTTCATCTCACCGCAATTGAGCCCTCATAACCCTGAACGAGGTTCCTTACTCTTGTATCCCATCTCTCTTGCAATAAGAATCAATATTCAATTTTCTTTCAGGTTATTTGTGTACTAGTCAGCATACACATCATAAGACAACATTTCTGAACACCATGCAACAGCCTCTTAGCTTTAAACTTTCTGCTTTTCTACTCTACCCAGTGTAACCAGCTAAACTTGCCTCGCATTCCACATGCCATTATCAATTTGCCTCAACAAATCAAAGACCACCAGTTACTGCTCACCACCATAAAAAAAAATCATTTTATCAGTATTACTGCAAATCAGTATTATTTGCAATCAAATATCTATTCCTGCAAACACTTACACTCAACCCCATGTCAAATGCAGTATTTCTTGCAGCACGTGTATCTTTCCAAAAGATAAAGTTCCACGCACCGGCATTTAGTTTTCCACCTGCAAGTTACAAACTCATAAGAGCTCCAATGTTTCATAATATTTCCATTTCATAAAACCGTGTTGATTCTGCTTAGCGGTTAAGTGTTCAAACACTACTTCCTTTCAATTAATTCCAGCCTTTTCCTGACTGACATTTGGTTTGTGGTTTCCCCATCCTCTGGGATCTTATCCAAATATTGCTCATTTCTATAATTATCCCAGTCCTTGGGCTTACACCCATTCTTACAATCAAAAAGCCTCAAGCATGCAAACCAAATCGAAGAAATTCCTTAAAGTATGGTTTTGGTGGAGTACACAGTTTAGATATACTGATTTCTATGATAAAGTGCTGGAGGAACTCAGCAGGTCAGGCGACATCTGAAGAGGGAATGGACCGGTGACATTTCGGGTTGGGACTTTCTTGAGACTGAAATGACGTCACAAAATGTCTATAAAACCCTGGTGGCTCTTTACTGTTCCCTAATTGTGCGACAGCCACTGGGACCAAGCAAACAACCCAAGTATTAAGGACAATTTACACTGAGCAAATACAGCACTGAATTTAGGTTAAAATCTTTACATAAACATACTTTTGGTCTAGTCATCTATGTTGGGAGCCATGGGATCCTCAATTAATATCTGTATTTGCCAAAGGAGAGTGGGGAACTTGGCAAAGTTAACAGATGTCTCAAGGACAGTCTAAGTTACAATCAGCAGTGGTCCTGGACATCCAAAGACATAAGTAGATAAATCTCCCAGGCCTAATCAGATATTTCCAAGCATATTGTTGGGAAGCTGGAGAAGAAATTGCATAATTCTTGGCAAAGATATACATATCATCGATGAAAGTTTAAATGCCTTGCTCAAGTCCACAGCCCAGCCCCTCGACAACCTTCTTGCTTACTTCAAAACAAAAATCATTTTTTTGTCTATCACACGATTAATTTGGTGAGAATGTACAAGGTATGATTTGCAAGATTGCAGATGACACTAAAATAGGTGGCATTGTAGACAGTGAAGATGGTTTATGTGGATAAATGTGAGGTTATATGTGGATAAATGTGAGGTTATCCACTTTGGTGGCAAAAACATGAGGGTAGACTATTATCTGAATGGTGGCAGATTAGGAAAGGGGGACATGAAACGAGACCTGGGTGTCATGGTACACCAGTCATTGAAATTAGGCATGCAGGTGCAGCAGGCAGTGAAGAAAGCAAATGGTATGTTAGCATTCATAGCAAAAGGATTTGAGTATAGGAGCAGGGAGGTTCTACTGCAGTTGTACAGGGTTTTGGTGAGGCCACACCTGGAGTATTGCGTACAGTTTTGGTCTCCAAATATGAGGAAAGACATCCTTGCCATAGAGGGGGTACAGAGAAGATTCACCAGACTGATTCCTGGGATGTCAGGACTTTCATATGAGGAAAGATTGGATAGACTCGGCTTGTACTCGCTGGAATTTAGAAGATTGAGGGGGGATCTTATAGAAACTTACAAAATTCTTAAGGGGTTGGACAAGCTAGATGCTGGAAGATTGTTCCCGATGTTGGGGGAGTCCAGAACAAGGGGTCACAGTCTAAGGATAAGGGGGAATTCCTTTAGGACCGAAATGAGGAAAACATTCTTTACACAGAGAGTGGTGAGTCTCTGGAATTCTCTGCCACAGAAGGTAGTTGAGGCCAGTTCATTGGCTATATTTAAGAGGGCATTAGATGTGGCACTTGTGGCTAAAGGGATCAGGGGGTATGGAGAGAAGGCAGGTACGGGATACTGAGTTGGATGATCAGCCATGATCACATTGAATGGCAGTGCAGGCTCGAAGGGCCGAATGGCCTACTCCTGCACCTATTTTCTATGTTTCTATGTTTCTATGTTTATCTGGAGTTATAATAGGATCTGGATCAGCTGGGCAAGTGACTACCATTAAAGAGCATTCCTGAAATGAGGATACAAGGAATTTTGGTAAGTTTGGTGGCTTGATCATTTCCAATAATGCTCTTCAAATCTACAGCTCTTGACAGGTGATTGATTTCAAACAATTAAGGATACTCTGAGAATTGATTAGTGTTGTCTATGTGCAGACTTCAACCCATGCCTATCGCAGCTCAATACAAGTTGTACAAATAATTACTGTCTTTAGCCGTCAAAATTAGGATGTATTCACTTAAAGTGCAATGATTAATTGGAAAATATATTCGTAAGAGATCCAGGTCCCTTACTCCACAATGCTTAAGGATTTTTAAGTTTTTTTGCTAGCGAATGGCTTGAGCTTGGATTACACTAATAGAGACAGAGACCATCTAGTCAAGCACTTAAATTGACAATGTTGATAACTGGGATTGTCTGGATTGTTGCCAAGTGTCTATTTTTACTGTATAACTTAACGTTTTTAAAGCACAAAACCTTAAACGTATCCACTATCCCAAAACCTCCCAGTGCACTGGAAGGATCAGGAAACCATCTGCCATCCTGTTGGAGAAATATCCCCTTGTTTGACATCCTGATCACAGCCCGTTCTAAGGGGTATGCATTACCCCAAAAACTGTTAAACCAAGAGATTTGAGGAAGAACATTCTTGCTATTGAGGGAATGCAGCATAGGTTCACAAGGTTAATTCCCGTGATGGCGGGACTGTCATATGCTGAGAGAATGGAGTGGCTGGGCTTGTATATTCTGGAATTTAGTAGGATGCGAGGGGATCTTATTGAAATATACGATTAAGGTTTTGGACATGCTAGAGTCAGGAAACATGTTCTCGATGTTGTGGGGGGGGGGGGGGTCCAGAACCAGGGGGTCACAGTTTAAGAACAAGGGTTAAGCCATTTAGAAAGGAGAAAACACTTTTTCACACAGAGAGTTGTGAGTCCGTGGAATTCTCTTCCTCAGAGGGCAGTGGAGGCCGGTTCTCTGGATACTTTCAAGAGAGAGCTAGGTAGGTCTCTTACAGGTAGCGGAGTCAGGGGATATGGGGAGAAGGCAGGAACGGGGTACTGATTGGGGATGATCAGCCATGATCACATTGAACTGCAGTGCTGACTCGAAGGGCCGAATGATCTACTCCTGCACCTATTGTCTATTATTGGGTAGTCAGACGAACTAATGCCGTGATTCAGTGGTTTGCACCGTGTGCTTTGTTTCCATCATTTATCCAAACATGTGTAGGTGAGATTAGGGGCCTAAATTGACCCAAATGTGTAGCCACCTTCCATAATGATTTAGATGAAGGGAATAGAAGGAACATTAGCAAATTTGCAGATGACACAAAGCTGGGTGGCAGTGTGAACTTTGAGGATGCTATGAGAATTCAGGGCGACTTGGACAGGTTGTGCGAGTGGACAGATGCAGTTTAATGTGGATAAATATGAGGTTACCCACTTTGGTAGCAAAAACAGGAAGGCAGATTATTATCTAAATGGTGTCAAGTTGGGAAAAGGGGAAGTACAAGGACATAGAGAAAGGACATTCTTGCTATTAAGTGCAGCGTAGGTTCACAAAGTTAATTCCCGGGATGGCAGGGCAGTGATATGCTGAGAGAATGGAGCAGTTGGGCTTGTACACTCTGGAATTCAGAAGGATGAGAGGGAATCTTATTAAAACATAAGATTATTAAGGGTTTGAACACGCTAGAGGCAGGAAACATGTTTCCGATGTTGGGAGAGTCCAGAACCAGGGGCCACAGTTTAAGAATAAGGGGTAAGCCATTTAGAACGGAGATGAGGAAACACTTTTTCACACTGAGAGTTGAGAGTCTGTGGAATTCTCTGCCTCAGAGGGCAGTGGATGCCGGTTCTCTGAATACTTTCAAGAGAGAACTAGATAGGCCTTTTGAAAATAGCGGAGTCAGGGGATATGGGGAGAAGGCAGGAATGGGGTACTGATTGTGGATGATCAGCCATGATCACATTGAATGGCGGTGCTGGCTCAAAGGGCCTACTCCTGCACCTATTGTCTATCACAGTGAGGAACGTGGGGAATCCACTGCGATGGCTGTTTATGTTAACTTGTAACTTACAAAATTCTTAAGGGGTTGGACAGGCTAGATGCAGGAAGATTGTTCCCGATGATGGGGAGGTCCAGGACAAGGGGTCACAGCTTAAGGATAAGGGGGAAATCCTTGAGGACCGAGATGAGGACTTTTTTTCACACAGAGAGTGGTGGGTCTCGAACTCTCTGCCACAGAGGGTAGTTGAGGCCAGTTCATTGGCTATATTTAAGAGGGAGTTAGATGTGGCCCTTGTGGCTAAGGGGATCCGAGGGTATGGAGAGAAGGCAGGTACGGGATACTGAGTTGGATGATCAGCCATGATCATATAGAATGGCGGTGCAGGCTCCAAGGGCCGAATGGCCTACTCCTGCACCTAATTTCTATGTTTCTATGTATGTAGTTGTGCGTCTTGTTTTTATTCAGTATGGCTGTATGGTAATTCGAATTTCACTGTACCTTAATTGCTACAAGTGACAAACTGACCTTGAAACCTTGAATGGAGAGCGGGCAGGAAGACATTGATGGGAGCCTACTAAAACGAACGGCGATTGCTGTGCGAGACAGCATAGATTTGAAGGGCTGAAATCTCTCCTATAAAGGGCTGAAATAACTCCTTTCATTAAGTAATTTCCTCAAAAACAATGATTGTGATGCAATTCACATTAAAAGTTTAGCATTTTACCTCTGCCGAGTGGTCTTCGTTTGTGTGTGTGTGTGTGTGTGTGTGTGTGTGTGTGTGTGTGTGTGTGTGTGTGTGGGGGGGGGGGGGAGGGGGCAAGAAATGACTGCCAAGCCAAACTAAGATCTTCCAATTATAAACAATTTGCGGCGTTTCAGGTGCAAGACAAGGTTTACAAAAAGGTAAATGGAAATAATTAATGGCGCGATATAATGGAGAATGAAATTCATGATAGGAGGTAGGTTTACATTTTGTCGACTTTTTATTTCGCCATTTAAGACAGACTTTCGCCGAGGGTTCAATTCAATGCAACTGAACATTTCACTCGCATAAGGTGCGAAATAAATTATTCACTTTTTGTAGTTCATAGCCTTTTGTAGTTCATAGCAGTTCCAAAAACAAAGAGTCCGGAATGCTCTCAAGGGCAGCACTTTGGAAAATGTACAACCGAGAAGGATCAATACTGGGTCCAATAAAAAGCAACTTACCATAAACTGTTTACCGCGAAAATGACAACGCGCTAAAAAGCAAGTACTGACTGAATCGTGAAAACTTCCTCTTCATTAAGTGGTGGCAGACACTCACTTGGCTGCATTGTCGGTTGCGACATACTGGAAATGGAGATGTACTGTAAACTAAACCATCGGCTTGCATTAAGAACTCTCATGGGACTGCTCCTTGTGGATTAACTCAGCAAGCAATGCAGCACAAAGGGCAAGTGCTCACTTTCTCAGACAGGGCGGAATGTTTAAGCCTTGGCAATACGGAAAAATCCGTTGTCTCCCGAAAGCTGCTGTTTAATGAGCGTAGCAACGCTCTTGTGCTGTATTTCAAGATCCAAACGTGCAACTGAGCCAAAGTTCCAGCAGGAACTGGCTGCTTCGTCATTGAAATGGGTGTGGCTGATCCAGTCAGGATAAATTAGCATGAAAGGTTGCACAGCAAATCACTTTTCCACAAAATGCATTAGCAAGAATGCAGACGACAGCAAATCCATTTTAATAGCACAAAATAACTATTGTACCTTGAAAACAAATGTTAATCTTCTCTTCCCCTCGAGCCAAACAATTTAAAACTTTACGATCATTTGCGCAGACTTTCAGCAGCACTTTTTTTACTAGCTATGGACTGGATAAAATAGCAATACTGGATAAAGTAATAGCAGGATTGTTTCCAATTTAGGTAGAAGCAAAGCAGAACAAAAGCTGGGGCATATTTTGGATATGTTACACTGCTGAACCTCATCGGGGAAATAAACAGACAATCGACAATAGATGCAGGTGTAGGCCATTTGGCCCTTCGAGCCAGCACCGTCATTCAATGTGATCATGGCTGATCATCCCCAATCAGTACCCCGTTCCTGCCTTCTCCCTATACCCCCCGACTCCGCTATTTTTAAGAGCCCTATGTAGCTCTCTTGAAAGCATCCAGAGAACCGGCATCCACCGAGGCAGAGAATTCCACACTCACCACTCTGTGAGAAAAAGTGTTTCCTCGTCTCCATTCTAAATGGCTTACTCCTTATTCTTAAACTGTGCCCCTGGCTCTGGACTCCAACATCGGAAACATGTTTCCTGTCTCTAGCGTGTCCAAGCCCTTAACAATATATGTTTCAATGAGATTCCCTCTCATCCTTCTAAACTCCAGAGTATACAAGCCCAGCTGCTCCATTCTCTCAGCATATGACAGTCCTGCCATCCCGGGAATTAACCTTGTAAAGAGTGATATTTTCACAGGGTAACGCACTTCTGCCTGTGACCAAACCCTGGGGTCATCCGTGAAGCACTCCGTGAGGCATTTTAGTCATTCACATGACATGGATGTCATTGGGAAAAGCTGCTATTTTTGTCCACCCCATTGCCACCAACCAGAACACCAGCATGAGTTACACTGATTTGATTGAGATGATTAGTCATGTTTAGAAGAAACCAGTTAAGATGTCGGCAGTTGTAGTCATCTTCTATATTGAAGTCAAAAGAATATGAATGTCCGTGCAGAACTGAATCAGAGCACAGAGGGGGCTGGAAAGGTTTTTCACAAACATAACAGCAAGGTCATGTGGAGACGATGTCTTCATAAAATACATTCCTTATCCATGAATAGACAGTGCAATTCAGGTGATAGCAAAATTTTACACATAATCTAAAAATGGTGGATGGAAAGCAACCCCCAGAGCATTGGAAATGTAGCAACTGAGTCGACTATGGTCAAGATGAGAACATGCAAAAGTCTGAGGGAAAAATGAACTCATTAGTTAAACAACTTCTGCAATTTTATATTAAGCATCAATCATGCTTCCTTTGGTTCACCGAAATAATTTTTGGCAAACGAAGCTAGAACATAGAACAGTGGAGCACTTCGGCCCCAATGTTCGTGCCAGACATGATGCCTAGCTGGACTACTCTCATCTGCCTGCAAGTGATCCATATCCCTCTATTCCCTGCAAATACATGTGCCTTTTAAACGCTGCTATCTGAATGGGATCTGAACGTGTGGCTGAGGAGCTGGTGCAGGGGGATATGGGATTTAGATTCTTAGACCACTGGGATCAGTTTTGGGGTAAGAGTGAATTGTACAAAAGAAATGGGTTGCACCCTAACAGGTGGGGGACCAGCATTCTGGCAGGTAAGTTTGCCCGGGGGGGGGGGGGGGGGGAGGAGGCAAATTGGAAAGACAAGGATGGAGTTAAAGGGAAAGAGAGTATTGGACAAGTTAAGACACCAGAATTAACGGAGCAAAAAGCTCAAAGGGATAGGAGAGTATGGCCAAGTGAAATAGGAATCGATGTGAAAGGTGAGGTGAGTAATGGATTAAAAGTATTATATATGAATAAACAAAGTATAAACAATAAAGTGGCTGAGCTTGAGGCTCAGTTAGAGATTGGTAGATATGACTGTGGGGATTACAGACATGGCTGCGGAAGGATCAGGAACCGAATATTCAGGGTTATATGTCCTATAGAAAGGAGAGGCAGGTGGGCAGAGGAGGTGGGTAGCTCGGTTGGTGAGGGATGAAATTCAGTCCCTTGCGAGGGATGACATAGGGACTGACGATGTAGAGTCACTGTGGATAGAATTGAGGAATTGTAAAGATAAGACACCAACAGGAGTTATCTGCAGGCCCCCAAACAGCAGGTAGACAAAAATGCTGGAGAAACTCAGCGGGTGAGGCAGCATCTATGGAGCGAATGAAATAGGCAACGTTTCAGGTCGAAACCCTTCTTGTTCAAACTGCCCAAGCGAAATACGAGGTGCTGCTCCTCCAATTTACGCTGGTCCTCACCGACTATACCCATCTGACAGGTTAAACATAGAACCATATAACAATTACAGCACGGAAACAGGCCTTCTCGGCCCTTCCAGTCCATGCCGACCATTTATTTTCCCCTAGTCACATCTACCTGCACTCAGACCATACCCCTCAATTCCCTTCCCGTTCATATACCTATCCACTTTACTTTTAAATGTTACAATCGATCCTGCCTCCACCTCTGCTGGAAGATCATTCCACACAGCCACCACTCTCCGAGTAAAGAAGTTACCCCTCTGAAGAAGGGTCTCGACCCGAAACGTCGCCTATCTCCTTCACTCCTTAGATGCTGCTGCACCCGCTGAGTTTCTCCAGCTTTTTGTATAACCCTCGATTCCCCAGCATCTGCAGTTCCTTCTTTAACAAGTTACCCCTCATGTTACCCCTAAACTTCTGTCCCTTAATTCTCATGTCATGCCCTCTTGTTTGAATCTTCCCTACCCTCAATGGGAAAAGCATATCCACGTCAACTCTGTCTATCCCTTTCATCATTTTAAAGACCTCAATCAAGTCCACCCCTTAACCTTCTGCGCTCCCCAGACCCAACTTGTTCAGCCTTTCTCTGTAACTTAGTTGCTGGAACCCAGGCAACATTCTAGTAAACCTCCTCTGTACTCTCTCTATTTTGTTGACATCCTTCCTATAATTAGGCGACCAAAATTGTACACCATACTCCAGAATTGGTCTCACCAATGCCTTGTACAATTTTAACATTACTTCCCTACTCCTATATTCAATGCTCTGATTTATAAAGGCCAGCCCACCAAAAGCTTTCTTTACCACCCTATCTACATGCGATTCCACCTTCAGGGAACTATGCAGTTATTCCTAGATCCCGCTGTTCCACAGCATTCCTCAATTCCCTACCATTTACCATGTATGTCCTATTTTGATTTGTCCTGCCAAGATGTAGCACCTCACACTTGCACTATTACTTGCAACATTACACTAACTGACAAGAGATGGCCAAAGGACATAACTGCAGCAAACGTTCTTTTGGTAATATGTTTAAAGGTGTCAAAACAAATGGGAGGGGGAGGGGGAGGGGGAGGGGGAGGGGGAGGGGGAGGGGGAGGGGGAGGGGGAGGGGGAGGGGGAGGGGGAGGGGGAGGGGGAGGAGGTCAGCGCTCCTCAGACATCGCCCGCTGCCTTGGCCGCCCCTGTCCAACGCCAATGTGCCGCCGCCAAAGGGGGAGGCGGTTGGGATTCACTCGCAGGAAGCAGGGTGGGAAGTGTAGTCCAGATAGCTATGAGACGCTGTTGACGCCGCCAAGAAACGTCACGTTCCTATTCGACAGAGATGCTGCCTGACCCGCTGAGTTACTCCAGTTTTTTGTGTCTTCCGGAATAAACCAGCATTTGCTTGCCAAGCCGGACAAAATGACTCGCCGTTTCGGTTGCCCGGCCGCACTTTGAGTGGTCATCGGCACCCGGGCAACCACTAATTTCGAGCCCTGCCGATGTAGAGCAGCTGACATCTAGAGCAGCGGATGCAATAGATGAGGTTGGAGGTGGTGCAGGTGAACCTCTGCCGCACTTGGAAAGACTGCTTGGGTCCTTGAATGGAGTCAAGGGGGGAGGTAAAGCGACAAGTGTAGCATTTCTTGTGGTTGCAATGGAAAGTGCCTGGAGAGGGGGTGGTTTGGGTGGGAAGGGCCGAATTGACCAGGGAGTTCCGGAGGGAGTGGTTTCTGCAGAAAGCTGACAGGGGAGGAGATGGGAAGATGTGGCAAGTGGTGGGATCACATTGGAGGTGGCGAAAATGTCGAAGGATTATTTGTTGTATGTGACGGCTGGTAGGGTGGAAGGTGAGGTCAAGGGGGACTCGGCCATTGTTGCAAGTGGGGGGGGGGGGGGGAGATGGGGAGGTTAGAGTGAGACAGGGGAGTGGAGCAGTTGAGGCAGTTGATGTCCCACCTTGCAGTTTAAATTTAAACGGTCTAAAGCCGGTAGATGGCCATGACGGGGAGTCCAAGAGGGAGTCCGTTGGAGATGGGAGAAGGGGTCATCACTGGGTGGGACGAGGACACCTTCCCATGGAAGAACACTTTGAGGCGGAGGCGACGGAAGAAGAGCTCCACATCGTGGCGGGCACGGAACTCATTGAGGTGGGAACGGAGGGGAACAAAGGTGAGGCCTGTGCTGAGTAGCCTGGATATAGGGTGCAAGTTGCAGCAGGAGTTAAAATTGGCATGTAAGAAAGGTAATGCCACTGTGGTTATGGGAGATTTCAATATACAGGTAGTCTGGGAAAATCAGGTTGGTTCTGGACCCCAAGAAAAGGAGTTTGGAGAGTGCCTCCGAGATGGATTCTTAAAGCAGCTTGTACTAGAACCGACCAGAGAGAAGACAATTCTGGATTTAGTGTTGTGTAATGAACGGGATTTGATAAAGAAACTCAAAGTAAAGGGACCGCTGGGAGTTAGTGATAAGTTTTACTCTGCAATTTGAGAGGGAGAAGGTTAAATCAGAAGTGTCAGTGTTGCAGTTGAAAAAAGGAGACTACGAAGGCATGAGGATCTGGCCAAGGTCGACTGGAAAAGGATCCTAGCAGGAAAAGGAATGACAGTGGAACAGCAATGTTCCTGCATCTTCTGGGCATAATCCAGAAGATGCAGGATCTTTTCATTCCAAAGAGGAAGAAAGATTCTAAGGGGAGTAAGAGGCAACTGTGGCTGACAAGTGAAGTTGGGGATGGAATAAAACTAAAAGAAAAGATGCATAACATAGTAAAGAGTAGCGGGAAGCCAGAGGATTGGGAAACTTGCAAAGGACAACAGAAGATAATAAAAAGGGCAATATGGGGTGAGAAGATGAAGCTGGCCAAGAAAATAAAGAAGAATAGTAAAAGCTTTTTTAGGTCAATTAAGAGAAAAAGATTAGTAAAGACAAATGTGTGTCCCTTGAAGTCAGAAACAGGCAAAATTATTATGGGAACAAGGAAATGACAGAAGAGTTAAATGGCTACTTTGGTTCTGTCTTCACTAAGGAAGACAGAAACAATCTCCCAGATGCACTGGAGGACAGAGAATCTGGGGAAACTGAAAGAAATTTGCATTAGGTAAGAAATAGTATTGGGTATACTGATGGGACTGAAGGCTGGTAAATCCCCAGGGCCTGATGGTCTTCATCCCAGAGTACTCAAGGAGGTGGCTCTAGAAATTGTGGACGCATTGGTGATCATTTTCCAATGTTCTATAGATTCAGGATAAGTTCCTGTGGATTGGAGGGTAGCTGATGTTATCCCACCTTTCAAGAAAGGAGAGAGAGAAAATGGGGAATTATAGACCAGTTAGCCTGACATCGGTAGTGGGGAAGATGCTGGAGTCAATAATTAAAGTAGTAATAACAGTGCATTTGGACAGCAGTAAAAGGATTGGTCCAAGTCAGCGTGGATTTATGAAGGGGAAATGCTTGACCAATCTTCTGGAATTTTGTGGATGTGACAAATAAAATGGAAGAAGGAGAGCCAGTGGATGTCGTGTATCTGGACTTTCAGAAAGCCTTTGATTAAGGTCCCACACAGGAGATAAGCGGGCAAAATTAGAGCACATGGTATTGGGGTAGGCTCTTGACATGGATAGAGAATTGGTTGGCAGACAAGAAACAAAAAGTAGGATTAACGGGTCCCTGTCAGAATGGCAGGCAGTGGCGGGTGGAGTGCCGCAAGGCTCGGTGCTGGGGCCGCAAATATTTACAACATAGAATGATTTAGATGATGGAATTAAAAGTAAAAGTAGCAAATTTACAGATAACACAAAGCTGGGTGCCAGTGTGAACTGCAAAGAGGATGCTAGGAGGTTGCAGGGTGACTGACAAGTTGAGTAAGTCGGCAGATGCATGGCTGATGTAGTATAATGTGGATAAATGTAAGGTTATCCACTTCTGCGGCAAGAACTAGGAGGCAGATTATCTCAATGGAGTTAGATTAGGAAAAAGGGAAGTGCAACGAGACCCGGGTGTACTTGTACACCAGTCACTGAAAGTAAACATACAGGTACAGCAGGCAGTGAAGAAAGTTAGTGGCATGTTGACCTTTATAATGAGGATTTAAGTATAGGAATAAAGAGGTCCTTCAGCAGTTGTACATCACATCTGGAGTATTGTGTGCAGTTTTGGTCTAATTTGAGGAAGGACATCCTTGCTATTGAGGGAGTGCAGCGTAGGTTCATGAGGTTAATCCCCAGGATGGCGGGACTCTCATACGAGGAAAGATTAGAAATACTAGGCTTGTATTCACTGGAATTTAGAAGGATGAAAGGGAGAAATGTATGAAATTATAAAAGGACTGAACAAGCTAGATGCAGGAAAAATGTTCCCAATGTTGGGAGAGTCCATAACCAGGGGCCACAGTCTAAGAATAAAGGGGAGGCCATTTAAAACTGAGATGAGAAAAAACTTTTTCACCCAGAGAGTTGTGAATTTGTGGAATTCTGTCACAGAAGGCAGTAGAGGCCAATTCACTGGATGAAATTAAAAGAGTGTTAGATAGAACGTTAGGGGCTAGCAGAATCAAGAGATATGGGGCACGGGTTACTAATTGTGGATAATCAGCCATGATCACAATGAATGGCTGTGCAAGCTCCTGCACCTATTTTCTATGATCCCTGGCAATGCATTCCAGGACCCTAACACCCACTGTAAAAAAAAAAAAAAAAAAATGCTCCACACATCTCCATTATATTTCCCCCCTCTCACTGCTATGCCCTGCACGCAGCCTCCAGCACTGACTTTTAACTGCATAGGATCAAGACAAAAGGTCGTGCATTGCACCACACACCACCCACATCTTGCAGACAAATTGCAAATATGAATATTGAATATTCATTGAATATTTTGGCGTTTGATATTTAGTTTGAGCGGTCTTGGCCCCAATCATCATCTATCCATGTTCTCCAGGAAAGTTGCCCGACCCACCAAATTGCTCCAACACTTTGCATTTTTTTTTGTAAAAACAGCATCTGCAGTTTTTTTTCTATACAATCTCCTTTGTCGCTGACATTGAGAGGTCATAGTCTTGGCACCAGGTTACAAGGTACAGTTTACAATCCTACAGCTTACAATCCAGCAGTATGAATATTGACTTCTAACTTCAAGTAACTACAGCTTTCCCTCTCTCCCCCATCCTAGTGACTAGTGGAAAATCCAAGATTTGAGATGTGCAAAGATTGGGGAGGGGAAGGGGAGAGGCAGTCTACCGCACAAGAGATGGGGAGGAGTTGGACAGATTGATAGCCACAGGAAAAAGGCATCTCCGGTGGCATTCTCTGCTGCATCTTCGTGGAACTAATCCATCTCTGAAACCTGCTCCTCAGGTTGACCAGTGTGTCATGGAGGGGGTGAGCTATATTGCCCAAGAGGCTACACAGTTTGACAAGCATCCTCCCCTCCAAGACCATCTCCAGTGAATCAAACTCCACCCCCAGGACAGAGCCAGCCTTCCTGATGAGCTTGTTAATTCGCCCTGCTTCCCCAGCACATGACAGTGAAGAAGATGGCACTAGCTAGTTGATGAATAGGAGTATGAATGTGTCCTTCTTATCCAGGTATTCCAGGGATGAGTAGTGCCAGGGAGAAGGCATCTGCATGGACCTGTTGTGGCGATGGCAAACTGCAGTGGATCAAGGCTGCTTGGTAGACTGGGTGTAAAGCATTCCATAACCAGCCTCTTAAGGCACTGCAGGATGGTGGATGTGAAGGCCACTGAACAGTGATCATTAAGGCATGAGAACTTGCTTTTCTTTGGCACAGGGATGTTAGCAGTTTTCTTGAAGCAAGTGGGTACCTCCAAATGGAGTAGGGAGATTAAAGATGTCTATGAACACACTCACTAGTTTGTCTGCGCAGTTGCTGAGGATGTGGCCTTAGGACTCCATCCTGGCCAGTTGCTTTCCATGGGTTCACACTCACGAAGTCCCATCTTCCTGTGACCATGCGTAAAGGCACACTAGTGTCTGACGGGTCACATATCATCACACTGTCGGCCTTCTGCTCAAAGTGATCCTAGAATGCATTGTTCATCAGGGAAGACCACACTATCACCAGCGTAACTGTATGACTTCACTTTGTAGTCAGTTATAATGTTCCGCTTTGCCACAGTCAACATCTGGCCGAATGGTTATACTGGGACTCGCGTTTGTCCCGGTGTTGTCCCTTTACACTCCTATGGCTTTGCAAAGATCATAGAGATTTATTGTACCGCTCATGATTGTTTGACCAGTAAGCAGTCGTGGCCATCAATGAAGAAAGTCAAGGCCACTGGACTGCCATCATTAAGGCACACGATCTTGCTTTACTTTGGCACTGAGGTGATAGCAGTGTTCTTGAAGCAAGTGGGTTCATCGATAGTTTCCAGCTGAGGAACAGTCTTGTTTAGTTTAGTTTAGAGATACAGCGCGGAAACAAGCCCTTTCGGCCCACCGGGTCCGCGCTGATCAGTGATCCCCGCACATTAACACTATCCTATACCCACTAGGGGTAATTTTTACATTTACCAAGCCAATTAACCTACATACCTGTACGCCTTTGGAGTGTGGGAGGAAACCGAAGACCTTGGAGAAAACCCACGCAGGTCACAGGGAGAACATACACTGTACAGACAGCACCCGTAGTCAGGATCGAACCCTGGTCCCCGGCGCTACATTCGCTGTAAGGCAGCAACTCTACCGCTGCGCCACCATGCCGCCCTGTTCGGCACGCATTCATCTACGCATTTACTGATGAAGTCAATCACAGCAGTAGCCTACTCAGTCAGGTTGGCAGCTGAATTGTTGAATAAGAACCAGTGCACAAACTCAAAGCAGTCGAAGGATGTCATCCGTTTCCACAGGCCAGCATTGAACAACTTTCTGTACTGGATCTTCCTGCTTCAGTTTTTGTTTGGAGTCAGATAGTCAGGGGCTGCAGTGCATAACAGCTACAAATTGCAGTGTAACTACTCACCCATGCTACAGTAAAGCATCTCCCAAGCTAGCTATCTCCACCACCAAGGACAAATGGCAGCAGGCACATGGAAACACCAGATCTAAGTTTCATCCCACCGTCTCATCTTGGAATTATAGTTCAAGGTCACTGGGTCAGAATCGTGAAACTTCTGCCCCAGTAGCATTTCTCTTAACAGCTACAGTTCAAGTGTAGCTTAGTGCCTCCTCCCAAAAGTGGAATTAAAACAAGCCTTTAATCTCACATAATTATAAAAACTACACACCAATTTTCAAACATTTGGACCACACAGAAGTAAATACAAAGTATGGATGAATTACATTGGGACACAAATGTTTTAGTGAAAAACAAAGATAGCTTTCCAGATTTAAATTTGTTTCCATAACTTGCTTAATAAATCATCTGCAACTATTGTAAACAAGTTTGTACTTATTATGTGGCTTAAACATGTTGCAACATTATTAGCAAGTCAGTCATGTATTACTTCCCTTACAAGCAGCTTTTCCCATTAATACATCATCATCTTTACCAAGCAGAATTACGGCAATATAACCCAAAATGCAGGAGGCACTTAACAGATCAGGCAGCATCGGAGGGAATAGACAAACAACCAAAGGCCTGGGAACCACCAATGACCTCTAACATTGCCAGAGATCGCATGCAAACTGGAAGAACAGCACATCATATTCCACTTGGGTAACTTACAATACAACAGTGTGAACATTTAATTTGTCAATTTCATGTAATACCCCCGCAATTCCCCCAACCTCCACCTCGTTTCCAGCTTTCTTCCCCTTTACCAATCTAAGAAAATGATCCTGGACCGATGCTAACCTCATTTAAGGGGGGAGGGGAGAGAAATACAGCCATCTACTTTAAGTAAACATTAAGCAATGTAACCAAAAAACAACTTTATTCATGGGGCAAAGTGAATAAAGGTACTGGATGTGAACTCAAGAAGTTAATGACAAAACTGTTTTTTTTCCCCTAAAAATATACATGTACAAAATTCATGATGGATTTTCAGAACTGCAATTTCCACTTATGTAATGCTTGAGGAAAAATGGCAATTCATGTGTAAACAAATATTTAAGCAAGGATGGTATTTCACAGCTTATGGTGCAGACATCTGAAGGCATTGCTGTATGCACAGAGGGAATCGTGAATGCACAAGTTCATTAGTCAGGATCAGTTATACAGCACAGTAATAAGCTCTTTGGCACACTATGTCCATGCCAACCATTCTACCTACTTGTAGTCATTTCCAACAGCTGAATAATCTCTGCAAAAACAAAGTTCATTCCAGACTCAAAATGTTAAAATCCATAAATGTGCAAGCAATAAAATTTGTATTTTAAAATGTCCTTTTTCTGTCAAATTTCTCACTTGTAGATTAGCAAGTCCTCATTATGGTGTGGTGCAGCTAATTTGCCATTAATTTTAGGACAATTGGCAACACTACGTTTTGCCTGACCACTTTTGTGTTGGGAAAATTACTGAGAGATAAGCTTTTATTTAGTTTGAAATCAGACCGAGATCCGATGCCCTGCTGAATACAAAAATGCACTTTCTTGCATTTTCTTTCCTGATATATCAAATTTTCAAGTCTTTTAGCAATCTTAAAGGGACAGCCCATTTTCCAAGCAAGAAGCAGAGTTTTGATTCCATATAACCATATAACTATTACAGCACGGAAACAGGCCCTTCCAGTCAGTGTCGAAAATTTATTTTCCCCTAGTCCCATCTACCTGCACTCAGACCATACCCGTCCATTACCTTCCCGTCCATATAGCTATCCACTTTACTTTTAAATGTTGAAATCGATCCTGCCTCCACCACTTCTGCTGGATTCCTATAAACACACCCCTTCCTAAAAAAACATGGAGGTTGTTGGGTTCAATTATTACAGTAAGCTGCTTCTCATGTGCGAATGAGTGGTGAAAGTTGATAAAGTTGATGGAAACAGTTTATTTATTTTACTGAATCAATGGGGTGAAGGGCCAGGACAACTTAAGCCTTGTCTAAATTTCAGCTGGGTGACATCCTACAAAATGTTTATCTTCAATGAACAAGAAAAACAAATAACACTCAAAGGTGAATTGTTCCCACATTTCCCTACAATCACTTCACACGTTCACAATTGAAAAAAGTGTCCCTTGAACATTACACGTGTACTTTTATCTACAAAGCATTACAGTAATTAAAATCTTGAAACCAAGACTGGAAACTGTACACTTTGTACAATTTACTTAATTTTAAACTTTGGAAAGCAGCAGGGACAAAATGTAGATCCAATGACTACTTAAGTTAAAAGCAAAAGCATAGAAGTCCTCCACCCTTGCAATTAAGATGTACGGTTATATCTAGTTTTTAATTACTTGTTATTTACAACAACTATCCAGGGTCGATGGGTTTGTTTTGTTCTACAGCAAAGGAATAGGCAAACATAGAAGTGCAATGTCTTTGAGCATTTTACAAGTAGCATGACTTAGATGGAAGGGCCAAGTTTAAGACTGACCAAGACATCAGAAGTAGAAAGCTCTATATTCTGTTATAGTATTGAGTGGCTCATTAGAGAATAATTATGAAAGGCAGTCAACCCAAAATCATTTTGAGATAGTTAGCAGTGAGAACAAATGGATCAAACATCTTTGGACAGCCAGATGACCTTCAAATGCCACACATGGGTGTTAACCAACAAAGGGTAGATGGGTAGTAGATACTGGCATAAACTGAAGATTAACAGAAAACATTAGGAATAAATTGGACACTTTTCAATCAACTATAACAAGGTGTTCCAGAGATGTGTTTGAGGTATTCAACTGTTTAATATCAAAGATTTATTGGTGATCAAAAGCTGGGGTGCAGTGTAAGTTGCAAGACAGAATCTTCAATGTGACAGAGGCTAAATGATAGGACAAGAACATGGTAGGTGGAAAAATGGGTTAAGTACAAGGTCACTTATTTTTCTAAGATTTCACTTGCCAATGAGAAATTGTAAAGTGTTGATATTCAAAGAAACCTGGGTTTCCTTATACACAAAATCACTCGAAGTCAAGTTGCAGGTTCACCAAGCAATTAAGCAAGCAAAGATAATATTGGTAAAGATGGGAGAGATACATGGGTGAGGACAATGAGATTACAAAGAACATCAATGAGTCTATGTCTAAGTTACTGTGTGCTGTTCTTCTTTCCTCAACTTACAGAGCTTAGACACTCAACAGCACACAAATTTCTAGCATAAATACTACATTTCTACACAAAATGTTGGCTGTTTTTGCTTTCCACAGAAGCTGCTTGACATGTTGAGTTCTTGCAGTACATCTCTTTTTCTTCAAACAAATATTTTCAATCGATTTGGTTAAATGGATTCTTGTAATTCCCATTAGCAGAAATCAGACCAGGCTTACATCATTCTTTGAAAATGCAGTTTAAATTCTTCAAGAGTGAACAATGCATCTATTTCCCCTGGCTGGTATATTCAGAACTAGGGCTTATGGAATCTTTCAGTAGCCATTCAATAAAAAAGTCTTCAGCACCTCAGCACCTCATCTCTCCCTCTCTCTCCGCTTCCTTCACCCCCAAAAGGAGCTACAAGGTTCAGTTGCTAAATACAAGTTGAGAGAATTAAACTTGATATTAAGGAATCAAAAGATATGGGGCCAATGCAGAGGTAAAATAGCACGAGAGTATTGACCAATGGCTGAGCATGCAAAAGGGACTAAATGCTAAATGTTCTCCTTAAATCCTGACAAAGGAACCAAGGTTTTCAATATGTTTCTCGCAATAAAATAAAAAAAGGCTGGAGGAATTCAGCAGGTCAGGCAGCATCAATGAAGGGAATGGAAAGATAACATCAGGTTGGGACTCTTCTTTAGGCTGATGGAGTAGGGGATGAAAGCTGGAAAAGAAGTGCATAACCTGGGAAGTAATAGGGGGGTGCAAGTGAAGGGGCAGGGGGCGATTAGCAGTGGGTGGAATAAGTGACAAATGCTTGGTGAAATAGAGGTGAAGAGTGAGAGGTAAAGAAGAGTGGACTTTAAAGCAGGTAAAAGGATATGTGTGGAAGGGCATTGGTGCGAGGGTCAAGGGGCGTGACAACAATATTATACTTGGAGATGGAAGATGATGGTGTGGTGGGAGAAATGTGCACACACTGGGAAGGTAGGTATGCTTGAAATTGGAGAACACAAAATTCCTACCATTGTCTGGTAAGCTACCCAAACAGAACAAAGTGCTGTTCTTCAAGTTTATCTACACTCATCTCCCATCTCAGGAGGCTCTGATTGTGACTGTAGAGTTTTATCCTTCATGTGCTTTACAATTAATAACTAACTTGGCTTAGCTACTAATTCAAAACATAATTTTAATTAAAAATATCATAAGACCACTAAGGGGAGAAGGCAGGAGAATGGGGTTAGGAGGGAAAGGCAGATCAGCCATGATTGAATGGCAAAATCGATTTGATGGGCCGAATGGCCTAATTCTACTCCTATTCCTTATGACCAGAACATTTGCAGTTTGTGGTAAAGGATAGTGGAATATATTGTGTTCATTATAGTCAACAAACTATAATTGATTTAATATTAATCCAGAAAAGAATACTCCTTGAAAGTACATAATGCAATAGAATATCTCTTCACTAGAAGAGCTGATCAGGATGTGTGTTGAAGTCTCGATCTGAATTAAAACAATTTGAGGATAATCATACAATACTTCAATTAACAATACGCTGGAGTTGGAATTACCAATAATTATTTCAACTCTAGAGATTTTGTTTCCCTTTGCAATATCACAATTTTTTTTTAATGCATTCTCCAGGTGAATTGTAACCCTTTGGGGTGCAATAACTCAATTGAAGACAGCAAACCAAGTACAAAACTTAAGACAGTGCACAACAACGGGAATTTATTTACCATGCACCACCACCCACAGATAAATGCAGTGGGTAAAATTTAATGTTAATTATTATACTTAAATATATTAGATGACAACTATTTGCCCCAGTTTAGGTAAACATAACAAGCAACAAACTACAGCCATGTAAATATGATAATCCACTCCTCAATTTGGAAAAAGACCTTTGTTACAGGAACAACCTGAAAATGTGACCACATTATTTATTCAGTGATGTCAAATTGTTTGCTTGGTAAACTAGATAAATGGAGATAACTCACTGATAAGTAGCTGGCACAAAGTTCAATTGTAGTTCCAAACCCATGGAACATTTGGCAGCTGTTAAAAATCCTTAGTAATACGCAAATATCTCGTTGGAATGTAATCAAAACAATATACAGCAGGCAATAATTAACCACCAAACATTCGCCAGTATTGCTCCAAAAGCCATGTTGGGTGAATTAGCAAAACAAAGCTCGCAAAAAAAATCTCGCTCTGTTCACATTTTAAAACCACGACTTCTTGTTGTATGTAACACTCACATTAAACCTTTTTTCCCCCAATCAGTAATAACAAGTGTAACTTTATCCAATTAAGTTATTTTAATTGCATGATATAGAACCGAAAATATGCTACCAGCCAATAGAGTGAAAATTGATAATTGGGCTGATGGTAAAGACTGTGAGCAAAACCGAAGTTTGACCTCGAGGAAGATTGAACAATTGAGATGGGAAAGAGGCATGAACAGAGAACTTTAAGATTTTTAAAATGAGTGACATATCTACAGTTTGCTAATTTTCATTTAACAATATTGCGACTAGAAAAATAGACAACAAACGCTGTATTATAATTTTGTGCCCACCTCCCACTTTGACAACACACGTTTCAATGGTGGCGCCAGCGCTTGCAACACACCTGGTAACTTGCCGTCGCCCTCGCGGAGTCCACTGGGAGTTGGAGTTGCACCTCTCAGTAATTGCCTACCGCCCACTGTTAACTCAGACTCGAAGACCCGGGAACAAACTACATCGTCCACAAAACACACACAACAGCCTACCGGGATATCCTTGCAGCGATAAGACGAGTAACGTAGAAGATAGGATATAGTAGCAGATGTGAAAATACCTAGAAGAAAACGTAACACTACGCGCTAAGAAATCATGTTGGAATGAGTGACCAGGAGGACAGCGCAAACTTATTTTTTACTGACACACAACCGTCACAGCGCAAACTCATTTCTTACTGACACCCACTCATTACAGCGCAATGCAACAAACCTTCCCACTAGTGTACGGGGAAAGTCAATGCCGGCTTTGCAGAGCCAGTTAAAGCTGCAGTGCGCGCTCCCGGGATTCGCTCCACCTGGAGAAGCTCGTGTCCCACGTGCACTTTAGTCCCAATGATATCAGTGGCGATCTTTAATAACCCTGAGTTGTACTTGCTGTTTTTCTCGAGGTGCTGGCGAGGGAGCAATGCAATGAAATTTATTGGGCAAAATCTCTCTGAACCCTGCATTAATATCTTGTTCAGCCGATGTTGCATTTCTTGACTAGGTTTGTGCGGGTTTTCAAGCAGATTTCAAACATGCCTGCAAGCAGTACATTACATTAGCTTAACGAAGGCTTGTGTCTTAATAATGCAAGTAAGAAGTTCAGTTTGAAGAAAAATAGTTTTAATATTTTTATAGAGCCCAGCAGGTTATTTTTGTTTCAGATTCCAGCATCTCCAACCTCTAATGTCTCTACCTTTTGTAAGAAGACTGTCGAGGTGAGCTTCTGGACAAATGATTTGCCTGTATAACCGTAGTACAATGATGATCGGATCATTTGTGGATACAAGCAATAACACGACCACAAAGTAGCGCCATCGGATCTGTCACTTCAGCCCGCAACAGCAGACTAGGCCGCACTTTAACATCACACTCGGTACAGAGATAGTCAGAGGCTGGAATGCCACCTGATAACCCACTGGTGATTTAAAGCAGTGTTTAGAAAACTAATAATAAAAAGCACTGTCAACATATTCTGTTGCCGGCGAACTAATTATCGGATGAAAGACAAATGGGTGAAAATATTGTGATGATATTATTATCTTTATCACAAACTTTTGCCCAAAATACCAACCTGTGTATTAGCAAAGGCTGAGCGTAATGTCCTTACGTTACTGTGCCAGCCAATTGTCACATCATTGCATAGCGCACTTCCATATCTCGTTCCAATTCTATTTCAAAACTATGATAATGTTGCTAATATATATACACTTTTTTTAAACTATGTATGTCAATCAAACTACATTTAACTTGCGTTGTTGTGTTTTCAATAAATTCACCCGCATTACAAAAAAAAACTCGTCTTCTTTACAATCGTTCTTGAGCCTTTTTAAACTTTGATTTTCAGTTTTATTTGGGAAAACTAAACACAATTCGTTTGTTATAATAGGTCAATATAAAATATAGTGAAGCTGGCAATAGCAGATCAGGTTACTGCTTGAAGGGCGAAAAATACAAGGTATCAGTTGGGAGAAGCCTCTGATTGTGGGAACTGGTTGAATATGTCGTCGTTTATCACAGTTGGCCCAGAAGCTGAGATATGGTTTCCTATTGTCCACAATTTTGCACCATCGTATTCACAGAATAGTGTTTCTTGCAACTAACTTTTCGGTGGGAAATCTTATGCAGGTATTGTTAATGATGTGTGATCTCGTTGAAATCATGTTTTTAAAATAGTGTTGGGTTGCAGGGGAAGCGAGTTAGGAGGAACCGAACTGATGGGAATGCACTCCTGGGAGTTGGCACAGGCATTGTGCTACAGTGAAGAAGATAAAGGTATTCTGAGTTCATTTTACCAATTTGAATTTAAAAATAAATACTATATTTTTTATTGTAATTGCCATTGATTATTTACACAAAAATATTTATGGCCTTAATTTGAATTTGCAAATATTAAGCTCTGATTGAAAGATAGCACTATATTGTGCTTTGAAATTTGCTGGTGTTGAGGGCCAGCAACGGTGGACGCGATCTCGCTGGCCCTCCACTCCGCTCTGGACCACTTGGACAACAAAAACTCATATGTCAGGCTGCTATTTATTGACTACAGCTCGGCATTTAACACAATCATCCCCTCCAAGCTGGTTACCAAACTCGCAGAACTGGGTCTTTGCGCATCCCTCTGCAATTGGATCCTCGACTTCCTCATCCACAGACCACAGTCTGTTCGTATTGGTGGAAATGTGTCAGACTCGATAACATCAGCACGGGAGCACCTCAGGGCTGCGTGCTCAGCCCCCTGCTGTACTCACTCTATACTCATGACTGCGTAGCCGGTCATAGCGCGAACTCCATCATCAAGTTCGCTGATGACACCACTGTTGTGGGATGAATCACTGATGGGGATGAGTCCGAGTATAGAAGAGAGATCGAGCGACTGTCCATATGGTGCCAGCACAACAACCTGGCCCTCAACACCAGCAAAACCAAGGAACTGATTGTGGACTTTGGAAAGAGTAGGATGGGGACCCACAGTCCTGTTTACATCAACGGGTCGATGGTTGAAAGGGTCAAGAGCTTCAAATTCCTGGGCGTGCACATCTGTGAAGATCTTTCCTGGTCCGAGAACACAGATGCAATTATTAAGAAAGCTCATCAGCGCCTCTACTTCCTGAGAAGATTACGGAGAGTTGGTCTGTCAAGGAGGACTCTCTCTAACTTCTACAGGTGTACAGTAGAGAGCTTGCTGACTGGTTGCATCGTGGCTTGGTTCGGCAACTTGAGCGCCCTGGAGAGGAAAAGACTCCAAAAAGTAGTAAACACTGCCCAGTCCATCATCGGCTCTGACCTCCCTTCCATCGAGGGGATTTATCACAGTCGCTGCCTCAAAAAGGCTGGCAGCATCATCAAGGACCCACACCACCCTAGCCACACACTCTTCTCCCTGCTACCTTCGGGTAGAAGGTACAGGAGCCTGAAGACTGCAACAACCCGGTTTAGGAATAGCTACTTCCCCACAGCCATCAGGCTATTAAACCTGGCTCGGAACTCTGAACATTAATATCCCTCCATCTGTTATTTGCACTTTATTAATTTATTAAGTCATGGGTGTATTTATGTATAGAATTGTAGTCAATGCTTTCTATGTTCTGTTGTGCTATGCAAAGAAAGATTTTCATTGTCCTGTCAGGGACACATGACAATAAACTCTTTTGACTTTGACTTTGACTTTGAAATTTGGTGGTTTAAATCAAACATTAGATGGCGCTGCTGTGTTGCCCAAGAAGAATCAGTGGTAAATCACCATTGAAGG
This sequence comes from Raja brachyura, assembly GCA_963514005.1. The sequence goes on along the minus strand of OY740781.1, from coordinate 73,230,603 downwards.
CCGCAGGTTAGATGCATTTCTGAGGATCACCGAAGTTTGAGATTATATTGCTGCCATTATCCGACCACCTATTTGCATTGTGTGTGTGCATTATTCTTTTTGAATGTTTAATAAATGCAAATAATTAGTGGTTTAACATGTTGTATGCTCAATAGCTCTCTTCATGTCTCCAATTCTTCTGTACCTCTGTGATTTAATGTTTTTTTGCTGTTCTTATTACAGCTCAATTTGGATTTATCTTGCATGTATATACTTTTTAATGGGAAGGATGAGATGAGGCTTCAATACAACATTACTTTTTGTGCTGACTTTCCAACCATCTAGGTATGTGAAAAGGAAAAAATTAGTTGAGACCAAAGTTGGACCCTTGAAGACTGAAAAAGGTGAATTTATTATGGGGAACAAGGAAATGGCAGATAAGTTGAACAGGTACTTTGGGTCTGTCTTCACTAAGGAAGTCACAAACAATCTTCCTGATATAGTAGTGGCCAGAGGATCTGGGGTGACAGAGGAACTGAAGGAAATCCACATTAGTCAGGAAATGGTGTTGGATAGACTGATGGGACTGAAGGCTGATAAATCCCCAGGGCCTGATGGTCTGCTTCCCAGGGTACTTAAGGAAGTGGCTTTAGAAATCGTGGATGCATTGGTGATAATTTTCCAATGTTCTATAGACTCAGGATCAGTTCCTGTGGATTGGAGGGTAGCTAATGTTATCCCACTTTTTAAGAAAGGCGGGAGAGAGAAAACGGGGAATTATAGACCAGTTAGCCTGACATCGGTGGTGGGGAAGATGCTGGAGTCAATTATAAAAGATGAGATAGCCGCACATTTGGATAGCAGTAACAGAATCGGTCCAAGTCAGAATGGATTTACGAAGGGGAAATCATGCTTGACTAATCTTCTGGAGTTTTTTGAAGATGTAACTAGGAAAATGGACAAGGGATGTAGCGTACCTGGACTTTCAGAAATAATTTGATAAGGTTCCACATAGGAGATTAGTGGGCAAAATTAGGGCACATGGTATTGGGGGTAGAGTGCTGACATAGATAGAGAAGTGGTTGGCAGACAGGAAACAAAGAGTAGGGATTAACGGGTCCCTTTCAGAATGGCAGGCAGTGACTAGTGGGATACCGCAAGGCTTGGTGCTGGGACCACAGCTATTTACAATATACATTAATGACTTGGATTAAGGGATTCAAAGTAACATTAGCAAATTTGCAGAACCTGGTTTTGGACTCGCCCAACATTGGGAGCATTTTTCCTGCATCTAGCTTGTCCAGTCCTTTTGTAATTTTATATGTTTCTATAAGCCCCCCCCCCCCCCCCTCATCCTTCTAAACTCCAGTGATTACAACCCTAGTCTTTTCAATCTTTCCTCATATGAAAGTCCCGCCATCCCAGGGATCAATTTTGTGAACCTACGCTGCACTGCCTCAATCACAAGGATGTCCTTCCTCAAATTAGGAGACCAAAACTGTACGCAATACTCCAGATGTGGTCTTACCAGAGGCCTATACAACTGCAGAAGAACCTCTCTACTCCTATACTGAAACCCTCTTGTTATGAAGGCCAACATTCCATTAGCTTTCTTCACTGCCTGCTGTACCTGCACGCCAACTTTCAGTGACTGGTGTACAAGGACACCCAGGTCTCGCTGTACCTCCCCCTTACCTAACCTAACGTCATTGAGATAATAATTCATTTTACTTGGCACATCCTCAAAAAATTCCAGAAGATTAGTCAAGCATGATTTCCCTTTCATAAATTCATGTTGAATCCTTTTACTGATATCCAAATGCCCTATTATTACCTCTTTAATAATTGACTCCAGCACCTTTCCCACCACCAAAGTCAGGCTAACTGGTCCATAATTCCACGTTTTCTCTCTCACTCCTTTCTTGAAAAGTGGGATAATATTAGCTATCCTCCAATCTACTGGGACTGATCCTGAATCTATTGAACATTGGGAAATGATCACCAATGCGTCCACTATTTCTAGATCCACCTCCCTGAGGACCCTGGGATGCAGACCATCAGGCCCAGGGGTTTATCATCCTTCAGTCCCATTAGCCTATCCAATACTATTTCTCGCCTAATGAACATTTCTTTCAGTTCCTCGACCCCCATGAAGAATCTTTTACTGTCCTTCATTACGTTCCTGGTCAGCTTCCCCTCGTACTTCATCTTTTCAGCCCGTATTGCCTGTTTTGTCCGTATTGTCCTTCTGTTGTCCTATGAATGTATCCCAATCCTCTGGCTTCCGGCCACTCTTTGCTGTGTTAAACATCTTTTCTTTTAGTTTTATTCTATCCCCAACTTCTCTTGTCAGCCACGGTTGCATCCTACTCCCATTAGAATCTTTCTTCCTTTTTGGAATGAAATGATCCTGCATCTTCCGGATTATGCCCCGGAATTCCTGTCATTGGTGTTCCACCGTCATTCCTGCTAGGATCCCTTTCCAATCTACCTTGGCCAGCTCCTCTCTCATGCCTTCATAGTCCCCTTTGTTCAACTGCATCACTGACACTTCCGATTTAACCTTCTCCTTCTCAAATTGCAGATTGAAACTAATCATATTATGATCACTAACTCCAAGCGGTTTCTTTACCTCGAGTTCTCTTATCAAACCTGGTTCAATGGACAACACTAAATCCAGAATTGCCTTTTCTCTGGTCGGCTCCATTACAAGCTGCTCTAAGAATCCATTTCGGAGGCACTCTACAAACTCTCTTTCTTGGGGTCCTGAACCAATCTGATTTTCCCAGTCTACCTGCATATTGAAATCCCCCATCACCACAGTGGCATTACCTTTGTTAATGCAGTTAGACAAAGTTTAAGGATAAGGGGTAGGCCATTTAGAACGGAGATGAGGACAAACCTTTTCACCCAGAGAGTTGTGAATCCGTGGAATTCTCTGCCTCAGAAGGCAGTGGAGGCCAATTCTCTGAATGATTTCACGAGAGCTCTTAAAGATAGTGGAATCAGGGGATATGGCGAGAAGGCAGAAACGGAGTATTGATTGTGGATGACAGTCGTGATCATATTGAATGGCCTACTCCTGCACCTATTGTCCATTGTCTATTGTCCTCAATAGTCCCCCAGACTCCACCATTCATGGTGTGTGTCCCAGGCTCATTGGTGTTCCCAATATGCATCACGTCATGTTGGTCTTAATACCACTCTGCAGCCTCAGGCTACTTTCATCAAGATCAACTACACCGCCAATATTTGTGACATCTGTGAATTTTCTGATTATGCCTGCTACATCCACATCCAAGTCAGTCATGCATATTTCCAAACAGCAGGAGTCCCAGTACTTTGTGGGACACTGCAAGTCAAAGGTATTGTATCACAAAAACAACCCTCCAACAATGCCCTCTATCTCCTACTGCCAAGCTAATTTTGGATCCAGTTTGTCAACTTGCCCCAGGCCCTAACCTTTCGGCTCATTCTCCCATGTATTCTCCCATGAGGGACCCAGTCAAAGACCTTACTAAATTCCATATAAATCATATCTATTTTCTTGCCCTTATTGATATTCTTTGTTACCTCTTCAAATAATTCATTCAAACTGATCAGAGTTTTTCTCCTTGATTAAACCATGTTGGTGTCTCTGGTTAATTCCTGCCTTTCCAACTGATCCTGTATTCACTGAAGTTTAGAAGGATGAGGGGGGATCTTTTAGAAACATATAAAATTATAAAAGGACTGGACAAGCTAGATGCAGGAAAAATGTTCCCAATGTTGGGCGAGTGCAGAACCAGGGGCCACAGTCTTAGAATATAGGGGAGGCCATTTAAGACTGAGGTAAGCAAAATCTTTTCACCCAGAGAGTTGTGAATTTGTGGAATTCCCTGCCACAGAGGGCAGCGGAGGCCAAATCACTGGATGGATTTAAGAGAGAGTTAGATAGAGCTCTAGAGGCTGGTTGAATAAAGGGATATGGGGAGAAGGCAGGCACGAAATATTGATTGGGGACGATCAGCCATGATCACAATGAATGGCGGTGCTGGCTCGAAGGGCCGAATGGCCTCCTCCTGGACCTATTGTCTATGTTTCTATGTAACCCGCTCCATCAGCATTTTTTCCAGTTACGTTCCCTACCACTGCTGTTAGGTCATAAGGTCATAAGTGATAGGAGTAGAATTAGACCATCAAGTCTACTCTGCCATTCAATCATGGCTGATCTATCTCTCCCTCCTAACCCCATTCTCCTGCCTTCTCCCCATAACCCCTGACACCTGTACTAATAAAGAATCTATCTGATTCCGATCAGAACCATTTCTGATTTAATCACTTCTGGCTGCCTGTTTTAACCTTCAACCTTATCATTTCCCAGCCCTGCACAGCCCAGTTTTACCTTCTTCCCAAAATCCATAAATACAACTGCCCTGGCAGACCCATTGTTTCTACCTGCTCCTGTCCCACTGAAATGATTTCCATGTACCTTGACTCCATCCTATTTCCTCCTGGTCCAATCTCGCCCGACCTATGTCCAAGATACCTCACATGCCCTTTGTCTCTTTAATGACTTCCACTTTCCGAGCCCCCACTCCCTCATCTTTACTATGGGCGTTCAGCCACTCTACACCCCACTCTCCATACCCCACCAGGAAGGTCATAAAGCCCTCCGTTTCTTTCTCGACTGCAAAGCCATCCAATTTCCCTATACTATCACTACAGCACCCAGCGGAGTTAGTCCTCACCCTTATCAACCTCCTATGACTCCTCCCACTTGTACCAAGTCCAAGGCGTAGCTATGGGCACCCGCATGGACCCCAGCTATGCCTGCCACTTTGTAGGGTACGTTGAACAATCCCAGTTCCAGGCGCACAATGGCCCTATCCCAAAACTCTATCTCTGTTACATTGACGACTGCATTGATGCTACCTCCTGCGCCCTTGCAGAACACCTGGACTTCATCAACTTTGCCACCAATTTCCACTCAAATTCACTTGGACCATCTCTGACACCTTTCCCCTTTCTTGATCTCACAGCCTCCATCACAGGAAATAGACTATGGACTGACGTGTATTACAAACCAACTGACTCCCACAACTATCTCGACTACACTTCTTTCCACCCTGCTTCCTGCAAAGACGCTATCCCCTACTCTCAATTCCTCCGTCTACGCTTCATCTGCGCCCAAGATGAGGTATTCCATACAAGGACATCCGAGATGTCCTCATTCTTTAGGGAACGGATGCTCCCCACTCCCATCATAGATGAGGCACTCACTCATGTCTCCTCAGTATCCCACTTCTCCCCCCTTGCTCCCCCTCCCCCTAGTCGCAACAGAGACAGAGTCACCTTAGTCATTACCTTCATACAACACAAAATCCTACAAAACTTTCACCGCCTCCAACGGGATCCCAACACTAGTCGCTTTTTCCCATCTCCACTCATTTTCGCCTTCTGCAGAGACCGTTCCCTCCGCAACTCCCTGTTTAATTCATCCTTTCCACCCAAACCACCCCCTCCCCGGGTACCTTCCCCTGCAACCACAGAAAATGCAACACATATCGCTATACCTCCTCTCTCTACTCTGTCCAGGGACGCCGACAGTCCTTTCAGGTTAGGCAGAGGTTCATGTGCACCCTTTCCAACCTCATCTACTGTATCTGTTGTTCAAGATGTGGACTCTTATACATCGTAGAGACCAACCGTAGACAGGGCGATCATATCGCTGAACACCTTCACTAAGTCGGCTTGAACCTACCTGATCTCCCGGTTGCTAAACACTTTAATTCTCCTTCCCATTCCTACACAGACCTTTCTGTCCAAGGTCGCCTCCATTGTCAGAGTGAGGCTAAATACAAATTAGAGGAACAGCATCTCATATTTTGCATGGGCAGTTTACAGCTAAGTGGTGAGTATTGATTTATCTAACTTCAAGTAACCCCGGCATTCCCTCTCTCTCTATCCCTCACCCACCCAAGTCACACCAGCTTCTCGGTTTCACCCAACAAACAGCTAACAATGGCCTGTTTCCTTTATCATTGCATATCATTCATTTATTGTTCTTTATCTCTCTACATCATCGTCTATATCTCTCTTTTCCCTTATCCCTAACCCGTCTGAAGAAGGGTATCGACCCGAAATGTCACCCATTTCTTCTCTTCAGAGATGCTGCCTGTCCCACTGAGTTACTCCAGCTTTTTGTGTCTACGGTTTAAACCAGCATCTGCAATTCCTTCCTACACAATAATCTATCTCTGCCTTAAAAATATCCACTGACTTGGCTCCGCAGCCTTCTGTGGCAGAATTCCACGGATTCACCACCCTCACTAAAGAAATTCCTTCTCATCTCCTTCCTAAATTAACGTCCTTTAATTCTGAGGTGATGACCTCTAGTCCTTGACTATCCCACTAGTGGAAACCCTCTCTCCACATCCACTCTATCCATGCCTTTCACTATTCAGTACGTTTCAATAAGGACCCCCCTCATTCTTCTAAACTCCAGTGAGTACAGGCCCAGTGCTGTAAAACGCTCATCATAAATTAACCCACTCATTCCTGGGATAAGTCTTGTAAACCTCCTCTGGACCCTCTCCAGGGCTAGCACATCCTTCCTGAGATATGGTGCCCAAAATTGCTCGTAATACTTTGTTTAGGCTCGGAGGTTTATATACCTTTTCCTCCCTTCCTGTCCTTCTCGGAAACTTCATCTGGAAACTCACTTGTGTTCAGCAAAAAAAAAAAATCTCAGCCAGAGCCCCAACAATCACTTTTGTTGCCGCATGTAGCAGCCTGGGATAAATCCCATTTGGTCCCAAGAATGTATCCACCTTTAAGCCTGTTAAGGCATCAAGTGCTTCCTCTTTTATTTTATGGAGACCTGTACTATCAACTAGCCTTTTACAGAATTCGACATTGTTTCTTTTGTGAATATTGTTGAAAATTATTTATTTAGGATCTTCTTTCTCTGAGTGCATTTGCTGCAGTATTCATCTTTTCACTGGTTATTCATTTGCCCTTAATATGCTCATAATATACTTTGGATTTACCTTAAATCCTGCCTGCCAGTGATTTTTCATGACCTCTCATAGTCTTCCTAATCTCCTTATAAAGAGCTCTCCTACAGTTTCTATATATTCTCTCTTGAGTCCCCCATCATTAGCCCCCCATCTTATGCTTTCTTAACTCTTTACCCAACATTCAAAATCACTCAACATCCAGGATTCTCTGTACACGTTATCCCTGGCTTTTACCCTTAAAGGAACATGTTGCCCTCGAATTCTCACTGTTCTCCCTTCAATGCTTCTCACTGTGCAATGAAGACTTACCTGCAAGTAAATGCTTCCAGTCTACCATTCCCCTTTATTCACTAATGCTTATTGTGTCTGTCAACATTAGGCAATACCTCTGAAAGTCAGCAAGATAATCCTCTCTCCCATTGGATCATCAGTGGGTAGCTGGAGCTGGGACCCAACCCAAATAACCAAGAATACACCTTAATTACACTGATCCTTTTCCTGGTAATTGTTCATGTGATCTCTTTAGTCAGTCCCTTCCTGATCATGACACATGATACACTATAAGGCTGCCCTTTCGTGCAACTGGCATTTCAGACAGCTGCTGGTCAACCTCTGGACTTGGAAAACTTCATTTCAAGTTCATTTCTGTCCCATGAAGGTCATTATATCACAGAGCAGCCAACTATCAATGGTGTTCCGAGCATCAGGTTACATTTAACCTCAGCACAGCGAGGCCCCAAAATAAGTACAATGTGCAAAGCACTGTAAATATTGAAGTGCAAGTAAAACTGCTTTGATTTAAAAGCAGTGTTCTGTAAATTAGGTTTATTTCACTTTGCATTGAAAGAGTATTGTATTTCTGTTTTCCCTTCTTTGTGAGCAAGTTGAGAACTGCATAGTACTGGTGGCATAACACATATTTTACAGAATTACATCATAATCTCGCTGTCCCTTTATTTTGTGCTGTGGCAACTGAAAGCTAGCATCACATTTGCTTTCATAACTTCCTTACCTACCTTACCTACCTGTGGTGCCAACTTCAGGGATCACAGGACGTACAGCAAGGACTCTACACCTCAACATAACCCAACATTAGATTATTCATTGTACATGTCCCACTGATATTAGAACTCCCACAATGCTTTGCCTCACATTTATCAGGATTGAATTTGATTTATCATCGTTCTGCCTATCTTACTAACTTGTTAATATTTGTCCTGTTGCCTCTAAGACTATCCTCTTCACTATCAATAATAACACCAATACAAACCAGTATCTACAGTTCTTTCCTGCACATTTTGTGAGCTCAGTATGGAATTGTACAAGTGGTATATTTGAAGGGAATATAACATGAGGATACAACATATCTCAATTTATCAGATAAGTACCCATGATAAATCACGTAATAAACCATTCATTTGGTATGAACATTTTCCCATATGTTGGGTTTTTCTGCACCAAGATCCTCATTAGTATTATCTGACATGTTAGAGAAGGGACTGGTAATTGCTGCCTTGACAGCCCATTAGTCAATGAAGGGAAATCTGACAATTACTTCCTGCAGTGGTGGGGTAAGGCATTGTCTTGGTGCATTGCAGATGGATTTTCCTCTGTGTGAGTGATCTTCCTATTAGTTTTCTTGGGTAACTGATTGTTTGGTTCCTATGATGCTGCCTTAGCTTTCCGGTGTCGAAACCAAACTGGATTAAGTAAGCTACTCTATGAAGGGTCATCATGCCTGTTGCCGAACCATTTTGGCATTTGGAAGGAACCGGACACATACAAAATGAGGATAGCTATCACTTTATTTGCCGTACAAAGAGAAATCATGACACTGGAAAATATCTGCAACTAGTGAGGTCAACAAATGCACAACTATAAGTTGCAAATATCAGGCACAGATCTCTGCACAAAAGTCACATTCAACATGCTTCAATCCTCAGCTTGATTAGTGTGAGAGGAAGTTTGCTTGGAGCAGAAACCCATTTGTTAATTGAGAAAATAGTTTAAATTGGTGCTCAAGATTCAGGAGACTATCTACACATCGGAGAAGAATGCATGATGAATACAAATATGAATAGTTATGGGGTTGGGAGACGTCAGGTGTTGAATGGATGACAATAAAATAAAATGCAGATGTCTGAAACTTTTAAATATTAATGCAATTTAAAAAAAATTACAAAGACCATGGATTAAATGAAGTTGATGATTTTGTTTGCCAATACCTCAATCACACTTATCCAATATAAAAGAGATAGCTGTCAGAGACAGAAAGCTTATTTATTTAAGAATACTGGATAAATATATTGATATCCGGTGTCTTTGTGTAACCCTCACTGAAAGCAAACACTAGTGCAACAAGCTCCTAGGATAATAAAGGGCATGGATCATTATAAGATAATATGAGCACAAGAGCAAGGATGGAGTTGTAGAGTGATACAGTGTGGAAACAGACCCTTCAGCCCAACTTGCCTGCACCGGCCAACATATCCCAGCTACGCTAGTCCCACCTGCCTGCGTTTGATCCACATCCCTCAAAACCTGTCCTATCCATGCATGTCTTGGTATATATGTACAGGGCCTTGTTGTGACACCATCTGGAATGTTTGTGCAGTTTTTGCCTCAATACCTGATAAACAAAAATGTTCTAAACAATGGAGGGAGTGTAACCAAAGTTCACTAGCTGGATTCCTGGCAGGGCAGGACTGGGAGATGAGGAAAGATTTGGTTAGTTTCACTGGAGTTTAGGAGATATATCAGTACAAGGGATCAACAAGGGGAACATATCAGTACAAGGGATCAACAAGGGGAGGTCAGGGACAGGGTATCAAAGTGAATAATCAACTACTATCATTTTGAATTGTGGAGCAGGTGTAAAGGGTTCAAAGACCTTCTCCTGCTCTTATCTTCTTTCTACAAGCTTCAAAAGGCGTTAACAACCTTAAGACTTGCTCCTCTCAAAACATCAAGGAAATTTCCATTTAATGACCAGCAGGGGTGCCGGGGAGATGGCAGCCCTGCCAGCAGTCTGTTCATTTTTTCATCTTTTTGTTATTTTTATCATTTGTTAAAAGTTTGTTTAATTGTACTTCGGTTTGTTTTATGTGGGAGGAAGGGATCGAAGTAAACTTTTTTTCAGGTTCCTACCTTGCCGGAGATGTGATCAATGTTCGGATCACATTCTCCGGGCTCCGCAGCCTTCCATTGCTGGAGCTGGAGGCCTCCTCGGACTGTCGTGAGCCCCACCACGGGGCGCGGACTTAACATCGGAGCGGATCCCTTGCCTGGGATTGCTCCCACCGAGGCCTGCGGACTTTACCATCAAGAACTCGCAGTCTCGGGAGAGGCTAGTCGGGAAGCTCCAACGCCGCAGAAGGTTCGTCCAGCCCTAACACGAGGTTCGATCACCCGGCGCGGGGGAGCTGACAACCCTCCGATGCAGGAGCTGAATGCCTTGACGTGGAGGGCCCGAAAGCCGCCGGCTACGGGAGTCAGGACCGTCCCGTCAACAGAGGTTCGAGGCCCACGACCGAGGAAGAACAAAAGGAGGGACTTGCACTTTATATCACCTTCCATCACAGTGAGGAATGTGTAGGAGTCACTGTGGTGGATGTTCATGTTAAAATGTAATTTTGAGTCTGTTGCTTTTAATTGTATGACTGACCTGGCCAGTGAAATTCCTCATATGTTGCAAAACATACTTGCTGAATAAAATTTGATTCTGATTCTGATAAACAATATAATTATCCTAAATTTCTGCCTGTTGACACAAAATAGAATAGTTGTTTGAATCCAAGTCATAAGGGAATATTTTCAGCCAGTTTAAATAACAAAATGATATTGATTGTTTGAATTAAAATGTATTTATGGGAAAGCAGATAAAATGTTGCAACATGTCTTATGTGTCATACTGTAGAATAATGTAACACATACCTGGTATTAAAACAACCCACTCCACACACCAAAATCAGATAACCCTACTCGGATAATAACACATGTTCACTTTGTAATACATGTTGAATGTTAAATACTGCTATTAATGGAAAATACCAAATGGACTGCATTATTATTTTACCAATTAATGTTTTGTGCCATGTGATTTGTTGGAGGAATAACTATGCAGAATAATGTACAATGTTGTGCATAAGCATTACTTAGAGAAAATATTACAGTACAATAATACAAATGTAGTCAAATTTGATAACAAATTGGAAAATTCATTCTGAAGGTACAAATTCAGAAGGTCTTATCTTTATGACTGTGGAGTTTAGTGAATACCACCATCCATGCCATGTGTACCATATAATTCCGTCATCTGTATTTGCATTGAAAGGTCCTCTATTGTAATAATGTCCATTCAAGTTAGCAGACTGACATCTGTAAAATCAACATGTTACATTTTTAAACATCTAGAATTCTAAAAAAAAAAAACCCTTCAATGCAGCCAATTTAAATTAACAACCCCGTAAATGCAGTGTATCCCAAATAAATTAAATTTTGCAGACTAAATTTAATGGAAAATATTCATCCCAAAATGTTGCCTATCCATTCTTTCCATAGATGCTGCCTGAACCGCTGAGTTACCCGAGCATTTTGTTTTATGTAAGATACACAGCATCTGCAATTCCCTGTGTCTGCAGATTTATTGTATCAGGTAATGCTATGTTAGGCATTCACCTCGAAACTAATAGCTGGGAGTTAACTGCAACATTTATTTAATAGCATGAATCACCAACTATGAACGTGTTTTTAATTGCTTGTACAGTATGTATTGGTTATTTCTCTTTGAATGCTGTGATTCTCTGTTATATTTTTTATACCCATTTGTTATTAATCTTAAATTTTACATCCCCGTTACCGAAGTTATGAATGCAGATGGTTACTAGTTGATGCAATGCCGATGCAAACTTGTTCACCAAACCGCAGTTCGATTTAGGAGGTAGGTAGGGTTAAACTAGAGGTAATATGCTTATTTAATAACAGGAGGTAATTTTATAAATAAAAGTCAGGGTTTAGGACAGGAACGTGTCTTTTGCTTGTGTCTCCATTTTAGTGCTGCCAAATTTGCTTCAATTTCACTGTTGGGAACAACATTAATCAAGTTAATGTAGGATGCAATGTACTTCATAATAAAGATAGCAGGGCTGATTGAATTACTCATATGAAAACTCATTCCCAACATGCCTTCCCCATCCAATGTCATCAGCTATATTTAGGTCACAAACTATGTTCCAAATAGATCTCAATAGAAGCATGCAGCCAAAGTAAGGACTTGATTTATTTCTGTCTTGGTTCATTTCCTGCCGCCCTACTGCACCCATAACCAACTAACACTGTGTGCCATAATGTCGTTGAAAATTCTGGTTCGCCTCCCCCTTAATAATTACCATCTTAATTTATTTATTTTATTAATGTATTGATGGAGATAATACAACAAACGTAATAGTTATATCCCATTATTAGCAATGATGGAAGACGTTGAGAGGCAGCCATTTTGTGCAAGATTGCATTCGAAGTGTCAGACCAAGAAAAGATGGAGTGTAATCTTCTGCAAAAGTTTCCATCAAATCATTTGGTGTTTGTATTAATTCTATAGCTATCATGCCATTTTCTGGTTCCAGCTCAAAAATCGCTTGATATATTAAATTCAGTTTCATGGTTTCTTATGGTGATTTTTTTTAAACTAGAAAAAAAACTGCAGATTGTTGGTTGAAATCTGACATAAAGACAGAAAATTTTGTATATGCTCAACAGGTCAGGCAGCATCTGTGGAGGGAAGAACAGGGTAAAGTCTTCTCATTCTTATGTTTGTGTGAGAAGCGAACTATCATCCAGAGCTGTGAAAGAGGTCCTGGACCCTATCCCCCATGCGCAACACCGGCCAATTACCATAACCATCCGATCCGCTCTCCAAGCAACAACCGTCCCCTTCCGCAGAAGGTTCAATCTGCGGAAGGCCGACTGGCTGTCATTCCAACAGGAGATCGAAGACTCCATCCCCAGCATTCCATCACACCCCAACAACTATACCATGTTCACAGAACTGCTGAAAAGGTCGGCCAGGCGACATATACCACATGGATGCCAGACCGAGTACATCCCCGGGCTGACGGAAACATCCAGCGATCTACTGAAAGCCTACCACAGGGCATACCACGAGGACCCTTTCTCCTCCACCACCATGGAACTCGGAGAGATCCTGTTGAACACAGTCAGGGAGGACCGAAGGCAAGTCTGGAAGGAGTTGATAGAAAACACCAACATGACCAATAACAGCAGGAAGGCATGGGCCACAATCCACCGCCTCGGTGAAGACCATACCACACCGCCCTCGCTCACAACAGTCACAGCAAATTAAGTTGCAGCACAGCTGGTGGCAAACGGTCGTAGCCAAAACCGGCGCAGACCCACAGGAGAATACCGCCGGACAGCGGTAACAGACCGCCTACAACCAGCCAGTGCTCTCACCAAGCCCTTCGACCTAGAAGAACTCGAAGCTGCAATGAGCATGCTGAAACCTGGGAAAGCAGCAGGAATCGATGATGTACTGAGGGAAATGATACAGCAAAGACCTGGCTCCTAGCAATGCTGAACTCATGCATGGCACAGAAAACAATCCCACCTGTATGGAGAAAGGCCAAGACTGTCGCAATTCCCAAACCTGGAAAGGACCCATCATCCCCAAAGAGCTACAGACCCATTTCCCTCCTCTGCATCACCTACAAGCTCTACGAGAGGCTACTACTCCAACCCCTTATGCCACTTATAGACTCCAAGCTTACTAACGATCAAGCTGGCATCCGCCCTGACCGCTCCTGTGCCGGGCAGCAACCTCACCCAACACATTGAGGACGGTTTTGAGTGCAAACCCATCACCGGAGCAGCTTTCATAGACCTCACCGCTGCCTACGACACCGTCCAGCACCGCACCATGATCAGGAAACGTTTTGACATGACTGGTGACCTCGACCTGTGCCAAGTCATCAAAAGCCTTCTCAACAACAGGCACTTCTTCGTTCAACTAAATGACACGAAGAGCAAATGGAAAGCCCAAAAGAATGGCCTACCACAAGGCAGCGTACTGGCCCCCCTCCTCTTCAACATCTACACCAACGACCAACCACTTCCCCCACAATGCCGCCGCTTCATCTATGCTGATGACCTCTGCATCACCACCCAACAGGAGAACTTCCAGAAGATCGAGTCTGTCCTGGAAAGTGCCCTCCAAGAGATGACAACCTACTAAAATAACAATCACCTGAAACCCAACCCATCAAAAACCCAACTATGCAGCTTCCATCTTAAAAATCGAGATGCAGGAAAACAATTGAGCGTCTCATGGGATGGCCCCAAACTCTCCAACCACTTCCACCCCGTGTACCTCGGAGTCACACTCGACAGGACACTCTTTCAAAACCCACCTTTAGAACACCAAATCCAAGGTCAACACTCGCAACAACATCCTGCGCAAACTGGTAAACCCAAAGTGGGGCGCTGATCCACCAACCACCCGTGCAACTGCCCTAGCCCTGTGCTTCTCCACAGCTGAATACGCGTGCTCAAGCTGGAGCCGCTCCCACCACACCAAACTGGTTGACACAGCCCTCAACGACACCTGCCGCATTATCACGGGATGCATAAAGACAACGCCAGTCCCGTGCCTCTTCGCCCTAGCGGGTATTGCCCCCCCCCCCCCCCCCCCAAATCAGACGATCCATCGTCGCCCAAGACGAGTGGAGAGCACAGGAGATCGATACCAGGCACTCCCTGCACGGACACACAGCACCTCCACCCCGACTGAAATCCAGAGCCAGTTTCTTGCAGACAGTCCCACCTCTCCAGACAACCACAGAAACAGCAAAGACCAACATCTGGAAAGATGAATGGAATCAGCTCAACACACGAGTCCACGACTGGATGGAGAGAGGAATCACTCCGACTGAATGCCTCACCAGCGGGCACGACCTCCCATGGCTAACCTGGAAGACCCTCAACAGATTACGAGTGGAGCAGGGGAGGTGCAAAGCACTTATGAAAGCATGGAACTACCAGGCAGAAGACACATGCAGCTGTGGAGCAGTGCAGACAATGTCCCACCAACTGGAGTGTGACGACGCCCCCCCAGTGCAGCCCCCAGGACCTGGCTGAACCAACCCGACCAGCTGTGACCTGCGCCAGATACTGGCAGAACGACATCTGAGATTGCAATGGACTCGAAGAAGAAGAAGATTCTTATGAAAGGTATCATTAACTTTGTTTCTCGCTCCCACTGATAGATTCTGTTTTTATTAGAATAGACTAAAAGGGAACTATAGGCCAGACCAGTAAATAATGTGGTTAAATGATCCCTCGAAAATATCTAACTGAAACCAGTTGTGGCAAATCTGCAAACATCTGAGGCTGTTGCTTAACATGCATATTGTGGATACATTACGCAGATGAATGGATTCTTAAAAGTCAGTTAAAATCTGGTACACTGACTTCCCAGGGAGTCTGACATAATCTCAGATCTTTGGGATTGGAAGAAACACTATCAGCAGCCACTGACGGCTGCAAAATTAGTAATTTGTCTGTCTTGACTTCAAAGCACACCCAAAGTCACTGCCTATCATTCCGCCTAGCATGCACCATTGTCTTCCAAACTCTTTGCATTTCATGAAGTTCCTTGAAGTTCATTAGCAGCAAAGCAACAAGGAATTTGAAATCAAATGTCTTTATATACCTCCTCTCATAGGCAGAGCCTGATAATGCCGCAGAGAAGACCGTTACGTTTTGTCTTGAATTTTATCCAATAATAGATTAATACGTAAACAGTTTCCAGTTTCATCAGAATCAGAATGTTTTTATGTTTTAATGATAAACTTATTTTTTAATGTTTTTATTAGTGTGCTGCAAGGACATCCGCATTTCCCCTGAAAAGGGGATTAATAAAGTATTTATTATTATTATTATTATCCATAGAAAAACAATTCCTTGGTACTTGTAAGCAGTCTCTGTGTCAGCATCTAAAGCATTTCTTTGGGATCTCACTAAAATTGGTTCGATCACCTGGAAATATTTGTCTAACTGGTTTAGGTTGCCGCTACAGAAACTTGCACAGATTCTATTTGTAGTTTAGGTAAATCCAAAATGCTTGGGTCATGTCCACCTGTATGTTTAGTACTTCAAAAATCGATCTGAAAAAAGTCTCATCAATGGAGGAAATTAAAACTAGGGCTATGGAAGTCCTTCTTTTGAGGTTTTAAAGAAATGTCGAGCGTAGTGTGGACACCCTAATGCTGAACATAACTTTCATGCACAATTTTAGATTCTGAGATTGGTTTGTTACTGAGCTATGTGGGATAGACACACATCATTCTAATGACATTAGACTATTCTTTTTAGCAAGACGATGATAGATATAATTTTCAATTGAGATGAATAAATCCAACTCAAAAGAAAATCTCAGCAATATGTTTCAAAAAGAGTTTGGAGAAAAAAATGTCATCAATTTTCAATGGGGAAAATTAAAAATAGGCCTATTTGGTCTATGGGTAGCCTCATTTGGGGATTTTAGAACAATTAAGAGTGTAGTGCACTTCCTTATGCTAGACCCAACAGACATGCACATTGGCAGATTTTTAGTTTGTTTTCCTGAGCTCTGCTCTGTGTGAAAAACATAGATATTGTGCTATTACATATCTTTAGATTAGATTTCCAGCATCTGCAATGTTTTTGATTATCATCATCAGCTAAAATCGTAATGTGTCTGTAATAATAGTATCCAGAACAAATTATATTTATGTCCATGCAGATTTTGCTGGAAAAAAATAAAGTGGAGGAACAACTCTATATCACGTGCAGTTTTCACCTCCCCAGCTACCATTGCAAAGTGTCAATTAGAGTGGGACAATTATTCCTTGTTTGAAAATGTAAACGGAGTATGCCACTTTGAATGGAAATTATCCCCTTAAAAAGAAGCTGATATAAATTGTTGCCAATTCTGGTCCAATATTAATGTTGAAAGTATAAGAAGTGTAAATTATGAATTTTGTCAAGAAAAAAAATATTTTTTAGCAACCTGTTAAACCACCATCCACCTTTGTCTTCCTTTGCACAGTTGCCATGATAGCGGTCATTGTCCCTGTCCTTTGTGCTGAACTTCATGCCATTGTGGTTGGCCCACCATTGGACCTCTGGGTGAAAAGTACCACTCAGTGAATCCCCTGCAGTTCCAGTGTAGGCGCCAAAGCTTAAAACATATGAACTCTAATGAGAAAAAAAAAATTATCTTAATTAAAATGCACCCCCAAACAATTTCCAGGATGAATAATTATATTAATGTTACCTGGTGCTATTTTTGTCAGAAAAATATGCCAGTCGGCATATCGATTAAAAATTAAGCTACATTTATCAACATTTCTTTCCAATAATATGCACCATTATTCTATTTTGATTTTAGAACCCATCAACATAATTTAATAAAATAATATCTAAAACAGATGAAATCAATGCATGTTTAAAAATTAAAAAATAGAAAAATAGAAAAATATTTGTTTTTAACCTTTTGGAGGTGTTGGTACTCCGTACTGCACGTACCGTCACAAAAAAGGGATGGCTAGACAAATCCATGCAATTTGCTGGAGTATTGGAGTATATATCAGATCTTTGATTTTATGGATAGTAAATATTTTCAAGAACTATACAAAAATTCAATTCGGGAATTCACAGAAAGAACAATTAAAATCGGGGATATGCAGGGACGAATCAGAGGAATGCAGCATCTGAAGAGGTGTGTTGGACTCTGGAACATTACAGGGAAAGGAAGGGGAAAAACCTTAGAGAGATTTGGAAGCAAGGAGGAAAACATTAACCTTGAGACTTTGCTTAAATGAGAACTGAGCAAGTCACCTAGTAAAGGGGGGTTGGGTAAATGAGAGTGTGTTTATGATGTACATAGCAGACTTTTGGATAACTTCAAATTTGCAGCAAATAGAATGGTAAGGGGAGAAGACATTGGAATAGTTAAGTCTGGATGAGGGTTCAGTACCACACAAGTTGAAGCAGAGGTGAAGCTTGCCAATGGCCTTGGAAGTGGAGATTAGCTATCTTAATAATCGCACAGATATGAGGTCCAAAACCAACTGGAGGGTAAATGTGGCATTGTTACAAATAATCAGATTAGATTTCATGTGGTTAAGAGAGAAATAGAGTGATTGGCTGGAAAATCAAGTTTATGAAAATGAGCAGAAATAATGGTTTTGGTTCTCCCAATATTTAGCTGAAGGAAATTTATGCTCGCCCTCTGGAAGTCAGGCCAAATATTTGACCACGTAGGGTGGCTGAAGGAGTAAGATATGTAGTTTGAGATAAAGCTAGATAAACTATCAGCTTTCATGTAGAAACTAACATTTTATTTTCATATGATGTTGCCAAGCACCAGCATGCAGATAAAATACAGGCCATGGGTAAGATAACTGCAAACACTGCAGGGAAGGCTCTGGGGGTAAGGTGTGAAGACACGGCTGTTGATTCTCTGATGACAAGTAGATGTGTAAAATTACGTAAGGCTAATGTGGGTGGAGGGTGAAATTGCTCTGATCAACTTAGTCAAATTGGTAACGGATTGTAAAAGTTGATCAGAACTTTCTCAGTGTTGCAGCAGGAATTTGGGGATTTATTTGGGGATTTAAATAAAGATATGAAAGAAACAGGAGATCAGAAGGGTATAATATGTGGAAGGACTTCATGGAGAGTAAAAAGCCATTGGAGATAATGCTCAGAACTAGGACCAAATAATGAGTAGATGGAAGTCTAGACAACAACTCCAGTGCACTATATGGGTAACAAGATAAAGGTTTTACCTGTGTAGGTCTTGTTGCAGTTGATCTCCTGACCAAGAACAATTAAGTTCTCAAGTTGAAGTAAATCGTTTGCAGAGATCAAATAGTTTACTTGAAGGTGCAAAATCCAAGGCTTACCTAATGTTAAGGATCATTTTCATTATGAGGGATCTATTGGCATACTGTATGTTCCTCTTGTGATTAAAATCTGAACAGCTCATCAACAAAGGAGGAGGTCAGGCAATAGTCACACAATTGGTTGAAGAAAACTGGACAGGGGGTTCAATAAAGCAGGGAGTATTTGTCGTGATCTTGGGGGGAGTGCAATTAGATTAGAAGGGTGATATTCAACATTAAATAAACGACATGAATGCAACTTCTTGTCATTCTTTAACCATTAAATGAAGTAGCCCATAGTAGTACTCATAAAGTTGGATTAATTTGATCCATACAAAATTGTAAAATATATTCCTTCATGATGCCCATAAAACACTGTCAGTTACCATGCCCCATTTGGTAAGAATGCTGCTAGATTTCTCATGTAACCTGATTATAACAAAATGTTTAAAAAAGTACATTTATTCATCCCCATTATCCATTATCCTCACCTGCTCATTTTGAACTTTGAAGCGTGTGTATTGTGCGTAGCGTTTATCACCTTCCCAATCAGTAAGATCGATTTTCATTGTGTAATCTCCTGATAGAAAGAAAAGGGAAGATATATTTATTCATCTAACCTTACTGAGTTTGGCTGTCCAATAACAATCTCAAATTCTTAAGCAAGATTGCCAAGTTTAAAATTAAAACATTGTGGAAAAATAAGTATGGAAGTGGGTCTGGCTTATTCTGAAACCTCAGTTGGTTATGAATAATAAATAATTACTTAAAAAATCAATAAATTGCTTCTCAAACCAGAGTGGTAAAGCTTTTCCTGTTAATGTCTTCTTAAGAAAGGTAGGGATTTTTTTTACTCTTTGGTGTTTTGAGAAGAGGTTGGGGTGGAGAAGCACAGTGCTTACCACCAAGCAGGAGCCATTTTTATTCTCAGTTGTCCATTGGTGAAGATTTAACTCCGCTAGTTTGTGAACATATGGCCCAACCACTAATGCAATAGCATGCAATACCAATACACAGAATGTAACTTCAATTATATTACTGAAAGTTAGGTTGTAAAAATGCATTTGACGGACTCAGGAATTGCCTGGAAAGGAAGAGGGAAAGAAATAGTTGACCTGGCAAGGCATCTCCTCGAAGGTAATATCAAGGAACTCCAGATGCTGGTTTATATCGAAGACAGGCATGAAGTTCTAGAGTAACTCAGTGGGTCATGCAGCATCTCTGGAGAAAATACAGAGGCTGCACAACTATCATGTTCTTGGTTCTCGGTCCTTCAAAATATTCCAAATGGAATTTAAACAGGAGGTGGCAGAGGGTGGACTTAAGCAAAAAAGTATTCTTGGAGAAGAAGAGCTACCTTAAATTTAGTTGCGTCTAGTTGAGTAACTATAGTAGGGTGAAGACTATTCCATGCTTTAATTGTGCGGGGGAAGAATAAATTGATGTACACATCTGTCTTGGTAGCTGGTATCTCAAATTGGATCGAATGCCCTCGTCTGCTCTTAATAGATTTGAGTTGAGTGTAGATTTGGTCATCTATGTCGAGCTGACTATTTAACATTTTGTAAAAACAGGTGAAACGGTGAGCTTTACGTCTGTCTTGCAGAGGGTTCCACCCAGTGAATTCAGAAGTTTGGTAACAAATCGAGCTGCCTGTCTTTGGACATGTTCGATGGACAGTCATGTATCATTTTCAGTTGTGTTTCTGGACCAACACCATCCAGAGATTCCCAACTTCCCTGCTGGAAATGTCCCTTCCACAGTTCTTGACAATGCTGGGTCCATACGCACACAGCAAAATCCTTGCATGCACTGCTCACTGCTCACCAAAGACAGTGTATTTCCTTTCTATTCTACAAAGAGGGCTCAGATTACATTGAATCTAAGTTCATTTCATCTTAATTGGTATTTCAATTAGAAAGAATGCAGCTCATAATAATCAAAGATGTTGAAATGTATACCCTGTGATGTTAAATAATTCAAGTTGTCATTTCCTATCCAATATTCTCCATTGATTGATTGGAAGTTTCCAAATCCTCGTTTATAATCAGACCAGACCCTGCAAAGAAATTGTGAAATATATTATTTTAAAAGTTATTTACTTAAAAGTAAAACTAGATACTGTAAAAGATTGTGTGGCAGAATGGGCTAACTTGTAACAGATGTTTGGACACAATTCTCTGTATTTACTGCAAATGAAGCTAGATTATCATATTTAAAAAAATGTTTACTGTGAACCAATCACAACTGAATAGTGAAAAATAGTTCAGTAGAAATTAGGTTGCATTCAACTGCTGAAAAGATCAATGTGCAATAAAGAGGTAGTGTCATTTGAACTGTCTGTGGTAATCTTGAATGTCTTCAACCTAGCAAGAGAGAGCACATTATTATTAATTATATATGAGCATGCTCATTAATTATGAATTCTACACCTGTATCCATTATTAATTATGCCCATATCTTTAATTCATTAGGTAAGAGAAGATGACAACATCTGTATTAATTGTATTCATTTTGCATTGTATTTGACTCAGAATTGCTTTGTAGAAGGATGCAAGTTAGGTGGGATTTTTGTGTCGTTTACAATGTCTCTTTAAACCCCAATGAGAGCTTTGGTGAGCATTGGTAACTGCTTAAAAGCAAGCTTGAAAGTAACTTTGGCCAATGGGAATGAACAATAATTTCTAATGAAAATAGAGGAACATTTAAATAAACATTTTAACTGCAATATATTACAACCTATTTTGATTAAAAGAGGGTTCCAGTATTCAGTGAAAATTGATAATCAACAAATGTAAGGAACATTTTCAGTTTATTTTTGTTGATTGTTTCAATTCATTCAATGTGCATTTGATGGACCTGCGGGAAATGAATGTACTGAATTCTAATCAATAAGCACAATCAAAAGCGATAAGTGTTTCACATATGAGGGATGATTGGAGAGGCTGTGTCTGTTTTCCCTTGAGCAGAGGAGGTTAAAAGGAGACATGAGTAGTGTATAAAATTATGGAGGTATAAATGGGTAGTTGGCAGGGAACTATTCTCCATGTCAGAGGTTGATAAAAGAGTGGAGATGAGAAAGGAGATAAAATTTTAAAAGGAGATGAGAAGGAATATCTTTAGTTAAACGGTGATGAATCTGTGGAATTCATTGTCATTGACAGAGGTAAAGGCCAAATCAATTGATATTGTTATGGTGGAGATAGATAGATTCTTGATTAGTAAGAGTGTTGGGGGTTATGGGGTGAAAGCAGGAGAATGGGGTTGAGAGGGAAAGATAGATCAGCCATGATTGAACGATGGGCCAAATGGCCTAATTCTGCTCCCAGAACTTATAAACTTATGAAAACTAGAGGACAAAGAGTCAGGGTAAGAGGTAAAAGATTTAGAGGGGATTTTTATGAGAATCCTTTTCACCCAGAAATTGGTTAGTATTTGGAATACACTGCCTGAGAACTGGTGGAAGCAGAATTGCTGACAGCATTTAATAAGAGTCTACAGGAGCACTTTAATTGCCTCGGCATTGGGGTGAAAGACGAGATTAATTACTGATGGGCACCCACTGGTCAGAGGGGACCTGGTGGGCTGAATGGCCTGTTTCCCTGTTGCTTGATGCTATGATTATCAAACCAAGATTCTTTAATTGCATTGTTTGCAAGAAAGTAATGACATTGCCTTCACAAATATCTAGACTCCTAATACAAGAATTGTTTGGTCAAGACAGTGAAAAAAATGTTTATCTTAAGTACCATCTCAGATCTTGAGGGAGGTAAAGAGATCTTAAGCATAAGAGTCTAGGCGTCATAGTGGCATAATGGTAGAGCTGCTGACTTACTGCAGCAGACACCTGGGTTTGATGCTGACTATGGGTGCTGCCTGTACAGAGTTTTTACGTTTTCTCTGTGATCACATGGGTTTTCTCCGGGTGCTGTGGTTTCCTCCCACATTCCAAAGACGTACATGTTTGTAGGTTAATTGGCTGGTAAAAATTGTAAATTGTCTCTAGTGTGTAGGATAGTGCAAGTAATCGCTGGTCGGCGTGGATTTGGTGGGCCAAATGGCTTGTTTCCTCGCTAGATCTCTAAAGTCAAGAAGTCTAAAGTGTACTGCCATCTGCTTTTGCAGAATTTGCCTTTTAATTTGCTTGGGACCTTTGTAACATCAACCACCATATATTTTCACTGAGATTGTTTTTTAATAAATTACGATAGTCTTTATTTTCCTGTGAAACAATTCTCAATAAATGAAGCACATCATGATTAGCTCTAAGCATTGTATTCATAAAACATCTACTCATTTTTTCCACTATTGAAAGGTGCTCTGAATAATTTATTGCTCACATCCTGACCAATTGTATCGGCAGAACTTTACAAGCGCCTCTTTGAATCCAGACTAGCGAAGTAGAGCTCTTTAGCCCTGTGCTTTATTATTGATGATCAGTTTGAATTTCACCAGCATTATTCAGCTTCATTTATCCTGGAATCCTTTTCTAAACATTAACAAAATAGCCGAGCTTGTGTAGTGAGTTTAAATGACATTAGGGAGTCAAGGACACATGGTAAAACTAGTCAATGGAAATCAGTGGAAAAACTTACTGTATAGTCATATTCTCATTAAGAGGGAAAGAGGCCACTTAGTGCATTTAGTTCTATGCTGGGCAAGAGAACAATCCCATTCCCCACCCTTTTTTCCCTATAAACTATACCCCCCTACATTCTCATCAACTCTCTTCAGATAGAAGGGGCAACTGAGTGTGCCTACCAATTTACCTACCAACCAGCATGTCTTTGGTTGGGGGAGAAAACTAGAGCACATGCAGGAATACCATGTGTTAACTGGGAGAACATGCAAACCCCACACCAAAGATCACCTGTGCTGTGAGGCAGCAGTTCAGTCAGCTGCGTCATTGTGCCATCCATATCAAAACCCCAGGAGTTCCACTGAATAGTGCATTTTGACAAATATGGGGACATACACAATTCTTCTGATAAAGATACAAAATAGACATGGACAATATTCCAGCTATGGCAAGTAATATTTGCAGCACAGAAACATTAGGGAGCGGCCATCTTCAAAATGAGGGAGTGTACCTCCCTCCACCTGACATTCAACATTACCAGCAGCAGGTAGTTCAGTATCAAAAACGATGGAAGCTTAATTGACTATAAATCTAATAATAGCAGCCATGTAAATACTGTCACTGCAAAAACAAAAGGCCGGAGGTTAGGCATCGTCAAAAGAGTATTTGCTTTCTGACTTCCCAATCTACAAAGCACAAGTCAGAAGTGAGAAAGAATATTCTCCATTTAGTTACTTGAGTGCAGCTCCAGCAACACAAGTAATTAATCACCATCCAGAATAAGTAATCTGCTCAACCCACCAGCCTGAAATCACCACCAGTGCACACGTTTTCAATGTGTGCCATTAACAAATAACAGCAATGCACCAAAGCACTTTTGATATCATGTTCCAAATTCATGGTATCTGCCATGCAAATGGACAAGGGCAGATAGCACATGGCAATTTCACCACTTGCAAGTTCTCCTCTCAGTCACACACCTTCCTAATATCAAGATATTACCTAATTCTGACTGGGTAAAAATACTGGAATTTTTAGCCCAACAGATCTTGTGCTTTTAATCTCAATCTTTGGAGATGCTGCCTGACATGCTGAGTTACTCCAGCACTTTGTGTATATTTTTGAAAACCAGCCTCTGCAGTTCCTTGTTTCTAGTTCTCGTACTTGTAACTTCATTAAAAGTTCAAGCCGCTGCTCAAGAAGCCAGTTCTCCACCACCTTCTCAAGAGCAATGAAAAGACGAAACTAAACTAGTTTGGCAATAAACGTTGGGTGTGTTAATGCTGCTCACATTCCATTGACAAATTTTAAGGAAATTATTTCCAGATGTGAATTTCAAATGATCAGTTAGGATTGTTGTAGAAATGTTAATTGTTGCTTGTTTCCAAATGCTTTTGAACGATTTATATTAAATACATTATTAATTAAATATTAATTCAAACAATCTTTAAGCAAAATATTTGAAGTCAAATCGTGCTATGATGTATTTCAATTTCTAAGTAAAGTTTTTAAATAAAAATGCAAAAGCAGGTTGTTTCCTGTTACACTAAACCTTCTTAATCTTAACAACATTGTGAGGTAAGATTTTCATATATCAATACGTAAAATAAATAAATCTTGTATTCACGTTCTGATGGTGGGACAGAGAACTTATAAACACTTTTTCTGAAGCTGGCTTTTGTTTCATAGAGAAGCCACAAAGTGCTGGAGTAGCTCTGTAGATCAGGCAGCATCTCAAGAGAAAACGGAAAGGCAACATTTCAGATCAGAACCCTTCTTCAGACTGACTGTTATAGAAGAGTCCCAATCTGAAACATCTCCTATCCATGTTCTCTTGAGATGCGGCCTGACCCGTTGAGTTACTCCAGGACTTTTGTGTCTTTCTTTGCAAACCCATATCTGCAGTTCCTTGTTTCTACTTTATATTTAACTTCAACAAAAAAATGATTTGGTACAAATTTATATATTACTTTTCTCTCTTTGCAACATTTAAAATACCTGTAACTGATCACATTTTAATGCACATTACAATTTAGCAGTAAATTTATAATTGATATATCATACAGGAAAATCATTCAATTCTTTTCGGAGGTTAGTCAATTGAAGTTACATCTTAAGAAACATTTTACACATGTTATGAAAGTTTTAGCAAAATTATAATAGCTATAGAAATTAATTTCTGATTACAGAAATTTCAGGTTTAAGCAGATTTTGGTAAAGTAAATTGATTAGTGTCACTTGAATAGGAATCTTGAAAATAATGCCCCTGTCCCGCTTGGGAAACCTGAACGGAAACCTTTGGTGACCTTGCGCCCCACCCAAGGTTTCCGTGAGGTTCCCGGAGGTTTTGGTCACTCTACCAAATGGTCAAAATTAATTTCCGTGTAGTCGAGGCTTCTTCTATGTTCCTGCGATTATTTCAACAAAATCAAAACTGGCCTCGACTAAAATATGGCCGAAGCCAGTGGAGTGGGGTCTCTATTTACTTACTGGCAGTCAAAGGCAATCTCCTTCGCTGACCGGCCATTTTGATTGGCTCATTGGAGTTTTCAGCAAAGATCCTATAGGATCTTTAGTTTTCAGGACCTAGAAGATCCGCTAGAAGGTAAAATGGCCGCTAACTTTATTAAACTTCTTAAAACTGTCTCCACTCCTTCTCCTCCCGCCTTCTCCCCCTTCTCTCTCCCATTCTCTCTCCCCTTCGCTCTCCTTCTCTCCCCTTCTCTCCCACGCTCTTTAAAGGACTTACCGTGCTCTGTGACAGCCATTTATCTTCCTCTTCATCGCGCAGAAAGCACTTCTCCGCTATCCCTGGCCCTCACCTTTGTGATGTGTTTGTGTGTGTTTGTGTGTGTGCGGTCGGTAGCAAAGATCCTGTAGGATCTTTGGTCAGTAGATGCAGCTCACGCTTCGGTCGAGGCTTTCCAGGCGAGTGACCAAAACCTCTGGCGACTCATGGAAACCTTGGATGGGGCGCAAGGTCACCAGAGGTTTTCGTTCAGGTTTCCTAAGCGGGACAGGGGCATAAGAACGAAGGAACAATAATACTTGAATGGGTTAAATAAGTAGCAATGGTGGTAAAATTAATATTCTCATCCATCAAATAAATTATGCTAAAAATCTTTGAAGTGTATTAACTAAAGAATTTGTTTTGAAAAGTGTCAAACCTGTCAAAATTTTCACTGCCATCAGTTCGTCTCTGAACGACAGTCCAGCCACCACCTTCTGTCATGTCACAGTGCACGAGAAAGCTTGTACGTGATGCCAGTGGCTGAATTCGGTAAAATCCACTATGCCTGTTACCACCGTTGTACAGCTCTGCACAATCTTCATCAAATATAAATTTGAGAACGTTATTCTGACGAGGGAAGTTGGTTGTAGAAAAATAAATGTGGTGGGGTAGGGGGAAGGGTTGGATATAGTCAGGACAGTGCTGAAGAAAGATGAGGGAGAAATGGATCTGAGGACAAGGGAAAGGAAGAGGAGGCAACAGTTGGCTATATGGAGCTCCATGCTGGTGGCCAGATCAAGGACGAGTCTCACCCCAGCCTCCCTCTTCTACCATTTCCCATCAGATAATAGGTACAACAATGTGAAAACGCATACCTCCAGATTTCAAGTTTTCCTTTGGTTTTAAGAAAGGTCTCTGATAAAGCATCATGAAACACAAGGGAATAACATCAGAGAATGTGGACAAATTGCAGAATTAGTCAAATAGCTAGCTGACCAGGACAAAAAACAGGTTGAAACTAAGGGTACAAAGATCAGGACTGGAACCAGTGCCACTCACATTTTCATTATTGAGTTAGAATTTAGAATAAAAAAAAACAGAATTTCTAATCTTGCAGAAGACATCCAATCAGAATTAATAGTCGATAATGAGGGGGACTGCAACATATAGCAGGAATACGTGATTAAATGCAGAATAGGCAGATTACTGATAAATGAGTTCAATGCAAATAAATATGAGTTTGTATCTTGATAGGAAAACCAAGGGGATCACTAATTAATTGCAAGTCTAGGTGAGGTAGAGAAAAAAAGACCCCAGATTGCAAATGCACCAAACATAAAAAAGTGGCACCTCTGAATAATAAAGTCCAAAGAAGGGAAAAACAAGAACTATGATATATCTCTGGAGTAACAGAATTAAAAAGGAGATAGGTTGTGTTAAGCCCATGTTGAATGTGTGGCGATACTACACTTGGAATAGTATACAAATCTGGTTGCCATATTATAAAAAAGGTTGTGAAGTTACTTGGTAGGTGACTTGCAATTATACCATCAAAAATATGAGAGGGATAGACAGAGTTGATGTGGATAAGCTTTTCCCATTGAGGGTAGGAAAGATTCAAACAAGAGGGCATGACATGAGAATTAAGGGACAGAAGTTTAGGGGTAACATGAGGGGGAACTTCTTTACTCAGAGAGTGGTGGCTGTGTGGAATGATCTTCCAGCAGAAGTGGTGGAGGCAGGATCGATTTTAACATTTAAAAGTAAAGTGGATAGGTATATGGACGGGAAGGGAATGGAGGGGTATGGTCTGAGTGCAGGTAGATGGGACTAGGGGAAAATAAATGGTCGGCACGGACTGGAAGGGCCGAGAAGGCCTGTTTCCGTGCTGTAAATGTTACATGGTTATATGGTTATATGGTTATATTGTAAGGTTGGACAGGTTGGGTTTCTTCGCTTGGAAAAAGGCTGACAATTTACTTAATTGAGGTATTTAAAATTACGATTTATTTAAACGTGACTACGAAGCAAATTTTACTTTAGTTTTGATTGGTGATATTGTATGAAAACAGGCCCTTCGGCCCGTTGAGTCCTTGCTGACCATTGATCTCCATTGATTGCACTAGTTCTATTATCCCACTTTCTCATCTACCCCCAATACCTTAAAAGCAATTTTTCAGAGGCCAATGAACCTATAAACCTGCACATCTTCGGGATGTGGAAGGAAACTGGAGCATGTGGAACAGGGAGAATGTGCAAACTCTACACAGATATCATTTGAGATCAGGATCAATCCTGGATCTCTGATGCTGTGAGGCAGGAGCTCTATCAGCTGTACCAATGTGTCGCCCTTTAGTCCATTAACACAAAATCATCACTGAGTGCACTCAGAAGAAATAGTTTTACCCAGATTATTGAGAATATATAGTATTAACGGGCAGCACAGTCGCGGAGCGGTAGAGTTGCTGCCTTACAGCGCCAGAGACTGAAGTTTGATCCTGACTACGGATGCTATCTGGACAGAGTTTGTATTTTCTCTCCGTGATTGTTTGGGTTTTCTCCAGGTGTTTCAGGTTTCCTCCCAAACTCCAAAGACGTACAGGTTTGTAGGTTAATTTGGCTTCAGTAAATAAATATTGCGAGTTGTCCCTAGTGTGCAGGATAGTGCAGTATACGGTGATCGCTAGTCAGCATGGACTCATTGGGCCGAAGGGCCTGTTTCTGCACTGTATCTCTAAACTAAAACTAAACTAAATATGACTGACACAAGCTAACTCACAAAACGAAGTTTTGAAAGGCAATATCATGTCAGGACTTCAATATGATTTTTACATATAACCATATAACAATTACAGCACGGAAACGGGCCATCTCGGCCCTTCAAGTCCGTGCCAAACAACTTTTTTCCCTTAGTCCCACCTGCCTGCACTCATACCATAACCCTCCATACCCTTCTCATCCATATGCCTATCCAATTTATTTTTAAATGATACCAACGAACCTGCCGCCACCACTTCCACTGGAAGCTCATTACACACCGCTACCACTCTCTGAGTAAAGAAGGTCCCCCTCATGTTACCCCTAAACTTCTGTCCCTTAATTCTAAAGTCATGTCCTCTTGTTTGAATCTTCCCTATTCTCAAAGGGAAAAGCTTGTCCACATCAACTCTGTCTATCTCTCTCATCATTTTAAAGACCTCTATCAAGTCCCCCCTTAACCTCCTGCGCTCCAGAGAATAAAGACCTAATTTATTCAACCTATCTCTGTAACTTAGCTGTTGAAACCCAGGCAACATTCTAGTAAATCTCCTCTGTACCCTCTCTTCCTATTTAGAACGGAGATGAGGAAAAACGTTTTCACCCAGAGAGTTGTGAATCTGTGGAATTCTTTGCCTCAGAAGGCAGTGGAGGCTGATTCTCTGGATGCTTTCAAGAAAGAGTTAGATAGAGTTCTTAAAGATACCGGAGTCAACGGATATGGGGAGAAGGCAGGAGTGGGATACTGATTGTGGATGATCAGCCATGATCACATTGAATAGCCTACTCCTGCACCTATTGTCTATTGAAACAGGCCTTTCAGCCCAGCTTGCCCATGCCGAACAACATATCCCAGCTACACGTCCCACCTGCCCACGTTTGGTCCATACCCCTCCAAACCTGTCTGATCCATGTACCTGTCTGTTTCATAAATGTTGGGATAGTCCCTGCCTCCTCTGCCAGCTTGTTCCACCACCCTTTGTGTGAAAAAGTTACCCCTCAGATTCCTATTAAATCTTTACCCCTTCACCTTAAACCCAAGTCCTCTTGTCCTCTATTTGCTACTCTGGGCAAGAGACTCTGTGCATTTACCCGATCTATTCCTCTCATGATCTTTTACACCTCTATAAGACCATCCCTCATCCTCCTGTGATCCAAGGAATAGAGTCCCAGCCTACACAACATCTCCATAGAGCTCAGACCCTCTAGTCCTGGCAACATCCTTGTACATCTTCTCTGTACTCTTTCCAGTTTCTCAATATCGTTCCTATAACGTGATGCCCAGAATTGAACACAATAACTAGGTTAATAGTTTTTTTTCCAGATGATACTGAAGTGTTCGTTTTGAAACAGCCTCTTCATTTCTTTCATATCTGATCTGCTTCATACATTTTAGTGTTTACTGTTTGTTTATTTTTGGAATATGTGATTTTTAAATTATTGTCATTTTCAGCCCTCCTGTATTTTAATCTCAGTAGCTATTGAGGTAGCTTTGTGCCTATAAAAAAATAATCTTGTAAATAAGTCATGTCTAACCTGTAAAGTATTTTCGTCCTTCCATTTCATTAAGGGATCCATCACCTTCTGATGCATCAATGTTTTTCTGCTTTTCTCTCTCTCTCAAGATTGCCTCAATCTGAAGTTGTTGCTGTTTAATCCTGAGTTCCAGAGCTTTCACCTGAGCCCTCAGTCTCATTTGTTCATGATGACAATCGACAGGTGCCTTCAGAATCAAACATGACAGTCATTGAGAATGCAGGGAGGGGACACAGACCTGCACATTAAATATGAAACATAAACTTTTTCCCTTCAATCAACAAATTAAAGTAACTTGAATTAACATATAGAAAATGAAGACACAATGTGCTGGAATAACTCAGCAGGTCAGGCAGCATCTCTGGGAAACATGGATAGTTGATGTTTTGTATCATTACGCTTCTTCAGACTGATTGTAGTTGAGTCAGGGGATGGGAGGCTGAGATAGCTGGAAGAGGGGAAGCACAAGACAAAGCCTGGTGAGTGATAGGAGGATACAGGTGGATAAGTGGATACAGGTGCGAGGGATTTTGTCCCATTATCTCCTCATCAAAACTCCCTGTCACCAATCACTTGCTAGGCTTTGTTCTGCCTTTCCTTTCTTCAATTTTCTCCCATCCCACTAACGCCACCCCGCCCTGCCTTAACCTACCTCATCCCACCTTAATCAATCTGAAAGAGGGCCCCTCTTCAGAAAGAGGCCAAAACACTATCTAGTGATATTCTCAGGAGATGCTACCTGACCGGCTGAATGACTCCAGCACTTTGTGTACTTTTTTGTAAACCAGTATTTTCAGTTCCTTGTGCCTTGCATTAACACAGGGTTTTATATCCTTGATATAAAAGCAGAAAATTCTGGGAACACTCACAGTATCTATTGAAAAAAATAGTTAATGTTTCAAATCCAGGGCCCTTTTTCAGAACTCGGAAAGTGAGAAAAACAAGTTTTTTTCAGTAACAGAGAATGTGGGGAGCAGCGGTGGGTCACTTTTTCTTATTCTATTAACATATAGAAAATGAAGACACAATGTGCTGGAATAACTCAGCAGGTCAGGCAGCATCTCTGGGCAGCATTTTCTGGCTTTCTTATTTATTTATTTATTCATTCATTCATTCATTCATTTATTTATTCATTTATCTATTTATTTATTTATTTGTTTGTTTAAATGGTTTTTTTATTAGAAGCATTGTACTTACATCTTAACAACATAATACATTTTGTGTACAACTTCTCTCTTTTTTTCTTTTATACTCTTTAACCTATAATAGAAAAAAAGAAAAGAGAAAGAAGAGAAGAATGAGAAAAGTGGTGAAGTGTAGACTGCAGTGGTTGGCGTTAGATGAATGATGATGATTAAGTAGACTGCGTGCTTGAGAATGTGAAAAATTAAAGAAAGGAAAGAAAAATGAAAAGAAAACTAGGCCCCAAAGAAAAGAGGGCCTTAAAAAGGAAAAGAAAATAAGTAAAAAATCCAAAGAAGGTAAAGCTAAACAAAAAAGAAAGGGAACGTGCCTGACTCATAACGATTCACACCCATCACCTAGTTCTAAAACAATATCTTACTAGGGTTATGCTGCACCATATTATACTTGTAACAAAGCAATAAAAGGTGACCATATTCTTAAGAATTGTTCTTGTTTTCCTGCTAGAACGAGTCTCATTTCCTCGAGATGTAATATTTCGGACATATTTGTGATCCACATTTTAAACGTTAGGATAGGAGCATTTTTCCAGAATTTAAGTATAAGTTTTTTGCCGTTATCAAACCATAGTTTAGGAAACATCTTTGAAATATGGTTAGTTCAGAACAGGCTTCCCTTGCTCCGAAGATAATCAATTCTGTGTTTGGGTCCAGTCTTAATTTAAATATTTTTGAAAAGCTTTCAAAAATTTCCTTCCAAAAATTCTGAAGTTTTGCACAGGAAACAAATGAGTGTGCTATTGTTGCCTCTTTAGTTAGGCACTTATCACAGAAGGGAGAGACGTTTGGAAAGAAATGCACATCTTTCTTAACCTCACTAGTAACAACATTCTACAGACCGCCTGGGTTCACCTTATCAAAGCTACCCTTTTTGTGTTTGCCTTCCCTCCCCACTTTCTGGGTAATGTTAAATTATCTTGATTATGAGCTCTCTATTGCAGTTCTGACTAAGGATCCTGGACTTAAATGATTCATTGTTTCCCTTTCCACAGGTGATGCATGATCTGTTGAGTATTTGCAACATGTTCTGTTTTTATTTCAGAATTTCAGTGCCTTCAGTTATTTTTTAAATTTTCATTTAGTCATTTTTTAAAATTTTCATTTACTGTCATCAAAGGATTCATAGGAGGCACTGCCATAGGAGGAACCTGAGGAGTAACTTTTTTATACAAAGGGTAGTGGGTGCACGGAATGAGCTGTCGGAGGAGGTAGAGGTAGATACTATCGCAACATTCAAGAAACATTTAGACAGATACATGGATATGATAGGTTTAGAGAGATATGGGCACAATACAGGCAGGTGGACAAGTGTACTTGAGTAATATAGGTCAGCGTGGGCAGGTTGGGCCAAAGGGCTAGTTTCCACACTATCACTCTATGACTCTAAACTTATAAACATTTTTGGAAATTCTGTCAGAGATGTGGTATGAAAAATGACCAGATTTAATCTTGTTTACTCATGTTGACAATTAATTGCTGCTTTCAGAATCAAACATTATAGTAATTGCAAATGCATCATTTTGTGACAACATGCCATGAGAAAACTGAAAAACATTTATGTGTTCCAAAACCCTTGGGAAATGACCAACAACATGGAGGGAACTCTCAAGGCAGTACATTCCTCGTGTTAAAGTTTTGTAAGTTAAAGAATAAATAAAGTGCTGTGTGTGCAAACGATCCTATATTGATGCAATAGAAGATACGGAGTGCTGGAATAGCTCAGTGGGTCAGCAGCTTCTCAGGATAACATGGATCTGTCTGAAGAACGGTCCCAACCCAGAATGCCACCTGTTCATGTTCTCCTGATATGCTGTATGACCTGCTCGGCTACTACAGTACTCTGTGTCTTCTTTTTAAAACCAGCATCTGCAGTTCCTTGTTTCTATATTGCTGCTAGCCATATCAATCTTTCCATTATAAGAACAAGTGTAAATTGATTCACTTCAAGTTTAAAATTTTGAATTAATTTCTATATTCACCCGTATTATCGGTCGGTTACTTCAAACTATCAAAAATTCAATTTGTTAATGCAAACAGTTACTTATTTGTTAATACAAACATCAGCAATATCAATGTGTGTCTATGCAAAATTGGAAAACTGAATGGTTTTTCAAAGCATAAGTAAAAACAATTTAAAAAAAAGATAATTTATGTGTTTTGGAAAGTGCGCTACAAAATATAATTACTTAACATGCTAAGAAAAATTATGTAATCCCATTTATGACAATAAAATCATGTCATTGTCCTTAGTTTGTAACGAACAAAAAGCATATACAAGCAAATATTTGGTGCAGTAATAACCATCTTACAGAATTCTGCATCTTGAATTGATGAAAATATTAGATATAGAGATCCAATGCAAAAATGTAAACACATAACTTGATTATTTAATTTGTCCCGTGGTATTTGATATTTGCCACAGCATGAATATTTGCCATTTGTTTATAACACTGAAAACGAATGTGCAATAAATTTAAACTTTGTTTCAATGGTTGCTAATTTAATTATGGGCTCCTATTATGAATGCCAAAGATAACTTACTGTTACTTTCTTTGGGGAGGCATTTTAAACCATATTAGTGAATATTTCCTCATGTTACAATGAGCTTTTAAAACTCAGAGCAGCAGATTTTGTCAGGAAAAATGTAATAAATTAGAATTTGTTCTAACTGATGTTCTTGATTGAGTAACTATCATTTTTCTTAGCAATAGAACTTTACATTAAAGCCAACAATTCCTATCTATCTCCGATGGCAGAGTGCAGTCAAGAGCCAAACATGGCTTGGATCAAATAAGGCTCAACCAATGCAGAAGGACTCAAAGTTGTGCTGCCACGTATCAGCATGGTCCAGACTTAAAGATCTTCTCATTGAAGTATAAATTAAGCAGAAGTCAGATGCAGGCACATCAGAGACACTTATAATGAACAGATGATATCCAAAAGCAATCAGGGCAGTGCTGTTTCAGGGTCTTAGTTTCTGCCACCTGTGGCCTGCTTGCCTCATGGAAGTTCTGCAGCAGCAATACTGGCGAGATGCAGGAAGCAATGCAACCAGAAGTGCAAGTTTAACTGCAGGCTTCCTGTTGGAAGAAAGCTCAAGGAGCAGACAATAGACAATAGACAATAGGTGCAGGACTAGGCCATTCGGACCCCAATCAGTACCCCGTTCCTGCCTTCTCCCCATATCCCCTGACTCCGCTATCTTTAAGAGCCCGATCTAGTGCTCTCTTGAAAGTATCCAGAGAACCAGCCTCCACCACCCGCTGAGGCAGAGAATTCCACAGACTCACAACTCTCTGTGAGAAAAAGTGTTTCCTCGTCTCCATTCTAAATGGCTTATCCCTTATTCTTAAACTGTGGCCCCTGGTTCTGGACTCCCCCAACATCGGGAACATGTTTCCTGCCTCTAGCATGTCCAAACCCTTAACAATCTTATACGTTTCAATAAGATCCCCTCTCATCCTTCTAAACTCTAGAGTGTACAAGCCCAGTCGCTCCATTCTCTCAGCATACGACAGTCCCGCCATCTCGTGAATTAACCTTGTAAACCTATGCTGCACTCCCTCAATAGCAATAATATCCTTCCTCAAATTAGGGGACCAAAACTGCACACAATGCTCCAGGTGTGGTCTCACTAGGGCCCTGTACAACTGCAGAAAGACCTCTTTGCTCCTATACTCGACTCCTCTCGTTATGAAGGCCATAATGCCATTCACTTTCTTCACTACCTGCTGTACCTGCATGCTTACTTTCATACTGATGAACAAGGACCCCCAGATCCTGTTGTACTTCCCCTTTTCCGAACTTGACACCATTTAGATAATAATCTGCCTTCCCGTTTTTGATATCACATTTATCCACATTAAGCTTCATCTGCCATGCATCTGCCCACTCCCCCAACCTGTCCAAGTCACCCTGCATTCTCATTGCATCCTGCTCACAGTTCACATTGCCACCTAGCTTTGTGTCATCTGCAAATTTGCTAATGTTACTTTGAATCCCTTTGTCTAAATCATTGACATATATTGTAAATAGATGCGGTCCCAGCTCCGAGCCTTGCGGTACCCCACTAGTCACTGCCTGCCATTCTGAAAGGGACCCGTTATTCCCTACTCTTTGTTTCCTGTCTGCCTGTGAGGAAGGTTGTCAAAGTACATAGCAGGATAGTTAGAAACAGAAACAAATAGTCAGAAATGTAAACGGTCATCTCTGTGTGGAGCCGCAGGAGATGGGCAAGGTCCTCAATGACTATTTCTCCTCTGTTTTTGGCATGAAGAAAGACATGAGGACTGAGGAATTTGGAACAGTTAACAGAACTGTCTTAAGAACAGTCCCGATTATGGTTGAGAAGGTGCTGAACATCACGGGATGTATGAAGGTAGATAAATCTCCCTGGTGAAGAAATTGGTGGAGCTCTGTTTGAGATATATGAATCATCATTAGACACGAGAGAGGTGCTGGAGGACTAATGTTATGTCTCTTTTTAAAAGAGGTTGCAAGGAAAAGCCTGGGAACTATAGACCAGTGAGCCTAATATTTGTGGTAGGCAGATTACTGGAGATGATTCTGAGGGATAAGATATATATATACATTTGGATAGACAGGGATTAGGGATAGTCAGCATAGTTTTGTACATTGGAGGTTGTGTCTTACAAATTTGACTATGTTTTTTGAAGAAGTAACCAAGAAAGGATGATAAGAGCAGAACCGTATATGTTGTCTATATGGACTGCAGCCAGGCATTTGATAAAGTTCTGTATTGTAGGCTTCTCTGGAATGTTAGACCACATGGGATCCAGGGAGAGGTAGCCAATTGGATAGACAATTAGCTTTGTGGAAGAAAATAGAGGGTGATGGTGGAAGGTTGTTTTTCGTAGTAGAGGCCTGTGCCTGGCCCTCAGAGATCGATACTGGGCCCATTGCTGTTTCTGGTTTATATCAATGAATTGGATGAGAATGTTGAAGGTATGATTAGTTAAAAAAATTACAGCAGGACTTTGACCAGCTGGGCAAGTGTATTGAGGAATGATTAATGGAGTTTAATGCAGATATGTACGTGTTCTATTTTGGGAAGTCGAACCAGGGCAGGATGTTCACAATGAATGGCAGGGCCCTGGGGAATGTTGTTGAGCAGTGGGACCTAGGAGTGCAGGAACATAATTCCCTGAAAGTGGTGGTCAAGAAGATTTTGGTACAGGGGCCTTCATTAGTCTGCCTATTGAAACACAGAAACATAGAAAATAGGTGCAGGAGTAGGCCATTCGGCCCTTCGAGCCGGCACCGCCATTCAATATGATCATGGCTGATCATCCAACTCAGTATCCCGCACCTGCCTTCTTTCCATACCCCCTGATCCCTTTAGCCACAAGGGCCACATCTAACTCCCTCTTAAATATAGCCAATGAACAGGCCTCAACTACCTTCTGTGTCAGAGAATTCTAGAGATTCACCACTCACTGTGTGAAAGATGGTCCTAAAAGACTTCCCCCTTATCGTTAAACTGTGACCCCTTGTTCTGGCCCTCCCCAACATCAGGAACAATCTTCCTGCATCTAGCCTGTCCAACCTATGAGGAATTTTGTAAGTTTCTACAAGATCCCCCCTCAATCTTCTAAATTCTAGCGAGTACATGCCGAGTCTATCCAGTCTTTCTTCATATGAAAGTCCTGACATCCCAGGAATCAGTCCGGTGAACCTCCTCTGAGCTCCCTCCATGGCAAGAATGTTCTTCCGCAGATTAGGAGACCAAAACTGTACACAATACTCCAGGTGTGGTCTCACCAAGACCCTGTACAACTGCAGTGGAACCTCCCTGCTCCTATACTCAAATCCTTTTGCTATGAATGCTAGCATACCATTCACTTTCTTTACTGCCTTAATTTGCAATAACACATTGATTAAACATCTTGAGACAGTTGTCCAGCAAGCAGTAGAGTTTCGGTCAGTAACGACGTGGTGAATAGGAATGTGGTTCTTTAGTAACTTGTCAGTTTCTTTGTTGAACTAAATTAAGGCGCATGTTGCGATCAAAAGCGCTTGAACAATGGATTGGTAAGAAAGCCAAACTGTAAGAAAGAGTACTGCGCCTCCTAGAAGCATGCCTACTTTCAATGACTGGTGTACCATGACACCCAGGTCTCGTTACAGCTCCTTTTCCTAATCGGCCACCATTCAAATAATAGTCTACTTTCCTGTTTTTGCCGCCAAATTGGATAACCTCACATTTATCCACATTATACTGCATCTGTAATGCATTTGCCCACTCACCCAACCTATCCAAGTCACCTTGCAGCCTCATAGCATCCTCCTCACAGCTAACACTGCCCCCCCAGCTTTGTGTCATCCGCAAACTTGGAGATATTGCATTCAATTCCCTCGTCCAAATCATTAATATATATTATAAATAGCTGGGGTCCCAGCACCGAGCCTTGCGGTACCCCACTAGTCACTGCCTGCCATTCTGAAAAGGACCCGTTCACTCCTACTCTTTGCTCCCTCTCTGCCAGCCAATTCTCTATCCACATCAATACTGAACCCCCAATACCGTGAGCTTTAAGTTTACATACTAATCTCTTATGTGCGACCTTGTCGAAAGCCTTCTGAAAGTCCAGATATTACACATCCACTGGTTCTCCCTTACCCACTCTACTTGTTACATCCTCTGGAGTATAGAAGTTGGAATGTTATGTTACAATTTACCACAAGTTGGTGAACCTGCATGTGGAGTATTGTGTTCTGTTTCAGTCATCCTGCTTTTGGAAGGATATTTTTAAGATGGAATGAATGCAGAGAAGATTCACAAGGATGTAGCCGGGATTTGAGGGTCTGAGCGACAGTGAGAATTGGGCAGTCTAGGACTTTATCCCTTGGCGCGCAAGAGTCTGAGGAGTGATCCCATATATAGGTATATACGATCATGAGGGGAATAGATAGGGTGAATGCCCAGAGTCTTTTACCCAGAGTAGGGGAATCAAGAACATGAGGACATAAGTTTAAAGTCAGAGGTGAAAGATTTAATAAGAACCAATGGAGCAACATTTTCACACTAAGGATGGTACTTACAGTGGCCTGCAAAAGTTTTCATACCCCTTGAACTTTTCCACATTTTGTCATGTTACAACCACAAACGTAAATGTATTTTATTGGGATTTTATGTGATGACCAACACAAAGTGGCGCATAATTGTGAAGTGGAAGGAAAATGATACATGGTTTTCAAATTTTTTTACAAATAAAAAACTGAAAAGTGTGGCATGCAAAAGTATTCAGCCCCCTTTACTCTGGTTCCCTTAAATAAAATCCAGTGCAACCAATTGCCTTCAGGAATCACCTAATTAGTAAATAGAGTCCACTTGTGTGTAATCTAATCTCAGTATAAATACAGCTGTTCTGTGAAGGCCTCAGAGGTTTGTTAGAGAACATTATTGAACAAACAGCATCACGAAGCCCAAGGAACACACCAGACAGGCCAGGGGTAAAGTTGTGGAGAAGTTTAAAGCAGGGTTAGGTTATAAAAAAATATCCCAAGCTTTGAACATCTCACGGAGCACTGTTCAATCCATCATCCGAAAATGGAAAGAGTATGGCACAACTGCAAACCTACCAAGACATGGCCACCCACCTAAACTGACAAGCCGAGCAAGGAGAGCATTGATCAGAGAAGCAGCCAAGAGGCCCATGGTAATTCTGGAGTAGCTGCAGAGATCCACAGCTCTGGTGGGAGAATCTGTCCACAGGACAACTATTAGTCGTGCACTCCACAAATCAGGCCTTTATGGAAGAGTGGCAAGAAAAAAGCCATTGTTGAAACAAAGCCATAAGAAGTCCAGTTTGCAGTTTGCCACAAGCCATGTGGGGGACACAGCAAACATGTGGAGGAAGGTGCTCTGGTCTGATGAGACCAAAATGGTAGTTTTTGGCCTAAATGCAAAACGCTATGTGTGGCGGAAAACTAACACTACACATCACCCTGAACACACCATCCCCACTGTGAAACATGGTGGTGGCAGCATCATGCTGTGGGGATGCTTTTCTTCAGCAGGGTCAGGGAAGCTGGTCAGAGTTGATGGGAAGATGGATACAGCTGCTCTCCATCCAATCTGACTGAGCTTGAGCCATTTTGCAAAGAAGAATGGGCAAAGATGTCAGTCTGTAGATGTGCAAAGCTGGTAGAGACATATCCCAAAAGACTTGCAGCTGTAACTGCAGCGAAAGATGGTTCTACAAAGTATTGACTCAGGGGGGCTGAATACTTTTGCACGCCACACTCACCAGTTTTTTATTTGTAATAAAATTTGGAAACCATATATCATTTTCCTTCCACTTCACAATTATGCACCACTTTGTGTTGGTCTATCACATAAAATGTGAGCCACTGTACATGGAAAGCGCTGATAGAGGCAGGTACTATAATAAATTTAAAAGACATTTGGACAGGTCTATGGATAGAAAAGGTTTAGAGGGAAATGAGGCCAACATGGGCAAGTGGTAATAGCATAGATGGGCATCTTATATAACCATATAACAATTACAGCACGGAAACAGGCCTTCTCGGCCCTTCCAATCCGTGCCGACCATTTATTTTCCCCTAGTCCCATCTACCTGCACTCAGACCATACCCCTCCATTCCATTCCCGTCCATATACCTATCCACTTTACTTTTAAATGGTAAAATCGATCCTGCCTCCACCACTTCTGCTGGAAGATCATTCCACACAGCCACCACTCTCTGAGTAAAGAAGTTCCCCCTCATGTTACCCCAAAATTCCTTTCCCTTAATTCTCATGTCATGCCCTCGTGTTTGAATCTTCCCTACCCTCAATGGGAAAAGCTTATCCACGTCAACTCTGTCTATCCCTTTCATCATTTTAAAGACCTCAATCGAGTCCCCCCTTAACCTTCTGCGCTCCAAAGAATCTTGGTCGGCATTTACAAATTAATATTTAGATGGGCCTGTTTCCGTGCTGATGTGCAGGGTAGGTTTTTTAAAACT
Organism: Raja brachyura; assembly: GCA_963514005.1. The sequence goes on along the minus strand of OY740781.1, from coordinate 73,189,888 downwards.
CAGTAGGTGGTTGGTGTCTGGAATGCACTGCCAGGGGGAGTGGTGAAATCAGATATCATTGTAGCATTTAAGAGGATTTTAACTTGGCATTTGGATATGTAGGGAATGGAGGGGTATGTATCATGTGCAGGTGAAATTAGTTTGGCTTGGCATCATATTTGGTAAAGATATTGTCGGCTGAAAAGCCTCATCCTGTATTGTGTTTCTCTGTGATGGACACAAAATGCTGGAGTAACTCAGAAGGTCAGGCAGCATCTCTGGAGAAAAGAGTAGGTGATAATAAACAATAGACAACAGACAATAGGTGCAGGAGTAGTCCATTCGGCCCTTTGAGCCAGCACTGCCATTCAATGTGATCATGGCTGATCATCCTCAATCAGTACCCTGTTCCTGCCTTCTCTCCACATCCCTTAACTCCGCTATCCCTAAGAGCTCTATCTACCTCTCTCTTGAAAGCATCCAGAGAACCAGCCTCCACCGCCCTCTGAGACAGAGAATTCCACAGACTCACAACTCTCTGTGTAAAAAAGTTTTTCCTCATCTCTTACTACTTATTCTTAAACTATGGCCCCTGGTTCTGGGCTCCCCCAACATTGGGAACATGTTTCATAAACCCTTAATAATCTTATATGTTTCAATAAGATCCACTCTCATCCTTCTAAATTCCAGAGTATACAAGCCCAGCCGCTCAAATCTATCAACATATGGCAGTCCTGCCATCCCGGGAATTAACCTCGTGAACCTACGCTACACTCACTAAATATCAAGAATGTCCTTCCTCAAGTTTGGAGACCCAAACTGCACACTACAGGAGCACCTCTTAGCTCCTATACTCAACTCCTCTTGTTATGAAGGCCATTCACTTTCTTCACTGCCTTCTGTACCTGCATGCTTATTCAGTGACTGATGAACAAGGCACCCAACGTGACACCATTTAGATAATGGTGAAGAAGGGTTTTGGCCCAAAACGTTGCCTATTTCCTTCGTTCCATAGATGCTGCTGCACCCGCTGAGTTTCTCTCGCATTTTTGTGTACCTTCGATTTTCCAGCATCTGCAGTTCCTTCTTAAACTCTTTGTCTACTCCACTGCAAAATCTCCTCAAGATATGCCTACCTTGAAGAAGTTCTCCTCCTACCTTTGGAGACAGTTTCACAACCTCCTCTCTAACGAGTCTGAAGAAGGGTTTCGGCCCAAAATGTTGCCTATTTCCTTCACTCCATAGATGCTGCTGCACTCGCTGAGTTTCTCCAGCATTTTTGTGTACCTACCATTTAGATAGTAATCTGCCTTCCTGTTTTTGACACCAAAGGGGATAATCTCACATTTGTCCACATTAAACTGCATCTGCCATGCATCTGCCTACTCACCCAACCTGTCCAAGTCACCCTGCATCGTCATAGCATCCTCTTCACAGTTCACACTGCCACCCAGCTTTGTGCCATGTGTGAATTTGCTGATGTTACTTTTAATCTCTTCATCCAAATCATTAATATATATTGTAAATAGCTGCGGTCCCAGCACCGAGCCTTGAGGTACCCCACTAGTCATTGCCTGCCATCCTGAAAGGGACCCTGTAATTCCTATCCTTTGTTTCCTGTCTGCCAACCAATTTTCTATCCATGTCAGCACCCAAACCTCAATACCATGTGCTCTAATTTTGCCCACTAATTTCCTATGTGGACCTTAGTAAATGCTTTCTGAAAGTCCCGGTACATTACACCCACTGGCTCTCGCTTGTCCATTATCCTGGTTACATCCTCACAAATTTCCAGAAGATTACTCAAGCATGATTTCCCCTTTGTAAATCCATGCTGGCTCAGACTGATCCTACTACTGCAATCCAAATGTGTCGCTATTTCATCTTTTATAATTCACTCCAGCATCTTCCCCACCACCGATGCCAGGCTAACTGGTCTATAATTCCCTGTTTTCTCTCTACGCCCTTCTTAAAGAGTGGAACAACATTACCTACCCTCCAATCCACAGGAACTGATCCTGAATCTATAGAACATTGGAAAATTATCACCAATGCATCCACAGTTTCTGGAGCCACTTCCTTATGTACCCTGGGATGCAGACCATCAAGCCCTGGGAATTTATCAGACTTCAGTCCCATCGGTCTACCCAACACCATTTCCTGCCTAATGTGAATCTCCTTCAGTTCCTCCGCCACCCCAGATCCTCTGGCTAGTACATCAGGAAGATTGTTTGTGTCCTCTTTAGTGAAGATGGACCCAAAGTTCCTGTTCAACTCATCTGCCATTTCCTTGTTCCCCATAATAAATTCACCCTTTTTAGTCTTCAAGGGTCCAACTTTGGCCTTAACTAGTTTTTCCTCTTCACATACCTAAAGAAGCTTTTACTATCCTCCTTTATATTCTTGGCTAGCTTACCTTCGTACCTCATTTTTTCTCCCTGTATTGCCTTTTTAATTATCTTCTGTTGCTCTTTAAAAGTTACCCAATCCTCTTGCTTCCTGCTCATCTTTGCCATGTTATATTTCTTCTCTTTTATTTTTATACTCTCCCTGACTTCCCTTGTCAGCCACGGTCGCCCCTTACTCCCCTTGGAATCTTTCTTCCTCTTTGGAATGAACTGATCCCGCACCTTCTGTATTATTCCCAGAAATACCTGCCATTGTTGTTCCACTATCATTCCTGCTAGGGTATCTTTCCAGTCAACTTTGCCTCTGGAGTCTCTCATGGCTCCATAGTCTCCTTTGCTCAACTGTAATACTGACACTTCCGATTTACCCTTCTCCCTCTCACACTGTAGATTAAAACATCATATTATGGTCACTACCTCCTAATGGCTCCTTTAGCTCGAGTTTCCTTATCAAATCCAGTTCATTGCACAACACTATGTCCAGAATAGCCTTCTCCCTGGTAGGTTCCAGTACAAACTACTCTAAGAAGCCATCACGGAGGCACTCCACAAACTCCTTTTCTTGGGGCCCAGTTCCAACCTGATTTTCCCAGTCTACCATGTTGAAATCTCGCATAACAACCGTAGCTTTACCTTTGCGACATGCCAATTTTAACTGTTGATTTAACTTGCACGTATATTCAGGCTACTGTTTGGGGGCCTGTAGATAACTTCCATTCGGGTCTTCTTACCCTTACAATTCCTCAGTTCTATCCATACTGACTTTACATCTCCTGATTCTATGCCATCCCTCAGAGGATATATTTTGGTCAAGGCCATTCTTCAGACTGAGAGTCAGAGGAGTGGGAAACTAGAGATATGAAAAGTATTCGGCTTTGATTTGTCCTGTACCTTTTTATATCTCGATTTCCCCTCTCCCCTGACTCTAAGTCTGAAAAAGGGTCTCAACCCGAAACGTCACCTATTCCTTTTCTCCAGATATGCTGCCCGACCTGCTGACTTGGTCCAGCATTTTGTGTCTATCTTCCGTGTATCTACGTGTTAAAGAAGGAACTGCAGATGCTGGAGAATCGAGGGTTACACAAAAAGCTGGAGAAACTCAGCGGGTGCAGCAGCATCTAAGGAGCGAAGGAGATAGGCGACGTTTTGGGTCGAGACCCTTCTTCAGACTGGTCAGGGATCAGGGAAACAAGAGATATAAACAGTGATGTGGAGAGATAAGGAACAATGAGTGAAAGATATGCAAAAAAGTATTGGTGATAAAGGAAGCAGGCCATTGTAAGCTGTTTGTGGTGTGAAAATGAGAAGCTAGTGCGACTGGGGGGGGGGGGGGGAGATGGAGAAGGAATGTCAGGGCCAGAGGGCTGAGGGAGAGGTGGGGGGGGAGGCAGTCTGGGTTAACAGAATTGAGAAAATTCAATGTTTAAGCCAGAGGATGCAGACTCCCCAAGCGGAATATGAGGTGCTGTTCCTCCAACTTGCGGTGTTGATCACTCTGGCCGTGGAGGAGGCCCAGGACCGAGAGGTCGGATACGGAGTGGGAGGGGGAGTTGAAGTGCTGAGCCACCGGAAGGTCGGGTTGGTTATTGCGGACCGAGCGGAGGTGTTCGGCGAACGATCGCCCAGCCTCCGCTTGGTCTCACCGATGTAGATCAGCTGGCATCTGGAGCAACGGATGCAGTAGATGAGGTTGGAGGAGGTGCAGGTGAACCTCTGTCGGACTTGGAATGACTGCTTGGGTCCCTGAAAGGAGTGGATGGGGGAGGTGAAGGCACAAGTGTAGCATCTCTTGCGGTTGCAAGGGAAAGTGCCCGGGGAAGGAGTGGAGCGGGAGGGAAGGGAAGAATTGACGAGGGAGTTGCGGAGGGAGCGGTCTTTGCGGAAGGCAGACAGGGGGGGAGATGGGAAGATGTGGCGAGTGGAGGGGTCACGTTGGAGGTGACGAAACTGGCGGAGGACTATCTGTTGTAAGTTTCGTCACCTCCAACGTGACCCCTCCACTCGCCACATCTTCCCATCTCCCCCCCTGTCTGCCTTCCGCAAAGACCGCTCCCTCCGCAACTCCCTCGTCAATTCTTCCCTTCCCTCCCGCTCCACTCCTTCCCCGGGCACTTTCCCTTGCAACCGCAAGAGATGCTACACTTGTTCCTTCACCTCCCCTATCCACTCCTTTCAGGGACCCAAGCAGTCATTCCAAGTCCGACAGAGGTTCACCTGCACCTCCTCCAACCTCATCTACTGCATCCGTTGCTCCAGATGCCAGCTGATCTACATCGGTGAGACCAAGCGGAGGCTGGGCGATCGTTTCGCCGAACACCTCCGCTCGGTCCGCAATAACCAACCCGACCTCCCGGTGGCTCAGCACTTCAACTCCCCCTCCCACTCCGTATCCGACCTCTCGGTCCTGGGCCTCCTCCACGGCCAGAGTGATCAACACCGCAAGTTAGAGGAACAGCACCTCATATTCCGCTTGGGGAGTCTGCATCCTCTGGGCTTAAACATTGAATTTTCTCAATTCTGTTAACCCAGACTGCCTCCCCCCCACCTCTCCCTCAGCCCTCTGGCCCTGACATTCCTTCTCCATCTCCCCCCCCCAGTCGCACTAGCTTCTCATTTTCACACCACAAACAGCTTACAATGGCCTGCTTCCTTTATCACCAATACTTTTTTGCATATCTTTCACTCATTGTTCTTTATCTCTCCACATCACTGTTTATATCTCTCGTTTCCCTGATCCCTGACCAGTCTGAAGAAGGGTCTCGACCCGAAACGTCGCCTATCTCCTTCGCTCCTTAGATGCTGCTGCACCCGCTGAGTTTCTCCAGCTTTTTGTGTAACCTTCCGTGTATCTACCATCATCTGCAGTTGCTTCCTACACACTGTATTTTTCTATGTTCTATTTAATGCACTGGATTTATATTTCCCGGTTGCCGAGGTAAGAGTTGAATTGATACTTTCCCGTTAATACATATTATTTTGGATGTTCGGCTCCGCAGTTAACCTCTACAAATAAATGTTGTCAGATAAAAACCATTCCGATCAGTTTTCTATCTCCAAAGCACTGACAATCTCTGAAGGAGAACTTCAGCTCTCTTGTGAAAGTTACTCCTGGAGAATGTGACCAAACAAGAGTGAATCATTCCCTACAGATGGATTTCTTTTTGCAAGGAGTGCGGGATTCAGACAAGAGTTCAAAGAGCAGTGGTGTGGGAGGCAGAGCTTGTAAGTGGAATGTGAGTGCCTGATCCCAGCTGCACAATAGAAAACATCTGGAACAGCACTGCTTCCCCTCCACGTCCACTCGAGATTGAGCAAACAGCAATATTTCATCGTCACTTTACCTCTAGTTTACGGAAAATGTCTGGCGAACATTTTTAAACATTTTAATTTTGTCAGCTGCTTCTTTTGGTTTGCAGGCTGTAACTTTTTGAGTTTGGGCCAGCTCGGTCCAAAATAATAGTTTTAAAAAGTCTCAGTAATCGCGTGCCTTTTTACGGCAGTAAACCCAAGAGTGTTTCACTGGCATATGTACCGACAACGAAACAATTACATTCTTGCTCGTTACAGCAGAACTCACTTACCGAAAGGCAACAGCAGCTCAGCATCGAGGTGCACACGAGCAGGGAACACAGTGAACCCCAGAGTCGCTGCATTTCGGAACTCCTGTTGGTGAACACAAAATGAACATTATATATATGTATGTACAGGGAATTATCCAAACAGGCCGGCTGTAGAAAACTGAGATTTTCCATCCATTAACACGGAAATAATCCCCAATGACAAGAGCGGCTAAAGTGGAGTCTGAGATTGAACATTTACTTCTTCCTGAGAATTGAAGCAGCAAAGCGGTCACTCCAAGTGGCTATCGCGTCTCCTGCGAGCTCGAAAATTTCAGCCGTTTTCAGAGTTGGTGATTTGTATCTTGGGTGAGTCGATGAGCAGGAATGTTTTCCGCTGAGATGGTTTCCAGAGAGAGAGAGAAAAAAAAAATCCGACCACTCAGCAGACTGGAGGAGACTCTGCGGTGGCCCCAAAAAAGGAAGACAAAAGATGGAATATAAGAAGATGACTGGCTGGTTTCGCAGGAAGACAGTCACAGTTGCCTCAACACTTTATACACACGAGACACATTTTGTTGCAAGCGAATTGAGGATTGACAGCGCGAAGACTACAAAGAAAAGACTGCAAATGCTGGAATCTGGAACAAAAATAAATGAAAACGACGGAATAACTCAAATATGAAGACACGAAGTGCTGGAGGAACTCGGCGGCTCAGGCAGCATCCCTGGAGAGCGTGGAGGGGTGACGCTTCGGGTCGTGTGACTGCTCCGGATGGTAGAATATAATAGGAATCGGAGAGGTAACTTTTTCACACAAACGGTGGTGGGTGTATGGAACAAGCTGCCAGAGGAGGTAGTTGAGGCTGGGATTATCCCATCGTTTAAGAAACAGTTGGACAGGTACATGGATAGGACGGGTTTGGAGGGTTATGGACCAAGCGCAGGCAAGTGGGACTAGGGTAGCTGGGACATTGTTGGCTGGTGTGGGCGAGTTGGGCCGAAGGGCCTGTTTCCACACTGTATCACTCTATGACTCTGTGACTAACTCAGCGGGTTAGGAGCATCAGTGGAGGTAAAAGTTGACGTTTAGGATGGAGACCCTGCAGCAAAACCAGAGGAAAGGAGAACGATTGGCGACAGGAGGGAAGGATGGGACAAAGCTTGACTGATTTGGAGGGGAGGGGTGGAGAGAGAGAGAGGAGTTGGATGGGCGTTATGATGGGCAGATGAAAACAGGGAGGGGAAAGTGTCAGGGCTTTATCCAGGAGAAGAGGATACGATAGAGGGAGATCAGTGAGAGACCGACAGAAGTCCTGTCAGATAGAGGAGGGAAGCTTATTCAATGTAGCCATGCCCTGAAGATGATTTGCTGTGGAGCTGTGGTATGAAGGCAAAATAGACCATAGATGTAGGAACCCACACCCCTGGAATTCATCTTCCGCGCACACATTCACCTGTACACCTAGATTTCTTCTCCAGAGACACAAGGAAATACAGATGCCTGTTTACCAAGAAAGACACAAAGTGCTGGAGTAACTCAGTGGTCAAGGAACATACAAAATTAGTCTGGACATGGGTCTCAACCCCAAACGTTACCTATTCCTGTACGTCTTCGGACTGTGCGAGGAAATCGAAGATCTCGGAGAAAACCCACGTGGTCACAGGGAGAACGTACAAACTCCGTACAGACAGTACCCATAGTCGGGATCGAACCTGGGTCTCCAGTGCCGCAAGCGCTGTAAGGCAGCAGCTCTACCGCCTCTCCACCGTGGGACAGGTTCATGTCAACAGGTCAAAGTAGAAGCAGCAGCCAGACCAATAAATTGCAACAAAATTGAAAAATGTTAAATGTGGGCAATAGTATTAATTGCAGTCATAAGGTATTTGGGCCAAAAGTTGAGTTACAATTTTTTCTCAATGAGGATTTGTTTATTTTCAATTCCCTGCTAATAAGTCAGGCCAGGGACATCTACTGTGCATAAACAGGGTGGATATTAAATTTTTGTCCCAGAATTTAGGATAAGACCAAAGTGTCTGCAAAATGGTACACAGATTACTTTGCCTCCCATGCTCGAAACTACTGAAGACCTGTGAAGTTTTAGGCTGTGCCCTACATCTTCATCAAAGGCATGTTTAGTTGCCATTTTCCAAAAGGTCATTTCAAACAAACCAAATATGCCTCTGCTGCAAATACATTCACCCAGATTAAATAATGAATAATAATATGACAGCTTGACCTGCACAATCCTCTGAAAGGCGTACCTGCATCAAACTCAGTATAGAAATGCTGGCTCCAGGTACACACAAGGAGAAAATCCCAAGTGTAATTCTGGACATTGTGTTTTGATTGTATTTCAAAACTCTTATGACCATGGCTTTCCTCCAGTGTCCAATGCACTCCCACTGAAATAAGTTATTTTTATAACCGAGAGAGTACAATAATAATAATAATAATAATAATAATATATTTTATTGTCATTGCACAGAGGTACAACGGGATTTGGTATGCAGCTTCCATCCGATGTAATAACTTAATCAACTAAAAATGTAGACTGTCAAGGGAAGTCAGGGAGAGTATAAAAATAAAAGAGAAGTATAACATAGCGAAGATGAGCTGGAAGCCAGAGGATTGGGTACTTTTAAAGAGCAACAGAATACAACTAAAAAGGCAATACGGGGAGAAAAGATGAGGTACGAAGGTAAGCCAGCAAAGAATATAAAGGAGGATAGTAAAAGCTTTTTTAGTTAAGTGAAGAGGAAATAATTAGTTAAGACCAAAGTTGGACCCTAAAGGGGCTGTCCCACTTGGGCGACCTCATTGGCGAGTTAAAAAGAGTGTCTTCGATCTTCCAGCTCGAGGGCATTGGCCCGGAAAGCCTCGAGCTGGATCGACCTGTCCGCCTTGAAACCGCGAGCTGCGTCGACCGACTGCACACACACAAACGCATCGCAAAGGCGGGGGGGCCAGGGAAAGCGGAGGATGCTGTCTGCGTCATGAAGAGGAAGGTAAACGGCTGCCACAGAGTACGGTTAATGCTTTAAAGAGCGTGGGGGGGGGGGAGAGAAGGAAGGAGAGGGGAGAGAAGGGGGGGGGAGAGAGAAGGAGGGAGAGGGGAGAGAAGGGGGGGAGCGAGGGGGGGAGAGAGAAGGAGGGAGAGGGGAGAGAAGAGGGTAGAGAGGGGGGAGAGAGTAGGGGGGGAGAGAGGGGGGAGAGATGGGGAGAGAGAAGGGGGGGAGAGGAGGGGGGAGAGAAGGGGGGTAAGAGAAGGGGGGGTGAAGAGAAGGGGGGGTGAAGAGAAGGGGTGGAGAGAAGGGGGGAGAGACGCTGCGTACGCCCTCAATGCGCCTGCGGGCCGACAGGCCGTTGGTGCGCGAAATATTTGGACTGTGCGGGATTTTCGGAGCCCCGCGCGATGTTGGGACCAGCCCCGCACAACTCCATACGCCGCGCTTGAAGGTGGGACCAGCCCCGCGCGGCCCGTACGCCTCAAGCGACCACATTTGGTCGCGCCAGATGCATGCAAGTGGGACAGGCCCTTAAGAAGTATAATAAAGTTTAGCGGGCATTTTAACTTCCCGTAGGTTTCCTGGGTCCTTCATTTTCTTCTTCTTCTTTCGTACGGCGTGCACAGCCTAAAGTTGTCGGACAACCTGTTCTATTTGATCTTATTTGATTGTGCACGCCGGGTTGATTGCATTTGTCGAAACAGGGCAGATCACGTGAAGGTTGCAATCTCCCACCCCCCTCCTGGGTCCTGAAAACTCTAATGAGCCAATCAAAATGCCTGATCAATGAAGTAGATTGCCTACGGCTGCCCTGGACTGCCTGCAACTAAATAGCAATCCCACTCCACTGCACTATAAGTTAAAAAGTGCCATGCCAGCCAAATTTTACTTCCGGAAAATTGTTCAATATGCTGAAAAATTTTCCGCAACCTAGCTGAGGCCGCGAGTATTCGGGAACTTCCCTCGAGCATGAAGGAGAGTTCCAGTGACCTCATAGGACTTCCTAGGACCTTGTGTCAACCATGCTGCGAGTTTGAGTCAAGGGAAAACCCTTCTAAACTCACAGATTAGGTCGCCTCAGTGGGACAGGCCCTTAAAGGGGCTGTCCCACAGCGGTGACCTACTTGGCGAGTTTAGAAGAGTTTAGGAGAGCTTGAAGATATATCATGTTGAAGAACTCCTTCGACTATGTAGAAGACCTCCTTTGACCTCCTTCCACTATGTTGAAGGCTAACTTCGACAAGCTTCGGGAAAATTGGACACTTTGACAATAGTGAAGGCTACCTTCGATTACCTTTAACTACCTTCGATTACCTACGAATAACATGCCGATCTACTACAACCTACTTCGACTAAACCTACAAGTAAAACATTTTTTTCTATGGCGACCTTTTGTTACTCGCGGGCATTTTTCAACATGTTGAAAAATACGCCCTGACCTTGCTGAGGCCTCGAGTACGTGGGGACTACTCTCGAGCATGAAGGAGAGTTACAAAGACCTCCTAGGACCTCGTGTCGACCATGCTGCGAGTATGTCAAGGGCAAACTCGCCAGAACTTGCGGATTAGGTTGCTGCAGTGGGACAGCCCCATAAAAGACTGAAACAGGTGAATTTATTATGGGGAACAAGGAAATGGCAGACGAGTTGAACAGGTACGTAGGATGTGTCTTCACAAAGGAAGACACAAACAATCTCCCTGATCAGTCTGAAGAAGGGTTTCGACCCGAAACGTTGCCTATTTCCTTCGCTCCATAGATGCTGCTGCACCCGCTGAGTTTCTCCAGCACTTTTGTCAACCTATCCCTGATGTACTAGTGGCCAGAGGATCTAGGGTGACGGAGAAACTGAAGGAAATTCACATTAAGCAGGAAATGGTGTTGGGTAGACTGATGGGACTGAAGGCTGATAAATCCCCAGGACCTGATGGGCTGCATTCTAGAGTACTTAAGGAAGTGGCTGTAGAAATCGTGGATGCATTGATGATCATTTTCCAATGTCCTATAGATTCAGGATCAGTTCTTGTGGATTGGAGGGTTGCTAATGTTACCCCATAGGCAAGAGAGAAAACAGGGAATTATAGAACAGTTAGCCTGGTGATGGTGGGGAAGATGCTGGAGTCAATCATAAGAGATGAAATAGCGGCACATTTCGATTGCAGTAACAGGATCAGTCCAAGTCAGCATGGATTTACGAAGGGGAAATCCTGGTATACTAATCTTCTGGAATTTTTTCAGGATGTAACTAGGAAAATGGACAAGGGAGAGCCAATGGACGTAGTGTACCTGGACTTTCAGAAAGCATTTGATAAGGTTCCACATAGGAGCTTAGTGGATAAAATTAGGGCACATGGTATTGTGGGTAGAGTGCAGACATGGTTAGAACATTGGTTAGCAGACAGGAAACAAAAAGTAGGGAATAACGGGTCCCTTTCAGAATGGCAGGCAGTGACTAGTGGGGTACCGCAAGGCTCGGTGCTGGGACCGCAGCTATTTACAATATACATTAATGATATTTTGGGTGACAGGATTAAAAGCAACATTAGCAAATTTGCAGATGACACAAAGCTGGGTGGCAGTGTGAACCAAAGATACTGGAGGAGCAAGATAGGCCACTCCTCCGAAATCCAATGGGCTGACGTGTAGTATGTAACAGAACGTCACGGCCGCCATTTTTTAATGTGACACAAATTCCGGTATGCCTCTCGCTGTGTAATCCGCTCTATCATCTATGGTGTAATCAGTGTTACAGTAGGGAACAGTGTTTGATAGAGCGCATCTATCACCTCACATATTTTAGTTAATTTTATTGTAAATAATTTCCCCCTGTTCCCACATTTCCCTCCCATTTTTCCTCCCCAGCCCCCTCCTTTGCGTAGTTTCCCTTGCATTGTATTGTGCAGCTTCCCTTGTATTGCTTTAACACACAGTGCACAAAATTAAATTTAACATATATATATATATTTATATGAATATGTGTTTGTGTGTGCCTGGATGTGAGAGGCAAGTTAGAGATAAATAAAGTTCATTCTCATGGATCAGAAGCAACTTTGATTTAAAGCATCATTATTACTTTCTTTATCTTATATGTATGATGATGTACATGAACCATAAAGGCAATTATATATATATTTATATGCATAAATATGTATATATATATGCACACACACACACACACACACATATATATATATATATATATATATATATATATACGCACATATATATATACACACACATATATACACAAACATACATATACACACATGTATACATGCATATATACACACACATATATATATGTGTATATATATGTATGTATGTATATGTATATATACGTATGTATATATATGTATGTATATGTATATATAGATATATATATATATATATATATATGTATATATATATATATATAAACACATATGATCATTTTCCAATGTTCAATAGATTCAGGATTAGTTCCTGTGGATTGGAGAATAGCTAATGTTAATTTTCAAGAAAGGAGCGAGAGAGAAAATGGGGAATTACAGACCAGTTAGCCTGACTTCGGTGGTGGGAAATATGCTGGAGTCAATTACTAAAGATGTAATAATTGGGCATTTGGATAGCAGTAAAAGGATTAGTCCAAGTCGGCATGGATTTATGAAAGGAAAATCATGCTCGACTAATCATCTGGAATTTTTTGCAGTAAGGCTCGGTGTTGGGGCCGCAACTGTTTACCATATATATTAAATTTGGAAGAGGGAATTAAGAGCAAAACTAATGCATACATACCTACATATTTAAATTCAGCCGATAAGTTGGTCAAATAACATGGGGATATTCTTGCTTTTTTTGAGATATGGATTTTCGACATGTGCATGTCTCATAACGGCACATTTGTGGGTCATCAGTATTTTGCACCAACCCCCGCAATTTCAAATAATTCTAAATTGAACTTCATACACACGGAAAACACTATTTATTTACATTATTTTGTGCGCGACACATACAGGGTTGCAGTGTTTGGCATAGCAGCTAATCAATGAAAGTGATGCCAAATTCAACATATTTCAAACAAAGGACAAAATTGCCAACATATAGAATAACTAGACTAAGTGGGACCCATTGGGTCCCAGCATCACACATAAGGGCTGGTCACCCAACGCAATATTCCACCTCTCCACCAATTCCAATATTGCTGGCCAGTGGGGGGGGGGGGCTTTCTGTTGCACTAGTATGTGTGTTGTGGGCCGAATGACTGGTTTCAGGAGGGCTGGTATGGACATTGTGGGTCGAATGGATTCTTGGGCTGGCAGCTCTGTCACTGAGGCCAGGTAGCTCAGTCACTGAGCCTGGCAGTACAGACACTCAGACCTGGCAGCTGAGAAACTGCCATAAATTCTGCCCAAAACAGGTGACAGACTCTGTGAGAGAGAAGGGGGGAGAGGGTGGACTGAATGGATTATTGGGCTGGCAGTTCAGTCACTTACTCACGGCTGGTGGGCTGGCAGTGCAGTCACTGACTGCTGGTGGGCTGGCATTGCAGTCACTCATGCCTGGTACGCTGGCAGTTCACTCAGTCACCCCTGCTCCGTTTACCCTCCCACTCTGCTCCTTGCCATTCCCCTCCCCCCCATGCATTCAGTCCATCTCCCCCCATGCACTCTTAGTAGCTCTCCCACAGAGCATCCATTCCTGCCCATTAGATTCCCATTGTGATGAAGAACGTGCAGGCATGAAAAGTGGAAAAAGGATTTTTTAAAGTTTACAATGTGAACCTCTCTTAAAATATCAGAACAATTTAAATGTCAAAGATGAGAATTATTAAGTTCTTTCGTGTTGTGTCGTGTCTCTTGTTGCTGCTCACTGCGTCTTCATGTCTCTTAATGTCATCTGAAATTACAGAAAATATCATTTAGGATTAACATAAGAAACAAATGATTATAACTACATGCCTGCAGAATGGATGATGTATCACTTAAGTGCAATCGTTTTCAGTTGCGTGGAGAGACCTGTATATTGAAGATGCTTTTTGCCTCTAATATGTCAATTTACCTTAAATGTGGACAAGCCTATTAAAATCTTCTTACAAAGACTATTAAGTATTTTCTTTCTATCCTCCTTTGGACCTAAGGCATAGCAGGGCTGCCAACTCTCACGCAGAGGGAAGAGAGCTGGGTAGAGAGGGGTAGAGAGGGGTAAAGAGAGGTAGAGGGGTAGAGAGAGGGGTAGAGAGAGGGGTAGAGATGGCACGCTATAGCGCGCAGCCGTCCCATTCCGACCGCCGCCGCCGAACCCCCCACCCCACCATTGCACCCCAATCTTTGATTGCACCCTTCTTCACGGCGGGCTTGCGATCTTTGATTGTGATGTCTCGACAATTCAGGGGGCATAACCGGTAACAGCCGCCGCGTTCCCGGACTCGAATCTGAGCTCGAAAAAGCTCCTGGTCACTGGGCCCAATGTGTCCCGCGGGCCCCCTCCCTTACAAGAACAAAACCAAAAATTTACAGAAGTGTTAAAATTGATTACTTTATTATCAAGTAAAGGTAAGTAAAGGTCTATTAAAACTAATTCTAATAACTAACTCTCCAATGTACCAACAAACCTAGTTTCCCAATGACCATTGATAGGAGAACAGAAAATAACATTTTCTGGACAGAATAATATCGACAGAAAACAATAATATTTCCTTACCTTTCTTTGTTGTTGGGGAACCTGAAGAAAGACAGATTGAGTCATCCACATCGGCGATTAGGGCAATTTGTTCCAAACAGTAGCATCTGCAGCAGTGAGCTGTAGATGTGGACGCCATGACAGGGGGCAGTCCAGTAAAATGACGTCGACAATCACACATGTGATACTACGCTTTTTTCGCTGAGTAGCACATCTTGCTCCTCCAGGATCTTTGGTGTGAACTGTGAGGAGGATGATATAAGGATGCAGGGTGACTTGGACAGGTTGCGTGAGTGGGCAGATGCTTGGCAGATGTAGTTTAATGTGGATAATGAGGTTATCCACTTTGGTGGCAAAAACAGGAATGCAGATTATAATCTGAATGGTGTCAAATTGGGAAAAGAGGAAGTACAACAAGATCTGGGGGGTTCTTGTTCATCAGTCACTGAAAGTAAACATGCAGGTACAGCAGGCAGTGGAGAATGCGAATGGCATGTTGGCCTCCATAACGAGCAGTTGAGTATAGGAGCAAAGAGGTTCTTCTGCAGTTGTACAGGACCCAAGTGAGACCACACCTGGAGTATTGTGTGCAGTTTTTGTCTCCAAATTTGAGGAAGGACATTCTTGCTATTGAGGGAGTGCAGCGTAGGTTCACAATGTTAATTCCTAGGATGACAGGACTGTCATATGTTGATAGAATAGAGCGGCTGGGCTTGTATACTCTGGAATTTAGAAAGATGAGAGAGGATCTTATTGAACTATATAAGATTATTAAAAGTAGAGGCTGGAAACATGTTCCCGATGTTGGGGGAGTCCAGAACCAGGGGCCACAGTTTAAGAATAAGGGGTAAGCCATCATGAGGAAAAGCGGAGATGAGGAAAACCTTTCACACAGAGGTTGTGAATCCGTGGAATTCTGTGCCTCAGAAGGCAGTGGAGGCCAATTCTCTGAATGCTTCAAGAGAGAGTTAGATAGAGCTCTTAAAGATAGCGGAGTCAGGGAATATGGTGAGAAGGCAGGAACGGGGTACTGATTGTGGATGATCAACCATGATCATATTGAATGGCGGTGCTGGCTCAGAATGCTGAATGGCCTACTCCTGCACCTATTATCTATTGTCTATTGGGACAGGCAACATCTTTAGAGCGTAGGAACAGGTGACGTTTTGGGTCGAAGCCCTTCTTCTTCTTCTTGGGCCTAGACCTGAAACATCACCCATTCCTTCGCTCCAGAGATGCTGCATGTCCCGCTGAGTTACTCCAGCTTTTTGTGTCTGTCTTCAGTTTAAATCAGCATCTACAGTTCCTTCTTATATGTTAATCACTCTCCAGTCTTCTGCTACCTCAACCGTGGCTAAGTAAGATACAAATATCTCTGCTGGTGCTCAAGGAATGTCTTCACTTGCTTCCTACAATGTCCAAGGATACACTTTGTCAGGCCCTGAGAATGTATCCACCTTTATGAACTTCATGACCAACACCTCTCCTTGCATAACGTTGATCACTGTTTTCCTCACTGAATTCCCTCGCTCCCATGACCTTTCTCATGATAAATACACTTGGGAAGTATTCATTTGAGACCTCACACATCTCCCATGGATTCACATTGATGACAGCAATAATCCTTAAGGGGACCTATTTTCTCTTAAATTACCCTTTCACTTTTAAGATATTTAAAGGATCTCCATTAGCTTATCTGTTAATTATATTTTATGTCCCATTTTTGTGCTCCAAATTACATTCTACATTCCTTATGCTCCTCAGGTAGCTTGATCCCAGTAACCTGAACCTGGCATATGGCAGCTTCTCTGGATAGAAGAAATGGGTTACATTTCGGATTGAGACACTTCTTCAGTTTATCATGCTATCATTTCACTTTTGCTGCTGGACAATCAGGACTCCTTAAATGCATACTTTGCTTCGGAATAAGTGAGTTCGGTATTCCGACTGCGCATGTCCAGGTCAAAGGTCACAAGCGAAAAACAGTCTCGGCAACAGTGATGCTGTGTTGTGTGCAGGCTTGCGTTTCGTCCGTTGCCCAGCCCCAAGCCCAGAGTCCGGGCCAGCTCCAACTCCAGGTTGGGGCTGAAAGCTGCCCGCTGCGCGGCCCAGTTGAGCGCCGGGCAGGAGGAGGCCGAGCCCAGCCTGGCGCTCTGGCGCAGGCGAGATCTGGGGCCTCGTTCCTCCTCGGGGTTTGTGGATGAAGTGGCAGTGGGTACCATAGGGGCAGAAGCCAGTGGTGTGCAAGGTACGGCTAGTACATGGGGTGGCGGCTGAGGGAGCGCACCTCGACCAGGCCGTGGGCAAACTTTAACTTGCCGCCATAACATCACCCCATTGGGGAGCGAGTTCCTCTGGAGTTGGAGCGGGGTTGGACTGGAGTTGGCACTTCTCAGCGCTGGCTATAGGCCTGGGGCTGCTGGAGTTGTTGGACTGGGCTGTCAGTTGGCCCGGCGGGAGTGGCGGAGGTGAGCTGGGGTTGGCGCTTCTCCACGTTGGTTGTGGGCCTGAGGGTCATTGTTCCATTGGTCCGGACGTCTCCGGCCGCCCCCCGAGCATGGATGGGACTCTGGAGTGGGGATTGGGGACAGTCCAGCGGCGGTTCGGTAGCGCTTGCGGCGCCGGAGACACGGGTTCAATTCTGGCTGCAGATGAGGAGCGGTCCTGTGTGCGTGTAGCCGCCGAGAGTCGGTCCAGTCCCCGCCCCCCTGTCTCCCACTAATATCTGCCCCCTGACAAATACAAACTTGAAAAAAGACAAAAATTCGGACCCAAAGTATACATTGAATCTACAGCGCTTCGTTTGATTTTTATTTATAGCGGTTGATCTTTGACAAATCCCATGATTCCTTACGTTTTTCAGAATACCGAACTCGCTTATAGAATCTTTTCTCAGATGTCTTTAAAAAAAATCTTTCTCTACTCTTTCCAGAGAAGTTATTCTCTGATTCCTGGGATGTCAGGACTTTCGTATGAGGAAAGATTGGATAGACTCGGCTTGTACTCGCTGGAATTTAGAAGATTGAGGGGGGATCTTATAGAAACTTACAAAATTCTTAAGGGGTTGGACAACCTAGATGCTGGAAGATTGTTCCCGATGTTGGGGGAGTCCAGAACAAGGGGTCACAGTCTAAGGATAAGGGGGAATTCCTTTAGGACCGAAATGAGGAAAACATTCTTTACACAGAGAGTGGTGAGTGTCTGGAATTCTCTGCCCCAGAAGGTAGTTGAGGCCAGTTCATTGGCTATATTTAAGAGGGCGTTAGATGTGGCACTTGTGGCTAAAGGGATCAGGGGGTATGGAGAGAAGGCAGGTACGGGATACTGAGTTGGATGATCAGCCATGATCACATTGAATGGCGGTGCAGGCTCGAAGGGCCGAATGGCCTACTCCTGCACCTATTTTCTATGTTTCTATGTTTCTATGTTATTTCTAATTTTTAATATTGCCACAACATGGTTCCTCTTGAACTTATTATTATTATTTGCTTTTCTTCAGCTGGGGAGTGAAGTCTGAATAAAAACCTCAGTCTATATTCAGAGAATCGGCAACCAGAAAACAATAACATGTTTTCAGTGAATGGGATATGAGTTGACAGCCAGTCCAGCTGCAATGGATTAACTTGTTGTTTTTACTTATGTTTGTTATTTAGATGAGGCCCCGATGTTTGCACTTCACCCTTTCTTACTTTGATGGTTGCTTCTAAGGATGAAAAGAATCAAATGCAGTTTCAAAAACAGCATGTACAAAAGTTTCATTCTTCACTTAATTCACTTCATCAACTATTGTGGAACTCCTTCCAAATAAATACATACATTTGTAGAACATATAATACAGTGTAAAATATCAATTTTATTTCAGCAAAATACTTATTGTTTCTTTTCCCATATTTTCTCATCTGCTAACACTCAAAGTCTGAATCATGTTTACTCCTTTTCATGAATGTTCCCTTTGTGAGGTTCCACAGTGACTATGGGGAACATTGTAGCTGACTTCAGCCTTCCACTCTGAGCTCTCTGGCTTCTGCACTCACATCCAACAAAGCTTGTTTGACACCAATCGGTTTGTTTGACAACAATCATCTTTGCTAGTTTTTCTCTACCTATCTTTGGGTTGCAGAAACAAATTGTTGCATGGTGACCACTGCCTCAGGTGAAACTGCTAAAGCAGCATAGGCTGGAAAGTAAATCAGAGAACTTCATGTTTATTGCAGTTGAGTTTAACAAAACTAAATCAACCAAATGAATCATTGGCCTTGATTTATTCATTTGTTTGCTTGCTGGAAACAGTATTGCTCAACTTCATTTATTTTTCAATCTCAAAATCCTGGTAAGAATAAGTGTAGCACAATGTGTTCTTTCAATTGAATCAAATAAGATGAGTGAAATAGCTGTACCAAGAATCCAACATTGTAAATGGGATCAGAAGATGAAGTATATTAGAGTTTACAGAATGCAGAATTCTGAAATATAATTTAATTTTAAATACATTTTCCATAACCAGTAAGGAGTTCCAGTGGCACTCTTGTGGAAAGTATAGTCCTTTCGGGATTTCCCATTCTACATCATTCTTTCAGCAAATTAGCCTTTTAACTAAGAGACATTTCCCCTAATACACTGAACAACCATAAACTAATTTAAGTACAGGTACAATGTACTCATCTCTTGTAAACAAAACCAAGGGCAAGCTAAAAATGGCAATGAATTAAACTGGAACTTATGCAAAAACGATTGACAAAAGTATTGCCAGGTTTGCAGAGTTTTTAGTTATAAGGAGAGGCTGAACAGCACGGACATTGTTCACTAGAGCATAGGAGGCTGATGAGAAATCATATAGAAGTTTATAAAATCATGAGGGGCATAGATAATGTGAATACCCACCGTATATTACACAGGGCAGGAGACTTTAAAACTTTGGGCAAAGTTTTAAGTTGAAAGGGGAAAGATTTAAAAGGAACCCGAGAGGCAACTTTTTCAGCGAGGGTTGTGAGCATATGGAATGAGCTGTTACGGCAAGTAGTAGAGTCAAGTACAATTATAACATTCGAAGGACACTTAAACATGGATAAGAAGCATTTGGAGGGATCTGGGCCAGGTGCAGGTACTGTACGTGGGCTGGCTTGGCAGGACAACTTGGTTGACATGGACAAGTTGAGCCGAGGGGGCTGTTTCCTTGCTGTATATCTTTATGACTCCATGTTATTTGTGATGGAACCACAAATTCCAAATCCCGCTGACCGCAATTATTCACAGCACCATTTACAGTCATCTTTTCTTTCTGGTTTACATTGCGATTGTTTTTTTGACTAATTAGTTTGCTGGCTGTTTAATCCTTTTGATTTACTGTTTATTTGGTTCTAATTTTAGCCCAATTCAGCATGCATATTTAAAGAAAGTAAACAACTGCAGATGTTAGAAATCTAAACCAAGTTATACTAGACAAAGTTATACTCGGCCGCGGGGAAAAAAAATGGCAGCGCTTTTGGAGGAGAGCGGGCTGCAGCAGCTGCCGTTATGTTGGCTGGCCAGCAGGAGGGCACAAAATGAGTGAGTGTGTGTGTGTGTGTGTTGGGGGGGGGGGAGGATTTTATTTTAAAAAGTGTACATTAAAATATCTAAATGTAATGAGGAGTGAATGGGTGAATATAAAAGTGTAATGTGTGGCAAAATGGAAAATATCTCGGGGTTTGAAAGTGTGGTTTTGGCGAACCATGAACTCAAAGGGCAAATCTGACACACAGCCGGTCGGCAGACACACACACGCAGAGTTTTAATAGTATATAGATGGTGGGTGCGGGAATAAATAGGAGAAAGAGAATATCTCTGGTAGGCTGAGACCATGATTACTGATGTGACTTCCATCTTCCTGGGGTCTTCTGGTTAATAGGTAAATCCAATTGGAGAGAGAAAAAATGCACAAAGGGACGTAATAAAGCTGTGAAATGTAGGTTTGAAATCAAATGGAGAACGCTAAAAATACACAACAGATCAGGCAGTATCTGAAGAGAGAGCAAATGTAAGTTCATAGTACAAATGGGCAATCTTGGAGTAATACCAAGATAAAGATAAGATAAGTTATGTGATAAGATAAGGCAAGTTAGATGAAATTGTTGAATTCAATATTGAGGCCCAGAAGGAAAATTAAGTCCTGTCCTTCAAATTTATGTGAAGCTGAATTGGTAACATACATTGAGAACTTAGAGCGAAAATGAGATGGTGATTAAGTGAACAGGTTCTGAGTGAACTTAAGTGA
Organism: Raja brachyura; assembly: GCA_963514005.1. The sequence continues at coordinate 73,169,027 of OY740781.1, read as the reverse complement.
AATTCAGGGCCATACCCGCTGACGGAAGATAGACGGCAGAACAGCTTCCCAATCTACCTTCAGGTTCTTCGATGTAAAGGAGATCACATCATGAGCACAGTCGAAGAAGTGTGAGTGAATTGTTGCTTCATCTGGAAGATTTATTTCAGTTTGTGGACGGTGTCAAGAAAAAGGGTAAGAAATCACATGTTACATCTTCTGTCGTCTGGTGTGGATGGAAGAGAAAAACAGAAAGGTAAGGTGGTTCCTAGTGGTGAAAGGTAATTGAAGGTGGTAAAAACTGTAAAGGGGGATGCATTGAATGCAAAGACTCATGTGGTGGGAGATGACAAGTGGTGGAGTTTCATTGTTACTGCCTGTGAGTTGAGGGGCTGAGAGCAGAAATGAGGGAATTAGAGGAGATGCAGTTGTGAGCCCAATCAACTGTGATGCAATCAACCAGTTGTACTTGTGTTTGAAGTCATTCTATTTGTATACTGTATTATCTGATTTGATTGGATAGTATGCAAAACAAAACTTTTCACTGTACCTCGGTGTACACGACAATAATAAACAATGTAGAGAAGACTGCATTGTGATCACCAAATGCAGTGCAGATTTGAAGAGGTTCAGGTGAATCTCTAGCTCACCCGGAAGGGCTATATATGATAATGGATGGTGGTGAGATGTTGTGATGGTTGCCAGGGAAAGTGCCAGGGGATGTGGAGAGTAGTCCACTTATCCCTTCTCACTGGGATGCAGAAAAGGGGAGAAGGGAAAATGTAATTGGTGGTGGGATTGCGTTGGAGCTGTGGAAGAAGATGTATTGGATGCAGAGGGTGGAAGGCGAGGATCAACGGAATTCAATAGAGAGAGTGGGAGGAAGATGCTCAGAGCAAGGTGGAAGAAATGTTAGTTGAGACATCTGTTTGCATTTCTGGGCTTGTAATGGATATTGGTTGATAATCTAATTAAATCTGTAGATTAATTTATTGGTATAACAGAATAGCTTGGTCTGCATTTTAAATATGTTAGTAGCTTTATTGCTTCTGTTTTAGAGCAGTTTATTGTCATATACACCAAGGTGCAATGACATTCCTTGTTCACATGAAATTCACAGAATAAACGGCATACGGTACTGATAAATAGAACAGTAAATAGCAAGTACAAAACAGCAGAATGTTGCAAGATTGTAGTGCAAACAAACAGTACAATAAAGGAATAATCCAATGAGGTATAGTTAAGAGTAAGAGGCAGCACCTTTGGGAAGGGGGTGAAAAAGAGGTGATTGGTTCAGGAATCGGATAGCAATTGGAAATAAGTTGTTAAGTTTAGATGTCCAGATTTTCATGCTTGTGTATCCTCTTCAAGAAGGTAGAAGTGAGAAAAGGAATAGCCAGGGTGGCAGGCATCTTTGACGATACTTCCAGCCTTCCTGATGCAATGGACTGGATAGAAGGAAATGATGAGCCCGTGATGGACTGCATTTTGTTCAGATTTTATATCACTTCCCCTAAAAAGACAAATTGAAAATACAATCGTTGTTTGCCAACTTACAAATCTGGAATCCAGATGAATAACTGGATTAGTTGCAACAACAAAATATTCCCTGAATGACGATTAGGCAGTAACATATAAGGATCATTAAATGCCTCAGAGGGCGGTGGAGGCTGGTTCTCTGGATGCTTTCAAGAGACAGAGCTAGACAGAGCTCTTAATGATAGCGGAGTTAAGGGATATGGGCGGAAGGCAGGAACGGGGTACTGATTGTGGATGATCAGCCATTATCACATTGAATGGCGGTGCTGGCTCGAGGGGCCGAATGGCCTACTCCTGCATCTATTGTCTATTGTCTTTTGCCAAATAATTTCACAGGGCCTATGATTGAGTATTTAACTGTATCAAAATCTTCTCTTGGACCATCTCTACTCGAATTTTTCATGAAAGATGAACAATGCATTGGTTCTGATCAAAATTTAAAGTAACATGTTTCTTAAAGTGTGTGGGAGCAGTGCGGGCCCACAGGGTCAAATGGGATAGGGAGTGAGGGATGGAATTCCAGGACACAGGACACAACTTATCTAAAGCCATGACTATCAGTGAATACCAAATGAGGTGGATATGAAAAAGACCTCAGCCAGAGCAACGACAAGCAAAACCTGAAGGGAGGTGGCAGTTGTCCACTGAGCCCAAAACCTGAAACATGGAACATATGCCGATACAGCACAGAAACAGCACCCTGCCCACCACCCCACTTATGTCTGAGTAAATTATGCAACATTAAACTAATTCCTTCTGTCTGCCTTGGATCTACGTCCTTCCATTCCTGCATATCTATGTGCCTATCAAAAAAAAAGCCACTGTTAGACCTCTTGCAACGACTCAAAGGTGAAAAAATTATCAACCTCTATTGAAACAGTGTGCTCTCAATAGAGGTTGAGGGAGGGAGGGAGTGGCCGCTCCAGAAATTTCCAAGCAGCTGAGGACTTTTCATTGACGCCGGTGTTCTATCTTCCCAGCAGGAGGGCCTATAACATCGGGCTGCCGTTGCGTCGACTGGCTGTGGGGGCCTCAAATAGGTCCCGACCTCGGGTGGTCTAGGAGGAGGAGGAGGACTGGACTTTTTGGTGCCTTCCCTCACAGTGGAAAGTGATGATTCTGCTGTGGGGGGATGTTCATGTTGAATCCTATGGTGTATTGTGTCTTTTTTCTTCTTTTTATTTTATATGGATGTATGATAATCTAATTTTTTTCTCTGTAAAGCACTTTGGCTTCAACATGATTTGATTTAAAAGTGCTATATAAATAAAAATTACATAGTTACTTACTTACTCTCCAGTAAAATTTCACTCCCACCTCCACCCTGTCCAAGCATGAGAAGCTAGGTCCACTACTGAATGGAACAGAGTGATTGTATGGGTTGTAATAATTAATCTTGTAACTAATTATGGAGCATGGGAGGTCAGCCAAGAGAGCTGAGGAAATATTTGGTAATGAAGTTTATGAACAGGTCAGCAGTAATTGGGCTGGAGTCCAAGTGCATAATGGTATGGAGAACACTTATTTGCACCAGAAAGGATATATAGCTGGAAGTTTGAACAGGATACCAAATTTATGACTGTTCTACAGAGCACACGATCGAGGAGGCGGATGGAATAAATGCCAAGAATACAAAGTTTTTGATGGCAGTTTGATGTCTTATCAATGTTTAAATGATGGAAAACCCAGCTCATCCAGGACAATATTAGAGAAACACTGTTGTTATCTTGTAAGTAGAGGACTCAAACACAACTAATGAAATACCATTGATGCTGAGTTAAATGATTAAACAGTCAGATTAGTCCAAAAGCACCTGCAGTGCAGGCCAATAAGAACCAAAATAGTTAATCAACTAGAAATGGTGTAGATCATTGAATAGTACAGCACAAGAACAGGCAGCACGGTGGTGCAGCGGTAGAGTTGCTGCCTTACAGCATTGGCAGTGCCGAAGACCTGTGTTCAATCACAACCATGGGTGCTGTCTGTACGGAGTTTGTATGTTCTCCCCGTGTCCTGTGTGGGTTTTCTACAAGATCTTTGGTTTCCTCCCACGTACAGGTTTGTAGGTTAATTGTCTTGGTATAAATCTAATTTGTCCCCAGTGTGTCTACAATAGCGTAATGTGGGGGAATTGCTTGTTTGCGCAGACTCGGTGGGCCGCAGGGCCTATTTCTGCACCGTATCTCTAAAAACTAAAACTAAAGAACAGGCTCTTCGGCCCACACAGATGAATAGCTGGGTTGTATGAAAGTCTTTATTTTTCAAGAGAAACAGACATTTTCTTGGAGACCCTCTCAGTGGAATTTCCAAACTCCGAGTACAAGAGGTTTTTTTTAATATATTTTGAACGCAAAGGCTACAATAAAGGATTAACTATAATTTCAATTACATACATGGACAATAGTAAACAAATAACTACAATTTCAATGCCCAGAATTATCTATTTAGCTTTAATATTTTGAGTGCAGCCATCTTTTATTATATGGCTGTATGGTAATTCGCATATCACTGTATCTTAATTGGTATGTGGCAATAAAAGACCTTTGAAACCTATGAACTTTGCAGAATGATATATTTACATCAGGAGTTCACTGTAGCTGCCAAAAGACCACTGAATATTCAAACATTTTTGATGGGACAACATACGGATAGTCTAGAAGATTCAAAGAACAGAATACAAATACCCCAAATAGTATTGTTCCAGTATTGAGGGATGGCTCCTTGGATTCACAAACAGCAGAATATTGAATGACCAGATAAATTGTGTATTAAAAAGCAAGGATATGCCTTTAATGATATGTCAGTACATGCGTCGGCCTCAATGTCCTTCCTGCTCATAGTGAAAGTTTTAATGAGGGTCAATTAACATGCACATTCATCTATTGTCCTCAAGTGCACTGAGGACATTGTTGGTTTCCATATCTTTTAAAGTATTCTTGCAATTTAACTTGCAAACAGGTTGTTTTGCCATTTTGACGAATGTTTTTTAAATAAGTATCTCAAATATATTGTTTAATAAATATCTCAGATCCATATAATGAATGAATTAATTAATTAATACGTTTATTGGCCAAGTATATATACATACAAGGAATTTGCATTGGTGCTCCGCCCGCAAGTGACAGGCTTGGCTTGTACTCACTGGAATGTAGAAGATTGAGGGGGGATCTTATAGAAACTTACAACATTCTTAAGGGGTTGGACAAGCTAGATGCAGGAAGATTGTTCCCGAGGGGAATCCAGAACAAGGAGTCACAGTCTAAGGATAAGGGGGAATTCCTTTAGGACCGAGATGAGGAAAACATTCTTTACATAGTGAGTGGTGAGTCTCTGGAATTCTCTGCCACAGAAGGTCGTTGAGGCCAGTTCATTGGCTATATTCAAGAGGGAGATAGATGTGGCCCTTGTGGCTAAAGGGATCAGGGGGTATGGAGGGAAGGCAGGTACGGGATACTGAGTTGGATGATCAGCCATGATCATATTGAATGGCGGTGCCGGCTCGAAGGGCCGAATGGCCTACTCCTGCACCTATTTTCTATGTTTCTATGTAAAACCATCCAGCCTATGCACAATATCTCAACGATAGAGATGCTGCTTCACAGGGCCAGAGACCCGGGTTCGATCCTGACTATGGGTGCTTCCTGTACGGAGTTTGTATGTTCTCCCTGTGACCATGTGGATTTTCTCCGGGTGCTCCGTTTCCTCCCACTGCTGTCTGTAAATTGCAAATTGTCCCAAGGTGCAGAATAGTGTTTGTGATCACTGGTCGGCGAGGAGCCGGTAGGCGGTTCCTTCCCCCACTCACTGATTTTATATGTTCTCATTAAGGGTTTTAATTGTTTATACCCCTGCTTAAGTTTAATTTTTTAATATATTTTACTTTATTTTTTATGTTTCTGTTATTTTATAGATTTTTTGATCGTTTTTAAATAGTCTTCAAAGAAATAGAAATATGAGGTTAATTGACTGTTGTCCATTTAAGGCCTTTGTCTAACATAAGCTGGTTGTCGATGCCAATTTTTCAGTTGTTTGCTGAGCAGTGCTTGTTCTGGCTTGTGTCCTTGATCTTTTCAAATGATGCCAATAACATGCACAGGATTCTGGCACTGTGCAAAAACGTTTCCACAGAGCATCAGGTTACTGCAGTCAGAAAATTGACAAAGGCATTTCTGCAAAAAGTAAGTTTGTAATTTTGGTGAATGAAGACGACTTGATTTCATGGTGAATTTGGTGAATGAAGGTGATTCTGCACTTCAGAAATCCTGGCCCATTGAATTTTCTTTATGAATGTTACAATTTTTCTTCTTTATGATTACAAAATGGTTACATTTATTGCTAAAATGCCAGGAGAATTGATCAAGCAACACAAAATCAAATCCAACCTAACAAATGGAGAATTTAAAATCAATAAATACACCAAAATCAATAATTAAAAACCAAAAGACAATGTCAGTAAAAGCAAACATGAAACTTCTAGATTGCAGTTAAATGCTCATCTGGTTCATAATTATCCTTCAGGTAGTGTATCTGTCACCTTCTGATGACACGTGACTCCATACACACCAAAATCAATCAGTTCAAAGGCCAATTACAAGAGGACGATATCTGTCATCTTATCAGTGTCCTGTCAATGAACAATAAACAAGGTTACAAGTCCAGGTCACAATGACTCACAATTAAAAAAATAATTTATTCATATTTCCTCGCAGGTAATAATTCTTCTGTCTCTAGAAATACATAGTTTATTAAAATATCACAATTAAACTTCCTCGTATTTCCTTGATATCTAAGCATCTCACAGTTTTCCTTCCGCTGGGATTTGATTATTTAAACTAACTAATGACTTTATTGTTGAGAAGTAAGAACAGGAAATAGCGTAGTCCTACCTCACTTCCTGATCCTGGCCTCCTCCACTTTACTGCAGGTAAAGTGGATTACAAATCAATGTTCGTCTTGAATATATTCAATAACCCAGCTCCATCATTCCCTGAAATAAAGAATTCCAAAGATTATTGCTCTCTGATAGAGGAAATGCTTCCTCATCTCTATCCTAGATGGATAACCAATTATTCCAAAACTAAGCCCCTAGTTTTATATTCTGCCAAGAGGAGAAATATCTCTAGTCAAGTCCCTCAGTTTCAATAAGATCTCTCATTCTTCTAAACTCCGAAAGGCTTGGCCCAACTGGCACAATCTTTCCATCATGTCAATCCCTTTGTTAAAGGAATCGACCAAGTGAATTTTCTCTGAACTGCCTCCAATACAAGTATATCCCTCCTTAAATAAAGGGAGCAAAGCAATATGCAATACTCCAGGAGAGGTCTCAACAACACCCTGCACCCCTGTAAGTAGGCTTCACCACATTTATTAGCCATTCCATTTGGAATAAAAGCCACCATTCGTTTGCCTGTCAAATTACATGTCATATCTGCATGCTAATTTTCCATGTCTAATGTACAAGGACAACAAGATCCTTCTGTAATGGAACATTTGCTTTCCCACCTGTCAGATTTCTGTCAACAAAAATACATCTGTTTGGGTACCTTCATTTGTCATTAATACAGATTGAGCAGCTTTGGCCCCAGCATTTTACTCTTTAACATATCATTGGTTACAGTCTGCAAATCTGAAAATGATCCGTTTATCTTAACCTCTGTTTTCTGTATCTTTTCCCATGGCCAATTTTGAAAACTAAAGTATCACTCTCAATGGAACAAGCTTTTAACTTGTGCAGTTCCCTTTAATGTGGTATCTTATCAAATGCTTCAGGAACTGCATATATACTATGTTTATTGGTACCCATTCATTCATATAGCTCATGGGGATGATGACAGAAGCCTCATCTTGGCGATTCCCGGAAACGATGACACGATGCACTCTGTGACGCGTTCGATGATCATTTCTGTCAACATGTTGGACGATGACAGAAGTCAACAGCGAGCTATAAGTCGTCGGACACACGAGCAAAGGAACCTGGCTCATGGCATTCTCAATGAACAACTGCAATAAATTTATCAAATACAATTTCTCTCTCATGAAACCGCTGCTGTATTATGCTATGATTTTCTCAATATCCTGCCATTACAGAAAAAAAAATCATTCTCCTTTATCTTTTAATCTGTGATTGGTATGCCTTTAGTGTCTTCTGGCATGGATAAATATGAAATAATAGTTCAAAGATTCGGCAGTGTCCTTATTTTCCATCATCGAGGTATTCACCCTGTTATTGCCCTCATTTTATTTTTATGTATTTGGATGGAATCTTCCTGTTTTTCAGATTTTTCAGGGTTTTTTTTCTTCAAAACCTCTCTATTTTATCCCTCATGATTTTTTATGTTATCATGTACTCATTTCTAAAATGTTCCCAATCTTGATCCAATCAAATTTGCCCTGAATGAAGCATCCTTCTCTGTGAGTGTTTATTTCTCTATGGGGCACAGCTTCATTAAGGATTATCAAATATTTATTTTAATGTCTGCCACTGTTTATTCCCTAAAATAAATTTTAATATGTTTTCCTAATCCACCTGAGCCAACTCTGCCTTCATACCAAAATAAATCCCTTGACTCTCATTTAATCTTCCTTCAGGATCGCAGCATCAGTCTCATCACCTATTTGTCAAAAGTTCCACAGTTCCCTGTAACCATGAAAAAACATAGAAACATAGAAAAATAGCTGCAGGAGTAGGCCATTCGGCCCTTCGAGCCTGCACCGCCATTCAGTATGATCATGGCTGATCATCCAACTCAATATCCCGTACCTGCCTTCTCTCCATACCCCCAATCCCTTTAGCCACAAGAGCCACATCCAACTCCCTCTTGAATATAGCCAATGAACTGGCCTCAACAACCTTCTGTGGCAGAGAATTCCAGAGACTCACCACTCACTATGTAAAGAATGTTTTCCTCATCTCGGTCCTAAAGGAATTCCCCCTTATCCTTAGACTGTGACCCCTTGTTCTGGATTCCCCCAACATCGGGAACAATCTTCCTGCATGTAGCTTGTCCAACCCCTTAAGAATTTTGTAAGTTTCTATAAGATCCCCCCTCAATCTTCTAAATTCCAGTGAGTACAAGCCAAGTCTATCCAGTCTTTGTTCATATGAAAGTCCCGACATCCCAGGAATCAGTCTGGTGAATCTTCTCGGAACCCCCTCTATGACAAGAATGTCTTTCCTCAGATTCGGAGAGCAAAACTGTACACAATACTCCAGGTGTGGTCTCACCGAAACCCTGTACAACTGCAGTAGAACCTCCCTGCTCCTATACTCAAATCCTTTTGCTATGAATGCTAACATCCCATTTGCTTTCTTCACTGCCTGCTGCACCTGCATGCCTACTTTCAATGACTGGTGTACCATGACACCCAGGTCTCGTTGCATCTCCCATTTTTCCTAATCTGCCACTATTCAGATAATAGTCTACCCTCATGTTTTTGCCACCAAAGTGGATAACCTCACATTTATCCACATTATACTGCATCTGCCATGCATCTGCCCATTCACTCAGCCTATCCAAATCACTCTGCAGCCTCCTAGCATCCTCCTCACACCCAACTACACCCCCCAGCTTGGTGTCATCTGCAAATTTGGAGATGTTGCATTCAATTCCCTCGTCCAAATCATTAATGTATATTGTAAATAGCTGGGGTCCCAGCACTGAGCCTTGCGGTACCCCACTGCTCACTGCCTGCCATTCTGAAAAGGACCCGTTTGCTCCTACCCTTTGCTTCCTGTCTGCCAGCCAGTTCTCTATCCACATCAATATTGAACCACCAATACTGTGTGCTTTAAGTTTATATATTAATGTATTATGTGGGACCTTGTCGAAAGCCTTCTGAAAGTCCAGATATAACACATCCACTGGTTCTCCCTTATCCACTCTACTAGTTATATCCTCGAAAAATTCTATAAGATTCGTCAGACATGATTTACCTTTTGTAAATCCATGCTGACTTTGTCCAATGATTTCACCACTTTCCAAATGCGCTGCTATCCCATCTTTAATAACTGATTCTAGCAGTTTCCCCACTACTGATGTTAGACTAACTGGTCTGTAATTCCACGCTTTCTCTCTCCCTCGTTTTTTTAAAAAGTGGGGTTACATTAGCTATCCTCCAATCCTCAGGAACTACTCCAGAATCTAAGGAGTTTTGTAAAATTATCACTAATGCATCCACTATTTCCAAGGCTACCTCCTTCAGCACTCTGGGATGCAGACCATCTGGCCCTGGGGATTTATCGACCTTTAATCCGTTCAATTTACCCAACACCACTTCCCGGCTAACCTGGATTTCACTCAGTTCCGCCATCTTATTTGATCTCCGGTCCACTGTTATTTCCGGCAGATTATTTATGTCTTCCTTAGTGAAGACAGAACCAAAGTAGTTATTCAATTGGTCTGCCATGTCCTTGTTCCCCATGGTCAATTCACCTGCTTCTGACTGCAAGGGACCAACATTTGTTCTAACTAGACTCTTTCTCTTCACATATCTATAAAAACTTTTGCAGTCCGTTTTTATGTTCCCTGCCAGTTTCCTTTCGTAATCTATTTTCCCTTTCCTAATTAACCCTTTGCCCTCCTCTGCTGGATTCTGAAGTTCTCCCAGTCCTCTGGTAGGCTGATTTTTTTGGCCAATTTGTATGCCTCATCTTTAGTTTTTATACTATCCCTGATTTCCCTCGTTATCCACGGATGCACCACCTTCCCTGATTTATCCTTTTGCCAAACTGGTATGAACAATTTTTGTACTTCATCCATGCAGTCTTTAAATACCTTCCATTGCACATCTACTGTCAACCCTTTAAGACTCACCTGCCAGTCTATCTTGGCCAATTCACGGCTAATACCTTCAAAGTTACCTTTGTTTAAGTTCAGAACCCTTGTTTCTGACTTAATTATGTCACTCTCCACCCTAATGAAGAACTCAATCATATTATGGTCACTCTTGCCCAAGGGGCCACGCACAACGAGACTGCTACTAACCCTTCCTCATTACTCAATACCCAGTCTAGAATAGCCTGCTCTCTCATTGGTTCCTCCACATGCTGGTTTAGAAAATTATCCCGCATACATTCCAAGAAATCGTCTTCCTCAGCAACCCTGCCAATTTGATTCACCCAATCTATATGCAGATTGAAGTCACCCATTATAACTGTGTTACCCTTGTTGCAAGCACTTCTAATTTCCTGTTTGATGCCATCCCCAACTCCAATACTACTGTTAGGTGGCCTGTACACAACCTACTAGCGTTTTCTGCCCCTTAGAGTTTTGCAGCTCTACCCATATCGATTCCACATCCTCCATGCTAATGTCCTTCCTTTCTATTGCATTAATCTCCTCTCTCACCAGCATTGCTACCCCACCTCCTTTTCCTTTCCGTCTATCCCTCCTGAATATTGTATATCCCTGGATGTTCAGCTCCCAGCCTTGGTCACCCTGGAGCCATGTCTCCGTGATCCCAACTATAGCATAGTCATTTATAGCTATCTGCACCTAAACGATTCTAAGATCACTGTCAAATCTCTCTTATGGGGTGCACATGCTTTTCCATTCAGCCATTGAGAGCTGGTCTTTCTGCCATCATGCAGTCCACCCTCAAACACTGCTAGTCAACAGTGCCACTGTCTGCCTTATGTCAAGTTTCCCTTCTTCACTTTTAAAAATATATTTAGAGTTTGTCGTTTGAATCCTGTTTATTCATATTGGAACGTTCAATCTCCACATTTATTTTGTCTTCTGGAAGCTTCAAGCTATTTCCTTTCAGAAAATGTGTTATGAAATTGTGAGAGTTGAAATTAAGCGTTTGAAATTATTTTGCAACTAATTTGTGGTGCAGAGCCACCCCGTGGTAAGAATGCAGTAGGATTATCATATACCAAATTATACCAATCTCTGATTGATTGTCTTCATTAATATTGCAGAAATATTTTCACTCTTTTTTTATATATGCAGGAGACCTCCTTTAAACACTTTGCATGAAAGCAGCTAGCTTATTCTTTTATGTTTACTGAATGACTTCATAGCATGTAAACAAAAAGCGTTCTCACAGCAACAGTGCTGCTAACAGTGAATCTGTTGAAACGAAACCTGAGCTACCTACTTCAAACAGAGCTGCAGTAAGAATAGTAATTCAACTCAAAAACCTGTGAAACTCCACCAACTTCCACCAATTGACAGACAGAAACACCTATACATATGTGAGCCTAATGATCACACTACAGCAAAGAATGTTGCTTATAGGAGTAGCATGGCTGGCTGGAGGATTGGAAGAGGGTGGGAGAAATGTGTGCACACTGCGATAGGGTTGGGAGGGAATGGGGGAGAAGGGGGTAGAGTGGTACAGCCCACCAGCCGCGAATGATTGAGCTGCCAGTCCAAGAATCCATTCGCCCCACAATGTCCATACTAGCCCTCTGTAAACCAGTCCCTTCAGCCCACAACACCCATACTAGTGCTCCAGTAAGCCCCCCCCCCTCCCCCCCCCACTGGCCACCAATATTGGAATTGATGGAGAGGTGGAATATTGCATTGGGGACCAGCCATCCCGTGTGAACATGGGACCCAACGGCTCCCACTTAGTTTAGTATCTGCTAAATATTCAAGATCACCAGAGAATCATAGAATAGATATAGCACATTTGATTCAATGTGTCCGAGCTGGACCATTACCAGAATTACTCATTGCTTCCCCATTCCCTCAATGCCTTTTCAAAGTTTTCCTCACCATGTATTTATCCAATTCCACTCTCGAAGACCACAATGCAGCTTGATTACATCACAGCCACAGCAGTGCACTCCCAATCACATACTGCTTAAACAGGTTTTCCAAAACTAATTATCTTCCATTTTAATTTGTACCTGTGACCTCTAATTAAGAAGGAAAATAGGTACCAGCGTCTCTTCTTCCTGAGGAGACTGAAGAAGGTCCATCTGTCTCCTCAGATCCTGGTGAACTTCTACCGCTGCACCATCGAGAGCATCCTTACCAACTGCATCACAGTTTGGTATGGCAACTGCTCTGTCTCCGACCGGAAGGCATTGCAGAGGGTGGTGAAAATTGCCCAACGCATCACCGGTTCCTCGCTCCCCTCCATTGAGTCTGTCCAAAGCAAGCGTTGTCTGCGGAGGGCGCTCAGCATCGCCAAGGACCTCTCTCACCCCAACCATGGACTGTTTACCCTCCTACCATCCGGGAGGCGCTACAGGTCTCTCCGTTGCCGAACCAGCAGGTCCAGGAACAGCTTCTCCGGCGGCTGTCACGCTACTCAACAACGTACCTCGGTGACTGCCAATCACCCCCCCCCCCCGGACACTTATTGTTATTTATTCAAATCATTTGCTGTGTCGCTCTTCCAGGGAGATGCTAAATGAATTTTGTTGTCTCTGTACTGTACACTGACAATGACAATTAAAATTGAATCTGAATCTGTACTAGGGAAATTGATGAGGGTAAAGCAGTGGATGTTGTCTATATGGATTTCAGTAAGGCCTTTGACAAGGTACCCCATGGAAGGTTGGTTAAGAAGGTTCAATCTTTGGGTGTTAATGGCGGAGTAGCAATATGGATTCAACAGTGGCTGAATGAGAGATGCCAGAGAGCAATGGTGGATGGCTGTTTGTCAGGTTGGAAGCCGGTGACGAGTGGGGTGCCTCAGGGACCTGTGTTGGGTCCACTGTTGTTTGTCATGTACATCAATGATCTAGATGATGGGGTGGAAAATTGGATAAGTAAGTATGCAGATGATACTAAGATAGGGGGTGCTGTGGATAATGAAGTAGATTTTCAAAGTCTACAGAGAGATTTGGGCCATTTGGAAGAGTGGGCTGAAAGATGGCAGATGGAGTTTAATGCTGATAAGTGTGAGGTGCTACATCTTGGCAGGACAAATCAAAATAGGACGTACATGGTAAATGGTAGGGAATTGAGGAATGCTATGGAACAGAGGGATCTAGGAATAACTGTGCATAGTTCCCTGAAGGTGGAATCGCATGTAGATAGGGTGGTAAAGAAAGCTTTTGGTGTGCTGGCCTTTATAAATCAGAGCATTGAATATAGGAGTAGGGAAGTAATGTTAAAATTGTACAAGGCTTTGGTGAGACCAATTCTGGAGTATGGTGTACAATTTTGGTCGCCTAATTATAAGAAGGATGTCAACAAAATAGAGAGAGTACAGAGGAGATTTACTAGAATGTTGCCTGGGTTCCAGCAACTAAGTTACAGAGAAAGGTTGAACAAGTTAGGTCTTTATTCTTTGGAGCGCAGAAGGTTAAGGGGGGACTTGATTGAGGTCTTTAAAATGATGAAAGGGATAGACAGACGTGGATAAGCTTTTCCCATTGAGGGTAGGAAAGATTCAAACAAGAGGGCATGACAGCAGGCTATTCTAGACTGGGTATTGAGTAATGAGGAAGGGTTAGTTAGCAGTCTTGTTGTGCGTGGCCCCTTGGGCAAGAGTGACCATAATATGGTTGAGTTCTTCATTAGGATGGAGAGTGACAAAATTAAGTCAGAAACAAGGGTTCTGAACTTAAACAAAGGTAACTTTGAAGGTATGAGATGTGAATTGGCCAAGATAGACTGGCAGGTGATTCTTAAAGGGTTGACAGTGGATGTGCAATGGAAGGTATTTAAAGACTGCATGGATGAAGTACAAAATTTGTTCATGCCAGTTTGGCAAAAGAATAAATCGGGGAAGGTGGTGCATCCATGGATAACAAGGGAGATCAGGGATAGTATAAAAACAAAAGATGAGGCATACAAATTTGCCAGAAAAAGCAGCCTACCGGAGGACTGGGAGAAATTCAGAATCCAGCAGAGGAGGACAAAGGGCTTAATTAGGAAAGGGAAAATAGATTATGAAAGGAAACTGGCGGGGAACATAAAAACTGACTGCAAAAGTTTTTATAGATATGTGAAGAGAAAGAGACTAGTTAAAACAAATGTTGGTCCCTTGCAGTCAGAAACAGGTGAATTGATCATGGGGAACAAGGACATGGCAGACCAATTGAATAACTACTTTGGTTCTGTCTTCACTAAGGAAGACATAAATAATCTGCCGGAAATAGCAGTGGAACGGGGGTCAAATAAGATGGAGGAACTGAGTGAAATCCAGGTTAGCCGGGAGGTGGTGTTGGGTAAATTGAACGGATTGAAGGCCGATAAATCCCCAGGGCCAGATAGTCTGTAGGAGGTAGCCACAGAAATAGTGGATGCATTAGTGATAATTTTTCAAAATTCCTTAGATTCTGGAGTAGTTCCTGAGGATTGGAGGGTAGCTAATGTAACCCCACTTTTTAAAAAAGGAGGGAGAGAGAAAGCGGGGAATTACAGACCAGTTAGTCTAACATCGGTAGTGGGGAAACTGCTAGAGTCAGTTATTAAAGATGGGATAGTAGCGCATTTGGAAAGTGGTGAAATCATTGGACAAAATCAGCATGCATTTACGAAAGGTAACTCATGTCTGACAAATCTGACAGAATTTTTCGAGGATGTAACTAGTAGAGTGGATAAGGGAGAACCAGTGGATGTGTTATATCTAGACTTTCAGAAGGCTTTCGACAAGGTCCCGCATAAGAGATTAGCATATAAACTTAAAGCACACGGTGTTGGGGGTTCAGTATTGATGTGGATAGAGAACTGGCTAGCAGACAGGAGGCAAAGGGTAGGAGTAAACGGGTCCTTTTCAGAATGGCAGGCAGTGACTAGTGGGGTGCCGCAAGGCTCAGTGCTGGGACCCCAGCTATGTACAATATATATTAATGATTTGGACGAGGGAATTTAATGCAACATCTCCAAATTTGCAGATGATACCAAGCTGGGGGGTATAGTTAGGTGTGAGGAGGATGCTTGGAGGCTGCAGGGTGATTTGGATAGGCTGAGTGAATGGGCAGATGCATGGCAGATGCAGTATAATGTGGATAAATGTGAGGTTATCCACTTTGGTGGCAAAAACATGAGGGTAGACTATTATCTGAATGGTGGCAGATTAGGAAAGGGGGAGATGCAACGAGACCTGGGTGTCATGGTACACCAGTCATTGAAAGTAGGCATGCAGGTGCAGCAGGCAGTGAAGAAAGCAAATGGAATGTTAGCATTCATAGCAAAAGGATTTGAGTATAGGAGCAGGGACGTTCTACTGCAGTTGTACAGGGTTTTGGTGAGGCCACACCTGGAGTATTGCGTACAGTTTTGCTCTCCGAATCTGAGGAAAGACATCCTTGCCATAGGGGGGGTACAGAGAAGATTCACCAGACTGATTCCTGGGATGTCATGACTTTCATATGAGGAAAGATTGGATAGACTCGGCTTGTACTCGCTGGAATTTAGAAGATTGAGGGGGGATCTTATAGAAACTTACAAAATTCTTAAGGGGTTGGACAAGCTAGAAGCTGGAAGATTGTTCCCGATGTTGGGGGAGTCCAGAACAAGGGGTCACAGTCTAAGGATAAGGGGGAATTCCTTTAGGACCGAAATGAGGCAAATATTCTTTACACAGAGAGTGGTGAGTCTCTGGAATTCTCTGCCACAGAAGGTAGTTGAGGCCAGTTCATTGGCTATATTTAAGAGGGCGTTAGATGTGGCCCTTGTGGCTAAAGGGATCAGGGGGTATGGAGAGAAGGCAGGTATGGGATACTGAGTTGGATGATCAGCCATGATCACATTGAATGGCGGTGCAGGCTCGAAGGGCCGAATGGCCTACTCCTGCACCTATTTTCTATGTTTCTATGTTTCTATGACATGAGAATTAAGGGACAGAAGTTTAGGGGTAACATGAGGAGGAACTTCTTTACTCAGAGAGTGGTGGCTGGGTGGAATGATCTTCCAGCAGAAGTGGTGGAGGCAGGATCGATTTTAACATTTAAAAGTAAAGTGGATAGGTATATGGACGGGAAGGGAATGGAGGGGTATGGTCTGAATGCAGGTAGATGGGACTAGGTGAAAATAAATGGTCGGCACGGACTGGAACGGCCAAGAAGGTGTGTTTCCGTGCTGTAATTGTTATATGGTTATATTTATATGGTTTAGATAAGAAGGTAAACAGAATTTTAGCCTTTCTTGTGAATGGGTCGGTGTTTAAGAACCAGGAGGTTTTGTCACAATTCTATAGGGTGTTGATATACTACACACAGTTTTGATCCTTGTCTGAAAAAGAGACATAATAGCATTGGATTTGATTTGTCAAGCTATTTCCTGACATGAGAGGGTCGACTTATTAAGCAGTAAGACACAGGCTTGATTGTACTCATGTATAGTATAATCCGATTTAATTGGATAGCATGCAAAAAAAATATTTCACTGTACCATGGCAAACGTGACAATAATAGACTGAATCTACATTTCTTGGGGCTTCGAAAAATGTCTGAATAATTATTCATCTTATGTTTGAATATTGGAGAGACAATATTGATAGGGGTGAAGTTGAGGTATTTTCACCAGTGGGAGAGACATGAACAAATGGACATTGTGAAGGTTATGTGGAATTGGCACAGTAGGTAAGATCTACATAGGTTAGCCATTTTCATATTGAATGATGGGGGTGGCTTGAGGGGCCTGGTGGCCTACTCCTGCTCCTATTTTCTTGTGTTCTAGTTTTCAATCCATCCAACAACGGGAATAACCTCATATTATCCCTTCTATCCAGACCCCTTATCTTTCTCTTGACCTCTGTTAGATATCTCTGCAGCCTTCCTTCTCCAAATCAAAAGCCTTAGTATTTCTAACCTTTCCCTGTAGTAGCAATGTTATAAAATGTTGAGATTTTAAAATCAAGTCTGCAATTTGTCCCACCAGATAAAGCATAAAAATAAGTTTAATTTGACACCTAATTCACTTTCATATCTTAAGTATAAAAAAAGTTATGGCCATTTTCATACTCAGAAATTAGCATCTTATTCCCTATTGCTTTTCCATTGACTTAACACAAAAGCTGTGTTCGAGGACAGTCAAAAGCCCATAAATTTCTTAAAAATTAAGAGAACTGAAAGAAATGTTCAGTTATTATAGATTGAAGCATTCATACAAATATGAAATCTTACTTGTATGACCTGAAATTAAAGCATATAATTAGTTAGTTACCTAATTGTAGCTAATTACACAATTCAATTACTAGATCTAAACAGCTATCCATTTCTTAAGAAAAGATTAACATTTTTAAATCGACCAAGTGTCCAAATAACATTCACACAAAAATTCACCATATAACATGATTTATGAATCTCATTGTCATGAATTTGTAGGCCAAATGGAAGGAATTTAATGTTTAATTCCTGTCAATTAATGGCCATTTTAATCATCTTGCGAGTGGGTATTTGTGGAACGTGATCGATTGGAACGTTGCTATTTGCGGTGAATTGAAACCCCATATCGGCAGGAAAAACACTGACGGTTCGTAAGGGGCCATAATCACATTTTCACCAATTAAAATTTGATTAAAGTCATCCTATGAAGCAAGTTTATATGTAAACTAGACGACTTACCTTATGTTTTGTCCCCAACGTGAGATCCATCCTGTTGTGGGGTTGATGGCGTTAGAAGTCGCTTTTTAATTTTACTCCAGTGATTAAATTGTCCCGCGTTTTTTTTTTAAACTTCCGAGAACACAAGTCGGAATAATTTTTCAACATCAGCTAGCAGCCCGAGAAAATATATCTCGGACAGGCAGGGGAAAACGGCATTTTAATCCCCCCCCCCCCCCCCCCGAGGCGAACTTGAAGCAAGTCCAAGGTAAGTTCGCCAGGACTTCGAGGGGCACACAGAGAGGGGCACCGAGACACACACACATACAGGGCTACGGAGCCACACACATAGAGGGTCACGGAGGCACTTACAAATAGTTTCACGGAGGCACGATGTCCGGGCGGTGTGTAAATGTCGCGGCGACTGCGAGCCGACAAACCGTTGCCGCGCGGGGTTTTTGGACATTGTCGGTTTTTCGGATCCCCGCGCGGCGTCGGGACGAACTCGGGACGAACTCCGCACAATTCCGCACGGCTCCGGCGATCGAAGTGGGACCGGCCCCGCGACGCCGGACGGCTCAAGCGACCACGTTAGGTCGCGCTAATCGCATCGAGTTGCATGCTGGTGGGACAGGCCCTTTACCTACTGCTGTATTCTTTCAACTCATGAATCGTTCTTGTACATTTTTTCAGGACTCATTCTCATGTCATATCTATCCGATAATGAGACGATGAGAGCTGAATGAATGCAGTACTCAAGTTGAGCCCAAACCACAGTTTTCTAAAATTTCAGCAGTGCTTCACTGCCTTCATACTCTATGCTCTATTGATAAAATCCAGAATTGCATAATCGCTTTCTCAATCTATCATCACTTACAACGACGTATGGCCCCATATTACTTTTCTCTGCATTAAACTTCATCTACCATGCATTCCATCGTCCTGTTTGCAACTTACTGTAACTGGTGGTCGATTAAGGAAAGGGGAGATGCAGCGCGACCTGGGTGTCATGGTACACCAGTCATTGAAAGTAGGCATGCAGGTGCAGCAGGCAGTGAAGAAAGCGAATGGTATGTTAGCTTTCATAGCAAAAGGATTTGAGTATAGGAGCAGGGAGGTTCTACTTCAGTTGTCTCGGGTCTTGGTGAGACCACACCTGGAGTATTGCGTACAGTTCTGGTCTCCAAATCTGAGGAAGGACATTATTGGCATAGAGGGAGTGCAGAGAAGGTTCACCAGACTGATTCCTGGGATGTCAGGACTGTCTTATGAAGAAAGACTGGATAGACTCGGTTTATACTCTCTAGAATTTAGGAGATTGAGAGGGGATCTTATAGAAACGTACACAATTCTTAAGGGGTTGGACAGGCTAGATGCAGGAAGATTGTTCCCGATGTTGGGGAGGTCCAGGACAAGGGGTCACAGCTTAAGGATAAGGGGGAAATCCTTTAGGACCGAGATGAGAAGGACTTTCTTCACACAGTGAGTGGTGGGTCTCTGGAACTCTCTGCCACAGAGGGTAGTTGAGGCAGTTCATTGGCTATATTTAAGAGGGAGTTAGATGTGGCCCTTGTGGCTAAGGGGATCAGAGGGTATGGCGAGAAGGCAGGTACGGGATACTGAGTTGGATGATCAGCCATGATCATATTGAATGGCGGTGCAGGCTCGAAGGGCTGAATGGCCTACTCCTGCACCTAATTTCTATGTTTCTATGTTATTACTTTCCTTTTGCAGTTCAAAATGTTGCTTAGTTTTGTCACCTGCAGATATAGAAATTGTGGCTATCGTCTCCAATACTAAGGCATTGAACTAGGTTTAAAAAAAAAGCTATGTCATGATCAACAGAGATATCATGGATCCAAGGGCCAGTTCATGGACTGTACTGTTCTAACCAGTGATCCTCATATTGATTCTGTAATGCCAGTATTCATCTTCCCGCAGTCCATAGAACAGCCATTCACCAATATCTTTGTTGTCTGTTTCTTCACCAACTTTGGAGCAGGAGAGCCCTGATATGGTGTGCTTTATGATTTTCACAGAGCTTCTGTATGCTTTTGATGCATGGAATCAAGTTTCTGATAGCATCTTTTCCACTTTGTGCTGTCTTCAGGTGGATATTTCTCAGAGTTAGTGGGTATGTTATAATTTTAACAACTCTGTGCACCTGATAAACTCTTCCTCCAACTAAGCTCAGAATAGCGTGTTTAGGGAGTCCCATTTCAGGTATGTGAACAACATAGCCTGGCCAATGTAGCTGATTAAATGTCCATTTGTGCTGCTTTGAACAGAAGGTTGCTGTAGGACGTATACCTGCCCTGCCAGTCTTGGGTGTGCCTGTACCAATGGTTGCTGTGGAAGATTGGTCTTCCTGAGAGTGAACCTACAGAAAGCAGCCAGTCCAGATGAATGTCCTGGCCATGTCATCAGGAACCTTGCAGATCAGCTGGCAAAGGTATTCACAGACATCTTTAGCCTCTCATTACTCCATTCTGAGGTTCCCACCTGCTTCAAAAAGACCACTATCATCCCGGTGCCAAATAAAAGTAAGGTAGTATGCCTTCAGTAGATCAATGGTGCTTTACTTGTCACATATACAAGGCCCGTGTAACCCTTCCACCGGGCCTTGCTCCTCGCGTCTGACATCTCCAGCTCCCTCCTGGTCCCACAGTCCAACGAACCTTTGGGCAGATTCCCGGTCCCCGATGAGCCTTCGGGCAAGTTTCTGATCCCATCGAGCCTTCACGTGGGTTCCTATCCCACTGACCAACGAGCCTTCGGGCAGGTTCCCGGTCCTGCTGACCGACTAACCTTCAGGCAGCACCCTGCTGATCAACGAACCTTCCGGGCGGGCACCATGGCCATGGCATCTTAACGGCCGTCCAATGATGCTGACATCCACCATCATGCTTCAAGAGACTGGTGATAGCACACATTAACTCCAGCCTCCCTGCCAGTCTTGATTTATTGCAGTTTGCTTACTGTCCAAACAGGTCCACCACAGATGCCTTCACTCTGGCCCAAAACACATCTCTGGAACATCTAGACAACAAGAACTCCTACGTTAGACTCTTAATTATCAACTACTAGACCACGTGCGGACCCGTTCGGCAAGTCCCTCAAGGTAATATTCCACTACTGACCCACAGACCTCAACTTCACAGGCGTGGCTGACGGGTTCCCATTGTGATGCTAGAGATTGCCGTTGTGACGCGAGTCATGGTAAACCCTCCCCCAATGGCACATGCGCGGCCAGCAAGTGGGAGCGCGACTGCGATGTTTTTAAATTTCAAAATGGCAATAACCTGTAAAAATTACCTACACCCTCCCCTCATCCCCTCCCCTTCTCCATTACTTTGCCATCCCTCTTCCTACCCCATCCTCCTCCATTCTCCCTCACCCCCCAGCACTCCCTCCTCTTCACCCTACCACTTCTTTCACCTCTCCTCCTCCCCTCCCCATTCCCTCCCTCGCCTCTTCCTCCCTCTCCTTTCCCCTACCTTCAGACACTCCCTCCCTCCCTCCATAAACCCTCTCCCCTCACAAACCCCTCCTCTACCCCTGCTCCCCTACTCCTCACCTCCCCCCTATCCCACTCTCCCTCTTCACCTCCCCCACTGCCCTCCTCTAGCTCTATCCCCCACTCCCTACCTCCCCACTCCCTCCTCCTCTCCCTCTATCCCCCCTCCTCCCCACCCTCCCACACTATCCCCTCCCTCTCCCTCTATACCCTCCCTCTCCCCGCTACCCTCTCCTCTCCCCTCATCCCCCACTCTTCACCTCCCCCCTATTCCACCCCTCCACAATGAAAATCACAATGTTAAAAAAAAAGAAACTTCCCACCTACCCCACCCCCCCCCACCAATGAGATTTGCGATTAAAAAAAAAGAAACACCCACCCCCCCATCCCATCGCCTCTACCCCACAATGAAAATCGTAATGTTTTTTTTAAATAACCTAAACACAATGTTGGCTGTTAATGAAAACAGAAGAATTTGATTAAAACTGATTTTTTGAAAATCGCCATTTTTAATGTAAATGATATTCGGGATCACATTGTGATGTCAAATGCGGCTGACGGGCAGGGCAACTGGAAAAGTTTAAAATGTCAATATCTTGTAAAATATACCATAAATCTGAACAATATTAGTTTCATTTACATCACAGGACAATGGTGAGTGTTGCTACCGTGTACCATTTTGGCAGGGTTCTAGGATCTCACATGCATGCATACAAACCAAACAAGATGAGAGTCAGTAATATATATACTAGACCAAGTGGGACCCTTTGGGCCCAGTCTCCAACGCAAAAATCCATCTTTCACCCATTCCACCAACGCAACCCACTTCCACCACTCACCCGTTCCCCCAACGCAATATTCCACCACTCACCCATAGTCCCCATGGCAGGCCTAGTCCCCCAAAGCAGGCCTTTCCCCAATGTAAGATTCCACCACTCACCCGTTGGGACCCTATCACACGGGTGGCCTGTTACCCCAATGCAACCCGTTCCCCAACATAAGATTTCACCACTCACCCGTTCCCCCAACACAACCTGTTCCCCCAATGCAATATTCCACCACTCACTCAAAGCAAGTCAAAGTCAAAAGTCAAACAAACTTTATTGTCATTTAGAAATACATTGATATATGCAGTTCCAAACGAAATTACGTTGCATTTGGCTCCCTGTACAACACGATAAATTAACAGAAGGATAGGCATGGATAAAAAGGATAAATAGAGAATGGTGGCAGCCCATTACATGGCATTCAGGAGTCTGATGGCTCGTGGGAAGAAGCTGTTGCAGAACCTTGATGTTCTGCTCCTTATGCTGTGATATCTTTTTCCCGAGGGCAGCAGAGTGAACAGACCGTGATGGAGATGTGTGGGGTCTTTTATAATACTGCTGGCCTTAGACACGCAACGTTTGGTCACAATATCCCCGATTGAGGGGAGAGAGGTCCCGATGATTTTTTCCGCTGTCCTCACCACTCTCTGCACAGACTTCCAGTCGGAGGCTTTACAGTCCCCAAACCAGACAGAGATACAGCTGGTCAGAATACTCTCTATGGTGCCCCTGTAGAAAGTAGTGAGGATGGGTTGGGGGAGATGAACTCTTCTCATCCGGCGCAGAAAGTGCAACCGCTGCTGCGCTCTCTTAACTGTTGATGAGATGTTATTCGACCAGGTCAGACTATTAGTGATCTGCACCCCCAGGAACTTTGTGCTACTGACCACCTCCACATCGCTGTCATTGATGTGAAGTGGTGTGGGACTGTGCTGGGTTTTCCTGAAGTCGACGATAACCTCCTTTGTTTTTTCGACATTCAGGATCAGGTTGTTCGTATTGCACCAGTCCACCAGTTGTTTCACCTCCTCCCTGTAAGCCAGCTCATTGTCATCCCTGATGAGGCCCACCACTGTTGTGTCATCTGTGTACTTCATGATGTGGTTTGTACTAAACCTGGCACAACAGTCGTGAGTCATCAGGGTGAACAGCAGTGGACTCAGGACACAGCCCTGAGGGGAGCCGGTGCTCAGAGAGATGGTGTTGGAGGTGTTATTTCCAACCCTCACAGACTGGGGTCTGTCAGTGAGGAAGTCCAGTAGCCAGTTACACATGGGGGTGCCGAGGCCCAATGGAACCAGTTTGCTTATCAGGTGCTGGGGGATAATGGTATTGAATGCTGAACTGAAATCCACGAACAGCATTCGCACATAGGTGTTTTTCTCCTCTAAATGTTCCAGGCTCAGATGGAGTACGGAGGATATAGCGTCCTCTGTGGAGCGGTTTGGCCTGTAAGCAAACTGGTATGGGTCGAGTGTGGAGGGGAGTCTGGAGGTGATGTGGTCCCTGACCAGCCTCTCGAAGCACTTCATCATTATGGGGGTGAGTGCTACAGGGCGGTAGTCATTGAGACATTGTATGTTGGATTTTTTTGGCACTGGTATGATGGTGGCAGTCTTGAAACATAATGGGACGACAGCCTGGTTCAGCGAGGTGTTAAATATGTCCGTAAGGACATGTGCCAGCTGATCAGCACATTCCCTGAGCACCCGCCCTGGTATGTTATCAGGGCCTGCCGCCTTTCGTGCGTTCACTCCTTTTAAGGTCCTCCGAACATCCACTATGTCAAGACTGAGTGCCTTTTCCTCACAATGAGGAATACCTTTGCTTGCAGGTGTGTTATTTAATGCCTCGAACCGACCAAAATAGTTGTTGAGTTCATTGAGGAACTCAGTGATGTCATCACAGGGTGGTGAAGCAGTCTTATAGTCCGTGATTGATTTGATTCCCTGCCACATGCGCCTGGTGTTCTTGGGGTCATGGAAGAAGCTCTGGATTTTCTGACCATGGGCACGCTTGGCCAGCCTGATGACTCGGTTCAGGTTGGCTCTTGCGGATCAGAGTGCCATCACGTCGCCGGATTTAAATGCGGCATTACGTGCTCTCAGCTTTCCACGTACCTCTGTGGTCATCCAGGGTTTCTGGTTAGCCGGTACAGTGATGGTCTTGGTGACACAGACATCCTCTATGCACTTCTCCATGTAAGCAGACACGGATGCAGCATACTCCTCCAGGTTGATGTGTTGGCTGACAGTTGCAGCCTTCTTGAACATGTCCCAGTCCGTGCATTCAAAACAGTCCTGTAGTGTTGTCATAGCTCCCTCTGGCCAGACCCTAACCTGCTTCACAGTAGGTTTTTCTCTGGTAAGCAGGGGCCTGTATGCAGGAATTAGCATCACAGAGATATGGTCTGAGGAGTCAAGGTGGGGGCGGGGGACTGCCTTGAATGCCTTCTTGATGTTAGTGTAGGCTAGGTCCAGTGTATTGATTCCCCTGGTTGCAAAAGCCCCCAACTGTGCAGGTCATTTTAAACTTTAAGGTTTAATGTGTTGTATGTGCCATGACAAGGCCATCTTTTGTAATCCAAATCTAATCATTAAATGTTGCTGTGCTGGGTTAGGCTGGCAGATTCTTTCCATGAAGGACATTTCATGGAAAACATTATTGTTATTCAGACCTTGCTGTCTGAACGAAATTCCGTTGCCTGCAGTCATACATATAGTAAATAACAAAATACACAATAAACACATATTTAACATCCACCACAGTGAGTTCACCAGACACCTCCTCACTGTGATGGAAGGCAAAAATCTTGTCTTTGTCTCTTCCCTTCTTGTTCTTCCTCTTCATCTGCACTTAGGCGACCCAGGCCTCTGATGTTGTGACCGCACCGGGCGATGTAAATAAGTCCCGCGGCTGAACCGCATTCCGCGAAGGGGCCGGTTCAACTCCGCGGCCCGGGGCAGTCGAAGCTGCCGCCCTCCAGTCCAGCGGACGCAGCTGTTGCCGCGGGAGCTCCGGGAAAACAGGTCACCCACCTGTGAACTGCGAGCTCCCGACGATGTTGTCCACTGGGCCTGCGGCCGAACCTCCGAAGTCGCTGCCACCGCCACCGGAAAGCCGCCACAGCTCCAAGTCGGGCCGCCGGAACGCCTGAACCCGCCACAGCCCCAAAGTCGGACAGCCTCACGCTGGTAAGTCCTGGCTGGCTCTGCCTCTGGAGCCTCGAGGTCGGTTGCAATTGAAGGCTGTCAGCTCCGCCATTAGGCCTCAGCGCCGATGGAGACGGGGGATACGACAAGTCACGCCCCCCCTAAAAGGTAGGGACTAAAACGTTTCTCCCACCCCTCTCACACACATACACTACATAATAACTCAAATTTACACATTAAAACAAGACAAGAAAACAACAAAAAAAGAAAAAGACAGACTGCAGGCGAGCCGCTGTTGCCAGGGCAGCGCCGCCACTCCCACTCCCATTTGTTGTGAAGCACTCAGTGTTCTGGGATGGCAACATTGTAGCCGGTAGGGCATTGTGACATCATAACTGCCGAACTGCCCAGTGCAGATTTGAAGAAATCCAACTTTTAAATGTCACATTAAAAATTTTAAATCTCCCCCACTACGACCCTCTCCTTAAAACAATGTAAAAACACTCTCATAGCTTGTGTATTGGCAGCTGAGATCACATTGTGATGTTATTTTCGGTTGTCGGAATCTTCACGGCAGCTTGTGTAAATGAGATGCCATTGTGATTGGACGACTGTGAGATGCCATTGTGACATGATCACTGGAAGCTGCTGGAAGAGTCTCCCTCTCAATAGCAGTTAATATTTTCAGTTGGCTTTTTAAAAACTTTAAATATCAATAACGTGTGAAATTTAACATATCTGAAGGAAATTTGTAAGGATGACGAGGAGAAAAAGCTGAGTAAGGTTCTGCAAAAATGTTCGCGCTATTGTGTACCATTTTGTCGTAGTTCCTTGAGATCGCTTGCTCGCACGCACACAGCCAGACGTCCAAAAAAGACCTTTAGTATGATATACTATACTAAGTGGGACGCGTTGGGCCGTGAGAGGGGCGCGGTGTCACACGGTAGGGCGGGTACCCGAACGTGGCATCGGCGCTAACCCCTTGGACAGGCCACCCTGGAGCCAATCACCCCATCACCCGTTCACCCAACACAATATTCCACCACTTTTCCATAGCCCCCAGCTGCGCATGCGCGTCTCATTTTCCCTCATCCCCCAACACTCCCTTTCTGTCCTCTTCACTCTCCCTCTGCACCCCCTCACCTCATCCCCCCCCTTCTTCAATGCTCCCTCCCTCTCCTTTCCCCTACCCTCAGGCATCCCTACCCTCAGTCACTCCCTCCCATAACCCCTCTCCCCTCCCTACCCCCCTGACCCATGGGCCCCGTTTCCCCAATGCAACAGGAGGAGGGGGGAAGTCGGCACTTCCCGGAGCCAATGGACTCAACTTTTGGGTCAGTGTTGGTGCTCCCATGAGCCAATCAACACTTCCCACCTGGTGGTGGGGGGGGGGGGGGGGGGGGAGGGGCAGTTGACGCTTCCCGGAGCCAATGAATGAACTCGAACTTTGGATCAGTGTTGGTGCTCCCTTGAGCCAATCAATCCTTCCCATGTGGGGGGTGGAACAAAAATCTCACTCTCTCCTTACTCCCCTTGAAGCTGCTGAACCCATTGTCTCTCTGTCACCTCTCCTTTTCCCTATCTGCAGTGACTCCCTCCCTCACTTCTCCCCTTTTGCACTCTCCCACTAAATAACATTTCATCTTCTCCCATCCGCACTCTGTCAACTCTCATAGCTTGTGTATTAGCAGCAGAGATCACATTGTGATGTCATTTTCGGAATCTTCACGGCAGCTTGTGAAAATGAGATTCCATTGTCATTGGACAACTGAGTTGCAATTGTGATATCATCACTGGAAACTGCCAGAATCGTCTCCCACTCACAAGCAGTTATTATTTTCAAAGCTGGCTTTTTTTTAAACTTTAAATATAAATAACATGTGAAATATAACATCAAATGTGAAGAAACTTGATACTAACGACCACGGAAAAAAGTTGAGTGAGATACTGCAAAAAATGTGTATTGTGTACCGTTTTGGCGTAGTTCCTTGATACCACAGACAGACAAGCCAAGACTTTTAATGGTATTAAGATAGATACTAGACCAAGTGGGACCGATTGGGCCCCATTACCCAACACAATATACACAACTGAGCAGGCGTATGCTGACATGTTACTGTTGTGAAGCAAGTCACGGCAACCCTCCCCCTCGTCCCCAACACTCCATCCCCCTGCTCTTCACCCTTCCTCTTCATTCCCCTTTCCTCCTCCCCTCTCCCACTCCCTCCCTTCCCCTACCCTCAGTCACTCCCTCCCTTCCTTCATAACCCCTCTTCCCTCCCTCTATCTCCCTGCTCCCCCACCCCCCCCCTTATCCTACCCTTACAATGCAAATCGTGATTTAAAAAAAAATGAAACTCCCCCCACAATGAAAATCTCGATTTTTTTTTTCCCAACCCCCTCTCCCCACAATGAAAATCACGGTTTTTTAAAAACGGCTTTTTAAAAAAATGTAAATGAAATTCAGGATACCATTGTGGGTGGTTGCTGCTGGGACGCAAGTCGGGGCTTGATCAACCCCGGCTGGGTCGCCTGGGCAAGGGTGTCTGATGTTGTGAGACCTGAAACACCCGATGACCCCAGGTCACGTCACTGAGGATGCATCCCAGCGCATCTAGAAGATGTATCTTTCACACACTGATGCCATTGTGAGGTGGAACCTGCAGTGGTATTTAAAACGTTAAAAAAAAATGTAAATGAATCCCATTGATGTATCATTGTGAGGTGGAACACTGCTGATGGGCAGAGCAAGTGGAACATTTTTTAAAAAGTTTTTTTTTAACGTGTTTAATATACATCACATGAAAAATGGTGACTATGGTGGGCCACAAATTGTAGCGCTATCCTGTACCATTTTTGCACAAATACAAACCGGTCAAACAAATATAGAAACAAGATGAGGGTTTTAGTAATATACTAGACCAAGTGGGACCCGTTAGGCCCCGTTCCCCAACGCAATATTCCACCACTCACCTGTTCCCCCAATGCAATATTCCACCACTCACCCACAGCCACCAATTGCACAGGCGTGACTCATTTTCCCTCATCTCCCAGCAGTCCCTCCCCCTCTTCACCCTCCCTCTTCTTTCCCCTCTCCTTCTCCCCTCCACCACTCCCTCCCTCACCTCTCCCTTCCCCTAACTTCAGTCCCTCCCTCCAACAATAACCCCTCTCCCATCCCTACACGCATCCGCTCCCTCTATCCCTATTACATTAAACAACAATCCTCTCATCGTCACCTCCCCCACTCCCTCCCTCTGCTGACACCAATGTTACAAATCTCTCATTGGACTGAGAATCCTGTCTTTGTTAACATTGTCCATAACCCCTCTCCACTCCCTACCCCGTGGGACCTGTTGAGCCTCGTTCCCTCAACACAATATTCCGGTCTGGAGCGGTGGGAGGGGGGGGGGGGGGGGGGGATGAGCACGGCTCCGGGCTGTCTGTGTCTGTGTCCAGCGTGCGCAACATTTTAAAATAACTGAAAGTCAGTCAATTCGTTTTTGAGACTGCGTCTTGAGCCGTGGGAGGGGGAGGGAGGAGCATGGCTCTGGGCCCTGCCTGTGCCTCCAGCTTTATCGGAGACAGCGAAATTAAAAAAAAATGTAAATGAGATCCCATTGTGACGCATTAGCGCGCGCTCCCCCCACCCCAACCCCGCACAATAAAAATTTCGTCTTTTTTTGTAAATGCACGGGAAGTTTATGTAAATGAGATCCCATTGTGATGTCATACGCTGCTAAAGGGCAAGTGGCGGCTCTGTTTATATTTTTTTAATGTTTTAAATGTCAATAACTTGTAGAATATAACATCAATCTGAACGAAACCTGATACAAACCACCACATGGCAATTGTGAGTAAGGTTGTAGCACTATCATGTACAGTTTTGGCATCATTTGATGACATCACCGAATCAGAAATCACAGACACACATAGAAACAAACAAGACCGATAGTATATTTAGTAATATACTAGACCAACTGGGACCCGTTGGGTTTCCTGTCACACGGGAGGCCTGGGCCCCCAACACAACCCGTTCCCCCAATGTAATATGTGACCACTCACCTATCGCCCCCACAGGAGGCCTGATCCCCCAACACAACCAGTTCCCCAACAACCTGTTCCCCAAGGCAATATTCCATCACTCTCCCATTCCCCCAATGAAAGCTGTTCCCCAACGCAATATTCCAGCACTCACTCATAGCCCCCAACTGCACAGGGCTGCTCATTTTGCCTTATTCACCCTTCCTCATTTTAAACTGAAAAGGAAATTCTGTGTACTGACTTTAGACTTCCCAAGAACTCTCCTTTCTTTTCAAATTTGCTTGGAGGACAGAGTGTTCTTGGATGGCAACAATGTTGCAAGAAGAGGAGGCAGGGATTTGGGTGCCAAATAGCTGCTAAATTATTGTTAAAATACAATGTTTAAATTTACAAAACGTGAAATGACTTGTGAAATATAACATCAATGTGAAGGAAACTTGATTAGATTGACGACAGGAAAAAACGGAGTAAGGTTCTGCAAATTTATTTGCGCTACCATGTACCATTTGACAAAAATACCATCACATAGACAGACACACACACATAAAATCAAGATGAGACTTTTAATAGTATATGCAGGATAGACCAACACAATACTATACTGTCTATAGTGTTGTACACAGTATAGTGTAAAATACAACTATAATTTGTACACTAGACATACACACACATCCAAGATCAGACTTTTAATAGTTATATGATGTGTCTTTTTACAATACTGCACACAAAAATGTGACAAAGAGGGTCAAATTTCAAATTCCTTCAAAAACGTTGACAAGCACTTTATTGGGTTCATGATTAACATTGTATCAACAAAAAATATAAGAAAAGATAGCATATTAATGGCAACTTTCCGAAAATGGAATCAGAATACACAAATACATTTTCTGTAACGGCTGTCGCATGGTGTCTATCAGTGACCTAGTTGGCACAGTAAGTGCACGTATTTCTTATTCCTTTCTATGTTTATGAATACCACATGAAACAATAAAATTGCAAACACTGTTTACATTTCATTCACCTGATCATGTAGTAGAATACTACATCTATCTGGGTGGCCACCGCAACGCGCATTACGCATCATACACACAAACGTACGTTGCAGTGGACACTAAAAGGTTTGGTGTCCTAGAAAATGAACGTTACATTATTAGCAAAAACCAAACATTTTCACCAAAGTGATCTAAACAGTACATTAGCTTATGGATTTGAGCTATATCGATGGCCAATGATTCGTCAGAATGTTTTTTAGTAAGTAAATGTAAGTAAAATGTCTACGTAATGGTCGTTGCGGAGCTTCCCAAAGTTGACATGATGGAATGAAGTTTGCGACATAGTCTGTACGAAAGGTAAACAAGGGACAGTATAATGCCAAATTGACGATTGGCTCAGTTTCTTAGTTTTGATGACCAATTTATGTCCAAAATTGTTTTTTAATTGATTTTCGGAAAGGTCGGAAAATATATCGAAAATAATCATTGCGTTTTTGACACCATGATGTTTTTGTTATATTAAATTGGAAAATAAGAAAAAATAATTAACTTGCCTAAAAATTGCTACCACCATAGGATACCTCATTGGGTTTTTGTAAAGCATTAGAGGTTTGGAGCCTCTGTGATTTAACTTACGGAGGTAACGACCCCGTTGTGACAATGGACACCAAGCACAATGGCCGTTATGGGATCTTTACTGCATGGAATTATCTTTGTTACTGTATTTTTATCTTGGTAGTGATGAAGATATTTCCCTAGATTATTATCAAAACGTATATGTATGAGGGGCCTTATGAAATTTATTTATTTATTCAATATTCATGACTAAATGTGGCAGAGTTTTTAATGTCACATTTTTTGTGTCCAAACTGGTGGTAAAACGATGAAGATTTGTCTGTCATGAAAAATGTTTTTGACTTTCGGTCTTGAAGTTATCTAATTTATATCTGTTATTTATAAGGTTTCACATGATGGGTAGATTTTTTGTTAAGAACAATGTATTTGTGTAAAAAACTGAATAATAATCTTGTTCCTCGTAGATTTGTTCTCAGTCCTGTATTATACTCCCTATACTCTCATGATGGTACAGCCAAATTTAACTCTAACCCCATCTACAAGTTGTAAAATGATAGATTCCACTGCGGTGGGCCGGATCACGAACGATGATGAGACAGTGTACAGGAAGGAGATAGAGAACTTTGTAACCTGGTGTTTGGACAATCATCTCTCTCAAAGTCAGCACGTGAAAGAGTTAGTTATCAACATCAGGAAGCATGGTGGAATACATGCCCCAATCAGCATCAATGGTGCTAAAGTGGAAATAGCTGAGAACTTCACATTCCTTGGCATTAATTTTACCAATGATCTGTCATGGACTAACTACATTGATGTGACAGTCTCCACATCTCTACTTCCTGAGGAGACTGATGAAATTTGGCATGTCTCCAATGATTCTTACAAACTTCTACAGATGTACTATTTTAAGCATACTGTCGGGTTGTATCGCAGCTTGGTTTTTGGAACAGGTCTGCACAAAACCACAATAAAATGAAGAGAGTTGTAGCCCACTCCATCACACAGGTCAGATTTCTCACCTTTAATTCCCATCTACACTTCACACTGCCTCAGAAAAGTAGCCAACATAATTAAAGACTCACTCCACTGTGGTCATTCCTTCTTCTCCTTGCTCCCATCTGGCGGAAGGTACAGAAGCTTGAAAGCATGCACATCCAATCTCAGGAACAGCTTATTCTTCTTTGTTATCAAGCTTCTGAACGGTTCTTCCATAAATTAGCGTACCGTCTAATTCACCACTACCCTATTGCAAACTTTGTTGATGAAACTGATGTGCAAGAATGCTGAGAGCTATATTCTGTACTCTGCATCTTCCCCTTAGCCCTATCTATTGTACTTGAGTTTAACAAATGTATTTATTTACAGTATTATCTGATCTATACCTCAGTATATGACAATAATAGACCTAAATTAGGGCCTCAATGCTCCCAACAACCTCGTGTGTGCCTGTACGGTCACAGCTGGCGGAGCGGCCTTCCTGAGAGTGAATCCATGGAAAGTAACTGGCCTGTAATAAAAGACCAGCCTTGACCTCAGGATATGCGCGGACCAGTAGGCAGGAGTATTCACAGACATCTTTAATTTCTCCCTACTCCATTCTGAGGCTCCCACCTACATTAAGAAGAGCACTATCATCCTGGTGCCAAAGAAAAGTAAAGTAGAATGTCTTAATGACATCCACCATCATGAAGTGATGAGCTGGTCATAGTGCAGCCAGCCTCCCAGACATCCTTGATTCACTGAGCTTGCCATTGCAACAGGTTCACAGCAGATGCCATCTATTTTACCCTGCACTCATCCATGTACCATTTTTATAACAAGGATATATATATCAGACTCCTATTTATTGACTATCACTCTCAGTCACACTCATCTCCAAACCCCTGGCCCACCTCTCCAACTGGATCCTTGACTTCCTGATCCATAGACCATAGTGAGGATACCAAACTTCCTCCACGATAATTCACAACACTGGTGACCTACCAGAATGCTTTCTCAGCCCCTTACTAGACTCTCTACACTCTCACGACTGTATGGCCAGACATTGCTCTCACTCCATTTACAAACTGCATCATTTTAGTGGGCCAGATTACAAACAATAATAAATGGAGTACAGGCAGGTGATAGAGTGCTTAGTAACATGATATCCAGACATCAACCTCTCCCTCTAAATCAGCAAGATGAAGCTAATTATTGACTTCAGGTAGCAACATGGTGTACATGTCACAATCAGCATCCACAGTGTCAAAATGAAGATAAAGGCCTGTCCCACTTGACCGTCATTTGCGCCTCATTTACACGTCATATGTATTATTGATCGACACGTCGTGATGCGCAATGTCGCTCGCAAATCACGCGTCATCACAGCCGTCTGGTGCGCGTGATGTCATTAGAATACCCTGCGGCGCGTGGCAGGACATTGACGCAAGGACATAAGGATGTTGACGCACGGTGACGTAACCATGCGTCACCATGTGATACACGTGAGACATCGGGACACCAGCGTACGACTCCAATGCGTCAGCATGTGTACCGAATGCATCAGCGTGCGTACGTGCTACGTCATGCAGGTGGTGTGCGGGGATTTAGTTCCTGTACTCAATCCTGGAGTGCCACGCGATACCGCAGCCACCGCATACGGTTCCACGCCTCACCATGTGCAACGCATGCGCACCCCACGTGTCGACCTAATTTACATATAACGCATAAATGAGGCACAAATGACGGCCAAGTGGGACAGGCCCCATAGTTGACTGCTTCATGTTCTTACGTGTATATAAAACCAGCAATTGGTCTGGAATAACTAAATGCAGCCATGGCCAAGAAGGCGCACCAATGTCTGTTGTCCCTCAGGAGACTAAGTAAGTTTTTCATGTCTTCCATGACTGACCAACCCACATATTTGGTCTATCAGTCCAGTCCATCACACAGATGAGACTCCTTGTCACGAACTTCATCGACACTTAAGACTGCCTCAGGAAAGGAGCCAACATAATTAAGGCCTATTTCACCTCCAGGCATTCCCTCTTCTTCATTCTCCTGTTGAGCAGAAGATACAAAAGCTGGAAACATGTATACCAGCAGATTCAGGATTAACATTTTCCTCGCTTTCATTAAATTACTTAAAGGACCTCCCATAAACTAGGGTGTTGACCAGATTCTCAAACCTAACACATTGAAGACCATGCACTTTTTCTCTGTAACTGGCACCCTCTAAAGGTCACATGATAGGAGCAGAATTAGGCCATGCAATCATGGCTGATCTATCTTTCCCTCCTAACCCCATTCTCCTGCCTTCACCCCATAAGCTGCAACACTATATTATGCACTCCAGGATTTTTCTCTTTGCACTGCCTTTTGTACTTGTGTATGACTTGGTGGTACTCATGTCTAGTAAGATTTGATTGGAGAGCATGCAAACAAAGCTTTCCATAGTATCTTGGTACACGTGTCAATATTCAATACCAACGTTGACAATCCAGACTTTGGAAGAGCCGCAGCCATTCGCTTACTTATTCATCCAGTGAATTTGGGTGATTTTGTGGAGCCAGCTTAATATCTTTCAAGTTCCTTAAGTACCTGCTTCTGTGGTGTCTCATGTAAAATGGGCAGGTCTTGCTCTTCAAACACCCCTTTCCTTAATAGAATAAAGATTCATCTGATGTATTAAAGTCCAAGGTCCTGGCTCTTGAAATGAACATTCAAATAAATGTTAAGTGTTCTTATTAGATATTTAACTTTATAGTAATTGTATATGTTGTATTTAACGATTTTCCTCTTGTAATTCACCCGGGTGCGGCGGCGTGACTCACGTTGCAGCGGCCCCTACAGCCTGTCTGTCTTTTTTTTTTGTCTAGTTAAACGTAGTTGTTCGTGTTTTTTTTTACTGTTTCTAACTGTGTATATGTGGGGGGTGGGGGAGGGAGGGGGAAACTTTTAAAATCTCTTCCCTGCACGGGAGACCTGACTTTTTCCGTCGGGTCTCCGTTGTCGTTTGGGCCTAGCACCGTGGAGCGGCCTCCCACCGGGATGACCTGGGGGCTCCAGTCACGAAGCCTGCGGAGCTGCGAACGCACCATCGTGGGGCTGGACGGCCTCGAAGCATGGGGAGCTGTGGCGGCTCGCTGCTGTGGCCCGACTCCAGCTGCAGCTGCAGACTGGTGGACTGTCGGGATATCGGGAGCTCGTGGGTCCGGGTGAGAGACCACTTTCCGGATCTCCTGCAATGCAACTTCTCCCACCCGTGTCGCGGGGTTGGAACGACCCAGAGCGGGGCTGTACATCGCCCAGCGCGGCATTAATGGCCGTGGGACATTCGCCAGGGGCTCCAACTTGTGATATTTGGGCCTGGAGCAGGGCCATACATCGCCTGGCGCGGCATCAACGGCCATGGGACTTAACATCGCCCACCGGGGGCTTCAACATCGGGAGCGAAATGGTGCGGGGGAGAGAGAAGACTTTGCATTCCAACACAGTGAGGAGGAGATTCAC
Organism: Raja brachyura; assembly: GCA_963514005.1. Next base: position 73,133,454 of record OY740781.1, on the reverse strand, counting down.
TGTGATGGATGTTTTCTGTAAATTGAATTGTTTGTGTATCGTGTAGGAATTGTTTTGTTTGTTTGGCTGTAGAAACTGAGTTTCGTTTGAGCCTCACTGAGGTTCGAATGACGTAATAAAATCAATCTAACCTAATTTTAACAATACCAAGTTAAATACATGAGAAGCATTACAACTAGCTTTACTTTGAAAATAACCTATTTTGTCAAGATATACCTTGAAAAGTCAGTTGTACACAAAATATATTGTCATTAAAGCTATAGTTTGGGAATTAGGCAGGTAAATAATTGTTTGAGGTTAAAGCCTATGGAATATGTTTACATAGTACACAGGAGTCAATATCCAGTGAGTACGTCCTTTATGGGCCTGTCCCACTTAGGCGACTTTTTTGCCGACTGTCATTGTCGTAGTGGTCGCCGAACAACCGGCGACTGGACCCCCCCCGCGACAATGTCTACAATAACCTACCTCCTTGTCGACGTCAAGCCATGACAAGCTGCCGACAACCCATTTGGACGTCCACCTACGACAAACTACGTCCACCCGCAACAAGCTACAACAAGGTAATACAATTCAGTCGCCGATACCTGTCGCCAGTTGACGTAAGTAGTCACCAATGGAATTCACCAAAGTCAGCGCCGGAGACAACCTACGTCATCCTGGTGACAGCACCTACATCAGGCTATGATCGTTGGCGTAAAGCCCCTGGGCGCCGAATCATAAACCAAAAAGTTTTGAACAATTCAAAATCCAGCGCCGACCAGAAAAAAGGTACAACTCTTTGGGCGACGGTGGAAGCCATACAGGCGACACCCTGCTGACCATGTGGCGATAGCCTAGTCGCCTGTAGTTGTCTAAAAAATCACCTAAGTGTAGCATTGTTACAAATTCCTGCCATCAGTGGCGCTCCAGATCTGCCCACTGTGCTTGGGACTCAAGAGGCTGTGGGAGGGGTAATTAAAATGCAGTTGTCGGAGAGGTATTTGCTTGTACGACAAGCTCATGAAGACATATTGTTCCGTGATCCAGTTCGCAATTTAAAAAAAAAAAGTTGCTGGTCTATTGAATTGCTGGATGAAAGTTAGCCCCGACTTCGCCTTCAAAATCACGGATCGTAAGTTCAGGACAAAACAAAAGGTATGTACTGTAGGATGTTTATTTAACATTTTATCTAGTTTTTGGTGTCATTTCATTTTAATCTGATGATGCGAAATATGATATTAAGGCCCCGTTATTGGCCGTGTCTTGCCTGCTGGCTGTGAGTGTGAGCAAAATCATGGTGTCGGCCACAATCCGATCTCTATTATAAGCCACAAACATCCACTCTCAAGATAATCAAATTCATTATTTTTTGCACAATCATGTCATAAACACCTAAATTATCTATATTTTGTGTTATTGTCTATCCATGATCAATATTTTCATACTAAATCCCTGACAAAAAACTTACACCGTACATTATGTACACAGTACATTAATTCGTTATTTGGATACTTTGGCTATTTAAAACAATATGTTTAGCCTTAAGAACGGGATAGATGTTTAGATCTAGTCATTGAATTTAGATGAATTTAATTGATTTGATGACTGATGAATATGATTTTTTTTTTGGCTATTTACTATAAGTTTTACGTTTAACTTGTGTTAGGCATTTTGTTGAACAAAATAATTTCAACTTTTTTTTCTAAAACTGCAAATAATAACTTGTTTATACTTAATGCTGTTCAGTATTTTTTCCTTTACATTTTAAACAGATGCCTCCGAAGAAGAAATGCAAAATTGTCAATCCAAATGCCCAGCGTGGCATAGCTAGAGCTCACCTTGAAGTGTCATGCCCGAGTCTAAGAGGGAACTTAAAAATGGACACATCTTGTACTTGTATACCTCATTTGGAAAAAGCCGGTCTAGTGGGCAGAAAAGCGTGTCATGCGTAGTTTGAAGAGCAAAAACTTGGAGTTTACAATGCCAAAATTGAAAAGTTGAGGAAAAACAAGGTGTACAGAGTTGCTTTTTGGTTGCAGTCTGAGGAGTATTATGATGCTGCTGATTATGATATGCCAATGTACCAGCAAGTAGCTGCTCTTCTCCATGAAGACTTGGTCTTTTGCTAGAAATCGTAATTTTTTTACCTGTCTGTTACGGACTTATAGCATATAATACAATAATATTAAAGTTCTCATCTTAAGAACATCGCATTCTTGAATTTAAGGCCGTCTGGGAGTTTATTACTATTTCCGTCACAACGGTTAATTTTGTAATCAGCTGCTTAATTAGGTAATTAACTAATTATATACTTTAATTTCAGGTCATCCAAGTAAGATGTATAACATGTTTCAGAATGCTTCAATCTATAATAACGGAAAATTTCATACAGTTCTCTTAATTAAATTTTTTTTTGTGTCAATTGATTGTCCTCAAATCACAGCTTTTGTGTTAAGTCAATGGAAAAGCAATAGGGAACAAGATGCTAATTTCCGGGTATGAAAATTACCATAACTTAGGTATGTTACAATACCTACCTTTAGCAGCGCTGCAGTTCTGCCGCTCCCCGTGTGCATGACTTTGGCGGCTTTCAGAGGGGGGCGTGTTTAAAATGCCGTTTTTCCCTAGACAGTCCAAATCGATCCATGTCGGGTGATTTTGTCGCTAAAGAGAAATCGCTCCGACATTTCATTCATGAAGCTATTTTTATACTACGCTAGATTAGTTATTAACTAGACTAGTTTAAAAATCATCTTCTAAAGCTCTGAACGCCGACAGCAGAACGGACATAACGTAGGGGATAAAATAAAATGCAGAGTTTATTTTTACATAAAAACTTGGTGTTTAGGAAGACTTTAATCACATTTTCATGTTGCGAAAAGGGGACAAAAAAAAATGTATGAACCGGCTGTATTTTTCATACCGACTTCACCGCAAACCGCAACGTTCCAATCCACCGCTTTCCACTGAAACCCACTCGCTAGTTGATTTAAATTGCCATTAATTTACAGGCATTAAACACTAAATTCCTTCCATTTGGCCTATAAATTCATGAAAATTAGATTTTAAAATCATGTTATATTGTGGATTCACAAAAGGCTGGAGAAACTCAGCAGATGCAGCAGCATCTGATTATGGTGTGAATGTTATTTGGACACTTAGGCAATTTAAAAAAAAGTTTATATTTTCTTAAGAAATGGATAGATGTTTAGATCTAGTCATTGAATTTTGTAATTCGCTACAATTAGATAACTAACTATATGCTTTAATTTCAGGTCATCCATGTAAGGTTGTTTCATATTTGTTTCGGAATGCTTCAATCTATAATAACTGAAAATTTCATTGAGTTCTCTTAATTTTTAAGTTATGGGCTTTTGACTGTTCTAATCACAGCTTTTGAGTTAAGCCAATGGGGAACAAGATGCTAATTTCCGAGTATGAAAATGGCCATAACCTTTTTAATACTGAAGATATGAAAGTGACATAGGTGTCAAATTAAACTTCTTTTTATGCTTTATCTGATGGGGTAAATTGCAGACTTGATTTTTAAAATCTCAACATTTTGTAACATTGCTACATAACTTTTTAAATACTTAAGATATGAAAGTGAATTAGGTATCAAATTAGCTATTTTTATGCTTTATCTGCTGGGATAAATTACAGGCTTGATTTTTAACATCTCAAAATGTTGTAACATTCCTACTAAGTGGGAGGACAGGCCCATAAGTTCGTTAGTTTTAGGAGCAGAATTAGACCATATGGCTCTAGTCTACTCCGTCATGTAGGTATGTTGCAAAACTTACCTTTAGCAGCACTGGAGTTCTGCCGCTCCCCGTGTGCGCGACTTTGGCGCCTTTCAGAGGGGGGCGGGCTTAAAGTGCCGTTTTTCAACAGACCTGGATAATCGATGAATGTCGGGCGATTTCGTTGCGGAAGAAAAATCGCTCCGACATTTCATCAATGAAGGTATTTTTAAATTACTCTAAATTATTTATTAACTAGAGTAATTTAAAAATCACCTTCAAAAGCCGTGAGCGCCGACAACCGGAAGGATTTTCCGTAGGGGAGAAAAAAAGGTAAATAGTTTATTTTTATATTAAAAGTTGGTTTTTCGGGAGGCTTTAATAACATTTTTATGTTGCGAAATGGGGTCCCAAAAAATGTATGAACAAACAATATTTTTCCTCCCGACTTCACCGCTAACCGCAACGTTCCAATCCACCGCATTCCACTAAAACCCACTCGCTAGTTGATTTAAATGGCCATTAATTTACAGGAATCAAACTAAATTCCTTCCATTTGGCCCAGACATTCATGAAAGTGAGATTTAAAAATTATGTTATATTGTGGATTATTGTTTGAATGTTATTTGGACACTTAGGCAATTAAAAAAAAGTTTATCTTTTCTTAAGAAATGGATAGATGTTTAGATCTACTCATTGAATTTTGTAATTAGCTACAATTAGATAACTAACTAATTATATGCTTTAATTTCAGGTAATCCAAGTAAGATTATTCACAAATGTCCTCGTTCTTCAGAGAACGGGGTTTCCCCTCCCCCACTATAGATGAGGCTCGCACCACGGTCTCCTCCATACCCCGCAACACTGCCCTCTCTCCCCATTCCCCCACTCACAACAAGGGCCGAGTCCCCCTGGTCCTCACCTTTCACCCCACCAGCCAGCGCATACAACAGATAGTCCTCCGCCAGTTTCGCCACCTCCAACGTGACCCCTCCACTCGCCACATCTTCCCATCTCCCCCCGTCTGCCATTCGCAAAGACCGCTCCCTCCGCAACTCCCTCGTCAATTCTTCCCTTCCCTCCCACTCCACTCCTTCCCCGGGCACTTTCCCTTGCAACCGCAAGAGATGCTACACTTGTCCCTTCACCTCCCCCATCCACTCCTTTCAGGGACCCAAGCAGTCATTCCAAGTCCGACAGAGGTTCACCTGCACCTCCTCCAACCTCATCTACTGCATCCGTTGCTCCAGATGCCAGCTGATCTACATCGGTGAGACCAAGCGGAGGCTGGGCGATCGTTTCGCCGAACACCTCCGCTCGGTCCGCAATAACCAACCCGACCTCCCGGTGGCTCAGCACTTCAACTCCCCCTCCCATTCCGTATCCGACCTCTCGGTCCTGGGCCTCCTCCGCGGCCAGAGTGATCAACACCGCAAGTTGGAGGAACAGCACCTCATATTCCGCTTGGGGAGTCTGCATCTTCTGGGCTTAAACATTGAATTTTCTCAATTCTGTTAACCCAGACTGCCTCCCCCCCACCTCTCCCTCAGCCCTCGGGCCCTGACATTCCTTCTCCATCTCCCCCCCCCCCTCCCCTCCCCCCCCCCCCCTCCCCTCCCCCCCCCTCCTCCCCTCCCCCCCCCTCCCCCCCCCTCCCCCCCTCCCCCCCCCTCCCCCCCTCCCCCCCCCCCCCCCTCCCCCCCCCCCTCCCCTCCCCCTCCCCTCCCCCCCCCCTCCCCCCCCCCCCTTCGCTCCTTAGATGCTGCTGCACCCGCTGAGTTTCTCCAGCCTTTTGTGTAACCCTCGATTCTCCAGCATCGGCAGTTCCTTCTTTAACACTGTTTATATCTCTCGTTTCCCTGATCCCTGACCAGTCTGAAGAAGGGTCTCGACCCGAAACGTCGCCTATCTCCTTCGCTCCTTAGATGCTGCTGCACCCGCTGAGTTTCTCCAGCTTTTTGTGTAACCCTCGATTCTCCAGCATCTGCAGTTCCTTCTTTAACACTAAGATTATTTCATATTTGTTTCAGAATGCTTCAATCTATAATAACTGAAAATTTCATTGAGTTCTCTTAACTTTTAAGAAAGTTATGGGCTTTTAACTTTTCCAGATCACAGCTTTTGAGTTAAGTCAATTGAAAGGCAATGGGGAGCAAGACGCTAATTTCCGAGTATGAAAATGGCCATAACTTTCTTAATACTGAAGATATGAAAGTAAATTAGGTGTCGAATTAAACTTCTTTTTATGCTTTATCTGATGGGATAAATTGCAGACTTGATTTTTTAAATCTCAAAATTTTGTAACATTGCTACGTCATGGCTGATCTGTTGCTCCCTCCGAACCCCGTACCTCTTCTCCCCATAAACCCTGACACCCGTACTAACCAAGAATTTACCCATCTTAAAAATGTCCATTGACTTGGCCTCCGCGGCTTTCAAGCACTACTACGATGTATTTCGCCAGGAATGGAGCTACATTTACTGTTACCCCGAGCGGAGCGGAGCCACCGGCTGTCGGTGGCGCCATGGCGGCGAGTGAGTGAGTGAGGGCGCTGCTCGTTGGTGCCTTGAGCTGCCCCAGCGGCCGGAAGGGGAACGCAGGCGGACCTCGCGCAACATTTGTCCGCCGGCGGAGGCTGATCGTGTTTGTTGTGTCTTGCGGCGCGTCACTTCCGGTCCCATCGCTATGGTTTCAGTAACGGCTCGCGGGGGCTGCTCGGCGCTTCGCGGGAGAGTGCAGGAAAGGGCGCGAGCCGGGATTCCGTTGGCGAACCGTCGCCGATCCGTGCGGCCGTTCCGCTCCGGCTCCAGTGAGCGCCGTCTCCTCCCCGGGTGAGACAGACAGGCAGACAGATAGTCGGTCAGTCAACCAGCCGCCTTCTCTTTCCCTGAGCCTGGCTGTGCGCATTTCTGCTCCCAGTCCGACGAAACGTTGGGCCCGGCCCTCGACCGCTAGGTGTCTGTCCAGCCAGTGGCGGAGCGGAGTTGTGCTCGGCCGGCCGGCCGGCCTGTCCTCCCTTTGCCGGTCAACATCCATCAGCATCTCCGGGGTTGGCCGGCGGCATCTCCCACCCTTCTGTTGGATCAGCCGGGGTTGGGGGCACGGGGTGAGGTGAGGTCGCCCGCTGTCCGAACCCGTTTCCCAACGCAGGAAACCATCAATGTTTATTTTGGCTTTTGAATGTTGAATGCTCGGTCCAGTCTTGGGATTGAAACTATATAACTTGAAGCAAATTGATAGGTTGTAAAATTTTCATGTGATTTGGAAAATCATGTTTTTATTTTGTTCACCTGTCAAACTAAATTATTTCTGTTTAACTAGTTGTAATGCATCTTTTATATCTTTGCTAACTGTTTTGGCATTATGATCTATGCGTGAGAAGATTTTGTTTCGTTTTATTTAATTTGGGTTCTTTTGTACAGCATTTTCTTAATCTTGGCTGTGAACAGTTATGAACTGCTTCACTACTGTTGTAGTCAAGGCAGCGTGGCAAACAACAAAGCAACTGAAATGTCTGACCAAGAGCAATAGTGCTTGAGCCATCAATGTTGACAGATCTTTAAATACCAGCAGTATTTTACAACAGCTTGGAATAATAATTTGCCCTATTATCGAAACTGCACCTACATTACGGCAGAAGTTTGTGGGAATGTCCGTCTCCAGATATTTTAGTTAAATAATTAAAATAGACAATGATCTTTAATGTAAAAACTTCAACTTTTTTTGTTTAGCATCTAAAGATGGCAACTGGTGGTACCCCATTGTTTGAGCAAAGCATTGAAGAACCAGACTTGGCCAACTGTACAGTGAACAATGGAGGTCTGGATGATCAGTTAAATAATCGGGTAGGATGACATTCTAGTTATTGTTGAGAACATTGGTAATGTCAAACTAGTGATTTGGCATTTGGGGGACTGATAGTGAAATGCTGCTTTTATCTATATGCTTGGCATACCTTTTGAGAATTATGTAGGAAGGGGCTATTAATTTGATAGCCTAGAGATAAGCAAAATAAATATTTTGAATTCAGGGTAAAAACACATTTGTTCTTCACAAGTTTTCTTTTGTGGGTAATGAAATATTTTTAGTGACATTTACAGAGCTTTGGAGGTGAAGGATGCTTTGTGGTAATAATTAGGAATTCTGTTTATCGCAATCAATTTTCTCAGCTTGATACTGCACTCAATGGGAGGAAGGGTTTGTGTATGATTTTTATATTTAACGAAGAAACAAAAAATGATAGTAAAAACAGAAAATAATGATGTTCACATTAGACACTATCTGTCGAAAATGAGATTGAATTAATACTCTTTCGTGGAATCATAGAACTGTACAGAATTGAGAATGGGAGACTACAGAGGCTGAAATCTGGAGCCAATTGTGAACTGCTGGAAGAACTCAGCAAGTCAAACAGCACTCATGGAAACATGGGGATGGACAATGTTTTAGATCATGTACCTGCATCAGGACTGAGGAGGGGTTAGGGGGAAGACAATCTGTATGATAGGTGGGCACAGGCAAGGTGGAGTGGGGGTGATGGAGATCATTAGGCAAACGGAACTGGATGGGAAAGGGTAGAGACTACAGGGGATGAGGGGGATAAGAAAGGTGAACCAATGGTGAGGAAACCCCTGTGGAAAGGTTTGTGGGTGATGGAGAGATAGAACTAAGTGGGGGATGGTAGCAAATCTTGGGAATGAGGGTGACAGGAATGATGTAAGTGAACAAAGAGAACTCTGGTGGGAGTGGGAAGGGTACACCCTGAAATTAGAAAACTCATTCTTCATACTATTCGATTATTGGCTACCCAAGCAGAATATGGTGTTAATTAGGATCTGTGGAGGCTCAGGGATGGTTCATATTTCAAGTCTAAATCTGGCATAAATCTAGATCCTGCATCAGGACTGAGAATGCACACAGAAGATAGCCAATATAAAGATCAGCAGGAGGGCTAAGACAAGGGCTGGTAGGTGACCGTTGAATTCAGGGATGGTGGGCAGGTGGAGTTAGGTGGGGGGGGGGGGGGGTGAAGGTTAAATATTTGGAATGATTGTACAACACAAAACATGATCTTGGAATAAATAAAGAAGATAGGTCCACTGTAACCAACTTAATACATATCTGATATTATAGTCATTGATGAATTGAGTGGGCTGTTAATGTGCCTAGTACCATGCTGATGTGCCTTTCATTGCCTTTAATTTGAGCTTTTATAAGAACAGTTTACGAGTCTAAGGATTGAAAGGTCAGATTGGGAACAAAATGGAGAATCAAAATTACAAACAATTGGGAAGTTTGCCATTTTTGTTACATATTGAATGGAGATGTTTACCATTCATTCAATGCTAATGAATGACTGCAGCTTATTTGTATGCAATCAATAGTTCAAAGTTTGCAAAACTCTTGGATATTTTAAACATAAGCGAGTTTGGTATTCCGATTGTGCATGCCCAGGTCATAGGCCACTACAGATAAACATTGGAGGGTGCGGATCTGCTGTGTGTTATTTTTGGTTATCAGACCTTTGTTTCAGTGAGTGCTTTGTGCTTCTCCATGGGGTGTGGCGTGGGTCTCCGGCCCTGCCACTGGGCCATCCCCGTCCACCGTCCAGGTGTCCTGTCCGGAGGTGGCCGAAGGTGTCGGGCCGGGCTCGCAGCCGGCATGGGGGGGGGGGGGTGCCTGCTCCCGGTAGGGCTGTCAACTGGCAGGCCGGGAACCGCAGACCTTTCTCCCAGTCCAGTGGCCGTCGGTTTGCCCCCTTGGTGTAGGGTGTTGTGACTCAGACGGAGAGGTGTGGTGGCCGAACGCTGGCCACCGGCGGGAACACATGCGGGGCGCCGCGGTGGGCCAGGCAACATCTCTGGAGAAGGGTAAAAAATGTCACCCATTCTTTTTCTCTGGGGATGCTGCACACCCTGCCGAGCTGCCGCAGCACCCCGCGAGCACCCCTGCCGATGGCTGGCGCTCGGCCCACGCTGGCGCAGGGGAGCTTGGCCGCCCGCTAGATGGGGTGGGTGGCGCAGCCGGCCAATCTCCCCGACCAGGCCGAGCACACCCGTCGCCGGGTGTGCTCGGCCAACGCTAAATATTAGAGCCCCATTCCCATGCGGTCACAGTCCGTAGTCAGGCTCGAACCTGGGTCCCCGGTGCTGTAAGGCAGCATGTCTGCTGCTGAGCCACTGTGCCGCCCCTATAGGTAAACACTCATTCATTAATACAAGAAATTCATGAAGATTGCTTTTATTGAGCCTGTATTTCTTCACAGGGTTGGTAATTTTATGAGATTTATCAGAATTAAATTTAATTTACCAATGACACAAGAACAACTTGCTAATAAATTCATTCCTGATCAGATTTGTCAGGACATTGTAAGGCCTTTAGCCTTGAGTATTCCACACCCAAATTATGATATGGATGATTTGGTCCTGTATTTTCGATAAATGTTTGTGTTATAGAAGTAATATAAAGCCTTTGCCAACCAGTGTGGAACAATTATACTCTTCTTTATAGGATTGGTGTCTTCAGTTTAAGAAGGCCAACAAGTCATCAGAGAAGAACAAGAAAAGGTTAAGTGGAGGAAGTGAGAGCCGACTTACAAATGACATTTCTCCTGAATCCTCGCCGGGTGTTGGACGCCGAAGGACAAAAACCCCCAAGAGTTACCCTCCCACAAAGCATACTTATCGTTTCTCTGTCTCAGACTCTGCAGAGCTTGAGAGGCTGAAGCAGCGTATAAACTTCAGTGATTTAGATGAGGTACGGTAGATTTGAATGATCAGTTAAATTACCCTTTTTAAGAATAATAAACAAGCAGTATTTTTCATCAAACTGGATTGCAAGATTTTTAATGCACAGAAAAGTGCTGGGCTTGAACAATCGCTTGAGACCGTAATGAAGAAATACATGTGTTTTATGTTTAGAAAATAATCACTGTCCTAGTGCTCAAACTGTTTTTAAATACTGGCCTTTACAGCAAAATTCCTGAACCGTGAGAATTGAGTTGAAGTGGACAAATTAAAATATTGTGCACACCTGACAAACTGCAGACCGCCTGAGAAAAGTGCTTCAGAAACTTCTGTTGCCCTTTTTTCAATCTCAACAGCTATGCTGGGAATAGAGTAGTTTGTATCCTATGGCGGAAGGCAGCAGTTTGTGGGGGAGGGTGGTGGGGGGGGGAGATTGCATTTTAGGGTTTAACTTGTGAGGCTGTAATGTGTGCAGAATAACTTAAAACGGCACTGCAGGGACTGGCTTTTGAAAATTAGTTTTGTACAGCAAGAAATTCACATTAAGACAAGATAAGCACATAGTTATGATAAAACAAATGCTCAAGAACTGCTGCCATGAAACTGTAGCTAGGGCAATGCCATCTAGGCCCCATGTTACATTTAAAAAAAAATGTTTACTTATCTATGGATGAGGTATTTTGCATGTAAATATTCAGTCTCTTGCCATCTCTCTGACTGCAAAAAGTAGGAAGGCATCGCCCATCTTTTTAAGAAATAAGCAATGCCAGTCAAAGAATCATACAGCATGGAAACAGGGCCTTCGGCCCAACGAGTCCACAATCACCATAGATCACCCATTCTGACTTAGACTCCACGTAGTAAGCATCTGAGGTCAGGATTGATCCATCTCTCTGGTGTTGTGAGGCCTCTACTAGCCTCGCTACTGTGCTGACTCATTACTTTCATAAGAACCAGAACAGGCTATTCAGAAGATATGTATCCAGATTACATTTACAGCTTTGCCCCATATTCCATAATGTCTTTGGTATCAAAAATATACTGAAAACAGTTCATTTGCCATTTGGTTAAGGGCATTCCAGACTTGCCTTCTCTGTAAAAAGCTCCTTATAACTTCACTTCTGAAAGACTTGACTGCAACCTTTAAACGTGCAAGAGGATAACCCGTTGACTGATAATAATTTATATCTACCCTTTGGGTTCCCCTAATATCTAGTTTAAGTCATCGTTCAAGCAATTGGATTTCGTACATTTGACCCTTGGAGTCCAGTTTTAATTTGGATACATTTGTTGCACAGCCCCCCAAGTCGGTGTATAATCACCCAATGCTACTCACGCGGTGTAACTGGGGGCTTAATAGTAGTAGAATAATGTTTATCTCTTGTTATCAAGTTTTGAAGGTCAGCAATCCATTTGATTATTTTTGTGTTTGTCCATAAAAATGTACACGGGTCTTCCATCTCCATCCCACACTCCAACGTTTCTTTGGAATTCTACTTCCAATATTTGACCAACCTGGACATAATTTAATTTCCATTATAATTGTTGATTTGTTTAATGAATAGCTGAAATCAAATAGCTCCTTGCAAGCACCACATGTGTTTACTACAAATCTTACCACTTGCACTGGTAGCTCATTAGTTATATTTTGTCTCTTGCTGATTTTTGACAAAACCAAAACATTAAATAATTTCTCTGAACTTCAGCTTTAACCAATAGCCTCTTAAATCCAGACCGTCCGTCCCAGGGCTGGATCAACCATTAAGCAAAATAAGCACGTGCTTAGGGCATCACGGGAAGGGGGGCACCACAGAAATGGTAAATGGTTTACGGCACAAAATAAATCACTTTAAACTTGCTAAATTAAACATTATTTTCCATCTTACTGTTAGTTTTGTTTCATTTTGAAAAATAAAAAAATATTTTATTGTTTATATTTTGAATTACATATGTATGGGAGCACCAAAACCAAAATAAAAAGTGCTTAGGGCCTCTATGGGTCTTAATCCGGCCCTGGTCCGTCCTTTCAGCTTTGTGGTTTTGGTAGCCTGTGTTATAGAGATCACCCTTATCATTACGGTACATTTTAAAAATTAGTTCATGATAGAACTTAATTGAACCTATACATAGTTGAACCTTGGTTCTGATGTTCAAGATTTAGATTTTAGATTATGGAAAAATCAAGCTGTAACGTAGTGTATAAATGCAGAAACATCCTGTCAACATAAAGTTCCAGAGGAGCCTACTTTTTTTTGGCCTCCAGATCATTTTCATAATCTGCGCAGTGAATAAAATAGTGTTTGTATATTTCTAAACTTTGGTCTTGAGTATTTTGCTATAGTCTGACCAACAGTCCACATGCAGAGATTTAGGAAGTGACAAGAGAAATTACACTTTTTTTTCCCTTCATACAATGTCAGATTTGAGCAGGAAAGGTAGCCATGTAAATGTTTGTCTCTTTTACAGGAGACTACCTGATTTTTAATTTATTTAAAATTAGATTATTTCTTAATTATTGAGGTACTAGGATTTTGCAAACTTAGGTTTATTCTCTCACAAATTGTCCAGGAAATTGATTGATCAAAGTAATGGAATGTCACTTTTCTAAATGAATTGATCTGAGCACAATAATGCATGCGTATTCCTTACACTAAACATTGTGATGTTTCATTAGAGGAGCATTGGGAGTGATTCCCATGGCAGAGCCATGGCTGCAAACAACAAACGTCCACCTGTTGAAAACAGAAGGCCATTCAACTTTCTTCAGCAGCAGATCAATAGCAACAAAAGCAAGGATCCCGATTTAAATCCACAGAGACAAGAAACCACATTTGCTGCTTCAGGAGGAGATTTGTTTGCATCTATAATAAACAAAGATTTGTTGCAAAGTGATCAGGTCTTACTTGGAGATATCAGAGGAGAATCTGAAATAGAGAGTAGTCAGGTGAGATTTAAATTTCTTCCTTTATCATAACTTTTAATGGCTTAAATATGAGAAATATTGTTGTGTGAAGGCTAATTCTGTAGGCGTTTGACAACATTGTTAGCTTGCTTATTTGTGAAAATCTGGTGTAATTAACTGGTATAAGTTACTATTATCCACTTTAGAATATAAAGATGCTATGAAGCCATTGCTGTGTACAAATAATATTTCTGGGCCAACAGATATCCTTTTAGGTTTGAAATAGTTTCTAAGCAGTTGCACACATTTCTGGCATTATCTTATCTGTTAATGTTTAATAATCCAAAGTCTCATTACATTGATTCAATCATTCTCATTTGTGTATTACATATTTTGTTGTTTTAATAGTTCCCATGACTGAAAAAACATTGATAAAATGCTGAGTATCATAAAAAAACATTGCCAGTAGACAATGTAGTGTTTATACATTTCCTAACTTTTTATCAGCATTTTGTAAGAACTACAGTCTACTTGTGATTCTGGGATACACTTGTTTTGTCCATTTGTCAGCTAAAGTACCAAATCCAGCAGTGAATTTGCACTTGGCTAGCTGTCACAAACAAAACTAGATAATTATCTAAGTGATGTTAGCAGATGGATAAATATTAGTTGAGAGATATAGATCATAGAAAATTATTGTCAAATACACAAATATGATGAGGTATAGACACAAAGAAAAGCTTGGTTGGAGCAGCACAAGGTAGGTGCTTGGCGTCGGGACAATACACAGAACACAAAACAAGTTAATCATAAATTATACATGACAATGAAAAGAAAGACTGCAAAAACACTCAGAAAACGAGTTCAAAGTAATGCAAGAGGTGATCCATTGTATTCCATTGCTGAGGTGGGGGATTAAGGTTGTGTGGGTCGGATCAATAGCTGTTTCCGAACCAAGTGCTGTGAGGTTTCAGGCTTTTGGGTTTTAGGTTTATTATTGTCACTGTAGTGAGGTACAGTGAAAAGCTTTGTTTTGCAGCTATCCAAACAGATCAAATATACCATACATAAATGCAATCAAGTCAAACCCAAGTACAATAGATAGGGCAAAGGAGAAGATAATGAATCTACCACAACCTGAGCTTTTGGAAGGATAAGCCTGATAAGAGGGGAAAAAAGCTATTCCTGAGTCTAGGGATACATTCAATCTTCTGTACCTTCTGTACTCAAGCAGGATGAAGGAATGACTGTGGCTTTGATTATGTCGGCTGCTTTCCCGAGGCAGTCTGTAATGTAGGTGGAGTGGGAAGTCTGGTCGGTGAGATGTTCTGCGCTACATCTACAACTCTACAATTTTATGCAGTCTTCGGCAATTTTTTGCAGTCTTCTCAAATGAAGCTGTGATGAACCCAACAATATGCACATTTGTATTAGTTTGTAAGTAATTGGAGGCACTTCAGATTTTCTTGGTCTCCTCAGGAAGTAGAGGCATTGGTGTGCCTTTTTGGTTGTTGCATCAATGTGGTTGGTCTACAACAGATCATTGGTAATATTGACGACTTATATTTATAAGAAAGTCGAAGTGCTGGTAGGCCGCCTTCGTAATTACATCTATGCCCTTGGCCTAGGGCCGGTCATCTGAAATGTTGACACCCAGGAATTTGAAACTGCCAACTCTCTTCACCACCGACTAACCAACAGGAGCTGGCATATGACCTCCTGACTTGCTATTTCTGAAGTCATGGATAAGTTCCTTGGTTTTGTTGATGTTAAGCCAGAGGTGGTGGTGCGACACCTCTAATCCAGGTGTTCTCTCTCTCTCCTGTACACTGAGTCATCACCACCTGTGACGGTCAACAACAGTAGTGTTTATCAGCAAATTTGGAAATGGCGTTGGATCTTTGCTTCGCCATACTGTCATGGATGAAAAGAAAGCAGAAGAGGGGACTAAGCATGCAGTCTTGAGATGCACCTGTAATGATGGACAAGGGGGAGATATTACAGATCTGCACAGATATACGTCCGCGATGAAGTCAAGGACCCAGTGGCAAATGGAGATAGAGGCACAGGTCGTTGGAACTTGGTGATGCGCTTGGAGGAGATGATTCTGTTGAACGCTGAGCTGAGGTTCATTGACAGCACCCTGATATATGCTTTTCTGTTATCCAGATGGTCCAGAGCAGAGTGGAGAGCCAGTGAGTGACCTTTTAAGGCCCTGGGCTAATTGAAGTATATCCAGGTCATTGAGGCAGGAATTAATTTGTGCAAAAATCAAACTATCAAAGCAGTTCATATTGTGGATATAAGTGCAACTGAATGGTAGTCATTAAGGCAGGTCACCATATTTTTCTTGGGCATATTTTAGATGACGTATAGCAGGTGTGAACCTCAGATGGTTGAAGCGGGAGATTAAAGTTATCCTTGAATACTCCCGCCAGCTGGTCTGCACAGGTCTTCAGCACTTGGCTAGTAAGCTGTGGGGTCTCATGAGGTTGGTGGTTGTTCTCCCTTTCAAAATGTGCATAAAAGACATTGAGCTGGCCCAGAAATTATGTATCATTGCAAATTATGCTACTTGGTTTCAACTGAAAGGAAGTAATAGCATGCAAGTCCTGCTAGAGCTGTTGAGTTTCTCTGTGACTCCAGTTTAATATGGAATTATCTTTGTGCTCATCGTGACTTGAATGTCATTCCTGGACGTTGTTTTCAGTTTAGTTTAGAGATACAGCACGGCCCCTTGGCCTACCGGGACCGTGCGGACGAGCCATTCCGTACACCAACACTATCCTACACACTAGGAACAATTTTCAATTTTTACAGAAGCTAAATTTACCTACAGACTTGTTGTACAACTTTAGAATGGCCTAAACACCACAGCTCTGGCCTCTTGCACATTACAAGCCTCCTGTTTAATCCAGAGCTTCAAGTTTGTGAAAACTCAATGTTTTTGAAGGTATACACTTGTCCACGCATTTGTCAATGAAATCAGTGATGATTGGCAAATTCATTCAGGCCCTCTTCAAATTCTTGAACGTGGCCCAGTCTATCAATTCCAAGTAAATCTGTAACTGCTTCGCTGCCTCTCCTGCTGTCCTCTTTGCTGTTGTCATACTCTTCGGTCTTTGTCTATACACGGGAAGAATAAGCACAATCAGGTTGTCAGATTTTCCAAAGTGTGGGAGAGGGATGGAGCGATAGGTGTTCCTGATGGTGGTGTAACAGTGGCCGAATGTGTTGGGTCCTATGGTATTGGCCAAGACTTCAAGCTAACCTGGTTAAGTCCCCAGCGATGCTGAGCAAGCCGTCGGGATAAGACGTTTTATACTGACTGATTGTGGGTCTCAATTCCCTAAGTACTAGCTTCATGTCTGCCTGAGACAAGCTGCAGTCAGGGTGACAGCGGATAACTCTCTGGGTAGGAGAATAGTTGGCAATTAACCACCATATGTTCCAGGTATCAATTGATAAGTTTATATGCATTCATCAACAAATGCAGAGCATTCTACATTTGTCCTGTTCAATCTTTGTTTTTCAATCAATAGCACTTAAAAATGGCACCAAGTGCTTGTATAACTAACACTTTAAAAAAATGTTAACTGGTTAGTTATCCAGAAACAAACTTACTTTTGCCAAATTTTGTAGGTTGCTTCTTTGCTGTTGTACTTTAATACGTTAAAAACTGAACATTTAAATGTTCGAAAGCATTTAATTTATTCTGATATGCTTTGGGACATTCTCAGTGCACAGTACTCCAGAAGTATTTTCTGTTCTTCAATCTTTTTGTCCAATTATTACTATTGTCAGATATTATGTCATTTTTAAACCATTATTTTATTTCTTGGGTTTTGGTGTGATAGAAAGAATAGAAAGTAATTTTAAATGCTGACAAACTAGTAAAAATTGGTATACTGAAGGGTTGTTGTTTCCCTCAGCTGGAGAGTCCAGAATTGGGGCATTGTCAAGTCATTTGAGACTTTAATGAAGAGTTTTTTGTGGAAATTGGTATATTGTTAAAACATTTCTGTGCCAAGGAATTTTGTTTGTTTAATTGTTCAGTTGATCAGTTGAGGGAACTTTTGAATGTCTGAGGGGCTCTAAGATTGATTCTTCTTTCTATTTGTTCTGATTAAGTTGAGTTGCTTAAGGGCCTGTCCCACTTTCACAACCTAATTCACGACCTCTGCCGAGTTTGCCCATGACTCATACTCGCAGCATGGTCGGCACTAGGTCGTAGGTAGGTCATAGCAGGTCGTGATGCTAGTCGTAGGTACTCGTGGCGTATTTTCAACATGATGAAAAATGTCCACGAGTAAAAAAGGTCATGAATTAGGTTGTGATAGTGGGACAGGGGTTTGAATCTCTGCCATTCATGGTGACTGACACTAGACAAGGCAACTAAAACAATTATCTAACATTGTAATGCGTGTAGATGTGTTAATTGAATCCATAGTAAAGCAGAAATTGTACAGAAAGTGGTTTCCATGTATTTGTTTTAATAATAGGTTGTGAGCAGACTTATCCAGATTCGGGATTACATCAACAAAGCTCGATGCATGCGGAAAGATCTAATGGAGAAAAATGAAAGATCTGCAAATGTTGAGCGTTTGACTCAGCTGATAGATCACTTAAAAGACCAAGAAAAGTCATACATGAAGTTTTTACAAAAAATGCTGGTATGTTTTGGAGCATGCGCCTAATTGTATTATTTGTCGTAATAATAGGTCTTCTGGACTTGAGTACTCAATTTGGCTTTGTGTACCATAACATTCAGAGCAGAGCATACATAGTCATACCATTTGTGTGCATCTCTTCTTGAGCCATTTCCCAGTATGGGTGCACTTCATTTCTCTTGTCGGATATCTTTT
Organism: Raja brachyura; assembly: GCA_963514005.1. Next base: position 73,115,215 of record OY740781.1, on the reverse strand, counting down.
TTTTCAGCAAGGCAACCATATCCAAGTGAAAATCATTTCACTTGGATATGGTTGCCTTGCTGAAAAAAAAGATATCCAAACCAATGGTCTGGTGTACTTATATATTTTCTTAATTGTGGGGTAAATTTATGTTTGCTACTTTTGCATTTGCTGAGTAGCATATTGTGGCCAAATTCTTTAAATTCATAATTTGTGATTACAGCTGGATGGTTGAATTGAGCCACTTTTCAAATTGGTAATTAGATGAAAAATGGCTGTAAATAAACACAAGAAAAGGTCCCAATATATTGAGTGATAAATGGGAGCAGAGTTTGCAAGGAATGGGAGATCATGTTAATGTAAAATTGTAGTGCTCGATCTATCGTTGGCTGAGCCATTACTGAAGAGGTTTGAAATTCATAGAGATTTTCAAGGGATATAAAAATTGAGGGCGAAAGGCAGAATTTTCATGCTGTTAATATATCTATTGGAGCAGAGGACGTTAGAGGATTGAGAGATCTTGATAAATATGAAATGATTTGTTGGATAACAGAAAAGTACTACTTTGGTTGTTTACAATTGGCAGTGATAAATCTAAATTTAAAGCCAATACTGACTTGTGAGAGGGATTAAAATAAATTTCTTAGCTTGGATTGTTGGAACATGGAACACTGTACCACAATTTGTGGCTCAGGCAAAGACATGTTAAAAGAAGCATTATTTTACTATGCTTTTGTTGTTATTCAGAGGTAATTGGTTGAGAGAGTGGTGCAAAGGCATTCTATTTCAACAAAACTGAGCCAGATAATTGATGAACAAATCTATTTCAAATTTTGCACACCAGTGCTTCTTTTAGTTGACATGATTTTTTTTCTTAGTTCCTTTGAAGCTGAAGTAATTGCATTTTTAAAGGACTGATTTGTTTCTAATAAGTTCTGTATCCCACGGCTTTTTTTTTGTTGAATGTTCAGGCCCGGGAGAATGAGGAGGATGAAGTTGGCACAACTGACTCTGCCGTAGGATCTGGTTCTGTTGCCGATAGCACTTCGCTCAACCTAGATGTGCAGTCCGAAGCATCAGATGCAACGGTAAGATAATTTAGCAGCAAATAACAAATTGAATACTGAATCTGTCTTTGTAAGTTGAGCTTTAAATCATACAGATAGAAAAAGTTCAGGTACTGGCTTTTAAGTTTTGAGATGTTGTTGTGAATGTTATTTTTTTTTTAAAGGGTTTTAAAGTTAGAGCAGAATTTGTTTTAAAGCTGTTTGTCTTGGGTATCATTGACATTTTAATCATAAATGTCTTAACTAAACTGTTTGATAAAGGAGGCATCTCGTAGTCTGAGAGTTCGGCCCCGCATTGAGGACAAGCTAGGAAATGCAGCACAGGGCTCTTCAATTACATCAACTCCAAAAGGGGATACTGACAGGCTTGGTCTGAATGACAGGAGAGTCTTTCATAGTGGGAGTAATGGCAAGGAGCATGGAATTTCCTCCAAGGTACCATTTCATTGCATAGTCCTTGAAAACTGTAATCTATTCAATTTCAATTCTGTGATCAATTTTACTTTTTGTAGTGTTTCATATTAGAATGATCCCATATTTATTTGCTTATTTTGAATCTTGAAAGAATGCATGTTACAATATTATTTGAGTTAAGCATATTTAAGATTTCAATATTTTGTTAAGGAGGAATGATTTAGAACAGCCAATGTTGTGTCGTTCATATGATACGTGGAACCAATCACATGTATCTTTTATTTCGCAATTTTGTTTTGAACTGAGAAACCCACTGATTATTATTATTATTTATGTACAAGGACTTTTGTGCAAACCAGCATCTGTAGTTCCTTGCCTCTACCAGTGATTATTAGGGCCTGTTATCAACTCCAAGTCCAACCATAGCATCAATGCTAACTTATTTAATTCTGTTAATAAAATATTAATTTGCTGTGTACTGCTTCGGGTACTATTCATTCCCCAGTTTTCCTTTTTGGCAACTGGTCGATTCGTATTAAATTTGTTCAGGAGAATCTGAATATACTGTAAAGTCTTGATCTGTGGCAGATATTCAGCTGTGACCTGTAGTTACATGTTTTGATTGCCTGTGCAGTCCAAAGCTTATTGATAGACCCCATTGACATTTTGTTTGATTCTATCTTTAGAATAGAGTTTAGGTGTGTTAATGGATAGCATCCAAGTTGATTTTTAATTTATGTACTTGGCTACTTGAACCCCTTTTGTCAATCTCACAGACTTAATTTGGGACACATCGGTTTTGGTATAATAGTGATAAGCACCAACTTGATTTTTGGCACTTTTGGTTAAAATTTTGATTAAAATTTGGACGTTGATCCTGTTTTGTACCACAATTTTATTTGTAACATTAATGTAAATTTATCATTTGAGACATATGTTTATACAACAAATGCTGAAAGGATTTTTTTCTTTAATATAATACTGAACAGTATTATAGTTTTATAGCCTGAGGATTTTTTTTTGGAGAAAATTAGGTCGTAGCACTGAAGTTAGAAAATCTTTATTCAAGGTTATGAATCTTTGGAATTCCCTAACCAAGAGAGCTTTGGGTACTCAATAATTGAAAACTGTATAATAGATTTTCACATATTGGAAAATTGGATTGCAGTGATAATTCTGGAATGTAGAAGATGTGCCATGATTTGAATGGGAATCGAGGATTGGAGGGCTCTATGGATATTTTTTCTTGCTTGTAAGGTACAGTTCTTTCTGAAGATGGGTGAAATTGCAATTATTGTAAATCTTAAAAACAAACAGAAAATACTCAGCAGGTCAAGCTGCAACTTCAAAAGAAATAATGGAGTTAGCGTTTCAGGAGTTAACCCTTCTTTGTCAGACACATTCTTTGTGTTTTGCTTGAGAACTGACCAATGTACCAAAAGCTGCTTTTACCTGTAATCCTTGAATTACAGGGCGTTAGGAAAATTCATGGTGGGGAGCACAGCAGTAATTTTGATAACCTTGTAAGGTTTTCTTAGGATGTTCTTCACCACAACACAGAAGGCTGCTTCTTGGATTGAAGCTATAAGCAGAACGGGTTGTTAATTCTGGATAATAAATTTAATGACAGTTGAATGCACCAGAAGTGTCCTGACATCTGAACGCCATTTGTGAATTTTTTCTCTTGTTCTGTCACATTTATAATTCAGTATTGTAGTAATTTAATATTGTAATTGGAGCTTAGTTCAAATAACAAGTATAGATGCAAGGTTTTCAAGCTTTGTGCTTGGAAACAAAGATTATTTGTTAGAAACATCACCTATTCCTTTTCTCCAGAGATGCTGCCTGACCTGCTGAGTGACTCCAGCATTTTCTGTCTATCTTCGGTATAAAGCAGCATCTGCAGTTCCTTCCGACAGTAAAAAATATTTTCAGCACCTTCTGAAAAGTCTTCAAGAAAAGTAACATTATTTACTTAGCCTTCGGCTAATACTGATCTTGTAATGTTGCAGATCTGAAATTCCACATGGATTTTCCTGTTCAACTATACCTATTCCTCTTTGTATTTCGTAGCATTAGTTTTTCTGACTAAATTTACAATGATAAAAAGACAACATCTTGATGTATCAAAGAATCAACTTGATGCATTGTGCATGTGCCAAATTCCCTGTTCTTCACTTCCCTTTCTCTGTCCTTAGTTCTGTCACATTTTTTTCACCTTCAGTTTTTATTCCCTCTCCCCTTCGGAAAATGTCACTAATTGTGCTTCTGACACCCTTTTCAGGCAGGGCATTCTGGGGGTAAAAGAGATAGCTATTTTCAGGTCCCTCCAGAGATGTTTGTTAACAATTTTCTGTGTTTGAAAACCCAACTTAAAAACCTCCCTTTGTGGCAATCACAAATCGGTTTACTCTGATGATGTATTTTGATTTATTTTGTGTTTATGTCTATAATGCATTCAGAAAGTATTCAGAACCCTTAACTTTTTCCACATTTTGTTATGTTACAACCTTATTCTAAAATGGATTAAATTATTTTTTTTTATCATCAATCTACACACAATATCCCATAATGCACCAACTCAAATTCCTTGTATGTGAATACTTGGCCAATAAACTTACTTAAAAAATACGAAAATATGTTTAGAAATGTTTGCAAAGTAATTAAAAAGAAATAACTGAAATATCACATTTACCCAAGTATTCAGACCCTTTAATCAGTACTTTGTTGAGGCACCTTTGGCAGCAATTCCAGCCTCAAGTCTTCTTGGGTATATGCTAAAGGCTTGGCACACCTATATTTGGGTAATTTCTCTCATTCTTCTCTGCAGATCCTCTCAAGCTCTGTCAGGTTGGATGGGGAGCGTCGATGTACAGCTATTTTCAGGTCCCCCCAGAGATGTTCGATCGGGTTCAAGTTCGGGCTCTGGCTGGGCCACTCAAGGACATTCACAGACTTGCTACGAAGCCACTCCTCGTTGTCCTGGCTGTGTGCTTAGGGCTGTTGTTCTGTTGGAAGGTGAACCTCTGCCCCAGTCTGAGATCCAGAACGCTCTGGTGCAGGTTTTCATCAAGGATCTCTCTGTACTTTGCTCCGTTCATCTTTCGCTTGATCCTGATTAGTCTCCCAGTTCCTGCCACTGAGAAACTTCCCCACCGCATGATGCTGCCACCACCATGCTTCACTGTAGGTATGGTAATGGCCAGGTGATGAGTGGTGCCTGGTTTCCTCCAGACATGATGCTTGGCAATCAGGCCAAAGAGTTCAATCTTGGTTTCATCAGACCAGAGAATCGTGTTTCTCATGCCTTTTGGCAAACTCCAAGCGGGCTGTCATGTGTCATTTACTGAGGAGTGGCTTCCGTCTGACCACTCTACCATAAAGGCCTGATTGGTGGAGTGCTGCAGATATAGTTGTCCTTCTGGAAGTTTCTCCCATCTACACAGCAGAACTCTGGAGCTCTGTCAGAGTGACCATCGGGTTCTTGGTCGCCTCCCTGAGCAAAGGCCTTTCGCCCCCTATTGCTCAGTTTGGCTGGCCGGTCAGCTCTATGAAGAGTTCTTCCCCAAATCTGTGTCTCGACACAATCCCGTCTCGGAGGTCAACTTTGTCTTCCTTTGTCCACATGGCTTGGTTTATGCTCTGACCTACACTGTCAACTGTGGGGCTTTATATAGACAGGTGTGTGCCTTTCCAAATCATGTCCAATCAATTTAATTTACCACTGGTGGACTCCATTCAAGTTTGAGAAACAATCTCAAGGATAATCAATGGAAACAATGGAATGAACCTAAGCTCAATTTTGAGTGTCATAGCAAAGGGTCTGAATACTCATGCAAATATAATATTCCAGTTATTTATTTTTAATTACTTTGCAAAAATTTCTAAACACCGGTTTTCGCTTCTTTATTTTGGGGTATTGTGTGTAGATTGGTTTAAAAAAAGAATTGAACCCATTTTAAAATAAGGCTGTAACGTAACAAAATGAGGAAAAAGTGAAGGGGTCTGAATACTTTCTGAATGCACTGTACGTACCGAGAAACAATGAAAAGGATTCTGTCAGTGAACACATTTGTATTCCTCTAATTTTCAAGACAAGAGTGTTTTATTGTCATTCTCGAACAAGTGCAGACATGTTGGGTCTACACCCCCAACGCAAGATTCCACCATTCATCTGTTCCCCCAATGTAAGCCTTTCCCCCAGCGCAATATTGCACCACTTGCAGGCGTGGCTCATTTCTCCTCATCCTCCTCCTCTTCCCCCTACCTCTTTACCCTCCCTCTTCAATCCCTAGAGACGGAGGGGTGGTGGAGATGGAGGGGGATGGGGGTAGAGAGGGAGGTAGGGGGAGGGGGAGGTGGAGAGGGGTAGTGAGGGAGGGTAGATAGGGAAGAGGCATCTCCCTCCTCCACCCCTCTCCATCTCCTTCCACACCCTCGCCCAACTCCTCCACCACACCGTCCCCCAAACTCCCTCCTCCACACTCTCCCCCCCAATTCCCTCTACGACCCCACTCCCCACCCATCTCCTTAAAATTTGTTTATATTGTCCCTTCTCAATCTTTGTTAAAATGCTACATTTCACCGTGCTCTGCTTCTGCCATGTTTGCTCATTTCAACATTTTTCACCCTTTTCCTGCGTGTTACTATCTTCTGATTTTGTTTCTTTTCATGCTGAAGTCATGCACGATACTCTGATCTAGACCATTTAATATATGTCTCAGTTCTATCACTGAACTTGCATCACAGAACACAATGCTAACAGTGAACAATGACATTTTAACAAAGAATGAGAAGAGACAATATAAATTAATCGTGCAATTCTCCATTATGGAAAATTGTTCTCAATTTTCCTACATTTATTTTTGTGTCCTTGCACTCTTTGAGACATGTTTCCATTTTGAAGGCAGTGTTAATGTCAACTTTGCTGCAGGCAAATTGGGAAGTGGAATTAAGGTTTTGCACCCTGATCAGGCATGATCTTATTAATCATCACCTTTCACCCCACCAGCCGGCACATACAACACATAGTCCGCCGCCAGTTTCGCCACCTCCAACGTGACCCCACCACTCGCCACATCTTCCCATCTCCCCCCCGTCTGCCTTCCGCAAAGACCGCTCCCTCCACAATTCCCTTGTCAATTCTTCCCTTCCCTCCCGCTCCACCCCTTCCCCGGGCACTTTCCCTTGCAACCGCAAGAGATGCAACACTTGTCCCTTTACCTCCGCCCTCCACTCCTTTCAAGGACCCAAGCAGTCCTTCCAGGTCCGACAGAGGTTCACCTGCACCTCCTCCAAGCTCATCTATTGCATCCACTGCTCTAGATACCAGCTGATCTATATCGGTGAGACCAAGCGGTGGCATGCCGTTTCGCCGAGCACCTCCGCTCTGTCCGCAATAACCAACCAGACCTCCCGGTGGCTCAGCACTCCATTCCGTATCCAACCTCACTGTCCTGGGCCTCCTCCACGGCCAGAGTGAGCAACACCGTAAATTGGAGGAACAGCACCTCATATTCCGTTTGGGGAGTCTGCATCCTCTTGGCATGAACATTGAATTCTCTCAATTCTGTTAACCCTTGCTGTCTCCTCCCCTTCCTACCTCTCCCTCAGCCCTCGGGCTCCTCCTTTTTCCTTTCTTCCCCCAGCCTCCCCCCACCCCCCATCAGTGTGAAGAATGGTTTCAGCCCGAAACATTGCCTATCTCCTTCGCTCCATAGATGCTGCTGCACCCGCTGAGTTTCTCCAGCATTTTGTGTACCCATGATCTTATCAATGCTATAGTTGGCTTGAGGGGCTGAATTCCCTACTACTACTTTTTTTCATTTTAACACCCAAGACCAGGATTCATCCAGAAGCAGAATATTTGGAGATTAAAAATGATGTAGACGATTCATTTTAGTTTTGCACTACATGCATTTGTTTAACTCAATAAAATATATGCATGGCTTGACCATTGCTGAAGCAGATAAAACAGCATCCATGCCATGTTCCTTCCAGTTTGATGTTTTGGAGTGTTTTGTACTCTTTTTATTCCCTGCTCTTCATACACTCTGTCAGAATTTGGATCTCCTAATTTTGATCAGTCTTCTGATAGATACAATGAATCATTGGTTAGTGACTATTTTAACTGTCATGTAACATACCTTTTTAAGATAACTATTCACTTTTTTTGATAAATAGGAAGGTGACCAGCATCAAGATACAAAGGAAGAGTTGGAAAATCTGAAAAAGCAACATGAGCTTTTGAAAAGAATGTTGGAACAACAGGAACAGTTAAGGACTCTTCAAGGAAGACAGGCAGCACTTCTGGCACTGCAGCAGAAAGCAGAACAAACTGTTGCTGGAATGGATGATTCTGGTATACCTTAAACATTAGCTCAGCTACTTGTTCCATGTGAATGTTTTCTTCCTTTTGTTCATGAGTATGGTAAGGAGGGTGACTGACAAGAGAAAAGAGAAAGAAACCTATGATTTCTGGATTTATTAATCTGCCTGAATATGTTTAATTCTGTGGAGTAATTGGTGTCACTTCAGAATTTAAATTGAGAACTGAAAATTGACATTTTGACGATTACACTTCTGTTTTGGAAAGTTAATGACACCCATCATTTAATCGTTTATTGTCTGAGTTTTTGTCATTTGATAGAATAAATATTGATTTGATTTGTCAATCATAACATTTTTTTCATTTTATTATGAACCCCAGTGAAATATAAATAGTTCCCTTTTCCACTCAATTGTGTCCGAATCCACTCAATGAGATGTTCCAAATCCCAAATCACTACCCCAGGGCTTTGTGCCTTGCTATGGCTGATAAATCACCAAAGCAATGGAACAAATGCTTCTATGTTTAGGAAAAAAAATGACTGAAGTAGAAATGCTTTTGAAGTATTGCTAACAAAAGAGACTCAAGTGTTTAATTTTAAATGACCTATGCATTTCTAATAAAATTAGAACAGACATGAGATTTTGAGGTGTTAGGGAATTATTTTCGAACTTATGATATATTAAAAAAACATTATGTGCTCGAGTAACTTAGCAGGTTAGGCAGCATCTGAAGGACATGGCTAGGTGATGTTTTCAGTTCGGATCATTTTTCAGACACTCAGTCACATATCCATGCCATCAAAGATGCTGTCTGACCCGCTGAGTTACTCCAGCACTTGTTTATTTTTGTAAACCGGCATCTGCAGTTTCTTGTTTCTCGAGCAAAGATATGCCTCTTTTCCACCAGGTTAATGACCAGATAATTAGTGATTTGTTGCAGCAGAAGCTGACTGCAATGCTTGTCATGTAACATAATGTCCCAGACTTTATAAAGTGTCATCATTAAAGTTAGCACATCAATACGATTCATTGCCTTTTCCTTCACCCAAAATCTAAGCCTTTTAGTTTTCACTTTTCCAAAAGTGAAATCTCTCATCTTGACAATTTCATTGTTTTTGGACAGAGGTACAGATTGCTCAATGATTTTCGCATGTTATAGTACTTGGTAATGAAAGCTGATTTAAAATTAGAAGGAAGGTGCAACATAATTGTATATAACTTGTTAATAATGAAAATAAAAGTTTCATTTTTATTTCTCAGTTGTAGCTGAAACAACCAGTAGTGTTTCAGGTCTAAGTATTACATCAGAACTCAATGAGGAACTAAATGACTTGATCCAACGATTCCACAACCAGCTGCAAAACTCACAGGTATTACAATTTGAAGAAGAATGCTTAGTGACTGAAGTATTGAATTGTTTGCACAAATTGCACTCTGTTTTATCGTGTAATTTTCAATGACAATTTGTTGAAATAATATGAAAGAGGAAGAAGGGGTGCAGGAAAGGAATGATTAAGGGGTGGTGAGCAGTGGTAGGTCTGGACAAAATACAGATGGGAGAATAAGATGAGATGGCATGAAGATCGAATGTGAAGGAGGACATGAGAATGTATTAAATTAGTTGAGGAGAGGTAATAGAAGGCTGAGAAGAGACTGATCAGGAGTGATAAAGTACCAGATTTTTTCCATTTCAACTTCCCCCTCTCCTTTGCACTCACTTCATACTAAATAATTGTGAAGGCAGTACACTTTTGATTTGCAGTATTAATAAACTTTGTCAGATCCTAGAAATTAAATAATTGGATTAAAAAAAATTTTTTTTTTACCCATTGTGAAGTTTTGAATCTGAGCAATGTATATTATTTTGCAGCTTCAGTCTGTTCCAGACAACAGGAGACAAGCAGAAAGTCTATCACTGACACAAGAGGTTGCAAGGAGTCGAGATTCCTCAACTTCAGAACATCTGTCAGAACAAAAAGTGCAGCTGGTGAATAAGCTGCAAGTTTTACAAGGAAAGAAGGAGAGAATGGATAAACTCCTTGATGAGTTGCATTCATTAAGAGACCATCATGTCAATAACAGTTCGGGTGAGTACTAAGATTTCAGTTTGCGAAAGATGCCAGATGCATTAAAAAGGCATCTAAATATGTTTGCCCTAGTATGTTCCCCCGTGTAAGTCGGCCTATAATCAACCGGCCACCAAATCTGGTTGGTAGTTACTCAGTGTACTACGGTGGTTTTAGCTGGAATTTGATAAGTGCATTAGTTCATTAGACAATGGTAATTAGGCCTTTGAACAACATTACCCGTGCTTTCATCACCCAATACCAGTTTGGACTGGGTTAATTTAGGCCTTTTCACCCAAGCTCTTTAAATTTAACAGCTTCACCACTGTTCAAATTATTCAATGATAATTGTCCCTTCCTAGTATCTTTTAGCTTGGGAACATTGACCCCTGATTTCACCCACTCACAGTTGATTGCCTTAATTATTTTCTTGTTTGTGTGCTCCTCTTTCTACTCTTTGGTGAGTGCACCATCAGCTGGTAAATCCAACTAGGCTGCTCATCTCCCTGTTCTGCTTTAGGTGTACAGTTGAATCTTAGAATACAACACACAAAGTGGCCTTCACAAGCCTTTTGGAACTGCATGTACAATTAGTCTCTCATGCACTTTACCTTGCAGGAGTTTCCAATTAAAACAATGGAGTAGCGGTTTTGCATGGTCCTTTTGACTTTTGATTATGCCATGTGGTGTTGCTTCAAAGTTCATAATTGTTTTGATTATGTCTCTTGTCCTGCACTAAAGCCTCTGTCTTTCTGCAGTCATTTTGAAATTTGATTTGGTTTAAAGTGTTTAAAAATTGCCCTTCAAATATTTTTTTCTGTGTGTGAGAGAACTATGCAATTCTATTTGTTATAAGAAGTTCATCATTCTAATTGACAACTAGTTTCTGGTATTTTGACCACTTTCTAGTCGTCAATCCCACCAGACTTTCACCAGTAATCCCACCAGGATTTGTTTTAAAAAAACCCTTATCTGTGTTCACCTGTGACTGGCCAAGCTTTGTCCTCCCACCCCTGCAATCAGTCTGAAGAAGGGTCCTCACCTAAAACATCATCTATCCATGTTTTCCAAGGATGCTGCATGACCCGATGATTTACTCCAGCATCCTGTGTCTTACTGGCTTTCCAACTTATCCAGTCAAGTTACTGATTGTGATAAGGTTTCAAATTTTATTGTAACAACTTTATCATGAAGATATTAAGCTGTTGTACAGATAATCTAGTTGAATGACAATGTGAGGGTTTAAATATCAGTTTTGTTTTCCAGTTTCCACTAGTGCCCCTGGTGTGCCTGGTTCATCTCACAGAAGTGACGAAAGAGGTTCTGTTTGTGCACAAACAGATGCTGTTTCAGTGAACAGGGAACCCAACAGCTTGGCATCCTCGGTATGTGTTTTGGATTCCATTCCCTCACGGCATGATAGTGATGCGGAAGTTCAAGCTAATCCCAGGAAGAAATTAAGGTACGAATCAAAACTGAATGTAGTTGAAACCAACAGCTTTATTATGGAATGGTTAGTGTTATGTTCACCGAAGTGCCCTTGATAACGTGATAGGGTTGAATTTTGTCTCCAGAAGTAATTCATTAATTGCATCTTTTCCTTTCATGTCTTCATTTTTTTTGTGTATTTGAGAGATGATATGTATCTCTCATATAACCATATAACAATTACAGCATGGAAACAAGCCTTCTCGGCCCTACCAGTCCGTGCCAACCATTTATTTTCCCCTTGTCCCATCTACCTGCACTCAGACCATACCCCTCCATTCCCTTCCCGTCCATATACCTATCCACTTTACTTTTAAATTTTAAAATCGATCCTGCCTCCACCACTTCTGCTGGAAGATCATTCCACACGGCCACCACTCTCTGAGTAAAGAAGTTCCCCCTCATGTTACCCCTAAACTTCTGTCCCTTAATTCTCATGTCATGCCCTCTTGTTTGAATCTTTCCTACCCTCAATGGGAAAAGCCTGGAACCCAGGCAACATTCTAGTAAATCTCCTCTGCACTCTCTCTATTTTGTTGACATCCTTCCTATAATTAGGCGACCAAAATTGTACACCATACTCCAGAATTGGTCTTACCAATGCCTTGTACAATTTTAACATTACTTCCCTACTCCTATATTCAATGCTCTGATTTATAAAGGCCAGCACACCAAAAACTTTCTTTACCACCCTATCTACATGCGATTCCACCTTCAGGGAACTATGCACAGTTATTCCTAGATCCCACTGTTCCACAGCATTCCTCAATTCCCTACCATTTACCATGTACGTCCTATTTTGATTTGTCCTGCCAAGATGTAGCACCTCACACTTATCAGCATTAAACGCCATCTGCCATCTTTCAGCCCACTCTTCCAAATGGCCCAAATCTCTCTGTAGACTTTGAAAATCTACTTCATTATCCACAGCACCCCCTATCTTAGTATCATCTGCATACTTACTTATCCAATTTTCCACCCCATCATCTAATAAACAAGGGACCCCAACCACAACATTGAGGGTAAAGGCAATGAAGTTAAATCATTAAATATATAGTGCCTGGCTCAATGTTACAGGAAGTAAGTGAGATTCACTTTGTGATATTTTACACTTAATGGTCTTTAGCTTTAACGTTCTAAGGCTGAAAAAAAAATACCGAATTAGATGCATCGGAAAATTAAATGCTTTTCATTGCTTTGATGTTTCTTGGCTTGCACCATCCCTTTTCCAACTACTTGGCTGCAACATTTTAATTTTCAACACCACTCCCAATCTCCAAAAGAGAATGCCACCATTCCAATGCTCTGAATATGATCATCCTTAGTTCATAATCAACCAGTCAAAGAATCTTGATTGTCACAATGTTGCCAGCCATTCTTGGCCTTCTGAAACGTGCAGCCCGAATCCCTCTATGACAATGTGGCCAGCTGCTAGGCTGAAAGATGAATGATGGATGACGCAATATTCCACCACTCACTTGTTCCCCCGACGCAACCCGTACCCCTATGCAATATTCCACCACTCGCCCATAACCCCTAACTGTGCAGGCGCGGTTCATTTACCCCATATTCCTCCCCCTCCTCTTCATGGGGAGGAGGGGAGGGATGGGGTTGGGAGAGGAGGAAGGATGTGGGGGTGTGTGTGGGCAGGGGGATATCAGAGGGGGCAGAAAGCATGGTGTGGGGGGAGGGCGGGTGTGGGTGGGAGGGGAGGTATGTATGTAGGCTGGAGGGGGTTGGAGGGATGTGAGGGGTGTGTGTGGGAGGCGATTGGAGGGATGTGGGAGGGGGGGTGTGGGCGGGAGGAGGGGTTGGAGGGATGTGGCAGGGGTTGTGGGGGAGGCTGAGTGGATGGGGTGGGTTGTGGGGAGGGATGGGGGCGGGGGGTTGTGGGGGGGATGAGGAGAGGGGCGTGGGGGTTGTGAGGGCGGGGGGGTTTGTGGGGGAGGGGGGTGTATGGAAAGACGAGGTTGTGGATCACGAGGTGAGTATCACAGGGAGGGGGGCAGAAGGGAAGGAGCTGCTGGTGCGATGGGGACTCAGAGTGGGTGCTGTTTGCTGAACATTCTCCGCCAGGATCATATTCTCCGTTTTCCGTTTGGTGACATCTCCCACGCCACGTCCACTCCCTCCGAAAATTGTCTCCAGTTGGAAACCTCTGCCGGCCATCCTCAGCTCAGGTAAAGACGCGATGGCACAGTGGGGCAGACTCTCACGCGGAGTGACAGGAGGGAAGACCAATCCACATGGCGCTGACTGGCAGGAGAGGGGATCCATCTGCCCACGTGCGTTTTTAAAGATTTTTGAACCTCGCTAACTTTTACAATAGACCACCAATCGGAACAAAACTTGGTGCACTTGCAGCACAAGAGAACGACGAGTGAGCTGATGAAAAATCATTGCGCTATCACATACCGTTTTTGCGCAAATAGAAAGACCGCGCAAACCGGTAGAGCACAAGATCAGGGTTTTAGTGATGGATGGATAGATACTGGACCAAGTGGGACCCGTTGGGCCGTGTTCCCGTATACAATATTCCACCACTCACACGTTTCCCCAACGCAACCCATTCCCCCAATGCAATATTCCATCACTCACCCATAGCCCCCAACTGCGCAGGCGCGGCTCATACACTCCCTCCCCCTCGTCTTCACCCTCCCTCTTCTCTCCCCTCTCCTACCCTCCTCCACTCCCTCCCTCACCTCTCCCTCTCCTTTTCCCTACCCGAAGTCACTCCCTCCCTCACCCCATCGCACTCCCCCACTAAACACAATGTTTAAATAACATTTCTCCCCTACCCTGCTCCCTACCTCCTTACAACAATGTAATAAATCTCTCATTGCACTGGATGGGGCTTATCCCTTTGTGATGTCATTGTCGGGTGGACTGTTCATGGCAGCTTATGTAAATTAGATCCCATTGTGTTATTGTCGGGTGGAGGGCTGTGAGATCCCATTGTGACCTCATTGCTGCAAACTGCCAGAATCTCCCATTAACTGCCACAACATTTGTCAAGTTATTATTCTCAAAGTGGGGTTTTGTGAACTTTTAAATGTCAATAACTTGTGAAATATCACATCAATCTGAATGAAACTTGACATGAACGACCTTAGGACACTGGTGAGTAAGGTGGTGCAAAAATGTTAACCCTATCATGTAACGCTTTGGCATAGTTCCAGAATCACATGGGCAAACTTGCATAGATAAATAGATAGAAACAAGATGAGAGTTTTAGTAATATATTAGATTAAGTGGGATCCGTTGGGTGCCAGCTTCACATGGGAGGGCTGGTCCCCCATCGCAATATTCCACCTCTGCACCAATTCCGATATCGGTGGCCAGTGATTGGGGGGAGGGGGGGGGCTTTCTGCAGCGCTAGCATGGGTGTTGTGAGTCGAGTCAAGTCAAGCACAGTGAGTGCAGGGCCAACAATCCATTTCAAGTCAAGTCAAGTCAAGCTCAGGGCAGGCCAAACAACTCATGGCGTTGTCATTTCATTTCCATTTCTGCATTGCAGTTACAAGCATGGGAGGGCACGCCAAACAACTCATGGCATTGTCATTTCATTTCCAATTTTGCATTGTAGTTTCAAGCACGGGCAGGGCAGGCCAAACAACCCATGGCATTGTCATTAAGAGCTAACACAATTTATTGCAAGTACATTGCAGACTCGCAGTTAAGTTGGTTCACAGCTTAGAATCACAGTTGTGGCCTCCCATGCTATCTTCCAGAGTGACTGACTCGCGTCCAGGCACCTGGGGTTTTATAGTTCCCCACCCCCCCCGCCCCCTCCCCCGGAAGGGGCGTTACCTTCATCATGGTGATTGACAGGCAAGAGGACCAATCGGCTGATCTGAAGATTTTTTAAACACTCATAACTTTTTTATTTTTAATCGATCGGAAAAATCCTCGGGGCTGCCTCAGCGGAGGAGGGCTGGGTAAGATGGCCAAAAGTCGTAGCGATAAAGGGTAGTATTTTATTTTTCTAAAATCAATATACAGCGCAGACAGGAAGTGGTCAAAGATGAGACTTTTAGTTATATAGATACTAGACCAAGTGGGACCTGTTGGGTCTCTGTCACACGGGAGGCCTAGCCCTCCAACGCAACCCATTCCCCAAGCCAATATTCCACCACTCACCCATTTCCCCAACAGGAGGCCTGTCTCCCAACACAACCCGTTCTCCAAGGCAATATTCCACCACTCACTTGTTTCCCCAATGCAACCCGTTCCCCCAACACAATATTCCACCACACCCATAGCCCCCAACTGCGCTGGGGCCGCTCATCTGGCCTTATTCAAAATTCAGTGTTCTGTGGCTTTAAAATATATTTTTTAAATGCACCCTTGCTCCATGCTGCCAGGAATATACTTGCTGTCAGGAATATTAAAAAAAGGATAGCAACATTGTAACTTACAATTACATTTCCTAGTGCTGGCAGCCTGACAGGACTGAGTGTACCAAGATTGCAACATTGTCGCATTGTGAAGTCATAGCTGCAGAGTGAAGCATTTTTTCTCAAATTCACATTTTTTAAATTAAAAAATGTGAATTTACTTGTAAAATATAACATAAATCTGAGCAAAACTAGATACAGACCACCACAGGACAATGGTGAGTAAGGTGGTGCAATTTTTTTAGCGTTATCGTTTATTGTTTTGGCGTAATTTGAGGATCACATGTAAGCAGATGGATACAAACAAACAAAGAAGATGAGAGTTTTAGTAATAGACTAGGCCAACTGGGACCCGTTGAGTCCCTGTTACACGGGAGGAGGCCTGGTCCCCCAAAGCAACCCGTTCCCCAAAGCAATATTGCACCACTAACCCTTAGCCCCCTCGGGAGGCATGGTTCCCCAACTCAACCCGTTGCCGAACGTAAAGGGCCTGTCACACTAGTGCGCGATTAGACGCGACAAGCGCGACCTACCGTGGTCGCTTTAGTCGTCCGGCCTCGCGTGACCCTGTCCCACTGCGATCGCCGGAGTCTCGTGGAGTTGCGCGGACTCGTGTGTAGCTGGTGTCGACATCGCGCGTAGTGTCCAAAAACCGACACTGCTTAAAAATTACGCGCGGCAAAATCCTGTCGCGCGGAACGTGATGACGTTTTGACGTTGTGCGTCTTCAGCGTGGCGTTGCGTGATGAAGTCACTGCCCGACGTCGTGCAACGCGCATGCTCATGCGCATCGTCACGTGATGAAAAATAACGTCCTTCCTTCGGACGTCGCGCGTGGAATCGCGCGCTAGTGTGACAGGCCCTTCACTCGCACCGGGATCGCCTGACCCCCGCGTCCGAATTTGTCGCGCTTATCGCGTCTAATCGCGCGCTAGTGTGACAGGCCCTTAAGATTCCAGCACTCCCCTGCCTCCCCCAGCACTGGACTTTAAAAACAAAAATTGAAATTGCACTTCCCCAATTGCAATGCCAATTCACCCTCCCCCTCCTGTCTTGCCAGGACCTGGTGCAAGTGTTGTATGATGGCAACATTGTTGCAAATGTCAGGTGGAGGACTGGTATCCCATTCAGGTGAAATGTTGGTGGAAGCACTGGATGTTCCTGTATTGCAATTTTGTATCAAAGTTTGTTGGAAGCTGGCAGGAAGGATTTTAACTAAAATTTCTGTTAAAGTTGGCTTTTTAAATTTTGAAATATCAATAACTTGTGAAATATAAAAAGTGAAGAAACTTGATATGAACGACCACGGGAAAAAGCGGAGTAAGATTCTGCAAACATGCTCGCGCTGCCGTGTACCATTTTGGCGTAGCTCCTGAGATCAGACAGACAGACAAACAAGTTGAGACTTAAGGATGGATGGATGGACAGATTTACATCCTATGGATGGATGTACAGATTTACATCCAATGGATGGATGGATGGATGATAGTACAGATTTACATACTATGGATGGATGATAGTACAGATTTACATCCTATAGATGGATGTATTATAGTACACATTTACATCCTACAGGGGATGGATGATAGTACACATTTACATCCCATGGAATATTTCCTTTGGAAATGTCTTCATTTTCATTTACAGGATGAGTTAATGTTTTGTGCTTATATCTGCTATAAACTAATCTATTGATCAGCATGTATTTACCTCTTCCACTAGAGGTGTCCTTGAATTGTGTCCTAATTGCAGCTGAGAAACTATTCAATCTACATGGGCTTTGAATCATTGTGGGTTTCTGGGAAATGCAGAAGAGCAATCCACTGATTGTCCTCTAATACTTCAATTTTGTTTTCCTGTGAGGTGATGGGGTTAACCCGAGTTTGTTACGCATCCTATCATCTTACACAAGCATTTGTTCATAGCCTTTTAGAGAATGAATAGATGATTAATCAAGTGTCACTCATTCATTAATATTTCTCTAACTTTATTTTAGTTTTGAACAAGTTTACTCAGCAATATTTAAAAAATATGCCGTAGTCATTATAAAATTATTTTCCTTTAGGAAACTGAAAGAAGTTCACAAGAGGCTAAATGAATTGCGTGAATTAATTGATTACTACCAGCAGACTTCAGATATGATGACTGATGCTGTTAATGAAAATAAAAAAGAGGATGATGATGAGACTGAGGAAGAGTCTATGTACTACTCTGATCAGGAGAATCCAGAAACTGTCACAAACATCAGGTGGGGAGATATATGTATTTGGGTAAGTGCTGCTTAATAAGGTATTTTGAGGAAACTGCAGAAAAGAAGAATCACAAACGACATTGGATGCAGTATGGGTATAGATTTGTCCTCGGTCAAGAGTGTTTGAGAAAATCAGTTGCTAATTGTATTTGCTTTCCAAATGCTGTATTTCATTGAAGGTGTTGCAATAAATTACAATGCTTATTGGCTTTGCCTTAAACTCGTATATGGATCTTAATATATTCCAGGCTTTGCTTGCATTGAAAATCTGAAATCTCTTGTCATTACTATAGATACCCACACAGGGGTAATTGGACAGATATCAGCAGTACTTCCAGGATGGTGTCACAAAATGGAACCAATAATCGCAATGGGAGACTGCTGAACACAGACTGCGAAATTAATAATAGGCCGACAAATGTACAGTCCTTGAATGTACTACCTCCATCAGATGAACCTCATCTAAGCTATGATGAATGTAAGTTCAGTTGTTAAACAAATGAGAAATTAATCTTTTGTCTTCACACGTAACAGCCATAACCTGCAGGCAGATATTTAAAATACCCAAAACAAAATGGCACGTTAAGGCAAAAAGAACTGGAAAGTTAAAACCACTAAAGTTCGCAAGCTTAGCAGATCAGACAGTATCTCTGGACACAGAAGCAATGTTAAATTTGCCTTTTATTTATATTAGAAAAAGTTAAATATAATACAAGCTTTAATAGTAGAAAACAAATTGGAAGGTCTGTGATAGTGAAGACCATGGGAGATTTGATGACACATAGTAGTTCTGTTGGCTGAACAATTGTGCAAAAGGCCAGTGAATAACAACATTTAAAGTACAGGTCTTTTTATGGAACATACTCAAAGTACTTAGCAAATCTGGAGATGTCTTTGGGGAGAGAAAATGGAATTCAAGTTACAGATTAATTATTGCGTATCAAAGCTGGCTAATTCTGATACAAATGGGCCAGGCTGTTTATCTGATGTAGTTACATTCAATTGGTGCAGTGCAATTGGTGCTCCTTAGTGCAATGTATTTTGTCTAAAAATAAGGTTTCCTGAGTTTAAATTGGGATTAGGTGGAATAGTTTTAATAGCAACAATTAAGACAAAGAAAGTAAGCTTGGAATGGAGTAATCAAGTGACTGGCAACTAAAAGCTGAGAGCAATATTACAGAATGAACGGAAGTATTCTGTTATAAATGTCAACAAATCTGTATTTGGTTTCTACAATTTGCAGGAGATATATTAAGCAAGTGAATTGTTCTTCATTTGGAATGAACAGACGAGGGCATTCGATCCAATTTGTGGTCCCAGCCACAAAGACAGATGTGTACAGCAATTTGTTCTTTCCACGCACTATTAAAGCATGGAATAATCTCTACCAAGCCACGGTTGCCCAGCCAGATGCAACTAAATTTAAAGTGGCATTTCTTCCCAATAACCCTCTCTGGCTAAAACCCTCCCTTCACCAGTTTAATTTCCAGTTGGAATATTTTGGAGGACCAAGTAACCAAGAACCAAGAACATGTGTGTTCATAGTTGGTGGGAGTATTATGAAAGATTAACGAGGCACTTGAGGATTCTTGTTTGTCAGAGGCTTGGAAATGTTTGTGTAATTTAAAAAAAATGATTGTTACTAAGAATAACTAAAACTATCTGAACATCTGTCTTTACAATTCGGAAATGTGAAATTCGGACCATTCGTGTTTTCTATTTGTTTTGCTCTCAATATCTGTTATCATCAAAAAGTCATATTGATGTAGTACAGCTGAATAATTATTGTGCAGGTTCTCACTACAGCGAAGAGAAAGTTGAAGAGAAGAATGTTGATGAAACGCGGGAAGACGAGATCCAAGGGGAATGTGAAAGTACAATGTCTAGTCGCCGAAGTAGTTTTATGGGAGAAGCGGAACAGGATTTTGAAATTCAACAAAAAATCAACAGATTAAATGCAGCTAAACAGAAGCTTAAGCAATTGCAGGAGCTTGTTGCCATGGTACAAGTAAGTAATTTTTATATTTAGTACATGAACAATGTTCGACATCTAACAGAGTTGAAAAGTCTTGTAATTTTTGTCTTCACCATAGATATAAAGAAAATATATAACTTTTTAACACTTATTTGTAGGAAGTCCCAGATGGAGTTGGTATTGATGTATCTAACTTTTCGGAATTATTGTTGACTGGAGATGACCAACACAGAGAGCACCCAAACAATACGAGAACAAATGCATCTAAAGAATCGAGAGAATTGGCACTGGATGAAAAAGAGAGGTAACTAGACCAAGTGCGAACCCGTTCGGCCCTTCCCCAAGGCAATATTCCACCACTGACCCATAGCCCTGAATTGCGCAGACACGGCTGACGGGTTCCCATTGTGACACCAGAGATCCCCATTGTGACGCAAGTCACGGCAACCCTCCCAGAACTATGCTGGTGCGGCCGTTTTTAAAGTTCAAAATGGCAATAACATGTAAAATATAAGATCAATGTGAACGCATCTCACTCTCCCTCTTCAGTCCCCTAATCCCTTCCATTATAATCCCTCTCTTCACCCTCCACCAACCCTCCTCTAATTCCTTACCCTCAACCCCTCCCTCCCCTCCTCTCTCTTCCCCATCCATGCTCCATTACCTCACCATCCCTATCCCTACCCCTATCCTCCATTCACCCTCATCCCCCTGCACTCCCTCCCGCTCTTCACCTACCTCTTCTTTCCACTCTCCTCCTCCCCTCCCCACTCCCTCCCCTTTCCCCTACCCTCAGTCACTTCCAAACTCCATTAACTCTCTCCCCTCCCTACCCCATCCTCACCCTCTATCCCCCTGCCCCACCACTCCTCTCCTCCCCCCATAATGAAAATCACAATTTTTTTTAAATGAAATTCTCAATGAAAATTACATTTTTTCTTTAATATAACCTAAACACAATGTTAGCTGCTAATGAAAACAGAAGAATTGAATTAAAATCTCGATTTTGTTTAATGTAAATTCTGGACCCCTTTGTGGCATCATTTGAGGCGGCTGATGGGCACGGCAAGTGGAAAAGTGGTATGAAAAGTGTTTTTTGTAAAGTTTAAAATGACAATATCTTGTAAAATATAACATCAATCTGAACAAAACTTGGTACTGCACATCGCAGGACAATGGTGAGTAAGGTGTACCGTTTTTGCAGAGTTTCTGGAATTAACGCACGCATACAAACAAACAAGATGATAGTTTTAGTAACATAATAAGAAGACTAAGTGGGACAGGTTGGGTTCCATGTTCACACAGGAGGGCTGATCCCCCAACGCAATATTCCACCTCTCCACCAATTCCAATATTGGTGGCCAGAGGGGGGGCTTTCTGGAGCGCTAGTGTGGATATTGTGGGCTAAAGGGACTGATTTCCAGAGGACTAGTATGGACATTGTGGGCCAAATGATTTCTTGGGGTAACAGCTTAGTCACTCAAGCCTGATGTGCTGGCAGCTCACTCACGGCTGGTGGGCAAGACCACCAAATTCAAATGCAGTTTCATACCATTTCATGCAGGGTGAAACCGCCATAAAACCACACAAAACACCACATAAACATCACACTCACAGTTCAGCAGACATTCAGTGTGTTCAGTTGATTCACAGCTCAGACAGAGTCGTGACCTCTCCCATCCCCATCTTGCAGAACAGGGGTCAAAATTAGCGGTTGCCCGGGTGCCAATGGCAATCTACAGTCCCGCCGGGCAACCGGAAAGCCATGCCATTTTGCCCGGCTTGGCAAGCACCCGGGACACCTATCATTTAATTCTGAGCGCCCCCCCCCCCCTCTCTCTCTCTCTCTCTCTCTCTCGCTCTCTCGCTCTCTCGCTCTCTCGCTCTCTCTCTCTTCCCCCCCCCCCCCCCCCCCCACTGTTATCTCCTGTTCTGTATTATGTTTACATATTCTGTTGTGCTGCAGCAAGCAAGAATTTCATTGTCTTATCTGGGACACATGACAATAAAACTCTCTTGACTCTTGACTTGGACCTGAGCAAAAAAGGGTTCTTGGGGGAAAAAAGAGCTACCTTAAATTTAGTTGCATCTGGTTGGGTACCTTTGGTAGGGTGAAGACTATTCCACGCTTTAATTGTGGGGGGGAGCTCCATGGAGCAGCCAGCATCTCTGGATAGAATAAATTGGGTGACGTTTTGGGTAGAGACCCTTCTTTAGTTTTCCTCTGGTTTTAGTGTTTTTAGTTTAAATTAAAGATGCAGTGTGGAAACAGGCCCTTCGGCCTACTGAGTCCACACCGACCACCCGAACACTAGTTCTATCCCACACGTTAGTGACGCAAGTCAAGAGTCAATAGTGTTTTATTCTCTCACGTCCCAGTTAGAACAATGAAATCCTTACTTGCAGCAGCACAACAGGACATGTAAACATAGTACTCTGTAAACAATGTTATAAACGAGAAAACAAAACTCCCTACAGACAGCCATATTCAGGATCAATTCCGGGTCTCTGGCAATTTTAGGCAGCAACTTTATGGCCAATGTACTGCCCCATAGTCTTGAACTGAATTAAAACATACAGTAGCTGTAAAGGGGGACATAACATCACTTAGAGATTTAAGACTGAAAATGGATAGTTTCTTTTAAGTAACCAAAGTTATCAATGTATAATTGTTTGTGTGTTGGAAAATAAAATATAGTGGCACAGCTGATGGACTTGCTGCCTCACACGCCAGAGATCTGTGTTCGATCCTGTTCCCGGGCACTGTCTGTGTTGAATTTGCACATTCTCCCTGCAAGCATGTGGGTTTACTCCCACATCCCAAAGACGCATTGGCTTTGTAGGTTAACTTGTCACTGTAAAATTGCCCCTAATATGTATGTGAGGAAAGTGGGATGACAGAACTGGTGTGAATGGGTAGACAAAAATGCTGGAGAAACTCAGCAGGTGAGGCAGCATCTATTGGAGCGAAGGAAATAGGCGACGTTTCGGGTCGAGACCCTTCCTCAGACTGATGCGGGGGTGCGGGAAGAAGAAAGGAAGAGGCGGAGACAATGAGTTGAGGAAGACATGGGAAGCGGAGGAGAAAGCAAGGATTACCTGAAATTGGAGGTCAATGTTCATATCGCTGGGGTGTAAACTGCCCAAGCGAAATATGAGGTGCTCCTCCTCCAATTTACAGTGGTCTCAATCTGACCATGGAGGAGGCCCAAGAGAAAGTTTGGATTCGTATTGGGAGGGGGAGTTGGAAGTGCTGAGCCACCGGGAGATCAGGTTGGTTATTACAAACTGAGCGGAGGTGTTGGGCAAAGCGATCGCCAAGCCTATGCTTGGTCTCACCGATGTAGGGCAGCTGCCACCTAGAGCAGCGGATGCAATAAATTAGGTTGGAGGAGGTGCAGGTGAACATCCGCCGCACCTGGAAAGACTGCTTGGGTGCTTGAATGGAGTCAAGGGGGGAGGTAAAGCGACAAGTGGAGCATTTCCTGCAGTTGTAAGGGAAAGTGCCAGGAGAGGGGGTGGTTTGGGTGGGAAGGGACGAATTGACCAGGGAGTTATGGAGGGAGCGGTCTCTGCAGAAAGCCGACAGGGGAGGAGATGGGAAGATGTGGCCGGTGGTGGGATCCCGTTGGTAGACAAAGCTGGAGAAAATCAGCGGGTGAGGCAGCATCTATGTAGCGAAGGAATAGGTGACGTTTCGGGTCAAGACCCTTCTTCAGATTGATGTCGGGAGGGGTGGGGGGGCGGGAAAAAGAAAGGAAGAGGCGGAGACAGTAGGCTGTGGGAGAGCTAGAGAAGGAGGAAGAAAGCAAGGACTACCTGAAATTGGAGAAGCATATGTTCATACCGCTGGGGTGTAAACTACCCAAGCAAATTATGAGGTGCTGTTCCTCCAATTTGCGGTGGGCCTCACTCTGGCCATGGAGGAGGCCCAGGACCGAAAGGTCTGATTTGGAATTGGAGGGAGAGTTGAAGTGCTGAGCCACTGGGAGACCAGGTTGGTTATTGCAAACTGAGTGGAGGTGTTGTGCAAAGTGATCGCCAAGCCTGCGCTTGGTCTCACCAAGGTTGATCGTGCGCTGCATAATCCAACCAGATTTTTGTTTGGAAGTGGAATGAGATAATAGAAATTGCATTCATTACAACGTGTAAAAAGAGATGAGATGCTGTATTGTCATTTTGCTGCATTTAATTATAGTATATATCATGTCTTGATTAGTGAATATGTTTAGTTTGTGACTTTATTTAAAGCAGAAATAATATGTGAATGCTTCATTTACCATAATTCCGACTGGTAACTACGCACTTCGTCCGAGCACATTTTTGCACGTGTCATGCAAGCTGTGCCGAGGTTGCCCGACTGGCAACAGGGAAAAAAAGTTAACTGAGAGCCCTGCAGAGACTGAGCCACACCCACACTTCCGGGTTTTATAATCCCTCCCCCCTCCCACCGAAAGGGGCATGGCCTTCATGGCGTGGTTAACAGGAGAGAGATTCTCAACATTTTTAAAAACACTAATAAAACATTTTTCATTGATGGGAAGTATCCTCTGCACCTGATGAGCGGAGCGGGACTGAGTAAGATGGCCAGATATCACAGTGGTAAGTGGTAGCGTTTTATCTAAAATCGATATACAATGCATACAGGAAGTTGTCAAGTTAACACCACCAACAGCCATTTGCAGCGCAGCTTCAAAGCAGTTACCACCACCAACAGCCATTTGCAGTGCAACATTTCAAAGCAGTTACCACCACCAACAGCCATTTGCAGTGCAGCATTTCAAAGCAGTTACGACCACCAACAGCCAGGATGTTCTCGATGGCGCAGCGGTAGAAGTTCACCAGAATCTGAGGAGACAGATGGACCTTCTTTAGTTTCCTCAGGACGAAGAGACGCTGGTGAGCCTTCTTGATCAGTGTTAAGGTATTGTGGGTCCAAGAGAGGTCATCAGAGATGTTGACCCCCAGAAACCTGAAGCTGGAAACGCGGTCCACCTCCGTCCCGTTAATATGGATGGGGGTGTGCATGCCACACCTAGACCTTCTGTAGTCCACAATGAGCTCCTTGGTCTTCTTGATGTTAAGGGCTAGGTTTTTGTCAGCGCAACATGCTGCTAGGAGCTGGACCTCCTCCCTATAGGCCGACTCATCATTGTCGCTGAAGAGGCCAATCACCGTTGTATCAACTGCATACTTGATGATGATGTTAGTACCATGTGCACTCGTAGGTGAAGAGGGAGTAGCGGACTCGGCACACAGCCTTATGGAACGTCGGTGTTCAGGGTGAGGGTTGAAGAGGTGTGGTTGTCTAACCTAACAAACTGGGGTCTGCTGGTTAGAAAGTCCAGTATCCAGTTGCAGAGGGAGGGGTCGATGCCCAGGTCGATGAGTTTGGTGATCAGTTTGGAGGGGATAATGGTGAGCTGAAGTCGATGGACAGCATTTGCATGTAGGTGTCTCTGTTGTCGAGGTGGGAGAGGGCGGAGTGTAGTGCCATGGAGATGGCATCCCCCGTACTCCTGATTTTTCGATAGGCAAACTGAGAGGGGTCCAGTGTGGGAGGTGGGCAGCCTTTGAGGTGTGCCAGGACGAGCCTCTCGAAGCACTTAGTGATGATGGGAGTAAGTGCAACTGGGTGGAAGTCGTTGAGGCTCACGCAGTGGAGTGTTTTGGCACCGGCACAATGGAGGTGGTTTTAAGGCACGTGGGGACAGCTGCTTGGGCAAGTGACAGGTTGACAATGTCAGTCCAGACGTCTGTCAGCTGCACAGCACAGGCCCTGAGGAAGCGCCTGGGGATGCCGTCAGGACCAGCAGCCTTTCGTGCATTAATCCTGCTCAGTGCCACATACACGTCGATGGAGGTGAGTGTGAGGGGCTGGTGATCAGCAGGGAGCACAGCCTTGATGGCCATCTCTTGATTGTCCCTGTCAAAGCCGCCATAAAAGTGGTTAAGCTCCTCAAGGAAGGAGGCGTCACTGGATGTGGGGGTGGTGTTGGTGGGTTTATAGTTCGTGATGGCCTGGATACCTTGTTGCATGCGTCGGGGGTCGGTGTTGTTCTTGAAGTGCTCCTCGATCCTTAGCTTGTAGTTGTGCTTGGCCTTCTTGATACCCCTCTTCAGGTTAGCCCTGGATGAACTGTAGCCTCGAGCATTGCCTAACCTGAAAGCGGTTTCACTTGCCTTCAGCAGTAGCCTGACCTCTCTGTTCATCCATAGTTTCTGATTCGGGAATGTGGTAATCCATTTGATAGACGTGACACTGTTAATGGTGGAGTTGATAAAAGTCCAAAACGGAGGAGGCACAAGAGTCAATGTCCGTGTGGGAGTCAAGGGTGGCCTGAGCTGCAAACACATTCCAGTCAGTAATTCAAAAACGCTGCTGAAGTGTGGAGTCCGCTCCCTCTGACCAAACTTTAACTGTCCTCACTGGGTTTAACACGTTCGATGAGTGGAGAGTATTTTGGGAGCCCGAACAATGAGAGGTGATCAGACTCCAAGGTGGGGGAGGGGGGGCGGCTTTGTAAGTTTCACGTTCAAGTTCAAGTGAGTTTATAGTCATGTGTCCCTGATAGGACAATTAAATTCTTGCTTTGCTTCAGCACACAGAACATAGAAGGCATTTGCTACAAAACCAGTGTGTCCATATACCATATATATACCAAGATCAGTGTGTCCACATACCATATATAAATATATACACACATGAATAACTAAACTAATAAAGTGCAAATAACAGATAATGGGTTAGTAATGATCAGAGTTTTGTCCGAGCCAGGTTTAATAGCCTGATGGCTGTGGGGAAGTAGCTATTCCTGAACCTGGTCGTGGCAGTCTTCAGGCTCCTGTAGCAGGGAGATGAATGTGTGGCCAGGATGGTGTGGGTATTTGATGATACTGCCAGCCTTTTTGAGGCAGTGACTGCGGTAAATCCCCTCGATGGAAGGAAGGTCAGAGCCGATGATGGACTGGGCAGTGCTTACTACCTTTTGTAGTCTTTTCCTCTCCAGGGCGCTCAAGTTGCGGAACCAAGCCACATGCAACCGGTCAACAAGCTCTCTACTGTGCACCTGTAGAAGTTAGAGTCCTCCTTGACAAACCGACTCTCCGTAATCTTCTCAGGAAGTAGAGGCGCTGATGAGCTTTCTTGATAATTGCATCTGTGTTCTCGGACCAGGAAAGATCTTCAGGGATGTGCACGCCTAGGAATTTGAAGCTCTTGACCCTTTCAACCATTGACCCGTTGATATAAACGGGACTGTGGGTCCGCATTCTACTCCTTCCAAAGTCCACAATCACTTCCTTTGTTTTGCTGGTGTTGAGAGACAGGTTATTGTGCTGGCACCATATGGACAGCTGCTCGATCTCTCTTCTGTAATCCCCATCAGTGATACGTCCCACAACAGTGGTGTCGTCAGCGAACTTGATGATGGCGTTCGCACTGTGACCGGCTACGCAGTCATGAGTATAGAGAGAGTACAGCAGGGGGCTGAACACGCAGCCTTGAGGTGCTCCCGTGCTGATTGTTATCGAGGCTGACACATTTCCACCAATACAAACAGACTGTAGTCTGTAAATGAGGAAGTCGAGGATCCAATTGCAGAGGGATGCGCAGAGACCCAGTTCTGCGAGTTTGGTAACCAGCTTGGAGGGGTTGTTAGTATTAAATGCCGAGCTGTAATCGATGAATAACAGCCTGACATATGAGTTTTTGTTGTCCAAGTGGTCCAGAGCGGAGTGGAGAGCCAGCGAGAGGCACGTCACCTTGTTCTTCTTGGGCACTGGTATAATTGATGCCTTTTTGAAGCAGGTGGGAACCTCAGACCTCAGAAGTGAGAGGTTGAAAGTGTCCATAAAATCTCCAGCCAGTTGGTCAGCACAGGCTTTTACAACACGACCAGGTATACCATCAGGTCCAGGCACTTTTCGAGGGTTCACCCCTCTGAAAGATTTCCTGACGTCGGCCTCTGTGACTGAGACTGAAATACCATCACAGCGAATGCGGGCTCGGGAAGGCACATAGTTGTTCTCCCTATCAAAGACTGCGTAAAACGCATTGAGCTCATCAGTGAGTGATGTTTCGCTGACGTTCGAGCTGTCTCGTGATTTCGCCTTGTAGGAGGTGATTGCATTCAGGCCCCGTCACAGCTGCCGAGCATCTGTCTCGTCCTCCAGCTTGGAGCCAGGTCCATTTTGGCCTTTTTGATGGCCTTACCAAGGTCATATATGGACTTCTTATATAGACCACTGTATCATCAGACATGAATGCCCGATGTCTGGTCTTCAGAAGAGTGCAGATCTCAAAGTTGATCCATGGTTTCTGATTGGGAAACACTCAGAATGTTTTTGTAGGGATGCAGTCCTCCACACATTTCTTAATGAAGTCTGTAACGACTGTGGCGTATTCGTTCAAGTCCGATGCCGAGTCCTTAAGCATTGCCCAGTCTACAGACTCCAAACAGTTCCTGTAGTTGACTATGAGGCAGACACCCCCTCCCCTCCCTTTCCCAGATGCCAATGTATGGTCCATGCAGTGGATGGAGAACCCTTCAGGCTGGACCGGTGAGTCTGGAGAGCTGGGGGTGGGCCATGTCTCTGTGAAGCAGAACACAGAGCATTCCCTCAGCTCCCTTTGATAAAGCAGTCTTGCCCTTAAGTCCTCCACTTTATTTTCAAGGGACTGTACATTGGCCAGTAGGATAGAAGGGAGAGGGGGCCGAAGTCCCCTGAGCTTCAGTCTGACCTGAAGTCCTGCCCGCCGGCCACGTTTCCGGACACAATGGAGGCTTCCCCTTTGTTTCCAGGCACTGAATTTAATGTACGTGGTGTTTCTGTGGATCTGCGCTGGAATGGGAATTCCCTCACAGACGGCAGCTCCAGCTCCTTCAAAGTCGGCAGCTGCAGCTCCAGCTCCAGCTTCATTGTTCCTGGGAGATCCAGCCCGTCGGCTCTGGAGGTCATCCCGAGGTTCCAAGCTACAGTACCTGGGTTCCTCACCCATGTTTGTGTAAACTTTGTCCAGTATCTTGTCTTCTCTAGTGGCGAAGGAGACATGTTGGTGGAATTTGGGGAGTACAGTCTTCAAGTTGGAATGATTGAAGTAACCCGCAACAATGAAGGCTGCCTTGGGGTTGTGAGTCTGTTGTTTGCTAATGGCAGTATGCAGTTCTTTCATTGCAAGCTCAGCATTAGCATCCGGAGGAATATAGGCTGCAGTCACAACAGTGGAAGTAAACTCTCTGGGCAGATAGAACGGTCTGCATTTAACCATGAGAAACTCTAGGTTAGCTGAGCAGTGACTCTCAATGATGGTAGTGTCCGTGCACCAAGCTTTATTTACATAAAAGCACAGACCCCCACCTCTGGTCTTACCAGAGTCTGTTGTTCTGTCCGCTCTGAGTATATGATGCCCCGTTAGCTCGACGGCACTGTCAGGAACGTCGACGTTAAGCTATGTTTCTGTGAAGATCATGATGCTGCAGTCTTTAATCCAGTTGTGGGAGGTAATCCGTAGCTGGAGTTTGTCCATTTTGTTTACCAGTGAGTGTACGTTGGCGAGGAAAAGGCTAGGAATCGATAGTTTGTGTGGGGTTAACTCTAACCTAGCCTTTAACCCACCTCGGCATCCATGCGGTGTTTGCGTCGCCGTCTATGGGTGCTTCCGGTCAGCCTAGTTCAGGAGCGAGACGGAGTTCACCCAAAAAGTTGTGGCGGCTGTATGATAGGAACGCAAGACTGCTCCGTGTGAACAGACTTGAAACGAATAAGTAAATTATTGCTAGTTCGCTGATTCTCGTGAGAGTCAGGCCGTCACGATGTGCCCGCACTGCCGCCGTCTTGAGAGTGAAGCTGCTCACTGCTTAAAGGGGAAAAATATGAGTCAATATGTAAAAATGTTATTGTTACTGCGTAGTGTTTTTGCGAAAATATAAAGACACACACATATACACACTACTGCCTCAGCCAAGTCCATTTTAGTGCTCAGAGTTATGACTCTTTAGTTTAATCCTCAGTATCGATTATGCCAGCGTGGCTTATTTGGTTGCACTCTTTTTGTGTTTGCAGTTAAAGTTTGTGAATTGGATTTGTGGATTAAAGTTCAACTTTTTGTTTTCAGTGCAAACATACCAATAAGCCTGAAACAAGGTCCGTATGCAAAACGTTGCCTATCCATGTTCTCCAGAAATGCTATCTGACCTGCTGAATTACTCTAGCACTTTTTTTTGCAACCCAGCATCTGCAGTTCCTTGCATCTCCTTTTTAATTTGACAGTTGCTCTGGTGTAAAAATGAAAGCATGTTGCAGTGTCCTGGATGGGGACATTAGACAGCAGATTATCTGGCTTCTCTCATACTTCAAATTAATTTCAATATATTTTAGCTTTATGTTTTGGTGGCTGGGCAACAATGTCTCCCAAGAACACCCTAAAAATGTTCGCAGGCAAGTTGATCTTGTTTATGTTATCTATTGCAAAATATTTGCATAGTGTTAATTTATTCCTCACTGATTCTGTAGTAACAAATTTATAACCACCTGTTGTTCTGCAGACTTTATTGTCTCAACAGCATTTAATATTAGGCTTTATTTATAGCAATGTGATTGATGGCTTAAGTGGGAGATGTACATGCAAAGTTGTAGCTATTCTATCTTGTTTCTCTTTGTCATACCATGAAAGATCTAGTCATAAAATCAACTAAGTAATTTTTGTGAAATGTTTTGACTAAAATAAGGTTGGCACTGACAACCTATAACATGACAGCATTAATTGTAGTAGGACAATGCAAGGCAAACAAATCTTTCACCACTGGATACTTTCTAATTCCAATAGATACTGATAGTTATGTATGTGTTCTTCATCTAATATCCTGTCCAAAGAATAATACATTTCTGTCACTTCTATTTTGAATTAAAAGTCAAAATAAATCAGTTTTATTTGCATTGAAAAATTAAACTTCCATTTTTTTTTAAACTCCAAAGCCATAAAAAATGCAACCAAATTGGCCATTCCAGCACAATTTATATTGAGATCGAGAGGTGTCATTAAATGAATTTGCTGCTCCTGAAAACAAAACATGTTGTTTTGTCAAGCACATGTTGGAGTGAACGAGTAAAACATTAACAAACATTTAAATCTGCTATGTTCCTTTTTATATATCTAAAAGTTTGTATTTCTCCAGCAAACTAATAATGTTTCGTTCAAGATTTTGTGTATAGAACATTTGTCTTCATATATTAGTTTTCTGTAATATGGCTTGGTTGTAGTTTTGTAAGTTTGTTAATGTTAGCATATTCGCCTGGCAGGTTTCCACATGGAAATTGTGGTACTAATAGATTTTTTTCTGAATGTTTATTTCTTTGATAGAGACAAGTTCTATGAAGCTAAATTTCAGCAACAGCAACATGAGTTGAAGCAGGTACAAGAGGAAAGAAAGCGCTTGATTGAAATTCAGGACAAGATTAAGTATCTGCAGAGAGTATGCCCTCATTTACAGGTGTGGGGGGGGGGGGGGGGGGGTGGGTGTTGTTTCCATTGATTTGGAATAGGGGAAATATTTTTTATCCATGTAAGACAAGAAATTTCTGAATAATGTTTGTGCTGCTTATGGTACTTTATTTTTTTGTTAAACTTTAAAAATGTATCATGTGAAATGAAAATGTTATTTAAATCAAATTATTTGGTATAATTGTAGTCCTACAATGTTGAAATGGGCTTTTAAACCCAACACCTCTGTGCTGACCAAGATGCCCCATCTAAACTAGTCCCATTTGGGGCTTGGACACACTAGAGGCAGGAAACATGTTCCTGATGTTCGTGGAGTCCCAAACCAGGGGCCACAGTTTAAGAATAAGGAGTAAGCCATTTAGAACAGAGACGAGGAAACACTTTTTCTCACAGAGAGTGGTGAGTCTGTAGAATTCTCTGCCTCAGAGGGCGGTGGAGGCAGGTTCTCTGGATACTTTCAAGAGAGAGCTAGATAGGCTCTTAAAAATAGCGGAGTCAGGGGATATGGGGAGAAGGCAGGAACGGGGTACTGATTGGGGATGGTCAGCCATGATCACATTGAATGGTGATGTTGGCTTGAAGGGCCAAATGGCCTACTCCTGCACCTATTGTCTATTTGCCTGCGTTTGGCCATCAATTTTTCCTGTCATGTTCCTGTCCGAATGTCTTTTAATTGTTATAGTACCTGTCTGGCATCTTGTTCCATATACCCACCATCATCTGTGTGAAAAGGTTGTCCTTGGGTTCCTATTAAATCTTTCCGCTCTCCTCTTGAACACTTTTTGATTCCCTTACTCTTGGAAAAATACTTTTTGCATTCACCTTATTTACTTGCCTCATGATTTGATACATGTCCATAAGCTCACCCTCAGCCTCCTGTGCTCTAAAGAATTAAGTCCTAGCCTGCCCATCCATCCAACAACTCGGGTCCTCGAGTTCTGGCAACATTGTCATAAATCTTCTCTGCACTCTTTCCAGCTTAATGACGTGTTTCCTATAGCAGGGTGACCAAAACTGAATACAATGCATTGTCTCACGATCACATTACAAGATTTCATGCTTTACGAAAATAAACACACTCATATTTTTGGCTTTAATGGTTTGCATGGTTTGCTGTGCCACAGATTCTGTTTATAGATTTGCGTAGTCCTCTATATAATCGCACATCATGTTTGCTTACGTGCAGTTGCCAACATCAAGTGCAAAAAAATTATCGAAAATTCAAGTTCCCATTGTTACATCTACTCCTGCGGTTAGTGTCCAGGGTGCAACAGCAAAGGTATTGCCTGATCCAGTTGCGGCTCCACCTCCTGATAATGAGGTAATAGCTGTAAATTTGTACTTGTGTTTAAATATATAATTATTAGTAAATTATCTTTATGACTTGTTTTAAATGGAATAGTACAACAATTTGAATTTAATTCATATCTTTGTGATAATAAATATATTTACAGGAAAACCGATACAAAACGATGATAAATGAGAAAATAGTTGTAAAAATGTTCAAATACTGGTTAATTTTGAGGCACATTTCAAGTTGATGGGGTTACGTTTTTAAATCGTAATCGTAAATCATGACAATTTAAAATCCATTACTTACACTATCAATAGCAAAGGGAGCATACACTATGCCAATGTTGCAAGATGAGAGAATTCACTGGA
This sequence comes from Raja brachyura, assembly GCA_963514005.1. The sequence continues at coordinate 73,082,083 of OY740781.1, read as the reverse complement.
TTTTTGGTTTTGGAAGATTGATGCAGGCTGAGCATTGAAGTGGCAAATCAGTGGTAAAGTCACGACACTTTAGATTCTTTGAAACCAGCAAGGATGTGTCATTACTATGTGAAACATAAGGTGAGGTAAGATACATTCAGTCAAAACTTGGATGTGATTGGCCCTGTAGGAATTTTGTTAATGGTGTGTTTAGAAGGGGATTATTTTTCTCTCAATGTAATACGTGTTTGAGATATGCATCTTAAAGCTAAACTGGAAATCTGGCTCTGTAATGTTTTCAGCTTCCTTTTGAAACGTCATGGATTTAGTCCAGCTTTTGATTCTAGGTTGTTTGTTGTTGGCTAGTCTGGTATTTGTTGCCTGTCCCTTGTCCCTGCATTGCGTATCTTGTTAAGCCGGTACTGTGGGTTTGGGTTTTGAACGTGAACCAAATCAAAAGGATGGTCAATTTTGTTTTTTTTCCCTTGTTACAATGATTGAATTTAGACATCTATCTCACAGTCAATCATATGCTAGTCCGTAAATTTCATTTCTAAGTTATCTCCAAACGATGTTGAACTGCAAACATCAGGTTCACACAAGGATATCATTCAGAAACCCAGCAGTGTGCATTTGAAGTTGCAGATTTTAGGCCCCTTAAATCTTACTTCAGAAATCGAAGTTGAATACTTGGCGGAGATAATGTCAGTTTTAAAATGAAAGCGGAATAGTATTTAAGAAACGTTGATATACTGGAGTAGTTTTGGGAAGACGTGGTTGGGAAGAAGATTGGTTGGTGGTTCCTGGGAGAGATTTTCATGAATGCTTGGCATGAAATTATATGAACGTATGAAGTAGGAGGAGGCTATTTGTCTTCACCAAAGTCAATTGATTTGGTTTTGAATTAACTCAATGACGAAGCATCCAGAATGAAGCATTTCAAAAATGTATAATCCTTTCTGTGAAGGAATCTTTCCTCTTATAAAGACTGACATGCTGTCGCAGGATTTCATATGCTGAATCTTCACTGCACTTTCTCTTTCATAAATATATTTTTGTGAGGAGGACAATATTTCTACATAATACTTAAGGTGGTGCCTCACTAAGATCTTGTTTAATTGTGCTATTTACTCTTGACCATTTGTCTCTCGAATTGCCTGTCACTCTTGCACGCTAAATTGTAGGGACTTGTATACAAACCACCCAGATTCCTTTAAGAATCAAAACTTGCCCATCTTTTTTTAAAACTCCCATTTTTCCACACCTTGTTTCCCAGACATTCATTTTGTTCATGTTCTCACAAAGTCTGTGTCATCATTATACCCACATGATGTTCCATATCAGCTAAATCATTGATGTAGATTGTAAATAGTTGGGTCTTGAGCACTGATCATTTTAGTTGCCATTGTGAAAAGCATTGTCATTTCTGCTTTTTCTTTCTTTTAATAAAGTTTAGTCAAGTTTAGAACTAATCCAGAATCTCAAAAATTTTGGAAGATGGCAATGAGAGCATGAATTATATCTATAGCTGGTTCTTTCATGGGATGTAATTAGGTCCTTGGGGTTTATGAATTTTCAAGCTTGACGAATATGAGCTTGGACATAGTGGGGAAAAACATGTTTCTGTGGCTGAAAGTGGTGGATTTTCATTCAATTCAACTTTTGCTTGATATCTAAAGTGAATATTGAATGAGAGATGAAGGATATCCTATATTGTGATATTGCTGTAACGTGAATCAATTTAATTTTTTTAAGATCAGAATTAGTATTGTAGCCTTGTATTGAGTGACCACATGCATTTTTTTTTACAATCAAAATTAGCTATGGTCAGAGATGCGTAGGCATCAAATTCTGCGAGAAGAATTACGTCAGAGAAGAAAACAGCTTGAAGCGTTAATGGCTGAGCATCAACGGCAAAAAACACTGACTGATAGCAACTCTGTTATAGATTCATCGGTCAAAAGTGAAGAGACTGAGACACAGGGCACACAGCAGCTCAGCAGAACTGAAAGGTTGGATCAGGATATTTTTTATAAAATTGCTGGATTGTTTGATCATTACTTAGTTTGATAATTATTTATTAATTATTGGATAATCTCTGCTGAATAATCAATGTTGTTACCATCAAGACACACTTTCAAACTATATCATCAATACTGTCTGTTTTGCTAATCTATACATAACTGTAACTGTGATATTGTTATCTTCCAGTTTGGCGGTCTTTCCATTTGCACAAAAAACGGTTTGCGATAGCGCTACGATTTTTTGGCAGTTCACTCACCGTTTCTTGTGCTGCGAGTGCACCAACTTTCGTTCCGATCGGTTAAATGTCGTAAACGTTACCAAGGTTTAAAAATCTTAAAAACCGCATGTGCGCAGATCGACCTCTTGTCCTGCCAGTCAGCGCCGTTTGGAAAAGTCTCTTCCCCTGTCACTCCCCAAGACTCCTTCCTGCGCCATCGCGTCTTTTCTGGAGTTGAGGGTGGCCGGCAGAGGTTTCCAACCGGACTTTTGGAGGGACCCGGAGCAGCCCAGCCCAGCCCCAAGCAGCCCAGCGTCGGAGACCCTGCCCAGCGTGGGATATCCAGCCCAGCTCTAAGTCGGAGATGTCGCCAAATGGAAAGCGGAGACTCTGATCCCGGCGGAGGAGACCGACCCGCTGTGAGTCCCCATAACACTGCCAATTCCAGCCACTACCCCTCTAGTCCCCCTTGCTGGTTCCTCCCCACCTCCCCCGTGATGCCCCCCTCTTTCCATGGCTTTTCCCCTGTCTTTTCTCCGAGTTCACTCCCCCCCCCCCCCCCCCCCCCAGCCCACACACCCTTCTCCCCCCACACACAGAGCTGCCAAGTAGTGTGGATTTTCTGTATTTTGTACGAAAATGCGATAGGAATACTGATGTATGATTTTGTGGTGTTAAATACAGATTTTAAGCACTGAGTTCAGTTCAGTCCGAAGAAGGGTCTCGACCAGAAACGTCACCCATTCCTTCTCTCCAGAGTCGCTGCCTGTCCCACTCCAGGTTTAAACAGAGCGCTGTCAGTTTAACGCGTAGAAATTTAAACAAAGAACTGTTGGCTGGAGTGCTGTGGGATCTAAATATAGCGCTACCAGCTGGAGCGCTATAGGCTTTAAACATAGCGCAATGGCTATGGGTCACAGACTGTTCAGGAAAATTCTCGTGTAACAATGAGTCTTTGGAACTCTCTTTGAGCCTTTGATCATTTTTCAGGCAATGGTAGAATTCTGGTTAAGCCCAGTGGTGAAAGGTTACCAGTGGGATTGCAGTTATATTGGGATTGGCCATGATTTTACAGAGTGGTGGGTGGGCTCAAAGGGGAGAGAGGGAGGGGTGGAGAGGGAGAGCATGGAGAGGGAGGGTGGAGTGGGAGAAGGAGGGAATGAGAGGGAGGGAGGGAATAAGAGGGAGGGAGATAAAAAGGAAGGAGGAGTGTGGGCGGGAGGGCGAGAGGAAGGAGGGAGGGAAAGGAAGGCTTCCAAAATGGCTTCTACATCATCTGGAGCAAACAGCAGTATACAAAGAGATGGCAATTAATGCATTCTTGTACTCTTACATGGATATGACCGCACATTAAAAGAAAATTCAGCAAAATGGCATTGCGTAAAAATACTTGGCAGCTCTGCACACACCAACTCCCCCCCACACACACACCTACCCCCCTGCCACACATACACCTACACCCCCACCCACAAACACCCCCCACAAACCCCGATGCCGCCACACGCCCACTCCCGCCCACACACCCCACAACACCCCCCCGCCTCACAACACCCCCTGCCTCCACAATCCCCCGCCCCCACACTCCCCTCCCACAACCCTCCATCTCCCACAACCCTCCATCTCCCACAGCCCGCCGCCCCCCCACAACCCGCCGCCCCCCCACAACCCGCCGCCCCCCCACAACCCGCCGCCCCCCCACAACCCGCCGCCCCCCCACAACCCGCCGCCCCCCCACAACCCGCCGCCCCCCCACAACCCGCCGCCCCCCCACAACCCGCCGCCCCCCCACAACCCGCCGCCCCCCCACAACCCGCCGCCCCCCCACAACCCGCCGCCCCCCCACAACGCCGCCGCCCCCCCACAACGCCGCCGCCCCCCCACAACGCCGCCGCCCCCCCACAACGCCGCCGCCCCCCCACAACGCCGCCGCCCCCCCACAACGCCGCCGCCCCCCCACAACGCCGCCGCCCCCCCACAACGCCGCCGCCCCCCCACAACGCCGCCGCCCCCCCACAACGCCGCCGCCCCCCCACAACGCCGCCGCCCCCCCACAACGCCGCCGCCCCCCCACAACGCCTGGTGACTGCACAGGACTGGCAGCTTTCTGTTGACCTGGTGAAACAGCTGAAGTTCCCACAGCACATTGCCACGACCACCCTGAGGCCAGACATCCTCCTGGTCTCGGAGGCGAGCAAAAAAATCATCTTGTGGGTACACAAAAGGCTGGAGAAACTCAGCGGGTGCAGCAGCATCTAAGGAACGAAGGAGATAGGCGACGTTTCGGGTCGAGACCCTTCTTCAGTCTTGTTGGAACCAGTGGGAGGACCGTCTGGGAGAGGCCCACGAGAGGAAGAAGACCAAGTATGAAGAGCTGGTCATAGACTGCCGTATGCAGAGTTAGAAGGCAAGGTGTATGTCCATCGCGGTTGGCTGCAGAGGTTTTGCAGGGCAATTGCTCTACAAAGCCTTGAGCGCACTGGGCATCAATGGAATGGAGAAGATCCATCAAGAACACCACAGAGGCAGCGGAGAAAGCCTCGAGATGGCTCTATATCTGGAGAGGAGGTCCATGGGGAGGAACGAATGCCTCCTCAACACAAGTCGTGGTCTGATCAACCACGGCTGGGTCGCCTGGGTGAGGGTGTCTGATGTTGAAAGACCTGACCCCATGACCCCAGGTTACATCACTGATGATGTGTTCAGGAGCATCAATAGATGGATTTTTATCAACCTAGGTTCTTAGGCTAAGTATTTGAATTTTATTCCTGATGATTTAAAAAAATTGTATCGCTATGCTTCATTTAACATCCTTTGGGCATTTTATAGTAATTTTAACTTGTGTGATATCATTATTGCTTGAGTTATTGGTTTAGTTCAGAAGCAAATCCTAATGCAGAAAATCTGCAGAATTTATCCATTCTTTCATCAAATCTGAGTTATTTGACCCTGAAGTTTCAGAAAAAATAGTGTTTATGCTTTGGACAGAATCTGTGGATAAATTGTGAAAATTGCAGGAAAGTAGTCTCTGCTTGCATAATTTTAATTTGGCTTTGAATTGAGAATTTCAGTTATAATTTAAACTCCAGTTAATCTTGAGACCATTAATATTTACAGGACAATGGCCACATGGGGTGGTTCTACCCAGGGTGTATTAGATTATGAGGAGGATGATGATGATGAGGATGAGGATGATGAAGAGCTTCATAATGATGCTGCGAATGAAGTTGATGAAGATGATGATGACTATCAATCTGAGGGGATTACACAACCAGAGGAAGTTCTTGAGACAAGTTCTCATGAAACGTATACCATGTATCCCAATCGTAGCCGGATTCAAGGAATACACAATTCAAGAGAGAGCAAAAACAGGTTAGTTATAGTTGACTATGCTTCAACCCGTGTATACAGTGGCTTGCAAAAGTTTTCATACCCCTTGAACTTTTCTAACAATATTATTATTAATTGTTACACCATTAATTCTTTGGAGTTGTGGTTGGGAGAGGGTGTGATGTACTCTCTTTCAGCAGAAAATTACACTCTGGTTACAGGACCATAGCAATAAATGTATATTTGAAAGAAAGTCCATCCCTGCTCAATTCATGCCTCTGCAATCTTTCTTAAAAGGATAGAGGTAAAATAAGTAATTTGGTTATGTCCCCTTTTCTGAACACAGTAACCCACTACTCCATCCTCAAGTGTGCAAACGTTTGGATTCTGCATTGTGTGTCTAAGATACAAGGATACTCTCATTACCTTTTTGAGGAAATGCAGCATCCACTTTGACTCCTGAGAATCTATGACCTGACCATTCAATATGGAGAAGAAGCATTTGGCTTAATTTTGATAAACCTTGCAGTTCACAGGCCCTGTAGAAGGGGTGAGTCACCTCTTAAATTACTTGTGCACCCACGCTGTTCTTCGCTACCTGCCCCATCCATGAGAGAATCCTCAGTCTCATATTGACCCCATTGTAACGGACGCGGAGCTGTCCGTTAAGGAATGAGTCAGACACTGTAAGTTTGTCTGAAAATACGGTTCTTTATAGCTACGCTAATTCTCACTCACCAACCCTGTGCACAAGCGATTAACACCTTAAATGGGGCACCTGTGACCACACCGTGAGCCCTACCTCTCGTCACGGGACACGTGATCCCCCCAATGCCAGAGCTGAAGGTTATGTATAGTGCGTGGCCCATCAGGTGCCGCCACATTCTCCCCCCCCCCCCCCCCCAAGAACCAGAGGCGCAAAAATGGATGGGCAGCCGATCGAGGCAGCCGGACTTCGTACCTACGCCCCTACGCAAAGGTTTATTTTCCGGTGGCCGAATTAGGTGGGACCCGAGACTGCGGACGCCCTTGACGGTGAGGATGGTCCACCTGGATTGGCTCGCTCAGGTCCAAATGGCCCGGCTTCAAGTGAGTCACCGACATGGTCACCTGCCGACCCCTCCATGTCCAATACAAAAGTTGTGGGCCCCCTGCCGTAGCACCCAAATAGGACCTTCGTAAGGGCGACCTGTGGGCATCGCGGTGAAGGAAGACCTACTGACAGTCCGCAAGAGCCGGAGGCACGTGAGATGGAGCGACACCATGCCGAGATGTTGGGACAGGAGACTGAGCGTCGACCCTCTCCCGCAGTTGGACCAACATGGAAGACGGTGACTCCTGGGGGTCGCCAGCGATTTGGATAAACTCCCCGGGCATGGTTAGTGGAACGCCGTAAACTAACTCGGCTGATGAAGCTTGCAAGTCCTCCTTAGGGTCTGATTCCTGGCAGGACCCACGGCAACTCGTGCATCCAACTGGGACCGGTGAGGTGAGTCTTCAAAGCGTCCTTAAGCCGGCGGTGGGAACGTTCCACCAACCCATTCGACTGGGCGTGATAGGCCATCGAGTGGCCGTCGGAACAATAGGCCGCGGCTGCCTCGTGGAGACGTCATATAGGATGGTGATGCCGGCAGAACCCAAAGGCATGTCCTCGAGCATCAGTCCTGTGATGGCAGTTCAGTATGCCCTCATCTCCTCGTCTGCTAGCTGCGCAGCCACCAAAGCGGTGTAATCTATTCCCGGTGCCACGTCGAGTACGGTCACAACAGCCGGGCGGGAAAAGGCATCCGCGACCAGGTTACTTTTCCCCGCGATGTGGCGTAGATAGTGGTGAGTGGCGCTGCTGCCGAGTGGATCAGGGGTCGGCCACCTTGGCGAAGGTGAAAGTGAGGGGCGTATGGTCAGTAAATGCAACAATGTCCCGGCCCTCCAGGAAATAACGGAAATGTCTAACCGCCAGGTATAAAGTGAGCAGCTCCCGGTCAAACTTGCTGTATTCATGCTCCGCCAGGTTGAGTTGGTGGCTGAAAATGTAGATAGAGCCGCCAGTGACCGTCAACAAACTGTTCCAACACACCACCAACCGAGTCTGAGGCATCCACAATTAGTGCTGTGGGGGCGTCGACCCACGGATGTACCAGCATCGTTGCCTGAGCCAACGCCTCTTTCGCCCCCTCGAAAGCCGCCATGGCAACATCGGTCCACTGCACGTCCCGCAGCTTGCCCGACAACAGTTGAAATAGAGGGCGCAGTATTCTTGCTGCCGCCGGCACAAATCGGTGGTAAAACTATCATCCCGACGAATTCCTGCAGGCCCTGCACTGTGGAAGGCTGTGAAAACCGGCGAATGGCCTTCACCCTGCCTGGTGGAGGCACCGCACCGTGCTGTGTCAATCGGCTCAATAAGTCGATGGTCCGAAGGCCGAACTGGCACTTATCCGGGTTTAATACCAACCCGAACTTGCTCGGGCACTGGCACAACAACCGGAGGTGGGTGCAATGTTCCTGCCGCGAACGACTCGCCACCAGGATGTCATCCAGATCAATGAAGACTAAATCGAGCCCCCGCCCCACAGTGTCCATCAGGCGTTGGAATGCCTGTGCGGCGTTCTTCAGGCCCAAGGGCATACACACAAACTCGAAGAGCCCGAAGTTGGTTATGATAACGGGCACTTGGGCATCCGGTCGTACGGGGATCTGATTGTACCCCTTGACCAGGTGGTTATTGGAGAATAATTTAGCTCCAGCCAGATGGGCAGAGAAGTCCTGAATGTGTGGGACGGGGTACTGGTCTGCAATCGTGGCGTCATTCAGGCGGGTTGAGTTGGTGGCATCGCGCTCATCTGTGCCAATGGTTTCCGGTCAGTGAGCCGCCCATGTTGAAAATGCGGCTGAAAATGTTGAATGTTTATCGACCGCTGGTGGATCCTGCAGATAAGGGATTATTCGCTTGGCCGTTGGTCAAGCACGCCGACCACGTAATGGTAGCGGGTCTTGTCGTTAGTTACACGCGAACGTAGAATTGCGACTCGGCCTGCTGAAAACATACCTTTGGCTGGGTGGTCCAGAAGGTTTGGCAGCTTCAGGGGTACAGCGCTGAGTTGGGCCAAGTCGGCGGCGGAGACGGAGGGTTGGGCGCGGGCGGGGCACATTATGGAAAAACTACACTCGTCAGAGAACATCCTCCATTCTGATGTGTTAAAGAAGGAACTGCAGATGCTGGAGAATCGAGGGTTACACAAAAAGCTGGAGAAACTCAGCGGCTGCAGCAGCATCTAAGGAGCGAAGGAGATAGGCGACGTTTCGGGAAGAAGGGTCTCGACCCGAAACGTCGCCTATCTCCTTCGCTCCTTAGATGCTACTGCACCCGCTGAGTTTCCCCAGCTTTTTGTGTAACTCCCCCATCCTCCATTCTGATTTGGATTTGTATCGCTGTGCTAATTTATTGGTTTTTTTTCCTGAAATTCCTTGCCCAGTGTCACTATAATAAAAATTAATTGCAAGAGAATGTTTTGCGATGGTTTTTTCTTTCAAAGTTGCATTTCTGATTGGAAGCTGTGACCAGTGGAATGTCATACGGTTCAGCACTGGCTCCACGGTTTATTACCTGCATTAATGCTTTGCATGACAATGTAGTTAACCGTTTAATAATAACAAAATTGATGGTATAGTGGACAGTGAGGAAGAGTACCCAAGTTTACAATATTATCTCGATTAGTTGGGAAGGTATCTATGGAAGCAGATAAAATTGCGACTTTCAAAAGATATTTGGATGGATATATGATTAGAAATGGTTTAGAGTGATGTAGGCAAATGGGACTTGTCCAGAATGCTCATTTGGTTAGCACATACAAGGTGGACCCAAGATGCCTGTTTCCATGCTGCATGGCTCTATGATTCTGTGAATCCTCTGCCTTATGGTAACCACTTACCATGTACTCCCCTTTTTTAGCCGTTCAAAGGGTATTTTATTATCACGTGTATCAATTAAGGTGCATTGATACTCGATTTACCATACAGTCATACTAAAAAAGGCAACAAGACACACAACTACATAAAAGTTAACATAAACATCCACCACAGCGGATTCCTCACTGATGGAAGGCAATAAAATGTAATCTTCATTCCTTATTCTCCCGCGGTCGGGGAAGTCAAACCATCCGCAGTCGTGACGATCGGAGCTCCCGCTTTGGGGCAGGACTTCTGGATTTGGGCTCCTATCTGTTAGCAAATGGAATGGTGTGGCACTGAAGACTTTATGAATAACTTATTTTTAAAAAGTAAATAATGGAAGGTTTTTCTTTTTCTCAATCTCTCCTCGGCTCTGAAACACTTTGTATTCAGTGGAGCACTTTGTAGTCACTATTTTAATGTTGTAAAGACAGTTCATTTTGACATATACTGTCTGGTTTTCAAGTGTTATGTTTCTAGACTACACTGACCTTTTTGCAACATGATTTTACTCCTGCACCTATTGTCTATTGTCTAATTGGATTGTTTCTGTAGATGGAGGGGTAAACAAAGATCTTCTGTAAAAAGCAAACAACAGAATGTTGGCGTGCGCCGACAGGAAAATATACGCTGGGCAGCTGATCTCTCCTATGTGGAAGAAAGGGAACACTGGCAAGAACAAGTTAATCAACTAACCAGGCAGTTAGAGTTCAGTACAAATATGTGTCAGAGCCTGATGCAGGACCAGCAAGTAAGAAATCTTTCTGTGAGATCATGATATCCATGAGTCGAAATAGATGCATCTACCAACTTCTGGATGGTAGTACACTTTTGTAGAATGTGCAATTAAATAACTGATGCTTCAATTCTGCACTTCATACTATAATGTATTTTAGAGAGAGGATCCAAATAAGGGATATCTGTGCAGTATTGAAGGAATTTCCTAAGCACCAAGCGTTTGAAATATATAGATTTGGGTTTATTATTGTAATGTATACTGCGATAAAGTGTAAAGCTTTGATTTTCATGCTATCCAATCAGATAATAAAATACTATACTTAAATACAATCAAGGATGAAGACTTAATATGGAGATTTGTAGGAAGGGCCATGAGCGAGCAAAATAATTATGATAAATTTAATCAAAATGATGATGAGGGCAAAATTTGAGTCATTTGTGTCCTGAATGGAGAGCGAACTTTCAGTCCACCGGAATGTGACACTAATGTCTAAGTTGGTTGCTTTTCCTACTGATATTTGAGTGATTTTAAAAAAAAAGTTATATGCATGATTGAAGGACGACATGTGCTGTTTTGTGTCACTAAGTAATATTTTTATTTCTGTCCAGGCACTTTCTTACCTTCTGCAGACATTTCTCACTGGCCCTTATAGTGTAATGCCCAGCAATGTTGGATCACCACAAGTTCATGTCATCATGCAGCAATTAAATCAGTGTTACTCACAATTGGCTTGGCAACAGAACCATGTGCAAAGGTGATGTTCAACATGATTGATTTATTTATAATGATGCCTATTAGAATATGCAGTTAATATGCTCATTTATGTTAAAACAATTCTGCTTAATAAATGAGCTGGACCATAGATTTTGGTGAATGACCTTTCATAGAACATAGTACAGTAAACAACAGAATAGGGCCCTTCGACCCAAATGGCTGTACCATACATAATGCTATGATAAGCTAATCTCTTCCTACACATGATCCATATCCCTCCATCTCATGTAGATCCACATGCCTATCTGAAAGCCTCTTAAATGACATTAACGTATATGCTTCCTCCACCATTCCTGGTTGTGGGTTCCAGGCACCCACCACTTACTGTGTAACTAAAAACTTGCCTTGCACATCTCCTTTAAACTTTCTCCCATTCACCTTCAAGATATGCCCTCTAGTCTTTGACATTTGCACCCTGGGGAAAGGATTATGACTGAATACCTTATCTATGCCTCTCATAATTGTATGTGCTTCAATCAGGTCTCCCCTCAATCACCGGTGCTCCAAAGAAAACTGGCCAAGTTTGTCCAAGTCTCTCCTTTTAGCTAGTACCCTCTAATCTAGGCAGCGATCTGGTAAATCTCTTTTGCACTTCTTTCAAAGCCTCCATATCCTTCTGCCATTTCTCCATCCCAATCTGTAATTGAACTATATACAATTTCAAAGTTTGTACTTCCTAAAGCGGAAAGATATTTAGATTTATAGAATTTTTTGTTTTGTTTCTTTGCTTATACAGTTCCCCCCATAATGTTTGGGACAAAGACCCATCCTTTATTTATTTGCCTCTGCACTCCACAATTTGAAATTTGCAATGGAAAAAAAATCACATGTGGCTAATGTGAACATTGTCAGATTTTATTAAAGGGTATTTTTATACATTTTGGTTTCACCATGTAGAAATTACAGCTGTGTTCATACATAGTCCCCCGATTTCAGGGCACCATAATGTTTGGGACACATGGCTTCACAGGTGTTTTTAATTGCTCAGGTATGTTTAATTGCCTCCTTAATGCAAGTATAAGAGAACTCTCAGCACCTAGTCTTTCCTCCAGTCTTTCCATCACCGTTGGAAACTTTTTTTGCTGTTTATTAACATGACCAAAATTGAGCCAATGAAAGTCAAAGAAGCCATTATGAGACTGAGAAACAAGAATAAGACTGTTAGAGACATCAGCCAAATCTTAGGCTTACAAAATCAACTGTTTGGAACATCATTAAGAAGAAAGAGAGCACTGGTGAGCTTACTAATCGCAAAGGGATTGGCAGGCCAAGGATTACCTCCACAGCTGATGACAGAAGAATTCTCTCTATAATAATGAAAAATCCGCAAGCACCTGTCCGACAGATCAGAAACACTCTTCAGGAGTCAGGTTTAGATTTGTCAATGACCACTGTCCACAGAAGACTTCATGAACAGAAATACAGAGGCTACATTGCAAGATACACAGCACTGGTTAGCTGCAAAAATAGGATGGCCAGGTTACAGTTTGCCAAGAAGTACTTAAAAGAGCAACCACAGTTCTGGAAAAAGGTCTTGTGGACAGATGCGACGAAGATTAACTTACATCAGAGTGATGGCAAGAAGAAAGTATGGAGGGGAGAAGGAACTGCCCAAGATCCAAAGCATACCACCTCATCTGTGAAACACGGTGGTGGGGGTGTTATGGCGGGAACATGTATGGCTGCTGAAGGTACTGGCTCACTTATCTTCATTGATGATACAACTGGTGATGGTAGTAGCATAATGAATTCTGAAGTGTATAGACACATCCTATCTGCTCAAGTTCAAACAAATGCCTAAAAGCTCATTGGCCTGTAGTTCATTGATCCCAAGACAATGATTCCAAACATACTGGTAAAGCAACAAAGGAGTTTTTCAAAGCTAAAAAATGGTAAATTCTTGAGTGGCCAAGTCAATCATTTGAACCCAATTGAGCATGCCTTTGATATGCTGAAGATAAAACTGAAGGGGACTAGCCCCCAAAACAAGCATAGGCTAAAGATGGCTGCAATGCAGGCCTGGCAGAGCATCACCAGAGAGGACACCCAGCAACTGTCGATGTCCATGAATCACAGACATGAATCCATGAATCACAGACTTCAAGCAGTCATTGCATGCAAATGATATGCAACAAAATACTAAACTTTCATTTACATGACATTGCTGTGTCCCAAACATTATGGTGCCCTGAAATGGTCGGACTATGTATAAACACTGCTGTTTATTCAATTATGGAGGGCATTGTATCTTGAAAATAATTATGGTATAGACTGCATTCTTCTGGGTAAATGTTGAATATTTGCTTGTTGTTTTATCCTGGTAGGCTCAGACAGATGCTGAATGACCTTCTGCATCAACAACAGCAAGACAAAAAGTCAGAAAATCTAAGAGACAGTAGTGTGCCACCTCCTTCCCCCAACAACTTAATCTTCCCTCCATTTAACTTTCCTTCTCCATCCTTTAACCCACTAAACACTCCAAGATTTCCAAATTGTTCTTCTTTTGTTCATGGTAAGTGTTTGGTTATAGTTTAATGTATTGTCACGTGTACAGTGAAGAAGTTTGCTGCGTGCTGTCCAGTCAGCGGAAAGACTATATATGATTACAATCGAGTCATCCACAGTGTATAGATACAGGGTAAAGGAAATAATGTTTAGTGCAAGGAAAAGCCCGATTAAAGGTGATCCGAAGGTTTCTGATCTGGTAGATCGTAGCTTCGGACCGCACTTGTTATTGATCGGATGGTTCCATTGCCTGAGAACAGCTTGGAAGAAAATCTCCTTGAATTAGTAGAAGTAATTGCTTTTATCTGAACTAAGCTAGTTTAAAAAAAAAAAAAATGAACTGTCAAAGATTTCTTTCTGTGCAAAGAATGGACCAACACATTGGTGGAAATGGTCTACATGGAAATTAAGAATGAAAGCAATTCTTGAAGGTACTAATCTAGAAATTGGTGTACCAATATTTTTGTGTGTTGTACTATTTGATTTCGAGCAAAAAGTGCAAAGACAAATAGTGGAAAATTGTGAGATCCGCAATTACTGCACTTTCCTTCTGTCTTCACTGTTTGCTCGTTACTTGATTTGCCTAATTGGTCCAGCAGACAGTGTATGTGCGGGTGTTACTTGTGCATTAATCCACCTCTACTGTATTATAATGGGTTTAAACCTGAGATGGGTTGCAGAGGAAGAATGCCCCCTGTCTTGGACAAAATATTTTGTCGTGTCAGTGAGTGATCTTTTGTTTAGTTGCAACATCATAACACATGCATGAGATTTGACTCAATAATTTCTCTTTTTTCTTCAAAAACAGGTTTTAATGTTAATCCAATATTTCCTCCTGGGTTTAGTGATGCATCTCAAAATATTAGTGTCCAAAGCAATGATCAGCAATCACATTTAAATGAACACAGCATTTCTGGAAAAACAGAGTACTTGGCTTTTCCAAAGCCATTTGAAAGTAACTCTCCAAAATGTAAAGAGAACAAATGGTATGTATCATTGTTTGAAAAATATTGCATAAATTAATATCATGCATGCTTCTGCGTGTTCTTTTGATGATGGTAGTAAAGAAGAAACCATTCCTGCACTTTCCAAAAATGGAAATGTTATTGGAGAAATGTTGTGACAATAAGGATGTAGACAGGGTTGGGATGCGAATATGGAGTAAGAAGTCACTAACAAATAGGAACTTTCTTTGGAGTTTAATACATCAGATTATCCAGTGGCAGTCTGGGCATGTTGCACCTGAAACTAATATCAAAACAGATTTTGACCTTCTGATTCAGACCTGCATCATCGTGCAGGAGACATGGAAGTATTAACATTTGTGCAATTTGCAGATTCTCAACAGTTTCCGTCGCATGTTGCTCGTGATTTGCTTGTGCTACTCGTGAGGGTTTAAACTAGATGGTTAGGGGTTTAGGTCCAAGAATAGGAAAAGGGAAAATGAGAAGTTCAGGACAAATACTGTTGTAAAAGAAAATATTAGCAGACAGGACAGGCAGGAGCACAGTAGGGCTATTCTTTGTAAAGTGAACCAATGTCACATACGTGACCAAGTGGCATCACATAAAGCAGGGGTCTCCAAACTATGGCCCGCAGGCCTCATCCGGCCCGCAGCCAGCTCTCAACACGCTCCGTGCGGCAGGCTATTTAGCGGGTTCTGTGCTAGCACAGTTTGAGATAGTGTGGAAACAGGCCCTTCGGCCCCTCGAAGCGATGCCTGTACGCACTAGCGCTATCCTACACACACTCGGGACAAATTCAATTAACCTGCAAACATTGAGTGTGGGAGGAAACCCACGCAGGTACAAACTCCATAGTCAGGATGGAACCCGGGTCTCTGGTGCTGTGAGGCAGCGACTCAACCGCTGCACCACCGTGTCACTGCTCCTGTGTTGCAAAGGCAAGTTGTGCGGGGTGGTAGCGTGGGGTAGGGAGTGGAGCGAGGGAGTGGATGGGGAGATGTTTGGCGACAGGGACGGCCTGGGCCGGTATGTAGCGGTCTCCCCCCGTGAGGGTGACCGCTGTGTAGCGCTCTCCCCCAGTGAGGGTGACCCGTGAACAGTTCCCGCTCCAGGGCACCACACTGACCTGGACCCTTTTACCGGGTCTCCGCCGGCGCGGCCAGGTGAATCCTGCCCTTAACCCTCCTCTTCACCCACCTCTCTCTCCCCTCCTCTTCACCCTCCCCGTCTCTCCCCACCCTCTCCCCTTCCCTCTCTCTCTTCCCCTTCTCTCTCTCCCTCCCCCTTCTCTCTCGCTCTCTGCCTCCCCCCCTCTCTCTCTCTCTCTCCCTCTCCCCCCTCTGTCTCCCACCTTCCCCCCCCCCCCCCCCCCTTCCCTCCACTCTATGGTGCAGCAGTAGAAATATGTATGTCAGTGAAAACATTGGAATTGGAACAGAATTTGGAAGCGTGGCCAGGAGTGAATGGGGAGAGTAATGCTCTGAGGAGAGACTGGATAGACCAAGTTTGGTTTCTTTGGAGCAGAGAAGACTTAATTCAGTGGCATACGAAGACTCCAGTACACAAAGATGATATATATAGTTAAAGCTGGAGATCGTGGGTTTAAAGAAGAGGAGATTTAGAGTGGATTTAAGGCTGGAGGCTGGTTGAAGTCTTGACTATAGTGCCCAAGGATGCGAGGAGGCAGATACTCTCTCATGATATCTGTTCATTGATTAATTATTGTAACTTAATGGCAAAGATGTCCTATGCCCAAGTATTGGGAAGTAAGATTACTATATGCGTACTTAATGGAAGCATGACCAGGATGTTCTTAAGGGCCCACTTCTGTTCTGTATGACAGACAATTGGTACAGTCATGTTTTGATAAATGGCAGAGCAGGCTGGAAGATCTGAGTAGCCTGTGACTGTTCCTAATTGGTATATTCTTATTCATCTACCTGTGTATTTATCCCTCCTTAGTTATTGACTTTAATTTGGTCTAATTTTAAGCCAATATATGTTACAAATTTGTTAATTAAGTTCTTTTTCACATCACATTAGATAGTTTAAAAAATCTAACAGTTTAACTTTATTTTTAAATAGGGCCCAGAAACAGGCTGGTGATGGAAGAGAGCAGAGCGACATGGTATGGTTGAATGATGCAAAAGATGGATTGATGCAATCACCTAGACAAGGGCAGCAACCTACTTCTCTATCACAAATGTGTGTAAACAATCCAAAGCAACAAACCCCAGGGAAAAATAGGAAGAATTTTGAAGAGGAATCCTTGGAAAGTTTTAGTAGTATGCCAGATCCAGTTGATCCGACAACTGTAACAAAAACATTTAAATCCAGAAAAGCCTCTGCACAGGCCAGTCTAGCATCAAAGGACAAAACTCCAAAGGGCAAAGGTAAAAAGGCCTTTCATCAGAAGAAACATCAAGAAATAAGTGAAGGTATTATACTGTTGTTTGTTTCATAAGTAATATGTTTGTTGTTAGTAGTAGATGGATATATTTTTCTGAATTATGGAGTAAAAAATCGAGTGTATGCTTCGGCAGAGTCAAATCTCATGCATGTGTTAGAATGGACAATAGCGGAGTCAAACACCTTTTGGATTTTAATAAAATTCTTTACATCAGTTATTTTGCATGTGTTTAACTCACAAGAGTAATTTTCGCGCCGGTTTACTTTATTGGTCCCCTTCCTATATTGGGTAGTCAAATATTTTATCTATCTTAGATGAGAGTGAAAGTGGTCTAATTTGTTTGAGAATGTAAATCCAGTAAGCTGGAGAAAAGAAACATCTTGCTTTGGACTCCCCTCACTTTCTTCAATTTAAAGGTGTTGCCATGAGCACTCCTATGGCCCTCAGCTCTTTTGTTGGTTACATTAAACAGTCCTTGTTCCAAACATACATTGACACCGTTCCCCAACTTTTTCTCTGCCACATGGACTGCATCAGGGCAGCCTCCTGTACCTGAGTGGAATACGCTAATTCCATTAACTTTGCCGCTGTCTTCCACCCTACCCTCAAATGGACTGTTTCTGACCGCTTTTTTGATCTCTCTGTCTCTATCACAGTGGACAGACTATTGACCGTTGTCTATTATAAACCTACTGACTCCCACAGTTATCTAGACTACACTTCCTCCCACATTCGTCTTGCAAAGACCCTATCCTCTGCTCTTTATTTCTCTGTCTCCACCACATCCGCTCCCAATATGAGGCTTTCCATTCTAGGACATTTGAGATGTCCTCTTTAGTAAATGTGGATTTCCCCCCAATGTTATAGTTGGATCCTATGCCTGTGTCAGTGTGCCCTGGTTCTGATCTCGCTTCCCCACCCCCACAGATGAAACTAGGATAGAGTTCACCTGGTCCTTGCCTTTCACCCCATCAGCCTCCGAATCCACCACATCATTTTTCCAACGCCTTCAGCATGATCACACCATGAGCCACATCTTTCCATTCCCATCCCTTTCTGTAGAGACCAATCTCCATGACCCAAGTAACCTCCTCCCCAGGTACTTTCCACAGCAACCACAAGAGATGTGACGCCTGTCCCTATACCTCCTCCCTCATATCCATTCAAGGACCCCAGCAATCCTTCCAGGAAAGACAGAGGTTCACATGTACCTCCTCTGACCTCATCTGCTGCATTTGTTGCTCATCATGTGGCCATCTTTACATTGGCCAGACCAAGCGTAGGCCAAGTGACCATTTTGTCGAACACTCGTGGCACAATTGCGTAGTGGTAGAGCTGCTACCTTACAGCATCAGAGACCTGGGTTTGATCGTTTGCCTTGGGTGCTGGCTGTATGGAATTTGTATGTTCTCCATAACACCGTGGGTTTTCCTCCAGGTGCTCCGACTTTATCCCACTTTCCAAAAACATGCACTTTTGTAGGTTAATTGTCTAGTGACAATTCTAAATTGTCCGTAGTGTGTAGTTGGTGGTGGGCCGAAGGGCTGTTTCCACACTGTATCTCAAGACTAAGCTAAACTTGTGCTCGGTCAGCCGTGGCCTACTGGATCTCTCATTGCCAACCATTGTAACCTCCCCCTCCTATTCCCATTCTGCCCTTTCTGTGTTGTGTGTCCACCATTGCCAAAGTGAGGCCACATGCAAACTGGAGAAACAGCACCTTGAGTTCAGCTCAATTTTGTTCAATTTTAGGTATCTAACCTGTAAACAATCTTACACCCACCGCCACTTTTCCCAGTGCACCAATTTTTCTCGTCCCCTTCACCTGTAATCTTTATTTGTGTTCACATCTCGTGCATCTTTGTCATATTTCCTTCTCTCAATTTTTTTGCTTTTTCATCTCTGGCTTTTGTCCAAGCATACACAAATCAACACCCCCCCTTCCCCCTCACTTGTATCTATCACTTGTCAGACTTTGATTCACCCTCACCTCTCTTCCAGCTTCCCCCCACCCACCACTACTGCAATAAGTCTGAAGAAGGGTCCCAACCCAAACATTATCTATCCATATTCTTCAAAGATGCCACCTGACCTCTGAGTACTTAATTTTTTTCTGTAACACAGCATCTGCAGTTCACTGTGTCAACATCTAGCTTATATTGGCGATAACTATTATAAGAAAACAGCTCGAATCATAGTAAAGCAATTTAAACAAAATGATGTAACAAAATAGCTGAATTCAATTAAGCTAGCTGTTATTTACCTTTTGTTTGTTTTAAGACGGACATTGATGCAGTGCAAAATAGTTTTATGAAATGAGAAGAGTCAAGCTTTGCAAATATTTATGTAAAAATTATAGTGTTTTATAATTAGGTCAATATCAAATTCACTTGCAGATTTTAGCTACAGAAATTCCATATTATGGATGTTGACAGCAACCTAATTATCCCATAAAGAGAAAAATACCACTGATAGTTGCATAGTCCTATTAAACACCACCAAGACTAAATTTCAAAAGGCATAAATTACTGAGCCCAAATTCTATAAAAAATACTATATTGTGCCATTTATGTCTTAAAAAAACACACATTGCCTTTCATTGTTAAACAAGAGCACTTTTCTGTTAGGTTTTGAATCTGCAAGTATTTCCAGTGCTAGTGATTGTTGCAGAGAAAAAGTTTGTCACTCCACACAGACAGAAGAGGTTTTGAAACCTAAAACCTCGAGTACAACCAAAGATGAATTGCAAGAAAAGTCAAAACAAAAGAAATCAGGTGATCTCTCCTCTGGTATGTTATTATGATAGGACATGGTTCATGTTTCTTTTATTCATATTTCTATATTCCCCATTTGTGTAAACCATTTTCTCGTGTATATAGTAAAATGAAACTCTTGGTGATATTTTTAACGATTATGACATATTATGACGTCTTAAAAATGATCAGTTTTGTTCAGTGTTCCCAGTTTAAAAATTCATTTTATTACGTGTCATGAGATCTGCTAGTTTGTTCCCCCCTCCCCCCCAATGAAACAAGGATATTAATTAACAGATTCATTAAATTGGGAAGTGGTGATACCCTTATGATTTTCCTTTCCCTTTTGCCCTTCACTTCATGCGTCCAAATATTGAAGTGACCATATGAAACCTGTGAATTCAAATTTGCATCCAGTTAAGTTACAGTCCCCCACCTTAAGTGAACCAGCAAAGGATATTCTGTCAAAAGAAAATTCATAAAATGGAGATGGTACTGCTTTCGTTTGGATTTCATTTCCTGTTTATTTTAAGCCAAAAGTTTGAGACCATGTTTTAAGGCACAATTGGGGCGGCATAGTGGCACAGGGGTAGAGTTGCAGCCTTACAGAGCCAGAGACTAGGATTTGATTCTGACCTCCGGTGCTGTCTGTACAGTGTTTGTATGGTTTCCCTGTGACCACATTGGTTTTCTGCGGGTGGTCTGGTTTCCTACCTCATTCCATAATCAAATAGGTTTGTAGGTTAATTGGCTTCTGTAAATTATCCCTTGTGTATAGGATAGTGTTAGTTTATGGGTGATTGCTGATCAGCACGGACTCGTTAAAGGCCCTTTTCCATTACTGTATCTCTAAAGTAAAGAACGCCAAGTGACATTGATTAAAGATGGAATAAAGTATGGAAAATTCAATATGGAGTTATGGTTATATAAGATGAGGACTTGAAGACAGCAATGCGACTTTGCATTTTAAAATGGAAATGGAAATCAGAGCTGCTCTTAGTTGAATTTTGTGAGTCTAGGCTATTAATTTGCAAAAAGCAATATAGATTAAATATTACAATGTTAAAGAACTATATTCATTTGTAATTTTTTTCTGTTCAATAATTTGATATTTAACAGTAACTCCTTTCAGAGAGTGGCTATCCTTTCATTCAAAAAGTTAATTATGTCGGCCTGATGATTCTATTCACGTTTGTCTAGACTAACTAAGATTTTATATTTGTCAAGGTAATGCTGAAGACAAATTTTAATTTTGCAATGTCATCAGTTAGTTGTCTTATTGCACTTCCTTCATACTAACATGTGTATCTAGCTAATTTGAAATATTTTGGTAATTTTCAAATTTAAGTATACTTAATTTAGCATCTGATTTATGCATGATGTGCATATGAAATTGAACTAAATGGGTATTTATTATAAAATTGGGGGGGGAAAGATTAGCTTGAATATTACTAGATGCTAGTTTGTTTGCAGGTAGGAAATGTATATTACCAGTGGTACACTTGGAAAGTGTTCCTTAATGAATATTTTAAAACTATAATTAAAACATTATTTCCTGTTGCTGCACAATTTTCAAAATGAACACAGTTGAGGTCCATTTAATTTTGTGTGTGCCTGTAATGTTTCTAGTTTTCTTTTGCTTCTACATCTCTTTCTGCAGTGCAGTATTTTTTCCATTAAATATGTGGCATTTAGTATAAATTACTACCTGTCTGTCCCCCTTTCCTACAGCACACACAAGGGGAGCACTGCTCAAATCTAACAGAAATGCATGCAGTGAAGCACCAGGTAATTTAACTTTTAAGCAAATAACTGACGAATGCAGCTGCTTTGGGTCTGTTCTGTTTTTAGAAACATAGAAAAATAGGTGCAGGAGTAGGCCATTCGGCCCTTCGAGCCTGCACTGCCATTCAATGTGATCATGGCTGATCATCCAACTCAGTATCCCATACCTGCCTTCTCTCCATACCCCCTGATCCCTTTAGCCAAAAGTGCCACATCTAACGTCCTCTTAAATATAGCCAATGAACTGGCTTCAACTACCTTCTGTGGCAGAGAATTCCAGAGACTCACCACTCTCTGTGTAAAGAATGTTTTCCTCATCTCGGTCCTAAAGGAATTCCCCCCTATCCTTAGACTGTGACCCCTTGTTCTGGACTCCCCCAACATCGGGAACAATCTTCCTGCATCTAGCTTGTCCAACCCCTTAAGAATTTCGTAAGTTTCTATAAGATCCCCCCTCAATCTCCTAAATTCCAGTGAGTACAAGCCGAGTCTATCCAATCTTTCCTCATATGAAAGTTCTGACATCCCAGCAATCAGTCTGGTGAATCTTCTCTGTACCCCCTCTATGGCAAGGATGTCTTTCCTCAGATTTGGAGACCAAAACTGTGCGCAATACTCCAGGTGTGGCCTCACCAAAACCCTGTACAACTGCAGTAGAACCTCCCTGCTCCTATACTCAAATCCTTTTGCTATGAATGCTAACATACCATTTGCTTTCTTCACTGCCTCCTGCACTTGCATGCCTACTTTCAATGACTGGTGTACCATGACACCCAGGTCTCGTTGCATCTCCCCTTTTCCTAATTTGCCACCATTCAGATAATAGTCTACCCTCATGTTTTTGCCACCAAAGTGGATAACCTCACATTTATCCACATTATACTGCATCTGCCATGCATCTGCCCATTCACTCAGCCTATCCAAATCACCCTGCAGCCTCCAAGCATCCTCCTCACACCTAACTATACCCCCAGCTTGGTGCCATCTGCACATTTGGAGATGTTGCATTGAATTCCCTCGTCCAAATCATTAATATATATTGTACATAGCTGGAGTCCCAGCACTGAGCCTTGCGGCACCCCACTAGTCACTGCCTGCCATTCTGAAAAGGACCAGTTTACTCCTACCCTTTGCCTCCTGTCTGCTAGCCAGTTCTCTATCCGCATCAATACTGAACCCCCAATACCGTGTGCTTTAAGTTTGTATGCTAATCTCTTATGCGGGACCTTGTCGAAAGCCTTCTGAAAGCCTAGATATAACACATCCACTGGTTCTCCCTTATCCACTCTACTAGTTACATCCTCGAAAAATTCTATCAGATTTGTCAGACATGATTTACCTTTCGTAAATCCATGCTGACTTTGTCCAATGATTTCACCACTTTCCAAATGCGCTGCTATCCCATCTTTAATAACTGACTCTAGCAGTTTCCCCACTACCGATGTTAGTCTAACTGGTCTGTAATTCCCCGCTTTCTCTCTCCCTCATTTTTTAAAAAGTGGGGTTACATTAGCTACCCTCCAATCCTCAGGAACTACTCCAGAATCTAAGGAATATTGAAAAATTATCACTAATGCATCCACTATTTCTGTGGCTACCTCCTTGAGTACTCTGGGATGCAGACTATCTGGCCCTGGGGATTTATCGGCCTTCAATCCGTTCAATTTACCCAACACCACCTCCCGGCTAACCTGGATTTCACTCAGTTCCTCCATCTTATTTGACCCCCGTTCCACTGCTATTTCCGGCAGATTCTTTATGTCTTCCTTAGTGAAGACGGAACCAAAGTAGTTATTCAATTGGTCTGCCATGTCCTTGTTCCCCATGATCAATTCACCTGTTTCTGACTGCAAGGGACCAACATTTGTTTTAACTAGTTTCTTTCTCTTCACATATCTGTTTTGTTTGTACTTAAACTGTTTCCTAATAAGTTTGTTCGATGGATACATTTCAGCTCACATGAAAGCACTATTTCTCCGTACCTAACTGTTAAATCAGTTCATTTTTAAAATGTGAGATGAAATAGATTTATAATTTTGCTTGAAGTGTTTGAGAAAGTAACAAAATCAGTATTGGATACTGCCACTTCTTGGTACTAATTCTTGCTCCATTAAAACAATAATTAATTGTTTAAGATAAGGATGTCATTAACATAAACAACATTTATTGTCCATCCTTGATTATCGATAGACGATGGTAATGATCCACTGCCTTAACCCTCTGTAATATGTGTGGTGATGGGCTCACCACATATCACTGTGGTGAAGGTTTAGCAAATGGAAATGTAATGTGTGTCAACGCTAGTTATTGCAGTAAATCTATCAGATAATTTTAGGTTAGCTACTAAATTGTTTGAAGATGAGCACTTTCTCCACTGCTAAACATCTATTAATTAGCATTGAATACTAAAGAGAAAGCTCAAGACTAGACCGTTAATGAAAGGATTTTATTTGTTTGGGGGAGAACAAAAATAGTTTTGGTTCTATGAATTTAAAGGGTACCAAAGACCTATTGAGAAGAACACAGTCAAAATGCTGCAATTGCTGGAAATATTGAAATTTAAAAATCTGTAAATGTGTAATGGGGCATGAAGTATCTGAACTGACTATTCCAATGAAAGATCATTGATGTGAAAAATTAACTGTTTTGTTTTTTTTAAAAAAGCAACCATTGGTTTCAAACTTCAAAATTTGAATGACAAAATTATATATTGTGGATAACTTTGAACAATAGATTCGTTAATGTTTTGTATTTGTTTTTAACTAATTCAGTGAAATTCTGATTACTCTTGTTGCAGAAACTGGTGGTGACTTTTCACTTTTTGAAGCTCTACGTGATAATATCTACTCTGAAGTAGCAACTTTAATTTCTCAGAATGAATCAAGGCCCCATTTTCTCATTGAGCTTTTCCATGAGCTTCAGTTACTTAATACTGATTATCTTCGCCAGCGGGCTCTCTATGTTTTACAGGTACAACATATTTAAATGATGAAGCCCACGTTAGGATTGTAATACCCAATTCTCTCTTAAAAACAATGTTTTTCATTACAGGATGTAGTAACACAACATCTTTCAGAGAAGAGCTGTAAAGGAGGAGGGCACGCATTATCACAGAGTTCACCTGTGTGGATGATATGCAATTCAGAACTGACTCCGAGTGAAAGTCTGGCCACAAGTGATGATGAGGTTAGTATTTTTCTCTGATATACTGAGCCAGCTATGCAAAGTTTGACAGAACTAAACAACATGGTGTGGTGTTGGTTTCGAAAGGACTCTTTTCAAATTCTATGCTCAAATTTAAAAATTTGGCTCTGGATTACAGATATCAAAATTATATGACAATGTGTTTTTTTTTTTATTGAACCCCTTGGTGATGGTAAAAACATTTTTCAAAAATCTATATGAACTGTATGTAGCTTCATTTGAGCTTGACCACTGGATCTCTGTTTGCTTTACCATTTAAAATAAGAATTCGAGAGCTGAAAGCCTCAGCACAAAAATATGCAATTGTTAGTGAAATGTTTAAAATTGGAAATGTGTATCTGGCTCGAATTGAAGAAGTACAGATCTTTACGGATTGCAGAACCTACACAGTGAGGGGAAGGACCTGGGTGTGGATGAGTTTGAAAATAGGATTGGGAAATTTGATCTGTTTGATCAGTCAGCAGAAAATCTATGAGCAAACAGAATGTACAAATTAGGTTATAGGCAACAGATGATTTAATTTAATAGAATTGAAAATGGGAAGCTTGTTCATGAGCAATGGAATTATTAAATCGGGAAAGATGTTTTAAAGATGAATCTTTCATAGAATCGTACACAGTTGATACCATATTGGAAAAAATGAAGATCGTCAACAGAAAATGTAATAAGGGAAAAACATGAATGAATAGAAGAAAATGTTGCAAACATAAATGCAGTTGGCAACCAGAACTGTGTTTTAAAAAAAAAAAAAAAGGACATGGCTGCTTTGTTAATAATTGCATAGCAGATAATCTGGATGCATTAAAGAAAGAAAATGTTGATTGGATGCTTCATGACATCAGTCAGCAATGTAGTCTCCACTGCAGGGATGAATGAAAAGTAAGCAAAATGGAAATAAATGATTGTGATATTTCAACAATGAATTTCAAGAAATGAAGCAATTAAGCAGTTCTGAAGTATAGACACGAAAACCGCTTGACCCAGAGTTCCTCCAGCAGTTTTTTTTTGTTGCTCCAGATTTGCAGTTTCTTGCATCTCCTGAAAAAAAAATCCCTTTTGTCTTTCCACAGTTGCTGCCTCACCAGTTAAGTGCTCCTAGCATTTTCTGTTTTTATTTCAGACTTTCGGCATCAGCCATTTTTGGTTTTCGGCTCTTGAATTGGACAAATGCAGTAACCCATATTTAGAGTCAGAGTCATACAGTGTGGAAACAGGCCCAACTCGCCCACACCGGCCAACAATGTCCCAGCTACCCGAGTCCCATTTGCCTGTGCTTGGTCCATAACCCTCCAAACCTGTCATATCCTTGTCCCTGTCCAAATGTTTCTTTAACGATGGGATAGTCCCAGCCTCAACTACCTCTGGCAGCTTGTTCCATACACCAACCAACCTTTACCTAGCAAAATCTCAGACAATTAGTTAGTTGAACAGTTTTGAACAAGTGGCGAAATACCCTGGTCATGCCCTCATCTTGCTCTACCATTAGGAAGAAGGTAAACGAGCTTGAGAACCGTTACCTTGAGGTTCCACGATAGCCTCCTCCATCATTCATTGGGCTCTTGAGCCACATTGAGCGGTAGAATTGCTGCCTTACTGCACCAGAGGCCCTGGTTTGATCCTGACTATGGGTGACATCTGAATAGAATTTGTACATTCTCCATGTGGCTGTGCTCCAGGTGCTCCGGTTTCCTACCACATTCTGAATATGTGCAGATTTGTAGGTGAGACACGAATCTGACGAATGGTCTCGAGCCGAAACATCAAATATTACTTTTCTCCAGAGATTCTGTCTGACCCGCTGAGTTACTCCAGTTTTTGTCTATCTTCGTGTTTAAACCAGCAGTTCCTTCCCACAGATTTGTAGGTTAATTGGCTTCTGTAAATTGTCCCTAGGGTGTAGGATAGAATTAGTTTATGGGTGATCACTGATCGGCATGGATTCCAGGCTCCATCTTTAAACTAAGCTACATTTAAAAAAAACAATCACAACCCTCCCATAGAAAAGGTCTTTATATAGGCAGCATCCATCGGCTTTGCACCATATGGTCTGGTTACCTAGTGTAACTAAGTGGGACATGGGAGGCCTGGTCCCCCAACGCAATTCGTTTCTCCAACGTAATATTCAACCACTCACCCATGGCCCCCCTGGGAGGCCTGGTCCCCAAACGCAACCCGTTCCCTAATGCAATATTCCACCATTCACCCGTTTCCCCCAATGCAATATTACACCACTCACCCATAGCCCCCAACTGTGCAGGGGCTGCACATTTCGCCTTATTCCCTCATTTTAAACTTTATAAAAAATTCAGTGTACTGTAACTTTCAGAAAAATGCATTTGCACCTGCTAGATCTAGCTGGACTCTGTGTACGTGGGTAGCAAAAATGTTGCGAGCAGGGCGACAATCCCATTGTGACGTCAAAGCTGAAAGCACAGGGAAGAAAATGTTCTCAAATTGGGGTTTTGTAAATCTAAAAATGTCAATAACTTGTGAAATATAACATCAATCTGAGCGAAACTTGAAACAAAACAACCACGGGACAATTGTAATTAAGGTGGTGCAAACATCACCGCTATTTAGCGCTATCGTGCATAATTTTGGTGTAATTTGACTACATCACCGAATCAGAGCACAAACATGCACGCACGCATAGATACAAACAAGATGAGAGTCTTAGTAATATAATGTAATATACACCCTAGAGTAAGGGGGACCCATTGACCTGATCCCCCAACGCAACCCGTTCCCCATTTCTTGTGCTGGCAGCCTGGCGCCCTGACTATGCTGAGATTGCAACAATATAGCATTGTGAAGTCAAAGCTGAAGATATAGTTGGAGAGTGAAGACATTTTTCTCAAATATTGACTTTTTAAGTTAAAGTAAAATTACTTGTGGAATCAATGTGTGCAAAACTTTATACGAGCGACCACCGGACAAAGGTGGGTGAGGTGGTGCAAAGATTTCCGCGCTATTGTGTACCATTTTTGCATAGTTCCTGGAGATC
Organism: Raja brachyura; assembly: GCA_963514005.1. Next base: position 73,054,445 of record OY740781.1, on the reverse strand, counting down.
GCACACAGTAAGACGGACAGACATCCAACATGAGGAGAGTTTTAGTAATATACTAGACCAAGTGTGACCCGTTGGGTCCTGTCCCCTCAAAGCATGGTCGCGGGGGGGGGGGGGGGGGGGCTGCGGCGGCCACACACACACACACACACACACACACACACACACACACACACACACACACACACACACACACACACACACACACACACACTAACCACCCCCCTTGATATATTAATTCCAGGGAGAGAGGGCAGAGCGGGTGAGGGGGCAGAGAGGGAGGAGAGTAGAGCTTGAGGGGGGTGGGGGCGCAGCGTCACAGGGGAGGGCTGGTTCCTGAAAGCAATACTCCTTCACTCCAGCTCCAGGCTCTGCTTCTGCCCAGGTCCAGTCGCCGGGCTCGGCCTGCGGCAACAACCTCCCCACCATGCGCCGACCCGGGGCGAGTACAGAGCCCGACTTGCTCGTTCTTTCTGCGTCTTTTGAATAACCGAGGGGTGGGGGGAGGAGTGGTCGGGGGGGTGATGTCACTCGCAGCGCGAGGAAGACGGAGCAGACCCATTGTGACATCATCAACGAAAGGCAGGCTCTTTTAAATTCAACGTTTTGTCAGATTTTCAGTAATAACGTGAAATAAAGCATGAAATTTTCAGGTAAGTGGATTTTGGACTCCACGGGAAAAATGTCTACTGGAATATGTAAAAATTTTACCGTTACCGCGTCTTTTTTTTTTTGCGTAGATGTGGTTATACGCAGACAAACACACACACTCACGATCAGACACACACACGATCAGACATTTAATAGTTATATGATATAGATATATAAATGTTGTGTTAATGTGCCTGTAAGGCTGCAGCAAGTAAGAATTGAATTGGTCCTTTAACAATCTTGATTGACATTGTTATTCTAATCTTATGTACCAATGATCACATAGTGTCTGTAATAAGGTAAAATATCTAGGGCACTTTATTACAGAACAAATGACAGATGATGAGGATATTTATAGGCAACGACACATGCTGTATGTACAGGCGAATATTATTTTGCTTAAGTTTGGTGCATGTGCAGATGTGGTGAATATGTTGTTGTTTAGAGCATATTGCACACCACTCTATACTGCGCACCTGTGGTCGAACTATGGAAAGACATGTTTGCAGAGACTAAAGGTGGCATATAATGATGCCATAAGAACACTGCTAAGGAAACCTAGATGCTGTAGTGCTAGTAGCATGTTTGTGGCTGCTCGAGTCAGTACTTTAGAAGCTATCCTAAGAAATCATATGTATAAATTCATCTGCAGGATAAATGACTCCAAAAATGTAATTATTGTGGCCTTGTCAAACATAAAGTTTAGCACCACACGCTACGAATCCCAGTTGTGGAGACACTGGTATTGTTGTCTCGTAGGACATTGATCATTCTTTTTATTCTGGATTTTAATTAATGTATTGTTTTTTTTATATTATTTAATTGATGATGCTTTTATAAGTGATATACTAAGATTTTATATGTACTTTATGATATGTTTATGTTTTTTTAATATGCAATGCATTTTTATGTGATGTTGACCTTGACTGGACCTTGAGTCCGAAATAAAGTTTATTATTATTATCTACGATATGGATATATTTCATTTCTTTTTCTTAAAATGTAGGAGACATACGACAAGGCTATTGAGCAACAGACTCTTATAGAAATTCAACAGAGTGGAAATACAGAGTGCTTAGAATCTTTGGATAATGCCAGTTCATTGTCATCCTCTAATTTAGAACCATTTGCCAATGATGATCTAGGTACATTTATTTTCTTGCTTTTTATATAAATTTATCCAGATTTGTATTTATATCTTCATTTAATTATTTTTTTTTAACTATATGTGCTAAAATAGATTATTTTTCCACTGAACCTATGTTACAACATGTGCTTTTTATGCGCACAGGTAATACAGTCATACACTTAGACAAGGCCCTATCCCGGATAAAAGAGTATGAACGAATGAAATTTGACGTTGAAAATAACCAAATTACAGGTGGCTGCACCAATGCCATCGATTGTGCTGACGGTAATCTGGAAAGAAAAATATAATCAATATCGAATTAAAAATGTCATGCACTAATGTCTTACTTCATAAGTTAAGTTGACGGTTGGTAAATTACTAGAATTTTAAAAAGCTTATTCAGCCAATGAATGAAAAATAAATTTTGATAATATGATAGGTAGTATCTGCAGAAAGTGAAACAATTTCAAGTCAAAGACATTTTATTAGAAGTGATGTTAGAAATCAAACGTTTCGAACATTAGTTTGAGAACCTCTTGTCATATGAGCATTTGGGGAATTATATGGCCCAATTTGACCTTTCTTGCTAAGGTGACAATACCAAAAGACAACTGTGGTGATTTTTGAAGTTAGAAGACAAACTTCGTGCAATTTGGCAAGTTCTGCAAATCCATAGCAGAAAATTTATTTTAAGAGAGCTTGAAGAAAAAAGCAGAAAGGATAAGGGAGTGAATGCCAGAGTTTGAGAAACTTACTGCTGAAAATTCAGCTGCTAATGTTGGAGTAATTAAGATGGAATATATGCAAGAGGCCAGAAGTGGAGGAATGCAAAGTTCATTGGTGTTTTTGGACTGTGGAGTGGAAATGAAAAGGGTAAAGTGATTTGAATGCGAGGATAGATAAAAATGTTGGAGAAACTCAGCGGATGAGGCAGCATCTATGGAGCGAAGGAAATGGGCGACGTTTCGGGTTGAGACCCTTCTTCAGACTGCGAGGGTGTGAATTTGACAATTGAGTTGTGAATGAACCCAGGGGTCCATGTGATTAACCACAAATATGTGTTTGTGAAGCTTGGTTCCAGTAGTGAGCTGCTAATCAGGTTTGTGAAGAATAAAGAAGAGCAGAAACAAGGAACTGTAGATGCTGGTTTACAAAAGAGGACACAGAATGCTGGAGTAGCTCAGCTGCTGATGCTGCCTGACTCGTTGAGCTACTCCAGCACTCTGTCTTGTGAAGAATAAAGATTTGAACCAGGAATCTGTTGGAATGTCCGTTTCAAAACAGACAAGCGGAGGCAGTATAATGAAGGGGTCATTATAGAACAAAAACAGAATTGCTGAAAGGATTCTGCCAATCAAGCAGCTTCTGTAGAAACAAACCAGACAGTTTTTCAGTTCACTGCTACTTCCTCAGAACTTATTTTCTGTTGAGCAATGTTATGGAATTTGGAAGTAATGATCTAAACAACTTGTAATTGGAAACCTAACTCATTTAAGACTACTAATGGTCCAGCCTTCTGACAATTTAAAGATGATGTGTGGGATTGAGTATGAAAGTGGTGAGATGTAATTACGCAAGCAGTCTGCACGTGTCTATATGAACATTGGTTCAGGGTTACCTCAGGAAGCAAATAAAGCAGATTTAGTCCAGATATCATCTGAAAATAAATCTTTAATTTGTATTGCTGTGTTTATTTGCAACTGCAGATCTAAGCTGTTTTTTTATTTTTATTATTAATTTAGGTGGATTTGCAGCTGAAAACAGTTATGTAATGGATCACATCACTGATGCTTCTGACATTAATTGCCCCCGCATCGACACTCAACAACTGGACAAGCAAATAAAGGCCATCATGACAGAAGTAATTCCATTTCTGAAGGTGCGATGCAGGTGTTGTCAGCAGAGAAAAAGCTGATATTAATAGTTAATTTGTTTACAGAGCATCAACTTTTACTTTTCAGCTGTTTTTGTCAAATTAGATATATCGATGACGCCCTTAAAATTGCATATTTGGAAATGATATAACTGTAAATATCGTATTTGTTAACCAAGAGAAGCATTGATTTTATGCAGCACAATTTCTTACAATAGTTCATTTATTTAACCTTCATGCATGATCAAGGCTTTGTTCAAATAGAGTCTATTGTGATACACTTTTGGAGAATATATGTGAGCATTTGGCACTTGTGCCCTCCATAATGTTTGGGACAAAGACCCATCATTTATTTAATTGCCTTTGTACTCCACAATTTGACATTTGTAATAGAAAAAAATCACGTGGTTGAAATGCACATTGTCAGATTTTATTAAAGGATATTTTTATAGATTTTGGTTTCACCATGTAGAGTTTATACTACATTTCAGGGCACCATAATGTTTGGAACACATGGCTTCACAGGCCTTTACAATTGTTCAGGTGTTTTTAAATGCCTCCTTAATGCAGGTGTAAGAGCTTGCAGCACCTCATCTTTCCTCCAGTCTTTCCATCACCTTTGGAAACTTTTATTGCTGTTTATCGACATGAGGACCAAAGTTGTGCCAATGAAATTCAAACAAGCCATTATGAGACTGAGAAACACGAATAAAACTGTTAGAGACATCAGCCAAATCTTAGGCTTACCAAAATCAACTGTTTGGAACATCATTAAGAAGAAAGAGAGCACTGGCAAATATATTAAACTCAAAGGGACTGGCAGGCCAAGGAAGACCTCCACAGCTGATGACAGATGAATTCTCTCTACAATTAAAAAAAATCCCCCAACGCCTGTCGGACAGATCAGAAACACTCTTCTGGAATCGGGTGCGGATTTATCAATGACCACTGTCCGCAGAAGACTTCATGAACAGAAATACAGAGGCTACACTGCAAGTTTCAAACCACTGGTTAGTCGCAAAAATAGGAGGGCCAGGTTACAGTTTGCCAAGAAGTACTTAGAAGAGAAACCACAGTTCTGGAAAAAGGTCTTGTGAACAGATGAGACGAAGATTAATTTATATCAGAGTGATGGCAAGAGCAAAGTATGGAGGAGAGAAGGAACTGCCCAAGATCCAAAGCATACCACCTTATCTGTGAAACACGGTGGTGGGTTTTATGGCCTGGGCATGTATGGCTGCTGAAGGTACTCGCTCAATTATCTTCATTGATGATACAACTGCTGATGGTAGTAGCATAATGAATTCTGAAGTGTATAGACACATCTTATCTGCTAAAGTTCAAACAAATGCCTCAAAACTCATTGGCCGGCGGTTCATTCTACAGCAAGACAATGATTCCAAACATATTGCTATAGCAAGAGTTTTTAGAGCTTTTTAAAACTAAAAAATTGTCAATTCTTGAGTGGCCAAGTCAATCACCCGGTCTGAACCCAATTGAGCATGCCTTTTATAAACTGAAGAGAAAACTGAAGGAGACTAGCCCCCAAAGCAAGCATAAGCTAAAGATGGCTGCAATACAGGCCTAGCAGAGCATCACTAGAGAAGACACCCAGCAACTGGGAATGTCCATGAATCGCAGACTTCAATTAGTCGTTGCATACAAAGGTTATGCAACAAAATACTAAACGTGATACTTTCATTCACATGACTTTGCTGTGTCCCAAACATTATGCTGCCCTGAAATGGGGGGACTATGTATAAACACTGCTGTAATTTCTACATGGTGAAACCACAATGTATAAAAATGGCCTTTATTAAAATCTGACGATGTGCACTTTAATCACATGTGATTTTTTTATATTACAAATCACAAATTGTGGAGTACGGAGGCAAATAAATAAATGATGGGTCTTTGTCCCAAACATTATGGAGGGCACTACAGGAGGCTTGATTTTCTAATGATAGGCAAGCTACCTTAGTGTGCAGAATTGCTCCCAGAAACACACTCCTGAGAGGAGGTTGGTTGCTGGATGCTAATTGTTCAACTCAGGAAATTAACTCAATGACCTAAATGACCAGCTAATCTCACCTGGCGCTGATTGTTGGGTAAATCCTTCTTGAATAGAAACAATTCAAAAAAATATTCCTATGAATAATTTTATATTTCCACACAATATTTTTCAGCTCCCACTTTCTTTCCCACTTAATTTCCCTTTTTTTTGTATTCTCTGTGCTCACAGCTTAATTTCCCATCCTGACAAGTGCTACCAGAAAATAGAGTATACCAGCCCCCTCATCAATGTATCAATATTAAAGGTTTATAAATAGCTGATGCTTCAGCAGTAAACCTTTGAAGTTGTCCAGAAACAGGCTGCCTGCTTGAAAACGAACCTTTTAGCCCTACTCCCAGTTTACCAATATTTCACCAATCATCTGGCCATGGTAATATACAGAACCAGTAAACAGTTTTGATTTGGAAAGGTGGACAATGTCTTATTTACTGCTTTTTGCAAATCCAAAGGAACTACATCTACTAAGGAGTCTAAAGAAGGGTTTCGGCCCGAAACGTTGCCTATTTCCTTCGCTCCATAGACGCTGAGTTTCTCCAGCATTTTTGTCTACATCTACTAAGGTTCCGTATCTTCTCTCCTACATCTCAAAAAAATTAGAATGACAACCATTATTTATTATTTCAAAGCCTCATGATCAGGCAAACTCAACATGGTTCTGGGGCCTTAGCTTACTATTTTCATCAATTATTGACAGTTAGATTTTCTGTCTTTTACCATATTAAGATTGTTTGGGCATTTTTAACCCTACTCATTTCAGTTTTTATCCTGATGTACTATTTACCTTAGAAGTGATTTATTACAATCACTTTTCTGTTAAGTTTTAAATTCAAATTTATTGTAGTTTTTTTCTTCTATTTTGATTTTTCCAGCTTCTGTCACCAAGGGATCCATGTTTGCTTGAGCTGCACTTTCTTATTATGTACTTGTTGAAGTCCAAACTATTTTTATTTACTTATAATAATAATATATTTTATTGTCATTGCACATAAGTGCAACGAGATTTGGTTTGCAACTCCATCCCATGTCATAACTTAAACGACTAATAAAATTTAGGTTTAGATACCCCGAGAACAAGGTTTGTGAAAAGAACATTAGAACAGTAAAACAGTCAAAACCAAAACAGACTAAAGTGCAAATGTGTCTGTGCGACGTGACCATCCGAGGGAGACAGTCCATGGGGGTGAGGGGCACTCAGCAAGGCAGGTTCAGAGCTGCTATAGCTCTGGGAATGAAGCTGTTCCTGAATCTGGAGGTGCGGGCGTGTCTGCCGGAAGGGAAGAGTTCGAACAGTCCATTACAAGGGTGAGAGGAGTCTTTATGGATGCTGAGTTATTGCTAAGTTATACTCTGGCAACTTTGTCATTTGCTAGTTTTTACAACCCTTCCAGTGCTCTTGTTTAATTTTCTTATGCCACATTATGAGGCACTTTAGTTCTGCCACCAAACAATGTCTCTTCACTTTTATCTGGCTGTCATGCGTCTACGTAAATTGTAAACTCACTTCATTTAGATAATCCCCTTACTCTCTGTGGTTTGATTCAATTGCTTCTTTCAGAATTTGACATTTCCTTCTTTCAATTACCACTCGTAGAATGAATCATTCACATTGGAAAAACTGATTGTATTTTTTTCATAATATTAACAATATCAACAAGTTAGCAACCTGTCATAGCCTGCACTTTATGTCCAAACATTATTACTTGGAGCCAGCATTATCATGCTGCTCTCTCTTGCCTTAAATCTCCTTGCTTCTTCGAATTACTCTTTTCTCAATTATCTCAGATATTCTGATAGACTGACAAAGATGCTGAAGAAACAAATATAAATTGCTTTGACGGCAGTTTCTTCATTCCTTGAAAAGGAGCTGCCCCCTTGGACTTGACCATGTAACGTCTGATTCTAAAAAGTTAATTTTTGCTGCTTAAAAAGTTGACCAGAATAAACCAATTTGGTTGTGAACAGAAGTGGACAGTGCACAGTGGGACTGGAAGGGAGTACATATTTTAAGAGGAAAACTACATTAAAAGCAGTTTTTTTTTCAGCTTGGATGGGGAAAAAAGAACATCTACAAAAGGTTAAAGACTTATTTTTTGCCTTCAGAGGCAGAGTGGAGTGATAGGAAGATAATGGGTTAGAAGGGAGAAGAATGAATCACCAGTTGCAGCTGAACTATGCATGAACCTAATTATCAAAAGTATAAAAGTATGTTCTACGTTTGGTTGATTCTTTTAGGAACACATGGATGATGTGTGCTCCCTACAGTTACTAACTACAATTGGGTGCATGGTGTTGGCACTTACACAACAGAATGATGAAAGCAAGGAATTTGTCAAGTTCTTTCATAAACAGCTTGGTGCCATACTTCAGGTTTGTACTGTACTGAATGGTTTATATATTTTTATACATGTGTATGTTAATGTTGGTGCATCGTACAGCATCAAAACAGGCCCTTTGGCACAATTTCTCCATTCCAACATAGTTTTAGGTTTATTGTTATGTCACGTGTACAGTTTGTTTTGCATGCTACCCAATCAGATAATATTACACATCGTCAAACTCAAGTACAATCGGAAGAGCAAATACATAGTCCAGAATATAGTTCTCAGCAATGTAGCACACCAGTTGCATAGATTCCCCATCTAACAGCTCTCGAAATTAGCGATTTCGGTGCTAATCACCGCCCAAAGTGCCGCCGGGCAACCTGAACGCCGACTCATTTTGCCCGGCTTGGCAAGCAAATACTGGATTATACCGATAGACGCAACAAAACCGCGTCCTGACCGCGGGTCAGGCAGCATCTCTGGAGAATAGGAGCGTGACGTTTCATGTCGACGGCGGCGGCTGTATTCCACTAGTATCTTTGATTGCGGGGCAAAGATACCAGTGCGTGGTGACGACGGGTCAGAGTGAATGACGGGTTCCGAACAATGGCAACCACAGCTCCTCCTCCCGCACCCCGCCTGGCGGAAGGAGACCTTCCCTCTCCCTCTCCCTCCTCCCAACCTCGGCGTGCGAGAGGGGTTGTTTTGAAAGTGCAGTTGGTGGATTTGCAGCAGTAGCTTTTGAATTGCAGGCAGCGACCGCTGTCGCACTGATAACGGCCGCTGTCTGCAAACCCGTTAACTGAACTTTCAATACAACCCCTCCCAGCACGCCGAGGGTGGGAGGAGGGGGAGAGGGAGCTATAGGATCTTTGAGCTGCACCGTTCAGCCCCGCACCTTGCTGTTGGATGGCGGAGGAGGGAGACGGTGGCGACGAGTTCCCAACCACCTCCCCCTTTGGCGGCAGCACTTTGACGTTGGACAGGGACGATGTTGTCCGAGGAACGCTGACCTTCCTCCCTCCCCACCTCCTCTACCCCTTCCTCTCGCTCTCTCTCCCCCCCCCCTCTTATCCAGGGAACTCTCCTCTCCATCCCGCACTGATCCCCATTCCCTCCTTTATTCTGTCCTTCCTCCCTCCCCACCTCCTCTACCCCTTCCTCTCTCTCTCTCTCTCGCGCTCTCGCTCGCTCGCGCTCTCGCTCGCGCGCGCGCTCTCGCTCTCTCTCCCCCCCTCCCTCTTATCCAGGGAACTCTCCTCTCCATCCCGCACTGATCCCCATTCCCTCCTTTATTCTGTCCTCACTGCCATCCCCTGTACTCCCCCCCCCCCCCCCCCCATCTATTCATCATCCTACACACCTCATTAATTCTCCTGCCACCCCCATCCATCCTACACTGGTCCCCCAATTCATCCTGTACTGACCCCCCCTTCCCATCCATCCTGCACTTCTCCCCCCCCATTCATACTGCACTGACCCACCCATTCATCCCGTACTGACCCGCCTTCCATTTACTCTGCACCAAACCCCCCCATCCATCTTGTAGTGATCGTCCCATTCATCTTTTACTGATCTCCATTCATCCTGTACTGATTCCCTCATGCATCCTGTACTGATCCCCTCATTCATCCCGTACTGATCCCCCATTCATACTATACTGATCCCCTCATAATAATAATATTTTTTTATTGTTATTACACATAAGTGCAATGAGATTCTGTAATGAACACCCATTCATCCTGCACAGATCCTCCGATCCACACTGTCCTGACCACCACCCCCCCCCCCGTCCCATTCATCCTGTACTAATCCCCCCCATTCATCCTGTGCTGATCCCCCCCATTCAAGAGAATGGGTGGGGAACAGTCTAAAGAAGGGTCTCGACTCGAAATGTTGCCTATTTCCTTAGCTCCATAGATGCTGCCTCACCCGCTGAATTTCTCCAGCATTTTTGTCTACCCCATCCATCCTGTACTGATCCCCCCCATCCATCCCGTACTGATCCCCCATTCAACACCACTGACATCCCCCGTGCTCTCCCCTCACAATTTTACATACTCCAACCAACACGTACTAATTCACCTGCCTCAATCCATCCATTCCGTACTGATTGCACTTCTCAACCCCCCCCCCTGCCATCTATCCACCCCGCACAGATCCACACACCCCCTGACCCTATTGTGATTCATGGGCTTCAGAGCGAACATTGACTATGTTTGATAATGGAATGCAATCATATATGTGTTTTAATTCCCAATGTTATTATTTGTTTTGACACCTTTAAACATATTACCAAGAGAACATTTGCTGCAGTTATGTCCTTTGGCCATCTCTTGTCAGTTAGTGTAATGTTTAACCTGTCAGATGGGTATAGTCTATTTTAACAGCTATTATCATAAAATGCCTTTAGAAATGTCCTTGCAACCTGTATATTTTGTGGATAAATTATGTGGGAAGCCAGAGTGTTTCTGTGCCAATAGCAATAACGACCCATGCTATGGCCATATCATGGTAATTTTCAGTCCTTCACAGAAAATATGCTTGCATCAATCTGTAGTGTGCATGGTCCAGGATTTATTGACACAGGTTGATCATTTGCTGAATAATCCAACCACATTTTTCTTTGGAAGTGAAAAGAACTAATAGAAATTGCATTAATTGCAATGTGTAAAAAGAGTTGAGATATTGTATTACAATTTTGCTGCATGTCATTGTGGTATATATCATGTCTTGATTGGTGACGTTGTTTAGTTTGTGAGTTATTTGAAGCAGAAATAATATGTGTATGTGGACAAAAGTACTGGAGAAACTCTGTGAATGCGGCAGTATCTATGGAACGAAGGAAATGGGCAACGTTTCGGGCCGAAACCCTTCTTCAGACTGATGGGGTTCGGCCTGAAACGTTGCCTATTTCCTTCGCTGCATAGATGCTGCTGCACCCGCTGAGTTTCTCCAGCACTTTTGTCTGCCTTCGATTTTCCAGCATCTGCAGTTCCTTCTTGAACATAATATGTGAATGCTTCATTGAGCATAATTCTGACTGGTAACTACGCACTTCGTTCGAGCACATTATCGCAAGCATCATGCAAACTGTCTTAAATGACCACCTAAACTGTCATTTGGCAACCTAAAAAGCTGTCAAGGTTGCCCGGCTGGCAACAGGGAAAAAAAGTTAAGCGAGTGCCCTGTCTAAGCAAGTCCCATTTGCCTGCATTTGACCATATCCCTGTAAACCTTTCCTACTCATGTATTGTACCTGCCTCAACTATATATTGCTTCAATATGATAAGATTCATCCTACAATTTGAAAGGGAGGTGGAATTGGGTATGTTGTGTAAGAAGGTACTGCAGATGCTGGTTTAAACCGAACATAGACGCTAAAAGCTGAAGTAACTCAGCGGGACAGGCAGCATTTCTGGAGAGAAGGTATGTGTGTCGTTTTACACCGAAGCAAAGAGGACTACCGAGGCATGAGGGAGGAGCTGGCAAAGATTGACAGGTTAGGAGAGTGGGCAGCGATGTGGCAGTTGAAATTTGCTATAGCAAAGTGCAGAGTCATGGATTTTGGTAATAAGAATAATGGCATAAATTAAGCCTTGCCATAAATTACAATGTGAAATGTGTTTAAGGAAGGACACGTGATCCAAATAAATGCATTAATGCAATGCATATGATTTTAAAAAATAGGCATAATTGCTAACTAAATAGTGTCATTTAGAAAATCTATAGAAAAGGCAGGGAAACTTTAAAAATGATAATCAGCAATATTGATAAAGACTTATTTCCTCCTGTAGCAAGACAGAATTTCAATAAAGTTGATCAGGACACATGTGTTTAGACATTAATAACATGTGATATGAGCAGGCAAACATTTTGGTATTGATATAATAAGTAAAGATTTGTTATCCAAGTTTATATTATCCACATGATGTGATGCTGCTACTGTACACTGTGTTATTATAAAATCAACACTTTTACTTATCAGTTTTGCTATTATTATAGTGTATTTTCATAGGTTTTATATTTTTTTGGCTTTCGATAGATTTCTGGCATGATAGAAACATAGAAAATAGGTGTAGGAGGAGGCCATTCGGCCCTTCGAGCCAGCACTGCCATTCATTGCAATCATGGCTGATCGTCCCCAATCAATAACCCGTGCCTGCCTTCTCCCCATATCCCTTGATTGCACTCGCCCTCGAGCTCAATCTTAAGGGCCTATCCCACCAGCATGCTACTCTATGCGATTAGCGCGACCTAACGTGGTCGCTTGAGCCGTCCAGCGTCGCAGGGCCGGTCCCACTTCGATCGCCGGAATTGTGCGGAGTTCGTCCGGAGTTCATCCCGACACCGCGCGGGGCTCCGAAAAACTGACAATGTCCAAAAATTCCGCGCGGCAACGGCTTGTCAGCTCGCAGTCGCCTCGACGTTTACACACCGCCCCGACATCGTGCCTCCGTGACCCTCTCTGTAGGTGCCTCCGTGACCCTCTATGTGTGTGGCTCCGTGGCCCTGTGTGTGTGTGTCTCTGTGCCCCTCTCTGTGTGCCCCTCTCTGTCCTGGCGAACTTAACTTAGACTTCACTCCAAGTTCGCCTCACTGCGCCGCGTTACGCCACTCACCCGACCTCCGCGCGGCCCCTACTGCTGGTTTGGTTGCGCTTGCCGCATGCTGGTGGGAACGGCCCTGTACAGGGGATCACCCGACCTCCGCGCGGCCCCCGCTTCTAGTTTGATCGCGTTCATCGCATAGAGTTGCATGCCGGTGGGACAGGCCCTTAACTCTCTCTTAAATCCATCCAGTGATTTGGCCTCCACTGCCCTCTGTGGCAGGTAATTCCACAAATTCACAACTCTCTGGGTGAAAAAGTGTTTTCTCACATCAATCTGAAATGGCCTCACCTTTATTCTAAGACTGTGGCCCCTGGTGCTGGACTCGCCCAACATTGGGGACTTTTTTCCTGCATCTAGCTTGTCCAGTCCTTTTATAATTTTATATGTTTTTATAAGAACTCCCCTCATCCTTCCAAACTCCAGTGAATACAATCCCAATATGATGATATGAAGTAAAATGTTACACCAGCAGGTAAATGTGCCAGGATTTATTAAAATGTCTGACAAGCTGCATTAGATCATTCCTGTGGCTCCATTCTGTAATTGAAGCTTTGACTTTGTCCAAATAGGACTCTCTGGCTAAGTTTGCTGGTCGTAAACTCAAGGAATGTGGGGAGGATTTGCTGGTTGAGATTTCAGAAATCCTATTCAATGAACTTGCATTCTTTAGACTCATGCAAGACCTAGATAACAGTAGTGTGGCAGCAAAACAAAGATGCAAAAGAAGACTGAAAGAAGTGGCATCTTTTAAACATCGTTATACAACAGAGGTATGTTAATATGTTTAATACAAAGTTTTAAAAATATTGTCTTAATTTGCGATTGTAAATTTTGTTGACTCTTTGGAGCAGTTTTAACAAACGCAGTATTTTTTGTTGACTGTCATGGTGATGCAGCAATTAGTGCTGTTGCCTCAATTTCTAAGTAACTGGGTGCAGCCTGACATGTGCTGACAGGTTAATTAGCTACTATAAATTACCCTATAATGAACATGAGTGGCAGAAGAATCAAAGGTGAGTTGGGAAGTATAATAATTTTTAAAAAATTATGACTGACGGAATTGCTCTGCTAGGAACTGGCCTAGACCTAATGGGCTGATAGACTGCCTCCTGTGTCATGCTTAAATAAAAACTTCTGAATAGTAATAAGATTGTAAAACAGACTGCTGTGAACTGACAACATTGGAATATTGAGGAAGTTCATTATGAGATGGAACTTCTACAGTTTCTTCAATGCTACAGTGTTGAATTTTCAGGATTGTTTTGTAAACATGATAATATCTCCTGTTGCTGGAAATTACTTGCACCAAGCATGTGAAGGACAGATTAGTCAATTGGTAGTTTGATGATAAAACATTTTAATGCATTCTTGTTCTGAAATTTCTTACTAAATAGGAGAAGGCACATTTCAAAGAGGATGATTCCTCTGCAGAAGAGCTTGAAGATGAAGATAAAGTAAGTATGAATGTTTTCCAAGACAATGGGAGGTCTGGATAGATTCTGCAATTGCTCTGTTGCTCTAGTCTTTTATGTGTTTTTTTTAACTGAGTTTCTTTGAAATAATAAATTCATCTCTGGTCATTGCATTTTCGCAAATTGCTTCTGATACCTGTTTTTCTCTCACAGCTACCATGAAATAATACACAAAGTTCATTTTGGAAGTTTTTGCTTTAAATTATTTCTTGCGTCTTTATCCATGAAACCATTTTTTTACCAGTAATTTTTGTGGCAGTTATTCCGGGTTTATGTTTATTTTGTTCTAATTATTTTTATTTTGTAGGATAAGGATGAAAGTGAGATTGCTATTGCAGATAATCTCAAAGCAAATGAGTCTGTTGAAACCGAGAAGTTAGTGAAAAGTGGATTGTCGGACAGAGAGGATGATGATGCTGAAAGTGAACTCATGACTGCTAAATGCGTCTCCATCAGTAAGAAATTTTGTGGCTGAGTTTATGGAATTTTAAAACATTTTTTGTATGACTTGCATAAAATTGAAATATTAAATTCTTTGTATGAGTAATCTAGGTGTTATTCTCGAGATTCCGTAGGAATTTGTGCTTTATGTGTACAAATGATATTTCCCCCTTCCAATTGAAGTTTCATCTATCAAAGAATTGAAATTGAAATTCTGTGATTGAGTCAAACAGCACAAAAACAGATCCTTTGGGACAACATTTGTGAAAGGGAGATCTTGCCTGACAAACCTGTTGGATTTATTTGAGGAAGTAAATAGCAGGATAGAGAAACAATAGTCAGAGGATGTGGTTTAGCAGGATTTTCAAGTGGCCTTGGATAAGGTGCCACACGTGAGGGTGCTAAAAAAGATGAGAGATCATGGTATCGGGGGAAGATACCAACATTGATAAGCAGGTAGGTTAGATGGCAGACGGCAAAGTGGCAATAAAGTGGGCTTTGTGTGGTTGGCTGCCAATGACTAGTGGTGTTCTGCAGGGGTCAGTGCTGGGGTCACCACTCTTAACACTGTTGTCTACTTAACATCCTTATCATTTGGATGAGGGGATTGAAGGCTTTGTGGTCAAGTTTGAAGATGATACGAAGGTGGGTAGAGGGCCATGTTGACTAAAGAAAACAGGGACACTGCATAAGGACTTTTGACAGGTTGCGAGATTGGGCAAGTAAGTAGCAGGTGGAATACAGTGTAGCAACGTGTGGAGTCATGCATTTTGGTAGTAGGAATAAGCGTGTAAACTATTTTCTAAATGGAAAGAGAATTCAGAAACCAAAGCTGCAAAGGAACTTGGGAGTGCAGGTTCATGATTCCCAAAAGGATAATTTGCAAGTCGATTCAGTAGCAAGGAAGGCAAATGCAACGCTGGCATTAATTTCCAGATGGCTAGAATGCAAAAATAGGGATATAATGCTGACACTTTATAAGGCACTGGTCAGACCGCAATTGGAGTATTGTGAGCAGTCTTGGGGCCCCATATCTGAGGAAGGAAGTGCGGGTGTTGGAGAGGGTCCAGAGGAGATTTACGAGAATGATCCCAAGAAACATAGAAACATAGAAAATAGGTGCAGGAGTAGGCCATTCGGCCCTTCGAGCCTGCACCGCCATTCAATGTGATCATGGCTGATCATCCAACTCAGTATCCCGTACCTGCCTTCTCTCCATACCCCCTGATCCCTTTAGCCACAAGTGCCACATCTAACGCCCTCTTAAATATAGCCAATGAACTGGCTTCAACTACCTTCTGTGGCAGAATTCCAGAGACTCACCACTCTCTGTGTAAAGAATGTTTTCCTCATTTCGGTCCTAAAGGAATTCCCCCTTATCCTTAGACTGTGACCCCTTGTTCTGGACTCCCCCAACATCGGGAACAATCTTCCAGCATCTAGCTTGTCCAACCCCTTAAGAATTTTGTAAGTTTCTATAAGACCCCCCTCAATCTTCTAAATTCCAGCGAGTACAAGCCGAGTCTATCCAATCTTTCCTCATATGAAAGTCCTGACATCCCAGGAATCAGTCTGGTGAATCTTCTCTGTACCCCCTCTATGGCAAGGATGTCTTTCCTCAGATTTGGAGACCAAAACTGTGCGCAATATTCCAGGTGTGGCCTCACCAAAACCCTGTACAACTGCAGTAGAACCTCCCTGCTCCTATACTCAAATCCTTTTGCTATGAATGCTAACATACCATTTGCTTTCTTCACTGCCTGCTGCACCTGCATGCCTACTTTCAATGACTGGTGTACCATGACACCCAGGTCTCGTTGCATGTCCCCCTTTCCTAATCTGCCACCATTCAGATAATAGTCTACCCTCATGTTTTTGCCACCAAAGTGGATAACCTCACATTTATCCACATTATACTGCATCTGCCATGCATCTGCCCATTCACTCAGCTTATCCAAATCACCCTGCAGCCTCCAAGCATCCTCCTCACACCTAACTATACCCCCCAGCTTGGTATCATCTGCAAATTTGGAGATGTTGCATTGAATTCCCTCGTCCAAATCATTAATATATATTGTAAATAGCTGGGGTCCCAGCACTGAGCCTTGCGGCACCCCACTAGTCACTGCCTGCCATTCTGAAAAGGACCCGTTTACTCCTACCCTTTGCCTCCTGTCTGCTAGCCAGTTCTCTATCCACATCAATACTGAACCCCCAATACCGTGTGCTTTAAGTTTGTATGCTAATCTCTTATGCGGGACCTTGTCGAAAGCCTTCTGAAAGTCTAGATATAACACATCCACTGGTTCTCCCTTATCCACTCTACTAGTTACATCCTCGAAAAATTCTATCAGATTTGTCAGACATGATTTACCTTTCGATGGAATGAAATGATGCGGTTAACATATGATGAGTGTTTGAAGGCACTGGGGCTGTACTCTCGTTTAGAAAGATGAAGAAGGACCTCATTGAAAACTTACTGAAGTGTGAAAGGCCTGCACAGAGTGAATGTGGAGAGGATGTTTCCTGTAGTGGGAGAGTCTAGGATCAGAGGCCATAGCCTCTGAATAAAAGGACATACCGTTAGAAAGGAGATTAAGAGGAATTTCTTTAGTCAGAAGCTGCTGAATCTGTGGAATTCATTGCCACAGACGGCTGTCATTGTCATACCCAAGCCATTGGGTATTTTTAAAGTGGAGATTCACAGATTAGATTTAATTTGACAGACTTGATTAGAAAAGGAGTCGGGTAATAGGGAGAAGGAAGTACAACAAGGTTGAGAGGGAAGGATAGATCAGCCATGATTGAAAGGCGGAGTAGACTCAATGGGGCAAAAGGCCTAATTCTGCTCCAATTACTATGAATCCTGCAAATGCGGTCTCACCAATGTCTTGTAGAACTATAACATCCCAATTTGTTTACTCAATGCCCTGACTGCCGAAGCCCATTGTACTGGAAGCCTTGTTGGCTACCCTCTGGTCTTTGACACCACTCTCAGGAAACTATGTATCTGTACTTCCAGATACCATTGTTCTGCAACACTCCCCAGGGCACTGCCATTCATTGGAAGGCTTTCCCTGGTTTGACTTCCCGAAGTGGAACATTTCCCACTTAACTGTATTAAACTCAATTTATCATTCCTCACCCCACTTGCCCAGCTGATCGAGATCCTGTTGTAATTCTTGATAACAATCTTCGCCCTTTGTAAACCCACCCACTTTAGTGTCATCTGCAAATTTACTGATCATGCCTTGTACATTATCATCCAAATCATTGATATTATCCACCAACAATCACCGATCCCTGAGGTACACCATGGTCACTCTGAAAAACAACCTTCCACCTTCTGCATTGTTCCATGAAGCTAATTCTGTATCCATTAGGTTCACTCTCCAGGGATCCCACGCGATCTAACCTTTCAGAGCAATCTACCATGCGGAACCTTATCAAATGCTTTGCAGAAGTTCATATAACCATATAACAATTACAGCACGGAAACAGGCCTTCTCGGCCCTTCCAGTCCGTGCCGACCATTTATTTTCCCCTAGTTCCATCTACCTGCACTCAGACCATACCCCTCCATTCCCTTCCCGTCCATATACCTATCCACTTTACTTTTAAATGTTAAAATCGATCCTGTCTCCTCCACTTCTGCTGGAAGATCATTCCACACAGCCACCACTCTCTGAGTAAAGAAGTTCCCCCTCATGTTACCCCTAAACTTCTGTCCCTTAATTCTCATGTCATGCCCTCTTGTTTGAATCTTCCCTACCCTCAATGGGAAAAGCTTATCCACGTCAACTCTGTCTATCCCTTTCATCATTTTAAAGACCTCAATCAAGTCCCCCCCTTAACCTTCTGCGCTCCAAAGAATAAAGACCTAACTTGTTCAAACTTTCTCTGTAACTTAGTTGCTGGAACCCAGGCAACATTCTAGTAAATCTCCTCTGTACTCTCTCTATTTTGTTGACATCCTTCCTATAATTAGGTGACCAAAATTGTACACCATACTCCAGAATTGGTCTCACCAATGCCTTGTACAATTTTAACATTACTTCCCTACTCCTACATTCAATGCTCTGATTTATAAAGGCGAGCACACCAAAAGCTTTCTTTACCACCCTATCTACATGCGATTCCACCTTCAGGGAACTATGCACAGTTATTCCTAGATCCCTCTGTTCCACAGCATTCCTCAATTCCCTACCATTTACCATGTGCGTCCTATTTTGATTTGTCCTGCCAAGATGTAGCACCTCACACTTATCAGTATTAAACTCCATCTGCCATCTTTCAGCCCACTCTTCCAATTGGCCCAAATCTCTCTGTAGACTTTGAAATTCTACTTAATTATCCACAGCACCACCTATCATAGTATCATCTGCATACTTACTTATCCAATTTTCCACCCCATCATCTAGATCATTGATGTACATGACAAACAACAGTGGACCCAACACAGATCCCTGAGGCACCCCACTGGTCACCGGCTTCCAACCTGACAAACAGCCATCCACCATTACTCTCTGGCATCTACCATTCAGCCACTGTTGAATCCATCTTGCTACTCCGCCATTAACACCCAAAGATTGAACCTTCTTAACCAACCTTCCATGGGGTACCTTGTCAAAGGCCTTACTGAAATCCATATAGACAACATCCACTGCTTTACCCTCATCAATTTCCCTAGTAACCTCTTCAGAAAATTCAAGAAGGTTTGTCAAACATGACCTTCCAGGCACAAATCCATGTTGACTGTTCTTGATCAGACCCTGTTTATCCAGATGCTTATATATATTATCTCTAAGTATCCTTCCCATTAATTTGCCCACCACTGACGTCAAACTAACAGGTCTATAATTGCTAGGTTTATTCTTTGAACCCTTTTTAAACAATGGAACAACATGCGCAGTACGCCAATCCTCCGGCACTATTCCCGTTTCTAATGACATTTGAAATATTTCTGTCATAGCCCCTGCTATTTCTACACTAACTTCCCTCAACGTCCTAGGGAATATCCTGTCAGGACCTGGAGACTTATCCACTTTTATATTTATCAAAAGTGTCAGTACTTCCTCCTCTTTGAATCTCATAGTTTCCATAGTTACTCTACTTTTTTCCCTTACCTCACAGAGTTCAATATCCTTCTCCTTGGTGAATGCTGAAGAAAAGAAATTGTTCAATATCTGCCCCCATCTCTTTTGGCTCTGCAGATAGCTGTCCATTCTGGCTCTCTAATGGTCCGATTTTATCCCTCGTTATCCTTTTGCTATTAATATAGCTGTAGAAACCCTTTGGATTTACTTTCACCCTTCTTGCCAAAGCAACCTCATATCTTCTTTTAGCTTTTTTTATTATATATACAATGTCTACAGCTTTGGATGCGTTAACCTTTTTGGTTGCTTCAAAAAACTCCGTAAAATCATCCAGAATCACTTCCTGTTCCTGCTTTCTCCCAATATTCCTTCAGCCCTAAGAGCTATATCTAACTCTCTCTTGAATACATCCAGTGAATTGGTCTCCACTGCCTTCTGTGTCAGGGAATTCCACAGATTCACAACTTGCTGAAAACGTTTTTCCTGGACTGCCCCAACATGGGGAACATTTTTTCAGCATCTAGCCTGTCCAATCACTTAAGAATGTTATGTTTCTATAAGATCCCCTCTCATCCTTCTAAATTCCAGTGAATGAAAGCCAGTTAATCCATTCTTTCATCATATGTCAGTACCGCCATCCCGGGAATTAACTTGGTGAACCTGCGCTGCATCTGCCACAATAACAAGAATGTCCTTCCTCAAATTAGGAGATCAAAACTGCACATAATACTCCAGGTGCGGTCTCACCAGGGGCATGCACAACTGCATTAGGACCTCCTTGCTCCTGTACTGAAATCCTCTCGCTATGAAGGCCAACATGCCATAGCTTTCTTCACTGCCTGTTGTACCTGCATGCTTACTTTCAGTGGCTGATGTACAAGGACACCTAGGTCTCGTTGCACCTCCCCTTTTCCCAATCAGACATAATTCAGAAAAGAATCTGCCATTTTGTTCTTGCCATTAAAGTAGATAACCTAACATTTATCCACATTATACTGCATCTGCCATGTATCTGCTCACTCACCCAACCTATCCAAGTCACCCTGCAACCTCATGGCATCCTCCTTGCAGCTCACACTGCCACCCCGTTTTGTGTCATCCACAAATTTGAAGATGTTACATCTAATTCCTTTGTCTAAATCGTTAATATATATTGTAAATACCTGGGGTCCCAGCACTGAGCCTTGTAGCACCCCATTAGTCACTGCCTGCCATTCTGAAAAGGACCCGTTAATTTCTACTCTTTGCTTCCGAAAGGATTATATTAGGAGTTTAATGAAACTATTCCGGTTTTGCTCAAATTCCATCTTTACCACTTACCAAAGTAACGACAGCTGTCTATGTCTTCTGTCATAAATTGTAAAATATATCTCCAGATTCAGTGCATGGCTTTTCTGTGACTGATTAATTTACTCTGATCGAGTGATGAAAACATCTTCTTTGTGAGATGCAAAAGTGAATCTTCTGAGTGTGATTTAAAAAAAAATCTTACACAAAGAATTAAAGATAGATTCATTTCCTATGTAAATTACTGGATATCTTTTGTGCCAAGAGCATCTATTTGCAATTGGAAGTACAATAAGGTGAAAATTGTTTGAGAATTATGAATGGCTATGAGATTGAGATCGCATGTTAGGAAAATCCTCACTGAATTAATATTTAATTGTTCAAGATCTGAAAATTAAGCTGAAAATAGTGATGCAATTTTGAAATTCCAATAAATACATGAACTGAAGGTGAGATCTTTGAAGTTAATCATTGATTTTTTTGTAATTGTAATTAAGCAAAACTAAAAATCAAAATTTGTCTTACTTTAGTTTAGAGATACAGTGTAGAATCAGGCACTTAGGCCCACCGAGTCTGCGCTGACCAGCGACCCATGCACAATAACACAATAACACTATCCTATGCACACTAGGGACAATATACAATTTTACCAAACCAATTTGCCTAGAAACCTGTACGTCTTTGGAGTGTGGGATGAAAACGGGACTCCCAGAGAAAACCCACGCAGGTCACGGGGTGAACGTACAAACTCAGTGCAGACAGCACCCATAGGCAGGATTGAACCCGGGTCTCTGGCGCTGTACGGCAGCAACTCCATCATTGCGTCACCGTGCTGCCCTATTTGGAGTTTTTGATTCATTGAAAGATACACCATGGAAACGGGCCCTTCGGCCCACCAAGTCTATGCCGATCATCGATCACCCATTCACACGAATTCTGTGTTATCCCACTTTCACATTCACTCTCTGCACACAAGGGGCAGTTAACCTACAAACTCGCATGTCTTTGGGATGTGGGAGGAAACTGGAGCCATGGAGGAAACCTATGTAGTCAGGGAGAACATGCAAACTCCACACAGACAACACCCAAGTTCAGGGTGGAACCCAGTTCTCTGGCACAGTGAGGCAGCAGCTCTACCAGCTGCACCACTGTGCTGCCCAATTCAACAAAATTACATCCTTGAATAGAACCCAAAAAAGTCAGAATCTGATTGACGAAGCTTCAAAACTTGAATGGCTCTGGCCATGATTAATAAATTACAATGTAAAAAAATTATCAAACTTTTTTTGAATTTAAAAAGACAAATGACAATATTCTTGTTTATTAGGTCTATCAAAAGCTGAAACTCAAGCATTAACAAATTATGGCAGTGGCGAGGATGAGAATGAAGATGAAATAGAGGACTTTGATGCTTGCAATATTGATGTGCAGACATCTCTGCAGGCTAATATTGAAATTGCCGATGAAAATTATCATGAACAGGTAATATTTGAGATGATGACCAGTGTTGACTGATTTATGCAGTTCTGAGGTGATTTTAAAATGTCTACTTTGACAATAACTGCTGAGGTTTAGTGATTTTCATGTGGGACGATGTCCCTAGACATTTTTAATTTGTTAATAGGAAATTGAATTGAAACTATTATTTTCCATGTTTATTTAGAGTCACAGTACATTAGCATTTGGCACTCAAGGCAATTTGTTTAGCCTCTTTATTTTAAACGTTGACGTTATTTTCCTGTTAGCATATTAATATTGCATGTTAGCCTGTGAATATAACTTGATTGAATTGCGGTCATGTTCGTAATTTTAATTGACAGCCTTATTTGAAATGTTGACTATTGGAGCTTTAATAGACAATAGGTGTGCAGTAGTAAGCCATTCGGCCCTTCGGGCCAGCACCGCCATTCACTGTGATCATGGCTGATCATCCACAATCAGTACCCCGTTCCTGCCTTCTCCTCATATCCCTTAACTCTGCTGTCTTTAAGAGCTCTATCTAACTCTCAAAAGCAAGAATGTCCTTCCTCAAATTTGGAGACCAAAACTGCACACAATTCTCCAGGTGTGGTCTCACTATGGCCCTGTACAACTGTAGAAGGACCTCTTTGCTCCTACACTCAACTCATCTTGTTATGAAGGCCTACGTGCCATTAGCTTTCTTCAGTACCTACTGGACCTGCATGCTTACTTTCAATGACTGATGAACAAGAACACCCAGATCACGTTGTACTTCCCCTTTTCCTGATTTATCAATGTCATCCTGTGGATAAAGGTATTGTGTTATTATTAATTAGGGTCCACATAATAAGATAGGTAATTTTTTACAAATAAAGTTCGACATCTTTTTATACTGTTTTTTACATTTTCTTTCTGTTGGATGCATTGCCAGCTTATGTTTTATGGCTGCTCAATTTTTCAAGCTTTCATCCCATTTAATACCCAACGTTTTGCTTTATGTAATTGCTCTTTTTCGTGGACTGCAGCTTTTATGCAACAACTTTGTTGCAGACCGTTGAGAAATGTTATGTCACGAGCAACCTCCTCCCATCATACTGTCTATTACCAAGATGGAACATCTGTATTCAAAAGCTCATGTTTGCCGTCATTGAGTTTTGCCTTAAAACCAATTATACCTGTGTTAGTGTTCTATCTTCACTGAAAATAAAAATAATGTAAAAATATATTACTGGTCAAGAAAGGAGAGAAAATAATTAACTTATTGAGATTTAGTTTTGGAGATTATTGAATAAATTGTCAGTATGTAGGCTCATGAAGCTGTTTCCTTGGGCTGAAGCTTCCGATTAAAAGATTAACCTAAAATTGAAGAGTAAACAATTGTTTTTGCATGGGATTGTAAAATAGCAAGGTTATTCTTTATTTTAAATGTCTTTACTCAATGTCTTGTCATTGAGAGAAGCAGAATGTGGCAGCAACAGAATTGAACAGTAAGGAGTTTGGGAAGGAAAATGAATTAAGTACTGGATCGCCATGATCTAATGGAATAGCAGAGCAGGCTGAAGGGCCATACTACTCTCTGCCACTTTAATTCTAAAATTCTGCATTGTGCTTATTATCAAACAGAACTTTTCTCTTTATAGGATCTTCTTACCAAAACCAGCCAGGGTGATGCGGTTAATCAAATCGAGTACACAGTCGCCACAGGTAGAATTTAACCTTTGATATGATTTTTATTAAAATCAACAAACGGTGAAATTTGACCATATTGTATATATCTTAATATTGGATTAGGTAGCTAAATCAATTCACATTTTATTTTTATTTTGTAGGTGAAAATGAATGCGGCAAAACTGCAACTCTTCCTTTTAAATCTTCGGCTGTATCAAATCAAGTATTCAGCGAAGACAACAAGAGTTCAAAGCTGCCCTTACCTTTAAGTGAATATGCTCCAGGAACATCGATGCAGATGGAATTAGAAAATGACCTGGAAGGATCACCGGACAGTTCATTAGCTGCCAGCCCTGACACAGAGTCTCCTGTATTAGTTAATGATTATGTAAGCAGATCAAAGTATATCCTTTGCATCTCCATTGGCCATAAGTACTGCTTACTGCTTCGTTCATTCATTCCCAAATATGTTTGCTATTTTAACTGTAAAATCTGCCATAGATGTCTAGAAAATTAAAATTGTGCAATTTATTTCCTTTTTTCCTTTAACAGGAGGCTGGATCTGGCAATCAGAGTCAAAAATCAGATGAAGATGACTTTGTTAAAGTAGAAAACCTGCCTCCAAGACTCGCTGTGCTTTCTGAGGTAAACCTCTGGCTGTTTGTGGCATCAAAACAGATCATTCACTGTATCAGGTCAATTGCTGTTTATGGACTAAATAAAGTCATCTCCTCCTGTCCTGTTGGCATATTCTATTGTGCTTTTCGAACAGCTTAAATACATTTGTACTAATTGCCCCAACTGCACCTCGATTGAATTCACATTCTAATTTGTGTATATCTTGCCTTTATACAAGTGGAAACATAACATTTACCCTAGCAAACTCTTGTAATATTTAAACCATCATTAGATAAGCCTGAAGAAGGGTCTCGACCCGAAACATTGTCTATTTCCTTCGCTCCATAGATGCTGCCTCACCCGCTGAGTTTCTCCAGCATTTTTGTCTAGATTAGATAAGCCTCAGTATTTTTTTTAGAGGAATGGTCTTCTCTTGTTTTATCCAGGAGATTATATTTATCAGGAAGGAATTTTGAATGTTTTTATGTGAATTGTTTCTTAAAATGTAAGGGGCAAATTTCCATGGTAGTCTAACTATGATTTTGTACTAGTGATTACGGTTTCTGCTCTTCAGTTCTTATCTTGCAAGAAATTTAACTTGTTTGCTTTTTTAATTTTCTGATTAGCCTTTGTTGCTGCTTTTATATTTGTGCATCTGTTTGCTTATAGTTGTGTACTTAATTTGGAAGGAAAACAATAGAGGCACAGTGGCATAGCCACTGGCCATTGCCTCACAGGCCCAATATCCTGAGTTGGATCCGACCTCCACGCTTTTGTGTTGAGTTTGCATGTTCTCCCTTCCACCATGTGGGTTTCCACAGTGTTCTGGGGGTTAACTCCCACATGTTAAAGATGTGCAGGTTGGAAGATTGATCAATGTAAATTGCCGCAAGTGTACGAGTATGTGGTACACTAAAAAAGCTGGGGGAGTTGGTGGAAATGTGGGGAGAATAGACAATAGATGCAGGAGTAGGCTATTCGGCCCTTCGAGCCAGCACCGCCATTCACTGAGATCATGGCTGATCATCCACATTCAGTACCCCATTCCTGCCTTCTCACCATATCCCCAGACTGCTATCTTTAGGAGCTCTATCTAATTCTCTCTTGAAAGCATCCAAAGTATTGGCGTCCACTGCCTTCTGAGGCAGAGAATTCCACAGATTCACAACTCTGGGTGAAAATTTTTCTCCTCATCTCTGTTCTAAATGGCCTGCCGCTTATTCTTAAACTGTGGCCCCTGGTTCTGAACTCCCCCAACATCGGGAACATGTTTTCTGCCTCCAGCAATACTCCAGTTGTGGTCTCACTAGGGCTCTGTACAACTGCAGAAGGACCTCTTTGCTCCTATACTCAACTCCTCTTGTTATGAAGGCCAACATGCCATTAGCTTTCTTCACTGCCTGCTGTACCTGCATGCTTACTTTCAGTGACTGATAAACAAGGACTCCCAGATCTCTTTGTACGTCCCCTTTTCGCAACTTGACACCGTTCCAATATTAATCTGCCTTTGTGTTTTTACCACCAAAGTGGATAACCTCACATTTATCCACTTTAAATTTTATCTGCCACGCATCCGCTCACTCATCCGACCTGTCCAAGTCACCCTGCATCCTCATAGCATCCTCCTCATAGTTCACACTGCCCCTCAGCTTTGTGGCATCTGCAAATTTGCTAATGTTACTTTGAATCCCTTCATCTAAATCATTGATGTATATTGTAAATAGCTGCGGTCCCAGCACCGAGCCTTGTGGTACTCCCCCCCCACCCCCCAGTCACAGCCTGCCATTCTGAAAGGGACCCGTTAATCCCTACTCATTGTTTCCTGTCTGCCAGCCAATTTTCTATCCATGTTAGTACCCTACCCCCATTACCATGTGCTCTAATTTTGCCCCTTAATCTCCTATGTGGGACCTTATCAAATGCTTTCTGAAAGTCCAGGTACACTACATCCACTGGCTCCTGGTAGGCTCCAGTACAAGCTGCTCTAAGAACTCATCACGGAGGCACCCCACAAACTCCCTTTCTTGGGGTTTAGCACCAACCTGATTTTCCCAGTCAATCTGCATGTTGAAATCTCCCATAAGATCCGTAGCATTACCTTTGCGACATGCCAATTTTAACCCGCTTCAACTTGCACCCAATATCCAGGCTACTGTTTGGGAGCCTGTAGATAACTACCATTAGGGTCGTTTTACCCTTACAATTCCTTAGTTCTATCCATACTGACTCTACATCTCCTGACTCTGTCACCCCTCGCAAGGCACTGAATTTCATTCCTCACCAACAGAGCTACCCCACCCCCACCACCCACATGTCTGTCTTTTCGATAGGACGTATACCCTTGAATATTCAGCTTCTAGCCCTGGTCCTCTTGCAGCCATGTCTCTGTAATTCCCACAACATCATACTTGCCAATTTCTAACCGAGCCTCAAGCTCATCCACTTTATTTCTTATACTTCGATCATTCATATATAATACTTTTAATCCATTACCCCCCCCCTCACCCTTCAGATCGATTCCTATTTCACTTGGCCATACTCTCTTGTCCCTTCCTGAGCTTTCTGCCCTGTTAATTCTGGTGTATTTCTTAACTTTTCTTTTACTTTCTTTCCCTTTAACTCCATCCTTATATCTCCAGTTTGTCTCCTCCCATAAAATACTCCTCTGCATGCGTTTGGAGTAGATTGGTGCTTGTTGGTTGTTACTGACTCGATTGGCTGAATTACTTGATTTAAACGATTTGTTTCCATGCTATATTACTCCGACACTATTTTTCACATTACATGTCCATCGACTTTAGGTTAGCCTCAGTCTAATTATGGAAAATTTACCATTTTCTCAATATGTACAAATTTACAGACATTCCATTCAGATAAGAAAATGGCAATAATTCACAATTCTATGTCTTTTTGTCTGATCTGCACAGGTTGAATTGATGAAGAGAATTGCTGAAGAGGAACAAAATAATAATTTAACCAGCATGCTGCTCGACGAAGATGGAACAAAAGAGCTTGCTGGCAGCTCAGACACTCTAAAAGAGCCAGGTATGAGCAAGATTACGGCTGACTTGCAGTTTTCTGGCATTTTGTTGGTTAATCATCTGTTGTATTCCAGATGTTGCATACCTGTTTAATTTATTATACAAGTTGTAAAGAAGAGGAGTAGTAATTACAAAATATGATTTATAGAATGTAATATTTAGAATAAATCAGGGTTAGATGATTTAAAAAGATCTCAATGGTTAAAATCAACGTTTAGAAAACTTATCTCCGTCCTCAATTTAATTCTAGAAATTATATTTTTTCTATTCACTACGGTTAAAAAGTAGTGTTTCCAGTTTTTTAGTCTGCTTTTTGCACAGACGCTACATTTTAAAGAATATGATTGGAGCATAGCCAATGTTGCTCCTTTGTGTAAGGAGAGATGACCCAGATGAGCCTCGTCAGTAGTAGGAAAGCTCTTGGAGAGGAATTTTTAGAATAGGATTTACTAGCATTTGAGAAATAATGGGATACTTGGGGATAGTCAGCTATTGTTCACAATGAGGATAGGTCAGTGGTTGTGGTCTACATGGATTTTAGTTAGGCCTACTACGAAGGACTTTATCAATTGCCTATCTAGAAGATTAAGCCACAGTGCTGGAGTAACTCAGCAGATCAGGCAGCATCTTTGCAGAACATGGACATGTTATCCATGTTCTACAGAAATTTCACCGGACCTACCGAGTTACTTCACATTCAAATCCTTTTTTCGTAAATCAGCATCTGCAGTTCCTTGTTTCTATGGAAGATTAAGATGCAGGCGATCGACAGCGGCTAGGTAGTTTGGATTCAGATCTGGCTTATCCACAGAAGACAGGGTGGTGGAAGGGTATTATTCTGGCTAGAGGTCTGACCAGTGATCTGGACTGGGGCGGTGTGTGTGTGGGGGGGGTTGTGTGTGTGTGCGTATATTTATATCAACGGATGTAAATATAAACGGGTTGGTGAACAAGGATGGCTGTCAAAGGACATGCTGAGATATTGATCAGTTACAGATAAGGGAAAAGAAATAACTGGTAAGGTTTAATCCTAGCAAATGTATTGTCCTTTGAAAGGTTAAATGTAAAGGGAAAGTTTGCAGTTAATAGCAAGACCCTTAACATCATTGATGTACAGAGGGGATTCATAGCTCCCTGAAAGTGGCAGCTGGGGTGGATAGACTGGTAAAGAAGCTATATGGTATGCTTTGCTTTATTGGTCATAGCATAGAGTATCTGAGTAGGAAAGTTATATTGCAGCTGCAAAACCTTCACCAACAGAGCTACCCCACCCCCTCTGCCCGCCTGTCTGTCTTTTCGATAAGATGTATACCCTTGAATATTCAGTTCCCAGCCCTGGCCCACTTGCAGCCATGTCTCTGTAATTCCCACAACACCATACCTGCCTCAAGCTCGTCCACTTTATTTCTTATACTTCGCGTATTCATATATAACACTTTGACTTTGGTATTCACCTCCCCTCCCACTCCGGTCCCTATTGGCACTGACCTTACTCTCTTATCCCATCTCGAACTTTCTTTCCCATTAATTTGGGAGTCTTTTGTAACTTTTCCTGTACTCACTTCCCCTTTAACTCCATCTTTATACCCCCAATTTGTCAATCCTTCTGCCCCCCCCACTATTTAGTTTAAACCCACATGTGTAGCCCTAGCAAACCTGCCTGCCAGAACGCCGGTCCCCCTGTCCCTTTTGTACAGGTCACCCCTAACCCAGAAGAGACCCCAGTGGTCTATAAAGCTAAATCCCTTGCTCTCTGCACAAGCCCCCCCCCAGCCACACATTCAGATCCCCTATCTCCCTGTTCCTACCCTCACTAGCACGAGGTACTGGAAGCAATCCAGAGATAACCACCCTAGAAGTCCTGCTTTTCAGTCTTCTTCCTATCTCTAAACTCGCGTTGCAGAACCTCCTTCCTCTTCTTCCCGATGTTGTTTGTGCCGACATGCACAACTACTGCTGGCTGTTCACCTTCCCTCTCGTGGATGTTCTGAATTTGGTTTGTGATATCTTGAGCCCTGGCACCAGGGAGGCAACAGACCATCCTCGAGTCTCGCCTGCCGCCACAGAATCTCCAGTCCGCACCTCGGACAATGGAGTCACCCACCACTATAGCTCTGCCCGACGTCGGTATCGCCAGTTGAGTCTCATCGCTAGGATTGGAGCCACCGTCCTGTCCGCCGCTTGGACTTGAAGCGTCCTCTGCCCCGACAGCTCCCAAGAGGGCATACCTGTTTTCATTAGGCACATCCGCCTGGGTCCCCTGTACTCCACTTTCTCTCAGTCACCCACCTTTGTTCTTCCTGTATCCTTGACGAGGCAACCTCACTGTCGGTCCTGTCCAGGAAACTTGTTTTCCCGGATGATACTGACGTCATCAAGTTGCTTCTCCAGTGCCTTTTAGGAGTTGTTAAAGAAGGAACTGCAGATGCTGGAAAATCAAGGGTACACAAAGGCTGGAGAAACTCAGCGGGTGCAGCAGCATCTAAGGAGCGAAGGAGATAGGCAACGTTTCGGGACGAAACCCTTCTTCAGACTGATGGGAGGTGGGGGGGGCGGGGAGAAGAAAGTAAAAAGGCGGAGGAGGAGCCCGAGGGCTGGGGGAGAAGTGGGAAGGGGAGGAGACAGCAAGGATTAACAGAGTTGAGAAAATTCAATGTCGGCTCCGCGCATTCCATTCTCCAGGCCCCCATCCTCTCATCTTCACCAAGGACGTCCAGTCACTCTACACCTCCATCCCCCACCAGGATGGTCTCAAAGCCCTCCGCTTCTTCCTCGACCAGAGGAGCAACCCATACCCGTCCACTGACACACTCCTCCGCCTAGCGAGCTGGCCCTTACCCTCAATAACTTCTCTTTTGACTCCTCCCATTTCCTCCAAACACAAGGCGTAGCTATGGGCACACGCATGGGCCCGAGCTACGCTTGCCTCTTTGTCGGCTACGCCGAACAATCCTTGTTCTCGGCGTACCAGGGCCCCATCCCCGACCTCTACATCGACGACTGCTTTGGTGTCACCTCCTGCACCCACTGCACTTCATCCATTTCACCACCAACTTCCATCCGGCACTCAAATACACTTGGACCATTTCCGCCACTTCCCTACCATTCCTTGACCTCACCATCTCTATTGCAGGTGATACACTCCTGACCGACATCCACTACAAACCAACTGACTCCCACAGCTACCTGGACAACTCTTCCTCTCACCCTGCTTCCTGTAAGGACTCCATCCCCTATTCCCATTCCTCCGTCTACGCCGTATCTGCTCCCAGGATCTGGTTCCACACCAGGTCATCACAAATGTCCTAATTCTTCAGAGAACGTGGATTCCCCTCCCCCACTATAGATGAGGCTCGCACCAGGGTCTCCTCCATACCCCGCAACACTGCCCTCTCTCCCAATTCCCCCACTCATAACAAGGGCAGAGTCCCCCTGGTTCTCACCTTTCACCCCACCAGCCAGCACATACAACACATAGTCCTCCGCCAGTTTCGCCACCTCCAACGTGACCCCACCACTCGCCACATCTTCCCATCTCTCCCCTCTGTCTGCCTTCCGCAAAGACCGCTGCCTCCGCAACTCCCTTGTCAATTCTACCCTTCCCTCCCACTCCACCCCTTCCCCGGGCACTTTCCCTTGCAACCGCAAGAGATGCTACACTTGTCCCTTTACCTCCCCCCTCCACTCCTTTCAGGGACCCAAGCAGTCCTTCCAGGTCTGACAGAGGTTTACCTGCACCTCCTCCAACCTCATCTACTGTATCCACTGCTCTAGATGCCAGCTGATCTATATCTGTGAGACTAAGCGGAGGCTTGGCAATCGTTTCGCCCATCACTTCCGCTCGGTCCGCAATAACCAACCCAACTTCCCGGTGGCTCAGCACTTCAACTCCCCATCCCATTCCGTATCCGACCTCTCTGTCCTGGGCCTCCTCCACTGCCAGAGTGAGCAACACTGCAAATTGGAGGAACAGCACCTCATATTTCGCTTGGGGAGTCTGCCTCCTCTGGGCTTGAACATTGAATGTTCTCAATTCTGTTAATCCTTGCTGTCTCCTCCCCTTCCCACTTCTCCCCCAGCCCACGGGCTCCTCCTCCTTTTTCTTTTCTTCTCCCCACCCCTCTCCCCCCCACCTCCCATCAGTCTGAAGAAGGGTTTCGGCCCGAAACGTTGCCTATCTCCTTCGCTCCTTAGATGCTGCTGCACCCGCTGAGTTTTTCCAGCCTTTTGTGTACAGTCCTTCAGGAGCTGAACTTGGACACACTTACCACAGTTGTAGCAGCCAGAGGCACTATTAGTGTCCCTGGCCTCCCACATCCTGCCAGCATCACACTGAATCATCTTACCCGTCATGTGTTCATCACGTCCCGTCCTCTCCAACTTTTGGCATAGTCTCCTCTCCTCGCCGAAGACTCTCGAGCCAAAGACTCGCATTTTTTAGACAAGGCACTTCTCGAGCCAAAGACTCGCACTTCCCTCATGTGGCTTCTGCTTGCTGCTTCTCTGAGCTCCACGTAAGGACTGGGCAGGACTGGCTTTTGGCACTCTTTTTAAACGCTTTTCCTCTGACTCGCCTTCTTTCCACGGACTTTCAAGCCAATAGTCTCTTCTCTCTGCTTCTGCTTGCTGCTTCTCCGAGCTCCACGTAAGGACTAGGCTGTAATGAGTCGAGTCGTACAACATATTTATTAAAGTACACTTACAGCATTGGTCTGCAGGACATTACAGTAACTAGCAACTACTCAGACTGAATTACGTAAGCAAGATCTTGGTAATATAAATCGCATATTAGGCGGAGCAACTACTAACAAGCACTACAATTGGTTAGTAGGAAATGGCCAATCTACATGTTGCCTTGTAGAAACAAAATAAAGCATAGATTCGTGGAAACATGGTGGCTAAACAATACAGCAGCCGAAACGTTAATAACGCATATGGGGAAGTGTAAATGGTTACACAAAATCGCCGTATCTCATGGGTGGCCTGCTGACACGTCCGACACGTGTGCGGTACGAATCCGCATCTCTTTTCACTGGTGAAGTGACTGGGGATGTTACCGAGGACTGCGCCAGAGACCCGCCGTGTAGAGGTGGTGAAGTAGGCGAGCTGGGCGCTGAACGCCGTGGAGAGGCCGTGGGGGACACAGTCTCTGGAAGTGGAGCAGCCAGCCCGGTAGTGGGAGGGTATACAAATCGCGAGATCCCTGGATACGGAGTCACGGGACGCGGTTTGTTCACAGGAAGGAGATGTTGACGGTTGCATCTGCAAATGGCAAGTAGGAGTGCGGTTCTTTGGCAGGGCTGTGGAAGTGACCCAGACGGCCATAGCCCCTGTTGGTCTGGAGGCGAACAACCTGTCCACTGGAGAGAGGTTTAAATGGCTTACTGGACTTGTCGAAAAAAATGTTTTTGTGCATCACGCTTGAATTGTAGTTTGTTTCTGGACTGTGGGCGGAGAACGGACCTGTGGCTGCAGAAGCTGCTGGGGAACAGGCAGGGCAGCATGGGACATCAGTCGTTGGGCTGGGGAACCCAGTATGGGATCCCTGGCAATGTTTCTTAAATTGAGCAGGTCCAGGTAGACATCAGATTTAGTAAGGTAAGAACGCTCCATTAGTTGTTTTTGTGCTTCAGACGGCCTGTTCGACGAGTCCGTTGGACTGCAGAAACTCAGGGCTGCTGGTGATATGTCAAAAGTCCCATCGTTGTGCAAAGTTTTTGAAAAGCTGGGTGGTGAACTGAGTGCCGTTGTCGGATAGAAGGCATGCAGGGGAACCGTGCACGGAGAAATGACGTTGCAACTTCTGGATAACTGCTTCAGATGTGATGGTTTGGAGTAGATCAATAACAAACTAGCCCGAATAAGAGTCGACAAGAACCAGATAGTGTTTCCCATGCCATTCGAATATGTTGGTGGCTACCGTGGAGCACCATGGAGGAGGAATTGGGTGCAGCAGTAAGGGCTGCTTCTGCTGGTATGGCGTCAGGCTTTTGCAGATGGCACAGACTTCAGTTTTCTCACGCCAGTGGTCATACCAGGCATGTAAAATGTGCTCTGTGCCTGTTGTAAGGTTGCCTCCACACCAGGGTGGCCCCTGTGGACGGCGTCAAAGTACTTGTCCCGGAGGACAGCTTGGACAACTGCTTGTGGCCCTTGAGTATAATCCCATCATTTAACACCAGTTCGTCGCGAACCTGGAAGTATGGCCGGATCGCGAGCGCGGTGCTGTGTTGTTTATTCGGCCAGCCACGCCGGATGATTGGACAACAATTGTAAAGTCTCGGCAATCATTGGGAACATATAATACCTTCATTACTGAGAACTGCTCCTGTTAAGAGGGCTGTTGTTCGCTGGTTTTGCGTGGGGCCCTTGATAGCTGTGTTGAGATCCCTGGGGTTGATGTGGATCTCAACACATGGATTTCCTCCTTGTTTTTCTTCGTTGCAACCACCATGGTGGAAACCCAGTCAGATGGGTCAGTAACTTCAGCATTGACACCCAGGGAGACCATCCGCTTGAGCTCATTGTATACTCTGTCACGCATGGCATACGGAACACGATGTGGTGCTCGAACCACAGGAGTGACTTTGGGATCAACGGCGATGTTGTACTTAAGGGGCAGCTTGCCAAGCTCATCATTAAACAGATCTCTATATTGAGAGAATATTTGCTGAGTGGAGCCCTCAGCGAGAAAGAGTTGATGGACAATGCGGCCAAAGTAGACTAGGCCTAGATCGTGGCATGCATTGATACCAAGCAGAGTTTCAGAATCCCCCTTGACGATATAAAACTTTAGGATATGAGACTGTGAGTCTGTGATGAGTTTAAATCTGTTTGTCCGAGCAGGTGAAGAACATCACCCCTGTAGACCCGAAGCGTGGCCGAGGCCTTTTCAACATGTTCAGCATTGGTTTAAAAAAAAAAATCAGATAACGAAATGACATTGCAATTCGCGCCGGCATCAATCTTTGTGATGACTGGCTTGATATTCACAAACATGGTTACCTCAGGGTCAAGTTGCTCGTTAGAGGATGAGAGGAGAGAGTGGATGGCTGAACTCTTATCTTCAATTTCGGAGGGCTGAGCGGATGATGGCACTTCAAGTTCCTGGCTTTCGTTATCACCAAGCTCATGTTGTAACAGGTGCAAACTCATCCTTGGGACGGATTAAGTCGCAGGGGACCGTCAACATTTTGCAAAGTGGTTGAATTTCTTGCAGAAATTACAAATGTTACCATAGGCAATACAGAAATCCCGACCCGAAGCATGAGAATAGTTACAATTAGGACATCGAGCAGCAGACCTTCTTTGCTGGCAGGCCGGGGAAGGCTGCAGACACCTGTTACGACAGGAGGTGTCTGTAAGGTTGACACTATACTGGGAGAGCTGGCTCGAGATCACAAACTTAGTGTGAGAAGCCGTTATCTCAGCAATCCCACAGGCGTGTTCAGCTTGATTAAGACTCAGTTCATTGTTATGAAGTAATTAGTCTCTCACCTTGTCACTGAGCATACCTCCAACGAGTTTGGCGCGGATCAGTTCATCGCATAAATCTCGAAAATGGCAGCGTGCAGGCACATGTTTCAAGTAGCTGATAAAGCGCTCTACTGGCTAGCTGACTTGTTGCTTACGAGCAAAAAACTTGTTACATTCGATAATAGAGTACGTGGGGAGGTCACACAACTGACTAAACTTTGCATCTAAAACAGCAGGCTCAAAATTAAACAGTCCGCACGTTTCATTGCCTCAGGACCAGCCAGGTTTAGTAACACAGAAGCACGTACATCTGGAGGATCATTGTAATTATGGAGAAGGACAGAACTGGGCCTAGGGTTGAGATTTTTGATTGGAGAAAGGCTAACTTTAACGAGATGCGAGATGATTTAAAAGGAGTGATCTGGGACATTTTGTTTTATGGGAAAGATGTAGAGGAGAAATGGAGGACATTTAAAGGGGAAATTTTAAGAGTACAAAATCTTTATGTTCCTGTTCGGCTGAAAGGAACCAATAAAATTGGAAAGAGCCCTGGTTTTCAAGGGAAATTGGACATCTTGTTCGGAAAAAGAGGGAGATCTGAAATAATTATAGGTAGCATGAAGTAAATGAGGTGCTTGAGGAGTATAAGGAATGTAAAAAGAATCTTAAGAAAGAAATTAGAAAAGCTAAAAGAAGATATGAGGTTGCTTTGGCAAGTAAGGTGAAAGTAAATCCAAAGGGTTTCTACAGCTATATTAATAGCAAAAGGATAACAAGGGATAAAATTGGTCCATTGGAGAGACCGAGTGGACAGCTATCTGCAGAGCCAAAAGAGATGGGGGAGATATTGAACAATTTTTTTTTCTTCGGTATTCACCAAGGAGAAGGATATTGAATTATGTGAGGTAAGGGGAACTAGTAGAGTAGCTATGGATACTATGAGTTTCAAAGTAAAAGAAGTACTGACACTTTTGAAAAATATAAAAGTGGGTAAGTCTCCAGGTCCTGACAGGATATTCCCTAGGACATTGAGGGAAGTTAGTGTAGAAATAGCCGGGGCTATGGCAGAAATATTTCAAATGTCATTAGAAACGGGAATAGTCCCCGAGGATTGGCGTACTGCGCATGTTGTTCCATTGTTTAAAAGGGGTTCTAAAAGTAAACCTAGCAATTATAGACCGGTTAGTTTGACTTCAGTGGTGGGCAAATTAATGGAAAAGATACTTAGAGATAATATATATAAGTATCTGGATAAAGAGGGTCTAATTAGGAACAGTCAACATGGATTTATGCCTGGAAGGTCATGTTTGACTAATCTTCTTGAATTTTTTGAAGAGGTTACTAGGGAAATTGACGAGGGTAAAGCAGTGGATGTTGTCTATATGGACTTCAGTAAGGCCTTTGACAAGGTTCCTCATGGAAGGTTGGTTAAGAAGGTTCAACTGTTGGGTATAAATGCAGGAATAGCAAGATGGATTCAACAGTGGCTGAATGGGAGAAGCCAGAGGGTAATGGTGGATGGCTGTTTGTCGGGTTGGAGGCAGGTGACTAGTGGGGTGCCTCAGGGATCTGTGTTGGGTCCTTTGTTGTTTCTCATGTACATCAATGATCTGGATGAAGGGGTGGTAAATTGGTTTAGTAAGTATGCAGATGATACCAAGATAGGGGGTGTTGTGGATAATGAGGAGGATTTCCAAAGTCTACAGTGTGATTTAGGCCAGTTGGAAAAATGGGCTGAAAGATGGCAGATGGAGTTTAATGCTGATAAATGTGAGGTGCTACACCTTGGCAGGACAAATCAAAATAGGACGTACATGGTAAACGGTAGGGAATTGAGGAATACAGTTGAACAGAGGGATCTGGGAATAACCGTGCATAGTTCCTTGAAGGTGGAATCTCATACAGATAGGGTGGTAAAGAAAGCTTTTGGTATGTTAGCCTTTATAAATCAGAGCATTGAGTATAGAAGCTGGGATGTAATGTTAAAATTGTACAAGGCGTTGGTGAGACCAAATCTGGAGTATGGTGTACAATTTTGGTCGCCCAATTATAGGAAGGATGTCAACAAAATAGAGAGGGTACAGAGGAGATTTACTAGAATGTTGCCTGGGTTTCAACAGCTAAGTTACAGAGATAGGTTGAATAAGTTAGGTCTTTATTCTCTGGAGCGCAGAAGGTTAAGGGGGGACTTGATAGAGGTCTTTAAAATGATGAGAGGGATAGACAGAGTTAATGTGGACAAGCTTTTCCCTTTGAGAATAGGGAAAATTCAAACAAGAGGACATGACTTTAGAATTAAGGGACAGAGGTTTAGGGGTAACATGAGGGGGAACTTCTTTACTCGGAGAGTGGTAGCGGTGTGGAATGAGCTTCCAGTGGAAGTGGTGGCGGCAGGTTCGTTGGTATCATTTAAAAATAAATTGGATAGGCATATGGATGAGAAGGGTATGGAGGGTTATGATATGAATGCAGGCAGGTGGGACTAAGGGAAAAAAAATTGTTCGGCACGGACTTGAAGGGCCGAGATGGCCTGTTTCCGTGCTGTAATTGTTATATGGTTATATTATATGGTTATTGCGATGAACGATATGAATGTAGTCTCGCTCGACTAGTTTGCCATGATAGAGATAGCAGTCACATAAAACAAATATAAAAAACAAAACCCGATAAATGTGAACGGAGTAGGTAAGACTCACTTCTTGATACTATGTAATGAGTCGAGTCGTACACACGTCAAGATACAACATATTTATTAAAGTCCACTTACAGCATTGGTCTACAGGACATTACAATAACTAGCAGCTACTCAGACTGAATTACGTAAGCAAGATCTTGGTAAT
The DNA here is from genome assembly GCA_963514005.1 of Raja brachyura. The sequence continues at coordinate 73,016,387 of OY740781.1, read as the reverse complement.
ATAAATCGCATATTAGGTGGAGCAACTACTAACAAGCACTACAATGGTTATTTCCTACTAACCAAATGTACATTGGTTAGGATTGGCTTTTGACTCTTTTTAAACTGTCTTTCCCTCTGACTCGCCTTCTTTCCCACGGACTTTCAAGCCAGTAGTCTCTTCTCTTTGCTTCTGCTTGCTGCTTCTCCGAGCTCCATATAAGGACTGGGCTAGGACTGGCTTTTGCGCTCTTTTTAAACTGTCTTTCCCTCTGACTCGCCTTCTTTCCCCTGACTCTGCTATCTTTAATAGCTCTATCTAACTCTGTCTTGAAAGCCACCACTGCCTTCTGATGCAGAGAATTCCACAGACTCACAACTCTCTGTGTGAAAAAGTTTTTCCTCATCTTCGTTCTAAATGGCTTGCCCCTTATTCTTAAACTCTGGCCCCTGGTTCTGGACTTCCCCAAAATCGGAACATATTTCCTGCCTCTAGTGTGTTCAAACCCTTATAATCTTATGTTTCAATAAAATCCCCTCTCATCCTTCTAAATTCCAGAATATACAAACCCAGCCGCTCCATTCTATCAACATATGGCAATCTCATCATCCCGGGAATTAACCTCGTGAACCTACTCTGCACTCCCTCAATAGCAAGAATGTCCTTCCTCAAATTAGGGGACCAAAACTGCACACAATACTCCAGGTGTGGTCTCACTAGTGCCCTGTACAACTGCAGAAGGACCTATTTCCTCCTATACTCAACTCATCTTGTTATGAAGGCCAACATGCCGTTTGTTTTCTTCACTGCCTGCTGTACCTGCATGCTTACTTTCAGTGACTGATGAACAAGGACCCCCAGATCCCATTGTACAGAAGTATATACAATTATGAGAGTCATTGATAGAGTAAACAGTCAGAACCTGCCTCTCTGGGTGGAAATGTCAAAGGCTCAAGGGCATAGCTTTAAGATTAGAGAGGTAAATTTAAAGGAGATGTTAGGGCTAAGTTTTTACACAAAGAGTGATCAATGCCTGGAATGGGCAGGTGTGGTGGAAGAAGCAGATATAATAGTAGTATGGAAGAAGCCATTGGAAAGGGATATAGATCCATCGGAAATGGACAAATATGGATCATGTTCAGGCAGAGGAGATTAGTTCAACTTGGCATTGTGATCGGGACAGACATGGGCCAAAGGCCTTATTTCTGTGTAGTATTGTTCAATGTTCTTGAAACAAGAATCAGAATTCAGACTTTAGAGATACAGGGTGGAAACAGCCCCTTCGGTCCACACCGTCTGCGCTGACCAGGGATACCTAATGCTAACGTTATCCTAAGGATAATTTTACAATTTTTACGGAAGCCAATTAACCTACAAACCAGTGTGTCTTTGGAGGTGTGGGAGGAAACTGGAGTACCTGGAGAAAACCCAGGTGATCACAGGAAGAATGTACAAAGTTTGTAGAGACAGTATCTCTGGTAAGGATCGAATCCCAGTCTTTGGCGCTGTAAAGGGCCTGTCCCACCAGCATGCGACTGCTGGTGGGACAGTCATGACGCCATACGCAGCGTCTGGACGCCGTGCGCAGCGTTGCGCGATGAAGTCACCGCCCGGCATTCCGTTGCGTGATGACGTCACCGCACAACGCCGTGCGACGTCCAAATTCACTCGGCCCGCCTCCTGCCCAGCTGATTGGTGAGTATGATGTCGGGACCAGCCCCGCACAACTCCATAATCCTCCGCGGTTCGAAGTGGGGCCGGCCCCACGAGGCCATACGGCTTAAGCCACCATGTTTCGTCGCGCTCCCCGCATGCATTCGCATGCTGGTGGGACAGGCCCTTAAGGCAACAACTCTACTGCTGTGCCACTATGCCGTTCTGAAATTACTACATAATTCTAGAAGAGTGGAATATTGGAGTCCAGGAGTAATATTTTCTGGTTACTCTCCTCATTTTCATTGCAACAAAATGCAAGTTAAAATATATTTTCATGTATTAAAATGTAAATATGTTCTTTGTTTTAGTGACATTCTAGTTTTGTCCTGAACAAGCTTACCGCTGTTCACTGCAGCTACATAGTTCACACAATGTCAGGATTGTCTGTCAGCTTTATTTTACACCAACATCACATATCTGCATCAGAGGTCATTAGTGGCTGGTGGTGAGGAAGATTCTTAAACTGAATTCGAAAATTAAATAGGATGTGCGTTTTGCATATGTGTACAATGTCACTAATTTTAACTTGCTTTCCTCCTTTCTTATAGAAAATGGTGGAGCCCGAAGTGCATGACTGACGACTTACTGATGTTCATCATGATCTTGTTTTTGTTTGGAATAAGTTAATGAAATTTGATTCTTGTTGAATGCTGAAATTGTTGTTTGTTTTCATTTGGTCTTTCAGTAGAAATGTTCATTTTAAATTGGTCAAGTCTACATTTAGTATAAGTTGCAACACATCTCAGTAACTTAAATAATTTTATCTCTGAATCGGCTGTACTCTAATTTTTCAATTTGTAATAAGACTGTGTAATTCTCTTTTATACTGAAATATATCCACTTTTATAATGAGAGGCTTTGATTCCAGCACTACTATATTTTGTCACTAACAAGTGCATCACTACCTTCTGAGACTTATTATGATTTACCTAAACTAATTCTGTTTAACCTATCATCGTACTATATCAACTATCAGCCTATTTAAAATAAAGTTTAAATGTGCTTGTTCAAGGTGGAGCATTTTTTGTGACTACTGTATGTGCAAATTGTATTGATATCTTCTAATTTGAGGTCCAATTCAAAGTGAACACAAAATACTGAATGGACAATGAAAGTAATATTTTAAATTCACCGATTTATCTATTGTAGCTAAACTCCCTCAGGTGAGACTATGCTACTGTTTGTCCACCATTTTTGCCTGTAAATTTGATTTGTCATTGGAAAGTAGTTTACATAAGTTGCTTGTGACAATGCATTTGTGAATTAGAAAGCCACAAAGCTTACATATATGTTGTAGATAAAAAATCCTTCTGACTTGGACACTGAATTACTGATTTTACACATGGTTTGTTTTCTGCTTTCATATTCAAGCATAGAAATGAATTATGTACAGGCATCGGGATTGGTATTAAATGGAACTACGAACACTGATTCACTGTTATTGTACTTTTTTTTTGAATTTTTCACCCTGTCTGATTTAAAGCCTACCCAGAACATCAATGCCAAAAGTTTCCTGTCGACAGCTGGGTGTTAGTGCTACAAGTTACCTAGTTGGTATCATTGGAAAACAAAGTTTAGATGGTATTTCAAGCAGTTTTGTATTATTTCATGTAAACAAAATTTACTTCACACTTCCATATACTATTAAGGTTTATAACTAACAAAAATGTATTTGATAATGCTTTCACAGTTGTCATTAAAGAAGCGCAAGCCTTGATAACATGCATCCTTCTATCTCAGAAGTTGGCATAAAATATGAATTAGTTTGTGTTTAAAGCATTGTGTACGTAATCTTACCGAGTGTTTTGGGCAGTGTATCGTGAATATAATCCAAATAAGTAATTGTTTGCTTGGGTACACTGGAAAAACAATACAACTGAAAATAATTGCAGTTTCTTAAAGACAAAATTAAATTATTTCACAATCCTTTCAGCTTTGAATTTTGTAAAAAAAAAAGAAATTGCTATGGTGACAATGACATACAAAATGTCTACACTCAAGTTGACATTCCGAAGGGAATCAGGAGTGACACTTGAAGTGAAAGAATTTACATTAATTTAGATAATTTGTTTTTCACACTATATATTTAGAATAGATGCACTATATCTGCTAGTGCCAGCACAAAAACATTTTTGTAGAATTAAATATACCCAGTTGGATTTCTGTGGTTTGCTTTCATTTTTTTTTGACAGGCGTGTTGCTGTGTACAGTAATCCTTTCTGCATTTTTAATGTACAATTTTAATGTTTACTATGCAATTTCAAAATAAAATGTCATTTGAGTGGAAAAGGTCAGTACTGTGCCATAACATTCAAGCTTGTACAGTGAAATTCTGCACCCTAGCTCCTTGATCAAACTCCATTAACCATTGATAACAGTTGAGATAGGCTGGGGGGGAAGATGGTTATGACTCAATTCATGTTCTCTAGATCACTCAAGTTGGAGTTTTGCTTTTTAACTCTGAGGGTGCTACCACCTATGAATCTTAGTTTAAATGCAATATTAATAGAAAAGATAGTGCTAGAAACACGGGTTTCATCCAGATTACGGGTGCTGTCTGTTCGTTCTCCCTGTGTGGGTTTTCTCCCACACTCCAAAGACATACAGGGATGTAGTTTAATTGGTTTGGTGTAGGTGTAAAATTGTTCCTAGTGGGTGTGGGATAATGTTAATGTGGGATTCGCTGGCCAGTGCAGAATCACTGGGCCAAAGGGCCCGTTTCCTCGCTGTATCTTTGAACTAAACTAGCATCACCCTACTTCTCATTTTTAAACAATTTTTTGCCATTCATCTTGCAGCCCTGTTTATCCTAGCTGTACAGCCTGGAAACTATTTAAATTAGCTTAGCAAAGGAGGGATTGCTTCCAATTCCACTATAGAAAGTTGAAGGGCTAACACCAATATAAAAGGAATGTCAGAACTGCAAATGTTAATTACTACACAAGGGATGTTGGTCAAGTCCTGGAGTGTTCGTCCACTTTGTATTAGAAGAGAATACAATCTGAAAATGAATATAGTTCACAAAATTTCATGTAGATTGCAAAAGCACAATTGAACATTCACTACTTTTTCACAACGTATGAAGCAGACGACCCTTAAACTACTACACTTAAAGTAAATTACTCAAAAGTTTCGGATTTACTGACTTTTGGATTTTAGCTATCACATTTTGCCTTAATTCAGGAAGGTTTATTCTGCACATATTTTGACATTTAAACTTCAACTAGTTTTTACCTAGACAAATGGCCTCATATTACTAAAAGCCAATCAAATTTCAGTAGTATACCAATTGCTCAGTAAAATACTTGTTCCATCAGATTGAGGAAAACTAAGAACAAATGTACACATGTAATACTAGAATCTAATCATACATTAAATGGAACATTTCCTGGCAAGTACTAATATAGTTTTCCCGCTCCTCTTCAGTCATCAAAGATATCAATTCAGGCTGTTGACTGACTTTACTATAGAGGTATGGTTTTCCAGCAACCAAAACTGTAGGTTTCTCCAGCTCAAATTCATCTTCCTGAAGTCCTGGTTTTGTAGTTAGTTTTGTTTTGAACTCTTCTTCCGCTTCACTAGTTTCACTGTCTAGTTCACTCCAATTTTCATTTGAAGTCGGGGTTGCTCCAACTACTGTTCGGTTCTCATGAATCATAAGTGTTTTCATTACTTCACACTTTAGAGTCATACTCTTTGAATTAGCATTTTGATCTAGAGTTGTGGCACTTTCTAAAATGTTTCAAAGAAAGAAAACTTGACATGTCAATCACAATATTTCACACAAACCATATGCACATTTCTGATCACATAATAAGCTCTGATTTTATGCTTTTCCTACCCTAGCAGAAATTAATTTTCAAATTGTGCCTGGCTTTTCTTTGGGAGAGAACAAATGGGAGAATAAGAGTAACTATTATTCTCAAAGGCATTTTTTCATTGTATGGACTATTTTGAATTGGAACTGGAAGGACAAAATTACCTGTTAGGGTTTTTTTGACGAAAAACAATGGAACTAAAATGTATCTTACCCACCCCATCTCATTTTGATTTACACCATGTTGAAAGACCAGTTCATTTGCCAGAACAAAATGAAGAAGATGGAAGTTTCAGCCAAGTGAAAGTGTTTTGGGGTAAATCTCCATATGTGGTCTAAACAAGTGTCTTACTGTTTCTGTACTACTTGAGCTTGACATATGAATAATGTTACCTTCCAATCCTCAGTGCTATCCACTGAAGAGCTCATGATGACATTACATTATTACACTGATGTCATGTCAATTGATTTATATTTTGCTATTTGAAATACCATAATTTACAAGATATCCTAGAAATGTTCCACATTATACTATCTTAGTATTTGGGCATAGAAAGAAAAGTAACTGCAGCTGCTGAAATCTGGTGTAGAACAAAATGCTGGAGTAAACTCAGTGAGCCAGGAAAGTATTGTTCCTCCACTGGACAGCTACAATGTGTAGGATTGGCGATCCTGCGTCGTCTGGTTATTCCAGCTACATTGGCAATAGCATTCAAGATACTTTCAACCTCTCCTATAGTATTATAGCAGGGAAACAACATTTGATGTTTTACGGAACTGAAAGAGTTAATACAATCAAATCTAATTGAATTCACAAAACACAACATGAAGTCTTTCTAACCAATGGAAACTTACTATAAAGAGCGTATGGTCTAGTAGAACAAAAGAATGGCTCGGTGCCAAGTCTGAATGACTTTGCAAATTATATGGAGGACAGGTCTTTTTAATAAAGACATTAAGATGGAAACCTGTGTAATAACATGCTTCTTTCAAGGCCATAAAGAAGCCAAGATTGAAAAAAATAGCTGATGCTGCAGAGATAAGCAATAACTTGTTATTGGATGAGCTTGATTTGGACCCAGCTTTTCCTATATTCTGAAAGGCTATAGAATCTTTCAATCATGCCATATTCAGACCTGGTAGGTGTGTTTTATTGATAAGAAAAATGTGTGACAACACTAATTCCTCTTTGTTCTATGAGAGAAGCACTGAGCAACATTTATTTTTTTTTTTTTTTTTAGTTTTCAAAATAGACTTTATTCAAGTAATAAATATTTACAATACATCAACCGTGCGAAAAATCCATCCGACATTTTCGGAGGCTATACAAATTCTTCCATGCAGTCTATATACATTTTTCAAATTTTACTAATTAATCCCCCACCCGTGCCACTCATGTGGCCCCCCGGCATGGGATACCTTCCCTTATTTTGAGGGGCGTCTCCACCATACAGTGCCCCCATGTCCAGCAGCGGAAGGACCTTAGACTGTGGCCCTTTTATGCTTTTTGTAGATCTTGCCACTCCCGTCTGACTAATCGAATAAAGATTGGCTTGGTTTATCTTTAACCAGTTTGTCGTCTGCTTTTAAGAAGGGAAGAGATTTGACCAAACAAGAAAAGGCTTTTAATTTTTTACCCCTTTATTTTTGCACAATGTACAATATAATTTGAAGATGTGCAAGCCTGTTTTTAATGTTTTTTTTAAGTTGCTAAAATGTACATTTTTCATATTTCTATAACTACGGGGTTTTTTGATTGGATTCCCAACTTGTATGTACTTTGGAAAATTCAAAACAGGCTCACCTGCTGAATTTGCTGCCATTTCCAAACCAGTTCCCTCAACAGTACTTGTGGTCATCCATATGGGTTGGGGTTTAACAGGTTTTTTCTTGGTTTTGGCTTCAGCTTCTTGAACATTTAACACAATCTTTTGTTCATACAGGTCACTGCAAGCTGTTTTTGACCATCTTTCTGGGTGAGCATCATTTGTGGAGAATTGCATCTTCTGCCCCTGACTGAGAGAACAATGCAATCATAATGAAACTAGTTTCAACTTCTAATTATCTACTAATATTAGTCATATCTGTGTGCTTAGATGGCAGTGAAGTGCATGAAAGTTACTTAAGGGCCTGTTCCACTTTCACGACTTAATTCAAAACCTCTGCTGAGTTTAAAGGACCTAAAAAAATAATAATTCAAGATCGTGGTAGTATACAAACTCCTACGACCTTCCACAACTGTTCACGAACTCCTACTTGTATGTCTACGAATTCCCATGACTATTTTGATGCACTCCATACGAGTAAAAAGTTGCAATTTTTTTTTGTTTACTCGTGGGCATTTATCGGGCTGGAAAAAACGTCCCGACTTACCTGATGCCACGAGTACCTACGGTTAGCATAACGGGCCGCTACGCTATATCTACGAACTCCTACGGACACTCTGCAAGTTTGAATCAAGGGGAGAACTCGTAAAAGTGGGACAGGCCCTTTATAATTCCCTGGAAAGTGAGCCATTGCCCTTGATAACCTAAAACAGCCAACAATTATTTCCTTTAATAATAGAAAAAAAAATCGGGCAATAGTTAGGGAGTTGTGGCTTGTAGAGTAGAATAGAGGTAAAGATAAGATCAGGCAGTCACATTGAACAAGGAGGCATAAGGAACTGCAAGTGGTGGAATCTTGCGTAGAACACAAAATAGTGGATTAACTTACCGGGTCAGACTGAGATGCTGCCTAATCAGGAGTACTAATTACTCCAGCCATTTGTGTTCCAAATTGAACAACAAAGTAGCTTGTTGCCTTTTGATGGCGTTGCCACAAGACCATACTGCCACAGTCATCCAACCTAAAAATGCATTTTAATACATTTTCTCCAAATCATCTCAGACGTGTCACTAATAGATGGAAATTTATTTTTAAATGTATCAACAGGAAGGTTTTTTTGTGGGAAGGAACTGCAGATGCTGGTTCAAACCAAAGATAGACAAGAAGCTGGAGTAACCCATGTCAGACAGTATCTCTGGAGAAAAGGAATAGATGACATTTCAGGTGGAGACCCTTTTTCAGATGTTTTAGAATTCTTTAAAACAATGTAATTCAATGGAAGTGTGGTTTATGACCAGCAGCATAAAACAATTAAATATTACAAAAACAAATTCATGGGGAATTTATAAAAAATATATAAACTAACAGGCAACTTATTTAAAGCAAAACAATAATTGCTGGAGTAACAACTCAAAGTATGTCACCCGATCCAATGAGTTACTCCAGCATTTTGAGTATTGTTCAAGGAGATAAAATACTTGTTATTCAAGCAGAAATAGCATACAAATCTCACACATCCTCCACCAGAAAAAAAATGAAGTGCAATCGAGAGCAGAATGCATAATACCCAAGTGCCAGTTCTGGAATCTCTGTCGGTTGTGGTTCCAGAAGCTCTTGTGGAAGGGCGATATCTTCAGTTTCATGTAAAAGTGTGTAAATTGGTTCAACCTGGTCATTAAATGTTGCCAGTAGAGTCTGAGCGTTCCGTTTCGGTATCGAGGAGGCATCTTCTTCTACTTCAGCATGACAGTAAGTGCAGTTAAAATTACCTGCATATTTTATGGAAACAGCAGAAAGAGTGACTGCAGAACAGACAGTTACACACAACGTAGAAAAGCTGTGAGATTCTATTTATTTTTTAGTAACCCTGCCAGTAATTTACACCATTCACTTTCATCAGCATCTTGGGCAAACAGCAGTGATATGAACAGGCACATACAACATTAGTAATGATGCATGTTCTAGGAGGCCTTCCTTTGCCTGCTTCTTCTGTTCTATTATTTCTGCATTTACAGTGCCTCCATAATGTTTGAGACAGACCCGTCATTTATTTATTTGTCTCTGTACTACACAATTTGAGATTAGTAATAGAAAAAACAAATGTGGTTAAAGTGCACAATCAGATTTTATTAAAGAGTATTTTTATGCATTTTGATTTCACCATGTAGAAATTACAGCTGTGTTTATACATAAATTCCTCCCCCCCCCCCCAGGTGTGTTTAAATGCCTCCTGAATGCAGGTATACGTTAGCTCGCAACACCTCTTCTTTCCATCACCTTTGGAATCTTTTACTGCTGTTTAACAACATGAGGACAAAAGTTGTGCAAATGAAAGTCAAAGAAGCCATTATGATACTGAGAAACAAGAATAAAACGTAGAGACATCAGCCAAACCTTAGGCTTGCCAAAATCATCTGTTGAACATCATTAAGAAGAAATAGAGCACTGGCGAGCTTACTAAACGCAAAGGGACTGGCAGGCCAAGGAAGACCTCCACAGCTGATGACAGAATAATTTCCTCTATAATAAAGAGAAATTCCCAAACAGCTGTCCGACAGATCAGAAACACTCTTCAGGAGTCAGGTGTGGATTTGTCAATGACCACTGTCCGCTGAAAAATTAATGAACAGAAATACAGGGCTACACTGCAAGATGCAAATCACTGGTTAGCCGCAAAAATAGGATTGCCAGGTTACAGTTTGCCAAAAAGTACTTAGAAGAGCAACCACAGTTCCCGGAAAAGGGTCTTGTGGCCAGATGAGACGAAGATTAACTGATATCAGAGTGATAGCAAGAGCAAAGTATGGAGGAGAGAAGGAACTGTCCAAGAACCTGAGGATGTTATGGCCTGGGCATGTATGGCTGCTGAAGGTACTGGCTCACTTATCTTCGTTGATGATACAACTGCTGATGGTAGTAGCATAATGAATTCTGAAATGTATAGACACATCCTATCTGCTCAAGTTCAAAGAAATACCTCAAATCTCATTTGCGGCAATTCTACATTCTACAGCAAGACAATAATCCCAAACATACTGCTAAAGCAACAAAGAAGTTTTTCAAATCTAAAAAATGGTCAATTCTTGAGTGCCAAGTCAATCACCCGATCTGAACCCAATTGAGCATGCCTTTTATATGCTGGAGAGAAAACTGAAGGGGATTAGCCCCCAAAACAAGCATAAGCTAAAGATGGCTGAAATACAGGCCTGGCAGAGCATCACCAGAGAACCAGCAACTGGTGAAGTCCATGAATCGCAGACTTCAAGCAGTCATTGGATGCAAAGGATATGCAACAAAATACTAAACATGACTACTTTCATTTACATGACATCGCTGTGTCCCAAACATTATGGTGCCCTGAAATGGGTGGGGGGGGGGGGGGGGGGGGGGGGGGGGGGGTTGTATAAACACTGCTGTCATTTCTACTTGGTGAAACCAAAATTTATAAAAATGCCCTTTATTAAAATCTGACAATGTGCACTTTAAACATATGTGATTTTTTCTGATTACAAATCTCAAATTGTGGCAAATAAATACATGATGGGTCTTCGTCCCAAACATTATGGAAGGCACTGCAACAGAAACACTCTTGCCTCAAATAAATGTTATCTTAACCATAAAATATGCGAGAAATTGCTCCGACTGTCCAAAATCTAAGCAATAGTAGCATGAAGCACCTCAACTGTTAAATTGTTCACTTGCAGTGCAGCCGGTTGCAGTGAGGCTGCTGCTGCTTGCGCCGACGATGGCTGCCACAGTGTACTGCACCAAGGCAAATTTCTTGTATGTGAATACTTGGCCAATAAACTCATTCATTCATTGTACATTTGTGCTCTGTCCTAGTGTCAGCATCAAGATTCTTACTGTGATATTCTATTGGTTTCATGGGAATGGGCCAAGTTACTGCATTACAATTCAAACTGTGCAAGCAAAGTAGTTAGTGTAATTTAAGTTATTTTTTAAGGAAGACTATAGGTTGATAACAGAGCAAGGAATGGATGGAATCTGAGCTCCTCGTGAAAGTTTCAAGAGCATATCTTACCTGTGCAAGGATCAAACAAGTGATTGACTTCCAAATCAGTAAATGTACTGAAACAAACTTGACATTTAAAAGAAGATCGTGTGGTTGAATTTCTCTCATCATTTTCAATTTTTCTGCGCATAACATCCAGCTTGTATTTCACGACATCCACTAGTAGCTTATAGTTGATGTGGTAATAATTATGCCTGGAACTCTCCCCATCAGGACTGGTTACCACTCTAATGTGGCTCTTAATAAACTTATCAGATTTCAGCGTGTTGAGTACAGCTCGGAGCTGCTTTTTCTCAAACTTCAGCAATTGTTGCATATCATCCTCCTTCACGCAGGGGTAGTGGACAAGAATGTCGAGGGTGAGGAAATATTCCACCCCATAGAATCCACGCACTATGTATTTTGCCAGGCGTTTTAAAGCTGCAGGAATTTCAGTCATCACTTTTTGACTTTCCATTGTACCTTCCATCAAATCAGAAAATTAAAATTAAAATCAACTTGATTAGCTGAAAGGGCATAGAAATGCAAATTAGTCGGAGTGATATGGCGTGGAAACAGGTTCTTTGGGTCAACTTGCCCACACTGGCCAACATGTCCCAGCTACACTATAGTCCCACCTGCTTGCATTTGGTCCATATCCCTCCAAACCCATCCTATCCATGCACATGTCTAACCGTTTCTTAAATTTTGGGATAGTCCCTGCCTCAACCATCTCCTCTGGCAGCTTGTTCCATACACCTACCACCCTTTGTGTGGAAAAAGTTACTCCTCAGATTCCTATTAAATCATTTCCTCTTTACCTTAAACCCATGATCTCTGGTCCTCGATTCACCTACTCTGGAGAAGAGACTGCTTCTATCCAATCTATTCCTCATGATTTTATGCACCACTGTAAGATCACCCCTCATCTTCCTGCACTCCAAGGAATAGAGTCCCAGCCAACTCAACCTTTCCCTATAGCTCAGACCCTCTCGTCCTGGCAATATCCTCGTAAATCTTCTCTGTACCATTTCCAACTTGACAACATCTTTCCTATAACAAGGTGCCCAGAACTGAACAAAATAATCGAAATGCAGCCTCACCAATGACATATGACCTCCCAACTTCTCTACTCAATACAATGACGGATGAAGACCAATGTGCCAAAAGCCTTTTTGACCACCCTTTCCACCTGCGACTTCACCTTCAAGGAACCATGCACCTGCACTCCTAGATCCCTTTGCTCGTCCACATTCTCCAGAGCTCTTCCATTCACTGTTGATCCTGCCCATGTTAGACTTACCAAATAGCAACACCTCACATTTCTCTGTATTAAATTCCATCAACCATTCCCCAGAACACCTGGCCAATCAATTAAGATCCTGCTGCAATTTTTCACAACTGTCTGCAAAACCACCCACTTTTGTATCATCAGCAAACTTGCTATGTAATCTTGCCATGTATGTTCTCAACAAAATCATTGATGTAGATGACAAACAGTCCATATATACTCAACATCTACAGCTCTGTCTTCAACGACCTTTTGGTCATGTCGTCAAAAAACTGCGGTCATGTCATCAAAAGACACGACCTCCCACATACAAAACCATGTTGACGATCCCTAATCAGCCTTTTTTTACGACTACAGATGTTAAGTTCACTGGCCTATAGTTTCCAGCATTTTCCCTACAGCCCTTTTTGAATAGAGGCACAACATTTGCCACACTCCAGTCTTCCAGCACCTCTCCTGTATTTAAAGACGACTCATAAATTTCAACCAGGGCTTCCATAATTTCCTCACTAGTTTCTCCCAATTTCCCTGCATTCTCTTTATAAACTTGCAATAAGCAAACTAAATGCAGAAAACAATTTTCCCCAGGCTCACAGCCAATCTACATGGATAATCCCAGTCTTAAAGGGTATTTTTGATGAAAATTTAATGACTATATATATTTTAAATTTGAGTCTGCCATCGAATATAGTTGTAGAAACAAGGAACTGTTAATACACAAAAAGACAAGATGGTAACTCAATAAGTTAGGCAGCATCTCGGGAGAACATGGATCGGTGACGTTTCAGGTCGAGACCTTTCTACCAGTCTGAAAAAGGGTTTCAACCTAAAATGCCACCTATACATGTGTTTGGACTTTGCACCCTATCAAATAATGCTTATCAATCCTGTTTTTTTAAGGAAGGCTATAGGTTGACAACAAAATATTGAAACGCAACAGCCCAGATTTTGGACCAGCATTTAAAGTGAAATGGTGTTCAGCACCAACTTAATAACATCTACTTCCCACATAAATAACAATTTACATTACACTTCAGCCAAGAAAGCACACAAATGCCTTTACTTCCCAAAAGGGTAATGAAATTTGGTATATCTCCTGTGACTCTTACCAATTTCTACAGATGCGTTGCAGAAAGCAACATATCAGGATGCTTTGCAGCTTGGTATGGCAACTGCTCTGCCCTAGACAGTTAGAAATTGCAGAGTTGTGATCACAGCCCAGTCTCCCATTCACACACACTCTCAAGATGGCAGTAGATGGAAGGTAACAAAGGTGCCAGTTTTACTACAGTCTTACCTACCTGGTCAGCTGCGGGAGGCACCCCCGGGGCACGAGGACAGAGCAGAAGCTGGGTGAGGGACAAAGGTTTATGGGTGGATACGTTACAGCACCGGCTGTCTGTGCTACCCCTTGCTTGCACCATCTCCCCACACCCCCTGCAGCTCACGCCACCTCCCCACTGCTTACAGCCCCTGTTGGCCGTGCTACCCTCAGCTTGCACCACTGGCAGGCAGGACCTTCTGCTGCCAGCACCAGCCCACACATTTTCCTCAAGTTACTTCCAGGCCGCACCAGCTGCCTCTAATCTTCACCTGCACCATGGCCGTGACCATTGACTCCACCGATCCTCTCCTCTTCCCCAGCTGCCAGCAGGCCAGGGCCATTGACTCACCTGGTTTCCAGGCTCAGTTCTGGACCGAGAGTCTGAATAAGTCAGAAACATCACCCATCCATGTGCTCCAGAGATGCTACCCGACATGGTGAGTTATTCCTGCACTTTGTATCTTTTTATGTATTAACCAGTAGCTGCAGTTGTTTGCTTCTACTACATATGCATTGATAATAGTTTACTCAGTTATAGTAGACAATTGGCATTAAACAGACACAATGTAGAGATCCTAGCCATATAAAAACGGCCAAAGTCTTTCAACTTCGAAAATAAATCCACAGTTTTAAGCATAGGGTTTAAATGAAGTTATACATTTAAATAATACCTATGTCTCAATAATTCAAAAGAATAAGAAATCATACCACAGAACCTTTCTACATTGAAGAGGAAACTGAAAATAAAAACAAGCAGGTATACAACCAAAGAAAGGGAAAAAAATCAATCAAATCAAAAGCATTCCACACAGCAAGTTTGGTAATTTATGCAAGCTCATGTCATCTAAAACACACATAGTGCCGTTTAACAAATGTTAGACATAAATAAACAAAAGAAAATCATAAACACCAGCAACATCGATTAAAAACAAAATCACTCACCAGAAATTAAGTGCTGTGAAGTAAGAAGCTGATCAAGAAGGGAGGGTGGAAGCACATGAAAATAATTAGATGTTAATCAGGCTAATTAAATTACAATTAAATTGTACAATGAGGTGACTTATGTGCAATTATATTATCTCACAGTTATTTTGTATTTGAATCTAACCAGTAATCTTTAAAAAAAATCTTATTGCTGCTTAACTCACTCTTAGTTATATTTTAATCTGTGCTGACAGTGTGCAAATTTCCCATCTCAGAAGGAGGGGGGAGGGGACATAATGGTGGTATCTTTTTATTCTCTTTTGGGAGGTGGGCTTTTGTGGCAATTGCACCATCCTGAGCAGCTGCATTTATCGCGATGAAAGTCCACGGTGCTGCAACCTGTGGAGTTCCAGGATTCAGACCCAACAATGGGGAAGTTGCAGCAAAATATTTCCATTCGAGGGCAGTGAATGTCCAGTGTCACTGTTGTAGGTGACTCAAGTTTTTAAGCAGCAATCAAAGAAGCAGCGGACTATAATTTAAGTGATACATGCCTACACATTGTGTATTGGGGGTGAAGGAAGTGAATATTCGGAGCAGTGGATAGGGTGTCGGACAAATGGGTTCCGCTTCCATTTGTGGTGTCACACTCCCTACCAGATACTGGGGCTACAACTGTGAAGATGGATTTTACTTCGGAGTCACGTGAGTGACTACGTGAAGAAGCCCCGCCTGGCGCTGGATCAGCATTACGTCGACGCTATCGGTTGAGGAAGAGCTGCAGAGCGCAGCTCCAACACAGCGGTAAGGAAATGGCCCGCAGGTAAGTAAAATTATTTTACTTCCAGGGCGTTTTCTAAACTCCGTAGGCTGGTGGGTAAACCAGGAGGAGTTAAATTAAAATTTAAAAAATTAAAAAATTGCGGGTAAAACGTGCGTCCCGGGGTGTAGAAAAGTCAGGACAGCAGATTATTGCGGAGCTGGTTCCGATACCGGTGGCCGTTGAAATACCCGTTAGTGAGGCTTTGATTGCTCCACAAACAGAAACTTTGGAGGAAAACCCAGTGCCTAAAAAATGTTAAAGAAAAGCTAAAAGGCCTGAGGTTTCTGAGGATTCTGATTCAGAAGGTCCAGAAAGAAAAGCCTTATGGCTCAGAATGGATCAAATGGAGAAAATGCTCCAAACTATAATCAACCAAGGGTCTAAGTACCCTGAATATTCCCAGGCAGCCCCTGAGGGGGTTCCATGTCATGAATATGGTGCCAGTTTGAATTGGGAATTTGAAACTCCAGTGCCTGGGATTGGGCTGGAGGAAGTCTCCTTGAACAAGTTTCAGGAGTACCAGGACTATATGAGACAGACCCTGAAAGTGGTGATTGAGGTCCGGAGTACACACCACAATACAAATATATTGATCCAGGTGTGCCTGATGTGGCACAAAGTTTGCTATACCTGGAGGAGGCGGTGAGGCCATGGAAGAAAACCTGGCGGCCAATATTAATTATATGGTCTCTCACCTGCTTCAAGAAGCTGTTATGGTTGAGACAGCAGAATTGTATAAAACACCTATTAATTGTGCCTCATTGAAGGTACCTATGGTGAATCCGGCTATTTTGGGCGCCAATGTCATCGATGATGCGGGCGCAGGAGATTCGATTTCAAAGAATCCTCAAGCTGTTTTCAGCTGGCATTACTGCCTTTGGAAGATAAGTGGAAGGTTGTGGAGTGACCAAAGTTCAGAAGCATATGTTGGCTTTATTCTGCAACTCATTTTTGAGATAAATTGTATGAGGAAGATTGCCATTCGGCCTCTGTTACATCCAAGATTTGCAGGGTTGTGCAAGCCAAGCAATGTTCAAACTTCTGGTTCTTTGTTCGGAGAAAATTTGTCTAAACAAATTAAAGAAATGGATGTAGAGGCAAAAACTATTGGCCTAATGAAACCCTTCAGTTTTGGCCAGAGAAAGGCTGGTCATATGAAAAGGGGATTTGATTTTGGAGCTGGAACAAGCAACGAGGCAGGAGTATGATAAGAAAGAATTACCAGCCAGCACAGCCGAATGTACACCCATTTATTGGGAAAAGGAGATCATTCGTCCAGTTGAAGAGGTACAAAAACTTTATCCTATCAAAGAAGAATGTTTGGGTGAACCTCAGATTGGTGGTAGACTCCGAATGTTTTATAATGAATGGGACAGTATAACAGCTGATCGTGTTGTATTAGATACTGTATTAGGATCTACCATTGATTTTGTAGAAGGTATGGATCCATTGGGACAGAATAAGCCTAATCATTCTTTGATGTTTTCAGTTCTTGAAAAAATTCAAATAGACAAAGAGGTTAAGAATTTGTGTGAGAAAGGAGTTATTGAGAAAACAGGAGAGGATCCACATCAATTTGTATCAAATATTTTCCCCAGACCAAAGAAAGATGGGGGTTGTAGAATCATTTTAGATCTCACACAATTGAATACATTTGTCCAGTATAAACATTTTAAAATGGACACATTCAACACTGCAATGCAGCTGGTATCAACAGGTTGTTATATGGCTACAATAGATTTGAAGGATGCATATTATTCGGTCCCAATTCATCATAGTTTTCGCAGGTATTTAAAGTTTAAATGGATGGGACAGCTGTGGCAATACAAAGCATTACCTAATGGATTAAGTTCAGCACCTAGATTGTTCACTAAATTGTTGAAGCTAGCACTTGCACTGCTAAGGGCACAAAAACACATCGTTATGGCTTATCTAGATGACATTTAATTGTCGATGCTAATCAGGAGTCAGCTGAAAAATCAGTCTCAGCAACTACAAACTTGTTTGAAAGTTGGGATTCCTGATTCATCCAAACAAAATCTAAATTACAGCCATCCCAAACCATTGAATAGCTGGGGTTTGTGATTAATTCAGTTACCATGTTGGTAACTTTACCAATGGATAAGGTGATAGATTTGACAAATGTGTGTCAGAACCTGATTAACAAACCTTATCCCTCCATCCGAGTAGTTGCTAAGGTTATTGGGAAGTTGGTAGCAGCATTCCAGCAGTAGAATTTGGTCCACTACATTACCAAAATCTTCAAAGGGCAAAAACTCAAGCGTTTATTCAGCAGAAGCAGGCCATTTTGATAGGCCAATGCAATTGCCAATGGAAGCCTTATCAGTATTGCATTGGTGGGTTGAGAATGTTCCACAAGCTGCTAAGAACATTTTAGTTTAGCAGCCAGTAGTGTTTTTGCAAACTGACGCAAGTTCTCTCGGATGGGGGGGGGGGGGGGTATGGATAATGAGACCAGCTGTGGGGGCAGATGGGCTGTCCAAGAGGATTTATTGCTCCAAACATACGGTATTAATTATTTGGAGCTTCTGGGAGCATTTTATGGATTAAAAGCTTATTGTTCTACATTAAAAGATTTGCATGTCCAAATACAAATAAACAATACCACAGCTGTGGCATATATCAATCACATGGGTGGTGTCAGATCAATATCATGTGATCATCTGGTAAACCAGATGTGGCAATGGTGTATTGGTAAAATATTTGGCTTTCAGCTATTTATCTCCCAGGGAGAGACAATGTTGTGGCAGACAAAAGATCACGAATATTTAAAGACAATACAGAATGGATGTTAAATCCACAAATTTTCAAAAATATTGTCAGTCGGTATGGAGTACCGGACATTGATCTGTTTGCATCTAGATTGAATCACCAATTGCCCAAATACGTGTCTTGGGAACACGATCCAGGGGCAGTAGCGGTGGATGCTTTCTCGCTACACTGGGGGAATACGTTCTTTTATGCTTTTCCCCCATTCTGTCTGATTGGGCAATGTCTTAAGAAAATAGCGCAAGACGCTGCCAAAGGCAATTTTGGTGGTGCCAAATTGGCCTATGCAGTCATGGTTCCCATTGATGCTTAAAATGATTGTTGAACCATGTATGACAATTCCCAGTTGCGACAATCTGTTGACACAACCAGTAACAAAAGAAATTCATCCATTGCATGATCATATGAATTTGTTAATCTGCAGGTTCTGACCAGACCATTGCAAGAGTTTGAACTGTCGGACAGGACCGTGGATGTTATAGATGCAGCTTAGAGGAATAGCACTAAAAAACAATATATGTCACATATAAGGAAATGTGAAGTTTTTGTACACAGTCAAAGATATCTTATACTGCAAACATTTCAAATGTATTGGAGTTCCTTGCTGGGTTACATTTTGATGAGCATTTGAGTTATAGTGCCATTAATTGTGCTCGTAGTGCATTGTTGTCCTACTTAGGACAAATTTCTGATCGGGATTCAGTTGGGTCTCAACCATTAGTATCCCGATTCATGAAAGGAATTTTAATAAAAATCCTCCCAAGCCAGATATACAGAATTTTGGGATGTTAGCATTGTTCTCACTTTGCTTAAGCAATGGACTCCAATTACTTAAATGTCTTTGCAGAAGTTAACATTGAAGGTAGTAATGTTAATGGCATTGGTATCAGCTCAAAGAGTACAAACTTTGCAATTGTTATGGTTGGATTGCATGCATGTGACTGCATTGTGTTTTATGTTTATGACCTGATCAAACAAAGCAGACCAGGGAGAACTAGAGCTAAGGTAATGTTTAAAGCATATCCTATCGATGAAACATTGTGTGTAGTAAGCATTTAACTCAATACATTGAGGTAACCAAAAATCTCAGAGGTTCTGAGGAAGCGTTATTGATAACGCACAAAAAATCACATACAAAAATTTCAGTTCAAACCATTTCTAGATGGTTAAAACAGGTTTTGGATCTAGCAGGAATAGACACTGATGTGTTTAAATCTCACTCCACTAGGGCGGCAGCTGCGTCCGCGGCGAAGGTACAGAACGTACCACTCGATCAAAAATTTTAGAGGCCGAAGGGTGGTGTAGAGAAGAAACGTTTCAAAGTTCTACAATAAACCTGTTGTCACGGTGCCAGGATTTGGGCACGCAGTACTGGGTTCTCTTTAAATGCTTGCTTTGTTTTATATTATCGATTTATATTATTGATTTATGTTACCATTGACATTTATCATTTTTCTTTTGTAATTTTTCCCTACGATAGAGGGGTTATTATTTTAAAAATTGTTCTTTTTTTAAAGGACATTACATAAATTGTAACAATGTCTTAAAATATCATTTACTCACTACTGTTTTGACTAAACAGAGTCGTATGGAATGAATCTACGACATGAAAAACACAGAGCTTTAAAATCTTCACGTAGTCACTCACGTGACTCCGAAGTAAAATAGTAAGATTAAACAAGAACTTACCTGTTCGAAGTTTGATCTTTATTTTATGAGGAGTTACGATGAGGAATTACGTGCCCTCCGCTCCCAACCCTCATAATATAAATGATCATCTGGAAGTTCTAGTCTATGTTGGGCCTTACTATCTTACTCCGGCTATTGGTTCTGTGTTTTTCATGCCGCTGCTTTGAAGTATGCCGATCCAGCGCCAGGTGGGGCTTCTTCACGTGATCCCTCATCGTAACTCCTTATAAAATAAAGATCAAACTTCGAACAGGTAAGTTCTCGTTTAATCTTACTATTCATTACATCTTTACCTGTAGATGCTGAGAAGGCTATGGGATATCAGATGGTGAGTCCCTAGTTGTCAGACACCCAATATTTGTCCAAGGTTGCGGGGAGAAGGCAAAAGAATGGGGTTAGGAGGGAGAAATAGATCAGACATGATTGAATGGCGGAGTAGCCTTGATGGGCAAAATGGCCTAATTCTTCTCCTATTCCTTATGACCACAGCACCATACAGGACTTGGAGTCGTAGTCATACAGTGTAGAAACCGGCCCATCGGCTGTACTTGCCCACACCGACCAACATGTCCCATCTACCCTAGTCCCGCCTGCCTGCATTTGGCCCATATTCCTCTAAACCTTTCCTATCCATGTACCTGTCCAAATGTGTTTTAAATGCTATTACAGTGCCTGCCTCAACTAGCGCCTTTGGCAGCTCGTTCTGTGTACCCATTGCCATTTGTGTGACAAAGTTGCCCCTCCGGTTCCTATTAAAACTTTCCCCTCACATTAAATGTGTATACTCTGGTTCTTGATTCCCGCACTCTGGGTAAAATATTCTGTGCATTCACCTTGTCTATTCCCCTCATGATCTCTATACACCCCTACAAGAAGAACACCCCTCGGCCTCCTACACTCCAACAAATAAAGTCCTCGCCTGCCCAGCCTCTTTCCCTATAGTTCAGACACTCAAGTCCTTACAACATCCTTGTAAATCTTCTCTGCACTATTTCAAGCTCATCAACATACATCCTATAGCAGGGTAACCAAAATCTGAACACAATATTCCAAATGTGGCCTCCCCAACATCTTGTATAACAGTAAATCATATCATATACTAATCGCGTACTAATCTTCTTGTAGGGCTGCCAACTCTCACGCTTCGAGCATGAGAATCACGCATTTTAACAAATTCTCACGCCCTCACGCTGATCAGAAATTTCTCACGCTCTGTGGTGAAAAATTCTGTGATCAACGAAAATTTCAAAACTTAGATAAACTGCATGGTCCGCGGGTGTTGGAGAGCCGGGGCTGAGGGAGGGATGGAAGCACAAGCAGCAGCGGAGACAGATGCGGACAGGGATCCAGGGCTGGCGAGTGTTTGCTGGGGACAGATGCCGGGAACGGGGCTAGCGAGTGTTTGCGGGGCTGGCGAGTGTTTGCCGGGGACAGATGCGGGTTGCCGCCGCTGGTGAGTGTTTGCGGAGCTAATGAGTCGCTCGCTGCAGCTCCGGCCATGGAGCAGTGCAAGCGTCCCGGGCCTTCGGAGGAGTCGGAAGCATTGCACCGCTGCCGTGAGAGTCTCTGTGCCGAAGGGACAGAGACTCTCAAAGGGAGGCGGAGAGAGTGAGGGGAAGGGGAGAGACAGAGGGGGAGAGTGAGGTGGGAGAGGGAGGGAGGGAGAGAGAGGAGTGAGAGAGAGGAGTGAGAGGGAAGAGAGGAGGGGAAGAGAGGGGGGGGAAGAGAGGGAGGAGGTAGGGGAGAATGGGAGAGAGAGAGGGGTGGTAAAAGAGGAGGAGAGAGAGAGGGGGATAGAGAGGCAGGACTGCCAGCTCCCATGCATTGAGCGTGAGAATCACGCATTCCGCCAAATTCTCACGCTGATCACAAATTTCTCACGCTCTGTCGTGAGAAATTCTGTGATCAACGAAAATTTCAAAACTCATATCAACTGCATGGGCCATGGGTGTTGGAAGCAGAAGCAGCGGCGGGGACAGATGCGGATGGGGAGCGGAGCTGGCGAGTCAATCACTGCAGCTCCGACCATGGAGCAGCCTCAGTTCAAGGCGTCTGGAGTGTTGCGCCACTGCCGTGAGAGTCTCTGTGCCAAATTCGCCCAGGTGACCGGCATGGATCAGGCTGCCGCTCTGTGCATCCTGGAGGACAATCAATGGCTGCTGGAAGTAAGTACCAAGCATTGGGTAGAAACGGTGGAAGATAGTGGGCTTCAAATGGGAGTGGTTGGAGAAAGCATCCTGCTTTCCTGCTCGATTTTTACTTACTGTAACTGCAGGAAAAATGTTCCCAATGGGGGGGGGGGGGCAGTTAGGACTGAGATGAGGACAAACTTGTGGAATTCTCTGCCACAGAAGGCAGTGCAGACCAATTCACTGGGTGTTTTCAAGAGAGAGTTACATTTAGTTCTTGGGGATAAGAAAATCAAGGGATATGGGGAGAAAACTGGAAAGAGGTACTGATTTTAGATGAATAGCCATGATCATATTGAATAGCAGTGGCCTATTCCTGCACCTATTTTCTATGCTTGAGTATATGGCAATAACACTTGATCACTTGATTTTGAAGCATTCATGCATGGTGGAGGTATAATGGAGTCATAGAATTAATGATACAGTGTGAAAACAGACCCTTCGGCGCAACTTGCCCACACCCGCCAACATGTCCCAGCTACGCTACCTGCTTTTGGTCCATACCTCCAAACCTGTCCTATCCATGTATCAGTCTAACTTTTTCATAAATGTTGGGATGGTCCCTGCCTCAACTACCTCTGGCAGCTTGTTCCATACACCCACCACCATTTGTGTGGATAAAGTTACCCCTTAAAAAGTTACCTCTTAAAAATACTTCATACAAAAAACATTGAAATCATACTTCTACAATGCACTAAAACATCAATTTAATTTTAATACATCAAATTTCAAAATGTTCCTACCCTGGGAGGGGGGACAGCCTTCTTGCACACCCTCTCCCCACTCGGTTGCTCCACTCCCTCACCAAGTACCCCTAAGGCCAGTGAGCATTGATCGCTCAGCCTCCCCACTTTCGAAAACGCCCCGCAGCCCCCGGTTCAGACGGAGAACACTGTCAGATGTGAGCGGGGAACTGAGGCCAGTTGTCTGTGATGTCGGGATCCCAATGCTCAGCGCTTCATGTTTCGGAGTTGGCTAATGTTATCGATTTGTAATTAGCCTGATTTGTAATTAGTTGACAAAACCTTCATTTATCAATCCGGAATATCCAGGGGGATGGGATAAGTGTAATATTAAATGACATGCAAGGTGTCAGGCAGTCTGTCACAACATACAGCCCTGATAACCCATTATTTCCTTCAGTTAAATATTGGGAGGGTAGCACTATTATCATTTGCCACTCAATTATTACGTTTGTTTACCTCACTGACTATTTCTAAAACTCCCCCTCCACCAATTCCTTTGACAGGTTGAATAGAAATGTCCCCAATCTCGTTCTATTAAGTGAACACGTAGATGAACATCCTCAAGGAGTGTAATCAGATGGAAACTGATTCAGATGCAATAATTGAGAGCTTGTTCAAAGAAAGGGCATATATAACAAGGAAGCCAATGAATGTAGCAAATTTTGTTATCCATAATTTGGTCTGTGAAGTGCCCCATAAAGGATTACTGCATTAGATAAGCACCTGTGGACTTGAACGTAATAGGTTAAGTCCAGGGGGTCAGATATGGGGCTTTATGTGTGGGCCAGATATATTGTCAGTTCAAAGGGGCTAGGAGCAAGACCAAATTTGCATC
Organism: Raja brachyura; assembly: GCA_963514005.1. Next base: position 72,992,425 of record OY740781.1, on the reverse strand, counting down.
CAGTGTCAAGGTCTGGAATAGTACTAGATGTGCAGTCAAAGCTGGGACCAGGGGAGTGTTCAGCACTGCGAACCTAAGCAGGTAAGCAGCGATGATCAGGGTAGAATAGGGGGCCAGGTGTAAGGCTGGACTCGGGGCGAGGAATGAGAGAAGGTATGTAACGGGAGTCAGGGCCAGGAGTAGTACCAGGTATGCAGTGTGTACCAGGTGTACACCCTACTCCCACACATCCCCCCCCCCCCCCCCCCTGGTCGCTACGCTCCCTCGGGTTTGGTCTCTTGCAATTTCTCACTCCCAACTCTCACCTAATGTTGGCAGTCCTGCTTCTTGATTAGTATAGGTGTCAGAGGTTATGGAGAGAAGGTAGGAGAATGAGGAGAATCAGCCATGGTGGAATGGTGCAGTTGAACTGATGGGCCGAACGGTCTAATTCTACTCCTTCCTTATGAAGCAACTTCTATATTCAAAACCCTCATTGATGAAGGCCAATGTACCAAAAGCCTTCTTGACCACCCTATCAACCTGTGACCTCACTTTCAAGGAACTATGTACCTGCACTCCTTGATCCTTCTGCACAACGAAATTCGCCAGGGCCCTGCCTTTCACTTAAATGTCCTGCCCTGATTAGACGACCCAAAATACTATATCTTGCATGTATCTGCATTAAACTCCATTAAACATTTCTCAGCTACTCGCCCAGCTGCTCAAGATCCTGCTATAATGTTTGATAACCATCTTTGCTATCTGTGATACCATCCACTTTAGTATCATCTACAAACGTTTTAATCATGCTTTGTATGTTCTCAATCAAATCATTGAAATAAACCCTAAACAGCAATGGGCCTGAGGCACACCACAGTCACAGGCTGCCACTCTGAAAAACAAACTTCACCCATCATCCACTGCTTCCTTCCCTGAAGCCAATTCTCAATCCAGTTGATAGATACAAACTGCTGTAGTAACTCAACGGGACAGGCAGCATCTCTGGAGAGAAGGAATGTATGACGTTTTGGATCTTGACCCAAAACGTCACCCATTTTGTTTCTATCTTTGGTTTACACTAGTATCTGCAGTACATTCATACATATTCTCTATGAAGTTGGCTAGGTCTCCCTGGATCCAAATAGACAATAGGTGCAGGAGTAGGCCATTTGGCCCTTCGAGCCAGCACCGCCATCCAATGTGATCATGGCTAATCATTCCCAATCAGTACCCCGTTCCTGCCTTCTCCCCATATCCCCTGACTCCGCTATTTTTAAGAGCCCTATCTAGCTCTCTCTTGAAAGCATCCAGAGAACCTGCCTCCACTGCCCTCTGAGGCAGAGAATTTCACAGACTCACCACTCTCTGTGAGAAAAAGTGTTTCCTCATCTCCGTTCTAAATTACTTACTCCCTCCGTAACTCCCTGGTTAACTCGTCCCCTCCCACCCAAACCACATCCTCCCCAGACACTTTCCCCTGCAAATGCAGGAGATGCAACACCTGTCCCTATACCTCCTCCCTTAACTGCATCCAAGACCCCCTGACGGTCTTTTCAGATGAGGCAGAGGTTCACTTGAAGCTTCTCCAAACTCATCAACTGTATCCGCTGTTCCAGGTGTGGACTCCAAAATATCATCGCCATTCTTTGTGATTATGGCTGATCGTCCTCAATCAATAACCCATGCCTGCCTTCTCCACATATCCCTTGATTTCACCAGCCCCAAGAGCTCTATCTAACTCTCTTAAATCCATCCAGTGATTTGGGATCCACTGCCCTTTGTGGCAGGGAATTCCACAAATTCACAACTCTCTGGGTGAAAAAGTTTTTACTCACCTCAGTCTTAAATGGCCTCCCCTTTATCCTAAGACTGTGGCCCCTGGTTCTGGACTCGCCCCACATTGGGAACATTTTTCTTGCATCTAGTTTGTCTAGTCCTTTTATAATTTTATATGTTTCTGTAAGATATCCCTTCATCCTTCGAAACTCTAGTGAATACAAACCTAGTCTTTTCAATCTTATCTCATATGACAGCCCCGCCATCCCAGGGATCAATCTCGTGAACCTACGCTGCACTGCTTCAATCACAAGGATGTCCTTCCTCAAATTAGGAGACCAAAACTGTACACAATACTCCAGACGTGGTCTTACAATTGCAGAAGAAAAATCGAAGTCAGTCGGAGAACTAGTCGTTAAGGTAATTGCCATTATCAATAATGGGCAAATTATTTATCCATACAACCTGATTTCTGTTAGATAAGTGGGAAGACATTGCAGCTGCATGCAGATTAATGTTTCTGCATTCACTTTATGACTTGTGGCAGGACAGGTTGAAACATTTCTATAATTCTAAAGACATGAGATTGAATTATGCCTGGTATGAAGCATTATTATTTTAATTAATTTATGAACTTGCAGCAAAGGATGGGCTATTCACATGCAGACCAAAATGGATTCAAGAGTTTATCCATTGTCATAAATTTCCAGGTCAGTTTCTAGAAAAATAATGTTTGGAATCTTTGCAAAACTTTAGCATACGTACATGTCTTTTATATTATCCTCCACACCCACATAAATAAGGTTCCCCATTCAGTAAATTGAGTTGCCATGGTTTGAGTTGCAGTAAGATGGAGAAATATTTACACTACAGTATTTGACTCCTGCTGTGTTCTCTCTTTAGTTGAACTGTTCAGACGAGTGCTCCTTGAATACGGGCACATGTCAAGAGTGTTTAATGTCAAATGTACTGACAATGGAACAGCAAAATTCTTACTTACAGCAGCGAAACAGGCCTGTAAACACAACATACATAGATAGTATATAATAAACAAAAATGCAATAGATTAATAACGCCAATACTAGTGCAAAAAAAAAAAATCCAAAAGTCCTTAGTGCAACCAAAGACAGTCCATAGAAGTTCAAAGTTGAGGTTAAAGTTGTGTAGTGTTCAAGGGCCTGATAGATTTTGAAATAAACTATTCTTGACCATGTTGGTCACGCTTTTTTTTGTTTTGTATTCTGTACCTTCTTCCTGATGATGGGAGTGAAATTGGAGCATGGCCAGGGTGATGTGGGTCTTTGATGATCATGGCTGTCTTTTTGAGGCAGAGCCTCATATAGATCACTTCTAGGGTGGAGAGGTCAGTACCTGTGATGGACCGGCAGTGTCCACCACACTTTGTAATCTTCGTTTCCGGTGTTTGAGTTGCTGAACCAGGCCATGATGCAATTGGACAACTAATTATGCACACTTTCCAAAGGTTCTGCAAAATATGAAGGAATTGGCACACAGTATGATAACTATTATTTAATAAACTTATCTGATCTACGCAACAATTTCTCCTCAACCCACAATTTTTAATACCTGAATACTAGATTTGATTATCTATTGCCAATTTTTTTTCATTGATGGGTCTAAATTCAATCCAATAGAACTGTGGATGTACCTTTGCATGAGGTGAGAGGGGAAAGATTTAATAGGACTCTGAGGGGCAGCTTTTTCACACAAACAGTGGTGGTATGTGGAATTAGCTGCCATTAGAGGTAGTCTAGGTAACACCATAACAGCATTTAAAAGACATTTGGGCAGGTACATGGATAGGAAAAGTTTAGAGGGATATAGGCCAAACGCAGACAGGTAGATGGGCCATCATGGTCGGTATGGGCAAGTTGGGCCAAAGGGCCCGTTTCCATGCTGTATGACTATGAGTATTTGATTCCATGACTGCAACCGTTTTAAGACGGAAGCTCACCACTGCCATCTCAAGGATAATTGTGAATTTCCATATCTAAACATAGAAACATAGAAAATAGGTGCAGGAGGAGGTCATTCAGCACTTCAAGCCAGCACCGCCAATTTTCTAGCCAGCTACATAGGTAACCAGCATGAAGCTCAGTCTAGCTAGCTATCTAGCTATCCAGAATGTAGCTTGGTCTAGCTAGCAAACTAGTTATTCAGTATGTAGCCATCTAGGTAGCTACCTAGCTATCCAGTATGTAGCTCGGTATAGCTAGCTATCTAGTTATCCAGTATGTAGCCATCTAGGTAGCTACCTAGTTATCCAGTATGTAGCTCGGTATAGCTAGCTACCTAGTTATCCAGTATGTAGCCATGTAGCCACAGTATGTAGCATGTATGGGACACAGCTACCAGCCTTGGAGAGCATCTACTATACACGGTGCTCAGGAAGGTCGTTAGCATTCACAAAGACTCCTCACACCCTTGCAATAGTCTGTTATTGCATGAGGTGAGAGGGGAAAGATTTAATAGGACTCTGAGGGGCAGCTTTTTCACACAAACAGTGGTGGTAGAACAAACTTCTACCTTCCGGCAGCAAGGCCTTCTACGCCTGCACCTTCAGACTTAGGAACAGCTTCATCCCCAGAGCTATAGCGGCTCTGAACCGGCCCTGCTGACTGCCCCCCGCCCCCATGAACTGTCTCCCTCAGATGGTCACGTCACACATCGACCTGGCACAGACCTATTTGCACTTTATACTATTGTACTGCTTTTTTAAAAAATCTTGTTTCTCTGGGCGTCTACATTTTTAGTTGATTGTTATTATATCGGATGGAAGCCGCATACCAAATCTCGTTGTACCTCTATGCAATGACAATAAAATATGTTATTATTATTATTTAGCTGGCTACCTTGCTATCCAGTATGTAGCTCAGTCTAGCTAGCTACATATTTATCCAGTATGTAGCCATCTAGCTAGCTACCTACCTATCCAATATCTAGCTATCTAGCTATCCAGTATGTAGCTCAGTCCAGCTAGCTACTAGTTATCCAGAACGTATATCAGGCTAGCTAGCTAATTAGCTATCCAGTATTTAGCCATCTAGCCAACTACCTAGCTATCCAGTATGCAGTTCAGTTCAGCCAGCTACCTAGTTAACCAGTATGTATCTCAGTCTAGCTAGTTACCTAGTTAACCAGTATGTATCTCAGTCTAGCTAATTACCTAGTTAACCAGTATGTATCTCAGTCTAGCTAGTTACCTAGTTATCCAGTATGTAGCCATCTAGCTAGCTGCCTATTTATCTAGTACGTAGCTTGGTCTATCTAGCTAACTATTTATCCTGAAGAAGGGTTTCGGCCTGAAACATTGCCTATTTCCTTCGCTCCATTGATGCTGCTGCACCCGCTGAGTTTCTCCAGCACTTTTATCTACCTATTAATCCAGTATGTAGCCATCTAGCTAGCTATCTAGCTATCTAGTATGTAGCTCAGTCTAGCTAGCTATCTAGTTACCCAGTATGTAGCCATCTAGCTCGCTCCCTAGCTATCCAGAATGTAGCTCAGACTAGCTATCTATCTAGCAATCCAGTATTTCACCCAGTCTAGCTAGCTATCTAGTTATATAGCTTGTAGCCATCCAGCTAGCTACCTAGTTATCCAGTATATAGCCATCTAGCTGGCTCCCTAGATATCCAGTTTGTAGCTCAGTCTAGTTAGCTACCTAGCTATCCAGTATATAGCTCAGTCTAGCGAGCTATCTGGCTATTCAGTATGTAGCCATCTACAGTAGGTAACTATCTAGCTATCCAATAAGCAGCTCAGTCAAGTTGGCCATCTAGCCAACATCAATTTTGTTTTAGAATAATGCGGTCTATGTAGTACTTTAAATTGTATTAAAGAATGTCTGGCATGTAACAAACATTGATGTATATGTTGTAGACTTTCATCCCAAATATCTTTCATCATGGGTTGAGCTAATTCATTTTCCCATGCTGGTCTATATAATTCCGTCGACGGAATCTCATTGTCTTAATGAATATTATAAATGTAAGATAAATTGGACTGTATTAGGGTGTTTATTCAAACATTCATCTAGAATATCTGGCTCTCTAGTTCTGTATTCATGTGTATGTGATTTTACATAATCTTTAAGTTGTAAATATCTAAAAAAAATATTTGAATGTAATCCATAATTCTGTTGTAACTCCTGAAACGAAAGAAAAATACATTTTCTATAAAGATGTCCCATCTTTTTAATTCCATAATTTTTCCATTGTACAAAACCTTTATCCAACATTGAAGGTTTAAATAAAGGATTATTGCAATGGGGAGAGAAAGTGATAAATTATCCGATTTTAATGTCTTTTTTAGTTGTTTCCAAATTCGAATACCACTGTATATTATAGGATTTTCACTATAGATTTTTTAATTCAATTTTGTGGGAGCTAACAGAATCGGACCAATTTCAAAAGGCAGACAATCTTCCTTTTCCATCTTTAACCAGTCTGGTTGCTGATCCTTATCTTCCAAACAAAAATTCATATTTTTGACATTGTCTGCCCAAAAGTAAAATAAAAATTTGGTAAAACTAATCCTCCTTTCATCTTGGCATGTGTTTTTTGCTTATTCTATGATTCTTATAATCCCAAATAAAATGTGTCACAATAGGACCAACTTTTTTAAAGACATTTTTGGGGAGATATATCGGAATTGATTGAAAAAGGTATAGTAATTGCAGAAGGAAAACCATTTTTATAGCATTAATTCTACCGAGCATTGAAATGAGAAGTGTTTTCCAGTATTGAATATTCTTATGCAATTTATTAAGTAAAGTCGTGAAATTTGATTTAAATAAAGTATATTTCTTGGTCACGTAAATTCCTAGGTATTTAAATTTTTCATTGACTATATTAAAAGGTGATTGTTGCAATATGTATAAATTAGGTTCCGAAATTGGCATAATCTCACTTTTATTCCAATTAATTCTAAATCCCGAAAATAAACCAAATTGAGTTATAAATGTTAATTTAATGGAATGCTGATTTCTGGGTTTATAATATAGTAATAAATCATCTGCATATAGAGAGATTTTATTGACTGTATTTTTAGTATTATTCCCATACATTTCTGGATGTGCTCTAACATTTTCTGCTAGTGGTTCGCTAGCAAGGGCAAATAATAACGGGCATCTTTGTCTCCAACCTTTAGATAATGTTTGATTTGTCATTATTCTAGCTGTTGGGTTGCAGACAAGGATGGGGACCCTTCTTCTAACAGAATTTTTGTTTGGGACCCTTCATCAGACTCTGATAAACTTGGACGTTTGGTGTGCTATGCGAAGTAGTTCACAGAATTCATGGAAATGTCCTATAATAATAATAGTAATAATAAACTTTATTTCGGACTCAAAGTCCAGACAAGCGACAACATTACATAAAAATGCATTGTATATTAAAAAACATAAAGTACATATAAAATCTTTGTATATCACATAAAAGCATCATAAATTATATATTAAAAAAACACAATACATGTATTAAAATCCAGAATAAAAAGAATGATCAATGTCCTACAACGAGACACCGATACCAGTGTCTCCACAACCGGAATTGGTAGCGTGTGGTGCTAAACCTTATGTTTGACAAGGCCACAATAATTCAATTTTTAGAGTCATTTATCCTGCAGATGAATTTATACATATGATTTCTTAGGATAGCTTCTAAAGTACTGACTCCTGCAGCCACAAACATGTTACTAGCACTACACCATTTAGGTTTCCTTAGCAGTGTTCTCATGGCATCATTATATGACACCTTTAGACTCGGCAAACTTGTCTTTCCGTAGTTTGACCACAGGTGTGCAGTTATAGAGTGGTGTGCATTCAGATTCAAACTTTGTCATTGTGCAGTGTACAAGTATAGAGACAACGAAATGCAGTTAGCATCTCACCCAGAAGTGCGAACACATAATAATGGAACAGTAAAATATATATATGTGTATATATATATATGTATATACAGTAGCAGCAGTGCAAATTTCGGGGGGGGGGGGGGGGGGGGACTGGCAATCACCAAGGTGCAGAGTTAAGTAGGGTAACAGCCGCAGGGAAGAAGCTGTCCTGAACCTGCTGGTCTGGCAACAGAGAGACCTGTAGCGCCTCCCATATGGGAGGAGGGTAAACAGTCTGTGGCTGGGGTGAGAGCAATCCTTGACTATGCTGTGCGCCCTTCGCAGACATCACTTGCTCTGGACAGACTCAATGGAGGGGAGTGAGGAACCGGTGATGCGTTGGCCAGTTTTCACCACCCTCTGCAGTGCTTTCCGGTCGGAGACAGAGCAGTTGCCATACCATACTGTGATACAGTTAGTAAGGATTCTCTCGATGGCGCAGCGGTAGAAGTTCACCAGAATCCACCTGCTGTGTTTAGGATTTGAAATCCTTCTCAAAATTTCCCCCCCCCCCCCTTCCCTCTCCACTCTCTCTCCCCATCTCTTTCATTCTTTCATTGCAAGGTTAGCATTAGCATCCGGAGGAATATAGGCTGCAGTCACAACAGTGGAAGTAAACTCTCTGGGCAGATAGAACGGCGGCATTTAACCATAAAAAAAACTCTAGGTTAGCTGAGCAGTGACTCTCGATTATGGTAGTGTCCGTGCACCAAGCTTTATTTACATAAATGCACAGACCCCCACCTCTGGTCTTACCGGAGTCCGTTGTTCTGTCCGCTCGGAGTATATGACGCTACGCTAGCTTGGTGGCGCTTTAAGGAACATTGATGTTAAGCCATGTTTCTGTGAAGATCATGATGCTGCAGTCTTTAATCCAGTTGTGGGAGGTAATCCATAGCTGGAGTTCGTCCATTTTGTTTGCCAGTGAGCGTACGTTGACGAGGAAAAGGCTAGGAATCGATAGCCTGTGTGGGGTTAACTTTAACCTAGCCTTTAACCCACCTCGGCATCCACGGCGGTGTTTGTGTTCACGTCGCCATCTATGGGTGCTTCCGGTCGGCTGAGCTGGCTTGGTACGCTCCGCTATTCCTCTGCTCCGCTGTTATTGCTAGTTGAGGAGCGAGACAGAGTTCGCCCAAAAAGTTGTTGCAGCTGCAAGAACCGATGTTCCGAAGTTTTTTCGGCTGCATGATAGGAACGCAAGACTGCTCCGTGTGAACAGACATGAAACAAGTAAGTAAATTATTGCTAGTTTGCTGATTCTCGTGAGACACAGGGCATCGCGATGTGCCCGCGCCGCCGCCATCTTGGAGTTCGCTCTATATGCTCTAAACAGCGACATTTTTACCACATCTGCATACACACCAAACTTACCAGCACTAGATGGACTCAAGACCACAAGACCATCTGCATACATAATATGGTTCTCTAAAATGTTACCAATCCTGCACCCGGTGTTACATGCTTTCAATTGTTTGGACAGATCATTAATATAAAGATTAAAAAGGACTGGGGACAAAATCCCCCCTTGTCTAACACCATTGCTAACCCCAAATGGGGCTGAGACCCTATTGCCCCATTTTATTTGCATAGTCTGGTGGGCATAGCAGTAGGCCAGAATTCTCATAATGTATTTAGGCACCCCTCTTTGACTCATTTTAACAAACTGCTTTCTGTGATTAACACGATCAAAGGCTTTGGAAGCATCAATAAACCACTGATGGAAGAGTTTTTGCCTCTATATTTGTTAACAATCTCCTTTAGGGCATATATGCATGTCAGTGCCATGTTTAGCTTTAAAACCAAACTGGTTATCTGTGGAGTTAACAAACTCATTTACTCTCTCCAGCAGAACTCTTTCTAATACTTTGGACAATATGCTGGCAAAAGCTATGGGCCTGTAATTATTTAGGCTGCCTACTTTACCAGCTTTGCCCTTAATGACCGGCACTAGCAGGACAGACAACACTGAGTCTGGTAACAAGCCATGAATCATAAAGCCAGTAAAACAAATAGCAAGGAGAGGAGCTATCCTCATACTCGCATACTTAATATGTTCAGCAGAAATATGATCCAAGCCACTTGCTTTGTTGTTGGACAGCTTGTTCATGGCATGATACAGCTCATGTGACATAATCACCATTGAGTCATTTCTCTCAATATTGTCCACCCTATACGTCACCTTGGACACAGTTGAATATAGTACTATAATGTTGTTGCCATAACTCCGCAATATTAGCTGTTCCGGAGATTCCATCTACAGTGCATAGTAGAGATGTTCTGCAACTGTTATGAGCTCTCACTTCTTTACAAAAATCAGTTGCATTGTTACTTAGCAACTTCTTAGCCATGGAATCAGCCCTCATAGCTTGCTCATTTTTACAGATGAAGCAAATAGCATACTTATATCTTGCATTAGTGAGCTTCTTGTACTCAAACACAGAGTCACCCTGTCTGGGTCTACCTGCCATAGCCCATGATTTAGTGGCTTCACGGCCTTCAGCGTGATATTCAGCTACATACTGATTCCAGCCAGGCCTGATGTTATGTGTCTTATTTTTATGCTTGCAGTAGGGCTTACTGCCTACATATAGAACGCTTACTATATCATTATACATGGAGCAGATATCTCTCTGATGCTTCATATCCTTACAATTAACATTACTACACATTATTGCACTTTTAGGTAGATGAATATTGCTTAAGGATTTATCTGTATGGGCATAATAGTCTAGGATGTCTTCCTTTGTGAGCGTTGACCAGTCCAGTTTTTCTGTGTTAAAGCTATTTCTATCACTGGATACCACAGGTATATGTTCAACATTTATTGTCATAGCAACAGGTATATGATCAGTCATTGCTGCCCCATACAAAATGGTCATACACCCCAATGAGGCATGTGCATCAGCTGTACTAACACAGTGGTCCAGCCATGACGTAGTGTGCCAGTCTTCACTAATATAACTTATCCAATATCAACAATAAAAATAGAGGAGATAAGAGCCGGAAATCTCCAGGACCTGACAATGTTTCCCCCTCTACTCTTAAGCTCTGTGTCAAACAGCTGGCACCGGTCTATAACAGATATTTTTAACCAGTCCCTGCAAACATGTACTGTCCCTGCCTGCCTCAAAGTCTCCACTATTGTCCCTGTACCCAAAAAGGCAAGGATTACCTGTCATAATGACTACAGGCCTGTCACACTGACCTCTGTAGACATGAAGACACTCAAAAGGCTTGTGCTGGCCAAGCTGAAAAATATCACAATAAACTCCCTGCTGGACTCTCTGCAGTTTGCATATCAGGCCATATATCTGTGGATTATGCAGTCAACCTGGGCCTGCACTTCATCCGACAGCACCTAGACTGCCAGGGGACCTCTGCCAGGACCCTATTTGTTGATTTTAGCTCTGCATTCAACACGATTGTGCCAGAGCTACTACAATCCAAACTTTCCGATTTGACTGTAATGCTGCTTCCTGTCTGTCAGGAAGTTGATGTCTTGGCTTGCAAAGGTTTTCATACCCCTTGAACTTTTCCACATTTTGTCACGTTACAACCAAAAACGTAAATGTATTTTATTGGGATTTTATGTGATAGACCAACACAAAGTGGCGCATAATTGTGAAGTGGAAGGAAAATGATATATGGTTTACAGCTACCAAGACATGGCCGTCCACCTAAACTGACAGGCCGGGCAAGGAGAGCCTTGATCAGAGCAGCAGCCAAGGGGCCCATGGTAACTCTGGAGGAGCTGCAGAGATCCACAGCTCAGGTGGGAGAATCTGTCCACAGGACAACTCCACAAATTGGGCCTTTATGGAAGAGTGGCAAGAAGAAAGCCATTGTTGAAACAAAGCCATAAGAAGTCCCGTTTGCAGTTTGCCACAACCCATGTGGGGGACACAGCAAACATGTGGAGGAAGGTACTCTGGTCTGATGAGACCAAAATTGAAGTTTTTGGCCTAAATGCAAAACGCTATGTGTGATGGAAAACTAACACTGCACATCACCCTGAACACACCATCCCCACTGTGAAACATGGTGGTGGCAGCATCATGCTGTGGGGATGCTTTTCTTCAGCAGGGACAGGGAAGCTGGTCAGAGTTGATGGAAAGATGGATGGAGCCAAATACAGGGCAATCTTGGAAGAAAACCTGTTAGAGTCTGCAAAGGACTTGAGACTGGGGCAGAGGTTCACCTTCCAGCAGGACAACGACCCTAAACATACAGCCAGAGCTACAATGGAATGGTTTAGATCAAAGCATATTCATGTGTTAGAATGGCCCAGTCAAAGTCCAGACCTAAATCCAATTGAGAATCTCTGGCAAGACTTGAAAGTTGCTGTTCACAGACGCTCTCTATCCAATCTGAGTGAGCTTGAGCTATTTTGCAAAGAAGAATGGGCAAAAATTTCAGTCTCTAGATGTGCAAAGCTGGCAGAGACATACCCCAAAAGACTTGCAGCTGTAATTGCAGCAAAAGGTGGTTCTACAAAGTATTGACTCAGGGGAGCTGAATACTTTTGCATGCCACACTTTTCAGTTTTTTATTTGTAATAAAATTTGGAAACCATGTATCATATTTCTTCCACTTCACAATTATGCCCCACTTTGTGTTGGTCTCTCACATAAAATCCCAATAAAATACATTTACGTTTGTGGTTGTAACGTGACAAAATGTGGAAAAGTTCAAGGGGTATGAATACTTTTGCAAGCCACTGTAAGTATAACTATCTGTAGGTAAAATCACTTTGCTTGACAATATTAAATTATTATCTTGACAGAACTGAGCCATACGATTGGCAAATATTGAGTTCCTATCTGAGATATCTGCATTCATATCCCCAATTACATATACACTACAATAATTATTGTTTTGAATAAAAGAATAGATGAAAGCAATATCTAAATATTCATCCTCATTCCGATGACATTCATAGGTGTATACACATTCAGGATAACAAATTCCTTGTTGTTATGAGCAAAGTGTATGGCAATGCACCAGTCAGCATCAAGCTGAACCACATCTATTGATGAGCCAAGCCTCTTGTTCCATAGAATAGCCACCCCCCCCCCCCCCCCCTGATATCCTACCTCTGACTATTCCCATGCCAAGGTCAGTTGTAGACTCCCCAGCCCCATGAAAGTTGTGTTTGTGATTTCATCTTTTGTCCAGGAGGAGACGCTATCTCACTTCCCAAGGAAGCATCTGGAAGGATAACAGATCTGCATAAGCAGCTACAAGTGAATTGCAATTAAATGTGTAATACAGCTGTAGTTATAATTTTCCTTGCCACTTTCTGTAAACTAATAAGGTAAGGAAATTGTTTTCTGTCATATTTGCAATGAATTGAATGGTGAAAAATAACAACTTAATTAGTGAACAAAACAACGTGAACAGATGTGCTACGAGCTGTAAATCATGTTGTCTTGCTGATTAGGTGTTAATCAGTGCCCCCCGAGCAGAGTTTTGAGCTGTGTGTTGGAGCCGCTACTCTGTTTGACATTTTGATCTGAAGCATGTTATCTTCCTTATTAGGAGCTGTAACAGATGTCGGGAAGACAGATGTACCAACATGGTGATAAAATAGTTGATCTTTGGTTAATTACGTTAATCTCCTGTGATTTTAGTGATGGAGAACAATGACAAAGGATTCTGTTTAAACTTGCTTTATTATTCTCTTCTCCCACTAACTGCCAGTTTTTAGGAGTAACTGTTAAGGGGCTGTCCCACTTGGGCGACCTAATCCGCGAGTTAAGAAGAGTGTCTTCGACCTTCAAGCTCAAGAGTACTCACATGGAAAGCCTCGAGCTAGATCGACCGTCTGCGTTAGAACTGCGAGCTGGATCGACCGACTGCACACAGACACACACACAGACACACACACACAAACACATAGCGAAGGCGGGGGCCAGGGAAAGCGGGGGAGCGCTGTATTTTAAACTCACAGATTAGGTCGCCCAAGTGGGACAGCCCCTTTACAGTGATAACTTTGGTCTGTGTCCTTTCACAGCTTTCCACTGTCTTTACAACCTCCCCCTCTCTGCAAATTAATGCATGCTTGTTTTCTCATTTTCCTGGTTCCCATGAAGGGAACACCTGAAATGTTGATTGTGATTCTCTCTCCATTAATGCATCCGGATTTACTGTGTGTTACTAGCAGTTTTTCATGATTTTTTTGTAAATTTTCTATTAATGGGTGAATCGATGGGTGAATCAACAGTAGCATCTCTGCCATTTGCCTTGCCACTCACCATATTCATCAGTGGAGCAGTGAGATGTACTGCACAACGTAGACTTTAATCCACACTCATGCAAGTTGAACTTCAGTCTCGTTCCTTGCAACCTCTGGCACGACGTGCGAGGCAGTGCCGGCAGCATTCCGCCCCAAAACATCACCAATTATTTTTCTCCACAGATGCTGCCTGACCTGCTCCAGCATTTTGTATCTATCTTTGGTGTAAACCAGAACCTGCAGTTCTTTGCTTCTAGGTTTCTTCATGTGGGAGCGATATGATCTACCATGTACCAATTTGTGCATTGTTCAAACTTGGAAATATAATGTTGCTACTTCAGGGAGGTTGGACCAAAATTCCCCATTAACACTTTGTGTCTACTTCTCGAACTGTGATACTAATAGGACCACCATTACCTCAAAGCCACATGACATTCTGATGACAGGTGATATAGCAGGAGCAAGCCATTCAGCCCATGTGCCTGGTCTGCCTTTAAGATCATCATCAATCTGTGGAATTCTCTGCCTCAGAGGGCGGTGGAGGCAGGTTCTCCAGATGCTTTCAAGAGAGAGCTCGATAGGGCTCTTAAAAATAGCGGAGTCAGGGGATATGGGGAGAAGGCAGGAACGGGGTACTGATTGGGGATGATCAGCCATGATCACATTCAATGGTGGTGCTGGCTCGAAGGGCCAAATGGCCGCCTACTGTACCTATTGTCTATTATCTTTCATTTGTGTCACTTTCCTGCACTATCCTTATGTTCTTTGATGCCTTTCACAAGCAAAAAAAAAACTGTTGACCTGACTTGAAAATATTAATTCTCCACAAGTCTCCTGGGTAGAGATTCATTGCCATCTGGTCAGAAATGTATTCTCTGGTCCAAAAGGCTGACTCCTTATTTTGAGGTAGTGGCTCTCGTTCTGGATATCCCAGCCAGGGGAAATATTGCTCCTGCACTTACCCTGCCAAGCCCAATACAAACGTTGTACGTGTAAATGAGAATACACAATTCTTCTAAACTCCTGGCAATATGGATACAGGCTGCTTAACCTCACCTTAAATGACAAACCTGCCAACCCAATCTGGTCAAACTTTGGTTCACCCCCTTTATCAAAAGTGTTGCCTTCCTATGTCAGGATACCAGGTCTGTATGCAATGTTCCTTATGCAGTCTTTCAAAGGCCCTGTATAATTTGAACAGGACATCTCTGATACTCAAATCCTCCAAAAAATAAAGACTAGCATGTTTGCCTTCCTAATTGTTTGCTGTACCTGTGTCGTGGCCCAAATATGCTTAAACAGACAGAAACGCAAATAAAATCAGTACAAGCAATATCTTTATTTCGCCAGGCGGGTGTGGTACAAATCCCTTTACAGTATGCTCATAACAGACTATACAGAGAAATCCCCACACAAAGGGGCAGTGATCGAATTACATATATATACTCCAATAATCGACGATTATGCAATACGTTATCTATAAAGCTTAGTACAGCCTCTTGCTTCTTAAGATTGACAGACAGCATCAGATGGACAGAAGAGTGACAGGGCAGGAAGGTCTCTCTCAATGTTTACATTGTGGAGGAGACATTCGTGAAACTTGTGCTGTTATTTTGCTTATGTTATTAGAAAGAGGAACATCAACTGTCTGCTAGCTTTGTTAATGTACTGAAAGCAAAGGTTAATGTGTTTCACTGGCCTTGCAATTTAATAGAAGGTTAAAGTTTGTGTTAGTTTCAGCTTTATGGTATCTTTAAATCATTAACTTCCATACCTGTATCTAACTTTGAATAATGTGTTTACAAGGAAACCTAGATCCCACTGAGTATTAACATCTTTCATTCTTTTCACATGTGAAAAATCCTTATTTCTTCTAGTTTTTCTGTCAAAATTAATTACTTGATATTTTCCACTTTATCTTCCATCTGCCATGTCCTTGCTCATTCACGTAACCCATCTACATCCCCAAAGTACCTCTGCATCCCCCTAACAGCATATGGTACCCGACTTTAATACATCAGAAAATTAGGATGGAATACTTTTAATTCACTGATTGGAATCACCTCAATTTTCTGTCAATACCCTTCATCTCAATGCTCCTCATTCAATTTAACTGGTATTCACAGCCTTGTCTTCCAAACAGGGCTGCAAGTCCCACAATACGGTTGGAAGTTTCATGCAAAGACACCTAGAACCTAGAAATTGCAAGTAAAATTGACAGCACAAATAATCTGGAGAAACCTATATAAAGAGAAGAGTGATAGAAAGTATGAAGTCGGGTTTACCCAATTGTGTCAAAGGTTTTATTAAATCAGAAGCAAGACAAAAAAATTACATTGCAATTAGTCAGGTTCATTGTAAGAATGGCAATATAACAACAAAGAAACATTCATGGTAACTTAGGTTAAGTCAAAGATTTAGTCTTTTCCATAGCATTATCTACAGCAAATTAACAGTACAGTTTTTCTCTGCAGTTCATATTTCCTGTACATATTCAGTAATTATATCTCATTCTGCAATCTTGTGGAAATTTCTACCATGGCATACATGGGTCCGGGCAGTTACGCAGAAAAGTTTCAAGTGTTCCTGCAGACACGTCCATTAGGGTGGTATATGTAGTCAACTGTGAAATACACAAAACAAAATTAAACTTTTTTTTGTGACTTTCTAGGTTATGCAATTTGTACAAATGAACAAGCTTACCACATTACTGGGCTGCAATTGCAAAGGTTCAAGTGTGAACTTTTGTGCCACATTCAGGGAGAAATTCACTGAAAATATACACAGAATTCTGGAGTAACTCTACGGGTCAGGGGGTCAGGCGACATCTCTGGAGAAATAGGGTGGGTGACGTTTTGGGACAGAAACCTTCTTCAGACTGAAAGTAGAGCTGGGGGTGGGGTTGGGGGGGGGGGGGAAAGAGACTGGAGGTAGGGGGGAAAAAAATCACTGCCTACTCCTCTAGTGCCAATGTAAACGAGGAGTACCTTTCTTCCACAAATATCCATTTGAACCCAGGAAACTACTCCTTAACAAAAACATTCCATGGTCCTAATGTTCTGTGGTTTGGTCACTTTTTGAAAATTAAAGCTAAATTTTAACTTCCTCACTGCTATGTTCTCCCTCGCCAGTTTCTCGGTGTGAATGTCTCCGTAACCAGTACCGCACAAGGTGTGGGCTGACGTTATGTTCTCCACCTTTCCTTTTAATGTCTGAAGAAGGGTCTTGACCCGAAACATCACCCATCTTTGCTTCTCTCCAGAGATGCTGCCTGTGCTACTGAGTTACTCCAGCATTTTGTGTCTACCTTCCTTTTTCATGTGTTAAAGAAGGAACTGCAGATGCTGGAGAATCGAGGGTTACACAGAAAGCTGGAGAAACTCAGCGGGTGCAGCAGCATCTAAGGAGCGAAGGAGATAGGTGACGTTTCGGGTCGAGACCCTTCTTCAGTCATTCCAAGTCCGACAGAGGTTCACCTGCACCTCCTCCAACCTCATCTACTGCATCCGTTGCTCCAGATGCCAGCTGATCTACATCAGTGAGACCAAGCGGAGGCTGGGCGATCATTTCGCCGAACACCTCCGCTCGGTCCGCAATAACCAACCCGACCTCCCGGTGGCTCAGCACTTCAACTCCCCCTCCCATTCCGTATACGACCTCTCGGTCCTGGGCCTCCTCCACGGCCAGAGTGAGCAACACCGCAAGTTGGAGGAACAGCACCTCATATTCTGCTTCGGGAGTCTGCATCCTCTGGGCTTAAACATTGAATTTTCTCAATTCTGTTAACCCAGACTGCCCCCCTCCCCTCCCCACCTCTCCCTCAGCCCTCGGGCCCTGACATTCCTTCTCCATCTCCCCCCACCCCCCCCCCCCCCCCACCCCAGTCGCACTAGCTTCTCATTTTCACACCACAAACAGCTTACAATGGCCTGTTTCCTTGATCATAAATAAAAATTTTTTGTAATATATTTTTTTTATTTGAAATAATCAGTTTACAATGTATAGCTTACTTTATAAACTAACACCTTAATTCAATATTACTACAAATAACATATCAATACTTAATATCTTCTATTTTTTGGAAATAAAGAAAAAGATATATAAAAGAGAAAAAAAAAGAGGAAAAAAAAAGAGAATTAAAAAAAAAAATTCCCACATACTTCAACCATAAAAAAAAAAGAAAATTTAAAAAACAAAAATATTACAAATATAAACAAAACTAAATACATTATACGAAATACTATTTCATACAGTAATATCTATAATAAATGCGCAATAATATCAAATATAAGTAAGTTATTCGCATCGGATTCCGTAGGGTACCCGTCGAGCCGTGATTCCAAGAATAGCTACTTCTCTAAATACTGTATATATGGAGACCATATCGATTCAAAAGAATTATACCTGTCCAAAAGGACAAATCTAATTCTTTCCAAATTCAACGTCTCCAACATCTCTGCTTTCCACATTTTAATTGTTGGGGATAATGTTCCCTTCCAAAATTTAAGTATCATTTTTTTCCCTATTATTAAACAGTAATCAAAAAAATTTCTTTGATTTACTGTGAGTACCAAATTTGGCTCCGGAATTCCAAATATTATTAATTTTGGGTCTGGGTCGAGTTCAACCTTAAGAACTTCCGAAATAACTTTAAAAATTTCAATCCAATAATAATTCAACCGTGGGCACGTTACAAAACTATGTATTAAATTTGCTTCAAGATTCTTACATTTATCACAAATAGAGGAGAGACTAGGAAAGATACTTTTTAATTTGGTTTTCGAGTAGTGTAATCTATATATAACTTTAAATTGTATCAATGTGTGTCTGGCATTCAAAGAACACCAATGTATTCTTTGTAAGCTTTCTTCCCAAGTTTCTTTTATTATAGGTAATCCAATTTCATTTTCCCATGCTAGACGATATGTTTCAGTTGTTGGGTTCTCTTTATCTAAAATAATATCATCAATACTTTTTTGCATATCTGTCATTCATTGTTCTTTATCTCTCCACATCACTGTTTATATCTCTCGTTTCCCTGATCCCTGACCAGTCTGAAGAAGGGTCTCGACCCGAAACGTCGCCTATCTCCTTCGCTCCTTAGATGCTGCTGCACCCGCTGAGTTTTCATTTAGGCTCACCTTATTGAGAACCGGTTTTGTTGACAGAACATCATAGATAGTTTCGACAGAGATTTTCTGAAACACACACATTGCAAATAGTAAGAAATACATCGCCCACTGCTCAGATCTTCATCAAATGTCTTTGTTGATAGAAGCCACTCCAGAGTCATTATGAAATGTGTTCAAAATTATGTTATTAGTTCTGCTCAGAAAGCTATTACTAATGACTGTGTAATAGAGTCATACAGCATGGAACCAGGCCCTTTGGCCCAACTTGCCCACGACAAGCAACATATCCCGTCTACACTAGTCCCACCTACCTGTGCTTAGCCCATATCCCTTTAAACCTGTACTATCAATGCACATGTACCTGTCTAAATGTACATGTCCCTGTCTAAATGTCTACCTGTCGACTAAAATCTTTAACAAACTTTAAATCCATCTCTTCCATCACATGGTGTGCTCAGTAACTTACAGTCCTAATGATTGGCCTAATGTACAAAGATCTCTTAATATGCAGAAATATTGATTTCCAATCATTATCACACCCATATTACAATATGTTGCTCATGGAAAGTCTGAGAAGGAAGCACCTACTGCCTGTGTTGTTTGATTCATGCATTTCATTGCAGGAGTTCTACGATTATCCAGGAAAAGCGGCACCTGCCAATGGTCGTAATTTGTTTCCAGCACATACCATCTGCCACGTTTCAGGTCAAGTCTAGTTGAGACAAATGAAAATTGAAGAAACAAATGAAAATTAAACACTAATAAGCACATTCCAAATCAAAGTTTTTGGCCTTCTTAAATGTAGAGCAAACAATGCAAACCTCAGCTCCATTATGATTTTAAATGGTGCACCAAGGATGTGGAGGCTTTGGATAGGATGCAGAAGAGGTTTACCAGAATTTACAAAGTATTAGCTATAAGGAGAGGTTGGACAAACTTGAATTATTTTCTCTGGAGCATCAGAGGCTGAGGGCTGATCTGATAGAAGCAATACTCAGTAATGGTAAATATTCCGTCATTTTCCCAGGGTGGAAATATATATGAGAGGGCATAAGTTTTTACATATAGAAGATGATGGGTACCTGGGGTGGTATTGGTAGCAGATATTATAACTATGTTTAATAGGCATTTAAACAGGTATATGAATGGGGAAGGAATGGAGAGATATTTATCATGTGCAGGCAGGTGAGATCATCATGTGGACCAAAGCGTTTGTTCCTGTACTGTACTGTGCTCTGTTCTTGTTTCTCCCTGTTCCCTTCCCTTCAAATGCTTATCCAGTTCCCTGCTAAACACTATCATTGAATCTTCCTCCTGCACTCTAATAATCTTGGAGGTACAGTGAACTATGAAAAGGATAATAATAGACTGGTGCATTGAGCAGATAGGTGGTAGATGAATAGACAATTTAAACAGAGTGCTCAATTCAAAAAGGGAACTCACATCCATGTGAATAGTGTGTTGAAGGTGTCCAGCCAGGTTAAGAAAGTCTGAAGAAGGGTTCCAACCTGAAATGTCACCCATTCTTTTTCTTCAGCGATGCTGCCAACCCGCTGAGTTACACCAGCGTTTTGTGTCTATCTTCAGTATAAACCAGTTCCTTTCCATACCCTGGGTTAAGTAAGTGTAGGGAAAAGGCATTTGGGATCCCGAGCTTTATAACCATCCACATTTTTTGGGCATAAAACAAACTGCGGAGGAACATAATGGGTCAGGCAGTATCTGCGGAGGGAAATGGAGAGACGATGTTTCGGGTTGGGACCTTTCTTAAGACTGATGGATGGAGGGAAGAAGGGACTAAACCCGAAACTGTAATCTGTTAATTTCCCCCCACAGATGCTGGCTGGCCACTTGAGTCCCTCCAACAGTTTATTTTTTGGTCAAGGTTCCAGTATCTGCAGTCTCGTGTGTGTCTGTGTGAACAGATTTATTGGTCTGAACATAACCTCCAATTCTGAAGCCACACTTTTGGAAAGATGTGAAGGTATTGGAGATTGCTTAAGATATTTACTGACATGGTTCTATAGACGAGGGAGTTTGGCTATATTGGATAGATTGGAAAAACTATGATTGTTTTCCCACAGAAAAGAGGCAGCTGTCCAGGGATCTGACAGAGATTATAAAGTCATGATCAGAAAGTGGTCTTAGAGAGGAAATGTCCCCTGGTGAAAGGGTCAAAAACGTCAGCACATAAAAGGACGGGAATTGGCAAAAGGTTCAACAATATGCTAACAAGCATTTTTTTTTAATGCAGCAAGCTGTGCCTAGAGTCTGGATTACAGTTCCAGGCATTGGGTTCTGGATAAAGATGCAATTCAATGTTCAAATGGAAGCTGAATAAGTAACAGAAAGATTTTTCAGAACAATGGGAAAACATAGAAACATAGAAAATAGGTGCAAGAGTAGGCCATTCGGCCCTTCGAGCCTGCACCGCCAATCAACATGATCATGGCTGATCATCCAACTCAGTAACCCGTACCTGCCTTCTCTCCATACCCCTGATCCCCTTAGCCACAAGGGCCACATCTAACTCCGTCTTAAATATAGCCAATGAACTGGCCTCAACTACCTTATGTGGAATAGAATTCCAGAGATTCACCACTCTCTGTGTGAAAAATGTTTTTCTCAACTCGGACCTACAAGACTTCCCCCTTATCCTTAAACTGTGACCCCTTGTTCTGGACTTCCCCAACATCGGGAACAATCTTCCTGCATCTAGCCTGTCCAACCGCTTAAGAATTTTCTACGTTTCAATAAGATCCCCCCTCAATCCTCTAAATTCTAGCGAGTACATGCCGAGTCTATCCAGTCTTTCTTCATATGAAAGTCCTGACATCCCAGGATTCAGTCTGGTGAATGTTCTCTGTACTCCCTCTATGGCAAGAATGTATTTCCTCAGATTAGGAGACCAAAATTGTACGCAATACTCCAGGTGTGGTCTCACCAAGATTCTGTACAACTGCAGTAGAACCTCCCTGCTCCTATACTCAAATCCTTTTGCTATGAATGCTTACATACCATTCGCTTTCTTCGCTGCCTGCTGCACCTGCATGCCTACTTTCAATGGCTGGTGTACCATGACACCGAGGTCTCATTGCATCTCACTTTTTCCTAATCGGCCACCATTAAAATAATAGTCTACTTTCCTGTTTTTCCCACCAAAGTGGATAATCTCACATTTATCCACATTATACTGCATCTGCAATGCATTTGCCCACTCACCCAACCTATCCAAGTCACCTTGCAGCCTCCTAGCATCCTCCTCACAGCTGACACTGCCCCCCCAGCTTTGTGTCATCTGCAAACTAGGAGATGTTGCATTCAATTCCCTCGTCCAAATCATTAATATATCTTGTAAATAGCTGGGGTCCCAGCACCAAGCCTTGCGGTACCCCACTAGTCACTGCCTGCCATTCTGAAAACGACCCGTTTACTCCTACTCTTTGCTTCCTGACTGCCAGCCAGTTCTCTATCCACATCAATACTGAACCCCCAATACTGTGTGCTTTAAGTTTGCATACTAATCTCTTATGCCGTCTGAAAGTCCAGATATAACACATCCACTGGTTCTCCCTTATTCACTCTACTAGTTACATCCTCGAAAAATTCTATAAGATTCGTCAGACATGATTTACCTTTCATAAATCCATGTTGTCTTTGTCCAATGATTTCACCACTTTTCAAATGTGCTGCTATCCCATCTTTAATAACTGACTCTAGCAGTTTCCCCACTACCGATGTTAGACTAACTGGTCTGTAATTCCCCGTTTTCTCTCTCCCTCTCTTTTTAGGGGGTTACATTAGCTACCCTCTAATCCTCTGGAACTACTCCAGAATCTAAAGAGTTTTGAAAAATTATCACTAATGCATCCACTATTTCTGGGGATACTTCCTTAAGTACTCTGGGATGCAGCCTATCTGGCCCTGGGGATTTACCAGCCTTTAATCCATTCAATTTACCTATCACCACTTCCCGGCTAACCTGAATTTCACTTGTCCCTCATGATCAATTCACCTGTTTCTGACTGCAAAGGACCTACATTTGTTTTAACAAATCTTTTTCTCTTCACATATCTATAAAAACTTTTGCAGTCAATTTTTTTGTTCCCTGCCAGTTTTCTTTCATAATCTATGTTCCCTTTCCTTTGTCCTCCTCTGCTGGACTCTGAATTTCTCCCAGTCCTCTGGTAGGCTGCTTTTTTTGGCTAATTTGTATGCTTCATTCTTTGTTTTGATACTATCCCTGATTTCCCTTGTTATCCATTGATGTACTACCTTCCCTGATTTATTATTTTGCCAAACTGGGATGAACAATTTTTGTAGTTTATCCATGCAGTCTTTAAATGCCTTCCATTGCCGATCCACCATCAACCCTTTAAGAATCAATTGCCAGTCTATCTTGGCCAATTCACGTCTCATACCCTCAAAGTTACCTTTCTTTAAGTTCAGAACCCTTGTTTCTGAATTAATTATGTCACTCTCCATCCTAATGAAGAACTCAACCATATTATGTTCACTCTTGCCCAAGGGGTCACGCACAACAAGACTGTTAACTAACCCTTCCTCATTACTCAATACCCAGTCTAGAATAGCCTGCTCTCTTGTTGGTTCCTCTACGTGTTGGTTTCGAAAACTATCCCACATACATTCCAAGAAATCCTCTTCCTCAGCACCCCTGCCAATTTGATTCACCCAATCTATATGTAGATTGAAGTCACCCATTATAACTGTTTTACCTTTGTTGCACGCATTTCTAATTTCCTGTTTGATGCCATCCCCAATTCCACCTACTGTTAGGTGGCCTGTACACAACTCCCACTAGCGTTTTATGCTCCTTAGTGTTTTGCAGCTCTACCCATATCGATTCCACATCCTCCAAGCTAATGTCCTTCCTTTCTATTGCGTTAATCTCCTCTCTAACCAGCAACGCTACCCCACCTGCTTTTTCTTTCTGTCTATCCCTCCTGAATATTGAATATCCCTGGATGTTCAGCTCCCAGCCTTAGTCATTTAACTACAAAATGAACTACAAAAATTGTTCATCCCAATTTGGCAAAAGAATAGATCAGGGAAGGTAGTGCATCCGTGGATAACAAGGGAAATCAGGGATAGTATCAAAGCAAAGGATGATGCGTACAAAGTAGCCAGAAAAAGCAGCATACCAGAGGACTGGGAGAAATTCAGAGACCAGCAGAGAAGGACAAAGGGCTTGATTAGGAAAGGAAAAATAGATTATGAAAGAAAACTGGCAGAGAACATAAAAACTGACTGCAAAAGTTTTTATAGATATGTGAAGAGAAAGAGATTAGTTAAAACAAATGTAGGTCCCTTGCAGTCAGAAACAGGTGAGTTGATCATGGGGAACAAGGATATGGCGGACCAATTGAATAACTACTTTGGTTCCGTCTTCACTAAGGAAGACATAAATAATCTGCCGGAAATAGCAGGGGACCGCAGGTCAAAGGAGTACTTGAGTGAAATCCAGGTCAGTCGGGAAGTGGTGTTGGGTAAATTGAATGGATTAAAGGCCGATAAATCCCCAGGGCCAGATAGGCTGCATCCCAGAGTACTTAAGGAAGTAGCTCCGGAAATAGTGGATGCATTAGTGATAATCTTTCAAAACTCTTTAGATTCTGGAGTAGTTCCTGAGGATTGGCGGGTAGCAAACGTAACCCCTCTTTTTAAGAAGGGGGGGAGAGAGAAAACGGGGAATTACAGACCAGTTTGTTTAACATCGGTAGTGGGGAAACTGCTAGAGTCAGTTATTAAAGATGGGATAGCAGCACATTTGGAAAGTGGTGAAATCATTGGACAAAGTCAGCATGGATTTACGAAAGGTAAATCATGTCTGACGAATCTTGTGGAATTTTTCGAGGATGTAACTAGTAGCGTGGATGGGGGAGAACCAGTAGATGTGCTGTATCTGGACTTCCAGAAGGCTTTCGACAAGGTCCCACATAAGCGATTAGTATATAAACTTAAAGCATATGGCATTGGGGATTCAGTATTGATGTGGATAGAGAACTGGCTGGCAAACAGGAAGCAAAGAGTAGGAGTTAACGGGTCGTTTTCACAATGGCAGGCAGTGACTAGTGGGGTACCGCAAGGCTCAGTGCTGGGACCCCAGCTATTTACAATATACATAAATGATCTGGATGAGGGAATTGAAGGCAATATCTCCAAGTTTGCGGATGACACTAAGCTGGGTGGCAGTGTTAGCTGTGAGGAGGATGCTAGGAGAATGCAAGGTGACTTGGATAGGCTGGGTGAGTGGGCAAATGTTTGGCAGATGCAGTATAATGTGGATAAATGTGAGGTTATCCACTTTGGTGGCAAAAATAGGAAAGCCGACTACTATCTAAATGGTGGCCGATTGGGAAAGGGGGAGATGCAGCGCGACCTGGGTGTCATGGTACACCAGTCATTGAAAGTAGGCATGCAGGTACAGCAGGCAGTGAAGAAAGCCAATGGTATGTTAGCTTTCATAGCAAAAGGATTTGAGTATAGGAGCAGGGAGGTTCTACTTCAGTTGTATAGGGTCTTGGTGAGGCCACACCTGGAGTATTGCGTACAGTTCTGGTCTCCAAATCTGAGGAAGGACATTATTGCCATAGAGGGAGTGCAGCGAAGGTTCACCAGACTGATTCCTGGGAAGTCAGGACTGTCTTATGAACAAAGACTGCATAGACTCGGTTTATATTCTCTAGAATTTAGGAGATTGAGAGGGGATCTTATAGAAACGTACAAGATTCTTAAGGGATTGGACAGGCTAGATGCAGGAAGATTGTTCCCGATGTTGGGGAGGTCCAGGACAAGGGGTCACAGCTTAAGGATAAGGGGGAAATCCTTTAGGACCGAGATGAGAAGGAATTTTTTCACACAGAGAGTGGTGGGTCTCTGGAACTCTCTGCCACAGAGGGTAGTTGAGGCCAGTTCATTGGATATATTTAAGAGGGAGTTAGATGTGGCCCTTGTGGCTAAGGGGATTAGAGGGTATGGAGAGAAGGCAGGTACGGGATACTGAGTTGGATGATCAGCCATGATCATATTGAATGGCGGTGCAGGCTCGAAGGGCCGAATGGCCTATTCCTGCACCTAATTTCTATGTTTCTATGTCACCCTGGAGCCATGTCTCCGTGATCCCAACTATATCATATTCATTAATAACTATCTACACATTCAACTCATCCACCTTATTACGAATGCTCCTTGCGTTGAGACATAAAGCCTTCAGGCTTGTTTTTACAACACTCTTACCCCTTATACAATTATGTTGAAAAGTGGCCCTTTTTGATTTTTGCCCTGGATTTGTCTGCCTGCCACTTTTACTTTTCACCTTGCTACCTATTGCTTCTACCCTCATTTTACACCCCTGTCTCTCTGCTCACACATTTAAGAAACCCACCACCTCTTATTCTCGGTTTATTATATTTTTATTCTTTCTCCTCTACATGTTGGGTCTGAGTGCTTCCCTTCTCTGCCTCCTGCCTCACACACTGTATACTAGCTTTCTCTATTTGAGTCCCTCACCCCAACCATTCTAGTTGTAAAGTCTTCCCAGTAGCCTGGGGAAAGGGCAGGAGAGTGAAACAAGCTGGATTGCTCAAATGTTCTCCTTCGAAGCTGTAATCTTTGGGATTTTGTGACACACTTACTCCCAAATATCAAGACAGGCCATCCTTGAACGTGTGATTACACACCCTTCACCCGTCTGGTTGCCGCCAAGAATGAAGTATGCTGGAGCCAACATTTCTGTGTTAGCTAATTGGTCCTTGGCTTGTGCGTAACTGCAGAGATAAAGTCAATTATGTTTGGTGATTAAAAGCAGTTCACGATTCAAACGAAGACAGTTTACAGCTTCTGGAATGAAAAAAAAGATGTTATGATGTGCAACGCAAAACTTAATTCAACTAATGCAGATACATAATCCCTCTTCTTGTGCTGTCAACTTACGAGGTTGTGTTTGAATGGATTATTTGAAAAACACATCTAGACATATATTTTGTTCTGAAACAAACATTCTGAAATCGATAACTGACAAAAAGTTCAGAACTAGTTACAACTCGAAGGAGAAATTGCTATCTTCTAAATGAAATGCAATTTAATTCAGGACTTTACCTGGTGGCATTCTCCAACACCGATCGCGTGAGGAAGCTCATCCAGATTTCATCCCTCCTACCCAGGATCCATTCAATGATGCCTGCAAAAAAAAGAGAAGGTTAAAACTACAAAACATTTGTGTGTATAATATCAAACCTTTCGTTTATAATGGATAGTGAAAGGCTAGATAGAGTGTGTGCGCAAACATTGTTTTCAGTAATGGGAGAGCTGAAGAATAAAAGGACGTAGCTTTAGAATGGAGATGGAGGAATTTCTTCAGTCAGAAGGTGGTGAACCAGTGGAACTCATCGCCACAAATGGCATGGAGACCAAGACATTGCATAACTTTTTTTAAAAATTAGAAGCAATTGTACAAGAATAAAGCAATCAGCATAACAATTGTACAATTTTCGTACAGCTTCATTTTTAACATTTTATAAATAGATAAGTGAATCGGGGGGAAAAAAAGCGAAGGAAAGACCCCACAACTGCCAAAGACGAAACAAAAAAGAAGACAGAGATATGCCCCACTATCCTTCCCTTCCCCCAACCCCGCTCACCCATCCCAAGAGTCATTTTTAAATTTGTGTTCGACCATTCTATTGTTGAAGAAATTTAGTGAAAGGAGACCATGTTTTGGAGAATTGGTCTGATTTATCAGCCAAAACAAGCCATATTTTTTTCTAATTGTACTGTCTTGGTCATTTCTGTGATCCACATCTTCATTGTGGGAACTGTTATCTTTTTCCAGAATTTGGGTATAAGTTTTTTCGCGGTTATTAACCGTAGTCAAGGAAATGTCTTTGAAATGTCGTTAATTTAGAACAGCCCTCTGACATTCCTAAAATTATTAATTTTGCATCTGACTCCAATTGAATTTTATGTGTTTTAGAAATTATATTGAATATTCCCATCCAGAAGTTTTGTATCTTTATACAGGATGCAAAGGAATGGGTTAAGGTAGCTTCTTGGATGTGACATTTATCACAGATAGGGGAGACAGTTGGAAAATTCTTATTCAATTTGGTCTTTGAATAGTATAGCCTATGCAATATTTTGAATTGTATCAGGCAATGCCTGACATTTAAAGAACAGTAATGTATGTACAATAGGCTTTCCTCCCATATATCTTTTGAAATAGGTAAACCCAACTCGTCATCCCATGCTCGCCTATAAATCTCAGAAGGTGGGGTATCAATATTTAAGAGAGTAAATTTAATAAATGTAACATTGCATAACTTTAAAGCAGAAATTGATAGGTTCTTGATCAGTAAGAGCATCAAAGGTTACGGAGAGAAGTCAGGAAAGTGTGGTTGAGAGGGAAAAATAAATCAGCCATGATTGAATGGCGGAGTAGATTCAATTGGCCAAATGGCTTAATCTGCTCCTATGACATGGTCTTATTTTCCTGAATGGGAATGTCTTACATTTACACTTTACATGAAGTACAATAATTCATAACTGAACATGATTATTATTTGTTGTTTATTCATGTCCCTGAGAAGACCCGTACTTATTAACAGTATAGTAAGGAATCTGAAGGATCCTGATTCCAAACGTCACCTATCCATGTTCTCCAGAGATGCTGCCTAACCTGTTCAGTTACTCCAGCACTTTGGAACAGGCTCACTGATGCAACAATATTATATTTCCAAGTTAGAACAATGCACAAATTTGTACTTGGTAGATTATACCACTTCGACATGAATTCTGCCCATGTTCTTCCACGAGATTGGAAAATTAACGAAGGACTACCAAAGGAGCCTTAGCAACTGGGGAGCATTGTGGACATTGTAGATATTATGCTAACTGTGGACTGGCAAAGGAAGAAGTGGATGCTTGTGGTAGTAGATTGAGTTTTCCATCACACTTCCCATTTGTGCCTTGTAGATGGCTCACTTGATCCTCCCACTTTATTGTGCGTGCTTGAGTGTGGTCAGTTTATTTTTAAAGAACCCATCTTTTACATTTTTACAGACATTTCACAAAATGCTATGAGTTTGTGTGTAATGTTAACTAATTTAAGTGCAATAAAGAAATAAATAAATTGAAGGATAAACAATTTGATTGGCATTGTTGAAGAGTGCTAATTACCAATATATCCCCCCTCAAGGCTGAAGCGTTCATTCATTGTGAGCGTAAAGGTTCCCTGCAAAAATAGATATATGGGTTACTTGTGACAGTAGGCATCTCAATTCCAAAGTTCATTACCATGATTACTCTTAACCTATGAACATGGCTGTCGACAATGGGCTGGAACATTCAAGGGAAACAGCACCAAGGCCTTCAGCACACATCTTCATAGGAAGGAAATTTGATAACCTCTGATGCAGATGTAGAGTCAGGGGAAAACTTACCCAACAGAAGCCAACCATTCAGCTGATGTCTGTATCCGTGGAAGAGCTACTCTTTCCACTACCAGATCAAAGATTTGCATGTTAAGGCTCTCCAAGTACATTTCCAGTTGTTCTGTTGTTGGTATATAAGACAATTAAACCCTCTAAACTTAACAAGTGTGATGATAGTTTCTTCCCATGCACCATTTCAAACAGTGAGCTCTAGACATCTAGACCACCAACAATAATCAGGCAACTGAACCATCCTATCAACAACTAGAGAGCAGTCCTGAGTTACTATCTACCTCACTGGAGACCCTCGGACTATCTCTAATCAGACATTGCAGGATTTTATCTTGCACTAAATGTTATCCCCTTCATCATGTATCTGTACACTGTCAATGACTTGATTGTAATGATGTATTGTCTTTCTGTTGATTGGTTAGCACTGAATAAAAGCTTTTCACTGTACCTCAGTACACGTGACATTAAACTAAACTAAATCCGCATCTTCTGCAGATACATATTAATCCTAATCCCATTGGTTGTGATAAAAGGGAAAAGTTTCTTCCTTTTTATTCTATCTAGCTCCCTTCAGCCTCTCTGTTCCATAACAAACAACCTTGGGACATCCAATTTTCCTTAGGGAAGGTAGTGAGCACCTACCTAATGTTATCCCACTTTTTAAGAAAGGGAAAACAGGGAATCATAAACCAGTCACCCTGACATCGGTGGTGGGGAAGATGCTGGAGTCAATTATAAAAGATGAACTAGCCGCCTATTTGGATAGCAGTAACAGGATCGGTCCTAGTCAGCATAGACTTACAAAGGGGAAATCTTGCTTGACTAATCTTCTGGAATTTTTTGAGGATGTAACTAGGAAAATGGACAAGGGAGAGTCAATGGATGTAGTGTACTTGGACTTTCAGAAAGCATTTGATAAGGTCCCACATAGGAGATTAGTGGGCAAAATTAGGGCACATGGTATTGGGGGTAGAGTGCTGACGGATAGAAAATTGGTTCGCAGACTGGAAACAAAGAGTAGGGATTAACGGGTCCCTTTCAGAATGGCAAGCAGCGACTAGTAGGGTACCGCAAGGCTCGGTGCTGGGACCGCAGCTATTTACAATATATATCAATGATTTGGATGAAAGGATTCAAAGTAACATTAGCAAATTTGCAGATGACACTAAGCTGGGTGGCAGTGTGAATTGTGAGGAGGATGCTATGAGAATGCAGGGTGACTTGGACAGGTTGGGGGAGTGGGCAGATGCATGGCAGATGAAGTTTAATGTGGATAAATGTGAGGTTATCCACTTTGGTAGCAAAAACAGGAAGGCAGTTTACTATCTAAATGGCGCCAAGTTGGGAAAAGGGGAAGTACAACGGGATCTGGGGGTCCTTGTTCATCAGTCTATGAAAGTAAGCATGCAGGTACAGCAGGCAGTGAAGAAAGCGAATGGCATGTTGGGGTTTATAACAAGAGGAGTTGAGTATAGGAGCAAAGAGGTCCTTCTGGAGTTGTACAGAGCCCTATTGAGACCACACCTGGAGTATTTTGTGCAGTTTTGGTCTCCTCATTTGAGAAGGGACATTCTTACTATTGAGGGAGTGCCGCGTAGGTTTACAAGGTTAATTCCCAGGATGGCGGGACTGTCATTTGCTGAGAAAATGGAACGGCTGGGCTTGTATACTGTAGAGTTTAGAAGGATGAGAGGTAATCTTATTAAAACATATAAGATTGCTATGGGTTTGCACCCGCTAGAGGCAGGAAACATGTTCCCGATGTTGGGGGAGTCCAGAACCAGGGGCCAGAGTTTAAGAATATGGGGTAAGCCATTTAGAACGGAGACGAGAAAACACTTTTTCTCACAGAGAGTTGTGAGTCTGCGGAATTCTCTGCCTCAGAGGGTGGTGGAGGCCGGTTCTCTGGATACTTTCAAGAGAGAGCTAGATAGGGCTCTTAAAGATAGCGGAGTCAGGGGATATGGGGAGAAGGCAGTAACGGGGTACTGATTGGAGATGATCAGCCATGATCACATTGAATGGCGGTGCTGGCTCGAAGGGCCGAATGGCTTACTCCTGCACCTATTGTCTATTGACTATGGTGGGGGTAGCTGCAACAGTGCGAGGAACACACATGCCGAATAACCCAGCCAACAAAGCTATCAAGCTCCATTTTTTCCCATCCGTGGCAGTGTCGCCGTGCTAGTTCCCACAGAGAGAGGTAAACGCAATGGTGCGCAGTCCCAAATAAAGCAGACAACATGTAGGAAATGGTGCCGGGAACTGAGCAATAATATTAATAGGCACGTGCAAGGCTTGTAAAATATACAAGTGTAATGTTCAGCTTGGTTAGGTAGGTGTTTTGTTAGTACAAGGACATTCTAGTTAAGCACGACTACAAAGTTTATACCACCCACCCCTATGTATGGGTTGAACACTACAAAGTACTCCTTCCAAAACAGCTAATATGCTGCTGAGGAAATCAACCCCAGTACTCTTGGGAAGCACTATAGTGGACCTTTAGCAGCACAGCTCCTCTTCTCCCACCCCCTTGCAGCCAAAGCTTTCAAGTATGAGAAGTGGAAAGCATCATGATCAGTCATTGTACTCCTCACTAATTAACATTTTACGTCGAGAACTACTCAATTGTTAGGATATGCAGGGAGGAACTGCAGTGCTGGTTTACACTGAAGATACAAAATGCTGGAGTAACTCAGTGGGTTGGGCAGCATCTCTGGAGAAAAGGAATAGGTGACCCTTCTTCAGATTTGGAGTCTGAAGAAGGGTTTCGACTCAAAATGCCACCTATTCCTTTTCTCCAGAGATGCTGCCCAACCCGCTGAGTTATTTTGGCAATTTTTATCTCCCTTCACCCAATTTGTACTTTGGGCTGGATGAGACGGAAAACATCTGTCCAACGTAGTGAAATTTGTAGTGGATTTAAGTTTGTATTCCTAGATCAGCACTGACTGTGAGTGCATTTTCTTTGATCAGTTTTCCACTACTATTTAGCCAGGGCAATGAGGCTGCAAGAAGTTGGGAAATTTTAAATCATGAAGTTGGACATTAATTGCATAAGTCACCAGCATGCCCTTCCTCCTTTTTCCGATCAAAAGATCTACTCCAAACGTCAGTCATGAGATACTGCCAAGGGTTAGAGAAAAGACCCCAATCATCGCAATGCATCACCAGAGGTAGCGGGATCCCATTGTCAACCTCTGACAAGAAAATTACTTTACAATGTTATAATATCAGAAGAAATTGACATGGCTGTACTGCACCAGACTTGGCAGTTAATTTGGGGAAAGAAAGTTACTGCAATCAGTAATGTAATAGTGACTAGTAATGTAATAGTGACAGGATAACACCCTGCCCCTCCTAAAATAGTGTAATGGGAACTTTTATAGCTATCCAGGAGAAAAGGTTGTTTTAAACTTCTCACTAGAGAAACACTCCTTCAGTATTGCAATGAACTATTGATTTAGATTTTGGGTTATTGATTGGAGTTGGGATCTGAAACCACAACTTTCTGAGAGTGTTTATAGCTACTCACAGCTAACATTACCCTATAGATCCAGTATCCTGGAGACTGAGATCACTTGTAATACTCTTTTCCGTGTCCCACAGGATATGAATTTCTGGTAGGCTTGTTCATGAAGATAGGGTGTTATTCCCAGAGATGGTTTTGAACACCACTGACAAATAAAGCATTGTGTCATAATCCGACAAAATATTCAACAAATACTGCTGAAACAAAGTGGCACAGCACTTAATGAAATTATTAAGAGGGTTTCAGCAATAGCCTACCGGTTTCATTCCAGTTAGCATTCCTACATATCCAGCAAAATTAGTAGACTTAAACACTGTTCTATTGTTCCTCTGGAAATCTAGATTCACTGTTAGTGGTCTAAGATATTCCGGAACTCTCCAGCTACTGTTTTTCGTGTCCCAGCTGAAAAAGAAAGACAAGCTTAATCAGCACTTCCAATTCACAGATTGCTTCATTGTTTTCTAAGATAATGAACGATTCTATAAAATTAGATTAATGTAGATGGATAATCGATTCGCATTGACATGATGGGCTGAAAAGCCTATTTCTGTGCTATCAGATTGTTCAGGTTGAGACTGGTTGGTTGCAAATGTTGTGCCTCTTTTTAAGAAGGGCAGCAAACAAAAATCTGGAAACTATAGACTGAAGATCTGTGACCAATAGTGTGCCTCAGGGATCTATGGCAGGAAAGTTACTGGAGAGGGATTCTGAGGGATAAGATATACATGCATTTGGAAATTCAGGGTTGATTAGTGATGGTCAGCATGGTCTTGTGCACGGGACATTATGTCTCATGAATGTGATTGAGTTTTTTTTTAAGTAACTAAGAAGGTTAATGAGGTCAGGGCCACAGACATTGTCTATATGGACTTCAGTAAGGTTTTTGAGAAGGTTCTGCATGGTAGGCTTCTCTGGAATCCAGGGAGAGCTAGCAAATGAGATACAGAATTGCCTTCTTGGTAGGAAGCAGAAGGTTGTTTTCCGGTCTGGAGGCCTGCGACTAGTGGTATACTTTGGGAATCTGTGCTGAGCCCATTGCTGTTTGTCATCTAGATCAATGATTTGGAGGAGGATGTACAAGGCATGATTAGTCAGTTTGTAGATTACATCAAAATAGGTGGTATTGAAGATTGTTATCAAGAATTACAGCAGGATTACTGATCAGTTGAGCTTGTGTGCTGAGGAATGACAAATGGAGTTTAATTAGGTAAGTGTAAGATGTGCATTTAAGGAAGTCAAACGAGAATGGGACCTTCACAGTGAACGGCAGGGCCCTGGGGAGTGTTATAGAGCAATTGAATCAACGAGTACACAGTTCACTGCAAATGGCTTTGCTGATAGGGTGGAGAAAGTGGCTATTGGCACACTGGCCTTCATCAGTCAAGGGAATGAGTATAGAGGTTACGATATTATGATATAGTTTTACAAGACATGGCAAACTGCACTGGAGTAATATGTTAATTTTGTTTGTCACCCTGCTTTATGAAAGATGGAAAGTTGGAAAGAGTGCAAAGAAGATTTACAGTGGCTTGCAAAAGTATTCATATCCCTTGAAGTTTTCCACATTTTGTCACGTTACAACCACAAACGTAAATGTATTTTACTGGGATTTTATGTGATAGACCAATACAAAGTGATGCATAATTGTGAAGTGGATGGAAAATGATACATGGTTTCCAAATTTTATTACAAATAAAAAACTGAAAAGTGTGGCGTGCAAAAGTATTCATCCCCCCTGAGTCAATACTTTGTACAACCACCTTTCACTGCAATTACAGCTGCAAGTCTTTTGGGGTATTTCTCTACCTGCAAAATAGCTCAAGCTCAGTCAGATTGGATGGAGAGCGTCTGTGAACAGCAATTTTCAAGTCTTGCCAGAGATTCTCACATGGATTTAGGTTTGAACTGGGCCATTCTAACACATGAATATGCTTTGATCTAAACCATTCCATTGTAGCTCTGGCTGTATGTTTAGGGTTGTTGTCCTGCTGGAAGGTAAACCTCCGCCCCAGTCTCAAGTCTTTTGCGGACTCTAACAGGTTTTCTTCCAAGATTGCCCTGTATTTGGCTCCATCCATCTTCCCATCAACTCTGACCAGCTTCCCTGTCCCTGCTGAAGAAAAGCATCCCCTCAGCATGATGCTGCCACCACCATGTTTCACAGTGGGGATGGTGTGTTCAGGCTGATGTGCAGTGTTAGTTTTCCATCACACATAGCGTTTTGCATTTAGGCCAAAAACTTCAATTTTGGTCTCATCAGACCAGAGCGCCTTCCTCCACATGTTTTCTGTGTCCCCCACATGGCTTGTGGCAAACTGCAAACGGGACTTCTTATGGCTTTGATTCAACAATGGCTTTCTTCTTGCCACTCTTCCATAAAGGCCCGATTTTTGGAGTGCACGACTAATGGGCCTCTTGGCTGCTTCTCCGATCAATGCTCTCCTTGCCCGGCCTGTCAGTTTAGGTGGATGGCCATGTCTTGGTTTGTTTTTGTGCCATACTCTTTCCATTTTCGGATGATGGATTGAACAGTGCTCTGTGAGATGTTCAAAGCTTGGGATTTTTTTAATAACCTAACCCTGCTTTAAACTTCTCCACAACTTCATCCCTGACCTGTCTGGTGTGTTCCTTGGGCTTCATGATGCTGTTTGTTCACTAATGTTCTCTAACAAACCTCTTAGGCCTTCACAGAACAGCTGTATTTATACTGAAATTAGATTACACACAAGTTGACTCTATTTACCAATTAGGTGACTTCTGAAGGCAATTGGTTGCACTGGATTTTATTTAGGGGTATCTGAGTAAAGGGGGGTGAATACTTTTGCACGCCACACTTTTCAGTTTTTTATTTGTAAAAAAATTTGAAAACCATGTATCATTTTCCTTCCACTTCACAATTATGCACCACTTTGTATTGGTCAAGGGGTATGAATACTTTTGCAAGCCACTGTATGTGGATGTTGCCAGGACTCGAGAGTCTGAACTGACTCTATGTCGACCAGTAATCCCCTACACTCCAGGGATAATTTACAATTTTTTACCGAAGCCAATTGACCTACAACCTGTACGTCTTTGGAGTGTGGGGGGATACTGGAGCACCCGGGGAAAGCCCACGCGGTCACAGGGAGAATGTACAAACTCTGTACAGACAGCACCCGTAATTAGGATCAAACCCGGATCTCTGGGGCTGTAAGGCAACAACTCTCCTGCTGTGCCCTGTGATGAGGATCAAAAACTTACATTTATTATTTTCTCCTAGACGTTCGGCAATCCGTGATCAATTTTAATACTCTAATTTCCTCTATAGCCAAGAATAGGTAACTTGGAGCAAGTTTGGGATGAACCAGTGACTAATCAGGTTAAGTTATTAGCAAGTTTAATACAAAGCAATTATAATCCTGTTTGCTCTCGTCAGATCTTACAACATATCAAAATCAGCCAAAAAGGCAATTATCTGGAAGAGGAACCATCACCAACACCATGAATGTGACTTTTAAGATGGTATAGTTTCAATGCTTAATCCAAGGTTACCATTTCACAATTTAATTACATGTGCACTGACATTTCTTTACTGTTACTGTTGCAGTGAACCTTTACTGGTATCTTTTTTCTTCTTCTAAATTCGAGTACAAATTCAAACAGACACCAAATATAGCTATTTGAAGCAATGCTTGAAACACACATCAGATCCAAAGCCTAAGTTCACTAACACCTGAAAATGTCTTTAAAATATAAAATCAAGCTCTTACCCGAGGAATAATCCAAAATCCAGATTTCTAGCATGATACAATTTTCCTGAATGTAAGAAAGATAAATTTGTTCAGTTCTTTCTTTAATTGATCTCAACAATGCTGGTAGCATAGATAGATGCTTTTGAATCCATTCAACCCATTGGCACCTGCTTGCCACCCCACAGTAAAAGCAAGCAAAACCCAGTTTATCAGGGAACATGTAAACTGGAAAAATAGACAATAAAGGGCTAAAAGTTGTGTACATGCTATTACAAAAGGTGAACAAGGTTCACTTAAAAGTAACAATTCAAACAGTTTAATTTAGTGATACAGCTTCAGCCCAGAGTCCATACAGCCCATTGATCACCTGTTCATGCTAATTCTGTTATTCCACTTTCTCATCCACTCCGTAAACATTAGAGCCATTTTCTTTTACAGAACTCATTTAACCTACAAGTCCTCATGTCTTTGAGATGTGGGAGGAAACCAGAGCACCTGGAGGAAACCCACGTGGTCACAGGGTGAACATGCAAACTGCACCAGACTGCATCCGAGGTCAGGATCAAACCTGGGTCTCTGGCACTGTGAGGCAGCAGCTCTACCAGTTAATGCATATTTTGTTCTAAAATGTATGTTTGAATATTTTTACCCAAGAATTGTTAATTTCTTCACAGTTTTCTCCTTTTACCCACTCCAATAAACTAGACCAACTCAACCGGTGGCGCAGTGGTAGAGTTGCTGCCTTACAGCAAATGCAGTTCCGGAGACCGAGTTCGATCCCGACTACGGGTGCTGTCTGTACGGAGTTTGTACGTGCTCCCTGTGACCACGTGGGTTTTCACCGAGATCTTCGGTTTCCTCCCACACTCCAAAGACATACAGGTTTGTTGGTTAATTGGCTTGGTAAATGTAAAAATTGTCCTGAGTGGGTGTAGGATAGCGTTAATGTGCGGGGATCGCTGGTTGGCGCAAACTTGGTGGGCCGAAGGACCCGTTTCTGCGCTGTGTCTCTAAACTAAAACTAAAACCGTAAATGAGAAATTTAATTTCTGTTGCTGACGTACCTGCTTCATCTTCCGCTACAAGTGATGTGCACACTGTAAATACCTCATAGAAGATATTAAAAAACACAATTTCCCCTGGAAATGTAAAGAAACATGGTTTAAAGATAGTTAAGTTTAAGAAGGAACTGCAGACGCTGGAAAAATCGAAGGCAGATAAAAATGCTGGAGAAACTCAGCAGGTGAGGCAGCATCTATGGAACAAAGGAAAAGGTGACGTTTCGGGTTGAGACC
Source organism: Raja brachyura (assembly GCA_963514005.1). Next base: position 72,954,366 of record OY740781.1, on the reverse strand, counting down.
CTTCTTCAAAATAGAGTGCAATTATCAGTTTTACATGTCTTCCCAAATTCAGCAAATCACATTTGAATATTTTTTTTAAATCTAAATTTATATTCAAATTTCTCCTTGGTTTTCTGGTGATTTCTATATTAAAGATATAGTTTGATCCTGTAGGTAGGGTAAACAAGCACAGTTCAACTTTTGACACCCTGTACAGACAGTAAACAAAACTCCACTTACTGAACTCCAATAGTGGGTACAATCCCAACCTGAAATGCATTTTACATGAAGAGACTTTGTTTTTGTTCTGAAAAATCCTCCAGCAGATAGGAATTCAAAAAGTGACATGGATATAGTTAAAGACAGGAAATGTCGGACTCACTATGAGCTAGATTGAGGTTTCTCACCTTAATGTGTGCAATAATTATGCGTGAAGAGAAATTAACCTACATTGAAGTTCAGCTAGATTCAAAATCGCCACGATCTATTTACTAGTGATTTAACGCATGAGATAAAGAACTATCCAATATTATTGTGGAATTTTGATCACTCCTTTTTAACTAAAGAGAAGCACTTAAAACAGCAACTAAGATAAATCTCATCACATGAAACATGGATCTTCGCTGTTATATGTGATCTCCTGAAATGAGCTAAATGCGTACAATGTTAGTAACTATAACTGGGCTGATGTACGGAGGAAGTTTGCAAATATAGCCATAGAAAAGTGCAGCTTTGGCCCTCAATGTTGGTGCTGAACCTGATGCCTAATAAAAATTATCACATCTGCCTGTACATGAACCTTATCCCTCAATTCCTTGCACTTTCATGTGCCCATCTAAAAGCCTCTATAAAGCCGCTGTGATATCTGCCTGCACCTCCGCCCCTGACTATCTACCCTCAATATTCTGACTATCTACCCTCTTTGGTGAGAAGGTATAAGTAACCAATTACCTTTTGAATCGGGTTATTTTATTCTTAAAAGTTCAATTTTTTAAACTTTATAAGCAGATTGATAATTAGTTTAGTTTATTACTGTCACATGTACCGATGTACAGTGAAAAGCTGTTGTTTGTGTATTATCTAGTCAAATAAAGACTATACATGATTACAATCAAGCTGTCCACAGTGCACAGATAAAGGATTAGGATACAACATTTAGTGCAAGATATCTCATTGAAATCCGAGAAAGTCCGATTAAAGATAGTTTAATGGTTTCCAATGCGGTAGATGAGAGGTCAGGATTGCACTCTAACAGATGAGAGGACCACTCAGTAACCTGTTCCATATTCTTATGATTATCATAAACATCCATGTAAAACTAGGTAAGTACTAAAGGGACTGATTTCATAAGGTGTATACTTTCTTGTTCAGTGTGACAGAGGCAGTAGTGTTTTGTAATCTGCTTGTGCAAAGAAATGGGTCAGAGAAGGACCAGATTTAAAAATCCAATCAAACTGCATCAGATTTTATTTGAAGTGGAAGAAACCCGCTTCACATCATACAGTAGAACCAGACTGGTTTTGTATTTTAAAGATCACAATGGTATGCAGTATTCAATTTAGATCACATTTCAGTTTCAAGAAGCCTAGGATAGTAATTAAACAGTAATTACAGATCAAGCAATGATACAAATATTATGGAAATAAATATGTGGCTTGCACGAATTTCAACTAAAATGTTCTTAAATTTTTTTTTCAGTACGCTTTAAAATTATTTGAGAAATTAACAGACACAATAGCCAGGAATACTGCAATGTGTGTAATGTAAGATGCCCAAGTCCCCAATAGTAAATGATAGTATCCATGATTAAAATACATTTCTACAATACATTTGATCCAAGAATACATAGTATCAATGGCAAATAACAATTATTGTAAAATAACCATCATACCCAAAGGCAAACCAGATACATCCGCAATTCCCTTTAATTCTTCGTTAAATGGAAATGGAAGTGTGTCTACAAGTAGAGCCTGAAAGTAAAAATGCATTTATAATATTGATATATGATAACAAAATCTGAAAAAGTATAGGTTGATACTGTTTGCTTAATCTCTGCAATGAACTTCCAAACTAGGCACCAAGATATTAGTTAACTGGCACTTATACGGTATTAAATTAATTTATTTGAAGAGAGGGGGCTTATGACATTGAGTTTCAAGTGCATTTCCATCTAGGACACCAGTTTTGCAAAGGTTTTTTACAGCTTTATTTTTCACATTTAACCTAATGTCCGCTTGCCTCTAACAAAATCTGACAAGACATAAATAATTTGTGCTCAGAATTACAGTTTCTACAGATAAAGCACTGAGATTGATTGTTTGAAATCTCAATCATTTTGAAACATAGAAATAAAATCTAAAAATTATCCTTACCAAATCTTTGTCGACTAGATCAATTAATTTTCCGCTGGGAAAGAAATCAAGTGCCAATTCCTTGATTACCTTGATCAAATTGGTCAGCTGAAATAAATAAGTTAATAATATGTAATCTTCCAATACATGTTAAGTTATTCGATAACATGAGAAGTTGGTTAAACACAATGTATTATTTGAACTGTGGGCGCTGGTGTTATTCTTCAAACATTTTTCTACAGATTAAATAGGTTTTGAGAATTCTGAGTGGGGCAGTGTGTTGAATTGCCTGTGCAAAACAGGGAGCAAATAAAGATTTAAATTGGACACATTATTTTCAAAATGGCCCAGTTTTGTTTTATTTTCAATATAATTTCTATACAACACCAATAAATAGCCCCAATTTGTTACAAAGAAATATCACATACACATTGTTATATTTATGCTCATCTGAAAGAGGAAGTTGAATAAACCAAATTCATCACAAAACAAAAAGCACAGGGGTGTATTGCTATTTTTGTAATTAATGGTTAATTTCTAAAATATTTTATTTTACTCAATAATAACGGTTAATTAACAGCTGATGTGATCATTATATCTATAATTCAACAGATTATTTTTTAAACAACTTATTTCCCTTTTAGAATCTACAAAGAAAGAAAATCACATTTGAGTAAAATGCAGGCTATTTGCAGGTATTAAAATGCAGGTTTTTTTTTTAACCTTTTCTCTCTGGGGTAGTTATTCAGTGGAGGACATGGTTTACCTTATGCTGGCAGCCAGGATTGCTAAAACAGCCGAGCCAGGATTCTGAATATTTTTTGTTTAATTCTAAGGAATCGGAATCAAGAATGATCTGCATAATATCCACAAGGCATTTTCAAACGAGGGTAGCAGGTAGAGGTGGTTTGGAAGCAGTTAAGATAGGAGACACCAATGACACTGCTTTGAACATCACTCTGATTGGCATTAATGGTGCAATGGTGCTTTATTGTCACGTATCCACTGCAAAGTAAAATTATTTTTGTATAGATCACATGTGGACGTCGCCATATTTTGGCGCAATTTACAAAAAGTCTAAAGTCTGGCCCACGTGCCCGATGTACTGGAGCGGCTCCTGATCAGGTAAGCTCCAGGCTGCTACACGGCTTCCTCCGTCGTCCTCGACTAGCTCAGCCCGTGAACCAATGTCCTTCTCATCACCCTACTGCCTCAGTGTCCCGTGGACGCCTCCTGCAGCCGATCTTATAGGCAATACCACGGTCCCTCTCCTAACGCCCCACTCCTTGCGTCCATTGATAATTAATTAATTTTATTGCGGGGAACATTAAATCTGGGCTGTCCTGGTTGTGCCATCCACAATTCAGCCACTCTTGCGGAGTGTATCAAAGAAAGATTTTTTTAAAAATGTATTAAAAAAATGTATCCATAAAAAATGGTAGTCACATACCTCCACTTTTTTATCATTAATCACCTGATTCCACCTTTGACGTGGAGCTGAATCAAGATTTATCTTGTACCAAGGAACATTTCCCTCAAATCTGTGAACATATACACCCGAAAAGTTGGTGCAAAAAGTAACTACAATTGCAGTAAATCGAAAACAACGACAGAATGCTGTTAGTTCTCAGCAGATCGGGTAGCATTAGTGGTTAGGTCAGCAATCCTTCGAAACATTTGAGAATGTATTACAATGTGGCATTAAATGGAAACATGTTTATTTGTAGTCATAGATATTGATATTACAATTAGTCAAAATTACAAGATAATTCATGAAATATTTTGATATCCATTCAATTGCTGATCTCCCTAAATAGGCTTTAAAAGTTCCATAGTTCTATTTTAACTGAATTGTGAAGATTCAAAGAGAATGGAGAAAAAAACCCCACAATTTTCCACATCATTTCTGTTTGCATTTTAGTTGCAAATCAATTCACAATCATTGAATATTAGGGGAGGTGGTGTTTGGCTGGTGTGGAGCCAATGGTAAAAGGCATGTGTTTTGAATATTGAATGGAATGTTTAGTGATGAAAATACCACAATTGTATAATAAAGGCTATCATAGCAAAATAGGTGCAGGATAACAATAGAGGTTAGTCACAGATGATTTTGTCTGTTTCAATTTGAGTGCTTTAAAATCCCTGAAACAAACATCAGAAATTCAGGAAGGTGTTGTAAAATTCTTACTTCATTGGACATTTTCACCTGACAAAAGTAGAGAAGCATTGCAGAATTCATTCTACAAGCCTAAATAAAATAGAAAGGTCAAAAAGAAAGCTCAAATTTTCTCAACGTTTTCCAGAATGCTCTCTGGATGAGAGGGTATTAATTATAAGAGGCTGGCATAACTTGGCATGTTTAATCTGGAGTTGAGGGAGACCCAATAGAACTGCATATAATGATGTGGCATTTATTGTCAGAACCATCATTGAACAATGGATATGTTTAAGGTGAAAGGGCAAAGTTTAAAAGCGATGCGTGGAGCAAGTTTCTTTTTTGTTTACACAGAATGGTGGGCGTCTGGAACATGCTGCCAGGGATGGTGGTGAGGTAGATACAATAGTGGCATTTAAGATTCCTCTACTCTGGGCAAGAGACTGCGTTAAGAGATTGCTCTATTCCTCTCACAATTTTGTACACCTCTGTAAGATCACCCCTCATCCTCCTGCCCTCCAAACAATAGAGTCCTAGCTGTTCAACCTCTCTCTATAGCTCAGGCCCTCGAGTCCTCTACTCTTTTAAGATGTTTTTATATAGGCACATGGATATGCAGGGAAGAGGTATATGCATCACGTGCAGCGAGAAGAAATTAATTTAATACATTCGGCCAAGACATTGCGGGTCAGAGGGCTTGTTCCTATGCTGTGCTGTTCTACGTTCTCACATTACACGTTACTCAGCTCTCATATTGCTGTACATAGGAAATGACAGTGTTTGGTGGACTGATATGACCATGTAATGTTAGGCAGAGATTATAACACCAACCACTCATTTTAAACCAGTATGCCTCACATGTGGTTTAAAGTCTGTAAAGGGAAAATGCAGACATCTTAAATGCACTGTATTTTCTTTTGAATGTAATTCTGCACAAAAAAATTCTAAAATGAATTGGCTAAAAAATATTTTAATACTTACGTGGGGCCTGCTGGTGGATACATGCCTCTTCTGCAATTTTCAGTATACTGTCAAAGAAAAATAAAGCTTCTGAAAATCCTAATATACTTTTTGCATTATAGCAAACAAAAATACTGCAAATCTACTTTATGTTCTTGAAAACATTCTCCAAACACATGCTGGAACTGTGAAAAGATAATTGGTTCTATATAGTACAGAGGTCAATGCTAGTTTTTTTAAATAAACCAACACAAACAATGTGCAGAAGAAAACAAGTGAGCAAATGACATTTAGCAGGAGTCCTGCTCCATTCGTGGAAATGCAGGGCAAATGCTGGGATCAGGACGATTTACATGAGAAATGAGAGGTCAGAAATTGCAGAGCAATACAGAATTATTGGATCAGCAGAGATTCACAGCCTTCCCAAATGTAAAATTAGTTTAAGAATTTTGCATTTTAGTATCTATTACCAGCACATCATGTATGTTTACTTGCAAGTATTTAAAGTTTGGAGATACAGCATGGAAACAGGCCCTCTGGCGCACTAAGTCAACGTTGACCATAAATTACACTTTCACACTAGTTGTGTTATCCCTCTTTCTCATCCCCTTCCTATACACTCAGGGCAATTTTATAGAGGTCAATTAACCTACAAACCCACACATCTTGGATGTGGGATGAAAACAGAGCATCCGGTGGAAACACATGGTCACAGGGAAAAAGTGCAGACTCCACGTAGTCAGGAACAAATCTAGGTCTCGGTCACCGTGAGGCAGCAGCACTACCAGTTGCGCCACTGTGCCGAATAAGGCACAACAGGTGGAACTGCTCATAAAGTACTTCAATCTGTAATTCTCTCATTTCTGCTGATGTCCATATAAGGGGATGGACTTTACCTGGTGTAATTTTCCAATGTCTTAAGTGCAAGCGAAAGCACTTTATCTCACAAGAAATACAGTAGAACATCCAAATCCTTAATTGGGGAAAAAAAAAACAAAAGCTGAAAACCTTTAGGCCTGCATCACTTACTTTAAAAGCTTTGATGCTGAAATTCAAGTTGGCCAAATCTGGATGTTGTCATTGTTAATCTTAGCTTTGCTCATAGAAATTATTGATATAACGAGTGAAATCTATATTACTAAAAGTCTGATCTTGACCACTTCCTGTTGTTATGTATATTGATTTTAGAAAAAACACTGCGACTTACTGCTGTGATTTTTGGCCATCTTACTCAGAGTCCCCCTCCGCTGTGCAGGAAAGAGGATTTTTCTCATTGATGAAAAATAAAAGTGTTATTAGTGTTTAAAAAATGTTGAGATTCTCTCTCCTGAAGGCCACGCCCCTTCCGGAGAGACTATAAAACCTGGAAGCGTTGAGTGCCTCAGTCAGTCTCTGCAAGAAGTACAGATCTTCCTGCAGAAGTGGTGGAGGCAGGATCGATTTTAACATTTAAAAGTAAAGTGGATAGGTATATGGACGGGAAGGGAATGGAGGGGTATGGTCTGAGTGCAGGTAGATGGGACTAAAGGAAAATAAATGGTCGGCACGGACTGGAAGGGCCGAGAAGGCCTGTTTCCATGGTTATATGGTAAAGATGGGGGAGCGAGAGGGTCACGTTTCTCAGTTTTGGCTGTGAATAACACTGAACACATGTCTACTATGACATGTTGCCTTTAGTTTGGAAATGCTGATCATCCAACTCAGTATCCTGTACCTACCTTCTCTCCATACCCCCTGATCCCTTTAGCCACAAGGGCCACATCTAATTCCCTCTTAAACATAGCCAATGAACTGGCCTCAACTACCTTCTGTGACAGAGAATTCCACAGATTCACCATTCTCTGTGTGAAAAATGATTTTCTCATCTCGGTCCTACAAGTCTTCCCCCTTATCCTTAAACTGTGACCCCTTGTTCTGGACTTCCCCAACATCGGGAACAATCTTCCTGCATCTAGCCTGTCCAACCCCTTAAGAATTTTGTAAGTCTCTATAAGATCCCCCCTCAATCTTCTAAATTCCAGCGAGTACAAGCCGAGTCTATCCAGTCTTTCTTCATATGGAAGTCCTGCCATCCCAGGAATCAGTCTGATGAACCTTCTCTGTACTCCCTCTATGGCAAGAATGTCGTTCCTCAGATTAGGAGACCAAAACTGTACGCAATACTCCAGGTGTGGCCTCACCAAGACCCTGTAGAACTGCAGTAGAACCTCTCTGCTCTCGTACTCAAATCCTTTTGCTATGAATGCCAACATACCATTCGCATTCTTCACTGCCTGCTGCACCTGCATGCCCACTTTCAATGACTGGTGTACCATGACACCCAGGTCTCGTTGCATCTCCGCTTTACCTAATCGGCCACCATTCAGATAATAGTCTACTTTCCTGTTTTTGCCACCAAAATGGATAACCTCACATTTATCCACATTATACTGCATCTGCCATGCATTTGCCCACTCACCCAACCTATCCAAGTCACCCTGCAGCCTCCTAGCATCCTCCTCACAGCTAACACTGCCCCCCAGCTTCGTGTCATCCACAAACTTGGAGATGTTGCATTCAATTCCCTCATCCAGATCATTAATATATATTGTAAATAGCTGGGGTCCCAGCACTGAGCCTTGCAGTACCCCACTAGTCACTGCCTGCCATTCTGAAAAGGACCCGTTTACTCCTACTCTTTGCTTCCTGTCTGCCAGCCAGTTCTCTATCCACATCAATACTGAACCCCCAATACCGTGTGCTTTAAGTTTGTATACTAATCTCTTATGTGGGACCTTGTCGAAAGCCTTCTGAAAGTCCAGATATAACACATCCACTGGTTCTTGCTTATCCACTCTACTAGTCACATCCTTGAAAAATTATATAAGATTCATCAGACATGATTTACCCACCATAAATACATGCTGACTTTGTCCAATGATTTCACCACTTTCCAAATGTGCTGCTATCCCATCTTTAATAACTGACTCTAGCATTTTCCACACTACCGATGTTAGACTAACTGGTCTGTAATTCCCTGTTTTCTCTCTCCCTCCCTTTTTAAAAAGTGGGGTTACATTAGCTACCCTCCAATCCTCAGGAACTACTCCAGAATCTAAAGAGTTTGAAAAACTATCACTAATGCATCCATTTGGTTGTCTTTGGTTTGGAAATGCTATAGCCGTGTTGCCTTTGGTTTGGAAATGCTAAAGCCGCGTTGCCTTTGGTTTGGAAATGCTAAAGCCGTGTTGCCTAATTAAAGTTGCCTTGCCTTATTAAAGTTGCCTTGCCTTATTAAAGTTGCCTTGCCTTCTATATAATTAAAAGGAAAGATTGGATAGACTCGGTTTGTACTCGATGGAATTTAGAAGATTGAGGGGGGATCTTATAGAAACCTACAAAATTCTTAAGGGGTTGGACAAGCTAGATGCTGGAAGATTGTTCCCGATGTTGGGGGAGTCCAGAACAAGGGGTCACAGTCTAAGGATAAGGGGGAATTCCTTTAGGACCGAAATGAGGAAAACATTCTTTACACAGAGAGTGGTGAGTCTCTGGAATTCTCTGCCACAGAAGGTAGTTGAGGCCAGTTCATTGGCTATATTTAAGAGGGCGTTAGATGTGGCACTTGTGGCTAAAGGGATCAGGGGGTATGGAGAGAAGGCAGGTACGGGATACTGAGTTGGATGATCAGCCATGATCATATTGAATGGCGGTGCAGGCTCGAAGGGCCGAATGGCCTACTCCTGCACCTATTTTCTATGTTTCTCTATGTTTCTATAAAAGTCTAATATTGACCACTTCCTGTTTGCGCTTTATATTGATGTTAGCAAATACGCTAATACGTACGGCTGTGAGTTTTGGCCATCTTACTCAGAGTCCCCCTCTGCTCATCAGGTGCCAAGGATTTTTCCCATGGATGAAAAATAAAAGTTATTAGTGTTTTAAAATGTTGAGATTCTCTCTCCTGTCAATCACGCCATTAAGGCCACGCCCCTTCTGGTGGAAGGGGGAGGGACTATACAACCCAGATGTGTGGGCGTGGCTCAGTTTCTGCAAGATGGAAGAGGGAGAGGTCACAACTAGCTGTCTTTAGTGGCCTTGCACCCTGCTTGAAATGGTATAAAACTGCACTTGAATTTGGTGGCCTTGCACCCTGCTTGACATGGAATTTCTAGGAATAGCTGCGAGTCATCTGCCAACCAGCCGTGAGTGAGTGAGCTGCCAGCACAACAGGCTTGAGTGACTGAGCCGGCAGCCCAAGAATCCATTCGGCCACAATGTCTGTACTAGCTCTCTGGAAACCAGTCCCTTTGGCCCACAAAACCCATACTAGTGCTCCAGAAACTGACTGCCTGAGGAACTTATCAGGTCAGGCAGCATCTGTTGAGTGAAATCGACAGACAATGTTTTAGGTTGGGTTCCTTCTTCTGACTTAGGAGCCCCAAACCAAAATATTGTCTGCTATTTCCCTCTACGAACGCTACTTGACCCGCTGAGTTCCTGATCTGTTTATGTTTTTTTTAATATTAATATTTTTATTAGAAGCAGTGTAAAGTGGTATAAACTGCAGCATATGACAAAATACATTTATTGTACATCTTCCATTTTAATTTTGACAAAAATGAAATAGAAAAAGAGAGAAAGAGCAAGAAAGAGAGAAAGTGAAAGAGATGATGAATGTGTAAAAATAGAACCCCTAAACTACCAAAGAGTGTAGTCACAAAGTGAGTAAGTAAAAACTTAAAAATAAATTAAAAGACCAAAACAAAAAATATTTTTAAAAAAAGGACCAAAACGTGTTGATATACCTGCTTCATTTCTCACCACACCCTAACCCATCACCCTGTCCATAAATTGGTTTAATTCCAAAGTTGTATTACACCATACTATCCTTGTAATGAATCAATGAAAGGACACCATGTCTTTGAAAATTGCTCTGATTCCTGCTAAGATGAGTCTCATATCTTCAAGATGTAGCGTCTCAGACATGCTTGTGATCCACATTTTAAGTTGGTGTAGATGCATTTTTCCGAAATTTAAGTATAAGTTTTTTTGCCATTATCAGGCCATTGTTAAGGAAAGAAACGTCGGAAGAAGGGTCTCAACCCGAAACGTCGCCTATCTCCTTCGCCCCTTAGATGCTGCTGCACCCGCTGAGTTTCTCCAGCTTTTTGTGTAACCCCCCATAGTTAAGGAAACCTGTTTGTTATGTAACTGCTCCGTTGCATTAAAAATATATATATATTATTTTTCTCACATCATTATTTCACTTCCTTATTTCAACCCATTTGCACATTTTTATATTCCCTCAACTGAACAAGTCCAAGTTAGAAATAAGTGGAAAGGGCAGTAATTCTCATTCAAGCTAGTGTAGAAATAGGCACTTTAGCTCATGTAATATCTCTAATTCTTGATGATTTCTTTTCAAACGATTCCAGGATAACGTACTAATAAATATTATAACGTGCATTTTTCTTTTCAATTTATAGTCATTTTTGATAATAGATGTATATAAATTTGAGATTTTGGTAGTATTGAATTACAACCAAGACCCGCCCTACTTTTAAGTAGGAGCAAATGCCACAAGTGACTCATGACCTCAGAAAATATTAATTGACAATGAAAAAAAATCAGTCTAGTCATGATCAGCCATGATCATATTGAATGGCGGTGCTGGCTCGAAGGGCCGAATGGCCTCCTCCTGCACCTATTTTCTAGTAGTGTGTTTTGTACTGTAATCAAGTTTGCTGAAATCGACTTGAGGGTAAATACTGTCAAAAACAATGATATAAATTCTTTATTCTTCTCAGAAATGCCATCACATGATGAATCAACTAATTCACGAGAAATCAATGTAACTCCCCTGCAAGAGCATAGGATTAGGGATGGATAAGGTGCCTGCAGTGTTATTACTCCATTGCTATTTCAAAGGAAAACCGATGTTGTGATGAAATGGGGATCAGTGCCCCGAAGATAGACACAAAATACTGGAGTAACTCAGCGGGACAGGCAGCATCTTTGGAGAGAAGGAATGGGTGACATTTCGGGTCGAGACCCTTCTTCAAACTGTCGTCAGGGGAAAGGTAAATAGGAATTGTAAGGTGTGAAAATAGGACAAAGGGAGTGAGATCAAGGAAAAATGTAGAATAGATCACTGTTAGCTGGTAGAAGATAACTACAATAAAACAATGCCCCGATCTCTCTTAGTGTGACACAGACGTGTCAATCTGCAGTGTTGTGCATAACTCCAGCGTGAAAGTTGCGGAGAGGTTTGCAAAGGCGAATTAGCTCCCAACCGAAGCAGTGAAATCACCGTATCATGCGGTTTCTGATCATGTGATAACAACTCATGACCAAAACTTGACAACCACACTTATTATCAAACTTAGTTATGCCACGGGCAACAGGCTTGGTTACTGGTCGCAGCAAGACACGGATAAGTAGGGGCAAATAAGCCAGTCGCGTACATCAGGAAAACGACCCCATGCGAACGATGGACTAGTTCTGATCAACTTCTAAATATAATAAAGGCACAAAGTGTTGGAGTAACTCTGCGGGCCAGGAAGCATGTCTGGAGATATGGTGAACAGGTGCTATTTCGGGGGTACACAAAAGGCTGGAGAAACTCAGCGAGTGCAGCATCATCTAAGGAGCGAAGGAGATAGGCGACGTTTCGGGCCGAAACCCTTCTTCAGCTATTTCGGGTCGGGACACTTCTTGAGTCTGAAGAATGATCCCGACCCAAAACGACGCCAATCCATGTTCTCCAGAGATACGTGTAGGAATGAACTGTAGATGCTGGTTTACATTGAAGGTAGGCACAAAAAGTTGGAGTAACTCCTTCTTAAAGGATCTAGACCCGAAACGTCTTCTATCCGGAGATGTTGCCTGTCCCGCTGAGTTACTCCAGCATTTTGTGTCTATCCCCAGAGATACTGCTTTGACCCGCTGAGTTACTCTAGCACTTTGTCTTTTTTTTTTGTAAACCAGCATCCGCAGTTCTTTGTGCTTCGAAATACAATTGCGTTTTTTTTAGGAAGGTGAACAACTATTTGTAAAAAGGTTGGTAACAAAAATAACCCGCAACTCTTTCTTGTCTTTGAAGAAAACTTGGTTCGGAAACATGTTTCAAACATTGCCGATGCTCCTTGTGCTCATAGCCGCGGGATCAACCCATTCCGCGCAGCACCAACCCGGAACCACTGACAGGGACTCCCGCCGGACGCTGCAGTCACTCGCTCACTCACTCACTCACCGGCGGCACAAACTGCGCCGATGTGAAGACGGTGAAGGTAGCCAGCAGCGAGCACCAGCCCAGCGACTTCATCCCGCACCTCCCGTCGCTGCAACACCTTCCGAATGCGGCCCTGGGAGCTCGTGACAGCGGAGCGGGCCGGGCCGGGCCCGGGCCCAGGAAGGGGCGGGGTTGTCGCTATCACTCAACCGCATCGCAATCTTGCCCGACGACGGACGCTGCCTCTTATTTTAAGAAATCTGTGTCATCAAGAATGCTTTATTGTCATGTGCACCGAAACGGAACAATGAAATTCTCACTTGCAGCAACACAACAGGCTTGTAACCACATCACTCGTAGATAATATAAAAAGCACATAGTGAAAAGTCCAATTATAGTTCAAGTTCAAGTTACATTGGTGTTTATTGTCACATACACCAATTGTAGCAATGTTACAAAATTTTGAGATTTTAAAAATCATGTCTGTAATTTATCCCATCAGATAAAGCATAAAAAGAAGTTTAATTGGACACCTAATTCACTTTCATATCTTCAGTATTAAGAAAGTTATGACAATTTTCATACTCGGAAATTAGCATCTTGTTCCCCATTGCCTTTCAATTGACTTAACTCAAAAGCTGTGATCTCGAACAGTTAAAAGCCCATAAGTTTCTTAAAAATTAAGAGAACTCAATGAAATTATCAGTTATTATAGATTGAAGCATTCTGAAACAAATATGAAACAATCTTACTTGGATGAGCTGAAATTAAAGCATTTAATTAGTTAGTTATCTAATTGTAGCTAATTACAAAATTCAATGAGTAGATCTAAACATCTATCAATTTCTTAAGAAAAGATAAACTTTTTTTAAATTGCCTAAGTGTCCAAATAACATTCACACAATAATCCACAATATAACATAATTTTTAAATCTCATTTTCATGAATTTCTAGGCCAAATGGAAGGAATTTAGTGTTTAATGCCTGTAAATGAATGGCCATTTAAATCAACTAGCGAGTGGGTTTTTGTGGAATGCGGTGGATTAGAACGTTGCGGTTTGCGGTGAAGTCGGGAGGAAAAATACTGTTGGTTCATACATTTTTTTGGACCCCATTTCGCAACTTGAAAATGTGATTAAAGCCTCCCTAAAAACCAACTTTTAATATAAAAATAAACTGTGTACCTTTTTTTCTCCCCTACGCAAAATCCTTCCCGTTGTCGGTGCTCACGGCTTTTGAAGGTGATTTTTAAATTACTCTAGTTAATAAATAATCTAGCGTAATTTAAAAATACCTTCATGAATGAAATGTCGGAGCGATTTTTCTCCCACAACGAAATCGCCCGACATGGATCGATTTTCCCAGTCTGCAGAAAAATGGCACTTTGAGCCCGCCCCCTCTGAAAGGCACCAAAGTCACGCACACGGGGAGCGGCAGAACTGCAGCGCTGCTCAAGGTAAGTTTTGTAACATACCTACCAATTGGCACAGTAAGATTTGTGTTACCATACAGCCATACAAATAAAAAAGAACACAATACACAATAGAGTTTAACATAAACATCCCCCCACAGCAGAATCAATATTTCACACTGTGAGGGAAGGTAATAAATCTCAGTCATCTTCATCTTTGTTCACCTGTGGTCAGGGCCTTTGAGCCCTCGGCAGTCGCCGTTACGGATGGCCCAATGTTCAGGGATGATGGAACTCTGACGTCGGAACAGAAGAACACACTTAGCGGCTTGGAGTTTCCGAATCGGACGCTTCTTACCGGAGACCGTGGCTCTCGAAGTCCACAGGCCGAGCCGAGCTAAATTAAAATCCCAATATAGTGCAAACAACTAAACAAAGCCCAAAGTCCCGAGTGCAACCAAGGCCGTTCGTGGTTCAGAGTTTAGTTATGGGCCTGTTCCATATAGGCGATTTTTTAGGCAACTACAGGCGACTAGTTTGTCGCCACATGCTCGCTGGTGGTTGCCGGGAGTAGTCTCCTCAGTCGCGCAAAAAGTCGTAACGTCTTTCTGGTCGCTGCTAAATTGGCAGTATGTTGAAAATTCTTTGGCAACGGTCGGCTTGACGCCAATGAGCGTAGCTTGACTTCTCCTGATGTAGGTTGTTGCCAAGATGACGTAGGTTATCGCTGGTTTTTCGGCGACCTGCTGCAACTATTACAGTCGCCGGCAGTTGCCTAAAAAATCGCCAAGTGGGACAGGCCCATTAGAGTTCCTGTTGTTCAATAGTCTGATGATCGCTGGGAAGAATGATCTTCCTGCAGAAGTGGTGGAGGCAGGATCGATTTTAACATTTAAAAGTAAAGTGGATAGGTATATGGACGTGAAGGGAATGGAGGGGTATGGTCTGAGTGCAGGTAGATGGGACTAGGGAAAAATGAATGGTCGGCACAGACTGGAAGGGCCGAGAAGGCCTGTTTCTGTGCTGTAATTGTTATATGGTTAAGAAGTTGGCCCTGTACCTATACCTTCTATATTTTCTTCCTAAAGGAGTGAAACAAGAGCATAGCCATGGTGGTGTGTCTAATCGTGACAGCCGTGACATGACTGAACTGTCCGATCTCGACCAGGTGAGCCGCGGCTGGGACCCGCCTGCAGAGTCACTGAAGGCGTCGCGCAGCTTTGCGTCTTTCACCGTCTCCATCAGGAGGTGCTGTCCAGTCGTCGACACTGTCGGATCGTCCAGCCGCATGGATGATGCAGTTGAAGTCACCGGCCAGAACGAGCGGCCGGGATGGGGCCAGCAGCGGTGGGAGCTGCTGGAGAACGACCAACCGCTCACTCTGCAGGGGTGAGGCGTACACATTAATCAGCCAGAGCACAGAGCCACGGTACTTTACATCCACCATCAGGAGACGGCCCCCCAATCACCTCCCTGACCTCAGTGATGACAAAGCTCCCTCCCTGCAGCAAGATCCCCAGACCGGAAGCGGGACAGTAATTCCCCCCCGACCATACCGACAGTCCGTGGGGCCACCATCGCGACCACCTCCGATAGGAGGTGTGGCAGCCCGCACTCCTGCAGAAAGGTCACGTCTGCCTTGCGCTTCTTCTCTGACCACTGCCTCCTTCAGTCACTTACTGGAGGACCGGAAGGCGGACGTGGAAGTTAAATGTGAAGCTGTTGACCCCAGATAACATTCAGGAGCTAAAGAGGGACTTCGCATGTTGGAGAACTGTGACGCCCCTCTTTGACTCCCCGACACACTGGTGGGAAGCAACCAAGGAGAACATCAAGAGGTTCTTCATATTTAAACAGGTTCAGAGAGCAAGACAGAGTCAGAGGGAATTGTGTCAACTCCAGACAGATTTGCAGCAACTGCTCCTTCTGCAGTTGAGAGGGGTGGATGTGAGGGAGGAACTTGGAGAGTTGAAGGGCTGGCAAGATCTAGGGTCCGCCACGTGGAGCAGAATGATATGTGCTCACGCTTCTTCCATAAGGTTCAAAGGGGGAGCTCTGTGATGAACAGCCTAAGGGAGGAGGATGGCTCGGTAACATCCTTGCAGACGGACATGCTGAGGATCTGCAAATCCTTTTATACGGATTTGTATGACACAAAGGCCACGGACAGCACCACCTCCCAGAACTTCCTGTCCTCAATCACAGAGGTCTTGGAGGACAGCAAGCGGGAGAGTCTGGACCAACCACTGACCCTAGAGGAGCTGACTGGCTCCATCCATTCCTTTGACTCAAGTAAAACTGCCAAAAGTGATGGCTTACCGGCCGAGTTGTATTCGGTTCTGTGGGACTGGGTGGGCACAGACCTGCTGGAAGTGTACAACGACATGCTTCTAGCCAGCAGCATGTCAGACTCTATGCGGAAGGGCAGCATCACCTTAATGTACAAGCAGAAGGGGGAGATGAATGACATAAGGAATTGGAGACCCATCACATTTTTGAATGTAGATTACAAGATCCTGTCTTCAGCCATCGCCAACTGGGTCAAGTCTGCTCTGGGACTGGGGGATCAACCCGGACCAAACCTGTGCTGTACCTGGCAGGAAAATCTCAGCCTGGCACTGCCTACCATTGCCTACGTGCAGTATAGACGGGTGAATGCCTGCCTAGTCAACTTGGACCAGGAGAAGGCCGTCGACAGGACATCGCACAGGATACTTACCTGGCAGGGGAGAGACCGTGATCACCAAGGCGGTTCTCCCAGGACGAGTATTTGAGTGAAAGAGAATATCTGTTCTTATTAGAACAGTTCTGGCGGTCTCTTGGGGACAAGGGCCGTGGATTGCGGAGCGAAATCGTTGACGAGGAGTTGGTTGGCTGCAGGCTTAGAGGTGGATCCATGCTGGTTGGGTAACCAACCTAACACCTTATTCAGCCACAATGTAGGTATGTTACAAAAAAACCAAAACAAACAACACCTACAATACCTACCTTTAGCAGTGCTGCAGTTCTGCCGCTCCCCGTGTGCGCAACTTTGGCGCCTTTCAGAGGGGGGCGGGTTTATAATGCCGTTTTTCCCCAGACAGTCCAAATTGATCAACCTCAGGCAATTTCGTTGCTAAAGAAAAATCGCTGCGACTTTTCATTCATGAAGGTATTTTTAAACTACGCAAGATCATTTATTAGCTAGAGTAGTTTGAAAATCATCTTCTAAAGCCGTGAGCGCCGACAACGGAACAGACCTAACGTAGTGATCACAATATCATTAGTTTCAATATAATTATGGAGAGAGTCAGAACTGGACCTAGGGTTGAGATTTTTGATTGGAGAAAGGCTAACTTTGAGGGAATGCGTAATGATTTAAAAGGAGTGAATTGGGACATTTTGTTTCATGGGAAGGATGTAGAAGAGAAATGGAGGACATTTAAAGGGGAAATTGTAAGAGTACAGAATCTTTATGTTCCTGTTCGGTTGAAAGGAAATAGTAAAAATCGGAAAGAGCCATGTACTTCAAGGGAAATTGGACACTTGGTTCGAAAAAAGAGAGATATCTACAATAATTATAGGAGGCATGGAGTAAATGAGGTGCTAGGTGAGTATAAAAATGTAAAAAGAATCTTAAGAAAGAAATAAGAAAAGCTAAAAGAAGATATGAGGTTGCTTTGGCAAGAAAGGTGAAAGTAAATCCAAAGGGTTTCTACAGCTATATTAATAGCAAAAGGATAACGAGGGATAAAATTGGACCATTAGAGAGCCAGAATGGACAGCTATCTGCAGAGCCAAAAGAGATGGGGGAGATATTGAACAATTTATTTTCTTCGGTATTCACCAAGGAGAAGGATATTGAACTCTGTGAGGTAAGGGAAAAAAGTAGAGTAGCTATGGAAACTATGAGATTCAAAGAGGAGGAAGTACTGACACTTTTGAAAAATATAAAAGTGGATAAGTCTCCAGGTCCTGACAGGATATTCCCTAGGACATTGAGGGAAGTTAGTGTAGAAATAGAAGGGGCTATGACAGAAATATTTCAAATGTCATTAGAAATGGGAATAGTGCCGGAGGATTGGCGTACTGCGCATGTTGTTCCATTGTTTAAAAAGGGTTCAAAGAATAAACCTAGCAATTATAGACCTGTTAGTTTGACGTCAGTGGTGGGCAAATTAATGGGAAGGATACTTAGAGATAATATATATAAGCATCTGGATAAACAGGGTCTGATCAAGAACAGTCAACATGGATTTGTGCCTGGAAGGTCATGTTTGACAAACCTTCTTGAATTTGTTGAAGAGGTTACTAGGGAAATTGATGAGGGTAAAGCAGTGGATGTTGTCTGTATGGATTTCAGTAAGGCCTTTGACAAGGTTCCCCATGGAAGGTTGGTTAAGAAGGTTCAATCTTTGGGGGTTAATGGCGGAGTAGCAAGATGGATTCAACAGTGGCTGAATGGGAGATGCCAGAGAGTAATGGTGGATGGCTGTTTGTCAGGTTGGAGGCCGGTGACCAGTGGGGTGCCTCAGGGATCTGTGTTGGGTCCACTGTTGTTTGTCATGTACATCAATGATCTAGACGATGGGGTGGAAAATTGGATAAGTAAGTATGCAGATGATACTAAGATAGGGGGTGTTGTGGATAATGAAGTAGATTTTCAAAGTCTACAGAGAGATTTGGGCCATTTGGAAGAGTGGGCTGAAAGATGGCAGATGGAGTTTAATGCTGATAAGTGTGAGGTTCTACATCTTGTCAGGACAAATCAAAATAGGACGTACATGGTAAATGGTAGGGAATTGAGGAATGCTGTGGAACAGAGGGATCTAGGAATAACTGTGCATAGTTCCCTGAAGGTGGAATCGCATGTAGATAGGGTGGTAAAGAAAGCTTTTGGTGTGCTGGACTTTATAAATCAGTGCATTGAATATAGGAGTAGGGAAGTAATGTTAAAATTGTACAAGGCATTGGTAAGACCAATTCTGTAGTATGGTGTACAATTTTGGTCGCCTAATTATAGGAAGCATGTCAACAAAATAGAGAGAGTTCAGAGGACATTTACTAGAATGTTGCCTGGGTTCCAGCAACTAAGTTACAGAGAAAGTTTGAACAAGTTAGGTCTTTATTCTTTGGAGCGCAGAAGGTTAAGGGGGGACTTGATTGAAGTCTTTAAAATGATGAAATGGATAGACAGAGTTGACGTGGATAAGCTTTTCCCATTGAGGGTAGGAAAGATTCAAACAAGAGGGCATGACATGAGAATTAAGGGAGAGAAGTTTAGGGGTAACATGAGGGGGAACTTCTTTACTCAGAGAGTGGTGGCTGTGTGGAATGATCTTCCAGCAGAAGTGGTGGAGGCAGGATCGATTTTAACATTTAAAAGTAAAGTGGATAGGTATATGGACGGGAAGGGAATGGAGGGGTATGGTCTGAGTGCAGGTAGATGGGACTAGGGGAAAATAAATGGTCGGCACGGACTGGAAGGGCCGAGAAGGCCTGTTTCCGTGCTGTAATTGTTATATGGTTATATGGTTATATAGGCGATAAAATAAGCTACACAGTTTATTTTTACATAAAACGTGCTACTTAGGAAGCCTTTAATCAAATTTTCATCATGCGAAAAGGGGAAAAAAAAAACGGACCGGCTGTATTTTTCCTGCTGACTGGGGGTTAAATCCACCGCAAACCGCAACGTTCCAATCTACCGCATTCCACTAAAACCCGCTCGCAAGTTGATTTAAATGGCCATTAATTTACAGGAATTAAACACTAAATTCCTTCAATTTGGCCTATAAATTCATGAAAATGAGATTTAAAAATCATGTTATATTGTGGATTATTGTGTGAATGTTATTTGGACACTTAGGCAATTTAAAAATGTTTTTCTTTTCTTAAGAAATGGATAGATGTTTAGATCTAGTAATTGAATTTTGTAATTAGCTACAATTAGCTAACTAACTAATTATATGCTTTAATTTTAGGTAATCCAAGTAAGATTGTTTCATATTTGTTTCAGAATGCTTCCATATAACCATATAACAATTACAGCACGGAAACAGGCCATCTCGGCCCTTCAAGTCCGTGCCGAACAACTTTTTTCCCTTAGTCCCACCTGCCTGCACTCATACCATAACCCTCCATACCCTTCTCATCCATATGCCTATCCAATTTATTTTTAAATGATACCAACGAACCTGCCGCCACCACTTCCACTGGAAGCTCATTCCACACGGCTACCACTCTCTGAGTAAAGAAGTTCCCCCTCATGTTACCCCTAAACCTCTGTCCCTTAATTCTAAAGTCATGTCCTCTTGTTTGAATCTTCCCTATTCTCAAAGGGAAAAGCTTGTCCACATTAACTCTGTCTATCCCTCTCATCATTTTAAAGACCTCTATCAAGTCCCCCCTTAACCTTCTGCGCTCCAGAGAATAAAGACCTAACTTATTCAACCTATCTCTGTAACTTAGCTGTTGAAACCCAGGCAACATTCTAGTAAAACTCCTCTGTACCCTCTCTATTTTGTTGACATCCTTCCTATAATTGGGCGACCAAAATTGTACACCATACTCCAGATTTGGTCTCACCAACGTCTTGTACAATTTTAACATTACATCCCAGCTTCTATACTCAATGCTCTGATTTATAAAGGCTAGCATACCAAAAGCTTTCTTTACCACCCTATCTATATGAGATTCTACCTTCAAGGAACTATGCACGGTTATTCCCAGATCCCTCTGTTCAACTGTATTCTTCAATTCCCTACCGTTTACCATGTACGTCCTATTTTGATTTGTCCTGCCAAGGTGTAGCACCTCACATTTATCAGCATTAAACTCCATCTGCCATCTTTCAGCCCATTTTTCCAACTGGCCTAAATCACTCTGTAGACTTTGGAAATCCTCTTCATTATCCACAACACCCCCTATCTTGGTATCATCTGCATACTTACTAATCCAATTTACCACCCCTTCATCCAGATCATTGATGTACATGACAAACAACAAAGGACCCAACACAGATCCCTGAGGCACCCCACTAGTCACCTGCCTCCAACCCGACAAACAGCCATCCACCATTACCCTCTGGCTTCTCCCATTCAGCCACTGTTGAATCCATCTTGCTATTCCTGCATTTATACCCAACAGTTGAACCTTCTTAACCAACCTTCCACGAGGAACCTTGTCAAAGGCCTTACTGAAGTCCATATAGACAACATCCACTGCTTTACCCTCGTCAATTTCCCTAGTAACCTCTTCAAAAAATTCAAGAAGATTAGTCAAACATGACCTTCCAGGCATAAATCCATGTTGACTGTTCCTAATTAGACCCTCTTTATCCAGATACTTATATATATTATCTCTAAGTATCTTTTCCATTAATTTGCCCACCACTGAAGTCAAACTAACCGGTCTATAATTGCTAGGTTTACTTTTAGAACCCTTTTTAAACAATGGAACAACATGCGCAGTACGCCAATCCTCGGGGACTATTCCAGTTTCTAATGACATTTGAAATATTTCTGTCATAGCCCCGGCTATTTCTACACTAACTTCCCTCAATGTCCTAGGGAATATCCTGTCAGGACCTGGAGACTTATCCACTTTTATATTTTTCAAAAGTGCCAGTACTTCTTTTACTTTGAATCTCATAGTATCCATAGCTACTCTACTAGTTTCCCTTACCTCACATAATTCAATATCCTTCTCCTTCAATCTATAATAACTGAAAATGTAATTGTTCTATTAATTTTTTAAAAAGTTATGGGCTTTTGACTGTCCTAGATCACAGCTTTTGAGTTAAGTCAATGGAAAGGCAATGGGGAACAAGATGCTAATTTCCGAGTATGAAAATGGCCATAACCTTTTTAATACTGAAGATATGAAAGTGAATTAGGTGTCAAATTAAACTTCTTTTTATGCTTTATCTGATGGGATAAATTGCAGACTTGATTTTTAAAATCTCAAAATGTTGTAACATTGCTACACAATGTCAGCAGCAACAGGAGCAGGAGTACAGGGTATTTGGAATACCCTGACAATAAGCGTGAAGGACCTCAGCAAGGGGACCCCCTTCTCACGAGACCTGTTCGTGAAGAAGGTCTTGCTAGAGGCCTGCAAATTTGAGGCCAAGGACATCTACTGCCTCCAGGATTTCCCGGGTAACGGATTTTTTGACGTTACCTTCAAGTATCCGACGGGATGGCAGAAGGTGATGGAAGACTTCCAGGAGAGGGGGAATGAAGCTCCGCTGTCGCTGCTGAAAGTGC